>CAKAOJ020000101.1:3930000-5240000 GCA_916701645.2 Sebastolobus alascanus | reverse complement strand
AAGTCTCGCTGGCTGTAAACAACTTGAGAAATAGAAGACGGTGAAGGTAGGAGTGTGAGGAAGGAAGGGCAAATGGAGCCCCCGGGGAGTTATTTTCCTGGTGATTTTTCTTCTTTGTTTCTTTTTGTGTGTCTTAAGAGTAAAATGCCAATAAAGCCTTGTGTCTCCTCCGCCGTTAGCTGAGGTTGCAGTCGTTTGCGGAGGTGTGAAGAGTGTGCCGTTTCCCAACTATCTGTCAATTAACAGTGAAAGTTTTTCAGGAGTTCACTGTTCTTCTCCGATTCCTCGTCCCCTATAGATCTGACCTGACGTGAACTGACTGTCAATGAATACGTGTTTTTATGATCTCCCCTCACACTGTGGGCCTTTCAGTCAGATACAGCGTAAACCTCTCTGTGCTGATGGTGTCTCAAGAACCCAACTGTAAATAGCTTGAATGCTGAGCGACAGCCTGTTTTTTTTTGTGCTCTTTATTCTGAACTCAAAGTATTACACACTGTGGCACGATGAAGTTCTCACCTGCAGATACAAACATCACAATACTATTAATAAGGGCTGTCAGTCGATTAAGATATTTCATCGCATGATTGTCCCTAGTTAATCGAGATTAATCGCAACTTAATCACACATTTTTATCTGTTCAAAATGTACCTTAAAGGGAGATTGGTCAAGTATTCGTATCAACATGGGAGTGGACAAATATGCTGCTTTATGCAAATGTATGTAAATATTTATTATTGGAAATCAATTAACAACACAAAACAATGACAAATATTGTCCAGAAACCCTCACAGGTACTGCATTTATCATAAAAAATATGCTCAAATCATAACAACTGCATGTGATTATCATAAAGTGGGCATATCTGTAAAAGGGAGAATCGTGGGTACCCATAGAACCCATTTTGATTCACATATCTTGAGGTCAGAGGTCAAGGGACCCCTTTGAAAATGGCCATGACAGTTTTTCCTCGCCAAAATTTAGCGTGCCTTCGTAGCGTTATTGCAACAAGCCAGTATAACATTATTGGTACCAATGGATTCATTAGGTTTTCTAGTTTCATATGATGCCAGTATCTTCACTCTAGCTTTAAAACTGAGCCGCTTGAACCTTAAAATCGCAATGTGCTTTAATGCGTTAAAGAAATTAGTGGCGTGTTAGTTACCGTGTTATTATCGCGTTAACTTTGACAGCCCTAATCACAACACTATTAGTCATTTTCAGTTTTAAACATCTCTCTTGTTGTCACATCTATAGTTCTTGCAGCTGCTTGCTAGCTGTGGCTCTGATGTCAACAGGACTTTGAGGGAACCTCTGTATCCCTTCTCTCTTCGTGCCTGCTGTAACTTCATCCTCTTGTCAGTTTGCTGGTAAAAGTTATTCTACAGTTCTTCATGTTCATATTATTTCATCAGTTTGCCTCTATGGTATTGCAACTCTGAAATCTTCTCCATGCTGTGACTTTGTTGTGACACAGTCAACCCTGCTCATAGCTGGAACTTTGTAGTTTCTTGTGTTGTGTCTTTTCAGTTCTGCAACTTTTAAAGTCTGTTAAATGCTCAAAGTTGGAGCTTGTGTGAAGTCGACGTTTTCCTCAGCCTGAAACCTCGGTTGGTGCAAGGTGTTTGTACTTTTCCTACTTTCTCTGCTGTGTGTTTAGCAAAGCTACAGTGACTTGGTCCACCCACAACAGGTCAGCAGAGCTGCTTTATTAGCTGTCTTGTTGCTCTGCAGTCTACCCTGCAAGAAGAAAGTGTTTCAGTTTCTTACTTGAGGGCTGAAGAAAAGCTAATATGCTAACGTGAACTTATGGGCTACATGTGGTTACCTCATGCTGTGTTCACACCAAACACGAAGCAATCTTGTGTTACTCGTGCGAGTTTGAGGAGGAGGGGCTTACCTCCACGGATTCCAACAATGTTTCATCCACCATGGCCAAAATAAACCACTGTTGCTGCTTTGTACATGTTGTGGTTTGCTTCATTGCTTTGACTTTTAATGTAATTGCGCTGTGCGAAATGTTGGCTTTGCGTTTAGTGTGAACACACCATAAATCAGCTAATCATTTTCAGAGATGGAACATTCACACTGGGCAATTGGCCTTAACCAAATGGGCAAACCCAAACTAGTTTGTTTGAAGCGCACCAAAAGTTAATGTGGCACTAGGCAGAATATTTTGGCATCATTGGGCAAACATTCCATAATAACCTTTCAGCATATTGTAATTCAAGTGTTCTGAGAGATAACTAGACTTCTGCACCTCCTCATGGCTCTGTTTTCAGGCTTTAAAAAATCTAGTCCCTGACGGGAGACTTTGACCAATCACAGGTCATTTCAGAGAGAGAGCGGTCCTATTGGCTGTGGTCCGGCTGGTGGGCGGTGCTTGGTATTGCCTCAACTTATCTCAACATGGCTGCCAGGTCACAAACTTTGTCATTTTACAGCTAAATAGTACACTACAAGATGTTTCTGGAAACATTTGAGGAGAGAAATAGGGCAAACGAGTTTTTTGAAGTGCACCAAAAGTTACGTTTACACCTAAAAATGTGCTCAAAAAGTGTGTGTGGATCAAAAATATAAGTGCTGCATTTGGAAAAATTTGCATTAAATCAATTTTGATTCACTTTATGTTGAAGGTAGATTGGTTTGATTGAAGTTGAGTGATAGTTGTGGTAAAACCTAAAGCCAGACTTGAGCTTACTCACTTCAATGAGACACTAATGTCCTCTGTAGCTGCCTGTCTGACGACGTCCTCTCTCTGCTTCTGTCCCTATGTTACAGGTTCAACTACAGGTCGACTCACCATCTCACCACCAACGGCTTCTATGAGTTCCTCAACTGGTTTGACGAAAGAGCCTGGTACCCTCTGGGTAGGATAGTAGGGGGCACGGTGAGTGTGTTTCTGATGCTGCTCGGGAGGTTGGGGAAGGATTGTGTGAAGTGTGTGTAGTACCTTCTGCCTCAGCCCCATCCTTTTTTGTCCTTATTGCTCAAGAGTCACATCACTGTGATGGATCGTCAATCATCCTCTTAAACTCACTCTCAGCTACACGTCTCACACACTCGGAAAGCATAGCTGGGTGGTTGAACAGCTCCCGGGGGAGGCGGGGAGTTAGCAGGGAGCACTCGTACAACACATAAAGTACATCCGTCTTCATAATAGCCAAAGGACAGACAGACCGGGGTCACTTTTAACACGTCATTCCACTACAACTCATCTCTGAATGCTGATCTCCTCCTCTATATTTACATCACTCTGTGTGATCTCTCTATATGGGTTGATGAATGGAGAGCTATTGTGGGCTAATCTGTTCTCCAGAGTGCACTTACTGTATGGATATTCACATCAGCTTTTACTATATTGTTTTGACTTTGAACTAGTGGTGTAAATCACAAGTTTCGTCACAATACGACATAAAGATTCTGGAAAGAAATAAAGGACAAAGATGATTCTCTACATCAGAAAGTGTAGTATTATGCTACCACTCGGTCTCGCCTTTTATTGTAGTGTTTATTATTGCAAAATTGTGCTAAACAGTTAATTTTATTTGCTATTTGGTGTCAGGAAAAATGTTAACATGAAGTACCCAACTGCAAACAATACTTGAAGTTTCAATTTCTCACTTTGATTTGGACTTCTCTTGTAGCTCTGTTTACGTCGGCTTTGCTGTCATCCTCGATATAAAGGAAACTCAAGTATGTTTTTTTTTCAAATAACAAGTCACCAGATTGTTTTGTGTGAAGAAAATTCAGTAACATTTGCTGTCATCAGAACTCTGGCTGTCGAGCTGATGACGCAGGCTGGTAAAAAGCACATCTTTTGTGAGCTAGCAGCAAGCTTGTAATGTGATTGGTTTTTTTTTTCCTACTGTCAGATTGCTCATTCAAGCTGTTAATGATTTGCAGTCACAGAAACAGGAAAGATGCGTATAGCAGCATTTTCAGTTGTTCAGAACTCTCGCTGGCTTGTCAATATTGGTGCTTTTCTCATCACATCAAATGCATATTACATGGGGGAGAGATGAGAACAAGATCTTTTTTTGACTATTCAGACTTTATTAATAACTAGAGCTGTCAATTGATTAAAATATTTAATTGCGATTAATAGTATTTGTCAAGTATTTAATACTCTTATCAACATGGGAGTGGAAAAATATGCTGCTTAATGCAAATGTATGTATATATTTATTACTGGAAATGAATTAACAACACAAAACAATGACAAATATTGTCCAGAAACCCTCACAGGTACTGTAGGTTTGGAGTGGTATTTACCTCCTTTGCGATAAGCTAGTATGACATGGTTGGTACCAATGGATTCATTAGGTTTTATAGTTTCATTTACCAGTATCAGACTTTTCTTCTGCCTTTCTTTCGGACATTTTCCAGACATTTTTCGGACGTTTTCAGACTTTTTTTACTCTTTATTTCAGCCATTTTTCTGAATTTTTCAGACTTTTTTAAAACTTTTTTTTTAAACTTTTTTTCGAAAATCTTTCAGACTTTTTTTCTGACATTTTTCTGACTTTTTTCAGACATTTTCGGACAATTTTCAGACTTTTTTTCAGAATCCAAGGTACCAATGGATTCCTTAACCTCCCACAGCCTCTCTGAGCAGAAAGTGAGAGATAAAACAGTAAAAATATAGTTTTATAGTTATTTATATACTTTATAATTTTATAGTTATATAGCCCGCAACAACACTCTGGAAGATCGATTGCATTAATGCGTTTAAGAAATTAGTGGCGTTAAAACGAATTTGCATTAACGCATTATTGCTGTATCTTTTAAAGCCCTAATTAATAACACTTGACTCTTATAGAATCTACAGAAGAATTAGATTTAGGTTTCCTGCATAATTTCTGCCCTCACCCTCCCATCTGTTTCCCCTCCTCCCCTAGGTCTACCCGGGCCTGATGGTCACGGCGGGCCTCATCCACTATGTGCTCAACCTGCTGCACATCACCGTCCACATCCGGGACGTGTGTGTGTTCCTGGCTCCGGTGTTCAGCGGCCTGACCTCCATCTCCACCTTTCTACTGACCCGGGAGCTGTGGAACCAGGGGGCGGGGCTGCTGGCGGCCTGCTTCATCGCCATCGTCCCCGGCTACATCTCCCGCTCCGTGGCCGGCTCCTTCGACAATGAAGGCATCGCCATCTTCGCCCTGCAGTTCACCTACTACCTCTGGGTATGCCTATACATACTTTATTAGTCTTTAGTCCTGACCCTCCATTATGCTGCTATTTATAACAGCTCTCAGTGCTGCTTCAGACGGCTGCTCTCTGGTAGAAGGAATAACGTGAAATAGTCAGGCTGCAAACCTCATTTCTTTTTTCCTGCAATTACTTAAAGCTGCAATAATCTATTTTTCATATTAACAATAATTCAAATGGCTGTGTTTAATACGAAAGTAGTAGTGAGTTAGTAGCAAGAAGTCATTTTCAGTTGACACAGAAGCTGCAGAAGTGGCCGCTATAGGAGCAATTAACTGGTATATCTGTGTTGATCTCATCCACACTAGTTGCCATTTTTTGGGCAATTTATCTGTCACCATTATTCCGACTCCGGCACAAAGAAGATCCAAGTTCTACAAAGCCATGATTGGCACAGTTGTTTTTCAAATGGGGAAACCTTTTTTAGGAAGCTGAAACTGAACAATAGAGGTGCAGCGATTCGGAGATCTTAGAGATAAGAAAGCAAACAGGTTTTGCAAGTGCTTCACAAAGACAGAAATATATGCACGCACATGCAAGCATGGACACATATGTGCATAGATATAACTACGATAGCAGTGTCCCTCAGCTAAAGGCACCTTTCAGCTTTTCTAAGCTTTAGTTGTTTTGAATTTTCCAGTTCACAAATTCTCTCTCATTAACCTCGTTTCCAGCCACAGCAGGCAGCCGTTTTCTGTGACAGAGCTCTGATAAATCTACTGTACTCTACCTGCCCAGCACCAAATGACAGACGGACAAAGTTAGCGACTAGCTGGTGAATATAGAGGATCATCTAGCAGCTAAAGAGCCTCTCATGGATTTGGTGGAGACCAAACCAGAGCTAAAAGGAGAGGGAATATTTGACTTTATTCAGCGGAGTCGAAACACAACTCAGCTGATGCTGCTTCGTATCTGCTAGAAGTGTAAATAGGCAATTGTTTGCTAGAAAATCAATTAATTCAGATTTAGTAAGGAACATAACTGATTTGCACTGTTGCAAATATGAAGTTAAGCCTCAATGTAAAACTAGATAAAGGAAATGTTAGGAGAAAATAGCTTTACAAGGTCACCTAAATGAATATGAAGTGTTGATTTAAGATGTTTCATTTTAGGAGAAGATAAACCAACTTGCAAATAGATTTTATTTTAACCAGGGTAGTTTCACTGACCACATTTACCACATTTTATTGTCACAAAAGATGTCTCATTCATGATGAGCATTAAAGTCCATAGATAGACATAACATGAACTTTTTCTTTTTCCTTTAACCACAGATGTCTCCATCTGCTTCTACACATTTATTCATCCCTCAGTGGTTTGTGTACGTAGCTATATGGGCTAATGTTATTCTTAGCGAACATGATCAACTACGACACGTCATGTATACCACTGAGACTTAAAGAAGGAATCCACTATCCCAGTTATGAAGCCCCGAAGTTGCTGTTAATTGGTGGTATGTATAGACGGGGAATAGCCTGGTTCAGATTAACAATAAGCCTCGTTTCTATACTCTGAATTTTAGCAAGATCATTAATAAATCACACAGGACAGAATACCTTAAATAATAGTCTCCAGTGATTGCGTCCCCCTCTATCCATTCCTTTCTCTCTCTCTCTCGTCTCCTTCCATCCACCACATCTCATTGGCTCAGCTCCTCCGTTTATCCAATCTCATCCAGCCAGTAACGGCGCCCGTTCCTTCGTTAAGTCGGGGCTCGTTGGCCTCGTTAAGCCCTCGTTAGCTGCTCCTGTGTTCTGTGCTCGGGATGGTAAAGATGTGTAGGACACGGTGCTCTGCTTTGTGCCGGTCATTAAAGAGGAAAACACGATGAATAATTCAGACAGTCGTGTCGGGAAAAGCAGCAAATCCTCGAGGAAAAGTAGTGAACGGAGCGGCTCAGCTTAATGGAAGCAGCTGATGTAGATTTGACTGTGTGTGTGTGTGTGTGTGTGTGTGTGTGTGTGTGTGTGTGTGTGTGTGTGTGTGTGTGTGTGTGTGTGTGTGTGTGTGTGTGTGTGTGTGTGTGTGTGTGTGTGTGTGTGTGTGTGTGTGTGTGTGTGTGTGTGTGTGGGGTGGTTAATGCTCTGCTATGTAAACTGCAGGTGAAGTCGGTGAAGACGGGATCTGTCTTCTGGGCCATCGGATGCTGCCTCTCCTATTTCTACATGGTGAGAACACACACAAATTCTTTGTTTTATATTGTACGTTCAAGGCCTGTTACGATAATTATTTTATCGACTTATCATACGATATATGCACATGATGACCTCGATTATTTTAAAGTTATCGAGTTATTGTACGATATATGGACATGACCACAATAATTTTTGTTATTGTCTTATTGTTCGATATATGGACATGACCACAATCATCTTTTATGTTATTGACATATGGACATGACCTCGATCCTTTTTTGCATTATCGTCTTATTGTACGATATATGGACATGCCGTTGTGTTTACGTGCGTGTTTGTTTACACAAGAATGTCACCAACATTATAGTCAACAAATTTAATATTTTAACATTTAATAACATTTAATAAACACAAACCTGAGTCATAAACTAGAGGGAGAGCTTTTTTTGTTTGTTTTGTTTTACTGTTCTATGTGTATGTTGTCTTTCTGTGGTGGAAAAACAATAAAAATAAAGTATCAAAAAAAAACTAGAGGGAGAGCAATGCGTACGTCACACTCACTGACTCTGAAACTCCCAAAAATGATCACCATGCTACTCAGAGGTGGCTAACATCGAGCATTTTGTGGATGTCCATCAAACTTTTGTTACCGAAAGCCATTTTCATCAGACCAAAACGGAACCTTTTTCCCTGACTCACCTATCATTCAGCCAGACTGTGATGAATCATTTGAACGCCTCCCGCTATAAGCTGTGACACATTTTCACTGGCAGCTGCTCACCGACCGGGAGTAACACGACACTTTAGAGACAATAAGCACAAGGCTTGAAAAGATGTGCATGTGTGCCTCTGTTGTACTTAACACGTGTGCCCAGCGTGCGTGTGCTTTTGAGGGTTTTGGGGCCGACAGCGTAATCTGAATCTCATAATGATTTCACAGCTCTCAGGTGAGCTGTGCAGCTTCGCACCCTCCCTCTTGTTGCTACCTGTCTCATTATAGAAGTGTGTGTGTTGTGAATAAGAGAGGAAACACAGCCACCCTTCAGTTCTCAGCCTACAGGGTCACAATACTGATTATCTCCTGCAGTTGAAAACACTGCACAGATTCAGCAGAGATCAAAATCCCATAATGACAAGAAGCAGTGAACTAACTGTGTATTTGTGCGTTCATTAGGGCTGGGACGATACTCCTATCTCCGGATTAGATACTATCACGATACGTTGGTGCCGATTCGATATTATGATTTATTGTGATTTTTGTAAACTTTTTTAACACTAGACCATGGGAATAAGTTGCATCAAACACTTCTAGGGACTTTTACTTTGGAAAATATCTAAATTAATACAGTAAGAATGTTTGATTTTCAGCATGTATATAGGTACAGGTTGTATCCACGCAGACCCTCCGCCGTTTTCTGCTTTAGCGTTTCGGCTCGCTGCGGTTTGTTTTGGTTGACGGATACAGAACGGATATGACGTCACGTTACTCAGACTACAACAATAAAAGCGGTAACTTCCTTCTACCTCCGCATAGACTCAAATGAAGCAAATATATTGATTCTGGCATTAAAAATTCAATTAAAAATCGTGAAAAAAACATCTGTGTGCAGGTGAGTATTATGTGCATGCATATTCCAAATTGTTACACCCCTTCATTAATGCCTATTGTTGCTTTTGTTTGTTTCAATAGGTGTCAGCTTGGGGTGGTTACGTGTTCATCATCAACCTTATTCCTCTACACGTATTTGTCCTGCTTCTAATGCAGCGCTTCAGTAAGAGAGTCTACATAGGTGAGACGCAGCACACACACACACACACACACACACACACACACACACACACACACACACACACACACACACACGCGAATACTATTTATGTTGACATGAATTCAAGGACGTAAACAGATGACTTGAGGGAGGCTGCAATTATGCTCGTTTGACATTCAGTGTAGCACATACAGGATAACATAAAGGGTAGCAGCTACACACACACACACACACGCACACTCACACAAACACATAGAAAATCTGTATTTTCTCTACTTTAAAAAGACTCAAAGCCATGCACAGTGCTGTGGGGCTAGTAACACAGAGTAGCTTGTTATTCTTTGTTATATCTTTACTGTATAAAGTCTCACTGATAATGATTAGCATCCACTAGCAGCTGATGTTGTGTGTGTCGTGAGACGGATATCAGGTTTACACAAATCCCCCAGGGGAGAGAAGAGAAGGGATAAAAGTAAGAGAGAGATGGAAAGTGGAAATGCAGGCAGGAAGAAAAAAAAAAAAAAAAAGATTAAAGCCGTCTTCCCATCAAAGAGCACCGCTTCGTCGCGCACTCTGAACTCGCCTCACTGATCATGAATGAAGTCCTGACCCAAGGCTCACCGCTCCATACTGACGCCACGACACTGTACCGTTGTTTCAGATCCAAATCAATAACCCATACGTACTGTACCAGATCATTATCCTCTGGAAATAATGACATATCAAGATGTAAAAAAACAACCAAGGCGAGGTTAACTTGGCGAGAAAGCTTGTGAAATGTGGAATCAAAGCGAAGCCGCACTGAGGACAAGAGCAGAGAGTGAAAGCAGAGAAGACGGGAGATGAGACGGGGTGACTGGTGGATTCTGCGTCCTCAAATAGGATTATTGGCAAACTGAATAATTTAACATCAAGCTGACTTTCCCATCTTCCTCCTCCACCTGTGTCGTCTCTCTCTAGAAGACCAGCACAGTACATCCTGCCTACAGCAACACCGTAATTGAGTTAGTTCAAAGCTGTAATAGCTCACCGTGTTCTGTGATGCATACCTTGTTCTGCGATTTGGAGTCCGGTCTGTGACCTGCTGTCACACACCAGCCCTCTCTCGCTCCATCTTCCCTGTCTTAATAAAGCACAAATACCGGAATGAAATCCAACTGGATTACATTATCTCATGAGCAGAGTTGAAAACTTAGAATAGAAACTCCTCTGATGGATGCCCTTGCTCTCTAACGCCTGGCTGCTGGTTCCCGGTACCAGTTCAGGCCGTCGCATCGCTCAGCATCTAGGTTGCAGGTGTTGCCTGCTGGGACACTTTAAAGCTTGGTTTATGGTCGCTGTAGTGAAGCCGGCGCGAGGTTTGCCCGCCAGAAAGAGGCTCCGCAAGTTGTCGTGGTTGTCTGTCGTGCACCTCTGTATTTTTCACTGCACCCGCTGCACTTTTCATTTCAACATGGATGCCTTCGAGGGAAGACTGGCCGAGCAGGTTAAATAAATAACGCTCCAAACTTACGCAAAATTTTGTTGAGGAAAAACTGTCATAGCCATTTTCAAAGGGGTCCCTTGACCTCTGACCTCCAGATATGTGAATGAAAATGGGTTCTATGGGTACCCACGAGTCTCCCCTTTACATACATGCCCACTTTATGATAATCACATGCAGTTTGGGGCAAGTCATAGTCAAGTCAGCACACTGACAGCTGTTGCAGCATATTTGTCCACACCCACGTTGATCAGAGTATTAAATACTTGACTAAATCCTATCATCAGTCTTCAGAGACACCTGTCACTATGATGCAATACACCACCTGTAGTGATTATAGAGTGAAATCAAATGTATCTGACACAAAAGCTGATTATTACAGGTTTCACAAAGGTAAGATTTATCGCAGGTCTAATTGTATTTGATCACATTATATTACATTATATTGCACAGGCACATCTAAATTGGCAGTTCCGTGGATTAGGGCTGGTGAGGAGCGGTGTCTCCTTGCATTAATTTACCAGAGCAGTTTGTGACACAGGCCGGGTCAGCGGCAATCTTTTCCCATTTTCTTCGCTCTGGCATTCCTAATAATGTTGTCATCATCAGAAGACAGCCGTGGAGGGAGATAGTGATCGAGTCAGAAACAGAACAACTTCGGATCTGCTGCCTTTAAATGTAAAGAACAGTCTGGTCTTCATGATTGCAGGTTCTGATTGGATAGCAGAATATTTGAACTTAAATATTTCCCCCTTTATTCCCTCCCGTCTTGTCAAGCAGTGAGATAATCAAGATACAGAATAATTTTAAAGTATGTGTTGCTCCAACAGAACAGCAGGTTATTCTCACAATCTTTTGGTGTAATACCAATAATAATCATGTCTACTTGTGAAGACAGCAGTGGAGAGAATTGTGGTTTGATTCGATGCCCAGACACAAATTGGCGTAGTGTGTTCTGGTGAGGCTTCAGCTTCACAAATTTATTTTAAGCGCAGCTACTGATGAGGAGTTAAGAACGGAGATCGGAGTCCTCGCTCTTATGGCAGAGTGATGACCATATTATGAATCATCCATCCCTTTTCTCAACACGGAATAATAATTCCGTTTAATATTCTGCTTTACCCCCTTGAGACCCAAGATCCCGACTGACTTTACTGTCCTTCAGAGGCTCGTGAAGGTTGGGCTAAATTTTAGCGAGGAAAAACTGTCATGGCCATTTTCAAAGGGGTCCCTTGACCTCTGACCTCCAGATATGTGAATGAAAATGGGTTCTATGGGTACCCAGGAGTCTCCCCTTTACAGACATGCCCACTTTATGATAATCACATGCAGTATAAATGTGTTATTTTCTCCTATTCTAAAATGGTGTATTTGAATATTTCTGCATACTGGGGTCCCTAAACAGTCTTGGAATTACATAAATTGGGTATCACTGTAAAGCTGAGACTCTTGTGGATCCGATGAGCCCAACTGTATTCAAATTAATCTTCAGCTTTCAGATGATGTACACCACTTCTATGTGACATCTACTGTTGACCTGCTATCTCCCCCTAAAGACTCCCTGTACCCCCCTAAAAAACAGACAAAAACAGGTCTATTGTGGGTCTCAGAGGGTTAAAGATAAGACGGTCCATTTTGAGGAACTTTAGCTGTTGAATACAAAAAAACGGTCTCAGAGCGAAGAGGAACCTTGCACTTCTCGTTTCTGCTTCGTCTTATCCGGGGATGTTTAGATTCCTAAAAGAGCCGTGATAACCTTTCACTCAGAGTGTGAATGTAAGTGTGAATGTAATAAGACTGCAGCTTTGTTCAAGAGAACTAACCTTTTTTATGTCATTGGCTGTGCTGGGGGCATTCGACCAGCTCTTGTTGTTGAAGCTTTCTTTCAGTGTTTCTGACCCCTGAGGGCGTTTGAAACAGTTCTCAGGTTTAGTCGGAGCGTTCACAGAGAGACCGGACTGCTGACACCCCAAGTGTGTAAATCGCTTGAACTCTGAAGCTTAATCGCTCTTAGACTGTCAGTCATGATTTAGGCTCAAAAGGCATTTTGTTCTTGTTTACTGCATCAAGGACTTTGTGAGGTTGTTTTTATAAGAGTCGGAAAGGAACAGAGAGTGGAGGGGTGCAGGGGGGGGGATATATATCCACCATCGTTCTCTTCTTTATTACATCTTTAGTAGAATTTATCAAATTGCTGACATTATGTTCAGTTTATTAATATTATAAACATATTAACAAGGGCTGTCAATCGATTAAAATATGTAATCGCGATTAATCGTGCATTTCTTATCTGTTCAAAATGTACCTTAAAGGGGGATTTGTCAAGTATTTAATACTCTTATCAACATGGGAGTGGACAAATATGCTGCTTTATGCAAATGTATGTCTATATTTATTATTGGAAATCAATTAACAACACAAAACAATGACAGATATTGTCCAGAAACCCTCACAGGTACTACATTTAGCATAAAAAATATGCTCATATCATAACAGGCAACAACAGCTGTCAGTTTTCTAGTTTCATCTGATACCAGTATCTTCACTCTAGCTTTAAACTAGCTTTCAACTTACGTTAATGCGTTAAAGAAACTAGTGGCGTTAAAACAAATTTGCGTTATTAACACATTTCAGAAATCCCATGTAATTAAACAGATATTAGCTACTGACCATTTATCATATAGATTTTAGGTCATATTGTTTCGCCCTAACTTTTTATAATATACATATTTTGTGTATTTCTGATCTTTTTCTGCTGTCTGTGTGAGCACAAGTCTGTGTTTTAAACCTGCAGAGTGACATTTTTGCTAAGTGAGCTTTGGCTCTTACTGAGAATATACTGTAAATCTTTAAAAATGGGTCACACCTTTATCGTTTCATTTTTAAACATGGTAGATAATGTCCTAAAACAGGTGGGCACTATAGTTTTTTTTTGTAGTTTTAGTTTACAGGAGTAAGTAGAGGATTTGTTGGGGACTATTTTCAGGTGCAGATTTGTTGTCCCCATGTTTAACATAATGAGACATGTCAGCCGGTGCAACAGTGCGGCTCATTGTGTTGGACAACAGTGGAGCTCTGTGGAACAGAGGAAGAAGATATACTCGTATTTTACTTGTTAATATGATGGGTTCATTGTTGCTTTTGTTTTTTTTCATTTTCAGGATTTTCAGGTTACTTGAATGTACGTAAATCGTGGCATGTCTCCTAACTGGTTGTTTTTCCCTCCAGCCTACAGCACCTTCTACATCATCGGCCTGGTCCTGTCCATGCAGATCCCCTTCGTGGGCTTTCAGCCAATCAGGACCAGTGAACACATGGCCGCAGCAGGTCAGTAGCCAATAACCCGTGGTCTGTGCCCGTCATATGTGTTTACTGCAGGCCTATGGAGTCAATCTTGTAAATCTCAGTGCAAAAACACAGCAGATTAAAGAGCAACTCCTCATTTTTCAAACCCATCTTAATACACTACTCACATGCTCATGTATACGGTACATTGAAATGATAGTTGTTGGCTGTAATTGGTCCGTACTGTCTGCAAAGAGATCCAGTTCTTAAAGCAGCTTCAGTGATAGACTTGAAAAAATGTGAACCTATCCATTGTATTCTTTTTTTTAATTTCCAATCGAGATCATATAGATATGTCCGCTACAAAATTAGATCCATAAATGCAGTCTGTGTGTGAGCCCTCAAAGCGGAGTCAGTCATGATGAGGAGTCAATCTTGGACCATTCTCATAATCTCAGCGCCCGCAGCAGCTCGGCAGGACAATGAGAGTGGAGCAGTGGAAATGAAGTCAAAGTGCAGACTCAGATATTACCTGCAGAGAAGCCTTAAATCTTTCAGACATGCACAGTACTGAAAACACTCAAGTAAAGTGTAGGTAAAGTGGATGGGATGCCTTTAAAGGGGACCTATTATGCTTTTGTACTTTTCCCCTTTCCTTTAGTGTGTTATATAGTTT
This sequence comes from Sebastolobus alascanus, assembly GCA_916701645.2. Lineage (NCBI taxonomy): Eukaryota > Metazoa > Chordata > Actinopteri > Perciformes > Sebastidae > Sebastolobus > Sebastolobus alascanus. The sequence continues at coordinate 5,225,438 of CAKAOJ020000101.1, read as the reverse complement.
TTTGTGCATGTGAAATGTCTACAAAGTTACAAAGTCCACGCCAAAGAGAGTTAAAACTCACATTCTGGTATCGTACAGTTAGCAGTCAGTGTCAACAAACGAGTAGAACAAAACTGAGACTTGTATATAAGAAACATTTCCAGGGTTGAGTGCCGTGGTATTTTTACTGCTTGAACAAGTTTCACATCTTCCCCCCCAGTCTTATTTGTGCCGTATCTGTGCAGGTGTGTTCGTGCTGCTTCAGGTCTACGCCTTCCTGCTGTACCTGAAGGACCGGCTGACCAGGCAGGAGTTCCAGACTCTGTTCTTCCTGGGAGTCTCTCTGGCTGCTGGAGTGGTTTTCCTCTCGGTCATCTACCTGACATACACAGGTCGGTTCACATCGTCTTTTAGAAGGTTGCTCGTCGTAGCGCTCACGTACATTTTCCGCACCGGAAAATGTTTTTATACCCAAAAGCTCATTTGGGTATCTATGTCTATGTCATGCCTCCGTGACAATCGATTCCTCTTATTGATGCTTTCCGACAGTAAAGCATGCGCAATGACGCATAAGACCTTGTTTTGATATCACGTGGAGTCTGCAGACTGCTGAACTTTGCTGAACAGAGCAGACAGACCATATTTCTGCATCTTCCAGCCATCTGTGGCTCCATATTTGGGATACCGGGGGTTCCATGCTTACGTCCAGTCATCGTGGCGGGTGTGTGAGCATTAAAGTTGCAGGGTTTAGCCGTGCAGGCTGATTAAACCATGTAGTGTGAGTTAAACCAACGTCAAAGAGTTTAAAAACAAAGCTGCTTTGCTTTTTTGATAACAGCCCCTAGATGGCGCTGCGGCAGCACTGATGCCATTTTGGACTAAAAAAAAACGCCAATGAGTCTGTGGCCATGGATGTATAAAGAGGCGTCTGTAAATCAGAGGATAATTTTTTTCAAGGTAAATCAACTTCCCAGTAGGAACACTTAAGTAGCCCTCGTTTAAATCACGATGTCCTAAAAGTTGTAAAGTTCACTAATAGCTGAATCCAGAGTTATTTTCCTCGTCATAATGAACGCACATCGGACCCACAGTGGCAGACAGTGAAAAAAGTTCATTTCAGACCCTGTCTACATGTAAAGCAAGAGCTGGTTATGTTGAGAATCAGCCACCCACTAACATCACTCCTCTATTATCTGTGTACGTCAGGACCACCTGCTGAGTATCTAACTAGCAGTGATTAGTCTCTGTTCTCATTTATCATCGCTCTGGCGAGCAGAGTGGACAGCAGGCCGGCCGCCAGAGAGCTCCGTACAGCTCATCATGTCTGCTGCACAGCGCTCATTAGAGGATGATTATATGATCGATACATGCAGGAGGAACGTAGCCAACCAATTACGCGTTCCACTGATGCGTGACAGAGGACACGCCGTCAACAGCAGTGTGTGTGTGTGTGTGTGTGTGTACACGGGTCGGTTTGTGTGGGCTGGTGGTTAGACGTGTATTTGTTTAAATGGACCTGTCAGTATATTCTAACTGAGTCATATGTGTTTGTGTTTCCCTTTCAGGGTACATTGCTCCGTGGAGTGGGCGCTTCTACTCCCTCTGGGATACTGGGTAGGTCATCACTATTCAAATGTTATACTTTTACACTGGATTAAAGCCCCCCCTCCAGTGTATTGTGGCATTTCTATGATATTTCATATTTATTTGTTGAATAGCCACACTGTTAGCTAGTTAGGTGTAGTTAACTAGCCCAACTCGTTGCATCAGCTAACTGAGGGTTTTCATTCTATTTTTAATTTTCTTACACTAACTCTGAATAAGATCTCACATCTTTAATATCAATAAGAGTGATTCATTTTAAGAGTGAAGTGGACATTTAAGGACATACAATGAACTATTATGCTTTTTATCTGAAAGATAAAGGGTTGTTTGATACATACATAATTTAATACCGTCACTACAAAGACCTCCTTTTTCCTCTTCCTTTGCCTAACCACGCTGTTTCTATCCACAGCTATGCTAAGATCCACATCCCCATCATAGCATCAGTATCTGAGCACCAGCCCACCACCTGGGTGTCCTTCTTCTTCGACCTTCACATCCTCGTCTGCACCTTCCCAGCAGGCCTCTGGTTCTGCATTAAGAACATCAACGATGAGCGGGTCTTTGGTAAGAGCCATATCGTGGAATAATAAGGAGCACCGTTATTGATAAAGGTCATGAAACTTGTCATAGTTGTCCTTTAAATACAAAGGCGTTCCTGTAGAGCTTGACAGGAACGCCCCCATAGATCATTGGTTTACGTTGGTTTTGCCACTGCTCACTGGTAATATTCAGGTCACCTGTAACCTCCTTATCTCTCTCTCTCTCTCTGTGTGTCTCTCTCTCTCTCTTCTTTTCTCCCATCAGTGGCCTTGTACGCCATCAGCGCTGTTTATTTCGCCGGTGTCATGGTGCGTTTGATGCTGACTCTGACTCCGGTGGTGTGCATGCTGTCGGCGGTGGCCTTCTCCAGCGTCTTTGAGCACTACCTGGGAGACGACATGAAGAGGCAGAGCCCGCCGGCGGAGGACAGCAGCGACGAGGACGACAGGAAGAACGCCGGAAACCTCTATGACAAGGTTAGCGGTCACCGGAATGTGTGTGATGTGACGTCATGTTATTTGATGGAGATTGAAGTAGCAAATGTATTACTGTACATAATTGCTGTGTCTGTAGATTGATGTTCACGATGCTGAAAGGCTGCACAGGAAATTGTCAAAACATCTTTTAATTACATGTAGTGGAGCGGCACAGCTAACCTATTGTTCATTTTGTTATCAAAGTGCCAACTTTGGTACATACAGTATATAGCTTAATATATTTAGAAAAAATCTGAATATTGGGCCATTGCTTATTGTCATTCTGATGACCATGACCACCACCAGTGGTTACTGCTATAGAACACTTTGGCCACCCTGAATAAGAAGACTTTCTTTCCTATTCTCATCAAAAGTGATCTTCGTAGCCACTGGTACAAAAATATTTAACAAGAATCAAACCACTTCATAAGTCACCAAGCATTATTGTTTGTTCACACATGGTCAGCATAATATATACAACACAAAGCTGTCTTATGATATCTAACCAGCAGGCCACAACATGAGGACATAACTAAAATAAATGCATTATCACTATTACAAAAACTACATTTTCTGGACCCATCTGAGCAGCACTCGTCATGTTGGATGGGTCTTATAATAAGATGTTTTAATTGGCATTATTACACGGCTGTGTTGAATACTCGATTCTGATTGGTCAATCAAGTCGTTCTGCGGTCTGTAATTTCTCTATAACAGACCGTTGCTATGTATAACAGACCGTCGCTATGTATAACAGACCGTTGCTATGGGCCCAGCTCTGATGTCGGACTCTGGCGGACCGTATTTGCGTAAAAATATTGATTTCTTAAGTAAGTAGCCGTGTAATAAGCAGGATAATATACAGCTAGCGGGTCATTGTTGTGAAAGAATCCCCAACAGGGCGATGAGAGACCCCTCCGCGAACATTATCCCTTACATATTACGTTCTGGTATCTGTGATTAAAATGAAAAATCAAGCTGTATCCTCATTACTATCCTCCTCCTCCTCCTGCTTCTGGGAAAACCAAAACACTGCTGTCTAATGTTTTTGTCATCCTTTTGCTGTTTTTCTTACAAATCGATACAGTGGGAGTAATGCATTACCAAACTATCACACTATCACAGGTCTCCTGAAAGGCGTCTGTTTTAAATGAGACACCATAAAACAGCTACAACAGTCTGAGGATCCCCTCACTGGGGACACTTATTATCTTCTGGTGTATTATCAGCTCATTTATACAGAGCTCCTGTCTTGTTAGAGTGTAAGCAACCTTTACAGATGGTGTCCTGTGTGTGTGTGTGTGTGTGTGTGTGTGTGTGTGTGTGTGTGTGTGTGTGTGTGTGTGTGTGTTCGCTGTCCCCTGCAGGCCGGTAAGGTGCGTAAACATGTATCAGAGCAGGAGAAGGCTGAGGAGGGTCTGGGCCCGAACATCAAGTCCATCGTCACCATGCTGATGCTGATGCTGCTCATGATGTTCGCCGTCCACTGCACCTGGGTCACCAGCAACGCCTACTCCAGCCCGAGTGTAGTACTGGCTTCATACAACAACGATGGGTGAGGATAATACAACAACACCATGTGCATTTCTGTACATCTATATATATATATAACAGCCTTAATAGCTATATATCTAACTCTCTCTCTCTCTCTATATATATATATATATAGAGAGAGAGTTAGATATATAGCTATTAAGGCTGTCAATCGATTAAAATATTTAATCACGATTAATCGCACGATTGTCCATAGTTAATCGTGATTAATCGCACATTTATCTGTTCAAAATGTACCTTAAAGGGAGATTTGTCAAGTATTTAATACTCTTATCAACATGGGAGTGGGCAGATATGCTGCTTAATGCAAATGTATGTCTATATTTATTATTGGAAATCAATTAACAACACAAAACAATGACAATAAAAAAGTATAATCAGACCAGACTTGGTATCAGCAGACAATCTATTAAGAGATCAGGATAAACTCAGAGACGGATATCATAAGACCGTGGCACATAAAGCAGAAACGGACAGTATATGCTGGCGTGTCATCCCCCTATCCATCTCTAACTGTCTCCACCAGCTCCCGTAACATCCTGGATGACTTCAGGGAGGCCTACTACTGGCTGAGGCAGAACACGGACGAGCACGTCAGAGTGATGTCCTGGTGGGACTACGGCTACCAGATAGCAGGCATGGCAAACAGAACCACGCTGGTCGACAACAACACGTGGAACAACAGTCATATAGCACTGGTGAGAGCTGCTGTACCTTTAATATATATCGAAATATATCCATTATAGCCACTTTAAATATAACTCCCCAATCCTCATGAAAATCGATGACCGTTATTGTTAAAGCCTTGTTTTTTTTCTTTGTGTTTCTTACTACCTTTGACTTATTTTGCCCCCATTCTCCATGGTTACATAGTTTAATCCTTTGCCTTGGTGTTTTGCACCACCAAGTGGAAATAAGGTTGTATCACTACACTGCACTGTACACCAGTGAATGTGGGATCTCAAACACACGATAGTGGACACTTGGTGTGCCTCACACTGTATGTCTTTAATGGTACTCAGTGATTTAGTACCACATTTTCTTAACTTTCATTTTGTGTTGATTTCGGCGGTCCCTGTGGACAAAAGCGGTTTCCGAGCACCAGAGTCCCTTTAAAAATCCACTAATTTTACTGCAGCAGGGTGTGACAGTCTTTCCCGCTCATTCCTGGTTCTGGTTCTCCCGTGCCTCCCTTCCCTTCAGCGGGCCCAGCAATGCGACCTGAGCCTCCAGCAGCGTGGTGTCGGTGTTTGCTCCCAGTGGGGAACTCTCCACCTCCCGCTGGAGCTCGACTGCAGCTCGAAGGCGGCAGCAAAGCCGGATCGTTTCGTCTGATTTCGCGGGGAATCTCGTTTACTTATGTAGGTCGTATAGAGGCATCGGTATTAAATTGAGACTTTCATAACCAGTTAAAAGTTTCTTGTAGTAACATTAAAGAGAAGACTCTCATTCTCAAAGAAGCAGCAAATAAAGCCCAAGCCCGGTAAAGAAAGCCAAAACGGAGATAACACCATCATGATGACATTATCAGGGTTATTATCTCAGACGTGGCAAAGCTCCTCCAAAACCACAGCTCAACTTTTTTCACAGGCTGACCAGTACTAAACTGATATTGGTGCCACTTTATTAATATTCATATAGTTTTAAACGTGAGTCCTATTGAATGGAAACGAATTATAAAACTGCCTTTGTGTCTTTGTGTTCCTACAGGTGGGTAAAGCCATGTCCTCCAATGAGACTGCCGCCTATGAAATCATGAGGTCGCTGGATGTTGACTACGTCCTGATCATCTTCGGAGGGGTGATCGGCTACTCGGGCGACGACATCAACAAGTTCCTGTGGATGGTGCGCATCGCAGAGGGGGAGCACCCCCGGGACATCAGGGTGAGAGAGAGACGTCACACATATGCTGCATCTCAGTCACTTTAATGGGTAACTTCTGTCAGGAGAAACATAAAAGAAGGTGAGCGTACTGCAGTTGTTAAATATTCATGGCAGAGACGGCGGACGCCTGCTAAGAGGAGTTCATATGAATGTTTGATGTGCTCTCTGAGGGGGGGGGGGGGGGCTGCTGAGGGAAATCAGGGATCTGTAACCAAGTGGGCCAAGATGTTTGGGTGCTTAATCAAATGAAATCATGGATCAAAGTGTGTGAGAGTTTATTTATTTCTCCCTCCATCTGTCTCCCAACACAGGAAAGTGACTACTTCACCCCGCAGGGAGAGTTCAGAGTGGACAAAGCTGGTTCCCCGACCCTCCTCAACTGCCTTATGTACAAAATGTCCTACTACCGCTTTGGAGAAATGCAGGTATGTCATCATTAAAAATCATTCTACACAACACGTATCTATATTATAGTGTATACTTGTGTAACCGACAAAATAATTGATTGCAAAGACCGCTTGTGTTATTACGCTGAGCTTGAGACATAAACAACTTCCATCTCGTCTTCATTTCTGTTTAGTTGGACTTCCGGACGCCACCAGGCTTCGACCGAACACGCAACGCTGAGATCGGCAACAAGGACATAAAGCTGAAGCACCTTGAGGAAGCCTTCACCTCCGAGCACTGGTTGGTCCGGATTTATAAGGTCAAAAAGCTGGAGAACAGAGACCGCGTAGAGCACAAGCTGCGAGGCTCCGACACCACTAAGCAGAAGTACACCTCCAAAAAGGTAAGCTGGGATCCTCTTCACCCACCGGGCTGTGTCTAGTCTACGGGCGTTTTCATATTAGGTACGATTGATTCGTCCACGTGTATTTGTTTATGTTAAAATCAGCTGTTCTAGTGGCGGAGCATCGTAAAACACTTCAATCAAACTCGACAGAAACAAAACAAAAACAAAACTCACCAAAACCGTCGTTGTTAGTCTTTCCAACAAACACCAACTCTGGTTCAGTCTAAATAAACTCTTATTTCACAGAGTTAGATGTGAAAATATGCCGACTCTACACGCTGTTACCCCCCCGCTGTCTCTCTCTCTCTGCCCGCTGAGCGTCTCTCGTTCTTCAGAGGCAGACCATTAAACTAGCTAAATAAAAACTATTGTCTATATTTTAAGGAACCTCTTGCCTGCCTTCCTGCTTTATCATCCATGGCCGTGCAGTTCAGAGGATGAGATCAGCGCATGCTGCGTGCATATACCTACAGAGACCGGCGGCGTTGAAAACAGCCTGCTCTTTCAAAGCTACTCACTGACTGCTAACGTTACTCGCGTTAACTAGTCGTATTTCGGTACGTTGGCTTTCACACCTGATGGTAACCGTACCCGAGTACACATGAACCGTACTCCAGACCACATTTTCAAGTGGACTTTGTCTGATGGTGTCCAATCAGATGAAGGAGCTTATAAGTCACGTTGAGAGGGACTCAGAAGTTTATCAAAACAAACAGTGAAACCAATCCCACGACCTCAACCTGCCCTTTTACGTCGACGAAGTGAATCAGCTTATCAGATGCCATTCTGGACGTTTGCACGTACGGTGGCTCTGAGTTGTCAAAAAACTCAGTTTTGGCTGTCGATGGATGAGAAAAAAAACGCAGAAAATCGAGCCTGTTCCGAAAAGTTTAATGACGGATGAAAGTTTGAGAGTCAGTGTGTAAACGTGATTGACATAACGTCGGACGAAAAATGCGGACTTAAGGCCGGAAAAAATATATATTTATATTATATAGAACATTTCTTTATCAGTGGTTACTGAAGGGTGTCACAGCTGGGCTTATTTTTACTCATTTTCCCGTCTGTAGACCGCCAAGAGGAAGCGTGGACACATCAAGAACAAGCTTTCCCTCAAGAAGGGCAAGAAACTGACCAAGAAATCTTTATAGGACGTCCACCACCAACAGAGGGGCACACTGTGGACGGGAGAGGAGAAAAAAAATCTTAAACACAAAACTTTCAACAAAAAACAAGCAGCAACAGTAAATCCACCAATGAAGAAGAGTAAGGAACACCAGAGGTTCTCCAGACCCCCCCGTCATCCCTCACCTGGAGGTCCAGGCTGGAAACGTTACCATCACCCAGGAGAATGTGTTGAACCCCAGCTGACCTTTGTCCTGATAAATGGGGTCAAGGAGGCGGCGAATGGGAGATGTTGGCTAGTCCGAGATCCACCCGACACTGGTTTTAACCTGAGGAACTGTGACCTTTGACCCGCTTTTCTTTTTGTACTTGAATGTGATGGGAGACAGAGAGCAAGAGAGATTAGCTGTCCTTAACACAGGGACTCAGTTTGGGACTGCTCTATGCATTGCATCATTCAGATAGAAATGCCACCCTGTAGAGGAGCCTACAGACAACACACCACTGTTCTACCATGCCCCCCCCCCCCCATTCAGCGCTGAAACCCTACACCTGCTCAGACTGAGGCAAAGAGTGACTTTAGGATGACTGAATGATGTTTTCCCTTTGATGGAGCTTATTCAATTTCTTCATAGATATTCAATTTAACAGAAAAGGAGAGAAACCGAAGTGTACCACCCTGCTTCTTGAGTTTTATCCAGCAACTTTCAGAGAATGAGTTTTTTGCTCGGATGCTTTTGGAAAGTCCACGCGTTGGAACATACTTTTCCATTTCCTTTAAATTCTCCCCAGAATCCATTATTTACAGGAGTGTGCATGTACACATGTGTCAACAAGGAAAAGCCATCACTCTTCGTACAAACTTATAGTGCTGCGCCGACAGGACGTCTTATTTTAGAACAAGACTCGCACACGCTACTTAAAGGATAATTCCCCTTTTTATTATATCTTGGTCTTTTTTTTCGTAGTTTCTATCAGCGAAAATAACATTTTACTCAGCAAGTTAATTGCTGAGACTTCAGAACACAGCGGCATCGGTGAAAAAGAAGTCAGACTGAACAAGAAACACGAGCACTTGGTTTTAAATCAACCTCTGTCCGCCACTTGCATATTTTATCAGCATTTGGCTGGTGGCTGGTGCTAATTTCCAACCCTGGTCCAAACGCTCGTGTTTCTTGCACTTCAGTCTTGGCTGTAGTGATGTCACCTTGTTCCCAGATCTCAGCAACGACTTAAATGGGTACAATATTATCTTAACTGTTATAAATGATGGCTAAAACTATGAAAATAAGACTCAAGTTGTCCTAAACCAGATTAATCCTTTTAGCTGTGTGTGCTATTCTTATCTGTATTGTTAATACAATGTTGAACCGCACTGAACTCAGATCAGAGCAGGTTTATGAGAGACCATCAGTGCGTGTAACATATCAAAATATCTTTGTTAAAGAAGCTTTAGGGAAGCCAGGCCACGAACCCAGTCGAGTCCATCTCAATGTGTGAGCAGCGTCCGTAAAGCTGTAGGGGATAGGACATATTATCCACAGGGGGGTGCATGCACATGCATTTCTGAGCTTTAAGTAGAAGAAGTAGTGAAATGCATGTGTGTGCAGTCTGCGTTAGCAAGGTATTTTTAATGATCACTCTGGCTGCAGGTTGACTAAACTGCCTGTTTTGCCTGAAGCTAAATTAGAGTAAGATCGAGTGCCACTGTGATGTGAGTGCAAATCATTTGGGAGTCACTACCACTTTCTTTTTGTTGCTTGTAGCATATGCTAACAGGGGGTTTCTGTCACGTCTGCCAGTGTGATCATTAAAAACCCATTTGAAGTCTAGCACTCATTTGCTCAAATTTAAAACACCTTCAGCTGTCGGTGCCCAGGAGCGTTTAAAACACATGACAATGTAAAGCAACAGTGTGAGTTCGTCAGTCTGTCACGTGACGCGAGGCCTGATTCCCTTTTGATCTTCCACTGCACTCTGTAGATACCAGACTGCTTCTCCCTTCACAGGGACAGTAACAGCGTCACTCTCTGCTCCCACTGCTGCTTATTCCCTCGTGAATTTAGAAAAAAAAACCTGTTCTGAAGTGCTCTGAGCTGTCAGCAGGAGGAGGCTTTGTGTTTCCACCGAAGGGAAGGGGACGTTCAGAGGGTTAAAACAACATTACTCTCTACGGCTTCTTTCTAATTGGCTGAATTGACACATTTTTTGAGTTTCTTTTGTTTTAGTTTCATAAAATGTCTTGCATCATATGTGATCTTTTATGATTTGAGAGTGAAATGTGTTCCCTCTGGGAAACAAACGTTCCCCTATAATTTAAATCCTCTTTATTCTTGTTTCTTGAAGATATTCAAAGAAACGTGTCCATCCTGCTTGTGACTTTGATTCTGTTGTGACCAACGTAAGCAAAGCCAGGTGGAGATGATAGCATTGGCCTTAACAGAAAAAAAAAAAATCTAGAGCTCAACAGAGTCAGTGGGTGTATTTATTACATGGACGATGGAGGCTGCGATGACTAAAGTGAGGGCAGTGTCCTATCAGGAAATGCAAGGATTTAGTCTGGTTTTGATTTTCTAAGTCAAGGTTTCTTCCATCAATTGTAATGATCTGGATGCAGGTGTGAGAATGAAACATGCCTTTTTGAATAAAGAGGTTGAAATAACACTCTTGTTTATATTTCATTTAGCTCATTTGCACAGTTTTTGTTAGTGACATATAGGGATGGTCATTTTGAATTTTTTTTTTAAACCGATAACCGACCCTCGTTAACCGATAATTAACCGTTAACCAATAAGATCAGTGCGTCGCATGCAGCGGTGCGCCAGCTGCAGTGTATGAGCACAACAGACAACTGAGTCCTCAGTTCACCTGTCCGGGAGCGTTACTGTAGCAAAAAAGTCATAGTATGTTGAAATATTTCGTGAAAAAAGTCATGTATAGTATGTCCAAAAAATTCATAGTATAGTTTGTCATGCTACATACTATACCATGACTTTTTTTCATTAAATTTTTCGACATTCTATACTATACAAAAACTACAAAAAAAAGTCATATTATTGTACGTCGAAAAATTTCATGAAAAAGTCATAGTATAGCATGTCGAAAAATTAGATGGAAAAAAGTCATAGTATGTCGAAAAATTTGATGAAAAAAAGTCATGGTATAGTATTTAGAAAAATTTGATGGAAAAAAGTCATAGTATAGTATGTCGAAATATTTCAGGAAAAAATGTCATAGTATATAGTATTTCGAAAAATTTGATAAAAATTCATAGTAGTATGTCGAAAGATTTTATGAAAAAAAGTCATAGTATCGTATGTTGAAAACAAAGAAAAAATGTCATAGTATCGTATATCGAAATATTTCGTGAAAAAAAGTCATAGTATAGTATTTCGAAATATTTCAGGAAGAAATCTCATAGTATAGTATGTCGAAAAATTTTATGAAAAAGTCATACTATAGCATGTCAAAAATTTTATGAAATAAAGTCATAGTATAATATGTTGAAAACGATGAAATAAGTCATAGTATGTCGAAATATTTCGTGAAAAAAAGTCATAGTATAGTATATCGAAAATTTCAGGAAAAAATGTCATAGTATAGTATGTCAAAAAATTTGATGAAAAAAGTCATAGTATAGTATTTTGAAAAATTTGATGAAAAAAATGTGACAATATAGTTTGTCGAAAAAATTTCGTGAAAAAAATCATAGTATAGTATTTTGAAAACTTTCATGAAAAAATCATAGTATCGTATGTCGAAAATTTTTTGCAAAAAGTGTCATAATATAGTATGTCGAAAAATTTTCATGAAAAAAAGTCATTGTATAATATGTCGAATATTTTCATGAAAAAAGTCAGAGTATAGTATGTATATTAATTTTATGGAAAAAAAAAAGTCATAGTATAGGTTGTCAAAAATGTTCATGAAAAAAAAGTCATAGTATAGTATGTCGAAAATTTCCAAGAAAAAAGTCATAGTAGTTGGCGATTAATTTTGTGGAAAAAAAGAACTCATAATATAGAATGTCGAAAATTTTCATAAAAAAATGTCATAGTATGTATGTCGAAAATTTTCATGAAAAAAATCATAGTACAGTATGTCGAAAATTTTCATGAAAAAATGTCATAGTGTAGTATGTCGAAACTTTTAATGAAAAAATGTAGTAGTATAGTATGTTGAAAATTTTCATGAAAAAATGTCATAGTATGACGAAATATTTCGTGAAAAAAAGTCATAATATAGTATGTCAAATTTTAATGAAAAAATGTAATAGTATCGTATGTCTAAAAATTGTAGCAAAAAATGTCATAAAAATATGTCGATTAATTTTGCGGAAAAAGTCATGGTATAGTATGTAGATTAATTTTGTGGAAATAAAACTCATAGTAGAATTTCAAAAATTTTCATTAAAAAAGTCATAGTATAGTAGTGTCGATTAATATTGTGGGGAAAAAAACTCATAGTATAGTATGTCGATTAATTTTGTTGAAAAAAAAGTCATCGTATGGTATGTCGAAAATCTTCATGAAAAAATGTGATAGAATAGTATGTCGAAAATTTTCATGAAAAAAGTCATAGTATAGCATGTCGATTAATTTTGTGGAAAAAAAGTCATAGTTTAGTATCGAAAATTTTCATGAAAAATAAGTCACAGTATAGTATGTCGAAAATTTTCATGAAAAATGTTATAGTATAGTATGGTGTTTAATTTTGGGGAAAACAAACTCATAGTATAGAATGTCGTAAATTTTCACGAAAAAAGTCATAGTATAGTATTTCGAAAATTTTCATGAAAAAAGTCATAGCATAGTATGTCGATTAATTTTGTGGAAAAAAAAAGTCGTAGTATAGAAGGTCGAACATTTTGTGAAAAAAAGAAAGTCATAGTATGGTATGTCGAAAATGTTATGAAAAAAAAGTCGTACTATAGTATGTCGAAAATTTGATGAAAAAAAGAAAGTCATAGTATAGTATGTCGATTCATTTTGTGGGGAAAAGAGGTCATAGTATAGTATGTCAAAAATTTTCATGAAAAATAAGTCATAGTATAGTATGTCGAAAATTTTCATGAAAAATATTAAAGTATAGTATGTTGTTTTTAATTTTGTGGAAAACAAACTCATAGTATAGAATGTCAAAAATGTTCACGAAAAAAAGTCATACTATAGTACGTCAAAAATGTTCATGAAAAAATGTCCTAGTGTAGTATGTCGATTAATTTTGTGGAAAAAAAACTCATAGTATAATATGTCGAAAATTTTCATGAAAAAAGTCATAGTATAGTATGTCGATTAATTTTGCGGAAAAAGTCATGGTATAGTATATAGATTAATTTTGTGAAAATAAAACTCTTAGTATAGAATATCAAAAATGTTCATTAAAAGAAAGTCATAGTATAGTGTGTCGATTAATTTTGTGGGGAAAAAAACTCATAGTATAGTATGTCGATTAATTTTGTTGAAAAAAAGGTCATCGTATAGTATGTCGAAAATCTTTATGAAAAAATGTCATAGAATAGTATGTCGACATTTTTTATGAAAAAAGTCATGGTATAACATGTCGATACTTTTTGTGGAAAAAAAGTCATAGTATAGAATGTCGAAGAATTTAATGAAAAAATATCATAATATAGTATGTCGAAAATGTTCATGAAAATAGTCATAGTATAGTATGTAGATTAATTTTGTGGAAATAAAACTCATAGTACAGAATGTCGAAAAATGTTCATCCAAAAAAGTCATAGTATAGTATGTCAAAGATTTTCATCTAAAAAAAGTCATAGTTTAGTATGTCGAATGTTTTCATGAAGAAATGGCATAGAATTGTTTGTCGAAAATGTTCATGACAAAAGTCATAGTATAATATGTCGATTCATTTTGTGGAAAAAAAGTCATAGTATAGAATGTCGAAAATTTTCATGAAAAAAAGTCATAGTATAGTATGTCGAAAGTTTTCATGAAGAAATGGCATAGTATAGTACGTCGAAAATTTTCATGAAAATAGTCATAGTATATGTCGATTCATTTTGTGGGAAAAAAAGTCAGTATAGAATGTTGAAAATGTTCATAAAAAAGTCGTAGTACATTATGTCCAAATTTTCTTGAAAAAAGTAATAGTATAGTACGTCGATTAACTACATTTTTTCATGAAAATTTCGACATTCTATACTATGAGTTTTTTTTTTTTCCACAAAATTAAACGACATACTGTACTATGACTTTTTTCATGAAAAATTTGACATACTACCCTGACTTTTTTTTTTCATGAAAAATTTTTCGACATACTATACATGAATTTTTTTGCATGAATATTTTCGACATACTATACTATGACTTTTTTTCCATAAAATTTTCGACATACTATACTATGACTTTTTTCTCATAGCACTTTAGACATACTATGCTATGACTTTTTTTTCGCGAAAAATTTCGTCATTCTATACTATGACTTTTTTTCATAAATTTTCGACATACTATACTATGATGTTTTTTTTCATAAACTTTTAGACATACTATACTATGATGATTTTTTCATAAAATTTTCGAGAAACTATACTATGATGATTTTTTTCATAAAATTTTCAACATACTATACTATGACTTTTTTTCATAAAATTTTCAAAATACTATACTACGGTGATTTTTTCATAAAATTTGCGACATACTATACTATGACTTTTTTTATTGAGATTTGCCGATATACTATTCTATGATGATTTTTTTTCATAAAATTTTCGACATACTATAGCATGACTTTTTTTTCATAACATTTTTGACATACTATAGTATGACTTTTTTCATAAAATTTTCGACATACTATGCCTTTTTTTCATAAATTTTTCGACATACTATACTATGACTTTCTTTTCTTCATAAAATTTTCGAAATTTTATACTATGATTTTTATTTTCATAAAATTTTCGACATACTATAGTATGACTTTTTTTTCATAAAATCTTCGACATACTATAGTATCACTTTTTTTTCATAACATTTTCGACATACTATACTGATGTTTTTTTTCATAAAATTTTCGACATTCTATTGTATGACTTTTTCATAACATTTTCGACACACTATAGTCTGACTTTCTTTTTTCATAAAATTTTCGACATACTATACTATGATGTTTTTTTCATAAAATTTTCGACATACTATACTATGATGTTTTTTTCATAAAATTTTCGACATACTACACTGATGTTTTTTTTCATAAAATTTTCGACATACTATAGTATGATTTTTTTTCATAAAATTTTCGACATACTATACTATAACTTTTTTTTCATAACATTTTCGACATACTATACTATGATGTTTTTTTCATAAAATTTTCGACATACTATACTATGATGTTTTTTTTCATAAAATTTTCGACATACTATACTATGATGTTTTTTTTCATAAAATTTTCGACATACTATACTAGTATCTTTTTTTTTATAAAATTTTCGACATACTATACTATGACTTTTTTCATAAAATTTTCGACATTCTATAATATGATTTTTTTCATAAAATTTTCGACATACTATACTATGATGTTTTTTTCATAAAATTTTCGACATACTACACTAAGATGTTTTTTTTCATAAAATTTTCGACATACTATACTATGATGTTTTTTTCATAAAATTTTCGACATACTATACTATGATGTTTTTTTTCATAAAATTTTCGACATACTATACTATGATGTTTTTTTTCATAAAATTTTCGACATACTATACTAGTACTTTTTTTTCATAAAATTTTCGACATATCTCTAAAATGTTTTTTCATAAATAGAATGTCGATATAATTTTAATGAAAAATTGCATACTATAGTATGCATTTTTTAAAAATATATGAAAAAAGGCATAGTATATTTAGATTTTTTGTGAAAAAAATTTTAAACTGAGTTTTTTTCATTAATAAGGCTATATATATGACTTTTCTAAAATTTTCGAATTTATACGAATTTTTTTTCACAAATATTCCAAATTTTCTAAAAAAATGTCATGTAAAATTTCGAAATTATATTAATATAAATGTCATAATTTTATGAAAAAATTCATAAAAATCTGTCGAATTTGGTAAAAAAAGTCATTTATAAATTCGAAATTTTTAAAAAAGAAGATAGTATATTTTCGATTATTTGGGAAATTAAACTAGTTTATTTCACATTTTTATGAAAATTATATTCTTTTTGAAAATTTTGAATTTTACATATTTTTTTAAAATTTCGAAAATTTTCTAAAAAAGTTTCAATAAATTTAAAATTTATATATAAATTTTTATAATTTTTGAAAATGTATAAAAACTCAGTTAAAATGTTGTAAAAAAATTATAGTATAGAATGTCGAATTTTAAAAAATAGTAAGTATATCTTCGATTTTTTGGAAAATTAAACTGAGTTTTATTTCCCAAATTTATGAAAATTATATCCTAGTTTTATGACATTTTTGAATATATTTTAAATTTTTTTAAATATTTTCAAATTATGAAAAAATGCTGTATAATTCGAAAATTTTATATAAAGAATTATATTTGAATATTTTGGATTTTAAGAATAAAGTTTCATTTCATTTTTTAAAAAAATTTTTCACTAAATGTCGAAAATTTTATAAAAACGTATTTTATACTTTTCAATTTGTAAAAATTATTAAATATTTCGAATTTTCATAAAAAAGTCATGTATAATATTTTTAAAAATGTCAAAATTAAATGAGAAATTTTCCAAAATAATCATAAGAATTTGCTTTTTCTGAAAAAATTCTTTAAAATTGAATTTTTTGAAAATTGAATTTTCATGAAAATTATGAAAATATTCGAAAAATTTTTTGCTAATTATGAAAATTTAAACTATCATGCTTTGAATTTTCGATTATTTTGGAAATTTTTCATAAAATTTCGAAAATTTTTGAAAAAAGTCATAGTATAGAATGTCGTAAATAAAATTAAGAAGATATAGTCTAATTTTTTGAAAAAATTATATAAGTCTTCGATCTTTTTTGAAAAAATTCAGTTTAAATTATACATTTTTTTAAAAATGTTGAAAATTTTATGATTTGTCATTCAAAATTATTCGAAAAAATTTTTTTCAAAATTCGAAAATTTATACTAGCCTGTTCATATTTTCGATTCATTTGTGGAAAATTTTTTTTAAATTTCAAATTTTGAAAAAAGTCATAGTATAGATGATTTTTGAAAATGATGATAGTATAGAATGTCGAATTTTTATGAAAAAGAAACTCTTATTCCTTTGTTTGAAAAAAATCATTTATATATGACATTTTTTAAAAATTTTAAAATTTTATGTTTTTAAATGACAAATTCGAAAATAATTTTTTTCACAAAATTTTAAATATATATGCATTTTTTTCATTTTCTTGGTTGAAAAAAATCTTTTTAAATATTTCGAAATTTTATGAAAAAATATGTCAAAATTTTTAAAAAAAGTCATAGTTAAACTGTCGAATTTTTTACAAAAAAGCACAGAGTATATTGCTTTTTGTGAAAAAAAGTCATTTATATATGACATTTTTTTAAAATTTTGAAATTTTATAAAGTTTTTAAAATATGAAAATTAAACTATTTTTTTTCAAATTTAATCAAGACATACTATCTTTTTCATTCAATTTTGAATTTATAAAAAATCATTTTAAAATTTAAAATTTTATGAAAAAAGAATGTGAATATATTTTGAAAAATGATATTAAATCGAAATTTTTTGCAAAAAGAATACAGTTTATTCTTTTTGAAAAAATCATTTATATATGACTTTTTTAAAATTATGAAAATTATGATTTTCACCATTGATCAAAATTTATCTAATATTTTTCCTCTAATAATTCGAATTTAATACAATTTATGAATATTTGCATTCATTTGATGAAAAAATTCTAGTTAAAAATTTCGAAATTTTATGAAAAAAGCATGTAAAATATTTTTAAAAAAATGATAAATTAGATTTTTTGCACAAATAATCGATAATCTTCCGTTTTTTGAAAAAATCTCAGTAAATTTCTTTTTTTGAAAAATTATAATATTGATTTTCGAAAATATGAAAATATTAAACTATTTTTTTCATCAAAATTTCGACAACTATACTATCGTCATTAAATTTTCGATTTTTGAAAAATTTTTTAAAAATTTTCGAAAATTTTAAAAAAGTCATGTAAAGTATTGTCAAAAATTATAAAATAGAATTCAAATTTTAATGAAAAAAGCAGATATATTGCATTCATTTTGTGAAAAAATCATTTATATATGATTTTCTAAAAATATGAAATTTACTTTTTTGAAAATCACAAATTTTAAAAATTTTTTTTCCACAAATATCGACATCTAATACTGTCATATAAATTTTCGAATTCTATTTAAAATTTTCAGAAAATTTTCGAAATTTTATGAAAAAAGTATGTAAAATATTTTGAAAAAATGTCATAGTAAGAATGTCGAATTTTTAGAAAAAAGATAGAAGTTTCATTTTGGGGAAAAAAACCATTTAAAATTTGACATTTTTTAAAAAGGTATATTTAAATATTTTTAAAATTGATGAAAATTTAAACTGAGTTTTTTTCCACCAAATTAATCGACAGACTATACTATGCCTGTTTTCATGAAAATTTTCGACATTCTATACTATGACATTTTTTTACGAATATTTTCGAAAATTTTCATGAAAAAAGTCATGTCAAAAATATTCGTAAAAAAATGTCATAGTATAGAATGTCGAAAATTTTAATGAAAAAAGGCATAGTATAGTCTGTCGATTCATTTGGTGGAAAAAAAACTCAGTTTAAAATTTCGACATTTTATGAAAAAAGGCATAGTATAGTATGACTTTTCTGAAAATTGATGAAAATTTAAACTGAGTTTTTTTTCCACCAAATTAATCGACAGACTATACTATGCCTGTTTTCATGAAAATTTTCGACATTCTATACTATGACATTTTTTTATGAATATTTTCGAAAATTTTCATGAAAAAAGTCATGTCAAAAATATTCGTAAAAAAATGTCATAGTATAGAATGTCGAAAATTTTAATGAAAAAAGGCATAGTATAGTCTGTCGATTCATTTGGTGGAAAAAAAACTCAGTTTAAAATTTCGACATTTTATGAAAAAAGGCATAGTATAGTATGACTTTTCTGAAAATTGATGAAAATTTAAACTGAGTTTTTTTTCCACCAAATTAATCGACAGACTATACTATGCCTGTTTTCATGAAAATTTTCGACATTCTATACTATGACATTTTTTTACGAATATTTTCGAAAATTTTCATGAAAAAAGTCATGTCAAAAATATTCGTAAAAAAATGTCATAGTATAGAATGTCGAAAATTTTAATGAAAAAAGGCATAGTATAGTCTGTCGATTCATTTGGTGGAAAAAAAACTCAGTTTAAAATTTCGACATTTTTATGAAAAAAGGCATAGTATAGTATGACTTTTCTGAAAATTGATGAAAATTTAAACTGAGTTTTTTTTCCACCAAATTAATCGACAGACTATACTATGCCTGTTTTCATGAAAAATTTTCGACATTCTATACTATGACATTTTTTTACGAATATTTTCGAAAATTTTCATGAAAAAAGTCATACTATAGCATGTCGAAAATATTCGTAAAAAAATGTCATAGTATAGAATGTCGAAATTTTAATGAAAAAAGGCATAGTATAGTCTGTCGATTCATTTGGTGGAAAAAAAACTCAGTTTAAAATTTCGACATTTTTATGAAAAAAGGCATAGTATAGTATGACTTTTCTGAAAATTGATGAAAATTTAAACTGAGTTTTTTTTCCACCAAATTAATCGACAGACTATACTATGCCTGTTTTCATGAAAATTTTCGACATTCTATACTATGACATTTTTTTACGAATATTTTCGAAAATTTTCATGAAAAAAGTCATGTCGAAAATATTCGTAAAAAAATGTCATAGTATAGAATGTCGAAAATTTTAATGAAAAAAGGCATAGTATAGTCTGTCGATTCATTTGGTGGAAAAAAAACTCAGTTTAAAATTTCGACATTTTCATGAAAAAAGGCATAGTATAGTATGACTTTTCTGAAAATTGACGAAAATTTAAACTGAGTTTTTTTTCCACCAAATTAATCGACAGACTATACTATGCCTGTTTTCATGAAAATTTTCGACATTCTATACTATGACATTTTTTTACGAATATTTTCGAAAATTTTCATGAAAAAAGTCATGTCGAAAATATTCGTAAAAAAATGTCATAGTATAGAATGTCGAAAATTTTAATGAAAAAAGGCATAGTATAGTCTGTCGATTCATTTGGTGGAAAAAAAACTCAGTTTAAAATTTCGACATTTTCATGAAAAAAGGCATAGTATAGTATGACTTTTCTGAAAATTGATGAAAATTTAAACTGAGTTTTTTTTCCACCAAATTAATCGACAGACTATACTATGCCTGTTTTCATGAAAATTTTCGACATTCTATACTATGACATTTTTTTACGAATATTTTCGAAAATTTTCATGAAAAAAGTCATGTCAAAAATATTCGTAAAAAAATGTCATAGTATAGAATGTCGAAAATTTTAATGAAAAAAGGCATAGTATAGTCTGTCGATTCATTTGGTGGAAAAAAAACTCAGTTTAAAATTTCGACATTTTCATGAAAAAAGGCATAGTATAGTATGACTTTTCTGAAAATTGATGAAAATTTAAACTGAGTTTTTTTTCCACCAAATTAATCGACAGACTATACTATGCCTGTTTTCATGAAAATTTTCGACATTCTATACTATGACATTTTTTTACGAATATTTTCGAAAATTTTCATGAAAAAAGTCATGTCAAAAATATTCGTAAAAAAATGTCATAGTATAGAATGTCGAAAATTTTAATGAAAAAAGGCATAGTATAGTCTGTCGATTCATTTGGTGGAAAAAAAACTCAGTTTAAAATTTCGACATTTTCATGAAAAAAGGCATAGTATAGTATGACTTTTCTGAAAATTGATGAAAATTTAAACTGAGTTTTTTTTCCACCAAATTAATCGACAGACTATACTATGCCTGTTTTCATGAAAATTTTCGACATTCTATACTATGACATTTTTTTACGAATATTTTCGAAAATTTTCATGAAAAAAGTCATGTCGAAAATATTCGTAAAAAAATGTCATAGTATAGAATGTCGAAAATTTTAATGAAAAAAGGCATAGTATAGTCTGTCGATTCATTTGGTGGAAAAAAAACTCAGTTTAAAATTTCGACATTTTCATGAAAAAAGGCATAGTATAGTATGACTTTTCTGAAAATTGATGAAAATTTAAACTGAGTTTTTTTTCCACCAAATTAATCGACAGACTATACTATGCCTGTTTTCATGAAAATTTTCGACATTCTATACTATGACATTTTTTTACGAATATTTTCGAAAATTTTCATGAAAAAAGTCATGTCAAAAATATTCGTAAAAAAATGTCATAGTATAGAATGTCGAAAATTTTAATGAAAAAAGGCATAGTATAGTCTGTCGATTCATTTGGTGGAAAAAAAACTCAGTTTAAAATTTCGACATTTTCATGAAAAAAGGCATAGTATAGTATGACTTTTCTGAAAATTGATGAAAATTTAAACTGAGTTTTTTTTCCACCAAATTAATCGACAGACTATACTATGCCTGTTTTCATGAAAATTTTCGACATTCTATACTATGACATTTTTTTATGAATATTTTCGAAAATTTTCATGAAAAAAGTCATGTCAAAAATATTCGTAAAAAAATGTCATAGTATAGAATGTCGAAAATTTTAATGAAAAAAGGCATAGTATAGTCTGTCGATTCATTTGGTGGAAAAAATCAGTTTAAAATTTGGACATTTTCATGAAAAAAGGCATAGTATAGTATGACTTTTCTGAAAATTGATGAAAATTTAAACTGAGTTTTTTTTCCACCAAATTAATCGACAGACTATACTATGCCTGTTTTCATGAAAATTTTCGACATTCTATACTATGACATTTTTTTACGAATATTTTCGAAAATTTTCATGAAAAAAGTCATGTCGAAAATATTCGTAAAAAAATGTCATAGTATAGAATGTCGAAAATTTTAATGAAAAAAGGCATAGTATAGTCTGTCGATTCATTTGGTGGAAAAAAAACTCAGTTTAAAATTTCGACATTTTCATGAAAAAAGGCATAGTATAGTATGACTTTTCTGAAAATTGATGAAAATTTAAACTGAGTTTTTTTTCCACCAAATTAATCGACAGACTATACTATGCCTGTTTTCATGAAAATTTTCGACATTCTATACTATGACATTTTTTTACGAATATTTTCGAAAATTTTCATGAAAAAAGTCATGTCAAAAATATTCGTAAAAAAATGTCATAGTATAGAATGTCGAAAATTTTAATGAAAAAAGGCATAGTATAGTCTGTCGATTCATTTGGTGGAAAAAAAACTCAGTTTAAAATTTCGACATTTTATTGAAAAAGGCATAGTATAGTATGACTTTTCTGAAAATTGATGAAAATTTAAACTGAGTTTTTTTTCCACCAAATTAATCGACAGACTATACTATGCCTGTTTTCATGAAAATTTTCGACATTCTATACTATGACATTTTTTTACGAATATTTTCGAAAATTTTCATGAAAAAAGTCATGTCGAAAATATTCGTAAAAAAATGTCATAGTATAGAATGTCGAAAATTTTAATGAAAAAGGGCATAGTATAGTCTGTCGATTCATTTGGTGGGAAAAAAACTCAGTTTAAAATTTCGACATTTTCATGAAAAAAGGCATAGTATAGTATGACTTTTCTGAAAATTGACGAAAATTTAAACTGAGTTTTTTTTCCACCAAATTAATCGACAGACTATACTATGCCTGTTTTCATGAAAATTTTCGACATTCTATACTATGACATTTTTTTACGAATATTTTCGAAAATTTTCATGAAAAAAGTCATGTCGAAAATATTCGTAAAAAAATGTCATAGTATAGAATGTCGAAAATTTTAATGAAAAAAGGCATAGTATAGTCTGTCGATTCATTTGGTGGAAAAAAAACTCAGTTTAAAATTTCGACATTTTCATGAAAAAAGGCATAGTATAGTATGACTTTTCTGAAAATTGACGAAAATTTAAACTGAGTTTTTTTTCCACCAAATTAATCGACAGACTATACTATGCCTGTTTTCATGAAAATTTTCGACATTCTATACTATGACATTTTTTTACGAATATTTTCGAAAATTTTCATGAAAAAAGTCATGTCGAAAATATTCGTAAAAAAATGTCATAGTATAGAATGTCGAAAATTTTAATGAAAAAAGGCATAGTATAGTCTGTCGATTCATTTGGTGGAAAAAAAACTCAGTTTAAAATTTCGACATTTTCATGAAAAAAGGCATAGTATAGTATGACTTTTCTGAAAATTGATGAAAATTTAAACTGAGTTTTTTTTCCACCAAATTAATCGACAGACTATACTATGCCTGTTTTCATGAAAATTTTCGACATTCTATACTATGACATTTTTTTACGAATATTTTCGAAAATTTTCATGAAAAAAGTCATGTCAAAAATATTCGTAAAAAAATGTCATAGTATAGAATGTCGAAAATTTTAATGAAAAAAGGCATAGTATAGTCTGTCGATTCATTTGGTGGAAAAAAAACTCAGTTTAAAATTTCGACATTTTCATGAAAAAAGTCATAGTATAGTATGACTTTTCTGAAAATTGATGAAAATTTAAACTGAGTTTTTTTTCCACCAAATTAATCGACAGACTATACTATGCCTTTTTTCATGAAAATTTTCGACATTCTATACTATGACATTTTTTTACGAATATTTTCGAAAATTTTCATGAAAAAAGTCATGTCGAAAATATTCGTAAAAAAATGTCATAGTATAGAATGTCGAAAATTTTAATGAAAAAAGGCATAGTATAGTCTGTCGATTCATTTGGTGGAAAAAAAACTCAGTTTAAAATTTCGACATTTTCATGAAAAAAGTCATAGTATAGTATGACTTTTCTTGAAAATTGACGAAAATTTAAACTGAGTTTTTTTTCCACCAAATTAATCGACAGACTATACTATGCCTGTTTTCATGAAAATTTTCGACATTCTATACTATGACATTTTTTTACGAATATTTTCGAAAATTTTCATGAAAAAAGTCATGTCGAAAATATTCGTAAAAAAATGTCATAGTATAGAATGTCGAAAATTTTAATGAAAAAAGGCATAGTATAGTCTGTCGATTCATTTGGTGGAAAAAAAACTCAGTTTAAAATTTCGACATTTTCATGAAAAAAGGCATAGTATAGTATGACTTTTCTGAAAATTGATGAAAATTTAAACTGAGTTTTTTTTCCACCAAATTAATCGACAGACTATACTATGCCTGTTTTCATGAAAATTTTCGACATTCTATACTATGACATTTTTTTACGAATATTTTCGAAAATTTTCATGAAAAAAGTCATGTCAAAAATATTCGTAAAAAAATGTCATAGTATAGAATGTCGAAAATTTTAATGAAAAAAGGCATAGTATAGTCTGTCGATTCATTTGGTGGAAAAAAAACTCAGTTTAAAATTTCGACATTTTCATGAAAAAAGGCATAGTATAGTATGACTTTTTTGAAAATTGACGAAATTTAAACTGAGTTTTTTTTCCACCAAATTAATCGACAGACTATACTATGCCTGTTTTCATGAAAATTTTCGACATTCTATACTATGACATTTTTTTACGAATATTTTCGAAAATTTCATGAAAAAAGTCATGTCAAAAATATTCGTAAAAAAATGTCATAGTATAGAATGTCGAAAATTTTAATGAAAAAAGGCATAGTATAGTCTGTCGATTCATTTGGTGGAAAAAAAACTCAGTTTAAAATTTCGACATTTTCATGAAAAAAGGCATAGTATAGTATGACTTTTCATGAAAATTGAAGAAAATTTAAACTGAGTTTTTTTTCCACCAAATTAATCGACAGACTATACTATGCCTGTTTTCATGAAAATTTTCGACATTCTATACTATGACATTTTTTTATGAATATTTTCGAAAATTTTCATGAAAAAAGTCATGTCAAAAATATTCGTAAAAAAATGTCATAGTATAGAATGTCGAAAATTTTAATGAAAAAAGGCATAGTATAGTCTGTCGATTCATTTGGTGGAAAAAAAACTCAGTTTAAAATTTCGACATTTTCATGAAAAAAGGCATAGTATAGTATGACTTTTCATGAAAATTGACGAAAATTTAAACTGAGTTTTTTTTCCACCAAATTAATCGACAGACTATACTATGCCTGTTTTCATGAAAATTTTCGACATTCTATACTATGACATTTTTTTACGAATATTTTCGAAAAGTTTCATGAAAAAAGTCATGTCGAAAATATTCGTAAAAAAATGTCATAGTATAGAATGTCGAAAATTTTAATGAAAAAAGGCATAGTATAGTCTGTCGATTCATTTGGTGGAAAAAAAACTCAGTTTAAAATTTCGACATTTTCATGAAAAAAGGCATAGTATAGTATGACTTTTCATGAAAATTGACGAAAATTTAAACTGAGTTTTTTTTCCACCAAATTAATCGACAGACTATACTATGCCTGTTTTCATGAAAATTTTCGACATTCTATACTATGACATTTTTTTACGAATATTTTCGAAAATTTTCATGAAAAAAGTCATGTCGAAAATATTCGTAAAAAAATGTCATAGTATAGAATGTCGAAAATTTTAATGAAAAAAGGCATAGTATAGTCTGTCGATTCATTTGGTGGGAAAAAAACTCAGTTTATCATTTCGACATTTTCATGAAAAAAGGCATAGTATAGTATGACTTTATTGAAAATTGACGAAATTTTAAACTGAGTTTTTTTTCCACCAAATTAATCGACAGACTATACTATGCCTGTTTTCATGAAAATTTTCGACATTCTATACTATGACATTTTTTTACGAATATTTTCGAAAATCTTCATGAAAAAAGTCATGTCAAAAATATTCGTAAAAAAATGTCATAGTATAGAATGTCGAAAATATTCGTAAAAAAATGTCATAGTATAGAATGTCGAAAATTTTAATGAAAAAAGGCATAGTATAGTCTGTCGATTCATTTGGTGGAAAAAAAACTCAGTTTAAAATTTCGAAATTTTCATGAAAAAAGGCATAGTATAGTATGACTTTTCTGAAAATTGATGAAAATTTAAACTGAGTTTTTTTTCCACCAAATTAATCGACAGACTATACTATGCCTGTTTTCATGAAAATTTTCGACATTCTATACTATGACATTTTTTTATGAATATTTTCGAAAATTTTCATGAAAAAAGTCATGTCGAAAATATTCGTAAAAAAATGTCATAGTATAGAATGTCGAAAATTTTAATGAAAAAAGGCATAGTATAGTCTGTCGATTCATTTGGTGGAAAAAAAACTCAGTTTAAAATTTCGAAATTTTCATGAAAAAAGGCATAGTATAGTATGACTTTTCTGAAAATTGATGAAAATTTAAACTGAGTTTTTTTTCCACCAAATTAATCGACAGACTATACTATGCCTGTTTTCATGAAAATGTTCGACATTCTATACTATGACATTTTTTTATGAATATTTTCGAAAATTTTCATGAAAAAAGTCATGTCAAAAATATTCGTAAAAAAATGTCATAGTATAGAATGTCGAAAATTTTAATGAAAAAAGGCATAGTATAGTCTGTCGATTCATTTGGTGGAAAAAAAACTCAGTTTAAAATTTCGACATTTTTATGAAAAAAGGCATAGTATAGTATGACTTTTCTGAAAATTGATGAAAATTTAAACTGATTTTTTTTTCCACCAAATTAATCGACAGAGTATACTATGCCTGTTTTCATGAAAATTTTCGACATTCTATACTATGACATTTTTTTACGAATATTTTCGAAAATTTTCATGAAAAAAGTCATGTCGAAAATATTCGTAAAAAAATGTCATAGTATAGAATGTCGAAAATTTTAATGAAAAAAGGCATAGTATAGTCTGTCGATTCATTTGGTGGGAAAAAAACTCAGTTTAAAATTTCGACATTTTCATGAAAAAAGGCATAGTATAGTATGACTTTTCTGAAAATTAATGAAAATTTAAACTGAGTATTTTTTCCACCAAATTAATCGACAGACTATACTATGCCTGTTTTCATGAAAATTTTCGACATTCTATACTATGACATTTTTTTATGAATATTTTCGAAAATTTCCATGAAAAAAGTCATGTCAAAAATATTCGTAAAAAAATGTCATAGTATAGAAGGTCGAAAATTTTAATGAAAAAAGGCATAGTATAGTCTGTCGATTCATTTGGTGGAAAAAAAACTCAGTTTAAAATTTCGACATTTTTATGAAAAAAGGCATAGTATAGTATGACTTTTCTGAAAATTGATGAAAATTTAAACTGATTTTTTTTTCCACCAAATTAATCGACAGACTATACTATGCCTGTTTTCATGAAAATTTTCGACATTCTATACTATGACATTTTTTTACGAATATTTTCGAAAATTTTCATGAAAAAAGTCATGTCGAAAATATTCGTAAAAAAATGTCATAGTATAGAATGTCGAAAATTTTAATGAAAAAAGGCATAGTATAGTCTGTCGATTCATTTGGTGGGAAAAAAACTCAGTTTAAAATTTCGACATTTTCATGAAAAAAGGCATAGTATAGTATGACTTTTCTGAAAATTGACGAAAATTTAAACTGAGTATTTTTTCCACCAAATTAATCGACAGACTATACTATGCCTGTTTTCATGAAAATTTTCGACATTCTATACTATGACATTTTTTTATGAATATTTTCGAAAATTTTCATGAAAAAAGTCATGTCAAAAATATTCGTAAAAAAATGTCATAGTATAGAATGTCGAAAATTTTAATGAAAAAAGGCATAGTATAGTCTGTCGATTCATTTGGTGGAAAAAAAACTCAGTTTAAAATTTCGACATTTTTATGAAAAAAGGCATAGTATAGTATGACTTTTCTGAAAATTGATGAAAATTTAAACTGAGTTTTTTTTCCACCAAATTAATCGACAGACTATACTATGCCTGTTTTCATGAAAATTTTCGACATTCTATACTATGACATTTTTTTACGAATATTTTCGAAAATTTTCATGAAAAAAGTCATGTCAAAAATATTCGTAAAAAAAATGTCATAGTATAGAATGTCGAAAATTTTCATGAAAACAGGCATAGTATAGTCTGTCGATTCATTTGGTGGAAAAAAAACTCAGTTTAAAATTTCGACATTTTCATGAAAAAAGGCATAGTATAGTATGACTTTTTTGAAAATTGACGAAATTTTAAACTGAGTTTTTTTTCCACCAAATGAATCGACAGACTATAGTCATAGTATAGAATGTCGAAAATATTCGTAAAAAAATGTCATAGTATAGAATGTCGAAAATTTTCATGAAAACAGGCATAGTATAGTCTGTCGATTAATTTGGTGAAAAAAAAACTCAGTTTAAATTTTCGTCAATTTTCATGAAAAGTCATACTATAGTATGAATTTTTCATGAAAATGTCGAAATTTTAAATTGACTTTTTTTTCCACCAAATGAATCGACAGACTATACTATGCCTTTTTTCATGAAAATTTTCGACATTCTATACTATGACATTTTTTTACGAATATTTTCGAAAATTTTCATGAAAAAAGTCATGTCGAAAATATTCGTAAAAAAATGTCATAGTATAGAATGTCGAAAATATTCGTAAAAAAATGTCATAGTATAGAATGTCGAAAATTTTAATGAAAAAAGGCATAGTATAGTCTGTCGATTCATTTGGTGGAAAAAAAACTCAGTTTAAAATTTCGAAATTTTCATGAAAAAAGGCATAGTATAGTATGACTTTTCATGAAAATTGATGAAAATTTAAACTGAGTTTTTTTTCCACCAAATTAATCGACAGACTATACTATGCCTGTTTTCATGAAAATTTTCGACATTCTATACTATGACATTTTTTTACGAATATTTTCGAAAATTTTCATGAAAAAAGTCGTCGAAAATATTCTAAAAAAAATGTCATAGTATAGAATGTCGAAAATTTGAATGAAAAAAGGCATAGTATAGTCTGTCGATTCATTTGGTGGAAAAAAAACTCAGTTTAAAATTTCGACATTTTCATGAAAAAAGGCATAGTATAGTATGACTTTTCTGAAAATTGATGAAAATTTAAACTGAGTTTTTTTTCCACCAAATTAATCGACAGACTATACTATGCCTGTTTTCATGAAAATTTTCGACATTCTATACTATGACATTTTTTTACGAATATTTTCGAAAATTTTCATGAAAAAAGTCATGTCGAAAATATTCGTAAAAAAATGTCATAGTATAGAATGTCGAAAATTTTAATGAAAAAAGGCATAGTATAGTCTGTCGATTCATTTGGTGGAAAAAAAATCAGTTTAAAATTTCGACATTTTCATGAAAAAAGGCATAGTATAGTATGACTTTTCTGAAAATTGATGAAAATTTAAACTGAGTTTTTTTTCCACCAAATTAATTGACAGACTATACTATGCCTGTTTTCATGAAAATTTTCGACATTCTATACTATGACATTTTTTTACGAATATTTTCGAAAATTTTCATGAAAAAAGTCATGTCAAAAATATTCGTAAAAAAATGTCATAGTATAGAATGTCGAAAATTTTAATGAAAAAAGGCATAGTATAGTCTGTCGATTCATTTGGTGGAAAAAAAACTCAGTTTAAAATTTCGACATTTTCATGAAAAAAGGCATAGTATAGTATGACTTTTCTGAAAATTGATGAAAATTTAAACTGAGTTTTTTTTCCACCAAATTAATCGACAGACTATACTATGCCTGTTTTCATGAAAATTTTCGACATTCTATACTATGACATTTTTTTATGAATATTTTCGGAAATTTTCATGAAAAAAGTCGTCGAAAATATTCGTAAAAAAATGTCATAGTATAGAATGTCGAAAATTTTAATGAAAAAAGGCATAGTATAGTCTGTCGATTCATTTGGTGGAAAAAAAACTCAGTTTAAAATTTCGACATTTTCATGAGAAAAGGCATAGTATAGAATGACTTTTCATGAAAATTGACGAAAATTTAAACTGAGTTATTTTTCCACCAAATTAATCGACAGACTATACTATGCCTGTTTTCATGAAAATTTTCGACATTCTATACTATGACATTTTTTTATGAATATTTTCGAAAATTTTCATGAAAAAAGTCATGTCGAAAATATTCGTAAAAAAATGTCATAGTATAGAATGTCGAAAATTTTAATGAAAAAAGGCATAGTATAGTCTGTCGATTCATTTGGTGGAAAAAAAACTCAGTTTAAAATTTCGACATTTTCATGAAAAAAGGCATAGTATAGTATGACTTTTCTGAAAATTGATGAAAATTTAAACTGAGTTTTTTTTCCACCAAATGAATCGACAGACTATACTATGCCTTTTTTCATTAACATTTTAGACATTCTATACTATGACATTTTTTTACGAATATTTTCTACATGACTTTTTTCATGAAGATTTTCGAAAATATTCGTAAAAAAATGTCATAGTATAGAATGTCGAAAATTTTAATGAAAAAAGGCATAGCATAGTCTGTCGATTCATTTGGTGGAAAAAAAACTCAGTTTAAAATTTCGACATTTTCATGAAAAAAGGCATAGTATAGTATGACTTTTCATGAAAATTGACGAAAATTTAAACTGAGTTTTTTTTCCACCAAATTAATCGACAGACTATACTATGCCTGTTTTCATGAAAATTTTCGACATTCTATACTATGACATTTTTTTACGAATATTTTCGAAAATTTTCATGAAAAAAGTCATGTCAAACATATTCGTAAAAAAATGTCATAGTATAGAATGTCGAAAATTTTAATGAAAAAAGGCATAGTATAGTCTGTCGATTCATTTGGTGGAAAAAAAACTCAGTTTAAAATTTCGACATTTTCATGAATAAAGTCATACTATAGTATGACTTTTCATGAAAATTAACGGAAATTTAAACTGAGTTTTTTCATGAAAAAAGTCATACTATACTATGACTTTTCATGAAAATTAACGGAAATTTAAACTGAGTTTTTTTTCCACCAAATTAATCGACAGACTATACTATGCCTGTTTTCATGAAAATTTTCGACATTCTATATTATGACATTTTTTTACGAATATTTTCGAAAATTTTCATGAAAAAAGTCATGTCGAAAATATTCGTAAAAAAATGTCATAGTATAGAATGTCGAAAATTTTAATGAAAAAAGGCATAGTATAGTCTTTCGATTCATTTGGTGGAAAAAAAACTCATTTTAAAATTTCGACATTTTCATGAAAAAAGGCATAGTATAGTATGACTTTTCATGAAAATTGACGAAAATTTAAACTGAGTTTTTTTTCCACCAAATTAATCGACAGACTATACTATGCCTGTTTTCATGAAAATGTTCGACATTCTATACTATGACATTTTTTTACGAATATTTTCAAATATTTTCATGAAAAAAGTCATGTCAAAAATATTCCTAAAAAAATGTCATAGTATAGAATGTCGAAAATTTGAATGAAAAAAGGCATAGTATAGTCTGTCGATTCATTTGGTGAAAAAAAAAACTCAGTTTAAAATTTCGAAAATTTCATGAAAAAAGTCATACCATAGTATGACTTTTTTGAAAATTGACGAAATTTTAAACTTAGTTTTTTTCCCACCAAATTAATCGACAGACTATACTATGCCTTTTTTCATGAACATTTTCGACATTCTTTACTATGACATTTTTTTACGAATATTTGCGACATGCTATAGTATGACTTTTTTCATGAAAATTTTCGAAAATATTCGTAAAAAAATGTCATAGTATAGAATGTCGAAAATGTTCATGAAAAAAGGCATAGTATAGTCTGTCGATTCATTTGGTGTAAAAAAAACTCAGTTTAAAATTTCGTCAATTTTCAAAAAAGTCTATGTCTAGTAAGTCTAGTATGACTTTTTTCATGAAAATTTTCGAAATTTTAAACTGAGTTTTTTTTCCACCAAATTAATCGACATACTATACTATGCCTTTTTTTTTTACATAAAATTTTCGACACACTATACTATACCTTTTTTTCATGAAATTTGCGACATACTATACTATGACTTGTTTTCATAAAATTTTCGACATACTATACTATGATGTTTTTTTCATAAAATTTTCGACATACTATACTATGACTTTTTTCATTAAATGTTCGACATACTATACTATGATGATTTTTTTCATAAAATTTTCGACATACTATACTATGACTTTCTTTTTTTCATAAAATTTTCGACACACTATATTATGACTTGTTTTCATAAAATTTTCGACATACTATATTATTTTTTATAACATTTTCGACATACTATACTATGACTTTTTCTTCATAAAATTTTCGACATACTATAGTATGATTTTTTTTCATAAAATTTTCGACATACTATACTATGATGTTTTTTTTCATAAAATTTTCGACATACTATACTATAATGTTTTTTTCATAAAATTTCGGCATACTATACTATGATTTTTTTTTTCATAACATTTTCGACATACTATACTATGATGTTTTTTTTCATAAAATTTTCGATATACTATAGTATGACCTTTTTTCATGAAATTTGCAACATACTATAGTATTACTTTTTTTCATAACATTTTCGGCATAATATAGTATGACCTTTTTTTCATAAAATTCGACATACTATAGTATGACTTTTTTTTCATAAAATTTTCTTATACTATGATTTTGCTTTTCATAAAATTTTACATACTATAGTATGACTTTTTTTTCATAAAAATTTCGACATATTATACTATGATGATTTTTTTCATACATTTGACATACTATACTATGATTTTTTTTTCATAAAATTTTCGACATACCATAGTATTACTTTTTTCATAAAATTTTCGACATACTATAGTATTACTTTTTTTCATAAAATTTTCGACATACTATAGTATTACTTTTTTCATGAAATTTGCGACATACTGTAGTATTACTTTTTTTCATAAAATTTTCGACGTACTATACTATGACTTTCTTCTTTTCATAAAATTTTCGACATACTATACTATGATGTTTTTTTTAATAAAATTTTCGACATACTAAAGTATGACTTTTTTTCATGAAATTTGCGACATACTATACTATGACTTTTTTTTCATAACATTTGACATACTTTAGTGTGACTTTTTTTCATAAAATGTTCGACATACTATAATATGATGTTTTTTTTCAAAAAAATGTCGACATACTATAGTATTACTTTTATTCATAAAATGTTCGACATACTATACTATCATGTTTTTTTTCATAAAATTTTCAACATACTATACTATGACTTTTTTTCATAAATTTTTCGACATACTATACTTTGATTTTTTTTTTTCATAAAATTTTCGGCATACTATAGTATGACTTTTTTCATGAAATTTGCGACATACTATGCTATGACTTTTTTCATAAAATTTGACATACTTTAGTTTGACTTTTTTTCATAAAATGTTCGACATAATATAATATGATGTTTTTTCCAAAAAAAATTCGACATAATATAGTATGACTTTTCTTTTTAGAAAATTTTCAACATACTATAGTATGATTTTTTTTTCATGAAATTTTCGACATACTATACTATGATGGTTTTTTTTAATACATTTTCGACAAATTATACTATGATTTTTCTTTTCATAAAATTCGACATACTATAGTATGACTTTTTTTCATGAAATTTGCGACATACTATACTATGACTTCTTTTTTCATAAAAATTTTGACATACTATAATATGACCTTTTTCCATAACATTTGACATACTATACTATGACTTCTTTTTTCACAAAATTTTCGACATACTATACAATGATATTTTTTTTCATAAAATGCTCGACTTACTATAGTATGACTTTTTTCCCATAACATTTTCGACATACTATAGTATGACAGTCTTAATGAAATTTGACTTTTTTTCATAAAATTTTCGACATACTATACTATGATGATTTTTTTCATTAAATTTTCGACATACTATTCTATGACTTTTTTTTCCATAAAATTATCTACATACTGTACTATGACTTTTTTCCACAAAATTTTCGACATACTATGTATGAATTTTTTTTCATAAAATTTTCGACATACTATTCTATGATTTTTTGTAATGAAATTTGCGACATACTATACCATGACTTTTTTTTCATGAAATTTGTGACATTCTATACTATGATGTTTTTTTTCATAAAATTTTCGACATACTATAGTATGACTTTTTTTTCATAAAATTTCAACGTACTATAGTATGACATTTTTTCATTAAATTTTCTACATACTATACTATGATGATTTTTTTCCTAAAATTTTCGACATACTATAGTATGACTTTTTCTTCATAAAATTTTCGACATACTTTACTATGATGTTTTTTTTCATAAACATTTGGACATACTATACTAGGACTAGGAAAAAAGTGATGAAAAACATCATATTATAGTATGTCAAAAAAAGTGACGAAAAAAGGTCATAGTATGGCATGTCGAAAAAAGTGATGAAAAACATCATAGTAAAGTATGTCGAAAAAAAGTGATGAAAAAAGTCATATTATACTATTTAAAAAAATTATGCAAAAAGGTCATAGTATAGCATGTCGAAAAAGTTATGAAAAAAGTCATAGTACGGCAAAAAAAAAAGTAATTTATGGATTGTTTATTTTTTAATACTCAGGAATGTCCCATGTGTGGGTTTAAGGGAAATAACATGGAATAATAATTTTCCTGCTATTTTAACTGTCCCAACATCATCTAGATGTAGAGTTTCATGTGCACAAAACTTGTTTTTACTGAAAGTAAAGAGTAAAGAGTACTGACTTGTATGACAAAAAAAGTGATGAAAGAGTGCTGACTTGTATGTCATAGTATAGCATGTCGAAAAAAGTGTTGAAAAAAGTCATAATATAGTATGTTTTAAAAGTTATGAAAAACGTCATAGTATAGTATGTCGGAAAAAACAGATGAAATATGGTCATAATATAAGATATTCCTTTATTAGTCCCACAGTGGGGAATTTTGCAGTGTACAGCAGCAAAGGGGATAGTGCAGAAACAAGAAGCATCAGTAAAAACAAAAAGCAAGATAAAACACAGTAAAAGAAAAAAGCGAAACAAAAGTAGACAGACATAAAATATCAACAATTTAAATTGAAGGAAATATAAAAATAGGAACAATATAAACAAGGGGAAATATTAAAAATAAGAACAATATATACAGTATTGACAATAAACAGACTTATAGTGTAATAGTATAGTATGTTGAAAAAAGTGACGAAAAAGGTCATAGTGTAGTAAGTCGAAAAAAGTGATGAAAAAAGTGATAGTAAAGTATGGCAAGAAAAGTCATAGTATAGTATGTCGAAAAAAGTGATGAAAAACGTCATGTTATAGTATGTAAAAACAAAATGATTAAAAAATGTCATAGTGTAGTATGGCAGGGCTGCAAGGTGGTGCAGTGGTTAGCACTGTCGCCTCAGCGCAAGAGGGTCGCAGGTTGCAGTTGCAGTGTACAGCAGCAAAGGGGATAGTGCAGAAACAAGAAGCATCAGTAAAACCAAAAGCAAGATACAACACAGTAAAAAAAAAAAAAAAAAGTGAAACAAAAGTAAACAGACATATAAAATATGAACAATTTATACAGATGGAAATATAAACATAGGAACAATATAAACAAGGGGAAATATTAAAAATAAGAACAATATATACAATATTGACAATAAACAGACTAATAGTGTAATAGTATAGTATGTTGAAAAAAGCGATGAAAAAAGGTCATAGTATATTAAGTCGAAAAAAGTGATGAAAAAAGGTCATAGTATAGTATGTCAAAAAAATTGATGAAAAAAGATAAAGTATAGTATGGCAAAAAAAGTCATAGTATGTCGAAAAAACGTGATGAAAAAAGTCAGTTTAGTACGTCAAAAAAAATGATGAAAAATGTCATAGATGTCGAAAAAAGTCATATTATAGCATGGTGAAAAAAGTGATGAAAAAAAGTCAGTATATTATGGCAAAAATAGTCATAGTATAGTATGTTGAAAAAAGTGAAGAAAAACATAATATAGTATGTCAAAAAAAGTGATGAAAAACATCGTGTTATAGTATGAAAAAAAACAAAAAATGATGAAAAAAGGTCATAGTATAGTATGGCAAAAAACATAGTAAACTATACCATAACTTTTTTTCGACATACTATCCAATTACTTTATCATTTTTTTTAACATTCTATACTATGACTTTTTATGACTGTCTTCAGAATACAGTACTACGACTTTTTTCAACATACTGCACTATGATTTTTTTGGACATACTGTACCAAGACTACTATCCAATTACTTTCTTATTATCTTTTTTAACATACTATACTATGACTTTTTTTATGAATATTTTCAACGTACTGTACTATGACTTTTTAATTACTTTTTTCAATATACTATACTTTAAATAAAGTCATAGTATAGTATGTCGAATTTTTTTTTAAATAAAGTCATAATAAAGTATGTCAAAAATAGTCATAAAAAAAGTCATAGTATAGTATGTTTAAAAAATATAAAAAAAATTAATAGTATGGTATATTGAAAAAAGTATTATGTCATAAAAATGTTATTGTAAACTATGTCACAGTAAGTCCGAAAAAGTCATAGTATATATGACCTTCCCAACTGGGGGATAAGGCACTGTTAACCCAGACCTAAACCCGGGTTCACCCAAGACTAACCTCTCCACACAGATAAGTGTAAGGATTGGACAGAGACGTGGCTGTTGGTTGTTGGTAAAAGAATATAGAAATGGTGTGGGCAATAAAATAACCAACACGACTACCTCTACAGGGGGGATCTACCCCGTCTCCCTCAGCTCCAGGTGCTCAACACTGGGTTGTCTGTACCGCTGTAACAAAAAGATAAAAATGCTGAAATAAAAATAGATAAACACTTTATGGTTATAAAAATATTAAAATGCCCCAAGCAGGTAGCAGAATAAATAGATAAAATAGATCCTAAAACGTCATTGTTGGTAAAAGAATATAGAAATGTATAAAAATACATAAACACTTTATGTTTGTGAAGGTTCTCAGTCATCCAGGTCATGGTATCCGAGAAAGGGTTAAATCAGCAGCAACTGGACTTGGTTTAGGTGGGTATCCTATGACGTCACATCTCTTTTCACATGCATCCCCACCAGGGAAGCAGTAGAAACTGTGAGGAAACACCTGCTGCAAGACAACATTTTTAACAGCCGAACCAACCTCAACCCTGACCAGATCTGCCAACTTTTTGACCTCTGCCTGAACACCACATATTTCCAGTACAATGGGGGGTTTTACAGGCAGAAACATGGCTGTGCTATGAGCTCACCAGTTTCCCCCATAGTGCCTAACCTTTACATGGAAGAGGTGGAAAACAGAGCCCTGAACTCCTTCAGAGGAACAACACCGAGGCACTGATTCAGATATGTGGATGACACATGGGTCACCATTAAAACGCAGGAAGTAGAAGTGTTCACAGAACATATTAACTCAGTGGACAGCAACATCAAGTTCACACGGGAGGACGTCAAAAACAACAGCTTGGCCTTCCTGGACTGTGAAGTTCATTTTGAGGAAGACAGGAGCCTCCACATAGGAGTTTACAGGAAGCCCACACACACGGACCAGTGCTTACTCTTCGACTCCCACCATCCACTGGAACACAAGCTTGGAGTTATCAGAGCCCTGCACCACCGAGCAGATAACATACCAACAAGTGCACAGACTCAAGAAAAGGAGCGAAAACACCTGAGAAGTGCACTTAAAACTTGTGGATACCCAAACTGGACCTTTGTGAAAACAGCCACAAAATCCAGAAAGAACACCAGTACCACGGGTGACGAAGAAAAGGAGGACAGACGCAACAACATTGTCATACCCTACGTGTCTGGAGTGTCTGAGAAACTCAGGAGGATTTTTAACAAACACCGCATCCCTGTGTCTTTCAAGCCCAGCAACACCCTCAGACAGAAACTGGTCCACCCTAAGGACCGCACACCCAAACACAAGCAAAGTCACCTGGTGTATGCAGTCCAATGCAGTGAGGAGTGCACGGATTTGTACACTGGTGAAACCAAACAACCACAACACAGACGGGCCAACTCCTCAGGTTTCGACTCAGCAGTCTATCTACACCTGAA
Source organism: Sebastolobus alascanus (assembly GCA_916701645.2). Classification (NCBI taxonomy): domain Eukaryota; kingdom Metazoa; phylum Chordata; class Actinopteri; order Perciformes; family Sebastidae; genus Sebastolobus; species Sebastolobus alascanus. The sequence continues at coordinate 5,187,187 of CAKAOJ020000101.1, read as the reverse complement.
GGACAAGGGACACTCTTTTGAGGACAATAATGTTCATATTTTGGACAGGGAGGAAAGAGGAGAGAAAGAGGCAATCTATGCTTAGGTAGAGAAGCCATCGCTCAACAGAGGAGGAGGCCTAAGGCATCACCTATCTTCCACCTACAATGCTTTTCAGATGAGAAGTGAAACGTCTTCAAGAACAGAAAACACTTTATGGTTATAAAAATATTAAAATGCCCAAAGCAGGTAGCAGAATAAATAGATCCTAAAATGTCATTGTTGGTAAAAGAATATAGAAATGTTGTGGGCAATAAAATAAGCAACTTGCCTACCTGTACAGGTGGGATCCACCCTGTCTGCTGCAGCTCCAGGTGCTCAACACTGGCTTATCTCTACCGCTGCATTTAACAGAGGTGGTTCAATTAATACATGGTTGAATAAACAGTGGTTTAAAACAAGATTGCTTACTGAACATACCTCGAATAAGGATCCAGACTCCCTCTGTACCAGCTGAACGACGTCGTGGAGTGGAGATTACAGACGCATTATTAGCAACACAGTTCTTCTGGCGCGCGTGTGTTTTGGCGTCTTCCTAATATGGCAGGTGACAGCTAAGCAGAGGAGGAAGTGACGTAAAGGGGGAGGGGGGCAGTGCACAGCCAGGTAAAAATGAGAGGGCAAGTGCTAAGCAGGTATAAATGAGCTAGATATGGGACTATGCGTTAGAATAGCCCTGCTACATATAGTTAGTCAAAAAGAAGTCATAGTAAAGTATGTCGAAAAATGTGGTGAAAATATCATAGTATAGTGCATAGAAAAAATGATAATGAAGTCATAGTATAGTAAGTGGAAAAAAAGTAAAGCAAAAAAAAAGTCATAGCACAGTATGTCGTATGTATGTAAAAAAAAAAAAAGTAATTATAATAGGTTGAAAAATGTCATAGTATAGTGTGTCAAAAAAGTGATAGTGTAGTATGTCAAAAAGTCGTAAAAAACTCAATAGTATATGACGAAAAAAGTCATGAAAATGTTTCAGTAAAGTAAAAAAATGTCCAGAGAAGAGTCATAGTATAGTATGTCAAAAAATGTCGTAGAAAAAGCCATAGCATAGTATGGTGAAAAAAGTTATAAAAAATTCATTCTGTAGTGTCAAAAAAGTCATATTATTGTATGTTGAAAAAGATTTTAAAAAATAAAAATAAAAAAAAGTCATGGTATTGTATGTTTAAAAAAAGTTGAAAAAAAAAGTCATATTACGGTATATCGAAAAAAGTCATAAAAAGTCAAAGTAGGTCGAAATAAGTCAGAAAAGTCATAGTATAGTATGTTGAAAAAAGTTATTAAGACATTGTAGTATAGAGTCAAAAAGAATGTTATAAATAAGTCTTATTATTTTGATAAAAATCTTGACTTTAACAATGCTGTATCCTCTTCATCTCTACTGGTTATTGTCAAGTCAGTTTGCCTCCTTGACCTGAACACACTGGAAATAATGAGGTTACAATACAGGATGTTGTACCATTGATTTAATGTTTTATATTTCAAATGTTACAGCCACGACCATTCTCTAAAAATGCACACAATAAAAACAAATCCACATTTTTAAAAAAAAATATACAATTGCATTGACAAGAATGCATGGTTTCTACATAAACTGTTACAGCTTCTTTGTCGAAGCTAGAATATATTCATACATTCAACACATCATTGAATGTATTCAAAATTCTACAATGAGCACTTCCACACTACTTGCAACACACTGACAGTTCTGATGACACCATAGAGAGATACAGATAAACAGGAGTTGAGGATCTTAATGTGTATGAGAGGCAGGTGTTTCACCTTCAAATGACAAGCTTATTTAAATGTGTTCTAACTCTTTATAAGGAAGTCTGGAGCAACGTCAAGTCACCAGGAGCTACTGGGACAAATGGAAAAGATTGCTTTATTGTTTCCTAAAGTGGAAGGCACCAAGAGCACAGGAAAAAAAGTTTGCCGCTGTTTGGATTCAACCTCAAGAATATTAAATTTTTTGTCATAAACAAACATAGAAAATGTGTTTTCCTTTTAATTTCCTTTAAAAAAAAAAAAAAAAAAGGAGATTATTGCAAATAATTGCAGAAATAATTGCAATCACCCGGGTGATGACAAAAAAATAAACTAATAATTTAATTACCAATAATCAATCTTGCAGTTTTTGTACCTGGTGTTGCTTGATTTCCAGATTAACTTGCATAGTTTGGAACTGAGTGCCAACCAGATGTTTTGAGGAGCACCTTCAAACAGCCGAAGCACAGCTTCAACCTCCAGCTCTGGTTGTGTTGGACTGCAGAGAGAAACCTCTGGAAAATGTGCACTCGGACTTCTTAAACTCTGTTTCACTAACTACTGCTGATGTTCTCTTGCCAGATGTTTGATGAAAAAGGTCATACTACACATAGAATCACACTGGTGGTTTTCCTTTTTTTTTTTTTTTTTTAGCCCATTAACTACAAATTGCCTTTTTATATGGGTGTCCATTCATTTCAGTGTTGAAAATCAACTTCCTACTTGTCTCAACGGGCTTTACAAAGTCACTATTTGCAGACTTGAAACTTGTTTGAGGTAGGCAAACAATCAAAGTGTGCATTACTTCACCTTTTTGGCAAAGATGAGTTAGCGTAAATTAATTAAACTTAGTTAATAGTTATTTTACAGTTAACAAACAACAAAATTAGAATGTTTACTAATTATTGGTAATGCTATAATATATGTTACTTTAACAGTTTATTGTTGCACACATTATAACATTGTATATACTATATATAAGTATTTGTTAACGATTAAGATATTATTTATTAACCTTAAAGAAATTGTTTGTAAAACATCTACAAATATTACAAAGACAGATATTTGTAACACTTTGTTAATGATTAATAATTGGTTTGTAAACTGTCTATAAAAATTATTTGGATGCTATTATAAAGTTATAGCTGATGATTATAATACCTTGTTAAATGGTTAATAAATACTTTGTAAAGCATCTATAAACAACATTTAGATAGATAGTTAATACTTTGTCAATGGTTAATAATTGTTTTTTGGTCCATCTATCTATGTAATGTTTATAGATGTTTTATAAATGATTTCTTAAAGGTTTATAAATCATTTAACAAATACTTAATATTGTATATAAAACGTTATAATTTGTGCAACAATAAACAGTTAATAAATAGTTTACTAATGTAATCAGAATGTAATTGTTATCGTCTCTTATCAGCTATGATACAATATATAATTTATAAACTAATTATTTGATATTACACAAACTAATGATAAAATAACAGAAATTATAGCATCACTAATAATCTGTAAATATTACACACGCTGAATAAGGGCGTATTTGAATGCACCAAGTCACTTTGGAAATCATCCCTGTGCTCTTATACAGTACAGCGATAATGGAACTTTTAAACCAAAAACGGGGTAATCAAGATGTTCATTCTGATGGATTTGATATTCAAGCAAACTGAATCTCTGCAAGTTGATTTTTTACAGTGTACTGAAATGAATAGAACAGTAATAGACTATTTGTAGTCAGTGGGCTTAGACATGCAAAAACACTGCTGGCACTGTCCTTTAAAAGAAACTACAGAATGGACAGGCTGCACACTGTTGATGAACTCCAGACAGAATACGATGTCTGTAAATTTGACCCCTGCTCCTATTCCTCAATATTATGAGACATTTTACCGTTAATATTCAAATGTCACTTTGATTCCTTTCTGTCACAGGGGTTAATGACAGTCTTACACTTCACCAGTAACATTTAGTCCTCCTCTTCCTCCTCATCCCCTCCAAATGACAGAAGGCTGTTATTTTTTACTTTCTTTCCAGACTTCACCTCCTTCTTCTCCACCTCCTTCTTCTCCACCTCCTTCTCCTTCTTCTCCTCCTCCTCCTGTTCCTCTCCTACGCTAGTCTTCTTCTTTTTGCTGGAGCTGGCAGTGATGCCCTGGTATTTGTCCGAGGAGGAGCGCTTGGCTGGTTTCTTGAACAGGATTTTACCATCAGTAGGAGGCTCATCATCTGTAGACCAGACGGATGTTGTGTTAATAATGATTCATGTTGTGCAAAGGCAGCGGTTTTCATTTTAGATGCTTGATGTTGCCTTGACAATGCCGATAGCCATGGATCTAAAGGTTTGTGCTCTCCAAATATATTAAAATTGATATCAGAAAAGTACTCCATGTAGTTTTCTGATGGAGTAACGGAAACCTAACATCTATTTTTTGCAACAGCTGATGTTGTTAAATTTAGCGGACTTCTGTCTGCGCATTGATATGATCGGACGTGGTCCTCCAGAGTCTATGATCAGAGCGTCCGTAGCAACGGTCTGTTATACATAGCAACGGTCTGCTATAAAGAAATAACAGACCATAGAACGCCGTGATTGACCAATCAGAATCGAGCATTAAACAGAGCTGTGTAATGATGGCTGGGGTTACACCCCCACGTGGGGCCCAAAGGCTGTTTGCAGAAGCCTAGAAGCGTCCCGAGTAAAGCAAAATAAGAAGAAATCCAGGCAGAGGGCTGCAGGGTCTCTGTAGATACAGACACCACGGCACACTTCTAGTAATGATTGAGAGGGATTATTTTTTTATCAGCCCATACATCGTTTTTTTAGTCAATTCTTGCATATTATACCTTTAAAATTTAGTTTAGTTATCTCATCGAGGCTATCAGCAGTGATGTGATAAAAACCTTTAACTGGGCCGCACTATTCTGGTGGTTACCTTTCTCTGCGCCACCTCCAGTTCGCGTTTCGTCCTTGATCTTCTTCACGTCATCTGAGGTCAGGTCTCCTCCTTTTAGCACCACCACTTGAGGTAACTCATCCTCTCGATCACTCCCGCTGTCATCATCCAGTGTTGGCATCACCTGGCGCTGAGAGGAGGATATGAAACACAGTCAAAGGGTCTTCGATGCTATTCCGTCTGGTGTGTCTATGCTGTTTAGGGACTTTATATATATATCAGCTTCTGTTCTTGATGTTCCTTCTACTGATGTACCTGACTCACCTACTGGAAAAGTGTGCTTTAACCCATCTGCTTGAACAACCGTAAGATCTATTTCAATGTAATATTGTTTCTGTTTCATCTTGAATATCTTTTTTGGAACAGACGTGTAAACAATTTATGTTGGAAAAAAGTTTGGACTTTTTTGTTAAATTAAAAAATGATATTGATTTAAGCTTTGCCTTGTGTGATTCCCATACTGAAACTATTGTCCATCTGTTCTGGAAATGTACACACACCCGTAAACTGTGGCAAGATATTTGTACATTTATCTTAGAAAATATTATCTGTGACTTTGAACTTCTACTGGAAAATGTATTTTCCTTTTTTTAAAGGTTCAACAATATATGAGAAAGTATTTTAAAATCAATCTCATTATCGCAAAGTTTTACATTCATAAATGCAAATTTGCGAGAGGTTAACCTCACTTTAATGTTTTCTAGAAAGAAATTGAACAATATATTAAGACAATATGTTCTGCAAAAAAAACACAAAGGCTGGCAAAACGGCGAGTTTGTGCTCCCATTTTAATGTTTTTACTTCAGTTACTATTATTTATTTATTTATTTATTTATATTAACCCCTGGCATGTTTTGTGTTTTATGTTACTTTTTTTTTGTTTGTTTTTACTATTTGTTTGTTTTTATTTATCCCTTCACTTCCCTTATATATATTGTTTACCTATGTATTGGTTTAATTCTTCTTTGTATTGTTCACAAAAATTAAAATAGTCCACTGAAAAAAAAAACAGCACGATTTTATTTTAAAGACAACTTCCTCTCACGTTTTTTTAATTTATTTTTTGATGTTATTATCCCTTTATTTCCTTTTTATGTATTGATTACCTATGCATTGGTTTAATTGTTCTTTGTATTGTTCACAAATTTAAAATAAAGTCTATTGAGGTTTTGTGTTTTCTTTACCAGACACCCATCACATGAGAGAAATAAGCTCGTTTAAACAGGTTGTATTCACTGCGCTGGATAAACAACAGTGGATAAGAGTAACGTTGGTAACGTTAGTAACGTTAGCAACAGGAGAGCGGTGTGTTGGTTACGTGGTTTGAATGAACGCGTCCGGGTTGTGTCTTGTTTCAATGATATTGACTTATTTAAACAGCAGACCGTCACTAAAACCCAATATAATATAACATAAAGCTGTTAAAAGATAAAGCTACCGCTCAGATTTCACTCAAATGAGCTAACGTTAACGTTATTGGGGTTATCTGAGCTGTTAGCTTAGCACGACTAGCCGAACCCAACACGTACCTTAGTATCAACAGTCGGTCCTTCTTTATAACCAACATCACTTTTAAATTTCTTCAGGAAAGACGGTTCCGCTGGTTTCACCCACGACACGCCGCTGGCTTTGCTTTTGTTCATTACGAAGGAGAAAGACAACACAAAACACCACAAATGAAATCACAGGCCCGAATAGATGTTTCGATTAGCAAAAGGGCTTGACCAAAACATAGCACACGTCATTAAGATGTGCCGCTGCGAGTCACATGACTTCAGGAGCTACTGCGATTGGTTGATGAGTGTGAAAGGGAAGTCAAGATAGCGGAAATATGAGCGGAAGTTGTCTTTAAAATAAAATCGTGCTGTTTTTTTTTTCTTTTCAATGGACTATTTTAAATTTGTGAACAATACAAAGAAGAATTAAACCGATACATAGGTAAACAATATATCTAAGGGAAGTGAAGGGATAAATAAAAACAAACAAAAAAAATACAAAAAAGTTACATAAAACACAAAACATACCAGGGGTTAATATAAATAAATAAATAAATAAACAAACAAACAAACAAACAAACAAACAAACAAATAAATAAATAAATAAATAAACAAACAAACAAACAAACAAATAAATAAATAATAGTAACTTAGGTAAAAACATTAAAATGGGAGCACAAACTCCTTGTTTTACAAGCCTTTTTGTTTTTTGCAGAAGAAATTGTCTTAATATTTAGTTATATTTCTTTTTTGAAAACATTAAAGTGAGGTTTAACTCTCGCAAATTTGCATTTATGAATGTAAAACTTTGTGACAATAATAATGAGATTAGGGGCTAAAAGGGGCTACAAGTACAGTATATAACTAGTAAACTAACAGTATGCCTATAAGTTCATTTGTAGTATAGTTCATGTTATAGTTGCAGTAAAAAATACAACTTGGATGTAAACTAGTTGTGTACTCAAAGTTTACTACTCTTACATTTAAAGTATACTTAAAAGTATTCTTTTATAAACTAAAGAGTGGGAGAATTTAGTCCCAATAAGTATTGAAGTAGTACACTTACAAGTATACTACTAGTGAATTGATATCAGTATACTTATTACATAAAGTATACTTGGGAATATACTTAAAGTAAGTTTACTTCATAAAATAAACTTGAAGTATACTTCTTTTTTTTTTGCAAGGGACGGCACTTCAGGCAGCGTTAGCGTTATGATCAATACAGTTTCAAGTTGGATTTTATTTTGAAAATCTCTACCACGGTCTTTATGCTTCAGCCTTGACAGCTTGCTGTCAGTCGGATCTCCACTATGGACTCCTGTCCCGGTAAAGTGTGTCATCCAAACATGATTTCAGGGTCTGTTTACGCGTTATTAGCGGGCTTTTTGGGTGCCGCTGCCTCTCTGTCTGCCAAGCTGTCTCTCGGAGCGGACTACCTGAGACAGATGTGTGAGTCTGGGCTCCACAGCTGGACTGAGACACACGGTGGAACATCAGCCTGTGACTGGGTGAGACCAACTTAACGTAGCCTACTTATTAATTCTACACTAGGAGACGGAATAATACAATGGTATATTTGAATATTTCTGCATACTGGGGTCCCTAAACAGTCTTTGAAATACATAAATTGGGTATCACTGTAAAGCTGAGACTATTGTGGATCCAATGAGCCAAACTGTATTCATGTGTGATGATGTTAGTCCCCATAGTAACCATTTCATTGTAGTGAGACCATTTTTTTGAAACTTGACCTCATTGTATAAAATGACCTGTGGTGACCTCTAGGATAATCACAGCCTCATGAAACTTTACAGCCACAAACTAGAGACCTAGAGCATTCAGAGGATGGATGGCTTTCCTAGCTAGATGGACAATAAGGGGGTTTCTGAGCAGTTTACACAACAGAAGTGCTCGTCATTCAATCGCAGAAAAATGCAATTCTTGCAGAAATTTCAAAATGTTAAAAGGTTTTGATACCAAATCACAGCATGACTTTTTCTATGGTGTTCCTCAAGGTCTTGGTGTCTTAATGTGGTACTTTGGAGGGATTATTGATCATTTTTATCAATTCTCGAGTGGTAAAAAATGGTGAATTTCAGCAGCAAATCTGTGTAACAAATGGTATCAACCCCAAAATTGCTGCAACAACTTATGAGACATAATAGACCATGGGAATGGTCATCATATACTTCTATCATAATTTTCTAAACCCTTATACACTTTTACAATTTATTTTAATTATTTAATTAATTCTAGAATAATAATAATAATTCTCCTTTTATTTGTCACCCACCTGTGTTCTCATTTCACCTGTGTTGTTGCAGCTCCACGTCCCCCTGCGGCTGCTGTGTGGAGGCCTGCTGTTCACCTGCAACGCCGTCATGTGGACCTTCTTCTCCAAGGCTCTCCGACACTGCTCCTCTTCAGCCAGGGCTACGGTCACCACCACTGCATCCAACTTCATCTCCTCAGTAAGCTATTCACCTGTCATTGTTATACTTTGAACGGTGCTGAGCCTGTGAAAAGAAATGTACTTGTTGTGAAACCATTTAGACATACTGCATGTTGTGTCTCACGGTGAGTCTCTTCTGTTTGTGTGTCCAGGCCGTCCTGGGGAGGGTGATTTTCGGAGAGAGTCATGCAGCTCTGTGGTGGGTGGGAATCTCTCTCACTCTGTGTGGACTGCTGGTGCTTCATGGATCCACACCTCAGACACTCCAGCAAGAGGATGAGGAGGAGGAGGATGGCAAAAAGGACAAATAATGCAGCTTTGACTCATCACGAGCATGCAGCCGCTGCTCTTCAGTCACAACAACCTGTGGAAAGACTCACTCAGAGACACATAATGTAATTTCTCAGGCACTTAAAAGTGGAAATGTTGCTTATTATAGAACTCAGCGTCTTAATGTGAAGTGCAATGAAAACAGCAGATTTCGTCGCACAGAGCTGATTGTACATTCAGGTGCATACAGATGTCACAGTGTTGGAGAGTCATCAACTGTAAACCTTTCTATTCACCGTGGGACTTTTTCCTCGTTTATTCCGGTCGGTGTTTACATCCCACCTCAGGTCTGTGTTAGTGAGGCGTTACAACATGTAGCTGACCAGATTACTAACGTGGAACAAAACAACATTGTTGTTGGGGACTTTAACAGAGCAAACCTCAGCAAAGAACTACCAAAATACAGAGAGCATGTCCCACCAGGGATAATAACACACTGGACCACTGCTGCACTACTTTAAAGGGATAGTTCAGGTGTTTTGAAGGGGAGTTGTATGAGGTGCTTATCCATAATCAATGTATTACTAATTTCTATAAACAGATTCTGCATATGAATGTAGAATCTGTAGGCAAAGGGACAAGATTTTGAGGCTTTTTGACATGTTTAGTTTGGCACCATCTAGTAGTAATATTAAGTATGATACTAGTAGAAAGTAAAGCAACACCAAAACAAGGACATTTTAAGAATATTCTATACACTTCAGTCCAATGCAAGTATTTAATGATAAAGCCAAGTTTTTGCTTGCCCTGATGAATGCACAGTAGTACTGAGAGCGTTTCTGCTGTTCTGTCAGACTACTGATTAAAACAGCCAACAGTCAGGTTTTCAATTTTATTGTAAATACTTTTGTTTTTTTCATGTAAGTTTGTAAAAAATAAATCGTCATTCATTCAATGATGTTTCTTTGAGGATTATTAACAGCAACAATTTGACAAACAGTACTGTTTGTAATGTACAGATATATGAAATATTTCCGTTTATTTTAGAATTTAAAAATGAAACCCACAAAATGACAAAACAGTTTGTTAAAATAATTTAAACATAATAAAAATGCGAGTGGTCCCATGATATCCAGCACCCATTTAACAGTTGAAAGCCCTTATCCAGCGGTTTACTCAATTACACAATAATCTCTTCCACATGAAGTTAATTACCTTCTATTCCAACAGAGTGATAGAGATGAAAATGGAAACTCCACACACCAAAACTGGACAAATAAGTAGTTGAACAATATATCATATTAAGTGTTTTTCCCCCCCACACTAACGTTTGCTTGTCAAGACAGATAAGGCACAAGGTGAATTAAAGTCCTTAAAAAGGCACCAGAGACAGGAAAGTGGTTGAAAGCAAACCGCTCATGCTTCAGTGACACATTAGTGCTACTATTAGTGGTGTTCTCCTGAGACGGCTCAATGAGACGCTTTCAAATCCATCATCTTCTCACCTCGAGTCAGAAACACTTTGGAGAAGTGAAGGAGCTGGAAAGACTCAGTCATTTGAAAAAAGTCATAGTATAGTATGACAGAAAAAGTAAAAAAAAAAGAAATAGTATAGTATGTCGAAAAAAGTTAAAAACAAAAAAAATAGTATAGTATTTCGAGAAAGTAAAAAAAAAAAAAAAAAAGTAGTATAGTATTTCGAAAAAAGTATAAAAAAAAAAAATACAAAAAAGTATAGTATAGCAAAGGTACAAAAAAATTGTATAGTATGTCGAAAAAAGTACAAAGAAAATAGTATAGTATGTCGGAAAAAGTAAACAATATTTTTTATAGTATGTCAAAAAAAGTACAAAGAAATAGTAAAATATGTCGAAAAAAGTAAAAAAAAAAAAAAAAAAGTAGTATAGTATGTCGAAAAAAGAAAAAAAAAGTATATGTCGCAAAAAGTAAAAAAAAAAAAAAAGTATAGTATGTCGAAAAAAGTAAAAAAAAAAATAGTATAGTATGTCGAAAAAAGTACAAAGAAAAAAGTTGTATAGTATGCTGAAAAAGGTAAAAAAAAAAAAGTTGTATGGTATGCCGAAAAAAGTTAAAAAAGAAAAAAAAATACTATAGTATGTCGAAAAAAGTAAAACAAAAAAAAAAAGTTAAAAAAAAAAAAGAAAATAGTATAGTATGTCGAAAAAAGTAAAAAAAAAAAATAGTAAAGTATGTCGAAAAAAGTAAAAAAAGAAAGTTGTATAGTATGCCGAAAAAAGTAAAAAAAAAAAAAAATAGTATAGTATGTCAGAAAAAGTAAAAAAAAAGAAATAGTATAATAATATCGAAAAATGTCAGTATAGTATGTCAGAAAAAAGTCATAGTATAATAAGTAAATAAAGTCGAAAAAATTAATAGTATAGTATGTTGGAAAAAGTAAAAAAATGGTACACACATGGTATTAGACTCCTTGTTGTGTGTGCAATGGCGGAACATTTAAAAAAAGGTTCACGATGCTACTTTGAGATGAAAAATATAAATTAAAATTCCAGGTGGTTTATCACTATTTAGAGAGCCCTGATAAAGTCTTGAGTCCACAAATTCCAAATGTGCTTGCAGAGAAGCGCTGCCAGACTGAGAGGAAATGTCTTCCTGACCGCAGGCAGCGCTAGTTGAGTGGTATCTCTATGACGTCCTCCTCGATGATCTCCCCCTGAGGGATGGGGTCGTGCTCCGGAGGGCCCTTCTTGCAGCTCAGCCCTGCGAAGGGGCTGCACCAGGACAGGGAGAACGGGCCGCCGAACGCCATCTCCATGGCCTCCCAACACGGCACCTTCCCCCACTTCCCCGTCTCTCCCTTCAGACGCTCGATGCCCTGGAGAAGACACAACAATGAGGTGCCTGAGGTAAACGGAGCGGAGACAGAAAGGACCGGATGTCTTTTTCTTCATGCACTATCACTCACAGCCATGACACAGAGTTGATGACTAAAACTGAAACAACACACTATGATTGAGCATGTTGGTCCTGTTTCTCAGACACAAATCAGCTTTCAGATTTAAATTAAGGGATAGGTTCAGATTTTTCATTTGCTGTATGTATGTTGAAGGAGCAATCGGTTGCTGTAATCAGTCCTCCTGTCCATATTGGCCATAAAGCAAAGTACAGCTGAGGCTGATGGGAATGCCATTAGCTTTGCAGGTATTTATCCAAAGTATTGGGCAATTTAAAATGTTTGACCTGATGATGGAGCTTGATGAAAAGTGAGGAGATCATCACCTCATTAAATGGCATGGCAATCCATCCAATAGTTGAGTTATTTCACACGAAATCACAAATATCAACCTGATGGCGGCACTAGAGGAAAAGTCTAGGGGTGTGCCATGTATTCTAGCAGGGTTGGGGTGTTCCTATAAATGCATTGTTATTTTAATCTTAGGTAATTGTTGTTCTCTTCACAAACACAAAATTAAGGAAACTAGCCGACCATGCTAAATGGATAATTATGACACCAAATCATTTGCTGCCTTTTCAAAATGCAATGCAAGTCACCCGTTAGCTTGTCACTCAATAGAGCGGTAGAGGCAGTGTGAATGAACTCAACAACGTGAATTCTGCAATGCATTTTATGATCCCACTTAATTTGATTTTTGAACTCAGATGGCTGAATGCATTTTTGCACTGTGCAAGGACTGTGGATTTTGTCCTCCATCTTTTACAGTGTAGTTGTGTGAAATGATCTCCTCATGACCACTATAGACAGGAGGAGTGGTTACTCCTTTAATGTACATAAAACATGTGAGTATTGTAATACAATAGGTTTAAGTCTATCCTTTAAATGCTTTTGTATCAGTTCGGATTAATTTGTTTTCTAAGAAACATGCCCAAAAAAATAAATACTGCACAAAATTACTTGCATGCAATTTAAAAATAAAGAATAAAACCCTGCGGAGGAAGCAAACAAATCAAATGGTCAAAATTGTGCATGCATCCTGTTACACACACTCATTCATTCATAATGTTTGGTTGAATCTGAAACAGCAAACAAAGACATGAAGCGCACTTTGGCCTTAGAGTAGAAATCAGCATGCTCGTGATGTGTTAAGCTTGATGGGACGGCTAACGTGACCTCTGTTGCAAGCTTACCTCTCGTCAAGATTACAAAGAGTTGTCTGCTTCAGAAAGCTTTTGGCAGAATGAGTTATCAACCAAAGCAAATGCATGAGTGTAGAGAAGAACAGTGCATGGGAGAGAGGCAGATTACAGAGAGTAAAGTTGGACTGGAATGAAAGACAAGGACAGACTGGAGATATAACAATGCAGGGTGTGAGAGGACTGTATGCAGGGAAAGCACAAACCTTTTCTTCAACCTAAAGGATGGCCCACACTAGAAGATTTTTCAAATCTTAACAGATTGTGAAAATGTGAGAGCCCACACGTAACAACATGTTGTGTTAAATATAACAGTTTTGTTCCTGTAGTGTGTGGTGAGCAACGATTTCGCCAAAACAGCCACCACACACTAACAGATTCATTCATGAACAACAAGAGTCCCGACTAAAAAAAAAAACGGAAATCTCGCAAAATCTCTCGCGATCAAACGTGACTTTAGTGTAAACAAACATGGTGGACGACGGGCAGGAAGAATTGGTGATGTTAGTTTTTATTTTGTACTGAAAATTCACGAAGGATGGACGGATGAAGTCATGGAGACACATTAAATAAACATTTGTGTTGTTGCCACAAATCAACAAGTTGCTCCTCCATTTCTGAGCTCCATCTCACTACTACTTTATGCTTCACGCATTAGCTCACGCGGCCGCCATGATGGCGGTGGTTGTCCTCCCTTCTTCAGTCAGCTTGGTTCTCTATTGGCTATTGTTCTTTCCCACGTGACTGCGTCACCGGCTGTCCTCGGGGTTCCCCACACACAACAGAATATCCAATCGTAGATATTGAACATGTTTAATATTTACGATTTGAAATCAGTGCAGCTAGGATGGACTTCCGAGCCGATCGGGGGATGTAAAAAACACTCTTAACATAATTCACACCACAGGAACATCTGGAAAGATAATCTTTAGAAACATAAAAAAATCAAGGCTTTGCAGACGTGCGTCGGGAGGGGGGGGGGAAATCGGGCACAAAATCTGCTTGATTCTCGTGAAGTGTGTACTCGGCATTACTTCAACATAAAGAATTGAGAGGTTGAAACATATAATTGGGTGTAGTAGGCCCTCAACAATCAAAGAGAAATAAATACATAAAAAAAAAGCAAGCAAACAGTTTTTGCATTGCAACTGAGAAGTATTTATTCTCTGCGCATGTGCTGAAGTATTTTCAGAATATTTAGAAAGAATTAAAATTTCTGTAAAAAACAAATCATCTCCAGCATCCCTCTCACCAGCGAGACTTCATGGCATCATCACACCAGCAGTGTTTCACATACATCACTAAACTAACCTTCACCTGTACCATGCATTCAGAAAACAAAGGGTACATAAAATATCATGTAAACAAAGAATAGAAGAATAAAATGCACACTTTAGAACAGAGCAGTTCACACAGGTGAAAATCCTAAACGATAAATACAAAGTGCGAATTAGCTTTTTTTTAGTACTCGTGTAAATGTCAATGATGAAAGTTAATACTTTGTTAAATGCTTTGAAGGAGGCTGGAATAGTGCAGAGTACAGTCAAGCTAATATCCCATTGCTGCATAATAAGAGGTATGCAGAGCTATACATTTTCATACGGTGCTTCCCTTCGACTCCACACAGGATTTCATTATATTTTAATTTTTAAAGCCGAGCCAATGTCCTTTTTTGAGGAATTTCATATCAACGCTTTCCCAAATAATCATAGAACTGTGGGGTTTATTGAATTTGGCACAAGCTCACAACATCAACACAGCACGGGGGCTGTTTTACTGGCAAGTGCCCACACATACACATCCCTGTATTTCTATCTTTGTGAAGACACTCATTGATATAAGGCATTCTCTAACCCCTTACCTTAACCATCACAACTAAATGCCTAACCCCAACCCTTACCATAAGGGCCCTGACACCGTCGGCCAATGTCAGGCCGTCGGTGAGCGTCTGTGGGCCTAGTTTTTGTAGCGTCACCCGCACCGTTGGCACTAGTCTGTCCTTGTCGGCGGCTGATTCAGCATGTTGAATCGGTGGCGGAGTCTGTCGGTGACAGAAATCACTGATTGGCTGTTCAGCTTAAAGGTCCAGTGTGTAGGATCTGGCTGCATCTAGTGGTGAGGTTGCAGATTGCAACCAACTGAAACTTCTCCCGTGTGCCAAGCGTGTAGGAGAACTACGGTGGTCGACGCGAAAACGTGAAAATGTGAATGTCCCTCTCTAGTCCCAGTGTTTGGTTTGTCCGTTCTGGGCTACTGTAGAAACATGGCGACCCGCTCACTATGTAGATATAAACATAAACGGCTCATTCTAAGGTAACAAAAACACAACGATTCATATTTTCAGGTGATTATACACTAAAGAAAACATATTATATTCCATTTCTTCTACACATTAACACTGGCCCTTTAAGCGAATCAGTGTACGAGAAGAGAAACGGACGTGAGGAAAGCAAGCAAACGAGTAAAATCAAGAGGAAAAACACAGAAGGCTCTTCTTATTTTTCATCTTGATCTCTAATCTGATCATTCCAACACACGGATATTTTCACAACGACATGGCCATCTGGAATGAAGCGAGAGTTATTTCCTCTCACACAGGCGCAGAACGTACATGGTAGTTGGCCGTTGGCTGTAGTCTTTGCGGTGTGTTTGAGTGCAACTTTTTAGCGAAGACACAGTCGGCCTTCGTCGCCACTAGTTCTCTGATGTCGGTTTGTTGTGTCTGGGCCTTAACCCTATCCTAAAACTCCAACAGGCTTTTAAGAAGTGAGGACTGGACAAAATGTCCTCACTCTGAAGGTCTAAAACTCAAATTGGTCCTCACAAAGATATCTGTACAAGTACACAAACACTGACACAGGGAGCATTAGTGTTACCATGGAAGGCCAAACCTTTCCTCAAAAAAGGGAGAATGAGCATATGTTACAATACGCTTGTTGACAGCCTTCCGACAACATACTAACAACCATGATTTGCAGCTGAAAGACAAGATGAGGTCGACATCTGCACTGACTGAAACCATTTCATTTCCCCATTGTGCATTACAAGAATAATTCAGCAAAGCCTGCTACAACCGAAGCAAGCCGGCATTTCGATTCTGGATTGATTCTGTTTGGTGGAACGAACAGAAACGTTTTGGTGAGAGAGAAAAAATACATCTCTGCCCTCTAGTAAAGATTTGTTTCATGTCGAGCATGTATCAGAGAGGAATCAGGGAGAATGTTCCACTATTGGGCAACATGTAAAAGTCATTTAAAAACACATGATTAAACTGCAGTGAGACTTGTTGGGCCTCAGAGGGATACCTCACTCTGTCACAAATACAACACTTTAAAGGACCACTTTAAACGTGCTCTTGTTAGGTAAGATACTGTCTACTTGTCTCACAGGTGAGCTGTGGGGATAGTTTGAACACTTGCTGTTTGGACACTTTGTAAGAATGCGTGAAACAAACTTGGCTTTTAGAAGAAAAATAACTTTTTTTTTGCCCAACTGGGTGGATCTAAAATACTCTCACAATCCTAATTGACTAAACATCCACAATAATGACAGCAAACTGTTCCTTTACGTGCTGTATTTGGCACCGTTTAAAAGGGTCAGCCTAAGAATGGATGCAGAATGGCTCCCACAAGGAATGTGATAGTCGAACCTACTGTAACCGAAAGCATTCATCCAATCCATTCTAGTGGGGACCGATTTAAAAGGTTTGCTTTTTCCATATCTGGAACACACTACTGATTACTGTCTGACAAGAGGATGATTTAAAGGGTCACTTCATCCAAATTACAAAACAACATATTTTTCCTCTGACCACTAGTAGTATGTGGCCATGCAGATAGCTTTGGGCTTCGTCGGAAATCGATACTATGCACTACATACTCAATATGTGTACTATCGTTCAACAAACAGTAGTATGCATCTTTTCGGACGCACTGAGCAGCTATTTTCGTCGTCACTTCCTGAGAGCCTCCTTGCCGGTTGGAGACGCGTAACCATGGTAACCCGTGCCAACCTCATGTGAGGAAAACGAGGGTTTGTGAGAATCAAAGTTGGAATTTTTTTTAAATATATATTACGCCTAGCAAAGTGAAATCTTATACTTACAGTTAAATTGAAGCGTTATTGATGTTACAGAGCTGTCCGTCAACGTCTGTTATGAATGTTGTCGTCACTACCTCATTGCATTGTGGGGTATTTATGCCGCCGTAGTGTCCAGCGTTGCTTACTGTAATATTTCACCGGGAATAGTATGCAATCCGCGTACTATTGGTTTCATACTAAGGTTTCAGACATACTAAAAAATCTTGCATACTGTTTCATACGCAACCTTGGTTTTATTTGTCCAGGACTATAATTTTCTGCCTTCACCCATGTACAGTGGTGGTGAATGGATTCTTGTTTGTGGTGCTTCCACGCTTTGAAAAATGACATCTAATAATTAAGTAGTGGGATAATTTAGTAGTCGATACCATACTACTATACTACCCTATTTTATATTGCTGTGAAAACATTTTCTTCAAACAACTGTATTTATTCAGGTTTCTCGCCAAAAACTACATTTTACAAGATTACATTTGAACACGCCATGATAACGTTAGAACTGACCTTCGCCCAATACTCATTTTTACTACATAGAGCCTGAACGCATCATAATGCAATCAATGGTACTGCTGTAACAGCTGTAACAGCTCTCGTCCTGCCGATTTCATGTGTCAATAGTGAGTTTACGGCATCCCAAACACATTTTTTATCGTCCCCGGGACGACGGAACGCCATTAGTCTCGACGAAGGTACCTACTGATGGCGGTTTCAGGGGTGGATATTTTAAAACCCTTCAGCATGGCCAGACATCACTAGGGATTAGTGAGAAGATATGTTTTTTAAGAATTTAACTGAACTAACCCTTTAAGGGAAAGCAAGAGTAAACATAGTGCAAGAAAAGAAAAGGCTTCTGATACAACAACAGAACTAGAAACAGCTCAAAAAGAAACAGATTTATCACAGTGTTTTCAAACAGGATTCACAAACTGAAAGTGCTTTCTTTTTCTCTGCAACTCAACTCAAGGCAACACAAAAATAAACGAATAGCGCACAAACAAAAAGCAGATGGAAAGCTGTCCATGGCTAGTGTGGGAGATACAATGTAAACCGTGTTCAGCATTGGGAGCAACAGACTGCCATAGCTGAGCTCTACGGGGCTGGGCAGGGTTTCCCACATTGGTTCTGACCCGGCCGCCTCGTTCAACGCGCGGAGCTCTCACACCACATACTGGTAGGTCTCAGCCTTCCCGTGGTCAGGGGTGGAGAAGGGACTAAACCACAGTAAGGAGAAAGGGTGTCCAAATACCGCCCTCATGTTCATCCACTTATTTTTTTTAGCCCATCTTCTCTCTTCCTTTTTCAATTGCTCTATGCCCTGAAAATGAGAGACAACCAAACTTCAGTTGGTGTGCTTTTGTGACCCAGTCAGTAATCACAAACCAAATTCCAGTTCCAAATCAAATATCAAAAAAGACAAAAGAAAACTTTCTGAAAATCATCCGGGCCACAAACCCAGTATTTCAGTGGTTTCTCTACAAGCATAATGTAGCTGCTTGCGTCCGGTTTCCTTTCCCTCTGTGTGTTCAACCTGGTCTCGCAGGAAGGCGTATAAATACCACGACATTACACGGATATTTCGCATGTCATAAGTACGCCTTTTAGCTTTTTCGCGTGTCATTTGTACGCCACGCAAACGTCCGCAGTTAGATTTAGGCAAGAAAACCACTTAGTTAGGATAAGGGAAGACGTCGTGGTTGGGCTTAAAATAAGTATGTAAACTAAGTAAAACACGCACGGAAACAACTACGGAAAAAATGTCACAAAACATCAACAAAATGCACGTGACAATGGTCACTAACGTAACTTACAAAACAAAACACAAGTCAACAACGGTCTCCAACACGGGTCTCCTGGTTAAAAGTCCGGTGTCTGTTGGGCAAGAAAACCACTTAGTTAGGTTCAGGCAAGAAAACCACTTAGTTAGGGTAAGGGAGAACGTCATGGTTGAGCTCAAAATAAGTACGTAAACTAAGTAAAACACGTACGGAAACACGGGTCTCCTGGTTAAAAGTCCTGTGTTTGTTGGGGTAAGTGGACTTTCTTGCTTTTTGATCTACGTCACTAACTCTTGCCTAGCATTTATACGCAGATGCATTTACATTGCGGTCAGTACAGGATACATGGCGTTCAAAAGACACACGGAAATCAATAAGCGCCTTGTGTATTATCGTGGCATTTATACGCCTTTTTGTGCAAACGGGCTGGTGTGTTGTACAGTTCCCTACAGGTCAAAGCCCTCTCTCCTTGATTACATGATCGAATGTCTCCCATATATCTGACCTAGAGTTGCAGACAAAAAGAAGTTCAAAGCAGGAAAGGGAGTTTGGTTTGGTGAGCTCCAATACGCAGGCTGAATGATTTTAGGATGGCACCAAACTACATAGAGGGGGTACTGATTCCTTCTTCCACTGATACATGGACAAATTGACATTTCTGTGAAAATACATTTGCATCTTTCAAGTACATCACTTAGTGGTTTTACACACTAACCACTACCTCTGTGGCTGTAGCAAAAAGTGAAAACTGATTTCATGAGCAGGTTGTTCATGCTTTGCCAAGATAGAAGTAAGACATCTTTAAAGCTTACAGGTTATAAATGTATGCCCTGCAATCAGAGAATGAAATTAGCACCCAAACATTTGACGTCACCTGCCTCCATGGCAGATATGTTTTCCATATATTAAGAAATAGTATTTTTAAAAAGCAATTCCTACGTTAAAAGTGGCAGACGAGGAAAAAATGTAATTTCAGACCGTGCCTGCAATACTGACTTTTAAGACGACTACCACCCGACACTGGTGTGTTATGACACCAGCACACCTTAGATCAACATAAGATCACAGACAAATCATAGTTTTGGGAGATATTAATGGCCCAATCAATATGTTTGCACCTTGTAAATTATCATATTCATATATTTATAATTAAAAAGCTTTTTACCTCAACTGAGATCTGTTTTACTGTGTTTTCAAACATAACTGGTGTAAACAAACCATAAACAGCATAAAAAAACATTAGTATTCAGATTTAATTGTTATTGTCTGGTTCAAAAATTTTGCATTAAAGACCAGAAAATCTATTTGGCAAGTAACAGCAGCTTAAAAAGAGTTTAAAATTGTGGTAATGGGGCAACCTTTTCATCTACATTTAGATTACAAATTATACTTTCGAGGTAACTGCCAAATTGAGGGAAACAGCTGAGTACCAAGTGGTTTACTGAAGTTCATAATGAAATCAGTGGCTGATTTGCACAATGGATCCTCGATATCAGACAGAAGAGGATTTGTGGTCACAGTCACCACAAATTTCCCTTTAAAGCACTCAATGTTGAAGTTTCTTTCTTTTTAGCAGTTACTTACTTTTCACACAGTGTTTCAGGTCAAAGTTAAGACCTTATTCTACATTAGGCTGCAGAATGAGAGACGACACTTAGCCGTTAACAATTTGAATCAGAAGTAGAAGGTTGCAGATGTGAAAAGCAAAAGGGTGGCAGCAGCAGCAGGGAGAAGAGCAGAAGGGAGTAGTGAGATAAGAGGAAGGAGGACTGTGGGTCACTAAATGGATCACTTACGGTCTCGTCGGTACAGATGGAGTGGACTTGGGTGCCGAACATCACAGAGGTGAAGATGAGGAAGAGGAGACCCTCAAAGCACAGGAGTATGAGGAGGATGACTGTTGCTGGAGGAGAGAAGGAACTGCACTCTGGGGGATGGAGGGACGTGGAGGAAGAGAAGTGAAGGGGCAAAAAAAGAGGAGCATTTGAGGAACTGCTATACACTACAAGAAAAGAAACTACAGCGCTCTACTGTTAACTCGTCTGCAGCATTACAGTGAGGATGCGAAGCAGTGAAGCAATTCTTTCAACAGGTATGTCCACCTGTCACCTGCTGATGGTGCTGCAGTAAAAAGGGGAAGGGAGGTGAGTGTTGGGATCAGGACGTATAGGTCCGACGGGGACTTTTACCAGCGGGTGAGCGGTGAGCCGGTAACAAGGAGGATTGCCGAACATCGTTTATTTGCACATACTGTACCACCCACACTGCAACGATGCAAAGCCGGTCGAAAAGTTTCCCTTTAAGCACCAATGTGACTTTTTTTTAAAACCTGCAGTAGGCAGTATATTTTTGGCATCATTGGGCAAAAATTCCATAATAACCTCTCAACATATTGTAATTCAAGTGTTCTGAGAGATAACTAGACTTCCAGTTTTGAGTACTTGAAGAAAGGCTTTTTCTCTTCATGCATGAAGGGAACTGAGAGCTACATAGGTTTAAAAATAAAACCACTCACTTGTCCAATCATCTTCAAAGCAGTAGAGGAAATGGAAGCCCACCATGAGCAGACAGTGGAGAGAGATGAGTGCAATGTACATCTAGGTAAAAAAGAAAGAAAAGAGGACACACTGAAGGACCATTCATAACTGCAAACAGAGTAGTATTAAGAGAAATCCCTCTCATCTGCAGCTGTACTGCATTACTACAGGAACTACTACTGATTTCACCTCCTTCTGACGAGTTGCACAGTATTACAGAGATACAAAAAAAATGGTAGAAGTTATGACCTCCAAGTTAGCTACAATCTGATGGCAACTTCTTATTGTCAAATGCTGAAAATTGGCAACCTTCTTCAGTTTATAATGAAAGTTTTTGGTCAGCCCACATTATAAGAGACTCGTTCCTGCAGTGAACTTACTGTGAAAAGCACAAAGTACTTTTGGTTGTTCTCCCCAACACAGTTATTGACCCAGGGGCAGTGGTGGTCCATCTTGCGTATGCAGCGTTTGCAAACGCTGTGAGAGAGACAGCAAGTAATGTGTGAAGGAAAAAGAAATAGATTAAAATAAAACATATATTGCGTCAACCCTCCAAGACCACAACAATAACTGTGCACAAGGACAACATTGGTAGAAATTGATGGGCACCACATTATGGTTGCAATTTTCGCAAATTAACCAAAGTCAGAATTTATGATAACAGTCTGACTTCTTCACTGCAGCTGTCAGCACAGGACTGGGTTTGTGAATGCGGCAGGGAGAATTTCACGTCCTTTTTGTCCTACCTGCAGTGGTGTGCTCGGTCAGGCTTGATGCTGCAGCACTTGGGACATTTGTAGACCACCTGCCCTGGTTTCAGCTGAAGGCTTTCTATGTATTCCTTAGTAGCGTTCCCTTTTGGCACCGCCCCCTAGCAAGAAACATGACCACACAGTACAGTAGATGACTTCAGCGTCATTAGCAGCTCATTAATCATCATAATGAAATAAGTTAATAAGAGAGGCTAAACGTACTTTTATAATTTTATGAAAGTTCAGCTCCACCAGGACTATATAAAGCTAAAGACCTTAAACTTGTCTGCAAGACATTGAGGGCCATATTTTAACAATCTATAGCGCATGGTCTAAAGTGCACGGCACAAGTGCATTTAGGGCGTGTCCAACTCCACTTTTGCTGGTTAAGCGGCACATAATCTGGGCGCAAAGTAAGGCGTAAGGGGCAAAGGGGTTGTATTTGGTCTCCTAATTAATCACAGGTGTGTTCTGGGAGTAACAGGAATTAAACCAATCAGAGTGTTGTCTCCCATTCCCTTTAAAAGCCAGGTGCGCCTGCACATTTGCGCATTGCTATTTAAAAGGCGGATTTGGCAAATTGGAGAAGCGAGCCGTTTTTCTGCTGAGGAAACAGATCTGCTCGTGCTCAAAGTGAAAGTGCGCAAGCAGATGTATGTGGTGCTTGGTCGGTGGACCCTCTCCTATCAGCAACTTCATTTGACTGCATATGAGCAAATGCGGCACGGGGGAGCAAAATTCATTATATGATAATAAGCACTGGGCTAAATATGATAAATAATGAAAATTGTATTACTTTCCGATGTAACCGCAGGTTGAGCAATACAGAATGCCTGAGAGCCTTACTTCATTATATTCCATTATATTCTGAATTGTCACCTGCCGTCTGAATTTAGTGTTTTCCTTAACATAAATAAAACCATTCTTCTAGCGCCGACACTGTAATTAACTGAGGAGGAGGAGGGCTGCTGTGCTTCCATGTGTGTGTAAAAAGCAGAGTGTACACGTGTTGTGAACCCGCCTATGTAGACATATCTTACTATCTGGATGATGCGTGGGCGCTGGGCGTGAAAATGATAACTGCGTCGGTCTGAAACTAGCAATGACAGCTGCGCTGCGCGCCGCTTTGCACCGAGTGTATGATAGGGCCCTCAGAGTTAAAGCATAACAGCCTGTCACCTAATTTTTTATTTATGTGTATAAATAACACCAAACAAGTGCAACTTACAGGGTCAGTGCACATGGCCCTGACGTGTGAGGCAAGGGCAAGGAAGGCCAGAATGTTGAACAGCGTCCCGTTCACAATGCCGTACGTCAGATTCTTGGAGGGCAGCAGCATCACGAACAGCACCACAAACTCTGCATACAACACCAGCAGCCAGGTGATGACGGCGCACACAATGCCGCAGACGTCCCTGATGAACCACATGGCGGATGCAGAGGAGGAAGTGATGACGTCTTTGGAGATAGGGATGCGCTGCTCGGCCTGTAGGCAGGTGGCCCCGGCCCTGCCCTGACCACGCCCGTGCTCCACATCCCTGCATCTGTGCACCGGGCTCTTCATCCTTCATCTAAGCTAGATGTCTGCTGCTGCTGCTGCTGCTGCTGCCACCAGATCCACTGTGCCTTCAGGCCTCAGTCTCAGTCACCGCATACTGGAAGAGAGGAGCAGGAGGGTCACAGTTTAGAGGCAAGTTAAAGGTTTGGATCTCTAGAGAAGGGGAAAGCATTTTATCAACAGTTGGGACTAAACATTCACTATACCAGCAAAAAGAATCCAGGGTTTTCTGCAGTGCTTAACAGATAGATAGATAGATAGATAGATAGATAGATAGATAGTAACTTTATTGATCCCGAGGGAAATTCAAGTTTCCAGCATCACAGTTCCATAGTGCAAATATATTAGTAAAAACGTCACAGGTAAGTAGTACACATATTTGTAAAACGACACAAGTAGTAACAAGACACATGTAAGTAATACAGAGTAAAAAACAAAATATACAATGTGCAGAAGAACTGTTAAAAATGAATATAGTGCAGGGTAAACAACTGAGATAAAGGACTATTTAAACAAGTGAATGTAGCGCAGAAAGTGATACAGTGCTGGGTGGTTAAATATAGGAGATATAGATATCAAGAAATGTCAGATATGGAATATAATGCAGGATAAGAACTGAGGTAGAGAAGTTTTTTTTGTAGTGTGCAGAATTAAAAGTAGCTCAGTCTATTAAAGTGCACTGTGTGCAAGAGTCCTGGGGAAATCTGTGCGTACTAATATACACACATCTCATGACAAGAAGCTAGAGGTGAAAGCTGGTCAGTTGTGTTGGCCATGTCAAAGCTTTGCCACAGTAGAGGTGAAACACAGCAGTGAGCAGCACAGTGTGACTCAGTGCCCACACTACCTGGAGCTGCATGAGAGCTCACTGAGAGGTGCTAAACCGTGACCCTGGACTCTGTGCTCATCATAACAACAGCGCTTAGCAACCACACAAAATAACCCTGCAAGACCATATCCTCATTTAAGTTAACATTTAATGTAATTAGCTATGATATACAATATAATTCAAAGACATTAAACCCGTCTGATTTTCTGTTAGACAGTTTATAGGCCTGTATGGTACTGAAACCTACATCTAAAAGCAACCGACAAACATCAGCTAGCTAACGTCAGTCCATTTCAGCCTACGCTAGCTGCTGAGCTAATGTTTGAGATTGACCGTTTACTAACCTGTTTTCTCATTCCCTGTCAGCGTCCTTCCCTTCAGCCGTGAAGCGGTAGACTCTCGGGAACGTCTGTCTGCCTTCACTTCACATTAATTTATCATTATATCCCGCTGAATCTCACCTGAAAGACGAGCATCCTTCGGTGGATTTTCTCGGATGTTGCCGCTTGGTAGGTAGCTCCCCTCGACGCGCTGACCCCGCCCCCCCTTCACCAACAACATGACGTCATGACGCAGCGAAGCGAGCCAATGGGATCATCAGAAAGGCTTCAAGCCTTTTTACGTCAGAGGACGTGTCCAGACACACCTATTTTTGTTTTCTAAGCATTTTAATGTTTTTACTTAAGTTACTATTATTTTATTTACATCAACCCCTTGCATGTTTTGTTATTTTATTTATTTATTTATTTATTTATTTATTTATTTATTTATTTATTCATTTATTTATTTTAGTTTTATGTTTGTTTGTTTTTGTTTTTATTTACCCCTTTATTTCCTTTATATGTATTGTTTATCTATGTATTAATTGAATTGTTCTTTGTATTGTTTACAAATATAAAATAAAGACTATTGAAAAAAAAAATGTTTTTTAAGGTTCAACACAATATATATGAGAGTAATTTATAATCAATCTCATTATCATTGTCGAAAAGTTTTACAGTCAGAGAGAGTTAAACCTCACTTTAATGTTTTCAAGAAAGAAAAGGAACTATATATTAAGACAATTTCTTCTGCAAAAAACAAAAAAGGCTAGTAAAACGGTGAGTTTGTGCTCCAATCTCGATGTTTTTACTTGAGTTACTATTATTTATTTATTAATATTAACCCCTGGCATGTTTAGTGTTTAATGTTACTTTTTATTTATTTATTTTATTTTTATGGTTATTTTTATTTATCCCTTTATTTCCTTTATATGTATTGTTTACCTATGTGTTGATTTATCTGTTCTTTGTATTGTTTACAAATTTAAACAAAAGATTATTGGGGGGAAAAAAATATATTGTTGCTCTGCTTGATAAATAGAGTTCTTAAATAAAAAGTTAATTAAAACATTTTTTTTCCAGATCTATCATCCCATTTTCATGTTTTTACTTAAGTAACTATTATTAATTTATTTATATTAACCCCTGGCATGTTTTTATGGAGGACCACAAGAGTCAATAAAGGATTTAATTGATTAATATCTAATTTTACAATGAAAATAGGCATTAATAAATTTGTTTAGAAATTGGTTTATTAAGCAATGAATAAATGGACTAAAAAACAAAAAGTAATTAATTATTTGACAGTTTAGTGGGCAATAAAAAGCTCAATACGAACGCTCTCTCTGAAATGACCTGTGATCTCTCAGAACACTTGAATTACAATATTAACCTAACCTGCATGTCTTTGGACTGTGGGAGGAAGCCGGAGAAACTGCTCGGATATATACCAAGGCTATGTACTTCAACGTTTATAATGAGTTATTGTTCATTAATCATGACATTGTTCAATAAAGCATTAAAGTCGAAAAAGAAAGAGGGCTCCATCACTCCACACCTCTTAAACTTCATAGTCATCACTAGAGGGCAGCGTCATACAGAGAACTCTTTCTGTAAGACTCAGTATGACTCATTGCTCTTAGCCTTTGGGCAAATATACTGCACAGCAGCCTACATTGATTTATTCTAATGTCGCTGTGGTTTCAATTAAATAATGAATTAATTAATTAAAATGAATGTAAACTGCTGTTGTGTAAACTGCTCAGAAAACCCCTTATTGTCAGTCTAGCTAGGAAAGCCATCCATCCTCTGAATGCTCTAGGTCTCTAGTTTGTGGCTGTAAAGTTTCATGAGGCTGTGATTATCCTAGAGATCACCACAGGTCATTTTATACAGTGAGGTCAAGTTTAAAAAAAATGGTCTCATTACAATGAAATGTCTACTATGGGGACTAACATCATCACACATGAATACGGTTGGGCTCATTGGATCCACAAGAGTCTCAGCTTTACAGTGATACCCAATTTATGTAATTCTAAGACTGTTCAAGGACCCCAGTATGCAGAAATATTCAAATACACCATTTTAGAATAGGCAAAAATAACACATTTATACTGCATTCAAAAAACTGCATGTGATTATCATAAAGCTTGCAAAACTATGCTTTCAAAGTAGCATCCCCAACACTGAAAAAGACAGCGGTAGTAGATCATAGAATCTTTGTCCGCCTTCACACCAAACATCCAGCAGGACTTCAGCTTGAGTTCTGTCAACATAAAGTTGTCATGTAGCTGTGAAACTTCAAAAGAGCCTTCAGAAAGTGAAACCTCGTGTAGGTTTCTTCGTATGGATTCTTACGCCTGCCAAGAGGAAAATAGCAAATCTCCTCTTACGACAAAAGAAACACCCCGAATGCTTAGAAAACTTTTTTTAAATAAATAATATTAAGAAAATGTTGGTACAGTGCAGCTAAATAAACAACTGAGGACAAATAAGTCTGTTTTAACCTTTGCCCACACAGCAGCATTTTCCATGTATGGTAGTATATATGAATGCTTACCCTCGCTGGTATGCATGTCTAACAAGATAACTGACCGTTATATTTTTGCTTTAGGGTCTGAGGCTTCACACAAAATATGATGCTTTATTTCTTCAGCTGTTTCTGGACTCCAAGGTTCAGGCCAGAAATGTCCTAATTTATCTAGATTCATGGACTCCGATCATCTCTCAACAACTTCCTCTAATAGAACTTTAACTCTGCAGCATATGAAGGAAACTGATTTATTTCATTTTCTATGTATTAGTTTTTGTTTAAAAATGTAAAACACACATACAGTGTGAATTAACAATCCATTTTATCAAGAAAATCCCATTTAAATAATTGTTTGCAGTGTGTCTCGCATCGTCTACCCTGCTAGTCTGTTACTTAAGTTGAATCAACAAAGGATGTTCTGTCTGTTGGAAACTATAAATCCTTCTACTTGGGAAGCCACCACAAGCAACCTTTCATTTTCCATCACAGTCTCTTCTCTTCTGCCTATTTCCTTTTGTCCAATATAAATTTAGTTGTCTTTGGGAATTTCCACTGGCCCATTTAGAGCAGGGGCTGGATTCGAAGAAGTGCTCTTACACTAATCAGTTTCTTATGAAGAAGCCACAGGAAGACCTTACAGAGTCTCTCAAGTGCAATTCCTAAATATTCTCCTTAGATTTGTTTCATCTCCTACAAGCTACTCCTGATTTCTTACTTAATAGCCTCTTAAATAGCAACCATGTAAAGTAATCCTAAAATCATTCCTGTTTGTTTCAGTGGAGAGTTTAAGGTCCCACTGTGACCTTAAAGATGTTTCATAGGCTTTTTTCATCCTTTGAAAATAGCCGATATCAACTAGTGGCAAATTCATTTTAAAATACCCACCTATTCATATTCATCGCACTCATTATTACTTATTAATCTGTTTTAAATCAGACTTTTTTTCACAGAAGACGCCTGACATGTCACAGCAGGAAAAGCACATGGTGTAAATAATAAATGAATGATTCCATTTAGCTGCTTCAGTTTCAGGGTGCTGGTATTGTGTCACACTGTCACACTGCTTACTGGGAAAAGAACAGAGCCATCATTGTAGATAATGAAAAAGTTAATTGAGAACTCGTTTTAACATACAAACAGGACTGCCAACTTCAGAGTTATCCTGCGGCTCACTGAGTAAATTAAGCCTGTTGTTTCATTGATTTGGACGGCACAGCTATAGAAAGGCTCGCATCACGTAGGCATGCGACCAATCACTTTAGCACTACTGCCTAATTAACCACCCGGTGGCACAGTGAGGAGAGAGGACTGATTCTGCTGGCTGTGAACGCTGATTGCTCTAACTGCTTTACCCTTTTCATAGTTGGCATGTGACCAGGACGGTTTCTGAACACACACCCTGGGGTGGATTAATACAGATTTGGGGAAATATATACATACATTTGCATAAAGCAGCATGTTTGCCCACTCCCATGTTGATAAGAGTATTAAATACTTGGCAAACCTCCCTTTAAGGTACATTTCGAATAGATACAAAATGTGCGATTAATTTTGCGATTAATCTTGATTACATATTTTAATCGATTGACAGCACTAGTACGTACGGACGAAGAACTCGAAAACATAATGCCTCCGGCCATGGCTTTCACCGGCATAGAGGCATAAAAATATATAAAATTGCACAGCCTTGTTCCTTACTAATTCCATGGTCACAACTGTTCTGCCATAACGTCTACTTTTATGTAGATACTTTTTTATGTTTTATACTTTTCTGTCATAGAGAAGTTACTTCACTTACATGCTTTAGCACTGACGTCATAGTTATATTGAGAGGTCTTTCTAATATACTGCCTCCAGTCCAACACCGCTTTAACTATGACCTTGGTAATAAGCATATAGTTGAATTCACACATTTTCGAGCAGGTCATCAAAAACTTATTTTGAGCTCTGTGAAGATAGATATTACGGCCGGGCTGGTGTGTTGCACTGCATTAGATCATTTGTATACACAGTGGCACATACAGTAAGTTGTCTGTTGTACAGCCTACACTACTCTTGCACTAAATAAGATGATTTTGTGTCTTGTGTGGGTGAGTGCTGACTCACTGTATTATATGAAATGCTGATATTCACCTGCACCACTAACAAAAGTAGCAGGCACATTCTTATATATTATAGCTCTTACAATATAAAGTGAGTGCTTCTGGTTACATTACCGTACGATGAGGGAGCTATGCCATCTTTGTCCTCTATACAAATGTCAAAAGAGAGAATATTTTTTGTTATATTTCCCCCGTCAAGGAGAAAGGCTTTAAAACAGCTAAACACAGAGCTCTCTGTGCAGAGCCAAACAGCCACTCAATGCAGCTCTGTGACATTTGGGGCAATTTACATTCACCTTTCTGTCTGTGGTTTCCCACAGAGTCCACTCAGACGGGCTCTGTGGGAGCTATTCATGTAGCAGTGAGTTCTTTGCATTCACTTGGGATATAACATATGTCTGCTGAACTCCACAGAGAATAATGGAGCCATGTGAATTCTGGCCATGCAGGGATCGAAGGTGAAGGAAGCATGGGAGGGTGGGGGACAGAGTGTATGTCTATTGCAGACAGTCAGAGACTTTATCAAGGTGACTTGTGGGGAACAAAGGATGAAGCTTTCAGCAATCAATTATGCAAAATTAACTTTACAGAAAAATCTATTACACTTTCTGAGATCAGTGTTTGACGACCCACTTCGTCACTACTAACTCTAATCCGGTCATTATGGAAGTTCTTCAAACATAAAAGTTTTTATTGCTTGTTTCTTATAAAATGTGAGCACTTGTTGCTTCATTACAAGTGCAACATATTTAATTATAAATCAAAATCACAGCATGGTGATATGAAAGAGGCCTCGATTTACTTGCTCGTAATACTGCACCTCAAAAATAGTCTGATTTTTTTCCCCAACTGCTGAATTTCTCATCTTTGTTGAATAGTTTATAAATCAGACATACCTGAGCAAGAAGGATAACATTTTCTGCCTACTGCAGGTTTAAGTTAACTACAAAAGATTAAAGGGGGAAAGCAGCTGAGATTCTGGATCAAGCTCCTGTGAACTCCTTAAAAGCAGGCACTTAATTCAGAATACAGAAAGACAATATCAGATGTTATTTTCTTCTACGGTGCATTTGGACAAATAAACGAGGAGAGGGTCAGTGTCCTTGTGCTGATATCATAAATGAACTCACTGACGAAAAAAGAAAAGAAAAACAAAGAAATGGACGAAATAACATGCGTCACAGCCTTGGTGAGGCAGCCTTTCACGGCTACAACAACAGTGTTCCCTGTCTCTCCCACATAAACCCCAATTCACTGCATGAGACCCTCTTGAGGACAGGCTCAGCTTTAGCTCTTATATTAGTGCCTTTTGTTGCAAAAATGATGACATAAAATGATGACAAATCATCTTCTGAAAGGCCTCTAAATCAGAAGGTTGTTTCAGCGGCTGGCAGGAACAAGTAAGGCTTTTACACGATTCTTCAATAAATTCAAGCTTTCAGATTTACAATGTCTTATCAAGGATTCAGCCGGGACACTCAAGCTAAATGTTCATCTATGTTTCGTCTATGGATACAGAATATAGGAGTGCATTACTGTAAGTGCATGCTCACATAGCTGTAACTCAGAAACCCAGTGTTCTTAAAGCCTAATGTAGCTACATAATAAAGTGCTCTGATTATGTCTGACTAACTTGGAAGAGGAGAACAAACCAATCAGGGTTATATTAGGATAATCTATTGCCGAGAAACCTTTTACCTTAAGTACAAGCAGAAAAATAACAACTAAGATCTGGAACTACTGTGTAATGAAAGGAAAGCAAGCAGAGGTGAATAGGACTGACACGCTGTCCAGATGCAACTAAGGCTTCATCCATTACCATTCCTGCTAGCACTTTGTGCAGCTCTGGCTGATTCATACGGCTTTGATCATCTTTCAATGGGAGCTCAGTGTTGAGTGATGGTTCTTCCATCGTCATGGTTCCCTTAAACAACTAAAGGAGTTCTAATAGTTCTAACTAATAGGAAGCAGGATTTATTTCAAGGAAAACAGAAACAAAATAGGCTTTTATACTCTCTATATACAGTCCTACCTTTTCCGGCTAATGACATTTAGAGATCTAATCAAACCTGCTGCTGTGCCCAAAGGATGTCAGTTAAGCGCTATTTCTGTGCATACTAAAGCCTTTATCTTCCTCATCATGCAGCGTGGGACGATAGCTCACGGGGCCTATCCAATAGCATAACCATGTCAGCCCTCGCTGTTTGATCATCAGCACATTAAAGAAAGATGGAGAGGAGAAACTAGATAATGAAGGGGAAGACATGCTGAAATGTTTAATAATTGAGGAGGAAGGGGCAGAGTGAGAAAAGATGGGAGTGAAAAGAGTTTACATAAGTAGCGCTGGTGATGAAGGCATGCTTGAGTTGATTACATGTGTTTCATGTCATGCCTTCCTTCTATCATGTCCGATCAATAGTAGCCGTGACCCAGTAGGCCGTGAAGCAGGGAGTCATACACATATAAAGGGGAATATATACAAGGGAGACGCCAGCCACCCTCCTGAGAAAACCCATTTCGGCCGCTTGTACCCGCGATCTAGTTCTTTCGGTCATGACCCAGCCCTCATGACCATAGGTGAGAGTAGGAACGAAGATTGACCGGTAGATCGACCGCAAGTTTTCGCGGATGCTTGTCGTCCAGCCCTGAATTTTTGTAACTACGCGCCGACTGCATTCATTTCAACATGGACGCCTTCGAGGGAAGATTTGGAATGAGATGTTCAACAATCACGTGTAATAATCTGGTGGCCATATGATGTAATTTCCTACAACTCTAGGAGTGTGTTCAGTTCACTTTGTTTTGCCTTTAGTAGACAGTGAAGAGGAGGAAGCTCTTGTTATTTATTTGATAATTTCGTTTAGTTACTACCGGCAGCATGGACACGTTTCAATACTTAAAAAAATGTTGAGGCGAGAAATCAACGGTGTAGATTTAGAATATTGACAGTTTTACGATGTTAGATGGCGAATCAAACATTTTCTCCACTGTTGTCGGAGTTTAGAAGCTCCACAAACTGCCGGCACAGCTAGCTAGCTCCTGCCGGGATCGCCACCTCTCCACCCGGGCATTCACTCACACAGACCCCGCTATGAGCTGGAGCTCTCTCAAGAGACCGGTCTCGTAGACGAGGGGCTTTTATTTCCTGGTTGACGGAGAGGGGAGGGGGGGTAGCTCGCTGGAGAGCCGGCCACAGAGCAGCAGAGAGGGGAGGGAAAGAGAGAGATACCTGCTGAGACAACACGACCCTTTTTAACATTACTCTAATATCTGGAGGGAGATCAGTCCACTCGTTTGTTTCTGTAACTGAAAAAGCAGTTTGAGTAACGTAAATTTTATCCGCCGTCTCCCCTCGTTGATAATCCTGTTTGTCTGACTTCACTTTGAGCTGTTAGAATAAATAGACTCAAGAGAGTACAAAGAGTTCCTTGTTTAGGGAATTTGTAGATTTTCTGCTCCCATTTTAAGATTCCTAGAAAACAGAATCCACACATGTTGTTCCCTGGTGAGTCATTGAGGAAATTTAGATGAAACTTTAATGATTGCTGAGGCAAAATTAGCCATTGCAGCAGCAGAGGATATAGAATAAAAATGTGACTAAAGCATACAGTACATACTGTAATATAACACACAGGTTAGGCATACTGGCATATGTAGAGCAATGTGTGCAGATATTTCTCAGTGTTAACTGCTTGAAATCACATCATGAGGATGCTTTCTATGCTGGGAGGGTCCTCTTCAGAGTGTTGAAGCAATATTTTTTCATAATTTAATCAATAACCTGCCAGGCCCCCAAAGGTTTATTTGACCTTAAGTTTGATGACAGCAGAATACTGACCAAGTTCCACACACATACATGCACACACCTACTGGTTTCCACGGACAGTTGAGTTGAGCACCGCGTCCCCTAGTGTCCTTAATATTATAGACATGACCACTGACTATTTGTTTAACAATTTAGCCACAAATTCACATACTGACTATACACGGTCCAGCCATATACTCGGTTCTGTTTCTGCCCACCAAGCAGTGGTATCTTGGTTCACGTCCGCCGCAATGCCCCTAGTCAGGATATGCTACTGTCCTATAGGCCTTTCTCACAGCAGACATTTTCATTTGTCATTGCAGGAAAAGCACGGGTGAAACAAATACTTTAACTCAGGCTCAGTTCCATCAAGTGTCTCAGTAAGCCATGACAGAGAGCCAGAACGCACAAGAGCAGGACCCTGAAACCAGCTCACCTAGTCGTCAATTGACTCTAGTCCAATGAGGCGATTCTCTCCAGTATGTGTTGCTCTTTAGTCTTGTTTTAACTGTGAACTCATTCCTAGAAAATAAGAAGCATCTGACAAGAAAACACTGAAGAACACTCATTCAGATTTACCACTTCGATTAGCCTAACATGCTCCTCTCTCTCCAGTTGAGACAGAAATAAGGAGGCAAACAATGGACTGCTGTATGAATTCATGAGTGACATGACTTCAATTTTATCTGAAAGCACAGTACATTTCTCTAATGAGCAATTAGTCAAAGCGTGTGTCAAAGGCGATGATGAAGTTTGCAAAGTTACACAGTAGTTTATTGGATTTAATGGAGCATCTTTGATTATTCTGAAGACACTGAGGCCGCTTTGGGATTGACATGAAAAAAGGGATCAGAAGATGTTTGGTTAAAAGCGTGGTATAATTATTATAATCGTCTTCAGTCTGCAGCCTGGCAGGAATTCTAAAACCCAGATCACAGAGTATTTCCTTCATTTTAATTATGGTTATGATGATGAGAAACTGCTCCTTTTTAAATGAGTTTCATAACTGTAAGAACACTGTCTAATTACAAAAGTTGACCTCAACAAACTCAAGTTGAAGGGCAGAATACTCGATTAGATGAGCAGTTAGACCTTGGATAAAAGGTCACGCTACTCATCAAAGAGAAAATGCAAATGTTGAACTCCAAATGCTACATGATTCATACTGAATTCAGCACGTTGGAAGGGAGGTCATTGAATCTATGCAACACATTCAACAGAACCAGGACGACTATACCTACTGTTATCAGGCCATTAAATAGGCGTTATCAGTCACTATAAGCACCATAGTTGTGGGTCAGTAGGGGCCTACTGCGCCTACTACATTGTAAGAGTGAAAATGAAACTTAAAAGCAACACGTTCTAACATGTTGTAAAACTGAATGAAACGTTACGTTTTGAACACAAGAAAAAGGGTTTCTTTAGGTTTAGGTAAAAAAAACTAAAACTTCTCTAGGTTTAGGTAATAAAACTAAAATTTCTTTAGGTTTAGGGAATAAAACTAGAAAATTCTTTAGGTTTAGGCAACAAAACTACAACTTCTTTAGATTTAGATTAAAAAAAAAACTACAACTTCTTTAGGTTTAGGCAATAAAACTACAATTTCTTTAGGTTTAGGCAAAAAAAAAGCACTTGGTTAAGTTTTGGCAAAACACCATGTTTTCGGTTAAAATAACTACGAACATAAAGACAACAACACATTGTTGGTTTCATATGGGATGTGAACTCCAGTCTCCTGGGTGAAAGGCCTGTGTTTTGTGTAGTAGGCCCCTATTGACCCACAACTATGGTGCCTATAGCGACTGATAACGCCTATTTAACAGTCCAATCAGCTGTGATTTTAATGAATTTTAATGAATTTTAATTTGTCCTTCCACAGGTGACGCATCAAGCAAGCGTTCTTACCGGGCTCTAACAGAAAGCAGACAGGATTCGATCGACACCAGCAATCTGAACCTCTGCACTGCAATCTCACTTTGGCAATAATTGTCTGTCTCTCTATGAGCCCTGCAAAAACCCTCACTGTCTGAAAAAACACCTACAGAAAAAAATCGATTGTCCCTTGTGTAAACAGCCAAAGAGAGGCAGACGCAGCCACATGGCTGTAGATTATGACTGAGCTGTGCCAAAAGCACTAACTCGCCCCCCACTTCAGCTGAAAAAAGGATGTGCAGTATGTTAAAAGGACATTTTGTCAAAAGTGTCAGACCGGCTGCAGGGAGCCGCTTGTTGCCAGCATTCCTGTGTGTGTAATTACCCAGCAGAGGAAGAAGTCACACTGTATCAGCTGAGAACACCACGACTTCTTCAGTCAGATTGAATCTCCGGTCGTTTCTGGTCACATCACCTACAATGAGCACAGTAGAAGATTAAGGCAAGATTGAAAAATTGACTTCTGTGATAGCCTACCCGGGCTAACCTTGATCAATTAGCTGCAGTTTAATCTATTCCAACACTGAAGATAAAACTGAAAATCTCATGTGAACATTTTTCCTCTCATGGTTGGGAACTTAACATCAACATTAACGTCTAGGTAGCTCACCTTTTTAATCCAGACAGAACGCCATCTTGGCCAACTATGAACGCCACCACAGCGAATCAGTCGGACTGCCCCGAGGTGAAGGTCCCCTTCCCTCTCTTCTTCGCCATCGGCGTGGTGAGCCTGGCCGAGAACCTGCTGGTTGTGGTGGCCGTCATACGGAACAGGAACCTCCACTCGCCCATGTACTGCTTCATCTGCAGCCTGGCGGCCTTTAACACCATCGCCAGCCTCACCAAGACCTGGGAGAACTTGATGATTGTGTTCGCCAACGTAGGACAGCTGCAGAAGAAAGGCTCCTCTGAGCAGAAACTGGACGATTTGATGGACTCCCTGCTGTGTATGTCATTTGTGGGCTCCATTTTCAGTTTCCTGGCTATTGCTGTGGACCGGTATGTATGTCGGGCTTTGATTTGCACACAAAAATGATTGAGATGAACATTTACAGTGTTTCTAATCCATACATTTGACAGTGTGAGGGATGGATTTGAATCGGTGATGGTATGAATATGTTCCACCCCAGCCCAATAATCCCCATTTCAAAGGCATCGTGATGCTTAAAGTTATTTAGTTCCATTTTAAATCACAGGGAAAACTGGCTTCAGTGACTTTAAAGGAAACCGGAACCATGGTGGGTATACTATAGGCTTTAAAACAAAAAGTAAAATGATTTATTTGATCTGTTTGCTGCTGTGCTGGCTGTTTTGAACTGTTTCTCTGTGGATCGTGGACCCTATAACCAATTATCCTCTGCTCATATTTAAATTCAAAGCATCAGGTCTCACTAACTAGGACTCTGGGGAGAGATGGAAAAGTCTGAGCTGTTCTCTGGGCTCATATATCAACAGCTTATTAAAGACCCACTGCAGCAGTGTTTTCTGAATGCTTCTGCCACAAGTCATGTACATTTTCCATTACTGTTTATCAGATTTTTCACACCTTCCGGGCAGCTACTAATTTCATGTCAGTATGATATGACAACATGAAGTGAATCAAAACATGCCTGCAATCCATGACAGTGAAAATTTCACTTAAAAATATCCACTTTATATTTGCTAACTTTGTCTGTCCACACAACACAGTCTCACGGCAGTTTGTGAAATAGTCACGAAATTGAATTTATTTGATCCGTGTTCTTAGACACGAATTTCCCTTTTTTTCTTGACGCTGCGTGTCTTTTTCCGCTCTAATCTTTTCAAAATAAAACTACTTAGGTTTAGGAAAAGATCGCGGTTTGGGTTAAAATATCTCCGGAAGTGCCGTAACTTATGTACGGAAGTTACGTGGCAAATAAATCAACTTTGACTTGTGGTTTCACACGGGACACTCCTGATGAAAATCAAGTGTTTTTTGACCCACTCATCCACAACGACCTCCTCCTCGACTCTCTATACTTCCCAGTTCATAATTATGTGGATTACATACGAATTGATTTCATGCTGACCATCACAAAAAAATTGAAATTCCTGTCTATGTACACAAATCAATACATTCAATTTCTTGACTATTTCACAAACTGTCAGTGTTGCCGACTTGGTGACTTTCTCTCTAGATTTAGTGACTTTTGGAGCTAGTGCTGCTAAATACTTTCATTGGAAAAGAGTTGACAAAACTGGGCTGGGTTTTTAAGTTGGATAATTTAAAAAAAATCTACTTTTGCTGCTTTCTCAACATTACCAACCCTAGTTTGAAAAAAAAAAAAATATTGATTAGTGCAGCTTTGAAGGACCAGTGTGTAACAATTAGGGGGATCTGGAGCAGGTGGACCCAAATGCAGGACATCACAGACAACAGGAACTTCTTCAATGCAGGCAAGGCAAAACTGAAAACTTTATCACTCAGCAGTGGAGTCATTCTGGCTTCATGCGCCACTGAACAACTTTCATAGGGGCGGTCGCCCACCTCCGACGCTGTATTCAGTTCTCTTTAGACATCCATTGTTTATATCTACATAGGGTGCGGGTCCTCTCTTCACGAAGTCCGCCATGTTTCAACAATAGCCCAGAATTTTTTATTTTTTGTTAACTTTTCCTGCTTGGGCCGGAGTCGATTACATTATTCGCTCCCGTCGCCGCCGCTCTTCCTCTTGCTTCACCACTCACTTCCCACGTACACACACACTCTACGCACTGGCTCTGCTCCAACTGGCTCTAGAGAGCGACATTTGCGTTTTTCGCATCGGCCACCGTACAGTAGCTCTCCAACACGCTTGGCACACGGGAGAGGCTTCAGTTGGTTGCAATCTCCTCACCTCACCGCTAGATACCGCCAGATCCTACACACTGGACCTTTAAAGCATCCAAGTGTAACTCAACACCAAAAGATTAACTGAGCAGATGATGAAATTGTTTGTTTTCACTTCCAGTTACATCACCATCTTCCATGCTCTTCGATACCACAACATCATGACAATGCGGCGCACAAAGGCCATCTTGGGCGTCATCTGGATTACGTGCGGGCTGTCAGCGGTGCTCATGGTGAGGTTCTTCGACTCCAAGTTCATCATGATCTGCTTTGTTGTCTTCTTTGTCGTCTCCCTGGCAATCATCTGCTTCCTCTACGTCTACATGTTCATGCTTGCGCGCATCCACGCCAGGAAGATCGCCGCTCTGCCCACCGGCGGCGGCGGGGGGAAGTGTCGGCGTCAGCGGTGGCGGGGCAGCAGCATGAGAGGGGCCCTGACGCTCACCATCCTGTTTGGGGTGTTCGTGGTGTGCTGGGCGCCGTTTTTCCTCCACCTCATCATCATCATGGTGTGCCCCATGAACCCGTACTGCGAGTGCTACCGATCGCTGTTCCAGCTGCACGTGTTGCTGCTGATGAGCCACGCCCTCGTCGACCCGGCCATCTACGCCTTCCGCAGCGTCGAGCTCAGGCACACCTTCAGGAGGATGCTGCTTTGTTCAGACTGGAAGCAGTGCTCATAGAGAAAATCTATTTACACCTGTTTATGTTTGCTTTTCATTTTCCCTTTACCTGCAGACTGCTTTACATTCAACGGGTTGCATATATCTTCCCCTGGGAGTCAACAATACACAGACCTGTACTGCCAATGAACATCTGTGGGTGGTACGGGGCATCCTGCGGCAAAATAGGTTACATTTTCCCACCTGGTATTTGAAGAAGGTTAAATCAAGGTTACCGCCACCAGCACATTTAGTTTCCATTGTGTTTGAATGTTAATGTTTCTGTGTATCTGCATGCACTTCTGACTGTTTCTGTGTATGCTTTTTCCATTAGACAGTGCTATGCACAGACATTTTTGGGGAGCAGGTGCTCAAGCGGAAAATATAAAATATAAAAAAAATATAAAGTAGCACATATTTTGGTAACACTTCATTTTACAGGTCCGCAAATTTCACTCAAAATAAGAGAGTATGTTTTCAGATTACTTTCTATGTACCTATCAGAGTACTTGTACTTGGCTTATACCGACAAGTATACAGAAAAGTCTAATTGTACTTGGCAAGTATACAGAAAAGTCCAAGTATACTTGGCTTATACTGAAAAGTATACAGAAAATTATATTTGGCTAAGTACTTTAAGTTCACATAAGAAAACGTACAAGTATACTTGAAGTAAAAACTATTAAACTAGTAGTTTACGCTACAAGTATATAACTAACAGTATACCTATAAGTTCTCTTGTAGTATAGTTCATATTATAGTTGCAGTACAAAATACAACTTGGATGTAAACTAGTTGTGTACTACTCTTACATTTAAAGTATACTTAAAAGTATACTTTTACAAACAAAAAAGTGGGCCAATTTAGTCCCAAGAAGTATTGAACTAGTACACTTACAAGTATACTATTAGTACATTGATATTAGTATACTTATTACATAACATATACTTGGGAATATACTTGAACTATACTATACTTTACTTCATAAAATAAACTTGAAGTATACTTCTTTCGTGCTTCGCTTTGTGTGCGGCAAGCGGGAGAGCAAACAGTTTTTTGCCCGCAGTGCAAATTTAGTTTTTGAAAGGCTAAACGGCAACAAATATGGATTGAAACCGAATATTTCGTTAGATAAAAACATGTTGACTTTTTTTACTTTTGGACTGAGACAATTACAGAGGCGAGGACTGAGCTAAGCTAAGAGAGAGAAAGGGAGAGAGGACTATTGTACGCAATGTTTCTGTAAGTTATTAATAATAATAATAATAATTTTAATGTAAATGTTATGAATGAAGCTTCAAACTAGTCAGTGTGCGCGGCGAGAGAGGAGACAAGAAGGAAAGATTCATTTCACACAAGATTCAGTGGTTGTATGAGCTCATAAACCATTTTCATAGAAATATTTTGGCAGCAGTAAAAGACCCGTGGCCAATATCCAGGCTCTAAACAAACACTATCGTTTTCTGGCTGGCAATGAAGGCCGCTCAGGGAGAGGTGGATGCTGCTCCACAGAGCAGCTCGATTTGCATGCGGTGGCCGTGACAATGGAGGTTGAGTAGGAAGGGGCTCGTGTGGTCTCGCAGATTTAGAACTCAAATGCAGTTGTCAGGCATTACAACACGCTTTTAATCGAGAATGTTTTTGAATTGAAAAACTAAAATTATAAAAAGAAATAGAAAAAAAGTTCACTTCATTTTACAGGTCCGCAAATTTCATGGTAATTAGGTGATAATTAGCAAGTAACCTATTTGAAATTTCTTTGGAATTACTGCCAAATTACCCCAATATTTACCTCGAAATCTATCAAAAATTACTTTATTATAAACATTATTTAATAATTATATGCTAAAATAGTATATAATGGTTAAAATAGGGCCCTTAGGCTTGAGAAGCGGAGTTTTTTAAAGAAATTTCAAAGAAGTTATTTGCTAATTATCATCTATTTATCAGCAGACATGGAAATGAAGCATATCAATTAACTTTCTATTCTTTTCCTGGAAATGTATTAAATAAATTACCAGCTATTGGGAATATAATTATTAAATTATGTTCATAATAAAGTAATTTTCGATAAATGTTGAGGTAAATATTGGGGTAATTTGGCAGAAATTACGAAGAAATTTCAAATAGGTTACCTGCTAATTATCACCTAATTACCATTAAATTTGCGGACCTGTAAAATGAAGTGTTACCAAAAAGTCTTGCAAAAAGGGCCAAATGGGCGGGTGCATTGTGTCGTTTGATAACTGCCATCTTGCCATCATCTCTCTGCCTTGCTGGCTGTCTAACCATCCATCCCCCATCATCCTTTTCACTCAGGACTTGGGTGCAATCTCATTTCACCTCAAGCGTCACTCTTTTCAAATCGGTCAATTTAAAATGACCCATCTGCACCACATCACTCACATGGGGCGCATTTCCGAGAGCCTATTTCACTCAAAGGACATATTTTTCAACATGGATCATTCATAACCTTGTGATTTCCATCGTTACCACGGCTACCAATGCAAACAATAATGTGAAAAACAGCTCACCATTTTACCTTTTGCTTTTATTCAGATGCACATAAATAAAATAAATAATTTTAAGCAACACTGACATCGGTCGTTTTAATTAAAGCTCACATTGATATTCTTGCATGCCGTGACTTCACCATTAACTAACATGAAATATGTCCCCACAGCTGTTAATACGGTCTCACTGTACTGTACATAAATGCATGCAATTAGCATGTGGGCATCACCCCCTGTGCAGTATCACATCACATTTAGTGTTTTTGCTGCCGTTTATGTGGGAACAAGAACCGATTATTTACAGTCAACAATAACAAAGAATCAT
The DNA here is from genome assembly GCA_916701645.2 of Sebastolobus alascanus. NCBI lineage: Eukaryota > Metazoa > Chordata > Actinopteri > Perciformes > Sebastidae > Sebastolobus > Sebastolobus alascanus. The sequence goes on along the minus strand of CAKAOJ020000101.1, from coordinate 5,145,462 downwards.
TCTGCATGGTTCCACAGATAGGTCACGTTGGAGGTGAATGTACAGTGTGTAAAAATTGAACTATTAATAAATAAACCTATAGGGGAAAATACCATTGGGTTTTAATAAAAGCACTTTTCCATGGTGTGTATGTGAGCCTGTGTGCGTATTCATATGATCTTTTTTATCTCACAGTTGCAAAGCACTTACAATTAACATTAAATGGAAGCTATACAGTAAGGCAATTACAACACAAAACAGAAAAAAAAGCATCCTTTTAATTCTGTTTTGTTCACGTTTGTTCCAAACACATCTCTCGTCTCGCCGTCTATAAGCATAAGAAACGGTAACCTTCAGTCTGACGTAGGGCTGTCACCATATCAGATTTTGACTACATCATTATCGTGGCCAAAAGAATTCACGATAATGATATTATCTAGAGATAATTAAAAGATAATAATAATGATATCAGTCAAAGTCATCATTAACTTTGTTTATTGTGCGTTTTGTGCTCTTTTTTTTTTGGCAAAATATGAGTGTAGGGAGGTAGAGAGATAATCTGTAACCATAACTGTACAAAAGCGTGATTTAAAGAATTTAAACCTGCTGTTGTGTCTAAGTGACTAATGGGGACAACAGTTTTTTTAAATTGGTCCATTATTGAGGGAGAACACTGTAACCAGCAGCAGCGAAACAAACTGTGAGGGTCATACTTGCCAACCCTCTCGATTTTCCTTCCCGGGGTCACAATTCTCCCTTATTTCTCCAGATTTATGGCGAATTTTCACACTAAACCACTTTCTGGCTCTGTACAGCGTGTATAATCCCTACTGTTTCCACCCGGACAACAATAGAGCTACACCAAATGTCATTCCCTGGCGGAAGAGAGAAGTCAATGCTCAGCTTGAGGTCATGTTTGAGCTGCGCTCGCCGCTGGGTTCAGCACACATCACAGTGTGCAGCGCCCAAAGTCGGGCTATGCTCGACACAGCGAAAAGCTGTCGTGGCGCGGCGCAGCGCAGCGCAGGCCGATGGAAATAATGGGATTCAGAGCGCAGTGGTGCCGTTGTCCCGTTGTGTCTGAAAGGACCTTCAGTGAGTGAGACGGAGAGAGAAATGAAGAGAGCTAACTGAAAGAGAGGGGCAAAAAATGAATAACAACTGATGAATATCAGATTACGCCAGAGATTCACACACCAGATTTACGCCAGAGGGGCAAATTATTCAGTTTTCTTTCCTGAGAATTAAAGGTAAAATTAGAACATAAAAATGTTGTTGCAGTGTACAGTAAGCAAAGTCTCTGAAAGTCAAATTTTCTTGGTGGGGAGGACCCCCAGACCCCCTGCTATGGTTTTGATATCCTCCCTATTTTTAAGGTCTCAAGGTTGGCAAGTATGGCGAGGGCAAGTGAGTTAGATTGTTATTATCAGTGTCTGTTATTGTGTCCAAGTCCAAGGAGAAGTCTCGTTGTGAAATCTGAATATCCGTATACTCCGTCTCAAATACATACGGGCGACCATCGAATTCAAAGGCCTCGTCCACATTGTGGAAACCATCTAAATATTCAGCCATGACATTGAAGATCTTTTAGATAACACTAAGCTACGCTTTCTGTACTCCCAACACAACAACAAGAGGTATTCCAATATTCGTCTCCTCGCCATATTTCAGAATGAGACTTCTCCTTGAGCGAGACTCTTTCCTTAATGTCAGACACTTATTATAACAATCTGAGCCTGTCAGTGGCAAAAACAAGCACTTTAGTGGACGTAAATGACGGTGCCAGCTTGCCCCAATAGGATTACATTGCAGCCCATGAGCAGCTGCCGTCTACAGCGCTCTCCCTAAATACTGGACCAATTTCAGAAATTGTTGTCGCTATTATACAGTTAGACACAAAGTTACCCTTGAAGAGACGCTGGATTATTAACACAATATTATCTTATCAATATATTAACATATCAATATTTCATTGTTAAATATCAGTTATTGTCAATACCGGCATATCGCGACACCCCTAGTCTGAAGACACAAATAATACAAATGGCTTTCTCTCTTTTTTTTTGCAATAAATATTACGCTATAAAACAAATGTTTAGTATCCACCAACCGAGAAATGATGCATAACATTTGTCATGAAAAGCAGTTTGAGCAGATGGTTGCATGTTGTGATAAAGTTCGATCAAGCTTCTCAGTCGGGAGGTAGGCGCCACTAACACACACACACACTTACAGAGAGCACTGTGAAGCTTCTTTTGTACATTCATTTTTACATTTCAAGTGTAAACTTATGACATCTTTACATTTAATATGTTTAAAATGTTTGTGTGTGCCGGACACACACTGCTTTTTTTGAAATAACAATCCAGCGCAGGGATCATCAGGGGGCACACGACAGAATAGAGCAGCTATAAAGACACGAGATACAGACAGGAGAGAAAAATTAAAGCAGAAACGGCTGTGAAGCTGAGCATTGGCAGATTTAAATGAAGCTGTTCATTAACTGTAGCACTAATGCAGCAGCAGGGGGGGGGGGGGGGCGGGGCATACCGCAGTGGCAGAAAATTGGCTGTTGACAGGTGATGCCATCCAAAAGATCAGCACTTTTCCCCACTTAAAGATGACAAACGAGGTAACACACGTCTGAGGCAGCGGACGAATGTGGCTTCTTGGGTTGTAAACACATAATGATGAAGATGATCTGCTCAACACTGGGTATGCGGGGTACCCATCATGCTCACGCAAATGCGTATGTAGTTAAAAGCAAGTATTCAAGAGCTCTTACAAAACAGCATGAAAATTAAAATATCCTGTCAAGAAAGAGCAATAAGAGCTCAGTGTAGGTCAAAGCAGAAGGATAAAAGAAATGAAAGTCGGGACAAAAACTGTTTTCTGTAACGCACTTTCAAATCAATCATAATTTCAAATGGCTGTGTGTTCAAATAATGCACCTAATAAACGAGACACTTTGTGCGCATGGTGGATACATTAGGAGATAGTAGTTTAACCTTCTGCGAGGGTCCCCTTTCCACTTCATACTGGACAGAAGACCACACACTGTACTGGCTGAAAAATACAATGAATCAGTTCTCCAGTTCAATCTCTTCTCCAGTGTCAGGATCAGTCAGCAACAGTCATTGGTCTTCTCAGTCTGTGTCTCTCAGTACTTACCCGTCAGAGCGCAGATGTTGGTGCAGGCGTTTCTCAGGCTGTAACAGCAGATGATCTCCTTAAAAGTCTTCCTCATCTCCTGACTCCTGAAGGCGTAGATCAGCGGGTCAATCACAGAGTTACACATGATGAGGATGAGGTACATGTTGAAGTGGGACATGAAGCACACGCAGTAGAGGTTCCGCGGACACGAGATCATCAGGATGAGGTGGAGGAAGAAGGGAGCCCAGCAGACGATGAAGATCCCCAGCAGGATGGTGAGCGTGATGGCGCCCTTCATGCTGGCCCGCTGGTGGATGGAGTTGTAGCCCGGCAGGGCGGCGATGCGCTTGACGTGCGAACGCGCCAGCATGAACATGTGGCTGTAGAGGGAGGCCATGATGAGCAGCATGGCAAAGAACATGGAGACCAGGCAGATGATGACGGGGGTGGTGTCGGAGTAGATGATGAAGACGATCCCGCAGCCCGTGCAGAAGGTCCAGATTCCCCCGATGATGCAGCCGGCTCTCCTCACGGTCATGATGTTGTGGTATCTCAGTGCATAGAAGATAGTGACGTACCTGTAGACCAATTACATGTATTGAGTTCTGGAGTAACCTGTAGCAACCTTAACCAGCCTCTGAGGAATTGCAGAAACCAATGAGGGCAGAGACCTTTTACACGTCTAGAGAAGTGGGAAAATAGAAATAGAATAGGAGTAGAACGAACTGTCCCATTCAAATCAATGTCAAAGAACGTATATTGCTAAGAAGCGAAGGTCAATTGTTTGTTCCGTTGCAACATCAGTGCCGAGCAGCAATGCTACGCTTCCGCCATTTTGGACTGCAAGCGACTGCCGGACGCCAGTAAAAATTCCGAAAAACAAAATCAAACTAAAGTATTTCTATTCTATTATCATATTTAATGTCAGCGCCATCTAGCGCAGAAGACATTTTAAAAGCCGTAATTACAGGCTTAGCAGTACTAACCATGATGAGCAAACTAAACTTTCAGACCCATTTCAGAAAGAAGCAGGAAATTGGTAATTACATATTGGACAAAGATTAATTCCAGTAAAAGAATTCCTATAATCTTATGACTGGAAAAAAATAAAGAGCTGCACGCTGCTTTTGTTAGCTAATTGCATTGCACAGCCTCTATTGTTAGAAAACCTTATGTAACTTATTGTTTTTATGTAACATCTTCATTAGCCGAACTAAATGAGAGACGTTGTGTTTCAGGACAGAAGCAATAGAATTATGCACACTGTCTCGTCTGAGAGTATCATTGTTACACATGGACTTCAGGACAGAGATAAAAGTGCTTGTACCTATCCATGCACACCTCCCTTCATCATTACCTGTCCACAGCGATGGCCAGCAGGCTGCACATCGACGCCACGACAGAGATGCAGATCATGGAGTCAAACACGTTGTCCATCTGCCGGATGAAGTGATCCTCCACCACCAGCTGTCTGTTGTTGAGGAGGTAAATGATGATGGTCTCCCAGGCGTTGGACACACTCACCAGCATGTCCGCTACTGCCAGACTGCAACAACCAAACAAGACATAAACATTCATGTCACAGTGCAGAGTGAATGCTGACAGCTCAAATGCATTTTAACCTCTTCTACCCAACGGACCCGGTACCGGGTTCAGCTGAGCTGTGTGTTAAAACACTGCCTTTAAAAACTTCATAAAATGCTGTGGTGGACTTTTTTCTGAATAGTTTCTAAAAGACGAGGCCTTAACGCGACTGAAACAACACTCCAAGTGTATTTTGTCCAAATGTTTGTTTGATAACGATATCAATATTTTAGTTACAAAATCAAAGCACGAGAAATTGTATTTTTACTTTATAATATTTTTAATATTGAATGTACATACTTGACTTTGGATTCTTTTTCGTTATCTTATTTACAATGTTATTGATCTTATTTGTTATTATCTAACTTTTACTTGATCATATTTCATCATTATAATAAAACTACTCCATTTGGAGTCAAAATGTAGTTGTTTTTAATTGATTTTCTACTGTGCACACTGGCAGAATGTGATGATGCACAGGGTAAATGTCATGGCCAAAGGCTCCATTGTGTGCCCATAGCCTCCTGTAGTGGATATCAGTAGTATTTTATAGCCAGATTCCCTTTCAAGAAGTAGAAAACCCATTTGTCACACTTTGGGTATCCAAGTGACCAAATGGAGATTCCTCCTGGTCCTATCCTGACTAAAACCTTTGTAGAATCTATGTGCTTTGTGTTATTTATATCTGCTTTGGCACAGTTGTAGTCAAGGAATTGCTGAATGAATTCAACGGCATCTCTGTGCATGGCATCATTGCTATAATGGTGTTATCCACTGTCTAATCTAGAAAACATTTTAGGAGAGGATCAAAATGTTAAATGTTTCCTTTGGTTCATCACAGTTTACTCAGGCATAGTAACAGTCACAATGTTACTGACATTGGGGATGAATTCTCTGAGGTCTTACCTATCCATAGAGCCCAAGATCATGCATATAGACCTGGTAGTTGTGGAGCTATTCTTGATTTATTTTGGGTATGTCTGTCTGGGCGAACCACACCTTCCAGCACCCTGGGGTTTAAGAGGTCACAATGTGTGTGGACATGTGATTTATGCCAGAGACATCAAGGTCCTCTTGAATGAGAAGAAGGGGGCCTTCAGAGACGGTCACAGGGATGCTGTTATGGTTATACATATAAGTAGGTATACTATGTTCAATACTATGATTATTTATGGTCAACTGGTACACAAACTGGTATATTCTCCTGACATTTGGGGCATTTTGGAAAAAATATTGCTGGTTTCAATGACGAGTTCCTTAGTCTGGATGACATAGAGGACAGATAGTAATGCTCTCATCCCACAGTAACTCTCTCTATCATTCCCTGCAGAGATTCACCAAATAAATCCTTCAAAACCACACTACCAGTAACTCGCACAGTGACCTGAATGTCTGCTCTGTCTCTGAACATGCTGCTGGCGCGTCAGCTGAGACGCTTTAGCTTTGGTCTTGGGGAGGGGATTAAGTCTTTCAAGTCATAAGGCTCAATTCCAAATAAAGTCACAAGTAAGGTCAGTGTCCCTATAGCGTTTTCTATTTTTTCCCGATGAGAGAGCGTGAATATGGCCACTCCGAGCGTCTCTAGTTGAAAATCTCTGACCTTTTCAGAAAGGCCCTGCCAGAATAAAAAAAACTCTATATAGACACTCAGCCTAATAGAGTGAATGTTCCATGCTTAAATTTACACATTCTCCTATATTTTCCAGTGTATTTTCTAGTTTATTAAACTTGTGCCATTCTTTAGTGTTTATCTTGTTCCTTGGTGTAATATCCATGGCTGGATTGGGCCCCCAGGGCAAAAATGAGCTGTGGGCCCAGAGTGAACCCCCCCGTTTCTCCCACAGGGAAACAATAAAGGCCTTAAAACTAGATCCTAACTCTGGCCCATCTGCAAGATAAAGATAATTAGGTAATAATGTGTCTCCTTAAGGCGCTGATCATTTCAATTTATATTATGTTTTCATGTGTTTTATGTACCTTTCTCTAGAAGACCTGAATGAAAATACCCCATATTAAAATGAAAGCTCAGTTACACAGTAATGTTTTTGTACTCTCCTGAGATGGCAGAGTGGGCTTATTTATAAAAGTGGAGATAATTTGCACATCTTGAGCAGATCTGTCTGCTTTTTCGTTCCCCCTACAAAAATATCACACAGCGTGTGTTGCCAGAGGAAACAAATTAGTTCCTGATACTGTCATAATTTTACGTGTTAAAAGTGAAAGAATAAAAAGGCATGCGGTTGGCCGAGAGTCTTCAGAGTTACTGAGATTGTACTGGTCTTATAATCTTGTACCCATCTAAGAGTAATTACATAATTGTAGTTAAGTAGTTTGTTTTTCCTGTTTTCTCTACATGTGATTGCACTACAGACATGTGGACTCATGACGCATGACATGAATTAGATTGGGTGTCACAAATCACAAATTTGATGGCTTAAAGCTGCAGTAGGCAGAATGTTTTTGGCATCATTGGGCAAAAAACTCCATAATAACCTTTCAGCATATTGTAATTCAAGTGTTCTGAGAGAAGACTAGACTTCTGCACCTCCTCATGGCTCTGTTTTCAGGCTTTAAAATTTTTTGCCCGTGACGGGAGACTTTGGCCAATCACAGGTCATTTCAGAGAGAGAGAGCGTTAAGATTGTTTTAAGGCCATTACATTATATTTTAAACAGCTGAAGCGTTTACCTGCAGACAAAGAAGTACATGGGTGAGTGGAGGTTCTTGTTCTTTACTATGGCTGTGATGACCAGGATGTTCTCCAGCAGGGAGATGATACCGAGGATCAGAAAGACCTGAGGAGAGCAGAATACAGCGTAACAGAGAGAAGAATGAAAGAGTGAAGATGAGCAGAATAGTAGGGTGGGAGGGATGACGGGATAATTAATAAGATAGGGAAGAGGAAGAAAAAATACTACTATGCAAAATTTCAGGCTGTTTGTTTTTTTCCTGAGAAATACTGGAGTGTTTTACCAAACTATTAAAATAAATCAATATGAGAGGGCTAAGTCACTCCTGTGCCAAAAAAAGTTGGGAACCAGTGGAGTAGAGTATTACACTAAGAGTTACAGTAGAATAGTGTAGTAATAGTGAACAATTAATTGGATGTAGAAGAACATAATGGAGCACAATAGAGTATTTAAAACAGAATGATATATAGTTTAAGGCGAGAACATTGTTTTTTGGTGTTCAGTACCACACACACTGTTCATACCTCTACAGCGATGTGGACCTGCTCGCATGATGCGAGCGGCGTGGAAGTGCTGGTTTGGTCTGGTAGCAGCGAAGGGGGCAGGGTGTAGTTCTGGTGATAGTAGGAGTAACCGAAGGAGGAGTTACTCAGCAGCCCCTCCTCTTGGTAGGAGGACTCATCAGACAGATTCATCCCTGCTGGTGTCTCTGGTCCAGATCACAGCTGCTCTATTATGGATGCCATTTTATTCAAGCAGGCTGCAAAGAGAAGCACATGTCAAAGTGAGACGGTGTCACATTTACACATACTGTAGCTCACCATTTTTTACCACTCGAGAATTGATAAAAACGATCAATAATCCCTCCGAAATACCACATTAAGACACCGGGACCTTGAGGAACACCATAGAAAAAGCCATGCTGTGATTTGGGATCAAAAACTTTTGACATTTTGAGATTTCTGCAAGAATTGGATTTTTTGGGGTTCACCCTGGACAGGTCGCCAGACTGTCACAGGGCTGACATATAAGGACAGACAACCATTCACTCTCACATTCACACCTACGGGACATTTAGAGTCAACAATTCACCTAACCTGCATGTCTTTGGACTGTGGAAGGAAACCGGAGAACCCGGAGAAAACCCACGCTAACACGGGGAGAACATGCAAACTCCACAAAGAAGGGTCTTGCATTATATTCCATTATAGTTATATATTTTGTTACTGGTCACCTGAATTTTGTGTTTTCCTCTACGCAAATTACATTTCTGCCATAAATTAATGCAGGAAATGAAGTGTTTTATGCTCCAAATTTTCTCTGGTTTCTAGCTTTGAGAGAGAGTAGCTCATGTTCACTAATATTGGTTGAACTTTACTAGGCAAAAAATAACATGGAATTCCCCTTTCATACAGTACGTGTCCCCGCCAATGTTGAAATGAAACCAACGTCATTGATATGCACGCACACTCGCATATGATCGAACACATGATCCCCTCTAGGCTTACGCTTGGTGGGGAGATAATCATCAAAAGATGCCATTCAAATGATGTCCCCATTACGTCAGTGAGACAAAGTCTCAGTGGAAATAAAACAAAAAGGCACTGAAGTTTGTTTTCAACATTCCCTTTTGTTCATGAAAGAAAAAAGATGAGGGGCGCTGACATATCACTGTGAACGGGACACATAAAAGCCTCATGTTAAGATCTTGGCCTCAGCTGACAAGATTAGCTTCAAAGAAATACTTCACCCACAAAATGACCATTTGTATATCAATTACTCACCCCGTGTTACCTTGAATAGTTGAATGAAACTTTGTTTTTCTCTGTGTTTGGGAAGTAGTGAGCATACGACTGGATAAATGAGACTTGGGTTACACGGCACGAGTTGTGTGAGAGTTTGTAAACGGATGTTTTGATTTACTTCAGTTTTGCTGTTGTTAATCCATTAACTTCAATTCAGCAAGACTTTTCTCCATTTTTGGATTCTTGGTTCACCGTGGAGTCATTAGAGAAAAACAAAGTTAAGAATTCAAGGTAACACGGGGCCAGTTATTGATATACAAATGGTCATTTTGGGGGTGAAGTATTCCCATAACTTTGACAAAATGACACTGTTAGAGTTGCTTATACAGTTGCACCGAGGTTATATAAACCTTTTTACTTAAAGGCAGGGTCGGTAAAACACATTTTTTTTGTTATATTAGTTGAAATTTTCATTCTCTGATAAAAATAAAGAATAAAAACCTGGTATCTGTGGCTGTCGCAGGACCGTATTAAAAACCGTCCGATAATTTAATTCGGCCCGAATGTGATAACGTCACCGGAGCCTTCCACAAGCTGCTAGCTTGACAGCTGTGAGTACTAACAAAAGCCGCATGTTTGTTGTTGACGTTCGTAATGATAATTTTGGGGGAGTGGCTTTGGAGGGAGTCAGTGTTGCCGACTTGGTGAATTTCTCTCTAGATTTAGGGACTTTTGGAGCTAGTGCTGCTAGCTACTTTCATTGGAAAAGAGTTGGCAACACTGGGCTCGTTTTTTCGGCTGGATCATTTTTAAAAATCTAGTGTACTCTTGCTAGTTTCTTAAGATCGCCCACCATGCCTTTAAAAAATCTGAGTCATGTGGTACTTGAGGCATTTCCAGGAAAAGAGCTGCTGCTAAAGGCTGATAAAGAAAACATCTAGAATAGAAAAAGAGAGGAAAGCAAACACATGGATGACAGCCCCTTACCAAATAGAAGTATTCAAGTGTGCTATTAGTATACTTATTTTAAACTTAAAATAAGAGAGTATACTTTCAGTTGACTTTTTATGTACTTATCAGACCTATATTTAAGTATACTTAGCTTAAAGAGATAAGTATACAGAAAAGTCTAAGTATACTTGGCTTATACTTGTACTTAATCTTTTGATCGAGATATACTTAAGAAAAGTTTGATTAGGTATTCTTGCCTTATAGGCCTACAGAAAGGTATACTTGGCTTGTAGTTGTGCTTACTTTTTGTCAGGGTAGAGTATTAAAGTGTGTGAGAGTTTGTAAACGAATGTTTTGATATGAATTTACTTCAATTCATCAAGAATTTTCTACGTTTTTGGATTATCCGTTCACCGTGGAGGCATGTGAGAAAAATCTATTCATTTTTTATCATCACAAAACATCAAGTGAAGCAGCAAAAGGAGAAAAAGTCTCTTTATGTAATACATAAATCATTGGCTAAGTGCTATAAGTTAAAGTATACAAAATGTACTTTCATGAAATAAAAAGTGGGCTACAACTACATACAAGTATACTTGCAGTATAAAAACTATTAAATTGAGGGTACTTTATAGTGTACTTTCATGAACTTAAAAGGGAGTTACAAGTATATAACTATTAAACTAACAGTATACCTATTCAATTGTAGTATAGTTCATAATATAGTTACAGTACAAAATACAACTTAGATGTAAACTAGTTGTACTCAAAGTTGACTGTTCTTACACTTAAAGTACACTTAAAAGTATACTTTTATAAACTAAAAAGTGGGTCAATTTAGTCCCACGAAGTATTGAATTAGTACACTTACAAGTATACTGTTAGTACATTGATATTAGTATACTTACTACATAAAGTAAGGGAAATATACTTGAACTTTACTTAAGTATACTTCATAAAATAAACTTGAAGTATACTACTTTTTTTGGTAGGGAAAAACAAAGCCATTCAAGCAAAGTTGAGCGATTATTTAATTCTCCATTATGTCCATCATAACCTTTTTGTTTGAACGGTTGAGCAGAATGACATCATCCAAACCTCATTACAAAGTGACACTAGGAGCTTACAGCAATCAACCTTTGCTGCATGGCTAAATGATTTATGTTTGAGTAGTTAACACATTTTACTGCTGTTATGTATGCACTTTGAACACGATAATTGCAGGAAATATGAATTATATCAGCATAATTTGAATTTAATTTTCCCAGTACTAATTTACAAGGAAGTTTTTCTTAAGCTGTTCAAAGACGAGAAGCAATTACTGAGACGAAAAAGTATAATGACTAGTGTCAATGTCATTCAAATCCCAGTGGCTGGAGCGATTACATTTAAAATATTTACTCAAAGTGTATTAACAGTTAACAGTTCCTCATATCCGTTTATTATCTATTATTATCAGTATCATATGATATTCTTCCCAAATACGCAGATACTTGTAATGACTGATAATGTATCCCATGTGATCCTCCATGATAGCGGGAAACAATGTTATTGACCATTTATCAAACCCTGATGGAATTAGATCTAAAATATCGACAAGCAACAAGCACAGAAATGAATATCATGTGATAACAAGGAAAAGGAAAGGCATCCTTTTGTTAACCTCTTTTACCCGACAGACCTGGTACCGGGTTCAGCAGAGCTGCGTGTTAAAACACTGTCTTTATTGCCAGGATCAGACTACATGATATTTTGTGAGGCGTCCCAGACGCGGTGTCGGTTGTCGTGTACTATGACACGCTACACGAGATAAAACGATCGATACACACTCATTTATCGCTCCCGATCCGAGTCGACACCCTACGACGGCCGTGTCGGGCCATAATCAGGATGATATTGTGTAGTCTGAACCGGACATAAGACAATGGAAGTCTATGGGAAAAAGTATTTTTGGGCCCAATGGCATCACGTGACGGACACGGAAGTTTGTAGTACCGTCGTTTGGCCACTACGAAAATTGGCATCAACGACCAGCGCTCTTCCTGGAGGGCTTGGTACTAACAGTAGCCATGTTCGTTGTTTATGTTCATAATGATAATTTGGGGGGAGTGGCTTTGGAGGGAGTCCTGAAGAGACGGGCTGTCAGTGTTGCAGACTTTCTCTCTAGATTCTGCGACTTTTGGAGCTAGTGCTGCTTTCATTGGAAAAGAGTTGGCAACAATGGGCTGGGTTTTTTGGTTGGATCATTTTAGAAATCTAGGCACTTCAGCCAAAACTCTTGGGTTTATTACCCTTTAACCATGCAGGAGTACTTTGAGTTCATCTTACATCTGTAGTATTTTATATAACATCTATGGAAAGGAAGTCCAAGGTGTAATACTTGAAAAATCTCACAAATAAATAAAGGAAACTGACCAAGAGCGACATGGCTCTGCCTGCGGCGGGCCTTTGCAGTCTTTTATGCATGTGTGTCCAGGGGACCATCGTCTTATAATCAATCCATCCTTTGATGGTGCAAAATAAAGAAGCAGTAGCTGCAAGTAACAAGACACTATGAAGGAAGCTCTTTCAGTTATTAACTGTGCAAACTGGAGGGACCTCCGCTAACAACAAGATGGACGAGGGTCGCTTATTTTCTTAAATGAACTGCTTTGTTTTTTGTTCGTGTTAAACCGTGAATCCCCTCCAGTAACATTTTGAAAACATTAATATTACTTGACAGAGCATGCTGGCAGATGTCAAAGCGTTTTTTATTCTGAAATTCTTTTCCCACACTAATCAATTTCAAGGCCAAGGGTTATGCAAGAAAACATATTTTGTTTCAAATGTTTCTTCACGCTGTATAAGAAAGGGCTCTCAGTTTTAATGGAAACATACTTACAAATCTATCATCATCATTTTTGTATTAGCTTAGGAGTCAACAGCACGGCCCAGAGTGACTGGAGGAGCATTTAATCGGTTTAAAAAATAAAAAAAAAACATTATGAAAGTACTTCTACATTTGATTCATGTGCAGCTTGAACATGTGCAGCACTTCTACTGCTGCTCTGATCTGACTTGTGTTGCTGTTTGAAGACGTAATGTGATGTGTGGCTGCTCTGATGTAAAGATGTAAGCTTTTGTACTGTATAAATTATGCTCTCAGTTATGATCAGTGCACGATTACGTACCTAACCACCCTATACTCTAGCACTAGTACAATTTCTAGTGTTCATTTGAAAAGAAAAATAGCTGTCATTTCTGTGACTCTGTGACTGATTGCATGTCCGTGTGAACACACCTCTTGCTATAAACTGTGAATTACTTCTTTCTCTCTCGAGTGACAATCCCAGGGGAGGTCAGTTATTGACTTGGATCTTGTACCACTGTCACAAAACACGACCCACACCTTGATCACAACATCAAGAGAAAGATCTTGAAGCTCCTAACAGCTAATGATCATCTGACTTCAAAAGCCCACCATGGATTCAAACTATTGACATGGTCGATGTGGACATGGCTACACTGTGAGACCAAATAAAGCTTAATTGGATGTAAGAGCATATAAAAACACATTCTCGGCCCACATATGCAGACTTTTTATTATTTTGAATGACTTTTTATTAGGTACGACGCAATATTAGGGCCACATTGAGGGAAAAAAATAATCGGAGATTTCGAGAATAAAGTCATAATATTACGAGAAAAAGTCGTAATTTAATGAGAATAAAGTCATACTATTTCAAGAAAAAAAAGTCGTAATATTACGAGAATAAAGTCATAACTTTACAAGAAAAAAAGTAGTTTCCTCCTCCACAGAAGAGTCAGTTTCCCCATCAGGTCCGTGTGGTTCTTTCTCCAGAATAAACACAGTTTCTTGCACAATGTTTTCAAGGTCCTGATACTGATGATAATGTGGTGCTGATGCTCCACGTTCCTCATTTTCACACTATTTCCCCTCTAAGATAACACGTAATATTACAACTTTATAATATTATGACTTTATTCTCATAATATTACGACTTTTTTCTCGAAATCTCTGATTTATTTATTTTTTCCTCAATGTGGCCCTAATACTCCGTCATAATTAGGGCTGTCAAAGTTAACACGATAGTAACGTGCTAATATCGTTTTAACGCCACTAATTTCTTTAACGCAATCGATCTACTGGAGGCTACATTTTGAACAATAATTTGTGATTAATCGCGATTAACTATTTGACTGACTGCCCTATTTTTTATTATGGCGAAGGCTCACATTGTGAGATAAAATAGCATACAAGAATGGCTATTACATTTCTGAGCATATTTTGGGGTTTTGAAAGTTATTTCAATGTTCATATGGGAAATGAAATCTAAATAAAAAAAAAAGGATTATATCTCAAGTGTAAGCTTCTGTTAGATGTGCACCACATTAGTCATTCAGAGAGCAGGACAACATTATGGACAGCACACAAAATGTAATTAAATATAATAACTTGGAAATGTTAATCACACCAAAACAACAACCTGTGAGCATCGACACCAGTATATGAAAGGACATCATATAACTGCTGTATATTTCCACAACTAACAGGCTTGTTATACAGCACATGCAAATTGTGGAGCTAAAATTAGCCATTAAACAAACAGGCCAATTATATGATGTTAGTAATGTGTCCTAGTTTACCTATTATAATCCATCATGATGTGAATATTAATAATCATATGAATGACGATGAATAAGTCATCTAGCAGTTATCAATGTGATCTGCAGTTTTCAGGGTGTTGTTGGTGAAGCTCTGTTCCACATCCTGAGGGCTTCCTTCTCATGACATTGTTATATCGTGACATAAATATGTACTATGATGGAGCCCCAACCTGACAAAATGTAATAAAAGTATAACTGGAGTGTAAAAAAAAGTCCAATCAGTTGATAAAGAAAAATAAAATAGCTTTTATTTTTTTCCTTAATCACCGATTATTTGATTAAAAAAAAAAATGATATCATTGTCCTATTTTCCCATGCAAAATATCAAATTTTCCTCGCCATATTTCCAGTTTTCCTAATACCGGGTACACACTACATGAAAATCAAGCCGATTTTGGGCCCGACCCCCCCCTCCCAACAATCGTCAGCAAAGCCCCGATTTGTTTGATGGTTCTAAAGATTATCTCTCCAGATATTCCTGTGGTGTGAGGTATGTTAACAGTGTTTTTCCATCCTGGACGCACCGATTTCAAATTGTAAATATTAAACATGTTCAATATCTACGATGGGATGTCCTGTTGTGTGTGGGGAACCCCGAGGACAGACGATGACGCAGTCACGTGAGAAAGAACGATAGCCATTAGAGAACCAAGCTGACTGAAGAAGGAAGGACAACCACCGCCGTCATGGTGTCCACATGAGCTAATGCTAAACGTGAAGCTAAAGTAGTAGTAAGATGGAGCTCAGAAATGGAGGAGCAACTTGTTGATTTGTGGCAACAACACGAGTGTTTATTTAAAGTGTCTCTATGACTTCATCCATCCATCCTTTGTGAATTTTCAGTACAAAGTAAAAACTAACATCACTAATTCTTCCTCCCCGTCGTCCGCCATGTTTGTTACACTAAAGTCACGTTTGATCGCAAGGGATTTCCATTTCTTTTAGTCTGGACTCTTGGAGTTCATGAATGAATCTGTTAGTGTGTGCTGTGATGTTTTAGCCAAATCGTTGCTCTCCACACACTATAGGACCAAAACTGTTAAATTTAACTTCACATGTCGTTATGTGTGGAGAATCTCACATTTTCAAAATATGTTCAGATTTGAAAAATCTTCTAGTGTGGGCCGGCCTTAATGCTGATGTAAGGAGCTGGGCATGGATGGCTGAAAACACATAAACACACAGAGCACCAGCCTTTTCAGCTGGCTATCATGCTGAAGCTACATAA
Organism: Sebastolobus alascanus; assembly: GCA_916701645.2. Classification (NCBI taxonomy): domain Eukaryota; kingdom Metazoa; phylum Chordata; class Actinopteri; order Perciformes; family Sebastidae; genus Sebastolobus; species Sebastolobus alascanus. The sequence continues at coordinate 5,129,464 of CAKAOJ020000101.1, read as the reverse complement.
AACTACACCAGTCAGTGCACATTATCATCCACTCTGTGTAAACCCCTGTAAGTAACAATACCGGGAGCCAAGCAATGGGCCCGTTCTGAATGGGCACTACACTGGTCTATAAAAACCTTTTGTCATTTCAGATTCATTTAATTGCAACACTCTATTCTCCAATTTGCATATATTGAAGGACAGTCCTGCTGAATGCCTTTGGTCTGTCAGGATGTGAAGCAGAGAGCGCTCCTGCTGAGCGTCCTCTCACTCCGATCGGCGTGGACAGCACCAGTGGAAGCCGATCCAAGATAACAATCTGCAGCTGATCTCATGATGTGGCTGAATCCAATGACAATGCCACGGACGGTAGCAAAACATTATGGTCATGAGCGCCTCTTCAAAGGTTGCCATGGCTACACTATCACAAACACAGTGTTTAAACAGCATTTACTTTTTCTCCCAGACGCAGTGGCACCCAATGATGAATCCGCTGACCGCTTTGTGTGTTCCGCGATCTAGCATGGCCACCACTCCTGCGGTGGCAAGTCGTAGTGACTCTACTGTCTGACTGCGTTAACTGGTGACTTTCAGCCGAAAGCGTCCGTGGTTGCTCGTAGCGACTTAACGTAAATGGCCGGCGTAGATAATAAACACAGATGTATTTCAAATTGAATATTATTAGAAATCAATTAACAACACAAAACAACGACAGATATTGTCCAGAAACCCTCACAGGTACTGCATTTAGCATAAAGAATATGCTCAAATCATAACATGGCAAACTGCAGCCCAACAGGCAACAACAGCTGTCCGTTTTCATTCACATATCTTGAGGTCAAGGGACCCTTTTGAATATGGCCATGCCAGTTTTTTTTTTTTAATTTAATGTAAGTTTGGAACGTTATTTAACCTCCTTCGCGACAAGCTAGTATGACATGGTTGGAACCAATGGATTCCTGAGGTTTTCTAGATTCATATGATACCAGGATCTTCACTCTTGCTCCGCTATAACGAACTTGTGCGTATTGTAGAGTCAAGGAATTGCATATTGTTATACTTTGGTTTCTCATTTTATAGTTAATGTTACTAAGCAGCAGCTCGCTGGAGAGCCGGCCACAGAGCAGCAGAGAGGGGAGGGAAAGAGAGAGATACCTGCTGAGACAACACGACCCTTTTTAACATTACTCTAATATCTGGAGGGAGATCAGTCCACTCGTTTGTTTCTGTAACTGAAAAAGCAGTTTGAGTAACGTAAATTTTGTTCGGCAATGTTTTCTATCCGCCGTCTCCCCTCGTTGATAATCCTGTTTGTCTGACTTCACTTTGAGCTGTTAGAATAAATAGTTTAAATCTGCAGTATCTTATAAAGTAAACTAACAGAACATAAACAACTAAATCAAAGTTGTATTTTTCGATAATATGGTAATAGTGGTACGAGTTCGTTCTCGTTGTCCAGTGTTTTAAGAGCTGAGTTTTCTCTTCCACTCTCCAGTGAACGTGCGGCGGACACGCGCTTTGAGTTCACGCTGGTGCACGCTGAGGCTAGAGTACGAGCAGGGAGGCAGGGAGGCATCTGATTGGTTCCTTACAACCGGGACCATTTTTACTGACTGGTAGACGTTTTTACAGGATTACAGCAGCTTCAGATGACGGATCTTTTCCGGTCTTTTTTCAGTGCTCATAAGAAACGGATTGCTGTCGGGGTGTAAAGACCATTTCAACCAATATAACAAAAAGTGTATACTGGATAAATCGCAGACCCCATCTTTAATTGTTCTTCAAATAGGCTAGTTGTCCTTAAAAAGACGAACATAAATCTTTAATTTGATATATCTTATTTCATATACATTGAATGTAAGGAACAAAACTTTTCCTTGGAACAAGCCTACTCAAGTTTAAAAACACGACACAGAGGCAGCCATTGTATCAGGGTGGCCGTGGCCCCCCCGCTGGCCACCTCTTGGTGGCGCCAATGCCCAGACGTCCCAAAAAATAACAACATTATCACCATTCAAGACATGATTAAGCCTCTCTTGGCTTGTGGTCTAATTCTAATTAATTGTTGCATTAACAAAAATAAAAAGAATAAATATAGCAGTAAATAATATATATATAATTTCCACAAAGAAATATGACAACATAGATGCTACATGCATGTAACATTGTGCAGCCATTTTCCAATTTGTTCTGTTAAAGCCAGCTGGTTCTTATGAGTCACTCTTTACATGAGCATTAATAAAGAGACTTGCCAGGCATCTCTCCCTCCGCAGAGAGAAGCATACAGTACTTGTCATAATGCACGCCAAATAATGGAACTGAAATGAGGCGAGTTTTTGCTCCCCCCCAGCTGGAGACGTGTTTATCAGGAGCCAGATTCAGGTCAGTCCGTGAAAAGGCAGCTCCTCGTCTCGCGCTGAGTGATGCTCACTGCTGCTGCTGCTGCTTTGGTGACTAATCTCTGTGAGAAAAATGATATTTTCTGAAGACGTTACAGCGACAATTAGACTGAAGAAGAAGAGCATTTCCTGCACACAGGGGGGGCGTCTATAAAGTTTTCTTAATTCTAATACATCAGTGGTCTCGCAGCTTTGCTCATTTTGCTTTGTTTTTGTGCCACACAGTGTGACACATGAGCCACGCAGGATCTGGAGCTCTCTGTGTTTGTGTTTCATCTCAAAGGGAAGCTCTATCTGCACCGGGGCTCCGTCTGCACTATGAAATAATGGCTACAGTACAGCAAATCACAGCTACAGTAAATATAATGAATGCATAATACAACATTTCTCAACAGACATCAGGACTGCTGACAAAGTTGCTGCACAGCTTCAAGTCTATTACAGACAAAAGCTATTATTCATTCATTAATTATCTGTAACCTCTTATCCTTTTCAGGGTTGCGGGGGGGCTGGAGTCGATCCCAGCTGACATTGGGCGAAGGCGGGGTACACCCTGGACAGGTCGCCAGACTATCACAGGGCTGACACACAGAGACAGACAACCATTCACGCTCATTCATTTTTAGGCAATTTAGAGTCCAAAAGCTATTAAAACAGTTGAACCATCCTTGCTGGTTACGAGTTTAAGACGTGCATAATACAGGTGGTTGCACATAAGGTTTAGTTTATCCCCTAACTGATGATTTGGGGAAGTTTATAATTGAATTCATATCCATGTAATATGATGTATAGGTTTATATGAAGCTGTTAGTAGTTGATCTTGACATATCAAGTAGACGATACCACTTAAATATCACAAAAAAACCTTGAAAATATCATGCAGCTGCAACATGCCAGCAAATCCTGTTAATTCACTGCAAACTCCGTAATTAGTACCAAAGACAAACATGAAGTTTCCATACAAATGTCAAAAAAATGATGATGATGTCATATATATAAAATTGCACACACTTGAAGTCTAAGCCGATGTAAAACCAGCTGTTCTATAAATGACAAACAAAAAAAAAAAAAAATGAATGTAAAAATGCAAAGAGGTTGTGGTGAAATCCATCTTGAGTGGGGAGATAAAGAATGACTCACCTCTCGCAGCAGCTGTGACTCAAATCCTTCCCACAAGTGGCTCAGATGAACTGGATGGTGCCTCTGTGGAGCATCAGACCGGTGGATTCATGCATCGTGAGAGAGAGAGAGAGAGAGAGAGAGAGAGAGAGAGAGAGAGAGAGAGAGAGAGAGAGAGAGAGAGAGAGAGAGAGAGGGTGAGTAAAGGGAGGGAAGAGGAACCCCCCCTTCAGATCTGACAGTGTGGACACGACACGCAGCTACTGACAGCAATTTTTAGCCGTCTCCCTCACAGTGGGTTGAAAGAAGCAGCAGCCAAAAGCGCCGAGCTTCCTCCATGTTGAAAACATGCCGTCTGTGAGGAGCTCCATCTTAAAAGAATTTAGCTCTCAGATGTGACTTACTGTAGTGCAGCGTTCCAGCCGGCAGTACAGTGAGAAATACTGTATAATGAGCAGCAAGAGGAAGAAGGAATTAATACAGCTTTAGTGGATTGTTTTGTGTTTGTTGTATTAAACTTCAAAACGCAACAATTTCATACTAATACATTTGCTCAAGTGGAAAGTTGTACTGATAGACAGATTGATTCACCTATGTATTTTTTTTTTACGATTTTGAAATAGATTTTTTAATGCCAGAATCGATATATTTCCTTCATTTGAGTCTATGCGGTGGTAGAAGGAAGTTACCGCTTTTATTGTTGTAGTCTGAGTAATGTGACGTCATATCCGTTTCGTATCCGTCAACCAGAACAAACCGCAGCGAGCCGAAACGAGAAAGTGGAAGACGGCGGAGGGTCCGCGTGGATACGACCTGCACCCTCACATGTTAAATCCAAAGTGGTAAACACTACACATCCAGTAAAGTATGGAAACACTTTGGGTTTCACACATTGCAGGAAAAGCAGAGCTAGACATCATGGCTAAAGCTGCATGCTAACTCTGTCATGGACAGGAAACGTTATCGTATTGTGGTAACGTTGCGGTCGAGCCGGCCATCGCTGTCATCTCCGTGGTCAAATGGGCCGATTCTCCAACTGTAGAGCACCCATATACTGACATTTATGTTAAATGCATTCAAACGGCCCCGATGGAGCTGACCATGGATGTATAAAGAGAACGGAGCTGACGGGAGAGCTAGAGACGGACTTGGAGAAGTTAGAGGAAGTATACACGTGGGACTACGTCCGGTTTTCAAAATAAGGTGTTAACATGATGTTTCCTGTTTGAAACCATGCAGAAAACCAGGGACCAATCAGGTGCATTCAACAATAGGGTACGTCACTGCTTAACACCAATCAACAACTGTTACATATTATAGAGCGCTTCAAGAGTTCAGGAGTCCTAAAACCTGGAAATGAGTTAGCATTTTAGCACTTCCTGTTCCCTCGTCTGGAAGTCAATGGGTTTCTAGTAAGATGTCTGAAATAAGGTCTGTGGTTAACACAAGCTGAAGAGATTTTAACGTTTTGTTCTACGACATAAAATACATCATTAAATATCCCACTTGTGAATTTTGAGGCCTTTATGTGTCTTAAATAAGGCGGTTGCTAACAAGTGGCTAAATGAGACTACTTAACGTCATCACGCCAACTCGTCCTCCTTTACAGCCTCGTTGTGTATACTCATCTAGTTCGTTTATATCCTAACATTAGCTTTTTACTTCTGGCGATTGCATTTCAAACATCATAAAAGTGGTGTTCCTTTGTGGAGATTATCTTTGCCACAGAGTTTATTTTCTGCAATAATCCAAAACCCAATGGAGAAATCACATTGGGTTTTTTTAATCGAGCGAACCAGGGGGATGCTAACTTCCAAGTTGGCCTACAAAAATACGTCGTCCCTGCAGCACTCTATACCTTTGAACTCATGAAATCACAAAGACACTATTATTTTCTCCTTTTGCTTTCACACGCTGAGCGGTACTCCTTTTGACTAGTAAACTATCTTTGATGTATAAAACAGCTGGAGTGTCCCTTTAATAAAAATCAGAGCAGCAGTGTTTTGCTCTTTCTGAGTACAAGACTTTACATAACCAGCATGTTTTGGTTGGCTATTGCTTTGTTTTTCTTTTTCTTCCTATAAGCCTATGTACAATCAACAGGAAAGGGAAATACCCCACCCTCAGTAATACCAAGGTGGTGAAACTATATGTTCCTTATTGAAAACAGACCTGGTGGAACAATGAAAACCTAAATGTGTTGTAATTTACAGCAGAGAATACCTTCACTCTACTTCAAAACTAATATACTGCACTGATACGGTCAGTACCTAAATTAAATAGAAATTATATATAAAAGAAATGTTTCAGTGCTTTGCACTGTGAACTAATTAACCGACACACTGCCAGTTCAAAGTAATGACTCAGAGGCAATTGGCTTGATTGTGTTCTGCTTTTTTTTTTTTACCCTCCACATCCACCAAAAGGGCTGCCTATTTTTTATCTCCTATATGCAGCGAAGGAGGCTTTAAGCACAAAGTGGCAACGATGTTAATTACAAGTCTGCACAAATACAGTTCTGTTGCAGACCGTCACATTTTCTCTGCTGCTTTAATATTGTGTACAAGACAGACACAATGCATGTTTGTGTGTGATTTTTGTCTGCTTTATCAATCCAGAACACAGAGTTCCTTCAGAAGCTCAACATACCATGCTTCTCTTTCCTCTTCCTTCCCTCTTTGTTTTCTTAAACGTTATAGCAGCTCTTTGTACGAGCTATATTTGCTATATTGAACGTGACACTCAGGGTGTCCGGCAAATGTTTGCATTGACGCGAGGATGACCTTTTTGACATTATAGCGAGACGAAAAATGCACTCTGTATCTCAGACTGAATGCAGTTCCCACACAGAGATCTTTAACCCTCTGAGACCTATAATAGACCATTTTTTGTCTTCTTTAGGGGGGTACAGGGGGTCTTTAGGTGGAGATAGCAGGTCAACAGTAGATGTCACATAGAAGTGGTGTACATCATCTGAAAGCTGGAACCTGAGATTAATTTGAGATGCAGCTCAGCACTGTGTGTCAAGTTGTTCTAGTCATAAATCAGAAATAAACATTAATTAATTATTTAAAATAAATTGTAAAAGTGTATAGGGGTTTAGAACATTATGATAGAAGTATATGACGGTCATCCCAATGCACTATTATGTCTCATAAGTTGTTGCAGCAATTTTTGGATTGATACCATTTGTTACACAGATTTGGTGCTAAATTTAACCATTTTTTACCACTCGAGAATTGATAAAAAAATGATCAATAATCCCTCCACAATACCACATTAAGACACCAAGACCTTGAGGAACACCATAGAAAAAGCCATGCTGTGATTTTGTGTCAAAAACTTCTGACATTTGGAGATTTCTGCAAGAATTGCATTTTTCGGCGATTGGATTGCGAGCACTTCTGTTGTGTAAACTGCTCAGAAACCCCCTTATTGTCAATCTAGCTAGGAAAGCCATCCATCCTCTGAATGCTCTAGGTCTCTAGTTTGTGGCTGTAAAGTTTCATGAGGCTGTGATTATCCTAGAGGTCACCACAGGTCATTTTGAACAGTGAGGTCAAGTTTAAAAAAAAATGGTCTCACTACAATGAAATGTCTCCTATGGGGACTAACATCATCACACATGAATACAGTTGGGCTCATTGGATCCACAAGAGTCTCAGCTTTACAGTGATACCCAATTTATGTAATTCCAAGACCGTTTAGGGACCCCAGTATGCAGAAATATTCAAATACACCATTTTAGAATAGGAGGAAATACATTTATACTGCATGAAAGAAAACTGCATGTTTTTTGCCCCAAACCATATGATATGATCATATGATATCTGTGTCTTCACTCTAGCCCTAAACTGAACCTACTAGCCTCTGAAGGACAGTAAAGTCAGTCAGCGGGCTCGTATTTCCTGCAAGAAAAAGTCCCTTGAAGATGCACAAATGTCACACTGTTTGAGAGAAAAGAACAAACCAAGAAAAGAATTTCCGGGCGTCTTGTTTGTTTGATGCGGAGCATCAGGGTGACAAAGGATGACTTTTATAAAAGCGTGTGTTGCTTAATCGCTTTGATAAATTGAGTGCTTCCTTCATAATTACTTCCCCTACATTGACGAGAGACACCTGATTCATTCAGTTGATAAATATTGTACTATTATCTATTCTATTTAGCTGAACTCAAATGTTACTTCCTTTTGTTTTCACAGCGCTAAATATATTTCTATTTCTGTAACATTCGACGTCCTACTAAAGGTCTGTTGAATAACAATATTGTGCAGAAAAACACTGCACCCACACACTCCTCTCATTCATTTGCATTTACATGGTATATTAGCAGGAGCTGAAGCTGGACCATTGTGTAGTGAATGTCCAAGGTGGGTTCGGCTTTAGATAAGAACCCCCCCCCCCTGTGACATAACAAGCAGAAATTATGTTTATGAGCTTATGTGGTTAATACATCTGTGTATGTGAGTGCTTCCTCCTCAAATTCCAACAAATTCATTACACCAAATGAAAGATGCATTTAAGAGATGCTCACGGGAGGCTGCATTAACCACGTCTGAGCGTCCTGAGTGGCAATTAGATCCAGGAGATGTGCAATCTCCAGCCAGCCCTCCCACTAATCTGTTTATTTTTTTTAGAACTACTAAAGCCTCCAAAGGAACCACTGCATGGAGCAATTTAATTATCTAATAGCGGAGGAGACACGTTCATGGCTTTTCAGTTAGTGAGTCATCACACCTAATCTTCTCTTTGCATTTTGTATCACAGCAACACAGCGTTATGTCAGCACCTCTGCCATATGTTGCATTTACCAGTAATGAAAAGCTCAATCATATATCTTTTATCCCTCCCTTTCTTTTTGTTTGTTTTCCCTTTCGTTCTTGAAATTCCTTTCTCGCCTCTCTTCTGCTAATAGAAAGTTCTTATCTGTCTTAGTTGTGGCACAGGTCAAGACAGCATTCAATCATGATTGCAGGAAATAGAAGATGTGGAAGATTCATACCCTGAGGGCACGTTGAAGTGAACATAGTTTTTTATTCAGTTATCAACCACTTGAAAGGCTTGAAAGGTGGTTGTGAAAATGTTGTATAATTTGCTTCTTCACATACTGTAGAAGAGTGGGTGGCTGCATTCATAGGGCTGTCAAAGTTAGTGCAATAATAACGTGTTAACGCAAATTCGTTTTAACGCCACTAATTACCTCCACCAAGGCCGAAGGCCAAGGAAGGAGGTTATGTTTTCACCGGCGTTGGTTTGTTTGTTTGTCTGTTAGCAGGATTACTCCAAAAGTCTGCGATGGATTTCAATGAAATGTTTTGCAGGGGAGGGGTGTGGCACAGTGAACAATCCATTAGATTTTGGTGGTGATCCGGATCCTGAGGCTGTCCAATGCTAATTTAATAGGCAGATATTAATTTACAATGAGATCACAGTTTCCCACTGAGGCTAAACACAGCACGCTCTTCACCAGGGTCTCTCTCCCAAGCACCGTGTCTACTATAAGGTCATTTACGTGGACCAACAAGTGGCACTTGAAATCAGGCCTCCGCAGCACAGCAGATGAATGAACACAGATGTTCCCGAGGTCCTACAAAAGCCCTCTCAAAATCCTCTTCGCAGGACTGCCGGTCAGCTTCCCTTTGAGGTCGGTAAAACGAGCCCTGTGAAAACCGAGAGAGGGCAGAGCCGAAGTAAAGACCTCACTTATAGGCTTGGAATGAAGCCTGAGGCTGTTCGGGATGTTTTCAACCTTTTCAACTTCACCTTTCCTTAGTTCGTATTCAAGCGGTCTCACGTCTCGCCCACTCGCTTTCCTTTCGATTCAGTGTGACTCTCACAGCACTTACTGCCGGCACTCAGGACTGAGCTTGTGAGAGCACTTATTCCTCCAGTGTTTGGCTGTAAGTGACTACACTGAGCACAAGTTTCTTTGGTGTGCTACCAAGAAAACAAATGTCATTCTAACTCACACAGACTCTGGACTCTACTGGGCTCAAATGGATTCTACGGGTAACATCTCCTGCAATCACACGCACGCGTTCGCCCACTGAGATGTTCATAAACATAGCCGTCCAATCAAGACATGCACCATGCATCCATCACTACCTGGCATCCAACGCCCTCTTCAGCGAGCGGCGCAGGAGCGGCAGGGCCCCCCTTGGTAGCAAGCCCCAAGGAAGAGCGCCAGGCTTTGAAGTAAATTTTCGTAGTGGCCAAACGTGGAATTACAACTTCTGTGTCCATCACTTGATGCCATTGGGCCCAAAAAGACTTTTTCCCATAGACTTACATTGGGAAAGAGACGTCTCTAACTCGGCAGTAAATCAACTTCCCAGTATGAACACTCTAATAGTCCTTATTTAAATCATTAGGTCCTAAAAATTGTAAAATGCACTAATAGCTGAATCCAGAGCGATTTCCCTTCCTCCGTTCGTGTGAATGAGACCCAGACCGAGGCTGGACCGAGGGCTGGGAGGCGGAGTTAAAGGAAAACGCTACTGCGCCTGCTCTATGGGCCCAATGGATGACCACGATCTTTTCCTTAACCTAACTAAGTGGTTTTATTTTGAAAAACCTGGAGTGGAAATTGACACGTGCGAAAAAAAAAAGAAAAGAAATGAGAATGTACATTCGTCTATGTACACGAATCAAATAGATTACATTTCTTGACTATGTCTTTATATGTACATGTTAATATACTGTATATATGTATACTTTTGGAATAGGATATTGGTGGCTCTAATTGTAACAACAAACATAGTCCCTTTGTTTTCATACATTTTTGTTTAACCATCTTTTGTACATTTTTAAAAAATTATTTTTATTTTTAATTATTATTATTATTATTATTATTTTATTATTATTATTATTAGCATTATTATTACTGTTTTAATTATTATTTATCTATTCGTTAAATTATTTGTTGTTATTTTCTCCATTTTGTTTACTTTTTGGATGTTGTAAAGTTGTAAAAACGTATAAAAAGGGTAAAAAAATAAATAAATTGTGACTATTTCACGAACTGCCGTGAGACTGTGTTGGTTTTTCTGACACTTAGAAACCTTCTATTCAACATTTAGTTTGTCATTATCAGGCAAATGAAGAGAAGGATGTGAACCAGCATGTTCCTGTAAATGCTGCTCTAAACATGTGGACCCAGAGGGAATCAGCAGCACTGCATTAGTAGACAGCCACACACTGTCTACTTTATGTATTCATAAACGTAAAGAATACACCTGCTTATATTCCTGCTGTATAAACTCCAGTAAAATGAATGTATCAGTGCAGGAATGATGTGAGAATATATGATTTGTATGCTGTGATTGTTGCTGTGCAAACCCTCCCCATATTGATGTGTGGGATGTCTCCTCCATCCTCCTGGGAGCAGGGATGGACTGGGAATAAAAATCGACTCTTGACCACCCACACAGATCGTGTCATTAAAAGAGATTACTTGAATTAACTGTCAGAATTTGTAGAACTATATAATGATATGATTTAGAATAAATTGATTATTATATTGTATAATGTTGTAATTGATATGTACATGGGGTCACGTAGCATTAGGTCATTTTTAACTGTAGTTTGTGAGGTAAAAATATCAGAAACACCTTTTCTACATTACCAGTACAAAGTATCTCAAAATCTGAGTCAACACACAGCACTAATAATTTTATCCCCCCCCCCCCCCGTGAAACTTTGTCTAATAAAGATTCGGATATAAGCAGAGCAGCAAACTGAGCTAAATAAGCAAACCTAGATAACCGTTCCTCTGCCCACCACCTCAGCTCAGCAGCTTGTTTTAACTGGGCTCTGTGGGCTAGTGGTCCAAAATCCACTCTGAAGCTCTGGGGCCTCTGTACAGAAACCTCCATCATATCTTATATCAGTTTAGGATGACATTTAGGAGTTTTGGCATTCCAAAATTGGAATTTGGTGTTTTACAGAGCTGTCAATGGATTAAAAATATTTGGGATTAATCGAATGATTGTTCATAGTTAATCGCGATTAATCGCAAATTAATCGCACATTATTTTATCTGTTCAAAATGTACCTTAAAGGGAGATTTGTCAAGTATTTAATACTCTTATCAACATGGGAGTGGACAAATATGCTGCTTTATGCAAATGTATGTATATATTTATTCCTGGAAATCAATTAACAACACAAAACAATGACAGATATTGTCCAGAAACCTTCACAGCTACTGCATTTAGCATAAAACAATATGCTCAAATCATAACATGGCAAACTGCAGCCCAACAGGCAACAACAGCTGTCAGTGTGTCAGTGTGTTGACTTGACTATGACTTACCCCAAACTGCATGTGATTATCATAAAGTGGGCATGTCTGTAAAGGGGAGACTCGTGGGTACCCATAGAACACATTTTCATTCACATATCATGAGGTCAGAGGACAAGGGACCCCTTTGAAAATGGCCATGACAGTTTTTCCTCGCTGAAATTTAGCGTAAGTTTGGAGCGTTATTTAACCTCCTTCGCGACAAGCTATGGATATAATGGCTATGGATTGCGTTAAAGAAATTAGTGGCGTTAAAATAAATTTGCATTAACACGTTATTATCGCGTTAACTTTGACGGCCCTAACAGAAAGTAAGGGTAAAAGTGGAAAATTGTACACTTCTTAGGACAGCGCGCATTCAAACCTGCACGTATTGTAGGAAGATGCCCCCGCAGTAATGGCGACTCGACTTTTGGGTACCCAAAGTTTGGAGCGTTATTTAACCTCCTTTGCGACAAGCTAGTATGACATGGTTGGTACCAATGGATTCCTCAGGTCTTCTAGTTTCATAGCTTTAAAACTGAGCCCGCTACAACCTCAGAAATATCGATGCATTAATGTATTAAAGAAAGTAGTGGTGTTGTGCCTATTTCTCTCCTCAGATATTTTCAGAATCATCTTGTAGTGTACTGTTTAGCTGTAAAATGAGAAAGTTTTTGACCCGGCAGCCACATTGAGATCAGTTGAGGAAATACCAAGCACCGCCCACCAGCCGGAGCAAACTTTCTCATTTTACAGCTAAACAGAACACTATAAGATGTTTCTGAAAACATTTGAGGAGAGAAATAGTCATTACAGTAACAGAATATTGATTCATATTTGATCAGCGCTGCCTAGTTTGACCATTTGATTGGAGTTCGCGAGTGACTGACAGCTTCCTCCGTGGAATGAACATCCAATAGGAACGCTCTCTCTCTCTGAAATGACCTGTGATTGGCCAAAGTCTCCCGTCATGGGCTAGATTTTTTAAAGTCTGAAAACAGAGCCATGAGGAGGTGCAGAAGTCTAGTCTTCTCTCAGAGCACTTGAAATACAATATGCTGAAAGGTTATTATGGAATGTTTGCCCAATGATGCCTACTGCTGAAGAAAACCTTTCAAGGTGATGCAGTAATTGGTGCTAAATCTTTCTACTTTCCCTCATGTTTCGAGACTGGATCTCACTGGTAATCTGGAAAAGTTTACCTTTCCTTTCACACTGAATTTTACGAGGCCTGCAAGAGGAAAGGCTCAACAGCCGCAGCCTCTACTCGCTCTGTACTGGCAGCAGAGTTTAGAGAAGAAGAAGAGTAGCAAGGACAGCGCGTGGGAAAGGAAATAGTAATTAGGTTTGACCGGCCGCTCACTACTGCACTTCTCACACTAATTAAAGCAACGTCTCACCTTGCTGGCCTGGCTGACTGCTCACTTTTATGGTGTGAGCAAATAAATCAGAGTGATTGTGAAGGAATAACTGATTGTCATTGAAATCATCCATTAGTTAAATGAATTGTCTGGATGTAGACATCGAGAGCTTTACGCTAATTAGCTAAAGTTTGTCCTCTTTCATAACAATTGCGAGTAACTTGAGGTTTATAGTGTTTATGTAACGTAGATTTGCTCCCTGTTTGCAAGACAGACAGGTGCTGACTGTCAGCAGCTGTGCGATTAATTTGCGATTAATCGCGATTAAATATTTTAATCGATTGACAGCCCTATTTATTTCATTAGTGTTTCGGCATTACAAGTGGCGTTTGCAGGAGCAATGTACTGTGTGCCATTACTATAATAAGCTACTGACTAGAGACAAAACATTGAAAGAAAAAGCACAGGGGGTAAAAAAAACTATAATAGAACTAAATAAATTACAGTATCTTCAAATTACAACAGAAGAGAGGAGTCTTCCAGTTTCATAACTTTTATCAGAAGCACTGAAAAATATGTGTATTCACTAAACGCCTATCATGCATAATGTCTCTCGTGATACTAAATATCGACCAGAGCTGAAACAAGGAAGCATTGAGCCTTTATGTTACACTGTGAAATGAATCATCTGTTTTCAGCTGACATGAGACGCTCATGAACATGAAATTAAAGCTATGCTCCCATTTTCATGCATGAACAAACAGCGATCACCCTCATATCACAAGGCTTTGCTTTTTGCATGCCTGATTTAGATACAACACCTCTAGGCCTATATGTTTGCTACAGTTGCCCTGGAGAGGACCTGTCATAGAGCCTGACATGCCGGGCCAATATTATTAACAGGGGTTTAACGATTCATCTACTACATCGGTGTATCGATTTATATTCCTACGATCCAATTACATCGATAAGTACTCAGCAAGTTGTCCTTCACGGGGGACGTACAGTATATCGATCTACAATCGATTTGCAAGATAAATTGTATCGATACTAAGAATTTGCAACTTGTATTTAAGCACGACAAACATTATATGGATGTATTTTTTAGCACTTTTAATAGTAAAGAAATGTGAAACGTTATTCCGGTTCACTCTCCCTGTGTATGACGTCATCGTCGTGCACCAGCAGCGCCAATCTCAGGAAGACGACAACAAAACGAAGCACGGCTGATGGCGGGGAAGAGCCAGACGAGCGCGAGCGTTTGAGGTCCGGCGTGTGGAAACATTTTGGCTTTTGCAAAAAAGGGAGATGTCCTCGATAAATCGCTCGCTGTTTGTAGAATATGCAAAGGCCAGATACACGACCAATGTTTCCACGCACCTACTGAGACACCACGGGATACATACGCAACTTTACTGTTTAGTTTCACTCTTACTGCTGTCATTAGTGCTGATTCCAGCAGCTGTTCTCAGTGAAAAAGCTATGATAAACCCACTGTACACTACCTGTCCAGCAGACAGACACAATAGCTGGTGAACATAATGCAACAGCTAAAGAGCCAGATATTTTTTCTCAGGCGTTGGTGGAGAAAAGAGCTAAAAGGAGAGTGACTATTGGACTCCAAATAACGCCAATGTTGCCCTGTCTGCTGGGTGTGTAAATTGGCAACTGTTAGCCACATCAAGGCCAGAAAAATCTAAAAAATAATGAGTCAGCCCTAAAAGTGTTTGTGATTACCATAGTAGCAGCTTGTGTCTCGCTGCAGCACTGAGCAGGACAACTTGTTGGTATGACATAGTGCTACTAATGAACTGTGAACAGCCTGAAGCCAGAAGCCTGGTGCAGAAGGAAACCAAGCAAACTGAACTAAACATAACATTTTGTTCACACACCACTGCTTGGTGCATCTGAAAACATGCATGCGTGAACAGCTCTTGAATTCGTAAAGTTCATATCAGCAAACAATCCATCTTGACTGCTGAATGTCAGCACTTCAGAGCCTGAAAGCCCGTTGAGTGTGTTTTAAAGCAGGTGACGGACGCCTCACAGACTCATTTAGATCCTATTGTGCATCGCTGTCTGCATAACAACCTCGACAGCAATAATGCACACAAAAGGCTGCCTCGAACTCTAGTCTGAGATTGTTTAGACTGCCACTTCACATATACTAAAGGCCATTTCCACTTTTTAGATTGTATATCACTCTGTGAGCTCTTAAGCCATCACCTGCCTCACTGACGGCTCCGGGAAAAGCTGCAACAGCTTCCCTTTTAACCAGTGCTTGTTAGAAACAGCTGCTGCAACTTGGTAACTGCAGGCAATTGGAAAATGATCAAAAGTGCAATCGTGAAAAACAAAAAGTGTTAGCAGTAGTTTTCACACTGACCTAATGTGTTTGCTCTCTTCCGGCAATTACCTTCCTGAAAGATAAGAGCTGGCTGTTAGCAGCGCCAACAGTCTGAGTGCGCTTCACTGGTAACTGATCCCAAAGGCAAAGCAAATGCTGAAGATGCAATACCACAACTGGATGCTATGCCAGCCCCCCCCCAAAAAAAAATTCTGTCTATCCATCATCCATCCATCTATTTTCTGCCATTTATCGGAGTCTGGGTCGCAGCCAAGGGGCAATCTCCCAGTCTGAAATGAGAAGCCAATGCTCAAGTGCCTTAAACTTGCATTCTTTCTAACAGCCAGCAGGGGGCGACTCCTCTGGTTGCTAAAAGAAGTCTGATTGTATAGAAGTCAATGAGAAAATGAGCCTACTTGAGCTGCTAAGTAAGGTGGGCCAGACATCGCTCTACCCAACTATGTTCTCCAGCTCTTCCTGCAGGATACCAAGGCGTATAATACCTCCAGCGTGCTCCTCTGTGTGTCTACCCTGGGTTCTCCTACCATACAGGAGTCATACTTGCCAACCCTCCCAATTTTTTCCGGGAGTCTCCCGTTTTTCATCGCCCTCTCCCGGTTTCCTCCCCGGGTCACAATTCTCCCGTTTTTCTCCCGATTTATGGCAAATTTTCACACCTTTCCTTTTTATTTTCGTTATCACAACCTGTTTTCTGGAACTGAACAGCATTTATAAGCTCCACTGTTTCCACCCAGACAACAATACAGCTACACCTTTCGGTTTGAGCTGCGCCCGCCGTCGCCACATCATAACGACTGGCGCCCAATTTTGGGCTTTGCTCGACGCAGCGAAAGCCGTCGTGGCGCAGCGCAAACCATTAGAAATAATGTGTTTCAAACAGGTTTCAGAGCGCAGTGGTGACGTTGTCACGTTGTGTCTGAAAGGACCTTCAGTGAGTGAGAGAAGGAGAGAGAAATACAGAGTACTAAGAGAAAGAAATACTCAAGCAGAAGCAAAAAATGACTGAATGAATAAAAAATGATGAATATTATACCAGAGATTCACACAAATTCACACCAGAGGGGGGAATTATTCTGTATTCTTCCTAAGAATTTAAAGTGAAATTAAAAATATTTATGATGAAAATGCTGTTGCAGTGTACTTATTATGTTGTTATTTTCATTCTATAAAAGTCACCAGAATGAAGGAAACCAAGTCTCTGAAACACCCAGACCCACCCCCCCCCCTGCATTGGTTGCGAAATCCTCCCTATTTTTGAGGTCTCAAGGTTGGCAAATATAACAGGAGGCATCCGAATCAGTTGCCAAAAACTCACCAGACTCCTTTCAATGTGATGGAGCAGCGAATCTACTTCAACTATAAAAATCTATTTAAAAAATCAACCAAACTGTGTTTCATCCTCTTGGTGATCATTTTGAGATTGCTCTATACTATAGAGGGTTATTAAATTAGTACTTAAGTGATTTAGTGAGGCATTTTCACAAGGTTTGGAGCTTGCGAGATATTTTAGAGAATGGTCAAAACCTTTGACTTTTAGTCCTGAGTATGGTTCAATCTTCAAAACCCTGGAGTCCTACATTTACCATTATCCAGGATGCAAGATGGCGGACTCCGTGGAGAGAGGACCCGCTCCCTATTTAGATATAAACGGCTCATTCTAAGGTAACAAAAACACAATAATTCTAATTATCAGGTGATTATACACTAAAGAAAACATACTTATTAATATTACAATCCATTTCTGCCAATAGATACCCCCAATTGTTACACACTGGTCCTTAAAATAGGCTGATGCAACACATACAATCTCCCACTCTCTAAAAGATGCTGAGGGTTGGAGAAATGTTCTGTTTTTCCATTTAAGCACAGCCCTTCTTTGGAAACTTGCTGACTATGGTTTATTATAGCACTATTTAGGGCCGTCAATGCTGCGGCCTAATATTAAGTATTTCATCATTGGATTGTTGCCACTAGTTTTATCATCGACTCACTTATTGTGATCCACTACAGCTACCTAAGATTTCCCAAGTCTCTGGAACTCTACTGGAGGGATGAACACCATTCTTCCAAATGATATTCCCTCATTTGCTGCTTGAATGATGCTGGTCTAACACGTGGGCTCACATGTTCAGTTCATAAGGTGACTGTGAAGGCCCTAGTTGTAGTGTATGTGTACTCATCTTAACCTTCAGTGACCCCTCTAGCCCTGCCGTTGGAAGCATCATCTATTGCACTTCACAGCTGATATATACAACAAATATACTCTCTGTCAGTACAAAACTTTGTAAGAATGATTACCATGGTCTTCCTGGATTTAGCAACGGTACAAGCACCTGCAATACAAAGACTAAATCAGGACAAAGGTGCATGGCATGGCACGCCAACAAATATCTCTGAAAAGCTTTAATCATTTAGGGAAGCTTGATTAAACTCTCATTGTCTTCTTTTCTAAATTTCTGCATAATACAACACTGTACATTCCCCTGACCTATTACTGCCGACCCGATGACCTTTTTCCTGTCGATCACTTCCACCCTACTTGCTCTAAAGGATTCATCCGAGAAACCTCACAGTCACAAGTTCTTCAACCTTTCGCACATAACATTCTGACTGTGTGACTGAGATTCAGTACGACAGAACAACATCCTCTTTCTGCTTGCGATTATGGAAGGAAACAAGTAGTCCATTTAAAGATTGCATGAGAAGTTAATGTACATAAAAAGTCCCCGAGATGCGTATCAAATCTATAAAGACTAAAAAACAATCAACCTTATATCACAGCTTAGACTTTATAGAAGCTGGTTTGCGTCTGCCACAGAGCTCCATAGAAAATCAAACGGACTCTGTGACTTTTAAGGTCTTCCTGGGGGTTTATAAGGCAGTACCGAGACTCTATCTTCTTCGTCTCACGTGTTTGCATTTTACTCAGTCTGCCCTTTAGTCTCTGTCTCCAGCCACTTTTCACTTCCCCGGCCTCATACATTGCCATGAATGAATATGGTCATCTATGTCGACCCTAACATTGTCATTGGGGGTTGTTCAGGGCTACTACTAGGCCTACTACTACTACTACTACTACTACTACTACTACTACTACTACTACTACTACTACAACTACTACTATGCTATTCCCTAAAGAAATCTAGAGTCTAGAGTATTGAAGACACAGCTCAGTCGCACAGCAGTTTGTGAAATAATCTTGAAATTTAATGTATTGATTCGTGTACAAAGACACGAATTTCCCTTTTTTTTTCGTGATGGTCAGCACGAAATCAATTCATATGTAATCAACATAATTGTGAGCTGGTAAATATAGGGAGGAAGTCAGGGTGGTGGATGAGTGAGTCAAAAAACTCAGGACTTTCACCCAGGAAACCACAAGTCAAGGTTGATTTATTTGTCACGTAACTTCCGTACTTAAGTTACTGCACTTCCGGTGTTATTTTAACCCAAACCATGATCTTTTCCTAAAGTAAACAAAGTAGTTTTGTTGCCTAACCCTAACCAAGTTGATCTATTCCCAAACCTAACTAAGTAGTTTTATTTCAAAAAAGACTGGAGCAGAAATTGACACGTGCATCATTCGTTGGAAGACCACAGTTACTCTGCATTGTTGGGGATCCTTGATTTGCCAGTAGAGCAGCCCAGATTATGATGGCATGGATTCAAATGTAGCAGATTTACAACTGAACTCTACTCTGACTCTACTCCAGCATGGTACAAAAATAGGTTTCAAGATTATTAATGCTGTTTACACCAAATTCCTACTCTGCCTATGTATGTTATGTAACTTTAAAATAGTAACATCAGACAATTGTTTGCCTCTTTTTAGATGGCAGGAGTGAAAATTAGTCATCCTCAACATTTGTTGTGTTATGGTTTCAGAATGATGAGGACAGGATGTCGGCTCTATGATTTTTTTCCTTGGCAACTATCTGTTTTTTCCCAAATGATGTACAGATTTTTAGGCAATCCATTATCAAATAGCTTAAAAATAGTGCACATAGCTGCCATAGATGGGAAAAAATCTCCCCAGGGGAGGATGCCCACGGATCTGTAGGTTTGGGCTGAGCCCTGGATGTATACAGCGCCTGGCTCTGGTCCTGGTTTCCACTTTCCTTCATCGGCTCTGCAGTATATAACTGGCCCATTTCCACTCATGCCCTGCCAGATGGTCAACGCTGCTTTGTGCTTTGCTTCAGCCATCTGACCCTGAGCCTGCTGCCCTCTGAGCTTACATATCTTCACTTCTTCAAATAAATTACTCAACTTGTCGGCCTGGATTGTCTGGTCCTTTCCCTGCTGCCTCGCAGGAATGTAGTACACTCTGCTCGCTAATGCACAATACATGACTTGTATGATGACATTCATGAAAGAGTAGTGCCTGTCTTCTGCTGCTGCAATCAATGCAAGGATACACGCTGTACTAATTGCTCAATTTGTTCCATGTGACATTCCCCTTAAGCCTCTTCAGTGCTTTAATGTTATTGACTTGCTTAGTTGAAATTAGTTTGACATTATATTTAGACCTGCATTAGTTGTTTGTTTTTTTCAACTGAAAACAGTTGCTTCTGCACACATCCAGTAGACATGCAGCTACATTTATGAGTGATGTTTCTGTTTGCCTGTAAGCCTAGAAAAATATCTTCCTTTTAGCTGCTAAATGCTCCACTATGTTCACCAGTTGTTTGGTGCTGAGCTGGTAGATTACAGTGGGTTTTTAGAGCTTTTTTAAAAAAGCAGATCCGCAGGATCACCGTCGATCCCAGCCGATATTACCGTCTTTAAGCAGAGAGAAGATATATAGAAAACTATAAAACCTAAGGTATTGGTGTCAACCTTGTCGTGTTAGCTTGTCGGGAATGAGGCTAAAATAACGCTCCAAACTTAGGCTAAATTTTGGCGAAAGGGAACTGGCAGTGTCATTTTCATAGGGGTTCCTTGACCTCTGACCTCAAGATATGTGAATGAAAATGGGTTCTATGGGTACCCACGAGTCTCCCCTTTACAGACATACCCACTTTATGATAATCATATGCAGTTTGTAATGCTCAAGAATCATGTTTACAGGGATATGAATAATCAGGTTTCTCATGTTCCACGTAATGTCTAAAATAAGGTCAAAACAGGAATGCCACAGTGCATGTACTCATAGATGGAATTCAGATCTGGTTGGATTAGCCGGTCAATAGATCAACGGGGAGCAGTGCTGGTGACTCTTGAAGCAGGGATGATGTGTGCCGAGTCCCAGGTGTGCTTGGAGCTCAATGACAGATTCATACCACTGATTGCACATAAACACAGAGGGAAAAAAAGGCTGCACAGAGTGTCAGGGAGGCTTAGTGGTGAGAGACTGAAGGATTTGGTTTTAACCTCTCTGTCAGCAAGCATCCAATGAACGTGATCCTGAATGCTAATCAGCTTCAGGGATGATCTGTGTAATATATTTACCTCTGGTGGTCATTTACAAAAACGCTGGAATTTATCATATCTTAAATTAAAGATTGATTTTTAGACTAAACCATGACAACTGCCCTGGAAATGTATTCTCAGTTATAATTAAAGACAAGACATACTTATGTAGTAAGCATTTTTTTAAATGCCTGATTATTCTAGCTATTTTAACAGTGCATGGCCAGATAATGAAAATAGTCTAGCTGGAAGAATGTGAGCAGACCGCCCTCTGCTGATGGAATATGTGTACTACACAACATGGGTGGTGTGTGCAAAGTTACTTTGTGTATGGGTGTGTTATGATTGGTGTTACAGAATTGTTTTTTTTAAAGCAATATATGAGAGAGTATTTTCAAATCAATGTCATTATCATTGTCGACCTCACTTTAATGTTTTCAAGAAAGAAATGGAACTATATATTGAGACAATATCTTCTGCATAAAACAAAAAGGCTAGTAAAACAGTGAGTTTGTGATCCCATTTTAATGTTTTTACTTAAGTTACTATTTTCCATTCATTTATATTAACCCCTGGCATGTTTAGTGTTTTATGTTACTTTTTTTTTAATTTAATTTTATGTTTGTTTGTTTTTATGTATCCCTTTATTTCCTTTATATGTATTGTTTACCATGTGAATAAGAGGAGTACTGACACTTATTTTTTTCCACTTCAAACACTTTATATCTAAATTGTAGACTACCTCTCAGCATTGGTGACGTGTCCCACATTGTCCCACACAAACATACTCTTTGTCCCACATTTGATAGATAGATAGATAGATAGATAGATAGATAGATAGATAGATAGATAGATAGATAGATAGATTCTTTATTGATCCCGAAGGAAATTTAGGCATCCAGTAGCATAGACAACAAGTTCCAACTCCAATACACTTAAAAAAGATACAATCAAATAGAATAAAGTGAAAAAAAAAAAAAAAAATAAGATAACATAAGTACAGCAGTGAAGTGAAAGTGTGCCAATGGTGCAAATAGTGCAAATAGTAGTGCAAATGTAGAAGAGTATATTAATATATAGCAGAGTATATTATAATATATGATACAGTTGTGATATAGTAGTTTGTTGGGATCTGGTCACCCTGTAGTCTAAAGGGTTAAATATCCATTGTAGAGATACGTTTGAAGGTCGTGAATGCCACACTATTGCAGGGAGTGAAAACAAAACGCCAAAGAAGTTGACTTTGCGCTAGGCAGTCTGGGAAATGTATTTCTTGCACGTCCTTGCTGCGTTTCACAATCGCACCAATGTGAACTACATTTCCCATGATTCTCTGCGCGGTTGGGGGTTACATGCTGCTCTGTGCACGCAGTCTGAGCTGCGGCAGTGATAAATGTGCTCCTTTGAACAACACATCCGTCAGGATTAAGGGGTTTTGTCTTGAACCTCTTCACGTCGCGTCCAACGTAAGTGTAAATCTGCTTTATATCTCCTGCTTTATTATGTTATACTTATATAGAAGCAGCTTGTTTTCCTGTCTGTGAGAGTTAGCAGCTAACGTCAGGCGTCAGAAGCCAAAGTTGGCATCAGTTCAGAGTCTGGCCTTAACCTGTCTGTGTATAAAGAAGCCGTCTGCTTCAATAAGATAAAAGCCTCTTTACTTCGCCTCCTAGCAACAAGGAACTAAAAGCTGCTTCCTCCTTGTCCTCCTGGCAAAACTGGCCAATGTCAACTAGCCTAAAATAGCTGCCTATGTAATGCTAACATGAAGTTAGACTTCCGGTCGCAACTTCCAGAATAAACCTGGAGCAATTCCTATTTCTTTTTTTTTACCCCTACATGAATTTAGATTACACTTCCGGTTGCAATTTCCAAAATAATCCGGGACAAATTCCTACTTCCTTTTTCCCCCTAAAGTCTATTTGAGTGCTTTTATTGTGAAGATTAATGTAACTTCCTGTCTCTAGTTTGGCTAACATTAGCAGATAGCCAGCAGGTTTACCATGAGTTTTGTAAACGTTGCCCTGTTGTTTAGTAACAGCGTGTGTTCATGGACTTTGTGGATTAATCTCACCCACTCGTTTCTTTTGCTTCAGGTGCTGCATTTATGGTCGTGCAATCATAGCACAAGGTGTGTTCAGGAACCTTTATCTGTCATGTAATCAGTGGATGCAAAGGAGATAACTTTATAGCTAACACAGGAAGGAATTTAGGTCATGGTTGGCTGGCTCAGTGAATTGTTAAAGATTAGAGTTGGCTTGGTGGTTTCAGTACTGTTTATCATATATAATGGGGAGGCTAACTTTATGTTTAGCAGTAACACATGTATGTAGCTAGTATTTTTCTATAAAACATATGCTTTTAAGAGACAAAGGGCATAGGAATAATAGTCTAATCATAAAAATAACTATAAA
Source organism: Sebastolobus alascanus (assembly GCA_916701645.2). Lineage (NCBI taxonomy): Eukaryota > Metazoa > Chordata > Actinopteri > Perciformes > Sebastidae > Sebastolobus > Sebastolobus alascanus. Next base: position 5,106,128 of record CAKAOJ020000101.1, on the reverse strand, counting down.
TGACTGATGAGTAGGGCTGTCAATCAATTAAAATATTTAATTGCATGATTTTCCACAAGGTTTTCTGGGCAAAGTTTAGTGGGCCAAAGAGTTCAAAGATGACTCATAGAACTTGCGATGGACATTTTATATTATTTTCTTCCATTTTAGAGACTAAATTAGTAATCGATTACTCAATGCAATAACTGGGAGATTAATTGATAATGAAAAGAATTGTTAGTTGCCGCGCTAAACAAGAATGTAATCATGAAAATATGTCGATGCTTAGATTTCATACAGTGTGTTTTTTTTGTCTCCTCCCACAGTCTGTGGTTAAACAGCCGAGCGGAGGTGGGGAGGAGTAGAGGAGGATGATGATAATGCAGCGCTTCCTAACACATGGGACACTGCGGCGGGTGGCAGCAGCACGCCCGTTACTGGTGGGCGTCACCATCCCTGAGCCGCCGGTAGCATTTTGTTGCTGCGTCCTCCGCCTGTCGCTGCCACCAACACCACCCAAAGGCCGGCGCTGGCTGTCAACCTCAGCCTACAGCAAGGCGGCACATCAGCCGAAACACCAGCCGCCGCAAGAGGAACCACAGTCCAGCTCCACACCTCAAACACAGGAGGTCCAGAAAGAGGAAGCTGGGCCTGATGCTGTAGAGGTGGACCCCCTGCAGGACAAGTCCACCGGTCTGGTCCAGAGGTTTAAGAGGACCTTCAAACAGTACGGGAAGGTGATGATCCCTGTACATCTCCTGACCTCCTCAGTCTGGTTAGGAACCTTCTATTACGCTGCTATGAAGTGAGTCTTGTTGAGTTTTATGGCTTTGTATTATAGATCAGATTGACATTTTTTCCTCAAATTGATTTTATGTTATGTCTTTTTGAAGAATGGCAAACTGTATTTCATCTGCTGTACTTTCTTAATTATGGTATACTAACTACCACCAATCATTCTAGGATTTTTTTTGTCCTAAAAGTAGGGCTGTCAAAGTTAATGAGATAATGCGTTAACGTAAATTCGTTTTAAAGCCACAAATTTCTTTAACACATTAACGCAATTTGCAATTTTTAGGTTGTAGCGGGCTCAGTTTTAAAGCTAGAGTGAAGATGCTGGTATCATATGAAACTAGAAAAAAACCTAAAGAATTCATTGGTACCAACCATGACATACTAGCTCGTGGAGAAGGAGGCTAAATAACGCTCCACACTTACGCTAAATTTTGGCAAGGAAAGACTGGCATGGCCATTTTCAAAGGGGTCCCTTGACCTCTGACCTCAAGATATGTGAATGAAAATGGGTTCTATGGGTACCCACGAGTCTCCCCTTTACAGACATGCCCACTTTATGATAATCACATGCAGTTTGGGGCAAGTCATAGTCAAGTCAGCACACTGACACACTGACAGCTGTTGTTGCCTGTTGGGCTGCAGTTTGCCATGTTATGATTTGAGCATATTTTTTATGCTAAATGCAGTACCTGAGAGGGTTACTGGACAATATTGTCATTGTTTTGTGTTGATAATTGATTTCCAATAATAAATATCTACATACGTTTGATAAAGCAGCATATTTGCCCACTCCTACGTTGATAAGAGTATTAAATACTTGACAAATCTCCCTTTAAGGTACATTTCGAACAGATAAAAAATGTGCTATTAATTTGCGATTAACTATGGACAATCATGCGATAAATCGTGATTAAATACTTGAATCGATTGACAGCCCTACCTAACAGTTAAATCGTGTTATTAATGTTGTGCTTCTCTTCCCCTCAGAGGTGTGAATGTAGTGCCCTTCCTGGAGATGATTGGTCTACCAGAGTCACTAGTTGGCCTTTTGAAAAACTCTTCGAGTGGCTACGCTCTGACGGCGTACGCCATGTACAAGGTAATTTAATCCAGGATCCTCTGGGTTTTTATTGAAGTGAACATTAAATATTTTTACTCCTTGATCAGCATCAAAGCATTGTGTTAATCTAACATTGTCAAATTTCCTGACTTCTTCTTACCCAACTTAGATTAGCATGTGTCTCATTTCCTCAGTCAGTGAGCATGTAAAAAGCAGACAGCGATTTATGAGTGATGGATTCAGGCGTTCATTTTGCCCTGCTGACCAGCCGGTGTGTTTTTTCTTTGTTTCCCTACAGATCGCAACCCCTGCTAGGTACACGGTGACTCTGGGCGGCACGTCGCTATCTGTTCAGTATCTCCGCAAGCACGGCTACTTATCCACGCCGCCGCCGGTCAAAGAATACATCCAGGACAAAATGGAGGAGACAAAGGAGAAACTGACAGAAAAGATGGAGGAGACAAAGGAGAGATTTTCAGAGAAGATGGAGGAGACAAAGGAACGTTTATCTGAGAAAATGGAAGAGACTAAGGACAAGCTTTCTGAGAAACTCCAGGAAACCAAAGACAGAGTCTCGGAGGGAAAATCGTTTTTCAGAAAGAAAAACGAATAGCGAATCCCGTTTACAGATGGTGCTTCTGAATAAATGATCCTATTTTGATCCAGACAAGTAATCAGTGAGTTTGGGTCAAGTAACAGACGGCACTTATGAGACTGTTCGGAAAGAAGAGAGAGACTTTGTACTATCCTTGTCCAAAAAATTTCACCTCACGCATCTCAGTTATCAGCTGTTGTCTATTTAAGTGTCAAATTCAGTCCCTAATTGTCCAAACTCTGCCACGATGTAAGTTTAGACTAGACAGCAGCTTAGCAGTTTCCTGGCAATGCTACATTCTGGCTCAGTCATCTCAGACTGGATTTGCACAAGCTCAAGTGATCTGGGCTGTAAAAAGAAGAGAAGCTGTGTTCTTATTTCTCTTTACGTAAATACACGGGGTAAAAACAACACCTATTAAAAACTGTATGGGAGAGAGCAGTGCTAATCCCTCTGGTTGTTGGGGAAAATAAAACTTGAAGCTCATGGTTACCTGTGTGTAATAGTCCGTCAAAGCCTGGGTATCACCTTGTGTCTTTCTAACATAATGAGAAAGAAATTAAGTTTTTCTAATGTATTTTTATCCTATAGCCCAAGCTACTATATTTTTTGTTTTGTTTTGCTGTGTAACACATCATGTACTGACTGAAAGTTATAAAGTCAAGTGATTGTTTGAAAGCATATGTCAGTTAACGTGACGAGTTGTCCATCGTACATGTAAACATGCAGCGGGTGCAGCAGCAGTAGGCACACTGTAATACGTAAAGTGTTGACAGTGTGCCAGATGAAATGTCTTGGGTGCTTGTGTGCTAAATGCACAAATGTTCTTGTCAGTAATTCATAGAGATGTCTGGTTAAAACTGAATAAAGTGAAATGCTAATCATCAAAGTTTGTATGCTGCATTTATAGGCTGCGTGAGTCTTAACCCTCTGAGACTCACAATAGACCTGTTTTTGTCCTTTTCTAGGGGGGTACAGGGGGTCTTTAGGGGGAGATAGCAGGTCAACAGTAGATGTCACATAGAAGTGGTGTACATCATCTGAAAGCTGAGAACCTGAAGATTAATGTGAGATGCAGCTAAGTACTGTTTGCTAAGTTGTTCTAGTCATAAATCAGAAATAAACATGAATTCATTAATTAAAATAAATTGTGCAAGTGTATAAGGGTTTAGAACATTATGATCGAAGTATATGATGGCCAGTCTCATGCTCTATTATGTCTCATAAGTTGTTGCAGCAATTTTGTAGGTTGATACCATTTGTTACACAGATTTGGTGCTAAATTTAACCATTTTTTAACCTCTTGAGAAATGATAAAATAACCAATAATCCCACCAAAATACCACATTAAGACACCAAGACCTCGAGGAACACCACAGAAAAAAAGCCATGCTGTGATTTGGGATCAAAAACTTCTGACATTTTGAGATTTCTGCAGATTTCTGCAGATTGACAGCTGCCTCCGTTGAATGAACAGCCAATAGGAATGCTCTCTCTCTCTGAAATGACCTGTGATTGGTCAAAGTCTCCCGTCACGGACTAGATCTTTTAAAGCCTGAAAACAGAGCCATGAGGAGGTGCAGAAGTCTAGTTTTCTCTCAGAACACTTGAATTACAATATGCTGAGAGGTTATTATGGAATTTTTGCCCAATGATGCCAAAAATATTCTGCGTACTGCCACTTTAAGTACAGTATATGTACTGTACTTCCCACCTCTACTTCTATATCAACGTGCGGTTTAAAGGTCAGTCTTATCAACATTGAGTTGTAGTCCATACTTTTTCGGTCACAGAGCTGGATATTTGTTCCCCGGAGTTAAAAGCACAGCTATGCACTGGCTGGAACAACTGGCAGGAGAGTATTCTGGTGGGTTAAGGTCACTTACTGAAGAGTCAGTATGGCACTTTTAGCCGTCAGTGTCCAGAAATGCTAAACAGATCTACACATCACGCTGTCAGACCCTGGACGTGCTCCAGCCTGCCTCCTTTATTATGAATCTTATCTATATGTAAATATGATAGTAATGCTGGGTGCTGATGGGAAGTGTGTGTGTGTGCGTTACAATGACCTCTGCTGTCCAAACTAATGAACAACTGTTTATGCAGTCCACAACCCCTCACACAAACACCTGTCTGTTCTCCCACAGGGAGGAAGACACAGAGGACAGAGCGGCGCTGCTGCGATTCCTCGAATCATTTCAGTGTAAAGACAATCTGTGTTGCTCAGGTGTGAGTCAGAGGCTAAACATGACTCAAGTGTCAGGATGCCCTAGGGAAGTCTGATGTGAAGCACAGGTCAGGAGAAAAAAAAACTGTCCAAACTGTCTAAAAGTCTGTGATTTTCTTCCAAAAGGTCAGAGGAATCATCTCGGATGCAGCCGACAGACTGCGTGTACGTTAGAAAGTTGTCGAGGTCACATTTGTTGTTGGCCATAGAGATTTTTTTTAAAAAGTCTTCGACTGGAACAAGTTAAATGTTGCAAATCTCACGTTATTTTTAAAGCTGGGGTCTGCGATTTATCCAGTATACACTTTTTGTTATATTGGTTGAAATGGTCTTTACACCCCGACAGCAATCCGTTTCTTATGAGCACTGAAAATAGACCGGAAAAGATCCGTCATCTGTAGCTGCTGTAATCCTGTAAAAACGTCTACCAGTCAGTAAAAATGGTCCCGGTTGTAAGGAACCAATCAGATGCCTCCCTGCCTCCCTGCTCGTACTCTAGCCTCAGCGTGCACCAGCGTGAACTCAAAGCGCGTCTCCGCCGCACGTTCACTGGAGAGTGGAAGAGAAAACTCAGCTCTTAAAACACCGACAACGAGAACGAACTCGTACCACTATTACCATATTATCGAAAAATACAACTTTGATTTAGTTGTTTATGTTCTGTTAGTTTACTTTATAAAATACTGCAGATTTAAACTATTTATTCTAACAGCTCAAAGTGAAGTCAGACAAACAGGATTATCAACGAGGGGAGACGGCGGATAGAAAACATTGCCGAACAAAATTTACGTTACTCAAACTGCTTTTTCAGTTACAGAAACAAACGAGTGGACTGATCTCCCTCCAGATATTAGAGTAATGTTAAAAAGGGTCGTGTTGTCTCAGCAGGTATCGCTCTCTTTCCCTCCCCTCTCTGCTGCTCTGTGGCCGGCTCTCCAGCGAGCTGCTGCCCCCCCCCCTTCCCCTCCGTCAACAAGGAAATAAAGCCCCTCGTCTACGAGACCGGTCTCTTGAGAGAGCTCCAGCTCATAGCGGGGTCTGTGTGAGTGAATGCCCGGGTGGAGAGGTGGCGATCCCGGCAGGAGCTAGCTAGCTGTGCCGGCAGTTTGTGGAGCTTCTAAACTCCGACAACACAACAGTTGAGAAAATGTTTGATTCGCCATCTAACATCGTAAAACTGTCAATATTCTAAATCTACACCGTTGATTTCTCGCCTCAACATTTTTCAGAAGTGAATTTAGTGATGAAATAGCTACGAAAAATGTGAAGTAGTTAAGATGCGGCGGTGCTCGTGCATGTGTGTGGGGGGCGTTGCCTTATAAGGAGTTTCGAGGGGAGGGGGGGGGTTTAGACGGAGCTCCTGAGGCGATGCGACTTTCAAATTATGCTAGTTTTCCAAGATCGCAGACCCCAGCTTTAAATCCTGTAATATTTAAATGACATCATATAATAGAAAAAACTTGAAAAACATATTTTCTCACTCAGCCTTAGTGGTATAGAGGCAGGCAGATTAGGTTTTATTGTCTAAGTCAGGGGTCAGCAACCTTCACACACGGGGAATACGACATGAAGCGACACAGTTCGTCTCACCAGAAACATGTGGGTCAAAAAGGAGACGTGCCGATCTATGGATGCATTCGGGCAAAGCATAGAGATGTTATAAGATAAGGGGCAGAACAGAAATGTGTATTATTTAAGTTAGATAGACATTATATCGTAGACTACCTCTCAGCCTTGGTAACTTGTCCCACATTGTCCCACACAAACATACTCTCTGTCCCACATTTGGTTTGTTGGGATCTGGTCACCCTACGAACACTTGACTTGATTCAAGATTCAAGATTCAAGATGTTTATTGGCACACCGGTTATACAGGTACAATCGTGTGAAATACTTTTTGCTGGGAAGCTCCATTAAGAAAAGAAACAGTAAGTTAGGTATCAAAGAATAACATAATAAAATAAAGTAAAAAATAAAATAAAAACAATAGTGTATTTACAATAATATACAGTATAATAATAATAATAATAATAAAGGAAATATTGGTGTATGGTAAATATATACAAGTATTGCACAGGCATTTTTTTTTTTATATTGCACAGAGGTATGTATTGAAGTATTGCACTTTTTTATTGCACTTATTTACTGCACATAGTGAGAGAGAGGGTGTTTGGGGGTGCGATCATCGATTTAAGAGTCTGATGGCCTGGGGGAAGAAACTGTTCCTTAGTCTGCCTTAGTCTTGTATGAACACTTTACTTGCATATAGATATTTTATTTTCCTTTGGCTATATACTTGGCGAAATAAACCTGATTCTGATTCATACACATCCCATCCGTCCGTTCGTCTGTCCAGACTGACACACAACTCACTCAAGTTATCCAACAGTCAGATAGATCTCTTACCTCGCCATGGACTTACCTCCCCGATCCGGCCCCTTCCCGTACAACTATCATCTCCGACTGGACAGTCGCACGCTTGCAACGTGCTCTCACCGCACCGATAATAAAGCCATGCTTTCAGGCACGCTTCGCTTCCGGGTTTTCCGCCCAGCGCCACCTGTGGTGACGTCATGACGCAGCCCAAGAAGAGCGCCGGTCGTCGATCCGGATTTTCGTAGTGGCCAAACGGCGGTACTGCAACTTCCGTGTCAGTCACGTGATGCCATTGGGCCCCAAAAAACTTTTTCCCATAGACTTACATTGGGAAAGAGACGCCTGTAACTCAGCCGATATTTTTTTTTGAGGTGAATCAACTTCCCAGTACGAACACTCTAATAGCCCTTATTTAAAAAAAATAACTTTTTAATGTTGTAAAATGAACTAATAGCTGAATCAAGAGTTGTTTCCCTTCCTCCGTTCATGTGAATGAGACCCACACCGAGGCTGGAGCGCAAGCCGTGACGACGGCGTGACGTTGGGACCCCGTGACCGAGTCATGTGACCGAGCGGACGCTACTGCGCATGTTCCATGAGCCCAAGATCCGGGTACGGAAGTCGAGCCATTTAGGCTTCATGCGCCACTGAGCAACTTTCATAGGAATGAACGGGGCCCCGCCTCCAACACTGTATCCAGTTCTCTGAATACATCCATGCTACAGGGGCGCAGCAAACTGCTTCAAGCTACATGTCCACATGCAGGGGCGTTTTTTATTGCGAGGGGATCGCCTCGCTTCCCAGCATTGGACGCTTGATGGGCTGCCACGAGACACAAGGCGCTAGGCACCGATTGGACGAACGCTATCCCTTGTGGGCTGCTGCTCCCAGCTTTCAAACCGGAACCAACATGGCGGCTCGCTCGGAAACTTTCTTCTTCTATATCACGAAAATAGTTCACCGTACTGCAACTGCATGGCTTATTTCAGAAACACATTTCGGTGAACTACTGTATTTTCGTACTATTTTCCGACCCAGTCTGCACAGCCCCATACGCAACAAACTGCGATGCACTGTGTGTTCTGACACCTTTCTATCAGAACCAGCATTAACTCTTTCAGCAGTTTGAGCTCCAGTAGCTCTTCTATTGGATCGGAAAACACGGGCCAGCCTTCGCTCCCCACATGCATCACTGAGCCTTGGGTCTGACCCTGTCACCGGTTCACTGGTTTTCCTTCCTTGGACCACTTTTGGTAGGTCCTGACCACTGCAGACCGGGAACATCCCACAAGAGCTGCAGTTCTGGTGATGCTCTGACCCAGTCGTCTAGCCAGCACTATTTGGCCATTGTCAAAGTCTCTCACATCGTTACACTTGCCCATTTTTTCTGCTTCCAACACAAAGTGCAAAGTTCAAAATGTTCACTTGCTCTCTAATATATCCCACCCACTGCCAGGTGCCATCGTAACAAGATAGTCAATTTTATTCACTTCACCTGTCAGTGGTCTTAATGTTATGGCTGATCAGTGTATATAAAGCACTGTATCTCAGAGACTGTTGCATAGCTATTTAAATCTGTTACTGTAGGTCTGATTTCAAAAGGAGCTCTACTGCCTTAGTTAAAGCTCACTATGTTTCCCTCAAACCAGTTTCCAAAAAAGACTGACCATTTAAGCACTGCTTCCTGATTAAACCTGGAAGTGAAATACTAGAGAGCAGTTTCCTCCCCCTCCTCTTCTGCTTCCTGTCTGGTGCAGACTCTGAATCTGCATCAGGCCTCATCTCTGAACACACTGCAGCTGATGAAGAAAGCGAGTCAGGAGGAGATGTGAACAGTTTCGGGGTGGTTGCTTTCCTCGCAGCTTGCAGCAGGAGGTTCACAGAGAGGACAGGAGGCGGGGGCCCGGGGGGGGCGGGGGCCCACCCTCACCACCCTCCCTCTGCACATATAAGTGAGGCTAAGTGCTTTGAACATTAGCTTTGTTTCACTCCTGTGAATGTTATGACAAGTTGCCAGATGGGGCCTGTCTATAAATAAACCGCCCTTGCTGCTGAAATATACAGAAACTTATGTTTTATACATTTCATTACTTTACGGGGCCGAGTGAGTCATTTGGCTCCGGAGGATCTTTGCCAACGACTCTTTCACAGAAAACATCAACGGAGGAAGACGGAGAGTTTTAATGTGACCTGGATCAGACCTGCACAGTGCTGCTGAAACACCTCAACAGAGACAACACTTCCTCCAACACATGAAACAAGAGAAATACTGTATTTTTGCAGAGCAATCTTTTTAACGTTCGCTTCTCCAGCTCTGTTGGTGTGGCGGAGACGCAGCTGCTGGATGAACACGCAGCACAAGTGGGTCAGTTCCTCTTTTTCTGCTCCACTGAGAGAAAAGTCAGGACCTGTTTTCTCCGTCGCTGCAGCCACTGAACTCTTCAAATGGCAGTTTGATTTAATTAAAGGTGCACTTCAGGGGGCGCTGTGGGGTCACGGACAAGATGGCGGCTTAACGTGGAGGCTCCGTACAGCTTTGCACTAAAATGACTTAAAACCCTAATTTAATAATACCAACTGAACTGGGACTATGCCAAAAAAGAACACGATTAAAAACTGCGATATCTTCACCCGAAAACGCGCCTCCCAAAGAACGAACAGCGACGCTACATCCGAGCGGCACGAGGAAGCTAACGTTGACGGCATGGCGGACATAGCGGCGGTGCTAACTGAACTAAAATTCCTTCGTTCTGAATTTGGAACATTTGGATCCAAACTGGACAGTATAGATGTCCGCCTGGGTAAGGTAGCCAGCTCGGTTGCTGCATTGGAAAATAATATGATAGAGGTTAAGCGAGATATCGCTTCCACTGCCGCGCGGATGAAAGAGGCCGAAACCCGGGTAATGTCGGCAGAGGAGCACCTGGAAAAGAACCAGACTGAACTCACCAACGCCATGAAACGAATCGCCTACCTGGAATCTAAGACTGATGACCTGGAGAATCGGAGTCGAAGGAAGAATTTACGCCTGTTTGGTCTCCGGGAGGGCGCTGAAGGTAACCAGCCTCTGCTGGAGTTCATACAGAACATGCTACCGCGCTGGCTGGAGCTGGACACCGGGAAATCCTTCACCATAGAGCGGGCTCACCGAACCCTAGCGCCTCCGAAACCGAACCAGGATAGAGCGGTTATCATTCGGTTCCTGAAATTTCAAGACCGGGAGTTTGTTTTCCGCTCCGTTAAACAGCGTAACATCATGTGTGAGGGAAACAGACTTTTCTTCGCCCAGGACCTCTCAGCTGAGACCATGCGAAAGCGGCAGGAGTTCAACACGATCAGGAAAGTGTTTGTTGATAAAGGAACTTTCCGCGGATTCCAGCTTAATCCATGCAAGATACGGGTCCTCCACAACGGGAAAATACACCTGTTTTCATCACCAAAAGAGGCCGAGGATTTCCATCGCGGACATATCTGAGAGGTCTGATTAAAGCAGCGGTGAGAATTGATTACTTTCCGACGTAAGAGTATCATTTGATACTGACTGTTTAAGGGATATAAGTCTACACTAAATGAGTCCCAGAAAACCTTTTTTTTTTTTTTTTTTTTTTTTTTTTGTTTCCTTTCTTTTGTTTATTTTACAAGAAATGCCACTTTGCCCTCTTTTATTTATTTTTGAAAATGTTGTAGTTAAGAGGCTGTTTATGTTGCCAGCATTGTTTTTGTATTTATATTGCAGTAGGAATTCATGGACCTGAATAGGTAATGCTGGCATGCAGCTCAGTGGCTATTTTGATTTCAATTTTAAAATTGTTCTTGGTTCTTTTCAATATTACATGGGTTGAGTATGTAATCTGCTAAATTACAGCGAGGTGCAAGGTTGACGGACACCACTAGTTGCCTTTGGAGTTTGGGTTCACATAGTTTAGCTGCTCCTCTATAGAGTGGATCAGCACAAGCCCCACCGTACTTTGTTCTGAGTAAGGGAGGTGGAACTTAAGTGTTCAATACGTGTGTAAATGTATGGGGGTTGGTTTCTGTTTTTGTTTTTTGTTTTTGTTTTTTGTTTTTTCGTATGTCATGCACTCAACACAGCAGTAATATCTCTTGCTCCTTTCTCTTGTATAGTCAGTATGTACTATGGAACAGACGAAAACTCAGAGTATCTTTGATATAAAAGTCACGAGCTGGAATGTTAGGGGACTAAGGAAGTTAACCAAACTGAAACAAGTTATAAATAGGATCAAGCACCTTAAATCAAAAATAGTTTTTCTTCAAGAGTCCCATCTGACCATTTCAGATATTAAGTTGGTACAGAATAGATGGCCTGGCCAAGTAATATATTCATCATATAACAATTATGCTAGAGGTGTACTGATCCTTATCCATAGATCAATACCGTTTCAAACCATAAACACGATCCAAGACACAGCTGGAAGATATGTTATTATTCAAGGTAATATCCTATCTCTCACATTAAACCTTGTCAGTGTATATGGGCCAAATGACGACAACCCTAAATTTTTTGATGATCTTTTCCTTACTGTGTCCACTTTGCGTGGCTCCTATATCATCGGAGGAGACTTTAATTGCACTCTAAATCCAGCTCTGGATCGCTCTACAGGTGTTGATACCTCTAAGTCGCAAGCTAGGAAACTAATCAATCAATACATTGTGGATATAAACTTGGTAGAAGTATGGAGAGAGCAGAATCCTAGCAAAATAGAATATTCTTGTCACTCGAGTGCATGTAAATCTCGTTCTCGTATCGATTACTTTCTTGTCTCAAGAGAGCTTTTATCAAAGATTAAAGGTTGCTGGTACGATAGCATAGTAATAAGCGACCATGCTGCTGTTTCGTTAGAAATTCACATAGACAAACTTATTCACAATCCCCCCAACTGGCGGTTCCAGGTAAGGTGGTTACAGAATCCAGACTTTGTTAAGTTTGTGGAAACAAAGATAGATGACTATTTTGAGTTAAATACAGACCAAACTAGTGCCAGCACGAGATGGGAAGCATTCAAGGCATACATCAGAGGAGAAATTATTGGCTATACAAGTTCTAAGGCTAAACAACAAAAAATAGAGATAGTAACCTTGGAAAAACAAATTAAATCTTTAGAGATAGATCTAAATGAGGGGGACGATCCAACAAAACAAAGAAATCTGCTACTTTTTAGAGCCAAATATAATAAATTATCTGCAGATATAGCTGCAAAGAGTTTAATGTGGCTGAAGCAATCTTATTATGATCAAGGGGAAAAAGCTGGGAAACTTTTAGCATGGAGAATAAAAAAAATACAATCTGATAGAGCAATTAACAGTGTAATAACCTCTTCAGGAAAACTAACAGTGGACCCAATGGAAATTAATAACAGTTTTAGAGAATTTTATGAACATTTATATATATCGGAATGCCCCCAAATTTCCGAGGAACGGGATATCTTTCTTGATCAGTTACAATTTCAGACACTGACAGAAGATGCAAAAACAGAGTTGGATGGTGGTTTAACAATTGAAGAGCTATCACAGGCTATTAGAAATATTAATAGTGGTAAAGTGCCAGGGCCTGATGGCCTACCAATTGAATTTTACAAGGTATTTCAAGTAAAACTTCTAGCCCCACTCTTGAATATGTTTGATGAATCCTATAGAAATGGAACTCTTCCACCCACTTTAAGACTGGCACTGATAACGGTTATCTTGAAACCAGGAAAACCTCCCACAGAGTGTTCCTCATTTAGACCAATAAGTTTGATTGGAGCTGACACAAAAATACTTTGTAAAGCCCTGGCGAGAAGATTAGATCCTCACGTCCCACATTTAGTTAATAGTGATCAGAACGGCTTTGTACAGGGACGCCAGGGATTCCATAACATTAGAAGAGTTCTTAACATAATTCATGAAAAATTTGACGCAAAAGATACAGCAGTATTATCACTGGATGCCCGGCAGGCCTTTGATAGGATAGAATGGCCATATTTATTTAAGGTTTTGCCTAAATTTGGGTTTGGGAGAAAATATCTTAAATGGATTCAGATTTTATACACAAACCCATCAGCCAGTGTCTTAACAAACAGTATAGTTTCTAAACCATTTATCTTGGAGCGATCTACTCGCCAGGGGTGTCCATTATCACCGATGTTATTTATATTGGCCCTAGAACCCCTGGCTATGACAGTAAGAACACAGACAGGCCTGTCGGGCATCCGGTTGGGAGAACAGGAGCATAGAATATCCCTGTATGCTGATGACGTGATTATTTTTTTAACAAAACTATCTGTTAGTATCCCAAATTTAATGCAACAGATTGAACTGTTTGGACGTTTCTCTGGATATAACATTAACAATTCCAAATCATCAATACTATTTTTGAATAAAGAAGAAAGATTAAACCCAGTTATAAAAACCCCATTTGTTAATGCGAAGGAGGGATTCACATACCTTGGTGTTAAAATTACCCCTGAAATTAAAATGATTATCTCAACAAATTATGACCCACTAGTGTGTGAGGTGGAGGAGACACTTGATCGTTGGATGAAAATGCCCATATCAATGATTGGCCGTATAAATATGATTAAAATGAATATAATGCCAAAATTTCTGTACCTCTTTCAATCACTCCCGCTTCCATTGCCAAAGTCATTTTTTGATAAACTTAATAGTGCTTTTGGTAAATTCATCTGGAATAACAAAAAGTCTAGATTGAGACTTAGGCTGCTATTCCTGCCTTATGAAAGGGGTGGGCTGCGACTCCCAAATTTGAAGTTGTATTATTGGTCGGCTCAGTTACGTTCTGCAATGTTTTATTTCTCAATGGAGGCTTTTCCAGCATGGGTGAATATTGAGCAGGCATCAGTACCAAGCCTTCCATTAAAACTGTATCTATACTCTGCAGATCCAAAAAATCTGAAGAGAACAACAGAAAACCCTTTCCTTAAAAATACTATTGACATCTGGTATAAAGCACATAAGCATATTGGGGATACCCCGCCCATTTCTCGCTTCTCCCCCATTTGGGGCAATACATACTTTAGAGCAGGAAGGGCAGATGGTGGTTTCAGAATTTGGGCAGGCAATGGCTTGCAGAAAATAGAGGATCTTTATATGGATGGTAACCTTCTCACATTTGATCAGTTGTGTCAGATACACGGCATCCCTAAAAAACATTTTTTTAAATATTTACAGTTGAAACATTTCATATTATCAAAACATAAGTTTATAATGTCTGAACCACCACTATCACATCTTGAAAACATCACACTTCTGAATCTAAATGAGAAGGGTCAGATTTCTTTATTCTACGCAGCTTTGATGTCATATGATAAGGAGTCTACGATTGATAGACTGGAGGCATGGAGACTGGATATTCAAGAGGATATACAAGAGACTGATTGGGAACTTGCATGTTTAAAGGCCCAAAAACAATCAATTAATACAAGAATGAAACTATTGCAATACAAATGGTTAATGAGAACTTATATTACCCCGGCCAAACTGAACCATTGGTCCCCTGACATTCCAGACACGTGTACTAAATGTTTAGAAGGAAGGGGTACTCTGTTTCACTGTGTATGGGACTGCCCAAAGTTAAAAAAGTATTGGGAAACAATTGTTCAGAATATATCTGAGATTGTTGGAGTGAAGGTGCCTCACCAAGCAAAGTTATGTGTATTGGGTATATATCCGGATGACTTTACTGTTAGCTCAAACCAGTTAATCTTAATTGACTTTGGACTCCTGCAAGCAAGGAGAATGATAGCTTTGTCTTGGAAAAGAATGGATTTACCTTCAATAAAGGTATGGGTGAAGGAGATGGCATCTTGTGTTATACTGGAGAGACTAACATACATAACCAGAGGAAAAGCAGCAGAATTTAAAAAAGTGTGGAAACCATTATTGGAGTTTCTTGGACGTCAAGGTGCATAGTCATATTGAAACTGCTATGTGTTGCTGAGTGCTGTTGTTGAAATTGTTGTGTTGTTGTTGTGTTTGTCAATTTAATTATTCATATTGTTAGTCTATGTATGTGTATATATGTATGTATGTTTATATGTAAAAATTCAATAAAAATATTGTTTAAAAAAAAAAGGTGCACTTCACAGATTTTTCACATATAAATCAGTTTACCTGAGAGCAGTTGTTTAATATCTCTAGCAGCGTGGAGTCTGGAGGAGTTTCCTCAAGTCTGGTCAGGGTTATCTCAGCTCGGGCTTGGATAATGTTTAACAGAATGCCTTTTTTTACAAACTGGGTGCATGGAGTTTGAAAGCTACAAGTATTTACCAAGCAGAGAGGCTCTAACAAAATACTCTATTGAGTTGCATTATGGGAAATGAGGATCCAGTGTCTTTAAAGCTGGATTTATACGTGGGACTAATACAGCGTTCATGTCATATTGCAGCCCGTTCTCACTCCCACGTTGTCAAATATGGCAGCTTGGTCAGAGGCCCTGCGCGTCAAACTACGACGCTCTACGTGGCCGTAGTCATGGCGGGAATAAAGGAGGAACTCAGGTGACGTGGTATAAAGAGCAACAAAGTCCACGTACGAAGGAGTCTGGTGTTCGTGTCCCGTGTGAAACCAAAAGTCAATGTTGACTTATTTTAAGTTACGTACGCAAGTTAAGTTACATAAAAAATACATAACATACTTAACTTACGTTGTATAGCCTACTTAACTGCGTAACAAACATACTTATTTGAAACCAAACCATGATCACTTCCTAAACTTAACCAAGTTGTTTCCTCTGAAACAAAGCTTTCAAACCGGAACCAACATGGCGGCTCGTTTGGAAACTTTCTTCTCTTATTTCACGGAAATAGTTCACCGAAATATGTTTCTGAAAACATTTTATGTGAGAAATACGCCATGCAGTTGCTGAATCTGTCTTTATTTTGGATCGACAACAGTTAGTTTAAAAGTTTCTCTGGAGTTTCCAGAGGCGGCGTCGCGCCGGACGCCCGTGATTTGCATAAAGTAGCCTGGACCTCAACTTTATGCAAATGAGGAGCTGCCGACGTGACGCACCGCAGAATGCATTGCATGGCTGCTTACACAGACAATGAATGGGACGCGTGGAAAGGACGGAGCCTCTGGACACGTACCTTTAGGGGGGACATTGGGATTGGCTCTCAGTTGTATGCACACTGCATGCAACAGTACGTACTTTGTAAGGGCAGCTGCATTCAGTCTAGGTTTACCTGTACTGAAGTGTGCTGTATAAATAAAATTGCCTTACCTTAGTAGTATCACAGCAGCCAATTAACCCACTCGGAGCATCAGGCCCCAACCTGCATCACCTAGCAACCCAGAAACCAGGCTAACGAGTCGGAGAAGTTGCTGATCTGCCTTAAATCCCGCTCACATGTTATTTGGCCGCATCAGTGTGAGGACAGATAAAGAGCTGAGTGGCACCGCCGCTCGCACCGACACCAGTAATCACATTACAAAACCTCATTAAGACTAAGGGGGGGGGGGAAGGAAATACAGGGAGAACACCGGAGTAATCACTTTTAAAGTTTTATTCATTACGCTGCAGTTTGACTACAGCATAAGTACAAGCATAAAATCTTTGACTACAACAGCACTTAGAGCAACATTTTTTGATTTTTTTCTTCTTTTCTGTAAAAGTATTGCAATAACAGACCTTAGGCCTAAAACCTATTACATCACAATTGCTTAAATAAAAAGAGGCAAAAATACACAACAATTTTACCTCTGTGTTTGGATATACATACACTGTATGGTTACTGGATACAGTCATATATATCTAGATTTCAGCACAGAGGGGGGGAGGGGGGGAGGGGGGACGAGAAGGATTCATTTTTGTAAATAAAGCAAACTGATGTTACAAAAACCCATGATGGAAGCAGTCCTATGGTAACTGTCAAGACAGAGAGAATACCAAACTGTTGAGACGTTATCATTGTTATTATTATTATCATCGTTATTATTAAAATCTGGAACGATAAAAACAGCTACTTGTTGTCAGCAGTTGAGTACAGACTTCTGAGAAAGAGGGAGTGCGCTGCGGGGGGAGAAATCAAATAAAAATCAGTCTGAGCCCCAGTTAGTTCTTCAAGCTAGTGCAGGAAATGAAAACAAAATAAAGGTCTATTAAGAAGAAGGAGAGCCGAGCGGCGCTCTAGCCAAAGTTACAATAGAGACTTTTCCAAATTAAAACTACACAACTGCCACTTATTTGGTGCTTTTGAAGAGAAAAATGGCGCGTTGCTATGTACATCGTCTATAGATAAGAATGAACATGCTCTGCGGTTATTGTACAGTGGAGTTATTATCAGTACATACTGTAAATAAATGACTGCAGATTAAACTTTTGTTTCAATATACTGTGCCACATATAACATTGTAATGTAGAAAATTAAAAAAAAGAATAATAATAATAATAATAATAATAATAATAATAATAATAATAATAATAAAGAGAGAAAAGTTAAATGACAGTTTTAACGGCATTTTTCACTCGTTTCACACTGGTGCAACTTTCCAATCTTGACCAAAAAAAAAAAAGGGAATGAGCAGTTTTCCTTGAATGTTTTACACTCTTCCTGTTCAACATTAACGTGATCCTCCTGTAACGGAGCTGAAATGCTTTAAACCGGAGCCCAACATCCTAAAGCAGTGCTGAGTGAGCTCCACACATTTATACTTTGGCAGATATACAAAAATTACAGCTGAAAAATTAACTAAAAATGTTAAGATCTATGAGTACAGACACATATTTCTTCCAAATTTTGCGGAAGTGCTGACGGCTCTCGTGTGCGGTGGTCGTGTGACGCGTCTCCCAAACTTAGACAGCTTCGGCTTTTTGTTCAACGATTTACAAAGCGAGTAGAAATTCAAACCGGAGCCCGGCTGAAGTCGTGGCATAAAACAGCGACTGACGAGTTGTGTTTTCTTAAAAGATCTGTGGAATACAACTATTCATTTGTTAGTCGATCACCAGCCGGTACCCAAATGATGGCAAGCACTGTGAAAGCTTGTTCTTAGATGAGTGAATAATATCCTTTCTCAACAACTTCCTTAATACAGAGGTTATCTCATCCTTATCATAACAGACTATTATTTATAGCAAAATATTATAAGTAGTAATTTGTATTTGTGTTGCAACCATATTCTAAGCATACTTTGCAAACCATGTTTTCTCATAAAAAAAAAGACAAAGCGCGTTTTTTTTTTAACTGTAGGCATTTACAAATTTGATGCTGCCTTCTTAAAATTCTTATATTGTCTATACATTATATTACATTATTCACAACATTTTTTTTGTGGTTTCTACCCATTGGGTAGGATATGTGCATAATATATTCAAGTTATATACAGCACCTTACAAACAAACAAAGAAAGACAGACTACTGAAAAAAGCACCGTTGGAAGTGAGGCACAACGAAGGTGGGAGCTTTTTGAGTGCAAGTGGGTTCCTATGTCTGCTCCACACGCTGGTCAAACCGCTGGTTGAAATGGCTTCAGCTGCTTCGCCGGGAGCCACCGCTGCTGTCTGGCACAATGGAAGCGAGCGGGCGGGCTGATGGTGAACGCCGCCGGTTGCACTAGTGAGCTAAAAATAGTCGAGGTTCAGTAGAGCTGCAGTTTTGGTTGTTTGCTGACATGGAAACAGGAACGCTGCTGGTCCTGTGTGGTCACCAGATTTATAGAAGCTTGAATTTAATGTCTTCACTTCACCACAAATGATCATTTAGCAGCTATAACCTCGTCCCGCATATTTCTGTTGTGCCAGACAGGCGGTCAGCCCGACATAAAGCCACCGCATGGATTCCAAGCAGCAGTTTGACTGAGGTGTGGTCTGCTCAAACATGAACATTAGGCACCTTATTTACTCACATAATAGTAACATGCAAACCTCCTTGTAGAAAACATAAAATTCATCTTTATATCCTCAATTTACAAGCTATGACTGCGCAGACAGAACAAGGCGAGAAAACAACAGAAACAAGGAAAGAAACGCGGGTTTGAAGCAGGTCTGTACAGTCAAAGGCTGAAGTGTTGGGACAATAGAGAGGTGAAGTCCCGCCCCTTCCGGTGGACCAACATGGGACCTTATTCCGGAGAAAATATGAATGGTAGTCAACGGAGAGAGATAGTTTTTTTTATCCTGTTTGAATTACACCATGAATCGCACATATGATGATGAATTTAAAAGCTAATTTTGCAAGTCAAGAAAGTCGCAGTTTGTCGTAGTATCATTTAGTTTTGTGTGAAACCGCTCAGTGAACTACATCTCTCGTCTCGCACAATATACGTCACCAACACTAGCTAGCTAGCTAACTTAGCTATGTTCCACGCACAGATGTAACGTTATCTGATGTGTTTTATCCAGCGACTCCTGGTCTTTTAATCAGCCGGGAAGAGAAAGAAGGATCAGACCCGTTGCTGGTGTGAGTTCATCCCAGTAGGAAACACACAGACATCGTAGCTTCAGAGAGAGAGACGTCACTACCAGACTTTTGGGTGTGTCGTCTTTCTAATTACGTATTTTCACAGTCTGATACTTCAACAATTTGAGACTTTCTTGACTTGTAAAATTATCTTTTAAATTAACAAACATCATTCGTGGCGCAATTCAAACGATACCAAAAATATATTTGTCTCTCTCCACTGACTATCGTTCATATTTTTTCCGAAATAATGTCCCATGGGGTTCCACCGGAAGCGGCGGGACTTAAACTCTCTATCTTCTCACGACGGACTCACCCGGGTGTGTGTGTGTGTGTGTGTGTGTGTGTGTGTGTGTGTAACAAAATTAAAGTGTTTTGTCTCATGGGAAAAATGTTTTGTCTCAATACTTGTGCTTTTGACTGCAGAGGGTCATATTTCTCTCCTTCTAGTGTTGGATGAGTTGAAGGGACGGGATGGACAGAAGGACAGAGGATACAGGGTTTGGTTGGTTGGTTGGTTTGGGGGGCATGAGAAGCAGCAGTAGCAACAATATCAGCAGTAGCAGCAACAGCAATAGTAGCAGCGATGTAGTAACACACACACACACACACACATACACACGAACAAACAAACTGTAGAGCCAAATGGACCAGAAACACACAGCTGGGCACGTCATACATTCACACACACTGATGCTAACGGAGTCAGAAGACCAAAAAATCGTATTTTTCCTCCATCATCATGACATCTGAATGGTGTAAAGTCAGATATGAGCTCTTTAAGTGCACGAGGACGGGACTGTTCACTTCGTTCCGTCTCATCTACAGGAACATTTCCACGTTCACACGTCTAATGTTTCAACTGGGATTCAGCTCAGCATGCAATGCCTTCAAATGAAACTCGTGAGCTTGTGTTTACACGATATATGGCAAGCTGTTTTAACATTCAAAGGGACTGTTTGTAACTTCTTTCACATATAAATCATTGCGGGTCGGTGTCCCATGCGCGCTCGCGTCTGGCTACGCTGTTCAGACTCAGACTCCGACACAAACTACACGGAAGCACCAAAACCACAAAGTTATATCTAGTGAAGCCCGTCTTGCAAAACAATGTTGGCCGCGGTCGGAGGACGCGGGGGAGACCGTAGTCTTGGTCTCCAGGGCCGGAGTCTCTGCTGTACTCTGCCTTCCTGCTCGCCTTCACTCACACACCCGCGCTCGTTCTCAGCTCGCTCCACCTCTACACGTGCATGCGCGCACTCTAGACACTGCAGAAGAGTTAGTTTAGCTCTGAGAATATCTAGTGAATGTACAGTGGACGTGTGTGCAGAAATAAATGCTGCAGCTCCTCCAGACCAACAGAGGTTTCCCGTGTCTTGTGAAGTGACGGAGCTCCGCAGCGAGTAACGTTATCGTCTCCGACCGTGTGTCGGTGTCTCCCGTTCCCTCTGGCCGCGGTCGGGAGGCTGAGGCAGGAAAAGCCAACACTAGGATCAGCATTGATTCATTGAGAGACCCTCCTCTGGTCAGCTAACATTACTGCCAAGCAGGTGAAATATAGAGTGATATTGTGTTTTAGCTGACGTGTGTCGCCTCGCTGCTTTGACGGACGCTCGCTCACATTCAGGTAGCGCGTGCACACGGGCGAGCGCGAGCAACAGGACGCTGACTGTCGTCGACATTGCGGCCACAAGTGTCGCTGTTAACAACCAATTTCTGATTCTTACAAACAGTCCCTTTAATAGCTAAGCTCAAATATCCGGAATTAACGTGATTGTGACTACTCCAAACGACAGTTAGAGATATCTGTAATTCAGTTCTGACTATCCTAAATAACAGTTACAGATATCTCAAACCTCATTATGATGATCTTTAATGAAAGCTTAATTAATGATGTGTTAATGTGGACTGTGCCAAATAAGTAAAATGTCCTTGAATCTCAGACAAAGCAGTTGATTTATAAATCAGATAAACACGCACGCACGCGCACACACACGCACACGCACACGCACACAATGCTCCTGCAGGAACATTAAGTGTTTTTTTGTGTTTTTAAAAGGTCTAACCAACAAAACACACACACACACACACACACACACACACACACACACACACACACACACACACACACAGGGAGGAGAGGACTGCACTAGCACACTGCCAAACAAGGGCTCCACTCCAGTCTCCACTTTAAAGGGCTTGGCGGACTCTGCATCATTTGAACGCACTTTTTCTGCACACGGATGGAAGGAAGGGGGGGATGATGAACAGCGTTTACCAGAGACACTGTTAACAAGCTGGGATGGGGGTTAGAGAAGAGGGGTGGGGTAGGGGTGGGGGCTCTGATGTTAAATGCAAACCAGATAGAGACAGAGAAAGCGCAAGAGCAGAGAGGAGAAGGCAACGATGAGCAGAGAAAAAGGCTCAATTTTCAAAAAGGTTTTCTTTTACAAAAAGGACCCTCCCATAGCCCTTTGACTTCGACCACAGACAGTTTTAAAACCTGATCGCTGTGCTGGCGGATGCAGACAGGAATCTTCACTTTGTGTCATCCTGGGTTGTTGTTTTTTGTATTTTTTTTTTTATTTTTGTGGCTTTAGAAACGTGAAGACGGAGAGCCGAGCCTTCTGGGTTTTTTTGTTTTGTGTTTTCGTTGTCATGGCGGCGGCGGATGCGGCGGGTTCGTGTTCAGTGTGGCTGTTGGCAGAATGAACTGTGCATGTGGAGATGAGCGGTGAGAGGTGGGAAAGGGGAGGACGTAGGGGCGGGGCGGGGCGGGGGGGTATGGACGCAGGAAACAGGAAAGAGGAAGGTGCTCAGAGGTCGGGACAGAGTTGAAAAGTGAAGGATCTGCTGTGACCGCACTGCTGGATGGACAGTTAGATATGTGTTGTTTTGTGATGGAGTTATGACAATCTTGGGCCCTGTTCACACCTGGCATCAGAATGCGTCTCCAAATGCGTCTTGAGTGACCACTTGTGATCCGATCTCACTTCCCCGCACGTAGCAAACACATGGCTAATGCAACAGACGCCGTGACGTGATATTACAGGAATGTCAGCAGTAGTATACTACATATTCGTGAATTTGGGTACATTTTATTAACATCAAAATAACCGGGGACCTCCGCGCCACCGGCACCGCTGCCTTTGCCAGGAAACAGCGCGGTACAGAGCTTCAGAGAGCGGGGAGGAGAGCGAGAGCAGGCGGGCGTCAACTCGGTTCAAAGTACCGGAACAAAAACACCGACACATCTCCGACAGTATGATAATAATGCACTTTGCATGCCTAGTCTGATAGTCTGTAGATTAAGTAGCCTAAAGATAAGATATATTTTAATAAAAAACAGTTGTATAAACAGGATACCGTGTAGGCTTGTCGCGGTGGTCGGTGTTACCGGACCCTCTGTAGTTTTGCTTTTTTTACAGAAATAAAACCCATTTAGTTCATTTTGGCGAATCAGCGCCGTGTTATCAACACATAGTCGGACGACGGACGCTACAAACTGTGTCTGCTCCACATGGAGTCTCTGCTCAGGGTAGCAGGAGTCACACGGGACGAGAGAGAGTTGACAGACAAGACGACGTCGTAGGATTTGGTGTCGAGGAAAAAGCAAAAGCTCCTATTTGGCATTACTTCAGATTTAAACCCAATGCTATCAGGGAACCATAACGTTAATGAGGTAATCTCCTTGAGGAGGACGGAGAGGTCACAGACGGTGTGCGCGGCGCAGCGGCGCCGGGTGGAAACCTGCGGCCTCCGCCGCAAAAGCTGGACCGGAGAGACCAGACACACCGCCACCCAACGGTTAAGATCA
Source organism: Sebastolobus alascanus (assembly GCA_916701645.2). Taxonomy (NCBI): domain Eukaryota; kingdom Metazoa; phylum Chordata; class Actinopteri; order Perciformes; family Sebastidae; genus Sebastolobus; species Sebastolobus alascanus. Next base: position 5,082,860 of record CAKAOJ020000101.1, on the reverse strand, counting down.
AAGTCAGCGCGCTGCACATATTGACCGTCATCTTTTCTTGTAAAATGTCCGGTGTAATCGGTAACACCGGTGTGGTCACAAGTTTATTAACCGGTGGGAAAATTTCCACACCGTCACATCCCAGAGGCCGTTTCCATGCTGCGAGGCAGACAAGCTCTCGCGTCTGACCGTCTATTCACCTAAAGAGCGCAGTGAGACCCCGCAGATCCCAGCGGGACGTCAGTTGAGTAGGCGGTCCTTAATGTGGCCCAGACCACCTCTGAATGTGGTCTCGAATGTGAGTATCGGATCTCAATGCGTCTCGAGTGCGTTCACACCTGTACTCAGAGCTGTCCACTTGTGATCCCATCACTCAGGACGCATGTTAATACCAGGTCTGAACAGGGCCTTGATATCCAACCACCTGGCCAGATTTGTCAGTATGGAGCATGTTGGATTTTGCCAAGCTACTCAGGTTTGGGGAACCAGATCCTCCAAATGTTGTAAGAAACTACCAGATGAAGTAAGAGATGTTTGTTCCACCCAGCGGCCGGTCAGCAGGCAGATCTCTTCCTCACAGACGTGAGCAGTACTAGGTTAGTCTCTTACTAAGTCTCACTGTGCCTGTGGTGTAAGCAGACAGAGATGTTGTAGGCTGGGTACGAGTATTTCTTGCTGTTTTCAAAAAAGGAAGGACATAAGCTTATAATACTTGTTTGTTTGTTTTTTGCTCCCAACTGTTTAAACAACTTTGGAGGCGAAGTTCAGTCAGTCAGTCCATTCATGAAAAGGACGAAAAAAAAAAAGAGAAAAACAAACACATCATTATCATCACATAGCATAATTTCCCTCTTCTCTTTTACAACAAAAAGATAGTGCAACTTTTAGATAACTTTTCTTTTTTGTGTTTTGAATGTTAGAACGAGTCATTCCCCCCCCCCCTTGCTTTGCTTCCTCGTGAACCTTGGCACTAAGATTTGGGTTTGTGAGTCTCTTGTTTTGTTGTGTTCTCTGTAAGTCCTTGATTCTCAGTTCTCGCTTTGTGCACAGATCCCGGTCCGAAAAAAGAAACAAAAAATTAAAAAAATAAAAACATCATCCTCAGTTCCCGGGGACCGAGCCGTCACCCGACGGGACAGAAAAAAAAGCAAATCGTTTCAATCTGTGCTAGCAGTGTGTTTCTTTCTCATGTAGAGGAAAAAAGAACTCTCCATGCAGTGCATACATCCGGCCCCAGCAGAGCTAGCGGTTAGACTAACACTGGAAAGAAAGTGAAATGAAATCAACTCTTGGTTCCTCTCTTTCCTTGTTTTGTTGTAGCTAAGGTTGATATTTATTTGTGCATGGGAGTGTGGAGAGAGGACATGAGAGAGACAGAGAGAGAGAGAGCGATAGAGAGACCACTGCTTACAGGTGATCAGGGTGAAGAGGAGAGACAGCTTTCAGTCTGGGCTGGGCGGCCCCACCTGCCCCCCCCCCCCCGACCCCGCTCTTCACACCAGGTCCTCCGGTTGGCCGTCCTTGGCCTTGGCAGGTACTATTGTGCTTTCTGATTGGCTCTGCTGCTGGATTGTCCTGCTCCCCGGCCCCCCCACCCTCTGGTTATTGCTGTGCTGGTGTAGAAAGAACGCTGAGCCGGGGTAGTGGCCCATCACCTCGCTGTACGCTGGCGGGGGGCCCTCCATGCGCCCGTGGCTGCTGGAGTTGGCCGCGCTGATGCCCGAGTTACTGCTCGGCGGCCTCGGGCCGCCTCCTCCCATTCCTCCCCCTCCTCCCCCCACCCCTCCCAGGCTCCCGCCTCCTCCCATGTCGATCAAGTCACTGTCGTAGATGGTCCGGTTGGGCGGCGCCCTCACCGACTCGCGGTTGAGCTCCATCTGCTGCTCGGGGTCGCGGAGCTGCAGGGTGCACGGCCCCTGGTAGGGCGGGGGCTCCTCGCCGTCCGACAGCGAGATGGTGGGCGGCAGGTCGATCTGGTGCTGCAGGTAGGGGTACGTGGGCTGGAAGCGACTGAAGCGGTCGCGCTGCATGAAGGAGGGAGCAGTGAAGCGATCCCGGGCCTGGGGAGCGTATAATACCTGAGAGACAGACAGAGAGAAGGAGGGAAGAGGAGGAAGATAGAATATTTTTCAGATATATACCACAACATGGCAAATGTATGCATATAAAACAACCTGATATTCGATGCAGTTTTGTAATTTTGACTGAAGAATTCTGTAAAATGAAAAAGATCATATAATCAGATCATGACGATACCAGTGACAGACTAATCTATTATAATACCGAGGTGCCCAGCCAAACAATATTATTCATTTGGATAAAAATTCTCTGGTTGCAGATTGAAACCATCTGAGTACCCCTCTGCTCACTCTTCCCTTTCCAAGACTGCGGTAACGTCAGCTGCAGAGTGCAAAACCGTGGTAACGCCTCGCTCAGACCATAATAACACGACTTTAGGAGCAACGGAAGTCAGGCGGCGGCTGGCGGTACCACGGTTTAGCACTCTGCGGCTCACGTTACCGCAGTTTCACAAGCGTGTCGGAGAACTACGGTGGCCTTCAGGTAACGTATAGACTTGCCGCGGTGGTCGGTGTTACCGGTGTTACACGGTGATCGAGCCCTAATAGTTATGAATATTATATTCCATTTCTGCTAATAGAGCCCCCTAAATTCTACACAGAAAATACATTTCTCTGCAAGTATAACTGAAGTCAATGTTAACGCTTGATTCCAATGAATGATGATGATCCTGTTGCAGCAACAGCTCTCACCGATGTATCACCAATTTATCATTAAAGCCGTAACGGTGTAATTACAGTAGAGGGGGAGAAAAGACCCAAAGTGCCTTCTACAACATGTCGGCTCATCCTCCAGCTTTTGTCGGAGATCTTCACCTCAATTAGCTCTTCAGACGGGGACCGCATGATCCATTTCTTCATTTCTGTCCAATTCAACACATTTCTACTGTGGCGAGTCATTATTATCAGAGGGAGCCCATTTCAATTAGTGACTGTGGCTCTAATAGTCAACCCCCACTGACAAGGCAGCATGGATGGAGAGAACAACAGACTGAAAATAAAAACCCTAGAGGGAGGGGGGGGGGGTGATAGAGGATCAGGGCAATTGAAATGGAGAGACGGAGAGAGAAAGAGTGGAACTGAAAGGATTAAAAAGAAAGGCTACCGAGATAAGGAGAGGGAAAGTAGAGAATGGAGAGAAGAAGAAAGAGCCGTGGAGATAAAGAGAGGAAGGAGAGTGAAGGAGATAAAGACAGAAAGGAACAGAAGAGAGAGAGAGAGAGAGAAAGTCTGAAGGCAGACAGATAGACAGACAGACAGACAGAGGGAGGGAGGGAGGGAAAGGTGTACAGCTGATAGAGGGAGCAGAGGCAGCAGAGCAGGGCAGCTCTCAGACGGCTGTCTAGACAGTGTCAGGGGAGGTGTTGCTGATTAATGACGCACCAAAAACCATCCACCCCCCCACCCCCCCTCTGCCACACACACACACACACACACTCACTCAGCCCCCTTCCCTGCATCTATCAGCCACCCACACTCTCTGGCTGCGTGTCCCTGTGTGTTTGTCTCTCCATGGCCTTTTCCTTTCTCTGGGTGCTTTAACATTGACACCGTTTTTACCTCCATTCACCTGCCGTCTATTCTCTTCTCTCTCCATCCACCCTTCATGTCTGTTTCTCTTCTCCTTTCTGTTTGTACTAGGGCTGTCGAAGTTAATAACGCGATAACTAGGGGTGTAAGAAAATATCGCTACACATGAGTATCGCGATATTATGTTTTGCGATGCTGTTTCGATTCTCCAAAACGCTGTATTGGTTTTTAATTAACCTCTTAAAAATCAGAATCCGGATTAAAGCGGGCTGATATTTAAAGCTAGAGTGAAGAAACTGGTATCATATGAAACTGAAAAACCTAAGGAATCCATTGGTACCAACCATGTCATACTATCTTGTCGCAAAGGAGGTTAAATAACGCTCCAAACTTACGCAAAATCTTGTCGAGGAAAAACTGTCATGGCCATTTTCAAAGGGGTCCCTTGACCTCTGACCTCAAGATATGTGAATGAAAATGGGTTCTATGGGTACCCACGAGTCCCCCCTTTACAGACATGCCCACTTTATGATAATCACATGCAATTTGGGGCAAGTCATAGTCAATACAGCACACTGACACACTGACAGCTGTTGTTGTCTGTTGGGCTGCAGTTTGCCATGTTATGATTTGAGCATATTTTTTATGCTAAATGCAGTACCTGTGAGGGTTTCTGGACAATATCTGTCATTGTTTTGTGTTGTTAACTGATTTCCAATAATAAATATATACATACATTTGCATAAAGCAGCATATTTGCCCACTCCCATGTTGATAAGAGTATTAAATATTTGCCAAATCTCCCTTTAAGGTACATTTTGAACAGATAAAAAATGTGCGATTAGTGCGATAGTTGGTCGATCCCTTAGATGAAGGAAAAATACTCTTTCGCGATATTCTGTATTTTCTTTATTGGATTTGGTACTGGGTGCCAAAAGATGTATTTAGGGAGCTTTTTTTATCATGCAAATGTGCGATTAATTAAATCTTAATCGATTGACAGCCGTAGATTACATATAAGGCTTTTAGCTGGCAAATAAAAGCGAATTTGGCGAGCTTGTTTTGGTGCAAACTTCCCTTATGCCCACACAAAGTGGCCAAAGTGCGCACAGACCGGCCGGCTAAACTTCTCACACAGCTATTGTTAGTTATCGATGCTACCGTGGTTGTTTTTTTTTCGAGTGTTTTCTTTGAACTCCATGTTTCTAGTTTTCCCAGTGCGCCTTCTCCCACCGCGACTCGTAAGCTCCTCCATCTGGCACGGACGCCATTAAGCAAACAGATCACCAGTCACAGTGTGAGTATACTGGCATTTGTTTAGCGGTTCTGTGTTCACGGGCCTTTGAGAACATGCCAGGTTGGATTTTTCTTTGGAGTATAGTGCCAGCCGTGCCCGGTGCGACTTACAAGCTTCAATTCCTGGATGATCAAATATTTACAAGCGAGCAAAATGCAAATGTCAGGATCTTTGTCCCGAGGTAGTATTCCTGTAACCACAAAACAATTATACAAGGGCGAGTGCTAAGAAAATCAGCCGACAGAGAAACAAAGGAGAGCTGGGAAAAGACAGGTTTCTTTTGTGACACAGCAAGTGGATTAGACAAAAGAGATCACTCTGTCTCAGTCTAATTCATGATCTTTATAATAATTCTATTATCTTTAGTTGCCATCTTTATAGTCTAAACTTTCTCTCTACGCTGCCTCTAAATGTGCTACTTGTTATCATCTATAAGTCATTTCCATATACTCTACAAGTAGGAAGGAATTCTGCTGGATTTGCTTTACGGCACCAAGAGTTTGTTTTATGGCACAAAACAGGAAGGATGCGTGGTGGTCTTACCTCCGAGGCACCTTGTCGAGAGCTGCTGTCTGAAGGCCACAGACACCCGTCCTACACACCGAGACAGACAAAACAAAAACAAGAAAGAATTAGGCTACGACTTTAAAAGTTCCCAGAGGCCTGTACTACGAAGCAGGATTTGGAGTTAGCGCGGTAACTTCAGGGTTAACCCCTTCAGGGTTTTCAGTCCTACGACGGTGGTCCACTTCTTACCGGGGTAGATCGCCGTGGTAACTGCTGCTGAACACTTAACCTGCTCCGGAGAAGGTTATAGATCAACTGGTATAGAAGCAACGCCTACTGACCAATCAGAGCTCGGTGCGAAAGGATCGTATGATAATATTACACAAATATGAAGAAGTTACAGTCATAATCCAGGCTAAAAACAACACAATAATGTTTATATAAATATTTTTTTAGTTGCTCTCTAGTCCGTTTCACACCGCTGGAGTCAGGGACGCAGCTGAAAGAAGTCTGAAATAGTCAGACACGTCACAATCATACCAAAGTGCATAATGAAATATAATTTATCTATCTATCTATATATAGATATATATATATATATTTTATTGCCCCATCTAGACGACTAGGCTATATCTGACTGTTGAGTATGCCGTTAAAAAAAACGTTTGACAGCAGCCTCGTTCTGTCCTCGGCCTCCAAACCTTTGTATTTAAATCTGTGACTTAGTGTTGAATTAGTAGATTTAGTGCCCTAGTTGGTTCGAAATTGTGTAACTTGTTGTAGTTTTTTGTTGCTTGAGATAACACTTCATTGGTTGTGGCGAAATGCCATTTTCTTTTATAATCTTTTCTCCTGTTTATCTGCTGTATCCTAGAGAGCCGGATCTAGTAACTGTCTTTTTGTTTGCTTGTTTATTTTGTTTAGGGTTAGTCAGTTTGTTGTTTCTTTAGCCAGCTGTCCTTCCAGCACTTGGCTGCTTCAACTGTGTTACTTTTAGCCTGGATTATGTGTTTAACTTCCTCGTATTTGTCTAATATAGTGTATATATATATATATATATATATATATATATATATATATATATATATATATTTATTAGTATAGTATAGACTTGTCCATGTTTGTGATCGGTCATATGCTGCAGATACCGCCATTTTCATGTGACCATGCTCACCGCCAGATTGAGAAACCCTGGGTTGATTTACCGAGTTGATAACCACCGTCGTAGGACTGCTTAGCGGGATCTCGGTTGTTCGGGTTAGTTAAGGCAGATAACGAGAAGATACCCTGGGTATGTTGAACTCTCTTCGTAGTCCAGACCTGAGGTAGCTTTGAGATTGTTATACAGCTGTCTGAAGTTTGAGCTTCCACATATTCATGTTCCAAACAAATATGACACATTACTGTATCTTTACTTTTTAATGTTGACTGACAAAGTGATCAGTTAACATTGAATGTGTATTTGACAGCGTGTTCCATTCATGTTAGCTTCCCTGCTACTGATAAAGCTTTAGAAATCAACACTCATTACTGCTTTGTAGTTTACGTCTGGGATGGTTTTTGATGCGAGACCATTAAGCTGACGATACAAACTTTCTTCCTTAAGAAAGACGGATAAAGAGGGAAAAAAAACACCCAAAAAGTAACAGCTTAATGAGGACACAAAAGATGTAACAACAACGCCGGATGGCTTCAAACCCCAAAAATCTCTCCCTGTTTAGCAGCGAGGACAACAAACGGCAGACGGCTCCCGTCTTAAATATAGGCAGGATAAAAGCGACAGCAGAAGAAACACAACTATCAAATAATTGCAGTTTCCCTTCGTCTACATTTGACTTCAGGATCTTTTTCTAAAAGGTGGCACAGTCAACAATATTTAGCGAGGAAAAAAGAGACATGAAAAGGAGGACAAACATGCAGAAATCCTGGTAGTTTCTGCGTCTGTTAGGGGCAAAGGTCTTCCAAATTGCGCTCTCTCTGCTGCGGGGCTTTGTCGGCTTGTTGGTGTCTGATGTAGCGTTTACGGCATTTTTTTGCTTCTGTTTGCATAATCTTTGTTTTCATTAGGAGCACAGAGTGAGAGGAGAGATGAAAAAGATGAGATGAGAGGTTATTAGCGGCATATAAATAACCTGTAATGGGACAACCGAGCACACAAAAGCTTTCATCTGTTTTGCAGATACTGGCGTAGAAGCTGAATGTATCAATGGACCAATAATTTAGCATTCTGGAGCCTATTTCAGCGGGTGCGATCTTGCAACACGCAAGTTTTGTGTGTGTTTGTCCCAGAGTGTCGGCGTGTCAGTACGGGGGCAGAGCCGCTGCTGTCTAGACGGCACTGTAGTGAATTAAACATCAAGGCCTGACAGAGTCTGGCTCCGAAGAAAACCAATTCAGCAAGTTCACCTAGCAGACTGGAGCAAAGCTGTTACCTCGCTGAAACTGGGACAGAGGCTCCGACTGGGATGAAAGGATTCATTTAGCTCAGCGCAGCTTTACTGGGAACAAACTGGTAAGCTATGTTTGTCCTGCTTCGGAAAATAAAGAAATGTACTGTCACAATGACTACGCGGGGACATTCGGCGAGAACAGATGAACAGACAGACACATGCGCCTTTTTTCACTCTCTGTCGGTTTAGATCAAAATGTTATTGGCACGGATGCTGGAGGAGCAGCGCTGCCAGAGCAACTAAACACAAACCCAATACAAACAGTATCATTCACACACACAGTGTTAGTGGTTAGTGTTACGGACCTGCTGCAGGGCATGGTCGTGCCTGCGGGCCTGGCTCTGCCTCGTTATGAAGGACCAGGTGGAGAGCTTGTAGTGGTTGAGCAAGCAGATGATCACCACCACCATCACTGTCATCACCACGATGATGATGACGATCTGAACAAACTCCAGTTCAGCTGCACAAACACACAGAGAGGAGAGAGGCGGATTAGCGTCAGACATTTACAAGAGATGTGGCTGCAAAAATAACTTCAATCAGAACACAGAAACGTACATTTAAAAACAACATTATGAAGTTTAGAGCTGCAACGATTAATAAAACGATATTAAATTAACCCTCTGAGACCTACAATAGACTCATTTTAGTCTTTTCCAGGAGGGTACAGGGGGTCTTTAGGGGGAGATAGCAGGTCAACAGTAGATGTCACATAGAAGTCGTGTACATCATCTGAAAGCTGGGAACCTGAAGATTAATTTGAGATGCAGCTCAGCGCTTTGTGTCAAGTTGTTCTGGTCATAAATCAGAAATAAACATGAATGAATTATTTCAAATAAATTGTAAAAGTATATAAGGGTTTAGAACATTATGATAGAAGTATATGATGGTCATCACCATGCTCTGTTATGTCTCATGAGTTGTTGCAGCAATTTTTGGGTTGATACCATTTGTTACACGGATTTGGTGCTAAATATAACCATTTTTTATCACTCCAGAATTGATAAAAATGAACAATAATCCCTCCAAAATACCACATTAAGACACCAAGACCTTGAGGAACATCATAGAAAAAACCATGCTGTGATTTGGTATCAAAAACTTTTGACATTTGGAGATTTCTGCAAGAATTGCATTTTTCGGCGATTGGATGGCGAGCACTTCTGTTGTGTAAACAGCTCAGGAACCCCCTTATTGTCAATCTAGCTAGGAAAGCCATCCATCCTCTGAATGCTCTAGGTCTGTAGTTTGTGGCTGTAAAGTTTCATGAGGCTGTGATTATCCTAGAGGTCACCACAGGTCATTTTATACAGTGAGGTCAAGTTTAAAAAAATGTTCTCACTACAATGAAATGTCTCCTATGGGGACTAACATCATCACACATAAATACAGTTGGGCTCATTGGATCCACAAGAGTCTCAGCTTTACAGTGATACCCAATTTATGTAATTCAAAAACTGTTTAGGGACCCCAGTATGCAGAAATATTCAAATACACCATTTTAGAATAACATTGCACTCAAAGAACTGCATGTAATTATCATAAAGTCAGTCAGTCAGAGTTCGCCATGTTATGATTTGAGCATATTTTTTATGCTAAATGCAGTACCTGTGAGGGTTTCTGGACAATATCTGTCATTGTTTTGTGTTGTTAATTGATTTCCAATAATAAATATATACATACATTTGCATAAAGCAGCATATTTGCCCACTCCCATGTTGATAAGAGTATTAAATACTTGACAGATCTCCCTTTAAGGTACATTTTCAACAGATAAAAAAATGTGCGATCAATCACGATTCAATATTTTAATCGATTGACGGCCATAACCCTTATATAACGAGTCAAAATGTCTGCGGGAAAACAGGACAAACTACCTCAGCTAACGAATATCTAGTGATATGATTGAAAGCTCCAGAACAGCTATTAAATGGACTTTTTTGGTGAGGCTGTTTTCTCAACTGGGGAACAATGTTTTATGGGATTTAACTGAACTATTTCTGAACTAAAGGAGCCATAGAGTCCCTGACTGACTGTTATAACGTGTGTTCACCAGCAGAGGGCAGCACAGGTCATACTGTGTGAGTGTGTGTGTGTGTCTGAGGATTCAACAGCTTCAAATCACAGAAAAGATGAGTGTGTGTCCCAGCGTACAGTGGTTTCTTTGTGGAGATACTGAATAACTGTTTCTGTCCTCGACAAACACCAGTCAGTGACGGACGCACACATACACACACACACACACACACACACACACACACACACACACACACACACACACACACACACACACACACACACACACACACACACACACACAGCATCAGAGCCGATGACCTCCCAGATCAGGGCACCAGTGGGACACAATGGTCGCTGCCTTACAGTCACGTCTGCCTCTCGTCTCTTGTTCATTGTTTCATCCTTTTTTCCTTCTTCTCCCCACTCTCTCTCTTTGAACCCTTCCTTCATCTCCACTTGCCCTCATCTTCCTTCATCTCTCTATCCATCTTTCCCCCAGCCCAATCCCTCCACCCTCCTCTTTCTCTCCCACAAGTCTCTTTTTGTTAGGGCTGGGACGATACACTTATCTCCTGATACAATACTATCACAATACTTGGGTTCCGATTCGAGTTGAATCATACACTTCTAGGGACTTTTACTTTGGAAGATATCTAAATTAATACAGTAAAAATGTTTGATTTTCAGCATGAAAATGTCCTGAAGACAAATATATCAGTCATTGTCAGGCATTATTTATTATTTTTTTTCCAGCAACCCAAAAGTCAAAGAATAAAGACATTTCCCTCACAAATTAGTGGTATTTTCTTTTTAATTTATAAGGAATATGTAATGTTTTATACTTCTGGTGAATATAATCCAATCAATCTTATTTCCATATATGTATTTTGTAAATACAGTTCCCTTTGTTAACACCTTATTTTGAACACGCGTGTATACTTCCTCTAACTTCTCCAAGGTGGTCTCTAGCTCTCCCGTCAGCTCCGTTCTCTTTATAAATCCATGGTCAGCTCCGTCGGGGCCGTTTGAATGCATTTAACATTAATGTCAGTATATGGGTGCTCTACAGTTGTAGCGTAAGCCGTTACCGCGATACGATAACGCTTCCTGTCCATGACAGAGTTAGCATGTAGCTTTAGCCGTGATGTCTAGCTATGCTTTTCCTGTCAATGTGTGAAACCCAAAGTGTTTCCATCCTTAACTGTATGTGTAGTGTTTACCACTTTGGATTTAAAATGTGAGGGTGCAGGTCGTATCCACGCAGACCCTCCAACGTTTTCTACTTTCAAGTTTCGGTTCGCTGTGGTTTGTTTTGGTTGACGGATACGGAACGGATATGACGTCACGTTACTCAGACTACAACAATAAAAGCGGTAACTTCCTTCTACCTCCGCATAGACTCAAATGAAGCAAATACATAGATTCTGGCATTAAAAAAATCTATTTCAAAATCGTGTTTTCTCCCAACTCTTCCTTCCTTTATCAGTCTTTCTTCTTGCATTCCTCCCTCACCCACCATCACTCTTTCTCTGCGTTTCTTATCCTCCATTGTCTACCACTTTCAGTTTCTCTCTTCCTCTCTCTCTCTACCCGTCTGCAGTCTGAGACTCTTTTGTTGTGAGTTGTCGGTTTGTTCTGAGCAGAAGACTTGACCTTGTCTGGTGTTGGCACCCAGTCTGACCTCTGACTCACATCTTACTCACTGCTGGACGCTCACTCATTTTATGTCTGTGTGTGTATTTATACAGTCTGTGTCCTTGTGTGTCCGTGCAGCTCTCTGTAAGAACAATGACACAATGTACACTCAGCTATTTGCTAGCTACAATGCCTCCATTCTGGCGGACAGCTCCTCCACAAATCTATGTAACATTTTTTGGAGTGTATTACCCACAATCCATCTGGGCAGTTTTTGATACAGTAGGGATAGGATCAGGTAAAGACAAGAAAATTGTATGTGAAAATCCACAAAAAAAGAAGAAACTGCTCCCCACCAGTGTATTTTGCAATTCTATGATATTTCATATTTATTTTAAGTTGATTAGCCTCACTGTTTGCCAATTTTTTTTGGGACAAATAACTTAACTTTGTGATCAAAGTAAAAAAAAAAGAAGGTTGTTGGTAAAATAGGAATATGACGTATGACTATAGTAGAAGCTGCAGGTCAAAGGTCATCTTCCAAACCGATAAATCTGTTTATCTGTCAGTTTGTCTTTCTAGTTAGTTAGCTAGCTCGGTGTAGTTAGCTAACTGAGGGTTTTCATATTATTGTTTAGTTTCCTCCACCTTAGTTTACTGTGTTTATTTTCACTATGGCATTCGTGTGTATGGTGAATGAGTGAAATCAACGCAGTAGATTACACGAAACAACTCACTGACTGTCTCTCTCCCTCTCTCTCTTCTTAACCATCTCCTCCTGCTGGAGATAAATTAAAGGAAAGCAGCCGTTACCGTTTTGGAGGTTTGCCGGCCTCTAACAGGTCCGTATGATGGGGAGCAGAACTTTCAGCTCCAGAGAAAACAAGAAAAAAGTCTCGTTAGAGAAATAAACGAATCACAGTGCAGCTTGGTGCGGTGTTGATGCTGGGAGCTGAGGAGAGAGTGGCCGGTGCATCTCCAAAATGTCCCGAAACTGCATTTCAAAAGGCGGAACTCTGCAACATGTCTATCTGTCCTCCGCTGCGCTGTGACCGGCGTGCTCCTCGGTGAAGCAGCAGCCAGACGGCTGCCTCGCCAAGAGGAGACGAAGAAGAGGAGAGCGAGTGAGAGAGTCGGTGTTGAGATAATTCTTATCTCATTTGTGGTCTGATGAACAGTAAATTCATCTAAACTGGGTTGAAAAACGATGCAATCTGGTTGCCGTGGTAATGAATTACGTCTGACTGTTAACCACACCCTCATTCTCTGTTTGAGAAAGAACCAAAACACAGGAAGTAAAACTGGCTGGAGGGGGGTCTATAAATGAATTCAAAACAAAATAACTTTTTTCTTGGAACAAAAAAGTGCAGGAAAAACAAAAAAACTGAAAGCAGGAACCAGCCCAGTCCAGTAAAACCCAACCTACCCCAGTCTTCCCAGCCTCAGTAATCCTCCCCCGGCTTATTCATCTGCATTAGGGTGGGTTAATGTCGAGCCCTGGAAAAAAGGTTCCTTAAGAAAGACGGATAAAGAGGGAAAAAAACCACCCAAAAAGTAACAGCTTAATGAGGACACAAAAGATGTAACAACAACGCCGGATGGCTTCAAACCCCAAAAATCTCTCCCTGTTTAGCAGCGAGGACAACAAACGGCAGACGGCTCCCGTCTTAAATATAGGCAGGATAAAAGCGACAGCAGAAGAAACACAACTATCAAATAATTGCAGTTTCCCTTCGTCTACATTTGACTTCAGGATCTTTTTCTAAAAGGTGGCACAGTCAACAATATTTAGCGAGGAAAAAAGAGACATGAAAAGGAGGACAAACATGCAGAAATCCTGGTAGTTTCTGCGTCTGTTAGGGGCAAAGGTCTTCCAAATTGCGCTCTCTCTGCTGCGGGGCTTTGTCGGCTTGTTGGTGTCTGATGTAGCGTTTACGGCATTTTTTTGCTTCTGTTTGCATAATCTTTGTTTTCATTAGGAGCACAGAGTGAGAGGAGAGATGAAAAAGATGAGATGAGAGGTTATTAGCGGCATATAAATAACCTGTAATGGGACAACCGAGCACACAAAAGCTTTCATCTGTTTTGCAGATACTGGCGTAGAAGCTGAATGTATCAATGGACCAATAATTTAGCATTCTGGAGCCTATTTCAGCGGGTGCGATCTTGCAACACGCAAGTTTTGTGTGTGTTTGTCCCAGAGTGTCGGCGTGTCAGTACGGGGGCAGAGCCGCTGCTGTCTAGACGGCACTGTAGTGAATTAAACATCAAGGCCTGACAGAGTCTGGCTCCGAAGAAAACCAATTCAGCAAGTTCACCTAGCAGACTGGAGCAAAGCTGTTACCTCGCTGAAACTGGGACAGAGGCTCCGACTGGGATGAAAGGATTCATTTAGCTCAGCGCAGCTTTACTGGGAACAAACTGGTAAGCTATGTTTGTCCTGCTTCGGAAAATAAAGAAATGTACTGTCACAATGACTACGCGGGGACATTCGGCGAGAACAGATGAACAGACAGACACATGCGCCTTTTTTCACTCTCTGTCGGTTTAGATCAAAATGTTATTGGCACGGATGCTGGAGGAGCAGCGCTGCCAGAGCAACTAAACACAAACCCAATACAAACAGTATCATTCACACACACAGTGTTAGTGGTTAGTGTTACGGACCTGCTGCAGGGCATGGTCGTGCCTGCGGGCCTGGCTCTGCCTCGTTATGAAGGACCAGGTGGAGAGCTTGTAGTGGTTGAGCAAGCAGATGATCACCACCACCATCACTGTCATCACCACGATGATGATGACGATCTGAACAAACTCCAGTTCAGCTGCACAAACACACAGAGAGGAGAGAGGCGGATTAGCGTCAGACATTTACAAGAGATGTGGCTGCAAAAATAACTTCAATCAGAACACAGAAACGTACATTTAAAAACAACATTATGAAGTTTAGAGCTGCAACGATTAATAAAACGATATTAAATTAACCCTCTGAGACCTACAATAGACTCATTTTAGTCTTTTCCAGGAGGGTACAGGGGGTCTTTAGGGGGAGATAGCAGGTCAACAGTAGATGTCACATAGAAGTCGTGTACATCATCTGAAAGCTGGGAACCTGAAGATTAATTTGAGATGCAGCTCAGCGCTTTGTGTCAAGTTGTTCTGGTCATAAATCAGAAATAAACATGAATGAATTATTTCAAATAAATTGTAAAAGTATATAAGGGTTTAGAACATTATGATAGAAGTATATGATGGTCATCACCATGCTCTGTTATGTCTCATGAGTTGTTGCAGCAATTTTTGGGTTGATACCATTTGTTACACGGATTTGGTGCTAAATATAACCATTTTTTATCACTCCAGAATTGATAAAAATGAACAATAATCCCTCCAAAATACCACATTAAGACACCAAGACCTTGAGGAACATCATAGAAAAAACCATGCTGTGATTTGGTATCAAAAACTTTTGACATTTGGAGATTTCTGCAAGAATTGCATTTTTCGGCGATTGGATGGCGAGCACTTCTGTTGTGTAAACAGCTCAGGAACCCCCTTATTGTCAATCTAGCTAGGAAAGCCATCCATCCTCTGAATGCTCTAGGTCTCTAGTTTGTGGCTGTAAAGTTTCATGAGGCTGTGATTATCCTAGAGGTCACCACAGGTCATTTTATAGAGTGAGGTCAAGTTTAAAAAAATGTTCTCACTACAATGAAATGTCTCCTATGGGGACTAACATCATCACACATAAATACAGTTGGGCTCATTGGATCCACAAGAGTCTCAGCTTTACAGTGATACCCAATTTATGTAATTCAAAAACTGTTTAGGGACCCCAGTATGCAGAAATATTCAAATACACCATTTTAGAATAACATTGCACTCAAAGAACTGCATGTAATTATCATAAAGTCAGTCAGTCAGAGTTCGCCATGTTATGATTTGAGCATATTTTTTATGCTAAATGCAGTACCTGTGAGGGTTTCTGGACAATATCTGTCATTGTTTTGTGTTGTTAATTGATTTCCAATAATAAATATATACATACATTTGCATAAAGCAGCATATTTGCCCACTCCCATGTTGATAAGAGTATTAAATACTTGACAGATCTCCCTTTAAGGTACATTTTCAACAGATAAAAAAATGTGCGATCAATCACGATTCAATATTTTAATCGATTGACGGCCATAACCCTTATATAACGAGTCAAAATGTCTGCGGGAAAACAGGACAAACTACCTCAGCTAACGAATATCTAATGATATGATCGAAAGCTCCAGAACAGCTATTAAATGGACCTCTTTGGTGATGCTGTTTTCTCAACTGGGGAACAATGTTTTACGGGATTTAACTGAACTATTTCTGAACTAAAGGAGCCATAGAGTCCCTGACTGACTGTTATAACGCGTGTTCACCAGCAGAGGGCAGCACAGGTCATACTGTGTGAGTGTGTGTGTGTGTCTGAGGATTCAACAGCTTCAAATCACAGAAAAGATGAGTGTGTGTCCCAGCGTACAGTGGTTTCTTTGTGGAGATACTGAATAACTGTTTCTGTCCTCGACAAACACCAGTCAGTGACACACACACACACACACACACACACACACACACACACACACACACACACACACACACACACACACACACACACACACACACACACACACACACACACACACAGCAGCATCAGAGCCGATGACCTCCCAGATCAGGGCACCAGTGGGACACAATGGTCGCTGCCTTACAGTCACGTCTGCCTCTCGTCTCTTGTTCATTGTTTCATCCTTTTTTCCTTCTTCTCCCCACTCTCTCTCTTTGAACCCTTCCTTCATCTCCACTTGCCCTCATCTTCCTTCATCTCTCTATCCATCTTTCCTCCAGGCAAATCCCTCCACCCTCCTCTTTCTCTCCCACAAGTCTCTTTTTGTTAGGGCTGGGACGATACACTTATCTCCTGATACAATACTATCACAATACTTGGGTTCCGATTCGAGTTGAATCATACACTTCTAGGGACTTTTACTTTGGAAGATATCTAAATTAATACAGTAAAAATGTTTGATTTTCAGCATGAAAATGTCCTGAAGACAAATATATCAGTCATTGTCAGGCATTATTTATTATTTTTTTTCCAGCAACCCAAAAGTCAAAGAATAAAGACATTTCCCTCACAAATTAGTGGTATTTTCTTTTTAATTTATAAGGAATATGTAATATTTTAAACTTCTGGTGAATATAATCCAATCAATCTTATTTCCATATATGTATTTTGTAAATACAGTTCCCTTTGTTAACACCTTATTTTGAACACGCGTGTATACTTCCTCTAACTTCTCCAAGGTGGTCTCTAGCTCTCCCGTCAGCTCCATTCTCTTTATAAATCCATGGTCAGCTCCGTCGGGGCCGTTTGAATGCATTTAACATTAATGTCAGTATATGGGTGCTCTACAGTTGTAGCGTAAGCCGTTACCGCGATACGATAACGCTTCCTGTCCATGACAGAGTTAGCATGTAGCTTTAGCCGTGATGTCTAGCTATGCTTTTCCTGTCAATGTGTGAAACCCAAAGTGTTTCCATCCTTAACTGTATGTGTAGTGTTTACCACTTTGGATTTAAAATGTGAGGGTGCAGGTCGTATCCCCGCAGACCCTCCAACGTTTTCTACTTTCAAGTTTCGGTTCGCTGTGGTTTGTTTTGGTTGACGGATACGGAACGGATATGACGTCACGTTACTCAGACTACAACAATAAAAGCGGTAACTTCCTTCTACCTCCGCATAGACTCAAATGAAGCAAATACATAGATTCTGGCATTAAAAAAATCTATTTCAAAATCGTGTTTTCTCCCAACTCTTCCTTCCTTTATCAGTCTTTCTTCTTGCATTCCTCCCTCACCCACCATCACTCTTTCTCTGCGTTTCTTATCCTCCATTGTCTACCACTTTCAGTTTCTCTCTTCCTCTCTCTCTCTACCCGTCTGCAGTCTGAGACTCTTTTGTTGTGAGTTGTCGGTTTGTTCTGAGCAGAAGACTTGACCTTGTCTGGTGTTGGCACCCAGTCTGACCTCTGACTCACATCTTACTCACTGCTGGACGCTCACTCATTTTATGTCTGTGTGTGTATTTATACAGTCTGTGTCCTTGTGTGTCCGTGCAGCTCTCTGTAAGAACAATGACACAATGTACACTCAGCTATTTGCTAGCTACAATGCCTCCATTCTGGCGGACAGCTCCTCCACAAATCTATGTAACATTTTTTGGAGTGTATTACCCACAATCCACCTGGGCAGTTTTTGATACAGTAGGGATAGGATCAGGTAAAGACAAGAAAATTGTATGTGAAAATCCACGAAAAAAGAAGAAACTGCTCCCCTCCAGTGTATTTTGGCAATTCTATGATATTTCATATTTATTTTAAGTTGATTAGCCACACTGTTTGCCAATTGTTTTGGACAAATAACTTAATTTTGTGATCAAAGTTAAAAAAAAAAAAGAAGGTTGTTGGTAAAATAAGAATATGACGTATGATTATAGTAGAAGCTGCAGGTCAAAGGTCATCTTCCAAACCGATAAATCTGTTTATCTGTCAGTTTGTCTTTCTAGTTAGTTAGCTAGCTCGGTGTAGTTAGCTAACTGAGGGTTTTCATTTTATCGTTTAGTTTCCTCCACCTTAGTTTTGTGTGTTTATTTTCACTATGACATTCGTGTGTATGGTGAACGAGTGAAATCAACGCAGTAGATTACACGAAACAACTCACTGACTGTCTCTCTCCCTCTCTCTCTTCTTAACCATCTCCTCCTGCTGGAGATAAATTAAAGGAAAGCAGCCGTTACCGTTTTGGAGGTTTGCCGGCCTCTAACAGGTCCGTATGACGGGGAGCAGAACTTTCAGCTCCAGAGAAAACAAGAGAAAAGTCTCGTTAGATAAATAAACGAATCACAGTGCAGCTTGGTGCGGTGTCGGTGCTGGGAGCTGAGGAGAGAGTGGCCGGTGCATCTCCAAAACGTCCCAAAACTGCATTTCAAACGGCGGAACTCTGCAAAATGTCTATCTGTCCTCCGCTGCGCTGTGACCGGCGTGCTCCTCGGTGAAGCAGCAGCCAAACGGCCGCCTCGCCAGGAGGAGACGAAGAAGAGGAGAGCGAGTGAGAGAGAGTCGGTGTTGAGATAATTCTTATCTCATTTGTGGTCTGATGAACAGTAAATCCATCTAAACTGGGTTGAAAAACGATGCAATCTGGTTGCCGTGGTAATGAATTACGTCTGACTGTTAACCACACCCTCATTCTCTGTTTGAGAAAGAGCCAAAACACAGGAAGTAAAACTGGCTGGAGGGGGGTCTTTAAATGAATTCAAAACAAAATAACTTTTTTCTTGGAACAAAAAAGTGCAGGAAAAACCAAAAAACTGAAAGCAGGAACCAGCCCAGTCCAGTAAAACCCAACCTACCCCAGTCTTCCCAGCCTCAGTAATCCTCCCCCGGCTTATTCATCTGCATTAGGGTGGGTTAATGTCGAGCCTGAGCTGAAACGTAAACCCACCCAAACCTGCCTCTGCCCACACCACAGCAGCCACAGGGGAGGGGTGGGGTAAGACTGAGAGGAAGAAGGCCAACTAGCACAAACCACACGGAGGGGAGGGAAAAAAAAAACACGCTGTGAAGAACGAAACCTAAGCCAGTAAAAACCAACCGACATTAACCACCAAAGAGCGGAGGAATGAGGTGCTTAGTGCAAAACAACAACGACAGACAAGCTCAACAACTTTTCTTTCGCAAGATGAAAGACGACGAGCGAGGTGTTGAAGTGTTAAACCGATGTTTAAACCCACCTCATTAATGCATTTATTAGTGTGATGAAGCAAGAGAAACACTGCACTAAAACTTCCCATTGATCAAACAAGAGTTTTTAAGCTATTCGTCACAATATGAGTCACCTAATGCGGAACAGGCAGGACGGAGGGAACAAAGTGCTGAAAGAGAAAAAGAAGAACCAAAAACGCCCCTCTGGCAATGTCATCAACCACACGTAAGAGGAAAGAAGTGTTCTGGAAAAAACTGTGCACACCGAGCTTGTAGAGCCAAACTCTCCTAACATGCCGTGAGGGAGAGAGGCTGAAAACCAACATAACCCCTTAGACCTGGTTTCTTCAGGTCTGGTGAACCCCTACAGACGGGTTTCTTGTATACAAACATTACTGGGTGTGTGCACATGCAGGGGGCAAAACCGCTTTGGCAGCCGGTTGTAATCAACGTTTGTTTGTACATTCTTGTTGACTACACTAGACCCCTGCAGAGTCCGACCACCAGATACCATTATCACATGACGTATTAGTATGAGGTTTGTTTATTATTATTATCACCTGTTGTGAACGTTAGATCAGACATAAGTGTGATTTGATTTGGGGGACCAGGGTCTGTTTGGTTGACACTCGACACAAGTTAAGTGAGTCTCTCTTGATGGACGCCGCCAGACACTTCTTCCTTAGCGATTCCTCAACAGGTATAACGTTAATATAAAACTTTTTGGTCTTGTTATTAGTACAACCAGTCACACAGCAGCTCTTTGTATGTCAGGCAGGTGAACATTAATATTATAGACCCCTGATAGCTCTCTATTTAATAGCGTGTTGCTGGTTGCTAGCTAACGTTAGCGGTTAGCCCTCAGTCGGAAACGTAACACAAAATGTCAACACAGTATTGCCGATATGTCTGATTCAAATTTAAACGAACGTTAGCTATTTTTAGCTTCAACGGCCGCTTGTTGTTGTGACCGTTGGGGAGAAGGAGCGGCTGCCCCGGTAGACTACCAGACGTCTTCCCCTCAAAACGTAACGGCGTATGTAACATAACGTTACAGCATACCATATTATTATTTTCTGCAATAATCCAAAACACAATGGAACAATCCCATTGGCTTTTTGTCGAGGGAACCAGGACGATGCTAACTTCCTGTTTGGCCTACAAAAATAGGTCATGCCTGGAGCACTCTATTTAGTTATAAACCAAATAAAAATTTGACCTGATGATGGTGCTGTATGAAAAGTCAGGGCATCTACAAAATTTCACACAGCAATCTATCCAATTGTTGTTGAGACATTTCACTCCGAACTAGGGCTGGGCGATATGGAGAAAATCTAACATCACAATATTTTTGACCAAATACCTCGATATCTATATTGCAGGGTTGAATGTTGGTGCTTTTACAAAATATTTACATAGTGACATTTTTTTTATAAATAATCATCAGGAATGTGGACATGATGAATAAGTGGTTAAAGGCAAATAATAGAACAGCCAGAACAGTCTGGTAAGTTCAGAAAATTACATCACTTTACTGTAATGCAGCCTTTAAAACCAGGAAAAGCCAACACTTGTGCCATATTACGATATCCAAAATCTAAGACGATATCTGGTCCCATATTACGATTTCGATATAGTATCGATATATTGCCCAGACCTACTCCGAACTACTCGTGGTGGCGCTAGAGGAAAAGTCAGTTGATCACCAAAGTCAGTAGGATTCATCATCGGAGTACCACGAATGACTTAATCTGGTACACTTAGAATATTTCACTGGATAAGCAGCGCTAAATAACAAGCAAGGGGGTGACTGAAGTCATTAGGACTTTCCTCTGGGGACCATAAATGTCTGTTTTCACGGCCGTCCATCCAATAGCTGTTGAGATATTTCAGTCTGGACCAAAGACAAATAAACAGACTGACATTGCATCCAAAGAGCCATGCTGCTAGCGTGGCTAAAAAGCCATGATTTAAGAAAAGTCAGAGAAAACAAACACTTTTCTATCTTGTTTATCACAGCGTGGCCCCTCAGATACAACTCTTTAAGGCTTCCCACTGCCCTCTATGAATAGAGAAAATGCGTTGGAACGACGTTACGTTGCCAGGCTCACTGTCTCATCTGGGAGCTTGAGCCACTACCAGCCCGGGCCTGTTTGTTCACCACACTGAGCCACAGGGAGGGGACTGAGGGAGGATTTCATTCAGAGAACAGTCTTCTGGGAAACCAAGTCGACCGGGCCCTCCTGTAAGCCTGGCGGATAAATATCACATACGTTGCCTTCTTGTGAAAGCCACACAAGCCAGACTCAAAGCTGTCCTCTCTGAAGTACAGGTGGGGATGTTTTTACAGTTCGAGCACAATGAAAGCGAGGCGGCTGCTGTTACCGGCCTCTCCTCGGAACATCGGGGAGGAAGGAAGCCAGAGGAGGAGTCGAGAAGGGAGGAAGGATGTGTGGGGAGGAGGAGAGAAAGGAGGCCTATCCTGGCTGAACCCCAGTATCCACCCAGAACACGGTGTACAGCAGCGCTGACTCTCGATCACAGGCCAGAGATCAGTGTGTGCTGGCAGTCTGCATTACCAGCACCAGTCTGATGTTATTACAACCGTAATCCACTTGTCAAAACAATATCAGCCCGGCGTCTGCAGCACCCTTATTCCTTCAGCAGGCTCAATCACTTGCACTGCAAGCCAGCCGGCCCCATGGCTTTATTCTGCTGTGGTGAAGAGAGAGGCCACTGAGTTTATTCAAATCATGTGGAAGTGACCGATCGGACAAAAAACATCTGTACGGACGTCGGTTACAACTCGGAAACACCTATTTATCGAAAGTAGTTTCCTAGACAACATAAAAATGGTTTTACCTGAAGGATCCGTAGGATCAAATATCCTTTCAGGTTGTCTACAAATGTCTACACAACCCTCTTTTTAACATTTTTAAATGTTTTTATTTCCATTATTTTGATAGTGAATAGCCGAGGTGACAGGAAATGAAAGGAAAGAGAAGAGGGATGACAGGCAACAAACCCTAGAATACCAGCTTTCAGTACATCGAAGTTTTTGATATACTCGGTGCAATAGACACATTTTGGTCTGTAGTGAAAAACACTGAGGTTTGATCCCCGGCCAGCCTCACCAGACCAGACCAGCCGAAAGCCAGTAAACACTAAAAGAGAGAGTAAACAGCACGGAGAGAGAGAGTGCACACACAGACAGTGACCCAGTGACGGCCCTTTGACCTTTGTGTGTGTGTGTTTGTGTGAGAGTGAGAGAGGCCAATGGGAGGTCATACAGTTCAGTGGACCTGCCAGTGAACAGAAGCTGTCAGACACAGCAGCCGCTATCAGAGCGCAACACCGTCTGCGGACACATTCAGACACGTAAAATACAGGAGATATCATCATTCTGTGATGGAGCAGTCAGGTAGTTTTAGCTTTTATTTCTCCAGGTTTTGAGATATCCATCTCTGATATTTCACTGCAGACGTTTTTCCATCGCATCTACATCTAAGCTGTACCCATTAAAATAAGTAAAATACTGTCCTGGTCAGTTTTTTTGGGTGATAAACTCTGTATCTGTGAGAGTAACAGGTTAATTTAATTAGTAGGGCTCGATTCTAAATCGGGAATCAATCGAAATTAGCTTCCGATCTCGACCATCGAAATCAAAAGCAGGATTGACGATTTTTTTTTTTTTTCTTAGTCAAATGTAACAGCTATTTCACTCATGGTTAAAACTATGAACCAGCACAAAAATCACAATTACTAACATCAACCACCATGTTCTGAACAGACACATAACATTAAAAACACTAACAAAAGTAACATTTGCATTTTGGAACATAAAACTTAAACTACTCAGTCCAGCACTCGGGACTAGGCAGGCATGATGGGAATTGTGGTCCGTCCCTGTTGCTACGATACTCAGGGCACTTCCTGTATGCCTGTGGCATTTTACACTACATGAATTAGCCTAGCGGCTAGTTAGTTAGTTAGTTCGTTAGTTTCCTTACTCATCATAGCTCTTCTACTCTTACTAGGTTTAAATTTAAGTCGCTGCATCTCCCGACAGAACAACACCACGGCTGAATTTCAGCCTACATGCATGTTTTTTCAACTCAACGTTGTTGAATCAGAGCAGCTGATATTGGTAGAAACAAGCTAGCGGGACTACCGAGTGCCGTCTCTCAGCGCACACAGTGACAAACAGCGATCAGACGAGGGCGGAAAAAAGAGAGGAAAGAAACAAGCGCGACTGTAAATGGCAAAAAAAAACATATTTTTGTAGATTACAGCACACTTGTAATGCTCTGCAGAAGGATTTCTGTTATGTTTTTGTATTGATTATGTACTGAGGTGGGTCAAACAGGTACTGATATTAAAAAGATGCAGCTTTTTATATTGTAGACTGTGTTAGTCTAATTTATGAAGCACTATCTAAATAAAAAAGGAGTTCAGTTCTCTTTTTAAAAAATAATTTGAAAGTGTAAATGACAGTCGTCAGAGCATAAAACCAATGATCATGTTGATCTTAATGAATCAAGACTCCATAGTCTAACAATGGCCTGTTTAAATCGAAAATCGAATCGTGACACCCCATATTAATTAGATAGCTAACATGCATAGAACTATCTGCCTCTGTCTACGATCCCCTGCTAGCTTAGCAACAGCCTGTTTTAATGCATAGTTCCCTACTACAACTTAGACCAACTCACACTGTAGATATCTATTCCTACTGGCAACAAGAAATAGTTAATGCTGGTGGAAACTCACTTCTGTGACTAATGAGGGCGTCCAGTCTTACCCTGTTTGGCCCTGAAATGAAAATCAGGCTAATGGCTATCTATAGAGACTGCTTACACTCAGCTGGGACCTCTAACATTGTTATTGCTCAATAAACTTAACATTTGAGCTCAGATGACCTTCGGCGGTTCCGTGAGAAAACCGGGCCTGACTGGTTTAGCTTGCACAAAGGAGCAGCCCTTTGTCCAAAAACCACGAGAGTGTATTCCACGGTTCGGGTCTGAAAGTGGATGTGTGCTGACAGCAGAGCCTGAGCGTGCTGGGAACGGCTCGCTAGCTGCTTGCTAATTCAGAGTAGGAGAGCTGCTCCCACCAGCAGAGGAAATGCCTGTTCTCTCTCTCGGACTAGAGAGACCCGACTTCAGCTGTTATGAATCCTATCTTGCAGCCGAGCAGCCCCAGAGCTACAGCAGCAGTTTATGGAATTGCTGCAACAGACAGTAAAAAAACGCAGCCTGACTGGGCGCTGCTCTGGGAGATGACAGGACGGCAGGGAACAGACGGAAATGACAGCGAAATCACGGGGATTTGCGTGTTTCCCTAAATGTTTGGCAAAACGTGGAGGCAGCAAGTGACGTGTTTTTTATTTATTTTACCGAGCCAAGCTGAGCTCAACAAACCCTCCAGATGACTTTTCTCCTCTGCAGTCATTTCCTGTTTCCTGCTGCACTCCAGAAAAATTACCATTCCCACAATCGCACCTGGCAATCGAAACTGCACTTCACTGTGAAAGGCAGCACTTCCTGCACGACTGACAGAGAAAGTGCTGCAAGTGCTGTGTAATGCAAGCCCTCAGGAAGAGCGCCGGGCTGTGAAGCAAATGTTTGTAGTGGCCAAGCGGCGGTACTACAACTTCCGTGTCCGTCACGTGACGCCATTGGGCCCAAAAATACTTTTTCCCATAGACTTACATTGGGAAAGAGACGTCTGTAACTCAGCAGATCATTTTTTATTGAGGTGGATCAACTCCCCAGTACAAAGACTTGAATAGCCCGAATCCAGAGTTATTTTCCTTCCTCCGTTCATGTGAATGAGACCCAGACCGAGGCTGGAGTGGCAAGAGATAAATATTCTTTTGAGTCCGTTTCAATGCGCCATGAATCACACATATAATGTTTTACCATTTAAAACATAATTTTGCAAGTCAAGAAAGTCTCAGTTTGTCGTAGTATCATTTAGTTTTGTGTGAAACCGCTCGGTGAACTACATCTCTCGTCTCGCACAACATACGTCACCAACACTAGCTAGCTAGCTAACTTAGCTATGTTCCACGCACAGATGAAACGTTATCTGACCTGATGTGATTTATCCAGCGACTCCTGGTCTTTTAATCAGCCGGGAAGAGAGAGAATGATCAGACCCGTTGCTGGTGTGAGTTCATCCCAGTAGGAAACAAACAGACATCGTAGCTTCAGAGAGAGAGACGTCACTTATGAGACTTTTGGGTGTGTCGTCTCTCTTATTACGTATTTTCACAGTCTGATACTTCAACAGTTTTACAACAAACTGAGACTTTCTTGACGTGCAAAATTATCTTTAAATTGGCAAACATCATATTTGTGATTCCTGGAGCAATTCAAACTGTCTCTCACCGTTGACATATTTTTTCCGAAATAAGGTCCCATGGGGGTCCACCGGAAAGGGCGTGACTTTGCCTCTCTATAAAAGCCCGAGGCACTCAATCCGTGGGTTTACTTCCACGCGTGTATATATATCTTTAAAGCTGTATTATAATAATATATGTAGAAGTAAAGAAGCAGAGACAGAAAGACCAAAATAAAAAGACGCTTTCTTCGCTCCAACTTGCTGCCCGGAGAGCTCCAGCCCAGCTAGAGGCCTGCTGAGTTCACAGCCTGCTGCCCACCACACTGGGCCCACACACACACACACACGCACACACGCAGACGCACACAGCCCTGTCTGCTGCCACTGCCGTTGCTATGGTAACCCTTGGGCACGGTGCCGTGATCAACAAGGCCCGGGAGCTGCCGGGGCGCCATTGCAGCGACCTGGCTGGCACGACCGTGCGCACACACACACACACACACACACACACACACACACACACACACACACACACACACACACACACACACACACACACACACACACACACACACACACACACACACACACACACACACACACACACACACACGGTGGCACACAGAGATGGAGATAGAAGGAGACAAGGAGGGAGAGGAACACACACTTTAAAAAAGACTGGCACAGTTAGAGGGAAGGAGAGAGAGTTCAGTAATGGAGGGACAGGAAGAGTTAGAGAGAAAATGAGGTGCACACACACCCCTCGACCTCCCCTGGGAGACGTGCACTGTAACGTCTAGACGGCTGGTATCAGCCTGGCAGCAGCAGTCTCTCTCACTGACACAGCATGTAGTAGATATCAGCCTAGTTACAGCCTCCCCTCCTCTACTACAGTCAGTCTCTCCATGGAAATAAATGAACTAGTTTAGTGCTGCTTAACCCTGAGGAGAGGGGGGCTGTTTATGTGCATGTGTGTGTGGGATAGTCAGCCCATTAGACAGGTATCTCGGGGTCAGGACAGACATGGAGACAGTGAGGAGGAAAAGATGCAGAGAGGAGGGAGATGCACAGAGAGAGAGAGAGAGAGAGAGAGAAAGGTGCCAGACATGCTATAGGGACTCAGGGCAACAAGAGAACAAACAATTACAGCTCTGTCTCTTTTCTCCCTGCTCTCTCTTTCTCTTTTCTCTCCATCCATCCATCCATCCATCCATCCATCCATCCCTTCTTCTCTCGATCACACAGCCCGTCTATGCTTCACCACAGAGACTAAATGGGATTAAAAAGCAGGACTCCTGCATGATGGTTATACCTCTAACATGTGCATTGGGACAGGAGACACATTATTTTCATTTCGTAACTTGAAAGAAAACAGCAGCAAAACTGCAAGTAAATACACTTAATGGTAGAGCTTGAAAGGATAATTATGGTTTATGACAACATAGGTCCTTCTTGTTATTAGGGCTGAGACGATTCACCTATCACCCGATTCGATACTATCACGATACTTGGGTACCGATTCGATATGTGTTGTGATTCGATATTACGACTTATTGCGACTTTTTTAACACTAGACCATGAGAAAAAGTTGAATCATACACATCTAGGGACATTTAAATCTAAATTAATACAGTAAAAATGTTGATTTTTCAGCATGTATGTAGTCAGAGATGTCCTGAAGTCAAATATATCAGTCATTGTCAGGAATTATTTATTTCATTTTTCCAGCAACCCAAAAATCAAAGAATAAAGACATTTCCCTCACAAATTAGTGGTATTTTCTCTTTAATTTATAAGGGACATGTAATGTTTTATACTTCTGGTGAATATAATCCAATCAATCTTATATCCATATATATATTTTGTAAATACAGTTCCCTTTGTACACACTTTATTTTGAAAAAGCGGACGTAGTCACGCGTGTATACTTCCTCTAACTTCTCCAAGGTCGTCTCTAGCTCTCCCGTCAGCTCCGTTCTCTTTATACATCCATGGTCAGCTCCATCGGGGCCGTTTGAATGCATTTAACATAAATGTCAGTATATGGGTGCTCTACAGTTGTAGCGTCGGCCCATTTGACCACGGAGATGAGAGCGACGGCCGGCTCGACCGTACATCACCGCAATACGATAACGTTTCCTGTCCGTGACAGAGTTAGCATGCAGCTTTAGCCGTGATGTCTAGCTCTGCTTTTCCTGCAACGTGTGAAACCCAAAGTGTTTCCATACTTTACTGGATGTGTAGTGTTTACCACTTTGGATTTAACATGTGAGGGTGCAGGTCGTATCCATACAGATCCTCCACCGTTTTCTACTTCCTAGTTTCGGCTCGCTGCGGTTTGTTTTGGTTGACGGATACGGAACGGATATGACGTAACGTTACTCAGACTACAACAATAAAAGCGGTAACTTTCTTCTACCTCCACATAGACTCAAATGAAGCAAACATATTGAATCTGTCATTAAAAAATCTATTTAAAAATCGTAAAAACAGGCAGTACAGTAACAGAATGTTGTTAATAAGTGTTGACAGCTCTGTGACTCCAATGTAAAGATGATGCGTGAGGTCATAGTCACGCTTGTTGCTGATACGCTTTACAGCATCAGACTGGTTTCATTCTCTCGTCGTGTCGATCACATGCATTTCACATTCGTCCTCTGACTCTACAGTTACCGCTAAATGTTTTTCTCCACATTTTCCCTGATCCTAGATTAAGTTTGATTATTGCTGAGGTCGGCCATAATGATGAGACCCGATGCTGAGCCGGCATTAAATCCCCACTTTGGCTCCTGAAAAAAGGGACTAATGTGGCCATATCATCTCCATCTACATGAATAGAACATGAACACAGATACGGATAACGCCGGGCCTCTGTGATAACATATCATAAATATTACAATATAGTCTAATATTATCAATATTCCAATTATGTAATATTCATGAACGGCAGTAAAGCAGCGAGGGGGAGCAGTGTTTAAGTATTCATCCAGGCGGTGAGACGGCGGATGGGCGGCTGGCTAAACATGTCACTTCACGCACATAAACACACACAGTCAGAGCTGGCCTGCAGTCTCTCAGGTGTGTGTGTGTGTGTGTGTGTGTGTGTACATTACCAGAGCCAGACAGACAGGATAGCGTCTAGACACCCCTGCCCTCCCCCCAACCCCCCCCTGCCATAAAGCCAGACTGACTACACTCTCTCCGAGTGATTGAACCAGACTGGAGGGTCAGTAATGTCAGGGTTAAAGGGAGTGTGTGCATGTGTGTGTGTGTGTGTGTGTGTGTGTGTGTGTACACACTGTGTGGGGGTCAACCAGGGTCAGTGTGTGAATGGGTGGGGGTGGGGGGTTGAGGTACATTTATGTATGATTAGAGCTCAGTCTGCTGTAGCATGTTGCTCAAAGCTTCACCAGGGTTGCCTGTATGTCTGTGTGTGTCTGCTTTAACCTGGAAGCAGAGCTTTAGCTTTAGCAGCCTCGTCGCTAACATACGCATCATCGTCATCATCATCATCATCAACCTCTTAAACAACAGACGACACAGACGCATGTTAGAGGGCTGTGACAGCATTAGAGGGAGGATATCAGCCAGTAGGATGCACACAAGCACACAAGAGCAAATAAAGACCAACAGGAAGGTGGATATAGCAAAACTAACAATGAATTGATGCTACTAACAAGTATCATGGAATTTGTTGACAATAAGTATAATACAATTATGGCTGTCAAAGTTAATGCGATAATAATAACGAATTAACGCAAATTCATTTTAACGCCACTTATTTCTTTAACGCATTAATGCAACTTTAGGTTAAATTTTAAAGCTAGAGTGAAGATACTGGCATCATATGAAACTAGAAAATCTAAAGAATCCATTGGTACCAACCATGTTATACTAGCTTGTTGTGAAGGAGGTTAAATAACACTCCAAACTTGCGCTAAATTTTGTCGAGGAAAAACTGGCAAGGGGTCCCTTGACCTCTGACCTCAAGATATGTGAATGAAAATGGGTTCTATGGGTACACACAAGTCTCCCCTTTACAGACATGCCCACTTTATGATAATCACATGCAGTTTGGGGAAAGTCATAGTCAAGTCAGCACACTGACACACTGACAGCTGTTGTTGCCTGTTGGGCTGCAGTTTGCCATGTTATGATTTGAGCATATTTTTTATGCTAAATGCAGTACCTGTGAGGGTTTCTGGACAATATTTGTCATTGGTTTGTGTTGTTAATTGATTTCCAATAATAAATATATACATACATTTGCATAAAGCAGCATATTTGTCCACTCCCATGTTGATAAGAGTGTTAAATACTTGACAAATCTCCTTTTAAAGGTACATTTTGAACAGACAAAAAGATTAATCGCGATTAAATATTTTAATCGATTGACAGCCATACCTTTAATATAATATGATGTTTAAAGTATTTGTTGGTATTGAAGAACTTACATAGTACTTTAGAAAAACAGTTAGTTCCCAAATGAAATAGACAGAAATCAAGACTCAAAGATACGATAAAAAAAAAAGCTGAGATTAACTGAGATTGCACATGCACGTGCACACATCTCAGCCCGCTGACTCCTATCAGCAACCCAGCCAGCCATCCAGACACATAGATCTTTGTTAACTTAGCAGGGGGTGGGGGGGTTATGAAAATTATTCTGCAGTGTTCATATCTGTACAGGTCAACATCACAGGCTACTGAAGGCAGGAAAAGGTAAAATCATGCTGAGGTCTGGACAGAACAACAGAGAAAAGAGAGAAGAAATGAAAAAGAAATAGAAAGAAGTAGCTGCCAGATTGGCTCAAAGGGAAAGAGTCACAGAAAAAGAAAACAGAAGGATAAAGAGAATATAGCTCAGGTTGAAGAAAGAGACAGAGATATTGGACGCAGAGAGAAGACGGGATACAAAAGATAAGAGCGGGAAAGGAGAGGAAAGTCAGCGGAGGAAGAGATAGAGGTGCGGGGAGAATGTGGTAAAGGCAGACAGATGTTAAAGGCAGACAAACAA
This sequence comes from Sebastolobus alascanus, assembly GCA_916701645.2. Taxonomy (NCBI): domain Eukaryota; kingdom Metazoa; phylum Chordata; class Actinopteri; order Perciformes; family Sebastidae; genus Sebastolobus; species Sebastolobus alascanus. The sequence continues at coordinate 5,052,204 of CAKAOJ020000101.1, read as the reverse complement.
CAAAGCGTGGCGTCTTGTGTCTCATCTCCGAGACAGAACAACAAAACAGCGGAGCGGCGGATAAAAAAAAAAAGAACAAAACCAAAGAGATGAGAGAGAGGAGGAGGAGGAGGAGGAGGAGAAGGAGGAGGAGGAGGAAGAAACGAGTGGGCTTTTGTCTGTCTGTCTCTCTGTCTGTCTGCATGCTTCCTGGCACATGTTCATGTGATAGAACAGGCAACCCCCCCCCCACCCACGACACACCTCACCCCCCACAGGAGAGGCGATTTCACCATCTCAACTCTAAAGTAGGTTTTCAACTATCAGACGCCTCCCAGACAGACGTATGCTGCGTATGTGCTGCAAACTCTCTCGGTGGCGGTTATGATCAGCCAAACGGAGACAGCAGGGGGACGCTGTGGGTGGGACACAGGAAGCTCTGGGAGACGTGATGGGACACATCCAGACTGGAGCTGCTCGGTCTGTTGGGGTTTCACAGACATACTGGGAGATGTCACATTCACCCACCTCCAGTATTGATGGTGTGTTTGTATGTGCTCTATGAGAGGGTGTTTTCACACTTGGTCCCTTTCAGCCCTCCAAACGAACTCAGAGCGATTAGTCAGCATTTTTTGCGTATATGTGAACACTCAGACCCTCTGAAACTGGTCTGAGTACGGCTCGATTCAAGTCGGCGTTGCGGTTCGCTTAATCGGTGCATTGGGAACTAGGGATGTTAATAATTAACCGTTTAACCAACATTAAGCATTTTAACCGATTAACGCTATCGGTTAAAACAGTTAAAGGAAATATTAATAATGAATTAAAAAGCTGAGCGGCTCAGAGGAGCGGCTCGATACTTTAAGGAGAAAGGCTGGTCCACCTTAACAGCCCATCCTAAGAGGCGGAGCCGGAGTTGCAGGATACAGGAAGTTGTCTCCGGTCTCTCCAGCTCGCTTGAGCGGATCGGAGGAGTTGTAGTTTCCGGGCAGACACACAGCGGAAACCTGCTAAACTAAACTAAATGTGCGGTGGAGACTTATCTATCTGCTACAGTAACTCTCCTGTACGGGTGACTCAGTTGTCTGTTGAGCTCATACACTGCAGCCGCATGCGAGGCACAAATCTTGTCGGTTAACGGTTAATAATCGGTTAACGAGGGTCGGTTATCGGCTAGAGAACATTTTTCAAAATAAGCATCCCTAAAATTAACAGTTATTTACAGCCCTACAGTAAAGCACACTTCTGTCTAATATATCATTGTATGCAGCAGCATTAAGCAGCCATTAAAGGGACTATTTGTAACTTATCACGCGCATAAATCTTAACGGGTCGGTATCCCATGCGCGCTCGCGTGTGGGTACGCGAGCGCGCAGCAGCTCTGCTCCTGCCTGTTTGCACACCGCGCTCGTTCTCACACGCTCGGCTCGCTCCACTTCCACGTGAACGCGCGCACACTACACACTGCAGAAGAGTTAGTTTAGCTCTGAGAATATCTGGTGAATGTGCAGTGGACGTTTTTGGAGAAATAACTGCTGCAGATCCTCCAGACCAACAGAGGTTTCCCGTGTCTTGAGAAGTGACGGGGCTCCGCAGCGAGTTACGTTATCGTCTCGACCGGGTGTCGGTCTCTCCCCCCCCCCCCCCCGTTCCCTCCGTTCCCTCCGGATCGGGAGGAAAAGCCAACACTAGGATCAGCATTGATTCCTGGAGAGACCTTCGTCTGGTCAGCTAACATTACTGCCAAGCAGGTGAAATACAGAGTGATATTGTGTGTTAGCTGACGTGTGTCGCCTCACTGTTTAGACCGGTGCTCGTTCATGTCAATGTAGCGCAAGCACAACGCTGACTTTCGTTGACATTGCGGCCACAGGTGTCGCTGTGAACAAGCAATTTCTGATTCTTACATATAGCCCCTTTAAAGTTACTACGAGGAACTTTTATTTTGTTTTGATTTTGGCGGTCCCTGTGGACAGAAGCGGTAGTGTTTTTCCGAGCACCAGAGTCCCTTTAGAAAGCCTTTCATTTTACCGATAGCCTTAATCAAACGGTTAATTATAAACATCCCTATTGAGACTGTTTCTTAACCAGTTAAAAGTTCCTCGTAGCAACTTTAAGATTTCCTTTAGTTGAAACTAAGGAGCCAAGTCCAAATTTTACTGAACAACTAATGAAAAATATGCAAAAGATGAATTGATAGTCGACATATTAGCAACAGTAAGTGCAGCCCTTTTTCACAACTTACAAAGAAACTAATTCTGAAGTTAACTAAAAAAAACTTTACGCGGACTAAAACATGTAAAACACATAATGAGGAAACAGAGAGCTCTGCGTCTTCAAAAGACAAATGGCCTCCTCCTCTGGTGTGTAATTACACCCCGTCTGTTTGTAATAACTCAGTTTAATCTGCTCAGCTTCTTTCTTTTTTTTTTTATCATCTCTTCCCACAAATCATAACTGGTTTCCATTTTGGAAAAAGATGGCTCCTCAACAGCAACATATGCTTGCGTGGCGTTTTATTCTGCTATGACTCACTGTCATACTCGCTGTCTCTCCACCCAAGATGGACTGCCTCTCTCTCTCTATTTTAGTCTCCTCTTCCTCTCTCATTATGTCCGTCTCTTCTGCTCTTTTTGTCACACTCCTCTCACTCTCCTTCAGTCTGTATTTATCTGATTTTTAATCCATCTAACCTTTTTCTTTCATCATTTATAGCTCCCCTTCTCTTCTGTCTTTCAGCCTCCTCTCTGTATCCCACCTCTTCTCTTTCACTTCACAATACTTTTGTCATTATTTCAACCTCCTCTCTGTCTCCTACCTTCCCTCCCACTTTTTTCTCCTCTCCCACTCCCTCCGATTCTCACATGAAGGGGTGTAAACATGTCTTCCACATGCGGTCTCATTGTGCCGAGCCAACAGAGCAAAACACCCCCACCACCACCACCCCACGATGCCTGGCGGGCAGGATTAAGAAGGAAAAGAGAGACAGAGACAGAAAAGAGAGGAAGGAAGAGACAGACCAAAAGGAAAGAAAGACAGTGAAAGTGAGACAGTGATAAAGGGAAGCAACGTCAGTGCAAAAAGGGGGGTGGAAAAAAAGCAAGTTGCGCATTTATATGAGTAGAAAAATGCAAGATAAAGGGAAATACGAGTGGGAAAAAAAAAGTCCTATCAAAAAAACTTTTCTTTCCCTTGCTGGAACACTTGGCCGTGACCGCGGGCTGAACTTCAGTGCGGTGCTGAGCAACAGCTGCCGACAACAGAGGAAGCTACAAAAAAGGAAAAGAAGCTGCAGAAGAAGAAGAAGAAGAAGCGGGCGAGGTGCGGCGAGGAGGAGGGGGGGGGCACTCTCTAAGTAATGGTGGTTGGTGTTTTGGAGATGACCAAGATGTTTTAGGCTTGCTCAGGGAGGGATGGAGGTATAAATAGAGCTGGGGCGGCGGGGGTGGAGGGGGGGGATTGAAGGGGTTCAAACAGAGGGGAGGATAGTTAAATGTGGAGAGCGGCTCGTGTCTGACTAAAAAGAAGAAAAACTCAAGTCCTCTGGGCAAAAAGACCAACCCGGATACTGCAGCAAGACAGTATCTCTCCGTGCCTCCGCAACTGACTGCTTCCCTTTAACTGCCACTGAAGCAGTAACGCAAAGTAAAGAATTTAAAGAAACTCATTCTCGTACTAACTTCTAGTGCAGGGGTCAGCGATTATGTTCAACCATGGGTCAGTTATTTTCCAGCATTATTCAAAGGGGCATGGTGGAGATGCAACCCTAGAGGTTACAATTATTTTAATTATTGATTAAGCTGCCAATCATAATAGTTTTGTCCGTAAAATGTCAGAAAACAGTAGAGAATGCCTGTTAGAATTTCCCACCGACCACGTGTTCAGATATCTTGTATTGTTTAGGGCTACCCCCCTGAGAGTCCAGAAGTCAAATCAAAAAAGTCTAGCCGTCTTTTTTTTTTTTAGAGGCTAGATCTAGGAAGAACTTTCTGCTCCAAATTTCTGAATGGTGATGACCAGCCGCAAGCCACCTTTACCCCGGGCCTTCCAGGTCGATCTAGAGCCGGTCGCAGTGCATCACCACAGAGGAAATGGGCCCGGCGGGGGGGCTGTCGCTGTCCCTGACCCGTCGAGTTGGATCCCCGGGGCAGACTCTGCGGACCCCACTGGTTGAGAAGTGTACAAATATTTTCGGTTCATTATGAAACTGTGACGGGCCACAATTGACCGCATTTGACTACTGGTGCCTTCAAATGAAACTCGTGAGCTCGTGTTTACAACATGGGAAGTCGTGTACAAAATATGCTCGGCTTTCAAGTGGTTAAGTCGTGAGAACGCCGCTGCTAAGCAACGACAATATTAGCGTTACTGTCGGCGTCTAGAAGCCACAGAGTCTAACAATTTAGCAAGCTAGCAAGTGGGTAACATAATGTAGGAAATGCAAAGACATAATGACAGGAGAAAGATGAAGCTGTTAAATGGTAAATGGACTTGCATTTATATAGCGCTTTTCTAGTCTACCGACCACTCAAAGCACTTTACACTACATGTCAGTATTCAACCATTCACACACACATTCATACACTGATGGCAGACGCTGCTGAGGTGCTAACTTTGCCCATCAGGATGTAATCTAAGTACTCATTCACACACCGATGGCTATGCCTTCAGGAGCAATTTGGGGTTAAGTGTCTTGCTCAAGGACACATCGACATGTGACCCGGAGCAGCCGGGGATCGAACCACCGACCTTCCGATTGGTGGACAACCTGCTCTACCCACTGAGCCACAGCCGCCCCATGTTGGGAATATCAACATTTTCCTCAGACATATTATAAAATTACAAAGAAAAACAATATACGGCTAAAATTACAATATATTAACTTATTATGCACCGAAAAAATAACTTCCATAACTTCCGCCATTTCTGTCAACATGAAAAAACACGTCACAAGTCGTGAACTTCCACTTCCGAGGTCGTGAATACGACATGAGGGGGCGTTCATATGGGCCCAACTCGTAAACAAGGTAAACGAGGTGAACGCGACCCCATTTGAAGGCACCATATGTTAATGTGGTCGAAATCATCACTGAAACTCAGGCCAATGGTGATTTTCTGAAGGAAACAGATATTCAGTTTACTGTGACTAAAAATGATTATTTGTTTAGCAGATAAATGATCTGTCGATTGACTGAATAATGGACTAATCTTTTCAGCTCTAACTCATTTAAACACGTCTGCTTTGTGCTGCACTCAGAAACTTGAAATGCACTTGATGGTTTATCCACAAATGGTGAACTGCGCCATTTATGGTTGAATGAAAATAGGGTAGTTATTGTTGCACACCATGTCTAGAGTGTTACCTATTTGTGCTCACCTTTGATTATATACTTATATTGTTACAAGGTCAAGTATATTACACAAGCCTGTTATATTGTTACCTAGAGTGGATTCATGAAAAATTATGCAAATGTTTTGATGCAAAAGGGAAAACTTGTGCTTTCGCTTGAGGGCTTAATATTTTTGTTGGAGGGCTGGGTTTGGCCCACGGGCTGCTATTTTTCTACCTCTGCTCTAGTGGTATGTAACCATGCAGTTCTGGTGTTATGAGCTCTGCTTTTAAGATCTCCAGAGTGGTGACTCTTCTCTATTAACTGATTAATGGTATGGTCTATAAAATGACTCATCTCTCTTTCCTAAAGACTGAGGTGACGTCTTCAAATTGCTTTAATTTGTCCAAAACCCAAAGAGAATCACTTATTGGTTTTAATGCCACTAATTTCTTTAACGCATTAATGTAACTTGTGATTTTTAGCTTGTAGCGGGCTCAGTTTTAAAGCTAGAGTGAAGATACTGGTATCATGTGAAACTAGAAAACCTAAAGAATCCATTGGTACCAACCATGTCATACTAGCTTGTTGCGAAGGAGGTTAAATACCGCTCCAAACTTTCGCTAAAGTTTGGCGAGGAAAAACTGTCATGGCCATTTTCAAAGGGGTCCCTTGACCTCTGACCTCCAGATATGTGAATGTAAATGGGTTCTATGCGTGCCCACGAGTCTCCCCTTTACAGACATGTCCACTTTATGATAATCACATGCAGTTTGGGTCAAATCATAGTCAAGTCAGCACACTGACACACTGACAGCTGCTGGTGCCTGTTGGGCTGCAGTTTGCCATGTTATGATTTGAGCATATGTTTTATGCTAAATGCAGTACCTGTGAGGGTTTCTGGGTTATTAATTGATTTCCAATAATAAATATATACATACAGTTGCATAAAGCAGCATATTTGTCCACTCCCATGTTGATAAGAGTGTTAAATACTTGACAAATCTCCCTTTAAGGTACATTTTGATCAGATAAAAAATGTGTGATTAATTTTTAATTGCGATTAACTATGGACAATCATGCCATTGAATATTTTAATTGATTGACAGCCCTAGCAGAAGTGTTATATTTGAAATGATTTGAAAAGCATATTCAATACTTTTTCAATAAAAATGTTATTAAACTCTGACCCTGGGCAAATGAAATCAAAATTGCCTGCATGACTCCAGAGGTAAAATATTTCTAGTACTTTAAAGTACTTTGTGTGAACTGACCTTTCAATGTGTTCGGATTCTTTTTGTTGTCTTTTTAAAAAAAAAAATCTGTGTTAATAAAAGTGTCTACTTGTGTGTGTGTGTGTGTGTGTGGATGTGTTTTTTTATATATGACTCTGCTAAGGTTTGTTTGATGATAATAAATGAAGCGTTTCTCTTAAGTGTTTTATGATATCTTCGACACGGAGAGCAGCGGAACAACACAGACTTGACATCTCCTTCCTTCTGTTTTTCCCCCTCTCTGCCTCTTTTCTTCTTCCCTCTTGTCATATCTTTGTTGCCTTCTCTCTCTCTCTCACGCTAATTTTTTTCACCACCCACACCGCCTTCTTCTTCCTTCCCTTTCTCCTTTTCTCTCGCCGTCTCTCTGTAGAAGTACCACTTGGGGAGTTCAGCTCACGGCGAATTTTGCAGAATGAAAAGAAGCTTCTGACTCGACGAGGTAAAACTCTTTTGGGGCGACACAAAGACTGAGTGTAACCAGAGTATCTACAACTTAGCAACACCCACGCACACAGACACACACTTTCATATCTTCAGTAATCTTTTCAGTGCTGAGGGTGGTAGCTCACCCTTTAGGGCAAGGATGTCAGGTCAAGATCATGGTGAGTTTCCATTCATTTGAAGAAATGTTTTTTAAGTGAGGTGTTTTTACAATATGGAGGTTTTAACATTTTTTTTTAAAGCAGAATTAGACAATATTGGACTGAGGCTGATTCACTGCCATTCAATGCTGCATGGAGCTGCAGTCTGACTCTCTGCGTGTGTGCTTCTGCAGACAAAAAACAGCTGAGAGGGCATGTCTGTCTCTGTTTAGGGCTGTGTGACACACACACACACACACACACACACACACACACACACACACACACACACACACACACACACACGCTCTGTGCTCCTAGACATTCAGCCAGGCTGGTAGACATTCAATGCAGCAACAGTCACGTATTAACTGAGGGAAAAGCAATTTGGCTCTTGAAATGGGACTCCCGAACAGTCCCACCCGCCTACTCACACACACACACACAAACACACACACACACGTATACGGATGCAATTCATCATAGGAAGCAAGTTTCTTACGAGGAACCATAAACTCTTCCCATTAAGATTCCTGTCTCATGAAAATATAATTGCTGTAAATGAGCAGCCCAGGGTGCCGCATAACCGGCAGGGGATTAAGTGTTTATGGAAAGAATCATTATTACAATCGCAGATGCACAGAATTTTTGACAATTTACGATATTAGAGGGTGTCATTTTTTTCTTTTTAAGGATGAAATCAATCTGATTGGCTGTTCAGCTTAAACGAATCAGCGCACGAGAAGAGAAACGGACGTGAATAGGCAAGCCGACGAGTAAAGTCACACAGAAGGCTCTTCTCGTTTTTCATCTTCATTAGGCTCGTCGCCGTAGTTGGTGTTACACGGTGGTCGGGCACACACCGATTACATTAACACCGTCCCCACCATCGTTTTTTTTACAGAAATAAAACCCATTTAGTTCATTTGATGTATCAGCGCCGTGTTATCAAAACATAGTCGGACGACGGACGCTACAAACTGACAGTGAATGCGTCTGCTCTGTATGGAGTCTCCGCTAAAGACCAAGGTGACGTCTTCAAATTGCTTATCTTGTCCAAAACCCAAAGACAGTCACTTTACTTTTACATTAGACAAAGAAAGAGCAACAAATCGTTGTAAGATGCAGCAGCTGGAACTAGGGAACGTAGGATGTTTTAGCCTAAAATTTACGTTTTGCTATTTGCAGGAATTAGAGCTGTCTAAGTTACCGCGATAATAACACGTTAACGCAAAGTCGTTTTAACCCAACTCATTTCTTTAACGCATTAACGCAACTTGCGATTTTAAGGTTGTAGCGGGCTCAGTTTAAAAGCCAGAGTGAAGATAGTGGCATCATATGAAACTAGAAAAACCTAAAGAATCCATTGGTACCAACCATGTCATACTAGCTTGCTGGCGAAGGAGGCTAAATAACACTCCAAACTTGCCATTTTCAAAGGCAAGGAGGACAAAGCGGTCACAGCCAGTGTGCGTGGCGTAGCAGCGCCAGGTGAAAACCTGCAGCCCCGCAGCGAAAGCTGGACCGGCGAGGCCAGACACACAGCCACCCGACGGTAAAGATCAAAGTAAGCAATCGAGCCGCGCTGCTCACGGTCCATGTGTCTTCTGTACAGTACAGTACTTTACGCTGGATATTTTCTCTTTCTTCATCTGGGTTAAGATGTAAAGGGTTCTGTCAGCTTTCAGTTCCCTTAAAAGATGTAAATTCAATTAAATGTAATGTAATTCCCAGTTTAGTGAAAAGAGGTGAAAAAAAATTGAAATAATAATACAACAGTAGGCGAAATATGTGAAAAAACTAAAAAAAAATTCCAAACAGTTCACTCACAACTGAAAACAACAGCATGACTGTTATTATTAACTCTGAATGAATCACATTACATTTACATTATGGGGCAGGCTGCTACTCCCAAAACACATGTAGGCCTATAACTCTTTTTCAGTTTGGAGCCAATAAACACATCTGTTTTAAAAAAATATGTTTTCTGTCTTAAGATACAGTATGTGCCCTTACATTGCGAATAGAAAGAAAAAAGGTAGGATCATGTCTTGGGTGGAGTATCCCTTTTAATTTTGTAATAACGTGATATAATATCGTCACCGCAAAAACCAAAAGAACTACGGTGATATATATTTTTGGTCATATGGCCCACCCTGACATTAGAGGGTGTCATTTTTTAAAGGATTTGGGATTTATAGATAAAGGCGTCGCTCACACGATGGCACCTTTCTTGGTGTGGCCCTTTCATGAAGCCTCACCTGGCGCAGAGCTCAGTGTGGGTGATCCGCTGGGTTAATCTGGCCGACAGATGGGGCGGGCTGTGGGTAAGCAGGCGCCGTGTACTGCGATAGCGCTGGGACGGCACTGGGCTGGGCCAAGCCGGATGCTGTGACTATGACCTATATTAATAATTCACATGCAGGATCTCCACGCCGCACGGAGCAGGAGCCCTAATCATCATTAGCAACGCCAAGCCGGGAGCCACGGTAGCATCCAGCAGAACGCCAAGCGTGAAGATCGGGGACGGGAGATAGGAGGAAGGCACGCCGTCCCTGTCCTCCTCTCAATTTTCCATGCGTCTGATTCAACACTAAAAATACCTCCTTCATATAGTGTGTGTGGTCAGTGCGTGAACTCCAAAAAGTGGCCACTTAAACTCTGAGTCAAATGCTTTCAGTTAGCCTACATGATACACTCTTCTCTCTTCAGCTTTCTCTTATACTACATTAATCTATTATTTCCATGACAACCGGTCTCTGAACACCAACTATAAATTTCCACATCATTTAAAGTTTAATAGCAACCAATCTTGAATAATGGAGGATAAAGCTATAATAATGTCTACTTTATGTTTCTGCCTGATTCACGTTGCTTACTTTATGTTTGCTCGTATATAAATGTATTTGCTTCTAATTCTTATAGAGGTGAGATTCCCCCTATAAGCCCCGAGGGGTTGTTTTAAATTACTCTCACAATCTCACTTTTGTTGTTGTGTTTCTGCTGTTTTGTTTTATGGTGCAAACAAATAAATCTCTACATCTCCATGCTGTGAGTTGAAATGCTTTGCTCTCCATAGGTGAGATGTGGATGTTTGTAGCGGGACCAGATTCACCAGTATAGACTTTATATTCTAGCATAGTCTAGTTAACATCTTGTGATCATGTCTGTAGAGACCTGCATGATAAAAAAAAGCTCCCTAAATACATCTTTTGGCACTCAGTACCAAATCCAATAGAGAAAATACAGAATATCGCCTGCCTTATACTTTAATAAAGAGTATTTTTCCTTCTTAACACCAGTTCATCTAAGGGATCGACCAACTATCGCACTAATCGCACGTTTTTTATCTGTTCAAAATGCACCTTAAAGGGAGATTTGTCAAGTATTTAATACTCTTATCAACATGGGAGTTGATAAATATGCTGCTTTATGCAAATATATATATGTATTTATTACTGGAAGTCAATTAACAACACAAAACAATGACAAATATTGTGCAGAAACCCTCACAGGTACTGCATTTAGTATAAAAAAAATATATGCTCAAATCATAACATGGCAAACTGCAGCCCAGCAGGCAACAACAGCTGTCAGTGTGTCAGTGTGCTGACTTGACTATGACTTGCCCCAAACTGCATGTGATTATCATAGAGTGGGCATGTCTGTAAAGGGGAGACTCGTGGGTACCCATAGAACCCATTTTCATTCACATATCTGGAGGTCAGAGGTCAAGGGACCCCTTTTGAAAAGGGCCATGCCAGTTTTTCCTCGCCAAAATTTAGCACAAGTAAGGAGCGTTATTTAACCTCCTTCCCAACAAGCTAGTATGACATGGTTGGTACCGATGGATTCATTAGTTTTTCTTGTTTCATGTGATGCCAGGATCGCTACAACCTATTATCTGGTTAACTTGGACAGCCCTATTTTTTAATACAAATGTATATCAGTTCCAGATATCGATTATCGGCCTCCTTGATTACTAATAATCGCTATCGGCCCTGAAAAAAACCATTCGGGTCGATCCTTTGCCGTTTTATGGGCATAAAACTTAACAAGAATCAAAGTCAAAGATGCTCTTTCCTTGACAAAAACAAAACTGCATCCCATATGTCTGCAAAGTTGACCGTGCAGACAAGAACATTTAGATGATGACGCTTGATAACTTAGTTAGCAAGACAATGGCAATCCAAAACACTTTGCATAACAAGCGTCAGATACATCTGGGACTTCTAATGAAGGCAGGGGAGGAGGAGGAGGAGAGGAGAGGAGAGGAGAGGAGAGGAGAGGAGAAGGAGAAGGAGACGAAGAGGAGAGGAGAGATGCTGTGTTATGGTTGGGGGGTTGGGAGTCAAAGAGGCAGGCCAGACCAGACCAGACAGCCTCTATCTCCCTCTGACCCCCTGTCTGAGTCTAGGAGTGTGAGTGTGTGTGTGTGTGTGTGTGTGTGTGTGTGTGTGTGTGTGTGTGTGTGTGTGTGTGTGTGTGTGTGTGTGTGTGTGTGTGTGTGTCCTCTCCCCAGCCAGACAATAGAGCAGCCCCTGTGCCTGATTGGGGTCAGCTGGTGGCTGCCGAGGGGAGAGGAGGAGGAGGAGGAGGAGGAGGAGGAGGAGGAGGAGGAGGAGGAAGGGGAGAAGGAGGGGGAGAAGGAGGGGGAGAAGTGGGGGTGGTAGGTATCAGACACCGCTGTCTGACTTGTGTCTGGATGGGAAGGGGAGAGGGACCAAAAATCAGACAGCCTTCTGAATCACCGCTGAAGACCAAGGAGCAGTGAGGGAGGAAGAGGAGGAGGAGGAGGAGGAGGACAAGGAGAAGGCAACCACGGGCTTCTTTCTCTGACGCCCACACACATCCTTTACTACTTGACTCCAGGCTGGGAGGTTAAACTGGGTTAAAATGTAAAAAAACAACAACAATAAAACACCCCACAGACATCACTTGCTCACTACATATTGTCCTTCTCCCAATATATAGATATACTGAGGGGGGGGGAGGGGGGGGGGGCACGTTGAATCCAACTATATTATGTGACTATGGAGAAAAATCCAGGGTTGTTTTTTTACTTAAAACACAAAGGCTATCTCTATCTCCTTCTGTATTCCTCTGCCTCTAGTGTAATCCTTGTAATTTCCTGTGATAAGGTCAGACCCAGAGCAGGGCCTTGTGAAGGCGCAGCCAGCGGCCCGGCTGTGGATTTACCCCCCTTAGACAGGATAGTGCTGGGGGGACCGAGGGGGTACAGCGCAGGGCTCCAGCTTAAGGATGTCCCGTCGTCCCGGGGCCGAAAAAATAGCATCGGGGAGGATGGAAATTAAGAATTGAAAGAAAAATACCCGTTATATTAGAATGTACAGCGATGAAAATGACTGCATGTTTTGTGTAGCGCAAAGTTATTATTAAACCTCCTTGACAACATAAACATACTGCCTCTGACCTCACGACAGCCGCAATGGCAACGGGGAATTCAATCCAAATCAATGAGGTAAACTTTCAAAATGTTAGACTGTTTGATGTTTGTGTTGAGTGTTTGTATATACAAAAAAAAAAGACGTAGTGTTAAGTTTAGACCGTTAACACTGAGTTTAGATAACACACTTCATGACAAACACACTGGTCAGGAAAAAGTTGAAAACTGTTGACTTGAAAGTTTTTCTATCTCAAAATACTGTAGTAAAGCTGAAGGCTGGTGTTTGATATAAAACAACCACATGAGATTAAGAGGCTCATTTAAAATTAATAATTTTGTCAAAATGACATCATGAAAAATGCAGCAAAGTAGTGGATAAATATCCTGGTACCAACCAGCACAGGGCTCTGCAGTAACTGCCTCTCTGCTGCCCTAAACATTATACCACATTCAAAAATAAGACAACTATGGATTATTAATAACCTGAGGCACACCACAATGCTCTCCTCTTTTTTTTGCAGATTCCACTTAAACTGAGGTGGTTTTTTTTGTTTTTGCAGCGAGAGGCTTCTTCGTGGTGCTAGGCAACACGCAGCAATCGCTTGTCAATCACTACAGTTATATTCAGGCAAATTAAAAACAGCAACGAGAGCTACTTATCGTCACGAGAGGAGCTCATTCACACACGATCTGTGTCTTCCTGCAGCGGGAAACGACTACTTTGGGATGTACGAGAACATAACTAGGGGGAAATCAGTTTAAACTGGTCTGCTGCTTTAAAAAGAATCAGAAACTGAAAACCAAAATGAGCACCGTCAATACTGTAGTGTTATCAGTTGAGATCAATTTTCCCTTACAAAAAGGTTACTTAAAATAAGAAACATAATTCTGACATCTGACTGCTTCTGACATCGAGGGAACTGTGTCCAACTAGTTAAAGTATAAGATGGATGAACCAAAGGCCATCTCTGCTATCCATCAACCAAAACAAACCACAGCGAGCCGAAACAACAAAGTAGAAGAAGTTGGAGGGTCTGTATGGATACGACCTGCACTCTCACATGTTAAATCCAAAGTGGTAAACACTACACATCCAGTAAAGTATGAAAACACTTTGGGTTTCACACATTGCAGGAAAAGCAGAGCTAGACATCACGGCTAAAGCTGCATGCTAACTCTGTCATGGACAGGAAACGTTATCGTATCGCGGTAACGTGCATTTTTACTGGATTTATTTAGATATTTTCCAAAATAAAAGTCCCTAGAAGTGTATGGTTCAACTTTTTCCCATGGTCTAGTGTTAAAAATGTTAACAAAAATCGCAATAAATCATAATATCGAATCGGCACCCAAGTATCGTGATAGTATCGGATGGGGAGATAGGTGTAATGTCCCAGCCCTAGTGAATATGCATTGTGCTTTGAAAAAATCTGTTTTACACAGTTGCTGTTGATAAACAGGAGCCCTTTGTGATGTGCTCAATCCTAACAATGAGGAAGACAGCAGGTCAACTGCTGCCTTCTGCATCATTTCCTTTAACTCAGGTGAGGGATTAAATAATGCATTCACAAGTTTAATAATATAATGGAAAAGAATAGCAGCTCTCAGCTCATGTCTTTCTCAACTTGACAACTATACAACTCTTGTAACTGCAAGCTGAAACGTCAGATGACCTGCCAAGAAGTCTTTTCTTCTGCCTGTGCACGAGACAATTTGAATGTCAGAGAGTCATGCAAACGATTTGTATATGACATGAAAATGGTTATGACCACATGCATTTTTCTTTGCAGTAGTAAATGCAACCTAGGCACCGCTGAAGTGATCTCGTAGAGCGCTCCCAACCGCCCCCACACCAGTGACACCCCTTTGGAAACTTCACCGCCTAAGCCTCTTCAAAATCCAAAGAAAATCCTGCAAAACCACTTGAAGAGACATGTCATTATTCCACTGTCTGGGTGTTCCTGCGCACATAAACAAACGGATTACCCAAAATATGACAAACAGCGGGCGGCACAAGCATTTCTGCTTTTTTTTTTTTTTTTTCCTGTTTTGTTTCATACGATGCGAAACAGCATTTGTAATTTCAAAGCAATAATCGCTGCTTTGTTTCATGTAAGGAGAGAGACAGGACATGCAGCGAGACTGGGCTCACAAAGGGTAATAAACATGCCAACCATTTGATTTGTCTCAATGCTGGGAAAAACAAATCTGCTACAAGGCAAAAAAAATAAAAGACAGTGTGCTTGTGTACTGTGTTGTCTGGGGCGCAGCGCCTTGATTGACTGTAATATGTCCCGTCCATGTCCACAGACCTGGAGTCATGAGACGCGCAGCAGACAGCGGGGCTGATTCATTCACTGCGACGCTCTAGCATCTCAAACTGTGTGTAAATAGATGTTGACCGAGACAGCAGACTCCCAACCGACCCCCCCTCCCCACCATCACACACACACTTGACGGATGGCCTGTCTTCGAACACACTAGGACTACAAATCTGCCCTGGTCCCAAGGGCATTTTGGGAACCAAGGGAGGAGGTCTGGTGTGTGCGAGCGTGGGGTTGGGGGTGCAGAATCTAGACACAAAGGGAGCCCCAGCAGCCAGTGACGAGGTTGTGAATGCTGCCGGGGCTGGAGCAGTGAGCGGTGAAGGTGCTGCCAGGACAAGTGGAAGGACGTGCGAGGATTTGACCTTTTCGCTGCTTCGGACTCTGGAAGTCGCCGCCTGAACTTGAACCTGCTAGACGGAAGTGAGCCGAGCCGCAACGGGCTGCATTTTCCAACAATGTCTGTAGCTTCAAGGGTTGTCAGTTTGATTCCAGAAACACAGCGTTGCAAACGGCCACAAGATAACAACGTTAGGGGGAAAAGCAAGCTGGTTTAAGGCAAAAAAAGAAAGAAGAAATAACCAAAAAAAGGCCATGACAAATCCAAACCCTGCTGCGCTAACATGACATAATATATAGTTAAACATCCTGGACACTGGTGTGAGGCTCAGTAACACACAGAGACAAAGACACATTCAGGCCAAACAAACAAGGGGAAGTCACACATCAACCACACAGCTTCCATCCACACGACAACAACAACAATAATATTCTTTTTAAAAAGGTGCCCTGTGGTGTTTTCTTGTAAACAAACAAATGTTATGTTTACATTCTGTGTTACTCACCGAAACACACTGTGAGAATCCTACAGGCCTAACAAACATGATGAATGCAACAAAATACAACGTGATGACCACCGCATACAAACAAGACGGGGACCATACTGTATATACTCATTTCTTTAACGCGTTAAAGTTTTTAGGTTGTAGCGGGCTCAGTTTTAAAGCTAGAGTGAAGATACTGGCATCATATGAAACTAGAAAACCCAAAGAATCCATTGGTATCAACTATGTCATACTAGGTTGTCATGAAGGAGGCTAAATAACGCTCCAAACTTACGCTTAATTTTCGGCGAGGAAAAACTGGCATGGCCATTTTCAAAGGGGTCCCTTGACCTCTGACCTCCAGATATGTGAATGAAAATGGGTTCTATGGGTACCCACGAGTCTCCCCTTTACAGAAATGCCCACTTTATGATAATCACATGCAGTTTGGGGCAAGTCATAGTCAAGTCAGCACACTGACACACTGACAGCTGTTTTTTTTAATGCTAAATGCAGTACCTGTGAGGGTTTCTGGACAATATTTGTCATTGTTTTATGTTGCTAGTTGATTTCTAATAATAAATATATACATACATTTGCATAAAGCATCATATTTTGCCTACTCCCATGTTGATAAAAGTATTAAATACTTGTCAAGTCTCTCTTTAAGGTACATTTTGAACAAAAATGTGAGATTGACAGCCCTAAATATAACCTTAATATTTTGATACAAATGTATGTGCTAACAACATTAGCATAGCTGGCAAACATTAGCTAGCTAACTCATAAGGTTAGTACAAGTTAATTGCTGCTTAACGTTACCTAACTTTATAAGTTACAGTTATATGGAAATATTAAAGTTGTATTGTTTACCATGAAGTTATTGGCTTAACATTAGGCTACTTATCAATAAGGAAGCGCGATAAACACGTTATTTTCCACCATCCCTATACAGTATATGTAATTCTAATCAGACAGAATAAAATAAACTTTAAGGTTAAGATAAAATATAAGGGGAGTTTTGGATTTAAAGGGGTTTAAACACCCAAAGCTATAGACTAAATGGCTAGTTAAGAGTTGTAGTAGTCAAGCCAATATATTCTCTCCAGATGACTTCACAATATGGACGTATTTGCAGCGTGCTAACGTTACCTGGACCGGCAGAGTGCGTCTGCAGGTCAACCTCACGGTGTAAAACCAGGGCCTGGGGACCCCTCTGACTCACATAAAACAAGGAGCTCTTTCTTAACCCCCCCGCCGTTCACTGCTTGAACCCCTCGGCTCACGAGAGGTGGCAGACTAAATAAGGCTCCGCCGAGAGAGACACTAACCAAGTGTAGAAATTCCCTGTGAAATTAATTACAGGGGCAGTGATCGCAAAATAAATCTGTCTGGGAGGGAAAAAAAGAGTTTTTTTAAATGCTGTTGTCTGGTTGCCACTCCTCTCCCCAAGGTCTCCTATTCAGACTCAGAGTTTGAAGTCTCCTTTTTTTCTTTTTTTTTTCCAGGGCTCATTATTGAAATTCATTAATAATAAAACTAAATAAAAAACCAAACGAACAACACCTCCACAAACAAACCGAGCACAAAAAAAAGAGGCAAAAAACACAAACCCCAAACAAACAACAAAGAGCTTAGTGAGAGATTGGATTGGCTGTCTGGCGGGAGACTGCAGGGTAAATATTGGCTGAGCCGGAGAGTGCCTGTCTGCGTGTGTGTCTCTGTGTGTGTGTGCATATATCTAGGTGTAAATGTGTGTGCGTGTGCCTATGTGTACATCTCTGTGTATGTGTCTGAGGGAGAGTCAACAAGTAGCGGTGTGCGTGTTTGGCCTGAGGTAGTTGACAGATGACCCCGCTGCCACCTACACACTAACACCACTCATACACAGGATTACAGATCAGGCCGTTTACATCCGTCTGGCTGGCTGGCCCCCGCTGCAGGCTAACTGTTACATACACAGAGACGCAGACAGCCACTCAAGTCTCTGACACATGGACCCGGGCCTTTCCCAAGAGGCAACTGCATGTATATCGCTATACTGCTATGTGTGCATCAAAAGAACCAAGAGGATGATAATAAGATATTCTGAGATTATTCCATACCAGGGTTTTCTTAGTCCTTTCTGGGGAGACATTTAAAAACTTTTTCTACACAGTAATGGCTGCGTCTGACTTGAAATGTGTTGATACTAGTGACGATATGATATCTGAGTTTTGGTACCAACATCAAGACAATTTTTTGGATGCCTTACGATGTTTTGATACTAGGGTTTGTCACGAGAACCAGTACTTTGGTACCAAGTCAATGCGAGAACGTGACGGTACTCGTTTTTTTACAGTAACGTAGGTACCGGGAATCAGGGCTCGGGGGTAATGGCGTCCCGTCGTCCCGGGGACGATAGATAAATTCCCTGATAATGCTACATTGCGAACAACAAATCCGTGTTGAAATCGGCAGGAAGAGAGCAAGTTAACGTTAGCTGTTAGTTAATTCAGCATGTTGAATCGGCGGCGGAGCTCGTCGGTGTGAGAAATCAGTCCGATTGGCTGACGAATCAGAGCACAAGGAGAGAGTGGTGTGAAGATGGTCGGCATATGCAGCTTTGTTTCATGTACGTATCTTAACAACGGCTTGTAACTGGCCGTCGGCTTTTTTCTTTGCGGTGTGTTCAAATGTAACTTGTCGGCCAAGACAAAGGCGACGTAACAGTCGACCTTCATCGCCGCTAGGTCTTTCATGCCGACTTGGTGTGTCTGGGCTTATAGACACATTTATACCAAAAATGTACTGAGTTTCGATTCTCAGCCCTATTCATTTTTTTTCTTTCAGGCAAAGAAGCCAAAAATTAAGAAGGTCCTTGTCACACAATAAAAAGTGCTTCTTTTCTTTCTTCAATTACTTGCAGTTGACTGAATTATATCACTTCTTGCAGGCAAAAAAGACATTTTTTAAGTTACTACCCTACAGAGTTCCTATGTAATCTAATCTAGTTTTGAATCCTAAAATCCTTGTTTTTCCGGCTCATTTTTCCTGATTGCACTTTCACTTTGTTCAAAAATCTTCAGGAATCCATAATACAAAACAAACTGCACTGCTATCAAGACGACGTCTCTTGATTGAAAAAGGAAAAGGTATTTGCATTAGGTAAAAGTGAAATGACCTCACGCAGTTGGCATATGGTATTTCCCCCACTTGTTTAAGAAAGACAGGACTGATAGGAGTAAGAGTCAATACTAGATTAAATGACTTAAGAGTGGAAAATGTTTGCAGAGGACCTGCCTATGGTGTCGCCCCGCAGGGACTACACCTTCGTATAGAAATCTAACTTCCTATACAATTTGCAATTACATTAGTAATAGCTTTCATCACTGTGGGTTAAAAATGTCAATAGGGAAAAAAAAGGATTTTCTGTGACTGCTAACTGTAGGTTTAAGCTAAAGAATATGCACAAATACAGTGAGTCTTTATGAAGCTGCGCTGTTTGACCTCAGGACTTTACAATACCACACCTACGATACATAGCTGCACTACACAATGAATCCAACAGCTAGAGGTCTGTTCCTTTCAAACTCTACATGTGAATCCCAGTGTGTAGGCAGAGGGTTCGATTCCTGGCCGTGACTCTGCCGTCTGCACTGTGATCCCTCTATGTTCGTAGTCCCTTTCAATTTCCCCTCCCCGTCTGAATAAAGAGGAAACACACCAGTGAGACCGCCCGCTCCGCTTTAAAAAAAAAAGAAAAAAAAAAGGCAGACTGTAGCTCTTTTCTTCAGCCACAGAAATCATCAAAGCATGAGCTACATTATTCAGCCTTGCCGAGTCTGCATGACAACACAGCCGACAAACAAGAGCTCTTTTCAAACCAGACGGCCACTACAGTAGGACGCAGCTATTTCCAACCACTTGTGAACTGAGCTCCCTCCAACTAGTGAGACGTCCAGATGACGAGGGATGCTTCCAAAATACCAGACCAGCATTTATTTAATAGCAAACGCATGCATTATCTCAAATACACTATAATAGGACTGCACGATTATGGCCAAAATGATAATCACGATTATTTTGATCAATATTGAGATCATTAGCGATACGATACAGGAGTTACGATCCAATATATTGAGATACTGTAAGCTAGGCGATATATTGCGATTTTAAAGAAAATCTTATTTTAGGAAAACTATGTCAAAGTATAAAGAACACACCACCATATGCATAAAATCTGAGTAAAAAAAAAGTACTTTTTATGCAATCAGAACAGTGGGATCTGCATTTATCACAGTCGCTGTAACATCCAACATCACAGCACGACTTTCAGAGGGAACATACACTGAGAAGGAGCATATATCTTTGCAAATGAAATAAAGTATTGACTGATTGCATGTAAAGTATTAATTACAAATCAATACAGTGTTTCTGAGAATCGATACAGTATCGCGATACTCGATATTTTCTTACACTCCTAGAGATCACGATTATTTATCACGATTATTCATTGATTTTAGCGATTATATTTTATTGCACTTTCACATTAAAATAAACAGAGCCCTGTTTTCACTCCCATGCTGTGCTACTTCCCTGTTAATGTACAAATTAGTGCTGCGCGATGTTGGGAAAAAACTGACATTGCAATATTTTTTTATATTGCAACATGAGAAAATATGTTAGCTACATTTTAAAGTTAAATGCTTCAATCTGGTGCACTTTGAGAGCAAAATTAGCGACGATAAGATCGATTTTATGCTCTTAATTTAATCATAAACACATTGGTTGTATAGATAATATCTATATACCCAAAAGTGAAGCCAAAACGTCTCGATCACCGGCTGGTGTTAGTTTAGGACGCGCTTGATATATGCTGCAGGGGCTGTGCATTAGCGAGAACCTGGCGATACGATACGATTCAATATATCGTGATATATTGCGATACTGTTAGCAAGGCGATATATTGCAATTTTTTTAAATTTAATTTTAGGAAAACTGTCACCACCATATGCATAAAATCCGAGTAAAAAAAAGTTACTTTTTTATGCAATTTACATTTATCACAGTCCCTGTAACATCCAACATCATAGCACTACTTTGAGAGGCTCATACACGGGGATGGTGCATCTTTTTGCAAATGAAATAAAGTACTGACTGAGTTAAACTTCACAAAGCAAAAATATCGCGATACTCGATATTTTCTTACACCCCTAATATTGCTGCAGAGTTTTCAAGGCGCAGAACGCGCATGTTGAACATCAATATCTCAGGGGAAGCCAAAATTGTGATGGCGATTAATATTCGATTAGCCCTACTACGCAGTATTTTGTAGTAGCTGCATGAATCGACGCAATTATTTGACTTCCTTTTTATTGCAGCTCTGCTAAGTCTCATGCACTTCTACTACTGGATTATCTAATTAGGCTCTCTCTCTCTGCTGTATCAGTGCACCGCTTCATGCCTGACTATGTGTTTTTCCTGGCTGGCAACACGATGATGCCACAGAAAACGAATGGTAGAACACCAGTCCGTCTGCCAGACAACACACACACACACACACACACACACACACACACACACACACACACACACACACACACACACACACACACACACACACACACACACACACACACACACACACACACACACACACACACACACACTTCTTGGTTACAATGTGGCGTCAGCGCAACCACGCTCTGCTGCCAAATCTACATCTAATATCCTGCGTTCACCTCACTTTGCCCAGGCCTGGCCTCGGCCCCAGTGGAAATTACACATCACTGTAACTCTGTCCGTCCGTCTGCCGTCTGTGTGTGTGGCTTGTCTGTCTGTCTGTCTGTCTGTCTGTCTGCCTGTCTATAGCTTCGGATGTGTCTGTCCGCATCCCTGTTTATATCTCTGTCCGTACTTGTCTGGCTGCCTGGTTGTGAATCTACCCGCCTATCTGCATGTCTGCTATGTGCCAGTTTTATTTGTCTTCAGTCTGTCAGACTGGGTATACACTGTCTGGCTGCATTTCTACCTGCATGCATGTGTCTGCTCCTCTGTGTGTGTGTGTGTGTGTGTGTGTGTGTGTGTGTGTGTGTGTGTGTTTCAGTCATAAAGAGGAACATCTGCAGTGGATCTAGCAGGCAGCAGTGTTAGGGCAGAGCTGATAATGATAGTTTCTCTCTGGGCTGCTCACAAGGCAGACAGACATAACATACCATTCCAGCGTTTCCTGTCTATGCTGACAGGCAAACTATTTAACCCTCTGTGGTGATCCCTCGCAGCATATGCATGCACAGCCCGGCCTATAAGGCTCCGAGTATTAACCCATATGGCAGAAAACATCTAGGAAAAGTACTCACAAAAGAATAGGAACTACAGTTTTCCATTTCAAGAGCTTCACTGTAAGTGAAAGCTACACAAATATGGCACATTTTTCACTGTTGCATGTTTGTTACTATAAGAGCTCAAACACAACATAAAGTTTGATAATTACAATATTGTGAGGTGCAGACACACTTTAAAGGCAATTAAAGACAAGAAAAGAGATTATAAACAGCAGTAATGTCACCCAAAAGTTTATATTAAGACAGCAAAACAAGCTGTAAATCCCTGTAGAAGTGTTCTACTGTAACAGAGAGGAGCGAGTCTGATTTGTTTTCCTGAGGCTGCACATTAAAAACGGATTAAAGTAGGTTTTCCAGGTGCAACAAATGCTACTCACATATCTCCATTCCCTGTGGCTGGGAAGCGGTGCAGTTGCAGGAGCAGGTGACATTGGAGTTGCCGGGGCCGCCAGGGGCCGTTAGGTTTTGCATGGGGCTGGGCGGACCGGGACACCGCTCCGGGGAGAGAGCCGCCGCCGCCGCCACCGTCGGGGCCCCACGACTGGAAAAAAACAACAGAAAACTTCCAGGCAGCGGCAGCAGAGTCCGCCGCTAAACGAGTAAAACTCCCGGACAGTTTCGCACTTTATTTTCCCCCCACGGTTTTTTTTTTTTTTTTTTTTTCCTCACGCCATGTTTGTCTCGGAGCGGCTCGGAGAGTGAACTAGAAGGAGGTTTCGGGGGACGAGCCGTGGCCCGTGGCTAACGCATTGTATAGTTTTTTTTTTTTTCCGTTCCTTCCTCCGCCGCTGAGAGCAGCTGTCCTTCCTCTACTAGAGCAGAGCACACACACAGCGGGCTCCACGCCTCGCCCACAAGAAGCTGACAGACGGCCGCTCCGGCCAATCAGAGCGCTCCGGAGGCGGGACAGAGACGTGCTGCCTTCAGGGGCGCACAGAAAAACCAAGACTCTAACTTCAACCAGCCAAAAAATATAATAAAATGCCATATAGTGTCAGAGTTTCTATGACACATGTCAGGGTGAGTAGCAAATGATCTGACTTAACAACATTTTTGTGATGATAATGTGAAAAAAAATAATAAAATAATATAATAAAGATATATATCTTTATTATATTATTATTTATTTATTTTTTTTAAATATTTATTCTGAAGGGCAACAGTAAAATTGATAAATAAAGTAGATAGTTGATGACTCTAAACCATGGTGTTGTCAGTATTCATTCAGTATTCATTTTAGTGCTGTAAGCAAATACTTCAGACTTGACTATAGTCTGCTAAACAGGTGCAGCACTGTCAGCTGTATAAATTGTAATATTTATGAATAGTCAGGCAGGTGTTGGTGACAATATATAATAAATAATAATAATACAATTTTACTTTACTTGTTCAAAAATCTTCTGTAATCCATAATACAAAACAAACCACTGCACTGCCACCAAGATGACGTCTCTTGATTGAAAAAGAAAAAAAGGTATTTGCATTAATTTCACAAGTGAAATGACCTCACGCAGTTGGCATATGGTATTTCCCCCACTTGTCTAAGAAAGACAGGACTGATAGGAGTAAGAGTCAATACTAGATTAAATGACTTAAAGAGTGGAAAATGTTTGCAGAGGACCTGCCTATAGTGTCGCCCCGCAGGGACTACACCTTCGCACAGAAATCTAACTTCCTATACAATTTGCAATCAGATGAGTAATAGCTCTCATCACTGTGGGTGCTCCGGCTGGTGGGTGGTACTTGGTATTTCCTCAGCAGATCTCAACATGGCTGCCGGGTGACAAACTTTCTCATTTTACAGCTAAACCTTACACTACAAGATGTTTCTGGAAACATCTGAGGAGAGAAATAGGTATTACAGTAACAGAATATTGATTCATATTTGATCAGCGCTGCCTAGTTTCCAAGTTCGCGAGTGATTGACAGCTGCTCAGAGACGTCAAGTCTCCAGCTCGGCTCTGATTGGTTGTATATTTTATAAAAATAACTGTTTTTATTCATATTTGCTCCTTTTCTACCCACTGCAGCTTTAAGTGGCAAAGCCAAAAAACACATTTTCGGCAAGTTACTGTCTTTAATGAGTAAAAGACGTATTTTTGTTTATGCAGGGGCCCCTGTTTCAGTCATGCTTGGTGTGGTGCTGTCTGGTGTCAGTAGGACCTAGTTAATATTCATGAGGGCCCTTGCATATATTAGCGGGAGAATGCATTAATTGGCTATCGCGCTGCCTGACTATTCATAAATATTACAATTTATACAGCTGAGAGTGCTGCACCTGTTTAGCAGACTATAGTCAAGTCTGAAGTATTTGCTTACAGCACTAAAATGAATACTGAATGAATACTGACAACACCATGGTTTAGAGTCATCAACTATCTACTTTATTTATAATTTGTACTGTTGCCCTGCAGAATAAATATTTCAAAAGTTCACCAAAATAAAACTAGGACCTGAATGTGCATTGACATACATATTCACAACTAGGAAATAGAACTGTACCAGGAGGACTTGAAGGCAGCAACAGAGTAGGGATGGGGCAGGGGTTATATGTTTGTGTGTGTGTGTGTCTGGTTTGCAGGGGGGTGGGTGCCTATGGGTGGGTTGGAGCCCCCCCCCCCCCACCACCACCACCACCACCACCGGCTGACCTGACTCAGAAAGCTAGCAGACGGCCGGGTAGTGGTTGACAATGGCTGTGGGAGAGCAGAGCAGCAGAGGAGAGGAGGAGGGGGGGGGGGAGGCAGGGCCGGGACTCGTGGGTCTGGCGTGTTATTTGGGGAGGGTGGGGAGAGCGTTTCGAGTTTCACTCCCTTGTTACGGTGGGCCGCAGCCAATGGAGACGGCTCTTTGAAGGGGCTAACCTTGAGGTGACCCCCCGCGCCAGTCTTGTGGTTCAGGGGCACATGTGCAGCAGAGAAGCAACCCCCGCCCCCCCCCCCCCCCCCCAACCCAACACATCCCCTCAATCTAACCAACAGAGCAACTATACCACCCAACGCACACACACACACACACACACACTCTAGCGCAGGACTGTCTGCAGTCTATAAATAAACTAGGCTGTTCAAATCAGAGAGAGGCTCTGAATGCCACTCTTGACCAGCAGGGTCCCAAACTGTGGTCTAAGAGGTCACTGGAGAGCTCTCAGGTGGCCCTCCAACAAAGCAGGTATAGTTTGACTTCTTCTGTGCAAAGACAGAATAATACAGGGACGACTCCTCTGCTCTCTTGTGGTCCACTTCTGCAGCAAATCATAAAAGAAATGTTCCTGATCCTTGGGGGAAAATCTCGTCATATGTAGGCTTTGACTGAAATAAATCTTCTAGAGGGGGGGGGGGCATTTTAAAGCTTCAGTAGGCAGAAAGTTTTTGCCTTTCAGCATATTGTAATTCAAGTGTTCTGAGAGATACTTCCGCACCTCCTCATGGCTCTGTTTTCAGGCTTTAAAAAATCTAGCCCGTGATGGGAGACTTTGACCAATCACAGGTCATTTCAGAGAGAGAGGGCGTTCCTATTGACTGTGCTTCCGGCTGGTGGGCGGTGCTTGGTATTTCCTCAACTTGATCTCAACATGGCTGCCGGGTCACAAACTTTCTCATTTTACAGCTAAACAGTACACTACAAGATGTTTCTGAAAACATTTGAGTAGATAAATAGGCATTACAGTAACAGAATATTGATTCATATTTGATCAGCGCTGCCTAGTTTGGCCGTTTGGTCGGAGTTTGGGAGTGATTGACAGCTGCTCAGAGACGGCAGACTCCAGCTTGGCTCTGATTGGTTGTTTTCCTCCGATCTGTGAAATCTTGCAGATGCCGTTAGGAGCACCGGAGGACACCGGAGGACACCAGAGGAACATGATTTTTTTCAGATTACCGGTCTCATGAACTACTGTCAGGATATAGTGACCGTCTATAACTTTTTTAAATCATATTTGCTCCAATCTCGCCTACTGCTTCTTTAATTCTGAAAACACCAGTAACCAAAGGCAACAAAATGGACGTCTGTGAAGGAATGGGAAAAGCAAAAGACCTCCAACAGATGTTGGGCATTAAGTGCTGCATCACTGGCCAAGTTCTATATCCAATCATGCAAAAATATTTTCCTTGACGGCTTCCACGCTTCTCCATGAGCGAACTGACACTTATGGAAGGGGGGGAAAAAATAGGCGCGTGACCCTGACGCAATTTACAAAACGCCTGGCAGCTGTCATAATTTTATTGAAGCAACAAATTGAGGCGCCGCTGTCTCGTCAGCTGAAGCAGCAATATCAATCGAGACGCCGAGGAGAGGATTTTTTCTTTTCTGCCTTGATGTGAGGTCATTCTCATGTCCTCACACACACACACACACACACACACACACACACACACACACCTAAACACACTCCAGACATGCACGCACACCCCAGACAAGCTCTCATATATACAGACAGACTCACATCGATTCTTGCAGCCCACCTCTATCCACTCACAAACACCCCGCCACCGCCGCCAAACAACACTCACACACACTCAGACACACGCGCAGTCTGTCTGGAGCGTCAATTTAGTCCCCCGGGGAGCACGCAGGGTGACACCACTAACAGGCCAGACCAGACTAGACAGCCAGCAGACAGATAAATACTAGGCACGGCTGAATACCAAATGCACTCTAGTCTACCAGCTCCCCTACCATCCCCCCTGACTGCAGTCTGCACACACACACACACACACACACACACACACACACACAGCCTCTCTGTGTCTCTCTCTCGGGAAACGTCTGTCTCATCTTGTATTTGAGGAATACTAACTTTAGGTTGATAGGTTTATCACGCTCGGCACGTGTGCACGGGGCTATTTTAGGAACTTTGCGCAGGGCTTTCCTGCTCACACATGCTTCATTCAGGAAGTGTGTTACTGCCGCTGTTGTTTTGTGAATCAGAGCATGACATGGTCATGTTACGCCTAAAATATCTAGATTTTTTAAATATTAAACGTCTGAACACAGTAGTGATGACATTACTACTCCACATTTTGAGGCCTGTATTTTCACCATATGCAGTAGATAGATAAAAGAGAAACACTTTCACTCACTCTTATCTCAACTAAACTTTCAAGCATCTGTGGCTGATGTTTGTGATGAGACCATGAACGCACCGGGGATGTGATCAGGCTGATACTGGAGAAAAAAAAGCAGCACAGTGAAGGCCTCAGTGGAAGATAGGTCCATCCCCTCCCCTCATCTCCAGAGCAACTTCTCCATCTGAACTCGTGTGTGGAGACACTACTCCATAGCGCCATCTTGTGGCTCAGCTTGGAAAAGCTCCGTTTTAATGCATCATCCCAAACATGGACTGGAAAAACTGTTCCACTTCTCTGGTGTCTGCTTCACTTCTCCCCGCGTCTCTTCTCAGCCACTCTATTACTTGTGAAACCAAAGCCGTCTCCCGGGCACAGGTTTAGGCTTTGAATCAATTACGACTCGTCTTCATCAGAAACCACAAGGGAACACGGAGGAGGAGGAGGAGGACTCGAGGAAAATGAGAGTCGCATCCTACAGCTAATATAGAGATGTGCTCTGTTCTTGCACAGAGACTGCAAGGCTGAGAGTATTCATTCATGCTGAGCACAAATATCATGTATGGAATTTATACTAAATGTCCATTTGTGATCTTTTGGTCTGGGGCTGTTTCATGGTTTGGGCTTCATCCCTTAAATCCAGTCCAGGAAATCTTAAAGCATACAATCATATATTTAGACAACAGTGCGCCTCCAACTTTGCAGTAACAGTTTAAAGGGGCACTCCGCTGATTTTACACGTGAAGTTCAGTTAACTCGCCACGAGGAGTCAAAGTCAGATTGTGAAAAGAGTTGTTTGATAAATATTGTATTTAGGGCTGTCAATCGATTAAAATATTTAAACGTCATTTCTTATCTGTTCAAAATGTACCTTAAAGGGATATTTGTCAAGTATTTAATACTCTTATCAACATGGTAGTGGACAAATATCTTGCGTTATGCTAATGTATGTATATATTTATTATTGGAAATCAATTAACAACACAAAACAATGACAGATATTGTCCAGAAACCCTCACAGGTACTGCATTTAGCATAAAAAATCATAACATGGCAACAACAGCTGTCAGTGTGTCAGTGTGCTGACTTTACTATAACTTGCCCCAAACTGCATGTGATTATCATAAAGTGGGCATGTGTGTAAAGGGGAGACTCGTAGGTAGCCAGAGAACCCATTTTCATTCACATATCTTGAGGTCAGAGGTCAAGGGACCCCTTTGATAATCATTTTTTCCTCGCCAAAATATAGCGCAAGTTTGGAGCGTTATTTAACCTCCTTTGTGACGAGCTAGTTTGACATGGTTGGTACCAGTGGATTCTTTAGGTTTTCATATGATACCAGTATCTTCGCTCTAGCTTTAAAGCTGAGCCCGCTACAACCTAAAAATTGCAAGTTGCGTTGATGCGTTAAAGAAATTAGTGGCGTTTAAATGAATTTGCGTTTGACAGCCCGATTTAAAATGTTTCATAAAGCACAAGAATGAACCTGCAACACTTTAACTCTACACTTAAAGCCAGCGTTTAAACTCCAGTAAAACAGTTTCTACTCTGCATCTCTAATGCCTGTTTATCCTCCGGTGGGTGCAGCCTCTATCATGGGACTTTTGTGATGAAAGTACTTGCGCATGACGGTGATCCATTTGGACTCTGACATAACATTTTCAGTCAGACTAATAACTAGAAAAAACACCCCGTGACTTCTGTGTGGAGTCAGTATTACTGAATGCCATTCCAAATGTCAGAACAAAAGATGGATATGACTCAGCCTTAATACCAAGGCTGAATGGGATTCATGAATTAACCGCAATGCATCTCACCAGCTGACAAAGCTGTAGAGCGAGAGAGAGGGGGGGGGGGGGGGAGAGAGAGTGAGTGTTTGCTTAGGCATCGACTGTAGCTCGGCGTCGTCAGCGGAGCACTAAGTAACAGAAAGGCCACTCCAGACAGTCAGATTGCAGAGTAGAGAGTCGCGTTCAATAAAAAACGTCTGGCGTGCCACATCATATTTGCTGCTTCCTGCCCTTGTCTGGCTGCAGTGCCGTGTCATATCCTGTCCGCACAGGTGCACCAGCTGTCTGGTTTCCCCCCCCTGTCATTTCAAAAAACCACCCCTCCCTACCTCTCTTACTGCCGCAGGCACCACTGCAATGACACCACAGCGCAAAGTTGTGCATGTAAGAGACGGAAGGGAAAAGAGAAAGAGTAAGGAAGACGACAGACGGACGGATAGACAGTGTGTTTAAGTTTGGGTTTGAATGAGAGAAAGACAGATTGACTAAGGCAGATCAAGAAAGAGATAGACAGAGCCTGAGGAGGATACTTGACTGAGGGAATGAATAAATGAAGAGAAGAAGAAAAGAGAAGAAGAAGAAAAAAGGGAGAGAGAAGAGAAGGAAATAGAGTGAAAGTAAAAGCCGGTGAGTCAGGGAGAGAGGGACCCAGAGACACAGACAGAGAGAAAGAGTAGATAATCAGCAGGTATTGAGCTCTTTTCACCCCTGCGGTAGGGCCCTGCTGAGCATTGTAATGGGCTGTCTGCCCAGCTGGGCCGATGAGCTCATGTCTGGCTTTAATGCCAATCTCCTGAACTGGCACACGGCTCGGCGGGGCGAGCGTAGACGCAACGCCGCAGCGCTGCCGCTCTACCGCCGCCGGAGGAAGGACGGAGCACAGCTGAGAGAGGACAAGAAGGAGACGAGGAGGAGAGACAGAAAAGTGGCGAAGGTGTGTGTGTGTGTGTGTGTGTGTGTGTGTGTGTGTCCGTCAGCCACTTCCGTCACAAGAGTGATAAGAGCCCCGAACCAGACGGCAATAATCGCACAGACAGTGAGACACACATCAGCTGTAATGTATGTGTGTGTGTGTGTGTGTGCACACAGCTTGTACATCTATCTTTGTAAGGATCAATTTGAGTTTTAGACCTTCAGAGTGAGGACACTTTTGTGGAAAGTGACTCCCTTCAGACAGACCTTCAAAGGCCTGTTTGAGGGCTCAGACGCTTTTGTCCAAAGCGACGTACAACTGAGAGTTCGTACAACACATACAAGGATCTAGACAGGAGGGAACAACGTGAGTAAGAGCCAACAACAGCTTCAAGTCCGATCGGACACAGGTGCCGACAGGCAGTGCACAGAGGCAACGCACAGGGTGGATAGAAGCAGATTTTTTTGTCATCATTATCATTAACAACAACATCCTCAATATCATCAACATCATCAATAGCATCAATGTCATTAGGTGCAGAGGTGTTCATGAAAGAGCTGGGTCTTTAGCTTTTTCTTAAAGGTGGAAAGGGACTCTGCGGATCGAGAGGAGTTCGGTAACTCATTCCACCACCGAGGGAATACGGAGGAGAAGAGTCTAGCTAGTAAGGGACAGGGTCAGGCATTTAGTTGTGATGGTTAATGTAACAGTAAAGGCCCAGACACACCAACCCAACATCAGAGAAACTAGCAGCGACGAAGGCCGCCTGTTGAGTCGCCTCACGTCACCTTTGTCATGGCCAAAAAGTTGCACTCGAACACACCGCAAAGACAGCTACCACGTATGTTCTGCGCCTGTGTGAGATGAAATTACTCTCCACACCATGAGGCGGCGGTAGTCTGTATTCATCATTCAAAAATGGAAACCTGAAGACCGAGGACGGCGGATATACATGAAATATACGTACATGAAACAAAACAGCGTTTGCCGACCATTTTCACACCACTCTCACTCACGTCTTTCTCTTCTCGTGCACTGATTCGTTTAAGCTGAACAGCCAATCAGAGTGATTTCTCTCACCAACGGGCTTTGCCGCCGATTCAACATGGTGAATCGGCTGAAAATCCTCCGACACAGGCAGACTAGAGCCGACGGTGCGGGACACGCCGAAAAAACTAGGCCGACAGACGCTCACCGACGGCCCAAAACTGTCCGACGGCCGACCGTCGGCTTGGTGTGTCACAGGGCCTTTAGGGGCTGGGGAAAGCATTATGTCAATGAGTGTCCTCTAAAAGATAGAAGTACACGGCTGTCTGTGTGTGTGTGTGTGTGTGTGTGTGTGTGTGTGTGTGTGTGTAAAAGTGAGCAAAGAAGAGATGAATGAGGGCGAGCGAGAGAGTGAGTGTGTGTGTGTTGTTTTATGTAGTCATAAACAGCAGTGATTACAGAGGGTGGATGGTGCAGCTTACAGCCTCCTGCTGTTAAGAGTCCATACATAGAGTCTCAGACACACACACACACACACACACACACACACACACACACACACACACACACACACACACACACACACACACACACAAACACACTGAAGCGTACCTATTGCTCAAACATGAAATCAAAAGATGTATATACATATGTACCAGAATGCATAAGTATACATATATGCATACACTCTTTCTTGATCTCCAAACACCTAACAGCGTTGAAATGTATGAAGAAGAAAAAAAACGTTTATATGCTAATATGATATTAACATATATACATGTTAATATGTAAATGTACATACAGTCTACCTGCTCAAAAAGTAAATATTCATTCATTCTCCAGTACATGTGTTTGCTTTAACTCAATGTGATGGCTATTCTCACTGCAGGCATTTCACAGCGACCATAATGCATCGCTCTCTTCTCCCCAGGTTTTGCTGCTCAGACAGTGATCTCTACGCATTGTGTAAACCGTGGCCTCACAACACAAGCGTGTTGAATTCAATCTGCATCTAAAGCAAAGATGCAAGTAAAACACGGAGGAAGGAAGGGAAAGGGAAATCTGTATATCCCCTTTAGTGCTGTTTAAAAGTCAGTGTTGAGGGCCTGCTACAGAGACACATGGAGTAATGATGGAATACATTAATAATAATTCAGTTATAGGGCCAGCTTTAACAGATACAACTTTATGTTTTACTGATACATACAATGGAAATGTTGGCTTGTATTTTTTAGCCATGCTAGCGGTGTGGCTCTTGGCATGTCAGTCGGTCCACCTCTTTGATCCACACTGAAACAACTATCAGGTGAATTGCAAAGACAACTTGTCCCCAAAGGATGAACTTTTCCTTTAGCGCCACCATGAGGTTGCCTTTTGTGGTTTTGAGTTACATACCTTGACACCCATTGGTTGGATTGCTTTGGGGATCCCTTAACTTTTTCTCATTTAGCATGATCATCAGTTTATATTTTCACTTTCGCTGTCCATTACTTTTTATGGAATAGAGTGCCACAGGAATGAGTCCTAAAACCCAGACATGAGTTAGCATTTTAGCACTTCCTGTTCCCTCGGCTGGAAGTCAATGGGTTTTTGGTTAGATGCTCTGTTTTTGTGGACGTAATAGCATGCGTATGCGTGCCTGTGCGCATAAGGGGCCTCTTTGTCATAGTTTATTTCTTTAATGAAACATGATAATGTTAATTATACACTTAATAAAGGCTATGTGAGGTGACAAAAAAAATCTCCCCCCCCGTCACAGTTGATATCCGGTCCGTTCCTAATGCTCTGGCGCTGACCCTGTACACATACAGTGTAAAGTTATGATGTCTAGTTTCACTATTACTTTTGTATAATCACCTTTCCCTAATTAAAAAGGGATAATTATTTTCAGCCTCTCTCACTGAAACACAATAACTTTGTGGGCGATACGTTGGCGTTTGTTTTCCAGCAAACCAAAACGCTGCAGTGACACCCAAAAACAAAATAATTAGCTGTGTTCTGCCATTAGATTTCGTGCCATTAAATTTGTTGAAACACTGCCTGATCCAAACTTATTTGGATGTTTTATGAGGACTAATTTAACTATAATAGCGGAGACTAATTAGGATCTGTTTTTTTTTTCTTTTTCTTTTTGTTAGGTAGAATAGATTGTAGCCAAAAAACTGTTGAGAGTTCAAATAATTATTATAATCCATGCCCTGGTAGTTTGTTCAACAACGTGAGCAGCCATCTCAGCTGAGGTGTTATCATTTTGTTTCATATATCATCTCTTACATACATCTGAGAATGTCACAACATAAGCTACCGACTGCGAGGGCAGCAGGTTTGGAACAGATGGACGCTCATATGAACAAGTTGCACCAATCCAAACACTCCTCCTCTCTGCCTGCCTGGCCACGCCACACAAAATGCTATATAGCTCCCATATTGAGGAATATAATGAAAACATTACATTAGGTGAGAGATGCTGTGCTCGGAGCAAGGGCTGACAGATGGATGGTAGTGGGAACATGTTGCAGCGCCCCAGACCCGCTACCACCCTGGCAGAACTTAGCGACACGCAGGTTAGCAACGAGCGGCGAGCTAATGCTGCCTACACTAACACAGCTGCTTCCACTGGACCCCTGCCTGCACCTTTTTGGATTTTACATACATATATTTTATGTTATTTTACCACCACATTGCTTTGTTAGCTCCTCGGCTGACTCACTCCCACCATGCAGCTCGTAAACAGCGCCGCCCCGTAACAGCTTGTACCGGCCCAGCCAGCGTTCCCTACAGTCTGCCTCGCTGCCATATAGCTCTGTAGCAGGACCGGGGAGTTAACAGCTTGCGCCAGGCCAACGAGCGTCCCTGCTCACAGCTTGCAATGCTAGCGGAGCCCCCCCAACCCACCCCAGCTTCCTTTTACAGCAGTAGTAAGCAGGACTATAGGGAGTCAACAGATCACCCCACAACAGCTTGTAACCGCAGCGTTCACTGCTGAGGTGCTAAAACCAAAGACAAGGCTACACAACAACATTAACGCTGCATCCAGTCAGCAGTGGCATCTCATTCATGGGCGGATAAAATGTCTGACAGGGTGGAATTAGCAGCAAAAATTATTTGATCCATATCTCCATATGTGAGGAATAATGACAGATGCTGCCATGCTGGGCCATAACCTGAAGACTCTGGAACATCTGATTCACAGCAAAAATATGTACTAATGCAGGTATTAGTTTCCCATATTTAATTTTTATGCCTGAACCCTTTAGTGGGGATTGGGCATGAAAGAGAGACGCCTAACTATTGGGTCTAGCTGCAGAGCTCCAGGCTCGGGCCCACCTCCTCCGGACCTTTTCCGGTCCCGAGCTTGGAGAAGAAAGTAACATCTGAAATTGTGAACGCCAGAGACGATCATCAGGATATGATAGCATGCGTTCATTAGTTTGAATAAGCCACAAAACCTCCACCAATAACACCAAGGTAAACCATATAAGTAGGGCCGTCAAAGTTAACGAGATAATAACGCATTAATGTGATTTTTAGGTTGTAGCGGGCTAAGGAATCCATTGGTACCAACCATGTCATACTAGCTTGTCGTGAAGGAGGTTAAATAACGCTCCAAACTTTAAAATAACGCTACATTTCGGCAAGGAAAAACTGACACACTGACAGCTGTTGTTGCCTGTTGGGCTGCAGTTTGCCATGTTATGATTTGAGCATATTGTTTATGCTAAATGCAGTACCTGTGAGGGTTTCTGGACAATATTTGTCATTGTTTTGTGTTGTTAATTGATTTACAATAATAAATATATACATACATTTGCATAAAGCAGCATATTTGCCCACTCCCATGTTGATAAGACTATTAAATACTCGACATATCTCCCTTTAAAATATATAATATATAATAATAATATAATATAATAATATAAATATTGAAACGATTGACAGCCCTAAATATAACCTTAATATTTTGACACAACTCCAACTTATAAAGTTAGATAACGTAACATTAAGCAGCAAATAACTTGGACTAAGTGGTTAGTGAGAGACTAACCACTCTCACTCACCTAGAGGTGAGTGAGAGTGGGGTGAAAATGGTCGGCAAACGCTGTTTTGTTTCATGTACGTATCATAACAACGGCTTGTATATCCGCCGTCCTCGGTCTTCAGGTTTCCATTTTTGAATTATGAGTAATTGAAATTATTACATTAAGCTTTTTGTATTTCTTTCCCCTGTTGTTGTGCTAACCACATTAGCATAGCTAGCTAACATTAGCTAGCAAACTCATAAGGTTGGTACAAGTTATTTGCTGCTTGACGTTATGTTACCTAACTTTATATAAGTTACAGTTATATGGAAATATTAAGGTTGTATTGTTTACCGTGGAGTTATTGGCTAAGGACGTGTGGCATGAATTTGGTACAATGGACGTGATGTAATGTATTAAATATACGCTCAGTAGGCTACTTTATTTACTAACAATAAGCACAATAAAACAATGCACTGCACAATATAATACAGTGGCATGTAAATGTTAGGCTACTTATCGATAAGGAAGCGTGATAAACACGTGATTTTCTAAACTTAACCGGGACCATTTCACAACGTTAACCACGTGCAAACCTTCTGCGTCAAGATACTATGTAAAAGGCTGCCCAAGCGACAAAATATGACGAGTAGGGATGAGATCACGTTGTCTCAGCAGTACCTGTAACAACACAGCCCTTTTGCATTTTTTTTTTTTTTTTTTTTTTATCACAGTGCTGTTTTAGGTCTGAATTCCTGCTTAAGGATCGAAATCATCAAGAGTTTGTAGAGTAGTCTTGATGTCTTTTTCCTCTGATTTTCTGTCCTGAAGAATTTCTGTCGCTGTTCCCTGTTGGCGGCACATAATTAAATCACGTCTGACTGTTTCTGCCGTAGATATAGAACATGTAAAACTGATCTCTGAGCAGGAAGAAGAGAGGGACACAATCCAGACGGTGAGTAACACAGATCTGGGAAATGATTTGCTGATTTAGTCAAAGTTCTCTGATTGTGTGCATGTGTGTGTGCTTGTTGTCTGCCCAGTGACACCCATTGAGAGGCTGCTTCCTCAGAGAGTGATTGGTTTGCTGGCGAGACAGTCTGTCTGTGCAGGTGGGAGAGCTGCCCATGTCATCATTTCATTTTCTGTCTGCTTTCACTACCGGCCAATCCCTGTCATTCACTATTCACCAAGCAGCTAATCAAGCTCTCCTCTCCGTCACGTCCATGTTTCATGTTTCTCCTGTCTTCTTTCACTTGTTTTCACTGAGATTTGTTGTTCCTTCTTTCAACAGGCAATTTTTTTTTAAAACATCTGACAATGAGTTAAATGAAACTCCAAATTTATTAGCCTACCAATTTACGACCA
Source organism: Sebastolobus alascanus (assembly GCA_916701645.2). Taxonomy (NCBI): domain Eukaryota; kingdom Metazoa; phylum Chordata; class Actinopteri; order Perciformes; family Sebastidae; genus Sebastolobus; species Sebastolobus alascanus. The sequence continues at coordinate 5,016,013 of CAKAOJ020000101.1, read as the reverse complement.
AAGTACGGAAATAAAACTGTCAGATCAACTCTATGTCACACTGAACACAAATAATAAAAGTTCTTAAACTATAAACAGGCACTTCTGCAACAAGTAAGGGCAATAATATAATATATAATTTATAAAAGTACACAAAGTCGCTCAGGACATACAGTGAATATTTTTGCTTACTTGATCACTTAAACACGCTAATAACGCGTTAACGCAAATTCGTTTTAACGCCACTAATTTCTTTAACGGATAAACACTTCAAACGTACGCTTAATTTTTAAGCTTGAATTGTAATAAATTAAAATTCTGTTTAATTTAGGAGATTTTTTTAACAAGTTTCTGGTGTATGATTTATTATTTTAATAATAAATAAAATTTTGTTAAGTTAGAAGCTTTTTTTTTATCAAGTTGCTGGTGTATGATTTATTATTTTAATAATAAATAAAAACTCTTTTAATTTAGAAGATTTTTTACTAAGTTGTTGGTGTATGAATTATTATTTTAATAATAAATACAATTCTGTTAATTTAGAAGATTTTTTTTACCAAGTTGCTGGTGAACAATTTATTATTTTAATAATAAAAAGAAATAAAAAAAAATCAATTTGTATGAATAAAATAATTGTAGAAGAATTGTATTTATTTGTTACATTTTGTTTTACAAATTTAAGAGAACAATGTTAAGTCAAGCCTGATGTTGCCTTACACTTAAATGAATGTACTCGGTATCAGCCGATACCCAAAACCCAGGTATCGCTATGGGTATCGGGACTTAAAAAGTTGGATCGGTGCATCTCTCGTTTCTAGAAAAGTTCCTGCTGTGAGACTGTCTGTCTTGAGGTTTCCTCTTAGTCTTTGACCAGTTTGTTTTGCTCGGCAGACTAATGTTTGACATCAAACATGCAAAACAATTTCAGTAATCAATCATGACAGGATTGTTTTTGAGTCTTCCAAGCATTTTATCTCAGATCCTCATCCTCCTCCTTCTCCTCACTCTCCATCATCATCTTCATCTCTCATTTATCTCTCTGTCTTTCTTTCTCTTTCTCAGCAGGACAGCTCTCTCCAGTCACAGTCCCAGAACAGCTCCTTGTCCCTCTATAGCACAGGAAAAACAACCATCCAGCCACACACACACACACGCACACGCACACGCAAACACACACACACACACACACACACACACACATAGAGGCTCCAAACATGAGCATTGAGTGGCCACATTAATTACATGAGCAGTGGGGGTTTCCCTCCCTGCCATGTCCACTGTGGGCCCTGAGATATTTAATAAACCTGTCACCACCAGGACTCCCTGCCTTAACCTAGAGCTAATGAGACACACACACACACACACACACACACACACACACACACACACACACACACACACACAGATGGAGTGGAAGTCAGGTCACAGGGGTCTGCCACTTGCAGCTGAACTGGAAGCTGGTGTGATGCCACAATGTCAGACACTCTAAGACCATCATAACAGTCCTAATCTTCGATCAGGTCAGCCCAACCAGGTGTCAGAAGACTGTTTAAAGCCCTTTTATAACATAGCAATTAAAATTAAAGCTGCAAGCAGCGATGAACGGGCCCCGCTCTTTTCAAAATAAAACTGTTAAGTTAGGTTTAGGAATAGATTGACTTGGTTATAGGCTCTATTCTGTCCTTGGGTCCATTATGGATTGGGTCTCTTTCTTCTGAAAATCCATCTGTGCACATCAGGTTTTGGTAGGTTTGGATCCAGGTACTTTTTCCAGTCGGAAGTCAAGCCATTTTGGCTTGATGCTCCAGCAACTCTCATAGGTATGAACGGGACCCCGCCTCCAATGCTGTATCCAGTTCCCTTTATACATCCATGCCCTAGACGGGGGGCGTAACAGTGACGTCACGCCCACGGTGGGTGACACAAACACCGTAAGCCAACACACACTGTACAGCAAGTCAGAGAAATCACTGCCAGCCTGCATCTGTCACACTCCAAAGCCCCGTGTGTGCACAGAGCTACAGCGAGCCATGTCAGGCATCTGTGTGACTGTTTATCTGAGCGAGGGAGGAAGTGTGTGTGAGTGGGTACGAGTCTGTACGGACACCTACTGGTATTGTGAACGCAAAAAAGCAAGGGAATGAGCCCTGAGAGAGAGGGAGAGAAAGAAAGTGTGTGTGTGTTTGTGTGTGTGTTTGTGTGTGTGTGTGTGTGTGTGTGTGTGTGTGTGTGTGTGTGTGTGTTTTCACCCAGACACGGTTTTAGAGTGATGATAGGATTAGATTAGGCTGACAGTAGCAACAAGGCCAGCGTATGTCTGAACCCTCAGCTCTGGCAATCTGGGGATTAAGGTAGAACACATTCACACACACACACACACACGGTTGCTTTTTCATTCAATTGTATATACAGAGAAGACTATATATACACACTGTCTTTCACAACCACACACACACTCCTGCGTACCCAGACATTACATACAGGCACGAACATGCACACACAAACCCCCCCGTCTTTCTAAACACATGAATACTCTTTCACACGCATGCAGCTGCAGCAACACACAATAACCTGATGAATTCTGTTTTCCTGCCATCTAACTAAATCCCATATCCCCCTAACTACCACCTCATGTGTCACACAGCCACACACACACACACTAACAAACAAATCAACCAGACACCTACACGCACACACACACACACCCTGATTATGGGTCCTGAGGCCCACCCAGAGGTGGCAGGCACCGTACCACACAGTCAGTCTGTCTCCTAAAATTGTTTTCTCTTCAATCAACCTAGCGGGGCCAGTTTGTCATGCAAATGCGGCCCTGGCTTACTTCCCTTTGTTGCCTTGACAGATTAGCGAGTGTGTGTGTGTGTGTGTGTGTTTGTGGAGGTGAGTGCGACGTCTACGGAGCACCGCTTTTTCTCCATTTTGTCTTGTTTTTCCTCTTCCCGTAATCCACAGAGTGCGGGGTGAAATATCTTGTACATCTCTATCTTTATTTCTTTCTATCCGTCGATGACACTGATCTGTTTTTTATTCTCTCTCTTTGTCTCAATCACTTTTGTTCACCCTAAACTTTATATATGACAAGTTCTTAATGTAAATTTTTGGTATTTTTCAACCTGAGTCTTTTTCTCAGTAATTGTGTCCAATCTTTTCATTAGCCATGCTAATTTAGCACTCGCCACGTCTGTTGGAGCAGCTGATTAGACTGTTGTCAGGCTATTAAATAGGCGTTATCAGTCGCTATAAGCCCCATAAATGTGGGTCAGTAGGGGCCTACTATACCCACTAGTAAGTTTTATCATCTATTGACATGGTAGATCACCGAAAGAAGGTATAAAAGAGCGACCTCTAGCGACCGTAGTAATTATGACAGGAGTGAAGAAGTGGAAGTCAGACGCTGTAGTATAGACAGAGTGAAACTCCATAAGGGACGGAGGTCGGGGGTGATGGATTTGGGGATGATGGATGGGACACAAAACACAGGACTCTGACCCAGGAGACTGGAGTTCGGATCCCGAGTGAAACCAACAATGTGTAGTTGTCTTTGTGTTCGTAGTTTTTTTTAACACTAAACACAAAGTTTTTCCCTAAACTTATTTGATTTTGCCTAAACCTAAAGAAGTTGTAGTTTTGTTGCCTAAACCTAAAGAAGTTGTAGTGTTGTTGCCTAAACCTAAAGAAGTTGTAGTTTTGTTGCCTAAACCTAAAGAAGCTGTAGTTTTGCTGCATAAACCTAAAGAAGTTGTAGTGTTGTTGCCTAAACCTAAAGAAGTTGTCGTTTTGTTGCCTAAACCTAAAGAAGTTGTAGTTTTGTTGCCTAAACCTAAAGAAGCCTTTTTGTTTGTGTTCAAAACATAACGTCTCATTCAGTTTTACAACATGTTAGAATGTGTTACTTTTAAGTTTCACTTTCACTTTCACAACATAGTAGGCGCAGTAGGCCCCTATTGACCCACATCTATAGTGCTTATAGCAGCCTGACAGCCCTATATACTGTATATATATAGACAGAGGTGTCACAGTATGTAAAGTATATAAAGGTAAAGTAACATATTAAACTGCACAAGTTGTATGAGAGTTTGTACACAGATGTTTTGTTGGTGTTAAACCTGGACCACTTTTACTTCAATTCATCTGAAATTTCCTCCATTTTCGGATTCTTCGTTCGCCCTGGAGGCAGGCGAGAAAAAATATATTGATATACAGATGGTCATTTTTGGGGTGAAGTATTCCTTTAAGCCACATTTGAAGAATAATGTCCTGAAGCGGAACATCCTGTAATAAATGTTGATAAAAAAAAACACATTTGTGCAACAACTAATGATGTGACCTTGGAATTGCTGGTGCCTCAAATAGTTCAAAAGTTTAACGGTACTTCTGGAAGTATCTGCCCATCACATCTTCCCAGAAGTGTCAAAGGAGCCCTTTTGACTCCTGTTTATGAGGCTCCTACTGAGGTTTTATGTCCATTAGTTGGTAGAGTAGAAAGGTGCCAGGTGCATTTCTTTATCTTCATCTTCAGATGAAAGCATGAAATATTGCCAGCGTTAGCCCAAGCTAAAGGACAACAACAACTTGCCCAACATCCCGCTGAACAATCACTGAAAGTCTCACATTAAGAAACACTATTGATCCACTTCAAACCGGCTGATGGAAACGCACCCAATTCACATTTTTTTGTGACATTTCAAAGGTTTGCGTAAAATTAGCTTGACAGTTGGATGAAAACATATCTTTGGTTACTGTTTTTGCTTTCCATTAGTCCCCCCCTTCACTTTTCTCTGTCTGTCCCCCACTTTCTCTCTCTGTCTTCCTGTCATCTATCTCCCCCCCCCACCCCTTTTCTATCCCTCTCTTACACCCCTTTCTTCTCCTCTTTTATCTATTGTCCCCCTCTTTCTCCACTCAGTCATCTATCTACTTCTCTGTGTCGGAGCATTACAGAGTCAATGGTGTCCCAGTCAGCAGCACAGGTCAGGTAATGAATCTCAGTGACACGGAGCTCTTTTATCACCCGGCTCAGTGGGGGCAGGACTGAGTGGGACGGAGATCGGTCGGTGCAGGTCCAGGTTAGTATGGAGAGACCACCATACAGGCCCTTCATCAGCCTGTAATGCGGGCTGGCACACAGCAGACTGCAGCTCGATGGGGGCTGGGTCAAAGAGCCGGGCTCATACTTCTGGTCTGGTTTTCTACAAAAGAGAACTAAACTCAGGAGCACTAAATGTATCCTCACTGATAAAATGTGTCCCAATCCCCATCGCACATAATCGCACATTTTTTATCTGTTCAAAATGTACCTTAAAGGGAGATTTGTCAAGTATTTAATACTCTTATCAACATGGGAGTGGTATAATATGCTGCTTTATGCAAATGTATTGATATATTTATTATTGTAAATCAATTAACAACACAAAACAATGACAAATATTGTCCAGAAACCCTCACAGGTACTGCATTTAGCATAAAATTATGTAAAATATATGCTCAAATCATAACATGGCAAACTGCAGCCCAACAGGCAACAACAGCTGTCAGTGTGTCAGTGTGCTGACTTGACTATGACTTGCCCCAAACTGCATGTGATTATCATAAAGTGGGCATGTCTGTAAAGGGGAGACTCGTGGGTACCCATAGAACCCATTTTCATTCATATATCTTGAGGTCAGAGGTCAAGGGACCCCTTAGAAAACGGCTGTGCCATTTTTTCCTCAAACTTTTGCGTAATTTTGGAGCGTTATTTAACCTCCTTCATGAGGCTAGTATGACACAAAACATGCACACAATATAATTTTCAATTACAGGTTGCTGGTTACTACATCCAAATGAAAGAGAAAAAGTCTGAGAGTCTATATATAGTATCAAAGTATCTATCTATATATATATATATATATATATATATATATATATATATATATACATATATATAATTTTTATTTTTATTTTTAATTTCAGGCCTTAAGGCCTTATTAAAAGGCATATGGCCTGAAAATCATGAAGCAACTGCTTCCTTTATGTTTGGCTTTAGTAATTCAAGGTCACATCTGAGTCCTCTGATGACCTACAAAGTTGAATTTAATCATTTATAATGGCCCGAACATGTTGTCCATGTTTCCTTTTTCTACAGATGTTTTATGTTCTGGCTTTGGTCAAATTAACTGGGATGTCTGGGTCAGATGTGCTGTATGCTCCTTTGTAAAATAGGTGAAACAATGTAAAAAGAAGGACATATGACAAACGTATTACTTTTTAAATAGATGGCTGAATTAAATTAAATTCTATGCGAAAAGGAATGCAGATTCTGAATTTTCATTTGATTCTAAAGCCACTAAGGTGAGTATAGGTAGTAGCCTACAAAACCACACAAAGCAAGCATTAAAGGTCAGAACATGTGAGATGTTTTGCAAATGGTCAAGGATTCACACAAAAAGTTAACTCTATGGGAAAGCAACAGGCAGTTTTACCTGCTACTTTACTTTCCGTTGAAATTAATTAAGTCTGTCTTATACTGTAAATGCTGTTATGACTAAACCTTTAAAGGGATAGTTTGGGTATTTTGAAGTGAGGCTGTATGAGGTTCTTATCCATAGTAGGTGTATTACCTACAGTAGATGGCGGTCAGCACGCCCCCATTTTGGAGAAGCAGACAGGAGTACCAGAACAGGAGCAAAGCAAAGCACTGCTGTGGACGGAGACGGCAGAATAATGTGTTTTAGAAAGGCCCACCTAAAAAAATCTATATCCATGTAAGTGTACACTATATTTAGAATACTTTCACCACTTTACCTTGCTGTCAGACAGCCCTTTCCGACGGGTAACTGAACTGAAAGTGAAACATATCTATGCTCTCTTCAAAGCAGCCAGACTACAGAAACAAAAACATCGTGATCAATCGCATGATTGTCCATAGTTAATCGCGATTTTTCGCAAATTAATTGCACATTTATTATCTTCTCAAAATGTACCTTAAAGGGAGATTTGTCAAGTATTTAACACTCTTATCAACATGGGAGTGGGCAAATATGCTGCTTTATGCAAATATATGTATATATTTATTATTGGAAATCAATTAACAACACAAAACAATGACAAATATTATATATATTTACAGCTGTCAGTGTGTCAGTGTGCTGACTTGACTATGACTTGCCCCAAACTGCATGTGATTATCATAAAGTGGGCATGTCTGTAAAGGGGAGACTCGTGGGTACCCATAGAACCCATTTACATTCACATATCTGGAGGTCAGAGGTCAAGGGACCCCTTTGAAAATGGCCGTGACAGTTTTTCCTCGCTACAATTTAGCGCATGTTTGGAGCGTTATTTAACCTCCTTTGCGACAAGTTAGTACGACATGGATTCCTTAGGTTTTTTTAGTTTCATATGATATCTGTAGGTCCACTCTAGCTTTAAAACTGAACCTGCTAGAGCCTCTGAAAGACAGTAAAGTCAGTCGGGATCGGGTCTCAGAGGGTTAAAGCATTCAAGCCAGGACTCTGATGTAATAGGACAGAGCTGGACGTCTCTGATGGCGTTGTTTGTTCAGAGACAGGGCTGCGCTGGTTTGTCTTTTACCACCAGATTATTGCTAGTGTGGGTAGAACCGTCCTGCCCTCTGAGTCGTTGGCTTCTACGTCAGGTGACTCAACCTTTTAATGCAGAGTGCAGACTGGTGTCGGCCGGGCAGTCAACAGACTGGACCCCCCGTCAGCCTGAGTGACTCCGCAATGTGACTGAGCGCTGAGTCACACAACTTCTTCTTCTTCAACTCATGTCTTTGTACTCCCTCCACTCCATTTCCCCTTCTCCCTCATTTCTTCCGTTCCTTTCTGTGCCTCTTTTTTCTCTACCACTCTTGACATCCTCTCTTCCCTCTCTCCCCACCCATCCAGCATCCTCCCATCTCTCCCCTCGCACTGCTTCTCTTGCTGGCACAGTTAGCGATGATTACTCATCCTGGATAGCAGAGCCTCAGCCTCGCTGCCCTTCCTGTCTGCTCTACCCGCAGTGTGCGTGTGTGTGTGTGTGTGTGTGTGTGGCCATGTGTGCGCATATGCATGTCTCACAGATTGGTACGAGGGCAGTGCGTCACACCTTCTCGTGTGAAATGAGTGATGAATAAATGACTGTATAATTCAATCCGAGCCCGGTCAATATGCAGAGGCTGAATATTCAAAGGCTCATCTGTCAGTGCGGAGCCATTAGCAGAGGAGGAGGAAGAGGAGGAGGAGGAGGAGGAGGAGAGGAGAGGAGAGCACTGCTGGACATATTGGACATACCTCAGGAGTCTCTCCTCCCAGTGTAGTCAACCGCTTTGGCCATCTGTGTGTGTTTCCAGTCAGTCAGTGTGACAGCAATTTGTGTTTGTATATATGTGTGCTGCCACATTTAAAAAGTGCTTGACTTTTAACAATCCCACTTCTCTGCTTCCCCCCCAACCCCCCCACCCGAAAAAAAGACGAGACGAGAGAGGTGCTTAGTTGATAGAAAAAAGCAAAAAAAAAAAAAAAAGCCGGGCTATGTGCCGGATCAGACAGGCTGAGTGGGAGGAACAATGACCTAGTTTCCAAAAAACACTCGGCAACTCCACCGGCACCACAAGCGGAGAACTGGAGAACAGATCACGCAATGTACTGCCTGTATGAAATCTGGCTTGTGTGTGTGTGTGTGTGTGTGTGTCTCTTTGTGTTTATCTGCATTTTTTGTTTTCTTCACTCTTTCATCCTTTCATCTGTCATCTCTTGTTTTTGCCTCTCTGTTTTTGACTTTCCTCTCTTTCTTGCTCTCTTTCTCTTTCGTCTGTCCTAGTTCCGGCTAGACGGCACTGGGCTGGACGGGGACAAGTGTGTGTGTGTGCAGAGAGTTAGTAGCTGTGTCACACTGTACTGCTGGGAGGCCAAAGGGTCCCCGACTGCTGTCTGAATCTGAACAGGACAAGTCACAGCATGTGAGCACCCCCCCCCCCCCCCCCCCCCCCCCCCCTCGCTCTCTCCCTCTCCCTCTTTTTGCTCTCCAGCACCTCTCCGGCCCTGTTCTGTTCAGACCTGATATTAACATTCGTCCTGGGTGATCCGATCACAAGTGGACAGCTCTAGTAGACTGGTGTAAGGACAACAACCTCGAGCTGAACGTCGTCAAGACCCAGTAGCTGATCGTGGACCCCACCAGGTAGCGGCAGAGGAGCTTCCACGCTCTCAGCATGAATGGGGCCCAGGTGGAGAGGGTGGATCACTTCAAATACCTTCACATCACCCAGGACCGGTCATAGTCCTGCCACATCAACACCCTGGTGAAGAAAGCCCAGCAGCGCCTCTTCCACCTCAGACGACTGAGGGACTTTAAACTCCCACTCAGGGTGCTCAGGAACTTCTACACCTGCACTATAGAGAGCATCCTGTGTGGGAGTATCACCACCTGGATGGGAAACGGCACCAAGCGGGATCACCTGGCTCTTAGGAGGGTGGTCCGCTCAGCTAAGAGAGAACCATCAGGACCACCTCCCTCCCCAACCTGCACGACATCGACATCAAACGATGTAGGAAAAGAGCGAAGAGGATCGCGGGGGACCCCAGTCACCCCAACAACGGACTGTTTTCCTTGCTGCCTTCAGGGAGACGCTATCGTCTGCTGAAGGCCAATGTAAGTCTATGGGAAAAAGTCTTTTTGGGCCCAATGGCATCACGTGACGGACACGGAAGTTGCAGTATCGCCGTTTGACCACTACAAAAGTTGGGATCGACGACCGGCGCTCCTCCTTGGGGCTTCCCCAGGACACATTCGCGTACACACTGCTAAAAGAATGAGGCCATATGCAGCCATGACCACCTCCCAATGTGGTCCGAGCGATCGGATCTCAATGCGTGCATTCACGCCTGTACTTAGAGCTGTCCACTTGTAATCGGATCACACAAGACCAGGTCTGAACTGGGCCTCTGTCTCTCTCTCATGCATACACACCAGCTCACTGTAGCTAAGTGACCCGTCCGTCAGCCCTGCAGACAGGAAGTGTGTTTGGTAGTCACACTGAGAACGCACTTCATTTCCCCGCCAACTGGAGGACGTTCCTTACGTGCCTTATAGCAACACATTCATCTGCTGTGGCCACGGCTCTCACTTCTCAGAGCAGCCTGCTGGATGATATGAGGGACATAATGTAACATGATGAAGTATAATATGACACCTTACATGCACTTTATCTAATTGAATCTACTGAATTATTGAGTCTATTGTCACTTCTTGCACTTACAGGTCTAGTCAGTGGACTGGCGTAATTGATCTGTGTTAATGTCACTGTTGTAAGTAATTGTTAATTAATGGAGACTGTACAGTATCGATATGCTGACAGATGACCTGTCTTATGTCCTGAATGTACTCAGGCAAATTGCTAGCCACTTTGGTTCATATGGCAATCAACAGTTAGCATTATATTAGAAACTACATGGTGGTGTCCTGACCGTAGAGCACCTGCCGCGGTGTAATAGCCTGATAACTCTGCTTTATTACAACTAGTTTTATAGTTCTGGCCGTCATTCCTATCAATATTAATGACATTGTACTCAAGTTAATTGCTGAATCTACGAAATAGCGTCAAGGCAAGAAACAAGAGCAGATGATAAAACAGAATTAAACTATTTCCCAGGTTAGCCAAACTTATTAGGAAGAGAAGACGGACAGTAAAACTATAACCCAGACCGTTAGACTATAGTTGTGTGTACACACGATTCTCCTGTGCAATGAGAGATTATTTCAGACATTATAGGTGCCCTTTGGTTTTTAGTTTGACTTCCAAAGTGGGGTTGAGACACCACCTGAGGTTGCCTGATTTGAGTGGTCGCAAGAAAGTATATATAATATAATATAATATAATATAATATAAGTAAGGTTTGGCTTATGCGGTGTGTTTCTGTGTAACATAACGGCGAATGTCTCTCTCATTCAGCAGCCTTGTTATGTTCGTTTAACGTTACACTACGTTGTCTCTCACCGTCCCGTCATCTACCGCTTTTTTCTTCCTCACCACGGACGGCCGGCAGCTCCCTCACCTCAAAGTCTCGCCACACATCTGTGTTGTTCTCGTCCGTCTTTCACCTCCGGCGTGTCTCAAATAACTCCTGCTGCCGTCCCGGCCGTTTGTTTATGAGCCACGGCGACCTGTGACACTTACGTCACGGACTGTGCGCCCTCATTTGCAACCGAATGGGTTTGTCCCGCCCCGTTTGTTAGCGACCCTGGTCTGGCCCACCTCTCGACCTGGGTCGCGAAGCCGAGTCAGTCAACGCGGGTTAACCCTTTCAGACACACAATCAACCCTGGTTTGAGGTGTTTGTGTAAATGACCCGTCTTCCTCACCCTCGGATGTTTGTTTTCTTACGGTTTTGTGCCAGCTGCGTGATGGGAACGTCACCAACGCGCCCACTCGCTGTGAATTCTCCGGACAATGAGCGGCTCTATTCACACATGGGCTCATTGGACATTTCTCAGACTTTGCACTACGGAGCTGGCAGGGTTTAATTTCAAGTCCAACTGATTTGGACATTTGCGTTCTCACATACAGCTCCTCCGGGTAATGTCTAGATAAGCTCAGGGTTGTACTGCATGCATGAAAGCGGCTATAGTTTCACCAAAGCACTCCACTCCCAGACGAGCAGCAGCGTTGCAGGATACATGCAGGCTAGGAGGATTTCTACAATGGATCCCAATGGAGCCTAAGTGCTACAGTTTGAGTAAGTAGTGGAGTGAGCTGACCCGCTAACTCTCTAGTCGTTGACCTCCAGCTACAGCCACGGCTTCTGCCATCTGTCCTTAAAATGTCACAGCAATCATCCCGTAAGTGTGGACATGTGCTGCAGGTTTGTATGTCCTACATGCTATTTTTTCCACTAATGCATCTCTCTCACAAGTGGGATTCAAAGTGGAAAAAAAAACGATCATGTAAAATACCAAAAGGTCACAAATATGTTGCTACAGATAATTTCTCCTCATGTTTCCTTCCCTGAGAAAAGGAAGGACAGACTCAGTTTGGCCTTGTTGACCGGACTCAGTTTTTTTGGCCCCGCTGGTTCCCATAGCGACCGGTGCTACTGCCGTGGTTACGGCCACTGGCACTTCCTCCTGGCTGGCACCCTGAAGACACTTCCTTGGCCTCTCTCTCTTTTCCGTTCTTTCCGTCGCTTTTTCTCCGTCTTTCCATTTGTTCTCCGTCTCTCCTCCATCGTTCTTCGAAATGTCGAGCCTGCCTCTAATCTCCTTCTCCCTCCGTCTGAGTTTGTCTTTATCTTGACAGCCCCACTTCCTCTCCGCAGTACTTATCGCAGCATCTCTCTCTCTCTCCTCTCTGATTCAGCATCCCCCCCCCCAACTACTTTCTCTGCCTCCGTGCTTCCTCCTCATTCTGCTCTCTTCCTGTCTCTAAGCCTCTCAACCCTTATCTCTCCCTTCTCCCTGCCCTTCCTCTGCTCTCTGCATTTCAAACTCTTCCTCCTCTTGTGTTCCACTTCAATTTAATTCACAATAACGGAGAACTGCATTCAGAAGACTTTTTTCTCCTCCTCCTTTTCCTGTATTATTTCAAACCGCGAGCGCAGGCCATTTCCTTTCATTTTGCTCTCAGTGTATCTCAGCGGCAGCACTCGAGGCAAATAAGCTGGCCAGGCTGCAATTTTCCTAATATGCATTTGTTGGGCTGAATAATAGGCACTTAGATTGGAAGACAAGCAATCAACTGGTTAACACACCAAAAAAAACTTTTCCCCATGAACATACTGTCTACTATACATTGTGTACTGCTTTGATTATCTATCCTAACTAACATAAAGCACAACCCCCCCGTCCATGACAGAGATGCAGCTCTGATAATTCAATGTACTGTAATTACAGCGGATTTGTTAGCGGTATAACTCAATTGGAACATGACTGAGAGTTGAAGGGTGACATTTATGCTCATTACAGCAGTAAGCATGCTCTGATAAATGACATTTTCCCTGTGTGAGTTGTTATCCTGATCAAAGTGGAGCTAGCAAACAGCAGTAAGCATGATGTCAGATGGAGTCTCTTTCTTCTGCGTTACAGAGGAATAAGTAAGGCAAGGCTGGTGAGTATAGATAACAACGTTCTGTGTCGGATTCTATTTTTTCACAGGAAGCCACTCAAATGTCTTGACATTAAAAACTAAAAGAAACATTCACGGGCAACAAGGAATTCCAAAGTGTGAAATGGAACACAATCTCAAAACAAAGCACAAGACGAGATAAGGATGATACGGGATGAACGTCCACACTGAGACGTTGTTTCTGTGGGTGAGCTCATTTTGCTTTTCTAAAATGGCCATTCGCTGGAAATCTAGTGAGTTGTCTGTGTGACAAGCTGATCTGCAGGATTGATTCGTGGCACAAAGACAGACTGCATTATGGCAATGACCCAAATTGTGTTTCCTGCATTTAACAGCGCCAGAACAGAACACTTAAATTACAATATGCTGAAAGATTATCATGGAATTTTTGCCCAATGATGCCAAATATATACTGCCTACTAAAGCTTTAACTGTAAAAGTAGTTTATGAAGCAACTAGACATGCGTTTTGCTGGATGGCGTCACGTTACCTTGCAGCAAAAAGTTGAGCCTGTTTTCCCAGAACCCGCTGCATTGGCACCCCTGCTACGTCGTGCTGGCTCCATTCAAATGAATAACGGGGCTGTGTTTTTTTTCATGTAGGGCTCAAGTCGGTCTGAACGTGGCTTAACATGCTCACAATTACCATACTGATATTGTCTTATCTTATCTTATCTTAGGTACAGTGTATATTCTGTGTGTGTGTCTGAGTGCCGGACTGCAGTATACCTCTCATAATGATGACGATATATGTGTAGTGTCTCTATAGTGTCTATTCCTGTGTGTGTGTGTGTGTGTGTGTGTGTGTGTGTGTGTGTGTGTGTGTGTATCACACTGCGTTTTGTCCTCCAACCATGAAGCTCAGCTCTGCATCTCAGTCAGCAACTCTTTCCCTGCTCATCAGCACTCTATTTGGAGTCCCCTATGCAGCTGCTGCCACACACACACACACACACACACACACCCACACACACACACACACACACACACACACAAGCAGTCATATAGACATATAATACATACAAAGTCAAACAAGCGAGGACATTCCCGCAGAGACACACACACACACACACACACACACACACCGTTATGTCCTTCCCACCTCACTCAGTTTCTCTGAAAAACATCTGGACCGTAAAGAGGAGACGACGGCATCCCACAGCCCATAATGATCAGTCTGTCACCGTGGAAACCACACACTGTCGCCGCCCACGCCGCTGTCGCCAAGGTGTGATAGTCGGGGAGACGGAGAACACGGCGTACCAATAAACAAACCACCAACACAAGTTTCCCACATTAAGACTTTTGCTTCTTTAGCTTTGGTTTCAGGTTGTTTGTTAAGTCAGTTAAAAGAGGATCATTTAACACTTACATCTGTTTATTAACAGCCGTGTTTGACACTGTCCACCATAGGGCCCTTTTCTTTGTACATACTGTACATAACATAAGTTAGCTTGCTTTGATTCATAATTTGACACAAGCCTGGACTTTTCAGTTCTTCATGACTGGCTTTAAGTTTATCTTTGGCTCTTGTCAGAGCAACATGTCCTTCTATAGGCACAAACCTGCAAAAGTGCAGTTTACTGGATCATCACCAAAGTTTTTCACATTGAACCCAACTAATTTAGTAGTTTTGGATATAAAAGACTCCTTTCACTATGAGAACCAACAGAAAGTGGGCTATGAATAAAACCAGTACAGACAATCCAAATGTTTGGCATGCCCCGTGCAAAAGAAGACAAGCTTCTAATTGTTACAAGATGAATGCTTCCTTCTGCGCACACATACGGTTGGCAGGTGTAGTTTGGTAGAAAGAAAAATAGTAGAAAGAAAATAGTTCCAACATGAAACTGCTCAAAACAAAGTCTGTGAATTATCTTGAGTAACCGGGTGATGATATCTGGAGACATTGCTGACGGATGAGCGCCATCTAGTTCCATTATATTGGAGAGAAGGCAGACATCTCTACGGCCAGTATCTCCAACACTCTACTTCATTCTCTGCTCAGGTAGACATTACTCCTCTATATCTTTACATAGACAAGAGAGAACCTTTAATACATTTTTTAATGTAGATAAATCAAAACATTTCCAGACATTTCTACATGGACCCGCTGATCCCTGCGTTTAAACTTCCTGCAGACGGAGCTCAGAGTCGTCATCAATACTGAACCGTCTGTGTGTCTGTCTGTACTGTCAGTGTGCTTAAAAAAAAACTGGAACAGCAGTTACAGGATGCTGCAAATCCATCAAAACATTTACAGATACAGATACCACCTCAGGCACCCACACATCTCAGTGAATAACTGAGAGCATCACAGGCTGGACCTGCCCTCACATCGATTCTCAAGTTCAAAATCAGGTGGGAGAGAGGGAGTGTGTGTGTGTGTGCTGAACTCCCTACTGCCTTTGAACACAGAAGACTTCATGTAGACTGTCTGCTAGAGTCGGCACAAGGTTACACACACACACACACACACACACACACACACACACACACACACACACACACACACATACACACGGACGACTAAACTGAGTAAATATTGGATATTTTTCTGACTGCAGACAGTTGGTTCTCAACAGGTGAAGGAATCAGTACAAGAAAAATTCAGCAGGTTTACTGATTTATCGAGTTTGATGGATGGCGGGATAATAGTGTGCGTGGTGTGTCTACGTATGTGTGAATAAGTGTGTGTGTTTTCTATGATGGATGGGCACAAGGGTGGGTGATGAGACGGTCTCCAAGAACAAGAGTTGGCGAGATCTAGAGTCTATCTGTCGTTCTGTGTGTGTGCATATTGCCTGTGTTAATCTGGTCATACACAGTACGATTTTAGCCCCTTTCTGGTCCGAATTTTGAGTCGCACGACTCATTTTAGAGTCGGACTGAATTTCGTACAGTAGGAGTAGGAGTTACACAACAACATTTCTAAATCGTACAGTATATGCCCAGCTTTATGGGATGTGCCCCCCATCCCCTGGTGATATATTCATAAACCATTTGTTGCTACAATACAATTACAACCATGGGGTACCCCAGGTCACCGGCTGGTCACTAGTTAAATTTATATCAGCAGGTCTTGATCTTCCCTAGTTCAAAGACATATAGCTTCAAGCCTGACGGGCCCAAGGCCGCTGATAGCAGCCCGTCTGTATCTCTGTCTCCCCTCTACCCTTCAAGGTTGACGCAGAGAAGTAGATGTCTTTCTCACGGCACGTTCACACACATAGGCATACAAGTGTAAAACACCACTTAGACTGTGAAGCCTTTACCCCAGACAAACATTTACAGTTGTCTTTGTCTTACTGATTCATTGTACTGCCTGCTACCTGGAACAACCTCGACGCGAGCTGCACTAGGTACGCAGTTTTACGTACATATGATCTGGCATGTGTTGTTTTGCAGAGAAAAGACCATATTTGGGTTATCCTGTTTCTGTGTATCTGCACCAGGGATGTATTAAGAGAAATGGATACAACGTTGGAGGCGGGGTCCCGTTCATTCCTATGAAAGTTGCTCAGTGGCGCATGAAGCCAAAATGGCTCGACTTCCGAGTGGAGAAGTACCCGGATCTTCCGGCGATCTTCCGCATCCATTGGGCCCATGGAGCAGGCGCAGTAGCGTCCACTCGGTCACGGCTTGCTAACTCCGCCTCCCAACCCTCGCTCCAGCCTCGGTCTGGGTCTCATTCACATGAACGGAGGAAGAGAAATAACTCAGGATTCGGCTATTAGTGCATTTTACAACTTTTAGGACCTAATGATTTAAAAAAGGACTATTAGAGTGTTCATACTGGGAAGTTGATTTACCTAAAAAAAATTGTCCACTGAGTTACAGACGTCTCTTTCCCAATGTAAGTCTATGGGAAAAAGTCTTTTTTGGGCCCAATGGCATCACGTGACGGACACGGAAGTTGTACTACCGCCGTTTGGCCACTATGAAAACTGGCATCAACGACTGACGCTTTTCCTGGGGGGCTTGATCTGCACAGGTTAAACACCCCTCTGACCAACTGTATCCTTCAGAATCGAGGTGGCAGCACACTTGTGACTACTTGCGTATCACTTGTACTGCCGTTCTGCTCGGTTCTCCTTGAATTCAAGCTGCTATAAACCTGCAGTCTTAAGACATTTGTGGGTCTCCTGTTGCTTCTTCAGTCTCCAGCTAATTGCTCACAAGATTTCCATCACGGCCTGCATGTGAAAAATAAGGGTAGACCGAAATCCAATTTCAGAAGAAAACTAATTTCAAAAAGCAGCTCATGACGGCAATAACCTCCACCAAACCAATTCATAACCGAGGAAGGGCGGGTGCGAGGGTGGGTAGGGGTTGAAAGAGAGAGAGAGAGAAAGAAAGAAAAGAGAGAGAGGTACCCAGGTGAATCATATCGTTTTTGTCTGGGCTGTATACCATTTGCCTTGTGTCTTATTGCAAAATTTAGGATAAGAGTTGGCAATTTCTCCTTGAAACAAAGAGAGCCAGTGTTAAGCTGAATACTAATGGGAGCCCGAGGCGTTCGAAATAACTTTGAAAAGGGCAGCGCAACTCTGTCCAAAAAAGAACAACTCGTAGAGAAAGGGGAAAGAGAGGGAGAGGGACTAAGAAAGAGGACTGGAGTGAGGGTGTGTGTGTGTGTGTGTTGAAGAGAGAGAGAGAGAGAGAGAGACAAAAGGAGGTGACAGTATTATGGGCTTGTCTGGTGGAACTCCCTACTCTCTCCACAATGAGATTAGAGGAGAGTTTGTCTCATTTCTTACTTGGACATCCTGTTCTTTTTAATTACGATGATGAATGGTATTTGTCAGGAAGTGTGTGTGTGTGTGTGTGTGTGTGTGTGTGTGTGTGTGTGTGTGTGTGTGTGTGTATATGGCATTACTGCATGTGTGTGAATGTGTGTGTGTCAACGCGGCATCCTATAGGTGTGTGTGGTTGAGCCCTGCCCAGTAGCAGCAGCAGCAGCAGCAGTTGATGATAGCATTCTTGCTCTCTAAACCAGTCTATAATTAGAACCCACCCACACCAGTTTACACTACAACAATATCCACTTCAATGTCGCCTCTTCCATCCATTTCTTTCTCCACACAAACCGTCCCGTGTCTCAGCCACACCCAGAGCTCCCAACAGTCTGCGGTGTGAGAAAAAACAAACACACTTCTAACCTCAAGTTACATTTACACTGAAAGATTTATTATCTAAAAATGTAAACTTCAAGACATCCAGCAGACGGAGAGCAATGATGGCAATCATTTGGTTTATGGCTAGGAAGGATCCATCTTTTGTAAATATGACGTCACGTTCTTGTGTTTATAGTATAGTATGTCGATAAAAGTAATAAAAAGGACATAGTATAGTATGTCGAAAAAAGTAATAAAAACATAGTATAGTATGTCGAAAAAAAAGTCATTAAAAAGTCATAGTATACTGTAGTATGTCAAAAAAAGTCATAATATAGTATATTGAAAAAGTCATAAAAACATAGTATAGTATCTCGAAAAAAGTCATAAATAGGACATAGTATTGTATGTCAATAAAAGTCATGAAAAAGTCATAGTATTGTATGTCAAAGAAGTCATAAAAACATAATATAGTATGTCAAAGAAGTCATAAAAACAAAGTATAGTATGTCGGAAAAAGTCATAAATAATCAGAGCGACTCTGGGAAAACAACTCGGAAGGGATCAGATGCCCTTTGCAGGGGAGAGAAGACTGTTGTATTAACGATGTTAACAGACAAAATCATGCAGGTTCACTAGAAACTCCTTCAGATTACTGTTAATTGTCACAGCTCTAGATGGCAGGTGAACAAGGGGGATGGTATCCTCCCTCATTGTCCCTCAGATCACCTGCTGATTACTGGTGTATCTTGTTTCTTTCCTTGTCAGACACGTGTCACGTTCCAGCAATTACTTTGATCAATATCATTATTACTGTTACTGAAAATAAGACCCCAGTTGTAATAAACTGGAATCATCCTTTTCAACTCCGCTGTGGAGCTGCTCCGAGGCAAACAGAAGAGAAACTTTAGTTTGAAGTCAGCAGAAGGTGAATGTAGAGCAGGATGTGCTGCTCCGTCGACGTTCCCCGGATCAATAAAGTTTTTACGACGTTCGAAAACGACTGTCTGCAGCAGGAATGCAGCTGGACGCGATCGAGACTGAAACGATGTTGGTCAGCGGAGACGTGAGGGTTCACTTCCTATACATGGAGGTCACAGTTCACTGACACAGAAACCAATTAAATATCACACACCGTCACCTTCTGATCTGATAGACGGAGACACAGCAGAGTGTAGAAACCGGCCGTGGCGTGTATGACAAATGAGTTTTTAACACTAGGGGTTCACCGTGTGATACAAAAACATGGCAATACAGTGTTATATCTCTGTGTGTCTTCCCCTCTCACACACACACAATGTCACTGCAGACCCCCCCGGGGGTCCAGCGAAAGTAGCTTTTGATTTGCATACCACGCGCACATTTTTAGCATCACAAGTGTTTGTTGGGCCGTCCTCGGTGGTGAGGAGGAGAGAGGAAAAATGACATTGTGTGGTTGAGTGGTGTCCATGGGGACTCTCTCTCTCTCTCTCTCTCTCTCTCTCTCTCTCTCTCTATGGCAATGTGACAGTGGAGGATGCAGATGGAAACGTGCCACACACACACACACACACATGCACACACAACTCCCACACACACGGCTGACTGACTGACTGCTGGCTGTTCTGTGAGGCCTCCCAGTCTGGGAACCCAGAGGTGTCAGACAGTTATAATTATCACTCTGCTTCCACACTCACGCACACGCATGCACGCACGCCGTTCCAGTGTTGAATGGCATCCAGTTAGAATCTAGGCCTGTGCACCAGTCTGAAGTAAAAACGAAGAGAAGCGCCCCGCAGAAAGGCTTGTTTTCCCTCGTCGACGTAAAAGGATGTCAGTTTCCAGCTTTCCTAATTTTCAACTTCTGTTATCACATTTTTCAGCCATAAATAATTCATACATAATGCTCCAGTATGAGGCTTTTAGTTTTATACTCCATCCATAAAAACAGTGTTAGGACTGTGGAAAGTGAACCAGGAGAGAAAAATTCCCCAGTGGCATGGTGTAGTGGCGAATGAATGACAGTCGAGCCACAATTTACTCTAAGTGTAAAACATTTATCCGTATTTATAATTATAATAATAATAATTTATAATACTTTCAGTATGAAAGACATTCTTGCAAGAGCATTCATGTAATAAATTATTAAACTGTGTTAATTATCTCAGTGAAAAGCCTCATTAGTTTTAAAGTGCTCAGTACGTATAAAAAGACATTTTTTTGTCACCTTAAGAGCAAAAAACACAGATATTTTCTGCTAATGATAATGTTAAGGGTGCACCTGAGCATAAAAAAAAAATTATTTGAAAGACAAACGGTGTCCTTCAGCTGTGCGTTGAATCAGGCCAGCTAAATTACTACTATTGTAATTATTATGTAGACATTTCTGTAGTCGTATATGCAAAAGCCTTTATCCTCAACGGGGTTTCTTAAGCTGAAAAGGTCTGAAAAAAAAAACGGCAGACCGACTGCCCGAGCTGAAGGAGAAAGAGACATTTACGTCTTCAGCAGAATCCTCAGCGTGAGCACGCAACACTTTCCCCTTCATATTATACAAACAAATAGTAATGTATGTAAATGTATGGATGGAGTAATTCACTGTAAGGAGTCACTCTTCATTTAAACATAATGGTTTGTGTAATGACTAGATTAGCCTCCAAAGAGACTTCTTAATCAAAGTTCATAGTGTAAAACTTGTTTGGGCATGCAGCGCAAACAGGAAGTGTGAAGCCGCCGCGGAGTCGGTGAGTTATTGTAGCTGTATACACCTCGAACAGTTGTTTACACTTTGCCAAATCTGCACCATGGAAGGTCTGACAGTTCCTGTTTGCACTTTGACCATGAAGTACAGACACTAGTCACCTGGATTAATCTTGAGAGTGATGAAAAAGTCTTAATTTGATGGAGTTAGTGGAATCTTGAGTAGAAAGGGGATGCCACCATCACCAGAAAAATAATAGTATGTGTGTCTGTGTGTGATAAGGTAAATTTATATTATCCGTTCCTGCATGTTGGCGAGGGTCCGCTGATGGATCTGCGCGTTACACACCGCCTCTCCGGCAGTGTCCGGCTGCAAGCCCGTGCGTAGTTTTCATTCTCATCCTGCCAATTTTCAACACGGATTTGTTGTTCACAATGTCGCATCATCATCATCACCCTGGACACGTCGCTAGTGAGTTTAACGCGTACTTTCGGATTTTAGACGCCTAGCCTCGAGCCCTCCGGTACCTATGGTAGCAACGGTACTGTGGAAGTATCACGTTTTCAGAATTGTGGCATCAACTTAATACTGAAGTATCGGTTCTCGCGACATCCATATGTATATGTGTGTCCTTTGCATATCTCCAGAACCGTTCATCCAATCGGCTTCATGTTTGGTGGGTGTATTGCGGAGGACACAAGGATGTGCCGTGTCAAAGTTGGAGCAATTTGGACACAGTCCGCGTGCCTGCTCCGAACGGCAACGCCCCGAACGGGCACTGCACTTGTATAATATAATAAATCATTTCAGTAACATGGAAATTGGAAAACTATGATAGGTATCTCTGTACTTTATATGTTTGCAACATTATTTTCAATATCTTCTAGCCTCCTACACTTTCCATTTGTCCTATTTCTTATCTATAGTACAGTATATTACATTCCCAGCTGCGACAATAACCCAATATCCTACTACAGATTGTAGGTCTTTGCCCCCAACATTAGGAAAAGCTTCTTCACAGGACCAGTAAAAGTATCTCTGTACCTGTAACTTTGGATGTTAAAGTGGAACCACACATACACGGATGTCGGTGTGTGTGTGTGTGTGTGTGTGTGTGTGTGTGTGTGTGTGTGTGTGCACCCAACCACCCACCCATCTCTTACAGTAGACAAATGTGTGTATGAATGGCGGGGATTTTTAAATGAAAAACGCCGGACCACCCAGGACTTTCAGTGTCGCCCTGCCGACCTCCGTGGCTGACAGATGAAGGCTATTCACATCAAGCCTTTAACACCTTCAGCTCCCCCTCTACACACACACACACACACACACTCACACACACACACACACACACACACACACACACACACACACACACACACTCAATAGTCAATACAAGCTCCGCACAATCCCCTAAGACAAATGGACAGACTTCAAACACGTACATACACAACCTCCGAAAGACGGAGTGGGAGGGCGGCTGAGAGAGAGAGGAGAAAGTGAGTCGGTGGTTTACCAGAGAGACACAGAGAGAGAGAGAGAGAGACCTAACTCCATCTCTCTCTCTCTCTCTCTCTCCCTCTCTCTCAGCCATGGGGTGGAGGGAATGAAAGGCGTGGGGCGCTGTCAAATAGCCCCCCGCTTTTAATGGCCCAGCTGCACCATTACCTAGCACACACACTGGGCCCAAATAGACTGAGGGAGGAGGAGGAGGAGGAGAGAGAAGTCTATCAAACTAAGTATGAGGAGAGGAGGGGGGCACTCATCATTACCTAGCATACACTGCCGGAGTCGGAGGAACTGAAAGAAAAAGGAGGAGGAAGGGGAGAGGGGTGGGGTGGGGTGGGGGGGCGAACAAGCAGCTAACTACAGTACAAGGCGTGTTAGTGAACCACACACACACACACACACACACACACACACACACACACACACACACACACACACACACACACACACACACACACACACACACACACACACACACACACACACCCACACACACACACAGAAGGCCTCCAGGGAAGTTTTACAGCAGCTCTCTGTCATGAACGGTGATGTAAGGCCGCTGTCGCTGTCAGGTGTGTGTGTGTGTGTGTGTGTGTGTGTGTGTGTATGTGTGTGTGTGTGTGTGTGTTTGTGTGTGTGTTGATGGCAGGAGGTGAATGGTCACACATCTCCCTCGCAGAGTGGTCATAAGAATGCGGCGTGCTGGGACCACGTCTCTCCGTGTGTGGGAGAGATGTGGTGACACACACATACACGTATAACGTAACTGGGATGTGGAGAAATCTGAGCTTTTTATTTTCTAATATTCACTGTTTTCATGTTTGTAAGTATATTCAGCCAATTAGACTGTTGTCAGGTTATTAAACAGGCGCTATAAGCACCATAGATGTGGGTCAATAGGGGCCTACTACGCCTACTAGTAGGTTTTTATCATCTATTCACATGGTCATCGAAAGAAAGAATAAAAGAAGACGACCTAAACCTAAAGAAGTTGTAGCTTTTTTGCCTAAACCTAAAGAAGTTGTAGTTTTGTTGCCTAAACCTACAGAAGTTGTAGTTATTTTGCCTAAACCTAAAGAAGTTGTAGTTTTGTTGCCTAAACCTAAAGAAGTTGTAGCTTTTTTGCCTAAACCTAAAGAAGTTGTAGTTTTGTTGCCTAAACCTAAAGAAGTTGTAGCTTTTTTGCCTAAACCTAAAGAAGTTGTAGTTTTGTTGCCTAAATCTAAAGAAGTTGTAGTTTTTTTTACCTAAACCTAAAGAAGTTGTAGTTCTTTTTTACCTTAACCTAAAGAAGTTGTAGTTTTTTTTTACCTAAACCTAAAGAAGTTGTAGTTCTTTTTTACCTAAACCTAAAGAAGTTGTAGTTTTTTTGCCTAATCCTAAAGAAGCTTTTTTTGTTTGTGTTGAAAACGTGACTTTTCATTCAGTTTTACATGTTAGAAGGTGTTGCTTTTAAGTTTCACTTTCACATTTACAATGTAGTAGGTGTAATAGGCCCCTACTGACCCACATCTATGGTGCTTATAGCGACTGATAACGCCTATTTAATGGCCTGATAACAGTCGAATCAGGTGGTGTATTTTATAATGTTTTTAGCCAGCAGCGTGTTAGGGATGGTAATGTCGGTCTGTCAAGCTGACCACCACTTTGGTCCAGACTTAAATATATTATATATATAATATAATATATTTCACCCATCCTTTATTAGTGGCCAGCCTTTATTTTTCTACGTCGACAACATCTCTGCTAATATCTAAGACTGCAATTATTTGACTACTGTTTTTAATTATACTGCACAAACATAAACACACACAAATGAGCGTAACACACAGAATCATCAATGTCTACAAGTACACATCACAAAGCAGCGCTCTGCTCAGACACAAAGATAATGAGCTACGTAACGGTTTCTATGCTGTTATTCGTGTATAATATTAGTCCAAAAACAGAAAATACTACACTCGTGGTGAACTTGGCTCCACGCTGATGCATACATTAAAAATACATCATTGTGTGGTGAAAGGAATGTTATGACTAACAAGACAGTGGCTTTTTCATCACCTCTTCTCTGGCAGGAATGTCAATAGCGCCCGACACCTACGAGCTCCGCCGCCCTGCTGCTATGCATCCTATTTTATGCTCGCACTTTACTTCCAAGAATCCCCACTCCTCTCTCCATTTCCATCAGTCACTCCCTCTCTCTCTCTCTCTCACTCTCTTTCCATCATCTCCATCCATCCATCTCTTGTCGGAGCCTCTCAGCGGGGCTCGGGCTGTTGTATGCGAGGCATACTTGGGCTGTGGCGTCAGTTTGGAAATGAGGCTCGTTTGCATTTAAACACTCTGCTCTCTGGGCACTTGGTAAACTTGATGAGAGGAGGATGAGGGGAGTGGAGAGAACGAGGGGAAGAGGAGGGAGAGAGAAAGAGGGGAGTAATTGCAACACTAAGAGAGAGAGAGAGGAACTGAAGAGAGAGAGGGGAGTGAAGGAGGGAGTGTGTGGAGAACACTGGCTAATATAAATTCATTATGTAAATCCGCAGCTCAAACAAATTGACAGGCGGGTATTACACCCGAGAGGAGCTGAATCAAGAGCATGAAAGCATTAGCTCCACTCACCCTTGACCTCCGACCTCGACCTGTTCACCGGAGTGTGCCTGTTATGCATACTAACGACTCAGGAGGGGCCGGCCGGACAGTAACATCACAACACATTTTGTTTTCTTACAGTGGTAGCTGGAGACAAAATCCTCCATCCTGCATCTACGCTGGAATGTAAACTATGCTGAAAGGAAAACACTGGAGAGGAGTGTTTTCTCACTCAAGTAGACCCACATACCAGATACAGACTGCAGCAGCTGCCGCTGGAGACTGTTCTTTCTTCCAATATCTGAAAAGAATATTTGAATTCTCAACCCTGGAAGCCAAAAAAAAACCCACAATCAGCAGCATAGCGAGCCCGCAGTAGAGAGAGGACTGAGAGGTTATGAGGCAGAGTTTCTCCCAAAAGAGTGGCTTGATCCTTCATTTGTGCCACTGGGTAAGAATTTCAGCTTCACCTGCGACTCAAATGTTTTCACCTTCTTTAACACCCACATTAAACTAAAAAAGAAATATGAGCTGAAAATGAACATGAATAAGAAGTATAGAAGCATGGCTCCAGTGAGGCTACAGCTGCACAAGATGTCATCCAATCAGCCGAGTATCACCACATGATGCTTCGCCTGTAAGAGGATGAAGAAAAAACAACAACCCCCTCAACCACCCGGCGCCAATCTGTTGAAGATTTCTGGGGTGACAAGAAGACATGAAAAATCACACAGCGTTCATTGTTCGCTGGCCATTATTCATGTCTGTATTCAGAGCTTTCAAAGCGGTATGACATCATGAGGGACAGCGCATTACTTTCATTATGAAGAAAGAGCAGCAAAAAAAGTGTATTTTGATGTAAACTTAAAAGGTTAGACTTGCCGTGTTTGATTACATTTATTTTATTTACTTTATTTACTTACTTCAGAGGACAGTTAGTGTTTTCACAGACTGTGTAATATGACAAGTAAACTAATCTCCATGTGTAAAATCAGTGGTGCCCCTTTAATGGTGTTCTATGCAACAAAAAACAAAAAATCCTACTTTGTGGTTTTCTGTGTTTTCCCTTTAGTTTAGAGAACACATGGTTGTCCATTGAGAAAATTTCGACGACACTTCAAGCTTCTGAAATGCTCTCAAAACCCTCCAATAACCTCAACAATGAATAACATTCAAGCAACATGAGCCTATTTTTTCTTCGTTGGCTGTTTGGAGAATGTGCATCATTTTGGAGAGCACTCAATCCACTAGACACTCCAACACCCTCAAACACTGACCAGTCTCTAACGAAATAAAATCAACCAAACAACATCTCGATTATTAAGCCCTCATGAATATCCAAAAAAGTATTCAACAATCACTTCAGCCAGATCACCCCTCTCTGACTCAACAGGCGGGTTGCCTTTGGAGTTGACCATATGGAAGGACACAAGTTCAAGTTGTGGCTGTTAAGCAGCGCTGTGACGAGGGCGATGGCAGCCGCGGTCTTAAGCATCTGCAGCTGCTGTCAGCTTTAATTGGCCCGACAGACTTACAGCTAGCCACCACTCATCTCTGACCTGAGGACTGCCAGAAAAAAAAAAAAAAAACATTAAACAGGCTTCAAAGACTACCGCTGGGTTTAGGAAGAGAGGGTGAGAGACAAAGAAAGACACTGAAAGACGGCAAAAACGCAGATGAAAGCAGCAACTACAGAGAGTAAGAATGAGAGAGGGAAGTGAAAGGGAGAGGGAGGTCCTGGTGAACGTGTTTATCCAGTGCTTCACCTAGTGTTTCTCATGTTGTGTCTGCTCTGAGGAAATCCTTTAACCCTTTAACCACACGGAAACCAGGCTGCTAAACAGAGAGCCTGAAGACAACAACTGGACAACTTCATTCATCTGAATCCTAATAAGCTGGAAATCCCTCCAACCTCTCTCTCTCTCTCTCTCTCTCTCTCTCTCTCTCTCTCTCTCTCTCTCTCTCTCTCTCTCTCTCTCTCTCTCTTTATTGGCATGACTGCATACAATAGAATGTCGCCAACGGATGTTGATACAAACTACACAATTATAATAATTAGGGCTGCCAATCGATTAAAATATTTAATCACGATTAAGCAGGCATTTTTTATCTGTTGAAAATGTACCTTAAAGAGAGATTTGTCAAGTATTTAATACTCTTATCAACATGGGAGTAGACAAATGTGCTTTTTTATGCAAATGTATGTATATATTTATTATTGGAAATCAATTAACAACACAAAACAATGACAGATATTGTGCAGAAACCCTCACAGGTACTGCATTTAGCATAAATGATATGCTCAAATCATAACATGGCAAACTGCAGCCCAACAGGCAACAACAGCTGTCAGTGTGTCAGTGTGCTGACTTGACTATGACTTGACCCAAACTGCATGTGATTATCATAAAGTGGGCTAGTCTGTAAAGGGGAGACTTGTGGGTACCCATAGAACCCATTTTCATTCACATATCTTGAGGTCAGAGGACAAGGGACCCCTTTGAAAATGTTCATGACAGTTTATCCTCGCCAAAATTTAGCGCAAGTTTGGAGCGTTATTTAGCCTCCTTCTAGACAAGCTAGTATGACATGGTTGGTACCAATGGATTCATTAGGTTTTCTAGTCTCATATGATACCAGTATCAGTATCTTAACTCTAGCTTTAAAACTGAACCCGATACAACCTCCGAAATATGAAAAAAAAAAAATATATATCAAAATGAATTTGTGTTAACGTGTTATTATCGCTTTAACTTTGACAGCCCTAATAATAAACAATTACTAGAGACCGTCTTGTGGTGGGATCACATCACACTAGCTGCGACGCCAAATCAGGCCAGGGCTACCTCCCTACTTCCGGCGCACTTGTTTGGACCACACCCATCTTCAAACTCATGGTACATGTCCACAGCGGCATTTTCTATCATGAGAAATCGCCTCGAGTGATTGAAAATCACACAAATTACACATATAGGTGGACATACAGTTACGCACAGAGAACTATTTCCCAGGCATGCCTGTGACCTGGAGGTCACTACCGTGTAACCTCAGCGATGACCAGCTCAACATCCATCCCTCCACCATCGATGCCTAAACCCAACCATTCAATTAGCAGCATCCTGCAGCTACATTCATTTGCTGCCTAATTGACCTCTGAGTCACAGAGGAGATCAAGTCGTGGTAATGACAACAGCTGCACAGAGTGAGACTCCACCATGTTGACACCATAATTACGCAGCAAGTCACCCAACATGGGCTTTAGGGTCAAAACTGAGTGAAAAAGGAAGATAAGGAGTCAGCGGGGCTGAGAGAATAAGATTTACATGAGGGGAAAAAGAGGAGGAAAGGGAAGAGAAGACAGCTGACCGGAGGCTTGTTCAACCATGAGATTAGGCTAAGTGATGAAAAGCAGGGAGGAAATAGAGACAGAGACAGTTGGAGAGCCCCGGGTAAGGAAAAAGCATAGAAGACGGATGAGGAATGCTCCTCGGATGCTTTTAAAGGCCGGGTAAGAGCAGAAAGCTAGATAACATGGTTGTGTGATCTTCGCAGCCAGCACTGGGACAGGAACGACCACTGGGCTGGATCTAATAATGGGATCTGATAAATAGTTTCAGCTTCAATCACTGCATACGGCTGAACCCACTCGAGGTTGAAACATCAAATTAACATGGGTGTCTGGACATGTCAGCTGTACAGAGGATAACATCGCTGCCAGCTCTTGAAAAACATAAAACAAATGAATCTAATCTGGTGGTGATATCACAAAGCCAGACAATAAGATGCACTTAACAGAAACTTCAATGATGATAAAAGAATAAAACCAATTTAAAATGGCTCAAAGTGGGATTTTGTGAAATAGCTCTACACCGATCACTGGTCCTGAAAGGTGTGTAAGCCGGTAAAGCTACCATGCTCTTGTAATACTTGATATAATTCTCTTCAATACTCTTAGGATCCTTTTTCATAGTGGAAACATGAATTCCCAGGTTCAACAGAAATATGTTTTAATGAAGTAGGGAGGGAGGGAGGGAGGGAGGGAGGGTTGGGTGGGTCTCGAACTGCCGACCTTCCGATTGGTTGACAACCTGCTCTACCTCTGAGCCACAGCCTAAAACGTTTATCAATTACAGAAAAGTCATTATATCAGCAAACTGACTCAGTAAAGTCAGTTACACCAATATCTACAGTAGGCTATAGAAAGTTTGCTAACATTAGCTAACATTAGGTTCAAGGTTCTTTATATATCATGTAAATTCCAGCAAAGCAGTCATTGGCAATGAAAATCTTTGGTCTCAGATCCCTTCAACAATGCTCATAAAACATGTACAGTATATATAAAAGGGAAAACCATACAAGTAAATGTAAAAGTATAATGATAGTCTAAGGTATAAAATAGTGCAGTTAAAATATAGGGCTTAAATATAAACATAAGTAAATATAAAATAGTAATGTAACTGTAAATGTGTATTTCAGATGGGAAAACTGAATGTAAACAGGATGTAGTATGATATATGCATGATAAGAAGTAATATATGTACACAGAGGTGTAAACAGAAATGTAGTATGTAATAATGAGAAGTACTAAAAATATATATGCAGAGGTGTAAACATCAGCCACCATAAGCTACTGGTTATACCAGACCAACTAAGACTGTAGAGATTAAAAGCACGAGTGTGTTGAATTGAGTCATTTTGTCTTTCAAAAGTTATATAATCCTACTTTAACTGTTGGAGTTAAAATGCTTTTCAATCGTTGTAATACTGATATGAACATCACTGATCACAGCATAAATAAGCACTGACAGAGTGAATTCATACACAGTTTAACAAAAAAGCAAAAAATCACAAGACAAGACAGAGTCAACTAAAACCCAGAAGCGGGGAAAAGCTTCCCTCCTACGACTGAGTAAGGTGCTTTACTGCCAACACAGCGGTGACCTTAGATTCCTCCTCAGGAATGGTGAGAAAAAACAACTGTATTGCATCATAAAAAAAATGTTGAGGCTATCAGTGGTAGGCTACACAACAGCCCTGTCTAAGGCACTCAGACAGTCTGGAATGAAGCAGTCAATAATAAGCCTTCACAGAGTTAGGAATCTCTAACACAAACAGAATCAATCAGCGGGCCCGGAGGCTCGCTAGATGCTATTGAAGTGTCGTTCACACTGGACTGGAATCAATGGCTAAGCTAGAGTTGTACATCGATCCAAACCATCCTCTGGTCTCCTTCCCTGTCCCCTCCTCACACTTCAGCGGAGCCTAACAAGGTAAGAAAGCCAAGACAAGCCTGGCTAAAGTGAAACGGCAGCGTGTAGCAGTCGCCCCTGTGGTCTATAATGGCACACCCTCTGAAAACACACAAATGTTTTACGTGGGCTAAATGGTGCTTTAGAGCCACTAGTCTTTCAAAGATCACTGAGATCTCTACATGGGCCTTCCCTGCTATTTGGAGAGTGACCGATATTGTACTACTGTTACGTGCCATAGTGTGTGTTGTGTTTTTGTGCCCTCTCCTGTGTCTCTTCAGGTGCCGCCCTCCCCCGCTGTGCAGCTGCGATCGCTGGATGTACGAGGCTGCGCCAAATCACCAATCAGGGATGGGCGGATAAGAGACCGGGAGAGAGGAGCAAACGGGGCCAGTGGGCCAAACCGCAGTATTGTAGTGGTTGACGTCGGAGGTTGGCGTGTGTGTCGGAGTCGGCAGTGTTTTCCCCTAATCAAGTGTGTTTATTGCTGTGTTGTAGTGCTGTAGCTTTAACTTGCGCTTCTGTTATAGAAAGTAGATTTAAGTTGGTGTTTGTACACTTTTCATTTATTGTTAATAAATTGTATAATTTTGTTTACACACATCCGTTGCCAGTCTTTCTCTTTCCTGGGTAAAACATATTTGTTACTCCCTCCATCCTCTGGACCCTAAACGGGGGAACGTAACAACTGGGGGCTCGTCCGGGATTTGAGAGCTGATTGGCTAACGGTTTGTCGTGTATTTCTTGTGTTGACGCTGATTCTCCAGTGGTTATTTTGGTGAGTATTGTGCTTGGATGTCCGTTGTTTCAAAGCCATCGTTCAGTGTAAACAGTTTCTCTGCTAGGTAGGTGAGTGTCCAGCTGGGTTGTATCAGCCTTTCCATCGGGCACTCGTTTATTATATTGCCTTTTTTATTTTCGGAGTAATCCTGGGTGGAGATTTATTCTCTGTCGGAGGTAGGTGTTTCAGGGCTCCGGCCACTGATGTGTGTCTTTTAAGTCTATTACTACTATGGTGCTTCACAGCCTTTTGATAGACAGACAGACAGACTTTTGGGTAAGAAGGTGCAGTGATAAAGCTGTACAGAAGCAGGTAGCTACAGTGGAAACTGCTTTAAGTGATCACGGTTACAGTGATCAACTGCGTGTATGAATCAAAAAGCTTGGGACAGAATCATTCCTCTACAAATGCTGTTTAAATAATTATCTTATAGTAATCAAGTAGTCTGCTTACAGTGTTCATTTTGGATCTTTTCATACATGACAACATATGGAAAAACATTTTAAAACTACGTTAGACTAACGTTAGCTGAATTTTTGCTTTGTTCTTTACTTTACTCCCTTGATACTTTGCCTCGCGGACCTTCTGCTTTCCGGCTGGATACCTGAGGCTGCGTGCTCATTGATATCATGACGGGGGAAAAAAAGTCATTTTCTCTGAAAGTACCTGTGGTTGAAGCCGCCCTCGTCAGGTGGATTGATAATACCTGGTCACGTGATGCCCCCAAAGTGCTGCAGCTCATGCAGACTGGCGCCCGTCTCCCTCCATGACGCTACCAGGTGAGCGGGCGAGGAGCCCCAGCAAAAGGGCGCCATTCTGCATGCACGCTCGCCCTGCAGAGCCGTAAAAAACGGCAATACCTCACCCTCGGTTAGTGAAAAGGCGGCGAAATAGTGAAGCTGTCCGTTTCATTGCTTTGTATTCATGTAATAAATATACAAATGAGAAATTCTGTTATAATAATCATCCGCTTATAGTGGTCAATTTGACCTGGACAGACGTGATCACTAGAAGTGGTTTCCACTGTAGAAGATTTAAAAAAAAAAAAAAAAAATATGATGGTACAATGGTTTTATAGGTTTGGACTGTTGCATGCTGGGATGTCAGCATGGAGCTTGCAGGACTGGGGTGATTGCAGTGATGGGGCTACAGCGTACAGGGTTTCTCTAATTTACAATGTACTGAGAGGCCAAAGAGCAGAGAGGAGAACTAAAGACTCATTTTTTTGATGTCATTAATTTGCGATTAATCGCGATTAAATATTTTAATCGAGATATTAAAACAAGCTTTCATGGTCAAACAATGTTTTGGATGACGCTAAGTGTGCTTTGGATTCAACATTTTTTGGGATTTTGTCATTTTTTTCACAGCAGACATTTCACCAGTCTTTACAGGTGTAATTAATAACATTAATAACGACTGTGTTGCACTGAGGGAAGCCAGTTCCAGGGCCCTAGAGAGGAGGTGTGTGTGTGTGTGGAGGGGGGGTGCAGTGTGTCAGGCTGCAGTGTGTCTAGACAGTATTCATGATCCATCTGTCTGCCACTGCCACGGCAACAGCCAGCGGCTACAACAAGATGGCAAACTCCATTACCACAGAAACATTTTCTATGTCCCTCTCCCTTCCCTCTTCCTCTCTTTCTCCTCCTCCTCTCTCTCTCTCTCTCTCTGTGCACCTCCATATCTCTGTCTGGCCCTCTGTCTCCCTCCTTTCCTCTCCTCTCCCTCTTAGTCTGTCTGCACTCGTTTTCAGTCCCCGGCCACTTCTTTTTTGACAATCTACCTCTTTCTTTTCTTTTCCTCTCTCCTTTTCCCCCATCTCTCTCTTTCTCCCCTACCTCCCTCGCCGTCTCTCAGGCATCACCAGAAAAATGTGCACCGGCTCAGAAAATTACAATCATTGTACAGCTTTCCCATAACGCCGGCTGCAGACACTTACATTAACATTCGCTCTAGACAGCTAAATATTTTAAGTACCCAGCTCAGGATTCTATCCATTGGAAATGAGTGCCCCCCCCCCCCCACCTGTCCCTCCCAAAATAATAAAAAAAGAGGTTGTTCCTATAGTGCCGTGTGGAGGGAAAGAAGGGCAAGCAGAAAAAAAAGTGAGATGAATTTACAAAACAACAAGGTTGGCGGGTTTGAGAGGTGAAACGCATTTGAGGTGAGGAGGGAGGGAGAGATGGAGGGGAAGGTAAGGAACCCGCCAGACACACACACACACACACACACACACACACACACACACACACGCACACACACACACACAAACACACACAGAGCCAAGGATGAAAGTGCTGCTGTAAAAAGTTTTCCCTCTCCTCCTAAAAGTTGTTGAAAGAGAACGCTGCAGCACATCAAAGTGGCCTGGCAGACAGCCATCGGAGCCCATTGGTGTCCTTCACCCCCTCTCTCTCTCTCTCTCTCTCTCTCTGTCTCTCTCTCTCTCTGTTTCCATTGATCGTGACGAGTCGAGGGAACACTCTCATCTCGTTCCCCGGACAGTGCTGCTCAACGGGAGGTAGAAGGAGGTGGTGGGCGGAGGGGTGGGGGGCGCTTATGAATGCAGCAAAGAGATTCAAACAAAAAAAACTGCGTGGAAATGGAAAGGTAGAAAAACTTTTGAGGAAGATGTGTTACATGGATATGAATCCTTCTATAGGAGTCCTAGACTATGGCTCTTTATGGTTTGTTTACCTCTAACTACTAGGGGTGTCACAATTCTCCAAATCCACGATTCGATTTGACTTTCAATTTTAAAGCCACGATTCGATTTAAACATACCATTGTTAGACTATGGAGTCTTGATTCGTAAAATTCAACAGATCATTGGTTTTATGTCCCGACAACTGTCATTTACACTTTCAAATTCTTCTTTAAAAAGAGAACTGAACTCCCTTTTTAATTTAGAAAGTGTTTCAAAAATTAGACTACAACAGTCTGCAATATAAAAGTATATCAGTATCTGTGTGACCCACCTCAAAAACACTACATAAATCCTTCTGCGGTGCATTACAAGTGTGCTGTAATCTACAAAAATACAGTTTTATTGTCATTTACCCTCGCGCTTGTTTCTCTCCTCTCGTTTTTCCACTCTTTCGTCTGTTTGCTAAGAGTCCGCTAGCTTGTTGCTGCCAATATCAGTACCAATGTTCGATCGATTTCTGATGAAGAATCAAAATCGTGACACCCCTACTTACTACTCTTTACAGCTCTTAGCAGCACTTTAACATTCAATGACATCACTCACAGATTTCTTGAATTTGATAAGATGGGTGTACGGTGAGTGATAAATTATTGCAAGATTGTTTCTACAGCCTAGACAAGGGACGAATACAAGGTGCACATGTTGGCTTTGAGTTTACATGCCACAAAAGAGTATATCAGCTAAAGGCCCTGACACACCAAGTCAACATCAAAGAATGAGCAGCGATGAAAGCCGGCTGTTGCGTCGCCAGGGGTGGCAACGCTAGTGCAAAGAATTGATTTCCGGTTA
This sequence comes from Sebastolobus alascanus, assembly GCA_916701645.2. NCBI lineage: Eukaryota > Metazoa > Chordata > Actinopteri > Perciformes > Sebastidae > Sebastolobus > Sebastolobus alascanus. The sequence goes on along the minus strand of CAKAOJ020000101.1, from coordinate 4,981,491 downwards.
AGCTAGTTGATTTTTTTTCTGGGTTAATAAATTATGGTATCGGATCGGTGCATAGACTGGCGTACTCGCTGATACCCGATACTGGTATCGGAACAATTCTAATTAGAAATTGAATCGACAAAAGTAGTTTGTAGTAGTAGAAGTAGTAGTAGTAGGCCTCATGAGAAGTATACAAGAAGAAAATGTTATTGCTTTTATTAATTAATTAATTAATTAATTAATTAATTCCTCCACCCAGCGCAGCAGGACATGCGCCACATGCGGGTCTCTCTGAGTCAGTGTAAATTGTTATATTTGATCGGTTTTGTGACGACGGCTGCTCTTCTTCAGGGGACGACTGTCTCAGCAGACAGGTGCATAGGGCAATAAACCTATGGAGGACTTGACTGAACACCATTCTTCTTAATGTTCCTTATTAATTTTAATTATTTTGTACTGCCTCTTCCTCATCATAGATTTTTATTGAACGTCTCAGGTGTTCCTGTGATTCGACTCTATAGCCTGCGGCTCTGTTATAAAGGTAATGGTTATCGTGTTGTTTGTTTAATGCCTGATGATCAACTTGTAGCTTATTTAGTCAATTAGGTGTGCAGGAGTTCACCACGTTTTGAATCTACATGCCACAAATGTTTCCTAGAAAACTCATTGTGCTCCACGGGAAGTTGGTTTGCAGTACCACGTCTGAGGTTGCCCCTCAGCATCCACATCACATGCTCATTGGGGATTGACAAAGAGACCCCAGGGAGGAACAGCAGAGAGGACAGACGAGGTAGAGAGAGGAGGATGAGCGTGTTATCTATCTACAGAGAGGTATAGAGCACCCTGCAGCACTCACAGTTGAAGATGCCCGGTGGAGGGTGCTGGGTGACCACGGGGCAGTTCTCCTCATCGCTGTTGTCCCCACAGTTATTCAGCTGGTTGCAGATCAGCGAGCCCAGACGCAAACAATTCCCATTGGTGCAGTGGAATTTGCACTCTGTAGAGAGAGAGAGAGTAGAGAGAGAAGAAACACTTCTTAGCACAACTATTCCAAACGTTTAGGTTTCTGAATAGAGCTGCGTTCACAGTCTGAACTAGGGGTGTAAGAAAATATCGATACACATGAGTATCGCGATATTATGTTTTCGCGATACTGTATCGATTTTTAATTAGCCTCTTAAAAATCTGGCAGCCAGTCGGCTGACCCGGCCGCTATTCTGTCTTTCGGAGGTTGTAGTGGGCTCAGATTTAAAGGTAGACTGAAGATACTGGCATCGTATGAAACTACAAAATCTAAATCTATTGGTAGCAACAATGTCATACTAGCTTGTCGCAAAGGAGGCTAAATAACGCTCAAAAGTTATGCTAAATTTTGGCGAGGTCACTACTACTCACACGCACGCGGAAAGCAGTCGGCATTTAGCCGGGTTAATCAAGCTCAACTGACAACGATTTGCGTCAAACTGTATGCCAACACTGTAAAACTGAAGTCCGGTATATCTGTGGATACGCTGCAAACATTTAATTTACGACGGCATCACCTGAATGTGTCGATTAGCTGAGCGAAACAAAAACAGACTGAATGGCGAGTCCTTCTCACCGCAGCGTTCAAGCAGCCTCCCGCTGCAGATTCACACCGTTCCAAAGTAACTAATAAGAGTGTTTAGCGCTGCGTATGCAACCACACTTGATCGTAAACAATACAGAATTGCAGAATACAAGAATATGGTCAAAGTGATTTGAGTCCCACCTCAATGAGCCTTCAGGTGTGTATTTCAGTTAGTCTGCTGTACCTGCCCTGTAGGTCAGAGGTCAGAGTTCGTAATTTATCTCTTATTGACAATATGTCAGTGGCCTATTTGAGTGCCTTAACTGTTACAGTAAGAATTATGGCTGATGAGCCATTTGAATTTGAATATTTCTGCATACTGGGGTCCATAAACAGTCTTGGAATTACATAAATTGGGTATCACTGTAAAGCTGAGACTCTTGTGGATCCAATGAGCCCAACTGTATTCATGTGTGATGATGTTAGTCCATTTCACATATATCTTCCTTGCTTACAGTACTGCAATATATCGCAATATATTGAATCGTTACCCCTGTATTGTGATACGTATCGTATCGCCAGATTCTTGCCAATACACAGCCCTAGTCTGATCATCTGTGTTGAAGAAAATACCTGATTTTCCACTTTGCATCTAAGAGAACAAAAGCTTTTGTTTATTCAAGGTCTGTGAGTCTTATTGCTTTTAAGGAACGATACAATTGATTGATGAGCTCCTTTTTCTGTAGCTGAAACACTGGGAGGACGTAGACTTGTGTTGAAAAAGTAAACAACAAAAACAAACAAACAATAATGGATCAAATAAAGAATAAAAAAATCACCATTTTGATAAAAATACATGTTTACAAGAGTACGCCCACATATTTACTGCAGTAGTTAATAGCACTGATCAACTGTACAGACATTAAAATGTTCAAATACTGGGCTGTTATCTGCACCTCAGAATGAGCAAGGTCATGTGATATGATTTTTTTTATTTTTTACCTGTAAGCTCCACAAACACAAAACAGAGTTAATGTGTTGAGTTCACACAGAAACAAGGTCAGACAAAAAGTGCTTTCTGGTTCAAAACAACAAATAAATAAACAGCTTTTCAAACAGGCCTTTGATGTGCCTCAGCCCCGAACCATAATGTGCTTCTGTCACAGTTATTACCAAAACGCTTCTTTCCCCCCAAATATTAATAGGCCTGATTAGCACTATCGAGTGGAAAAAAACAAAAAAACACCTCAAACCTATAAATGTGAAAGTGAAAAATATATATATATATATATATTCTGGAGGGAATAAATAATCATGCTGAACTTTAATCATAATAAGTGAAAATAGCTACAACAAAGTGTTTGATGCAGTGGGAAGCAAGGCCTTGTTGGTTTGATGTGTGTGGTTTGGTGCAGCCTTTCTCTCAGAGCTTCACTCCCACTGAGCCCACCACGACGCCAGAGAGAGACAGAGTCTCTGCACAGATGAGAAAATAAATGGAACTTGAGTGACAAAGACTCACACACACACACACAGTTATTTTGGCATTTTTACTTTTTATTTTACAGATGACAGTGTAGAAATGGGGGGAGGGGATACACCTATCTCCCAATTCGATATGTATTGCGATTTGATATTACGATGCATTGCAATTTTTGTTTTTTTAACACTAGACCATCGGAAAAAGTTGAATCATACACTTCTAGGGACTTTTACATTGGAAAATATCTAAATTAACACAGTGAAAATGTTTGATTTTCACTATGTATATAGTCTGAGATGTCCTGAAGTCAAATATATCAGTCATTGTCAGGAATTATTTATAATAAATATTATATAATTTCCCTCATAAATTAGTGTCTCAAGATATGGGAATGAAAATGGGTTCTATGGGCACCCACGAGTCTCCCCTTTACAGACGTGCCCACTTTATGATAATCACATGCAGTTTGGGGCAAAAACCATGCAGTTTCTTGAATACAGAGAGGGTTTCCAGCCCCGAGTAGTGCCTGCAGTCTTCCAGTCAGGTTAAACCCAGGGCAAAAAGTCCATCAAGCCCTCTGCGGCTCGTTAAGCTTATTGCTGTGAGTGCAGGCAATAATAGAAGGCGACTCGGATGAGCATATTAAAATTTTTATCAACTCAGAGTTTCTCTTTTCTGTGTTACGGCAGCTGGACAGTTAGAGGATACTGTTGAGAGAGATTTTAGGGAGTAAATCAAAGTGAAACTGTAAAAACGAGGGGACATGTCCCCCTTGCCTTCCACCCTCAGTGGAAATTACACCTTGGCTATCTAGTCTGTGAACCGGCATCAGCAATGCAGTGTTCCCCGGTGGTTTGGTAGCTTTGGAAGCAAGACAAGGTGCAACAAAAGACCTGTGTCCTTGTCTGTTGATAAAAGGGAAACTGTGCTTGAACTGTACTGTAACTTGAATGCTAATGTGGCTCTTTTTGTGATGTGTCATGTCTGTTGTCTGGCTGTTACTGTCACCTTCAGCCTATAATAAAAAAGTGACATTGCTGGTTTATGCAAATACATTTAAAACTAGAATGGCACTCGGAGAGCGCAGATTGTGGCGAGGAAAAACTGGCATGGCCATTTTCAAAGGGGTCCCTTGACCTCTGACCTTCAGATATGTGAATGAAAATGGGTTCTATGGGTACCCACGAGTCTCCCCTTTACAGACATGCCCACTTTATGATAACCACATGCAGTTTGGGGCAAGTCATAGTCAAGTCAGCACACTGACACACTTACAGCTGTTGTTGCCTGTTGGGCTGCAGTTTGCCATGTTTGTGGTTTCCTAAAGCACCATAGAATGAACCCCTCAACATGAAATGTGTTTTCCCAGAAACAATGTCCTGGTTGCTCCACAAACCACACTGTCAACAGTTTGCACTGGTGTCCCAACCTTTAAATAAGAGTTCCCAATGAAAGCTGATGACAGGTGTGGGGATGATCGGCAGGAACCACATCATTGTTTGAGTTTTACACATTTCAGATTTCAACACTTACAGTCAGTAAATATCAGTCAGAGTAGAACATTGTTTCATAATTAAGTGTGTGAATTATGCAATTATAATTTAGGCTAGCAAACCATTAGGTGTACTGTGTATTTACTTAATACTTGATATTCTATAGGCCTTCATTCCCTCATGAACAACGATGGAACAAACACCACTAACTACTCCTCACTACAACTTTATTCTGAGCAAAGTCACAAAGTGGAGCTCTAATTTATCAGTGCCAGCATAATTATTACTGTAATTAAAACTCACACAGACTTTAACAAATAATAATTGAGCGGAGGAGGCGGGTTCGTAACAGTGTCGTTGAAAAAGCTGCATGTCATCTCCATGGATATGAGTATTTTTTTTCTTTCTTTCTGAGAGACAAAAAAGTTTTTATCTCAGATTTAAGATGCGGAGAGAAGAGAAAAAAAAACAACTCCTATAACAAAGGAAAATCAATCATGGAGCAAAAAGACTTCACACATGACATGTGACATAAAAAAACAAGACACCAGGGAGGAAGTCAGAAGTGGAAGGGTGGACTATCAATCCCAGGGGCCCCAGAAGTTTATGTCAACTGGTTTGTACCAATTTAAATGAAATCTCTTTTTGGGAGTAACTCCACTAAAGCACAGTATCAGCTGACATGAGGCTCTTAGAGGAGTACTCCAGACATTTAGTACTGCACTTCCATAATACTGCAGGACTCATAAGAAACAGATTAACCTCTTTTACCTGATGAACCCGGAAGTCCAGACCTCAACTTTATGTAAATAAGGAGCGGGCGACTTGACTTGTCTCTTGAATCATGCTGCCACGCTACCAGAATGCATTGCACAGCTGCTTACATAAACAATGAATGGGAAGCGTGGAAAGGATGGAGGCTGTGGACATTTACCATCAGCGTCAAGATGCAAAAGGCTGCCCACGGCGTCGTCATAGTGACGATATGACGAGTAGGGATGAGATCACGCTGGTAAAGCAAAACATAATAACAAAAAAAATCAAGGAAGTACTATTGATGAGAAAGCATTTCTCTTTACTGAATTATTTCACGTTAAGTCTCGTAAATGAGTCCTGCTTCATATGTGGACAGTAGACGAGGCTGCTTTACACGACTCCAACTGAAATATTCAGTCAAATAATGTCTTTGCCAAATAAACAAAAAAGCTTTGCCGTCTGCGCACCAAACTCATTACTTGATGTCATTACGTGTGACATCAAGTCCCATTTCTGTTATCGAGTCTCAGTCTCAGATTCTCCACTGCTCTGGGCGGGATTCTTATGTTTTTTCAAAATTCTTGTCCTTGGCGAGATAATAGATGGAAGATGGAAGCAAAAAATAATCCTTCACAGGAAAAGTAGAAAGGAACGTTTTAGTGAAATTCATTAGAGTTGGCTAGTTGGGGAGGCGGGAGGGCTGTGTTGTGTTGCAGTTAACCCCGTGGGACCCACAATAGACCCGTTTTTGTCTTTTTTAGGGGGGTACAGGGGGTCTTTAGGGGGAGATAGCAGGTCAACAGTAGATGTCACATAGAAGTGGTGTACATCATCTGAAAGCTGGGAACCTGCAGCTCAGCACTGTGTGTCAAGTTTTTCTAGTCATGAATCGTAAAAGTGTATAAGGGTTTAGAACATTATAATAGAAGCATATGATGGTCATCCCCATGCTCTATTATGTCTCATAAGTTGTTGCAGAAATGTTTGGGCTGATACCATTTGTTATACAGATTTGGTGCTAAATTTAACCATTATTTATCCATCGAGAATTGATAAAAATGATCAATAATCCCTCCTAAATACCACATTAAGACACCAAGACCTTGAGGAACACCATAGAAAAAGTCATGCTGTGATTTTGTATCAAAAACTTTTGACATTTTGAGATTTCTGCAAGAATTACATTTTACGGCGATTGGATGACGAGCACTTCTGTTGTGTAAACTGCTAAGAAACCCCCTTATTATCATTCTAGCTAGGAAAGCCATCCATCCTCTGAATGCTCTAGGTCTCTAGTTTGTGGCTGTAAAGTTTCATGAGGCTGTGATTATCCTAGAAATCACCACAGGTCATTTTATACAGTGAGGTCAAGTTTAAAAAAATGGTCTCACTACAATGAAATGGCTCCTATGGGGACGAACATCATCACACATGATTACAGTTGGGCTCATTGGATCCACAAGAGTCTCAGCTTTACAGTGATACCCAATTTATGTTATTCAAGACTGTTTAGGGACCCATAGAACCCATTTTCATTCACATATCTTGAGGTCAGAGGTCAAGGGACCCCTTTGAAAATGGCCATGACAGTTTTTCCTCGCTAAAATTTAGTGTTATTTAGCCTCTTTCCTGACAAGGTGGCATGACATGGTTGGTACCAATGGATTATTTAGGTTTTCTAGTTTCATAGACCTGTAACTTCACTCTAGCCTTCTCAGAGGGTTAATCAACACAAACATACTCGTACCTGCACACACGACACAACGGCACACACACCAACAAACACCTCGCCGGCCCGTTCCTGGAGCGAGTCCTTCCGATTTGCTCGGCTGGCAGCGAGCGACCTAATGACACTGCACATTTTCCCCTCTTCCTCCCATAACAAGAACAGCTTGTTCTGCTCTTGTCTAGACAGTGGCGGGGGGTGGGGGGGGGGGGGAAGAAGGCAGGAACAGAGATCCGATTCAAAGAACAGACCAGCATGACCGTTCTTTGGAACGAGCCCTCTCCCCTTCTTCTGAGTGGCAATTAGTGAAGCCTCAGCGACTTGCTCAGCCTCTCCTCTCCTCTCACCGTCTTTCATTTTATCTCATCTATTACTCTGATCGCCTCCTCTCTGCCTCCTCTTTCAGTCTCATCTCCTCTTCTGTCTATCCTCTCCTCTCCGGCTCTATCATTCTCTATTACTCCCCCATCTTGTCTCCCCCCCCTGTCCATCCTCTCACTTTGTGTCTTTGCTTTTAGTCTCTCATCTTCTGGCCGTCTTCTGTCTCCTCCGCTGCTCTCCTCTTTCTTCCTCTCCAGCAACACTCCCATTCAGCTGTCACATGAATTTGAAGCGAGGCTTTGAAATGTCGGATAAATGCGAGACAACAGTAAACCGGTCTTCCCCTGGTGAATTATGCGTGCCGTTGTTACAAACACAGGTTAATTAGCGGGACTTGAAAATGCCAGACAGAGCGGTGAGATGAATGATTCCTCCAAGTTCTGCCAAGATCTGATCAGCAGATACTTAAATGTGAAGGATGAAGAAATGAGCAGGAAGCAAACAAAAGAACACCATTAAACCAGATCAACTCTACTGTATGTGACAGTTTAAATGAAATTATATGAGAGGACACAGTAGAAAGATATTTTACAGAAAGAAATGTCACTATTCATTAGAAAAACGTATTTACTGCTGTTGAACGCTATTTCTTCACAACAATATAAAACCTTGGCAGCATTAAAGCCCTCACAGACAAAATTGAGGTTATCTTTTCAAATCTGCCATTTCTATTTAGTCTTCATTTCATTCATTATGATATGCGAAATAAGTCACAATCAAATGTATATTTTCAGAGCATCTTACAGAATGTGATACAGATCAAAAGGCTTTACAAACATACCAGACAAAAGTGTAACAAGACTCCGTCAAAACCGAGTATATTTCTGTGCATTTGTGGCTAAATTGTTACACAGATAGTCAGTGGTCATGTCTATAATGTTAAATCCAGCATTACATGTCAACCAGGTCCGGCGAGGAAACTATGGGACGCGCTGCTCCACTCAACTGGCCATTAAATCGGCATACTTGCCAACCCTCCCTATTTGTCCGGGAGACTCCCATTTTCCACCGCCCTCTCCCGGTTTCCTCCTGGGTTCACAATTTTCCTGCATTTCTCCCAATTTACGACACAGTTTCCCACCTTTTTTCCTTTTCCTTATCTCAACCTGTTTCTGGAACTGTAGAGCATATACAGTATAAGCTATACTGATTCCACCCGGACGACAATTCAGCTACACCTAATGTCGTTTCCCGGTGGAGGAGATGCTCGTGACGCAGCGTGCAGATGTTTTCTATTATCCGGCTGATAGATGTGAAGTCGGGTTAGGTGGAGCTATGCTGGAAATAACATGATTTCACCAAACCTCGTGGTATAAATAGGCCCGTTTTAACAGAAGGTATTGAGCCACCTCACAGCAGGAAAAACACAGGTGTAAATAATACAATCAATGAACGATGGCTGAGTTCCATGTAGCTGCTTCAGTTGTGGGTCCTAGTATTGTGCATGCTGGCTCACTGGCATGGCTCACCTGAACAGAACAGAGACATCATTAACGTTATTAGTAACACCTGTGCTTTTCCTACTGGGACGAGTCAAAATACCTCCTGTAAGGATGATAATGGTCAATATTCCTGTCCTAATGAAATGTTGCTGTAATCGAACCACGACAGAACTAATAGTAGAATGAGGGGATGTCAATGTACGCGCCCACACAGTCCTGATGATGCAGGCAGAACAGGAGTTAGCATAAACATAAACTGGCCAGCAGTCTATCAACAGCGGTACACAAGTTGTAAATTATACAGTGATCATTAACCTCAATTATTGTCATGGCATTCACTGCAGCCCAGCAGCATCCCTCCTTCTCCGCTACTTCTATTATTTCGCCCTCCAGTTGGGTAAACAAACAGTAACTAGAATCACCGCCTCGTGGTTGTATGCCTCCGCCAACCTGTCGAGTTGTAGTTTACATGCAGGTCTGTCCAAAATGTCATCACTTCATCCTGTTTGAATTTGGGTGAAATTGTCATAATCAGCATATGAATTCTTGAATTCATATTGTGAGGTCATAGTGACCTTGACCTTTGACCATCAACTTCTAATCAGTTCATCCTTGAGTCCAAGTGGACGTTTGTGCCAAATTTGAGGAAATTCCCTCCAGGCATTCCTGAGATATCGCGTTCAAGAGAAAGGGACTGACGTGAGGTCACAGTGACCTTGAAGTTTGACCTTTGACGACCAAAATCTAATTCCCACATCCTTGAGTCCAAGTGGATGTTTGTGCCAAATCTGAAGAAACCCTCCAGGCGTTCCTGAGATGTGAGCTTACACGAGAATGGGACGGACGGATTGACGGACAACCTGTAAAACATAATGCCCCCGGCCACGGCTGTTTACGGTGCGGAGGAATAAAAATGTCCTGAATAAGAGGTCAAAACCACGCCCTCTCTCAAACTGGAAAGAAATTAAAGAGCCTTGTGATTTCACTTTTCGTGAGGAGAACAAGGTCGTTTTGTGATTGGAAAGCAATGTTGGCAACTATTTTCAGTGGACAGTAGCTAAAGCCCGCTCGAAAGGTCTAATATTCATGACATCATAACGTAACCCCCAGATTTTAATGTTTTGTTCTACAACAAAAAATACATCAATAAATATCCCACTTGTGAATTTTGAAGCCTTTATGTGTTTTAAAAAAGACGGTTGCTAACAAGTAGCTAAATGAGACGACTAAACGTCATCACGCCGACTTGTCCTCCTTTACAGCCTTGTTGTGTTTACTCACATTCATGCGACCGTGTCGTAGTCTGTTTATAGCCTAATGATTGCATTCACACTTCAAAAGTCATAAAAGTGGTGTTCATTGGTGGAGATTATCTTGCTGAACAACGTGTAAGTATCATAAACGTTTGTTTAAAACAGATTTTATTTTCTGCAATAATCCAAAACCCAATGGAACAATCTCGTTGGCTTTTTGTTGAGGGAACCAGGGTGATGCTAACTTCCTGGTTGGCCTACAAAAATACGTCATCCCTGCAGCACTCTATACATCTCAACTTGTTCCTCATTGAAATTAATGGGGATCGCCCTTCAGCTAAGGCCTAATCAGATAGAATAAGTGAAAAAAGATCTGTGTGGGTGAACTATAGATGTGACAGAGGTGTTAAGTTTTGGAACTAGACTTCTTTCTAGAGGAGTTTGAGCTAAATGTGTTTCTGAAATGATGAAAAAATAAAATAAAAACCCCCCCAAAATGTGCATGTTTTTATTGTCAGCTGATGCAATATTTCATGTGGTCTGAACATCATAGGACTTGGTAGTAACTGATTCACCACTTACTGGCCAAACAACCACAAGTTAAATGGAACTGAGTAAGCACAGATACTGAGAAAAAACTATGCTGTCAAACTTAGCCAATTCACATTCTTCCATTTTGTCCCTTCTTCTCTCACACTCTTTCTCCACTGCTTCCTGTGCCTCTCCTCTTTTCCTGTCCGTCATCTCCTCTGACGTCAGTTTGTCTGTCAACCTGTCTGCCTCGAGAGGCGAGCAAGGAAACAGTCTGCTCCGCCCGCAGAAACCAGACGGGAGGAGGAGGAGGAGGAGGAGGAGGAGGAGGAGGAGGAGGAGAGGAAAGGAAAGGATGCAGAAAGAAGGACAGATGGCAGCGGCAACAATAGACAGGAAGCGGAAGAGAGGGAAGAAAGGGAAGTGGCAGCGAGGAGGAGGAGGAAGAGAGGATAGAGAACAGTGATGAGGAGGATGATGGTGATGATGATAAGATTGTGGGTGATGAGAGCTCTGAGGATGAAGGTGATAATGAGGATAAGGAGAGAGGAAAAGGCAGGAGGAGATAGGAAGAGGAAGAGGAAGAGTAAAACTTAAACCAAACTGGTCTGACCTCTCTATTATGACACCAGTGGAGCATTACAGGACGTGTGATATTGACTTTCAGCCGGCTCGTTCTCCGCAGAACTAACGTTTCACATCAAAGGTCTCAAAAGGGAATCTTTCTTTTCCAGGAAATGATTGCTGAGAGACAGAGGGAGGGCTTTTTTTTTTTTTGTTATTGCTATTTCCTGTTACTTTCAACTCCCGCACTGTTCTCTAACAAGGAGAAACCAAATCCCACAGTGGGGAAGAAAACTGCTCATGCAGACTCAGACAGAAAATGTGTGACGTGAATTGCACTTTGACTAGTGTGTGTGTGCGTGTGTGTGTGTGTGTGTGTGTTTGTGTGTGGTTGTGCCTGTGATATAACAAAGTGTTGCAGTCGTCGCTTGCCAGTGACAGACTGGGGGCCGGATACTTGTTTTTAGCAGTGTGAGTGTGTGTGTGTGTGTGTGTGTTTGTGTGTGTGTGTGTGTGTGTGTCTGTGTGTCTGTGTTTCTCAGCGTGTTTCTGGGTATGTGGCTACCAAAGTGTCCTTGGGCGTCCGATTGGATGTGTGTGTTTCTATGCGTGTGTGAGTAAAGGAGAGTCAGTGGGCTGTTGTTGCTGCAGTCACAGCTCTCAGACCAGCAGCATTATAACTATAGAGATTAGGGCTGGGACGATACACCTATCTCCTGATTCGATACTATCACGATACGTTGGTGCCGATTCAATATGTATTGCGATTCTACAAGTATTGCGATTCGATATTACAATTTATTTTTGTTACCTTGTTTAACTCTAGACCATGGGAAAAAGATGAATCATACACTTCTAGGGACTTTTACTTTGGATTGTCAGACATTATTTATAATAAATATTATATAATTCCCTCACAAATTAGTGGTATTTTCTTTTTAATTTATAAGGGACCTGTAATGTTTTATAATTCTGGTGAATATAATCCAATCAATCTTATTTCCATATACTTATTTTGTATATACAGTTCCCTTTGTTAACACCTTATTTTGAAAACCTGACGTAGTCCCACGTGTATACTCCCTCTAACTTTTCCAAGGTGGTCTCTAGCTCTCCCGTCGGCTCCATTCTCTTTATACATCCATGGTCAGCTCCATCGGGGCCGTTTGAATGCATTTAACATAAATGTCAGTATATGGGTGCTCTACAGTTGTAGCGTCGGCCCATTTGACCACGGAGATGAGAGTGACGGCCGACTCGACCGCACGTTACCGCGATACGATAACGTTTCCTGTCCATGACAGAGTTAGCATGCAGCTTTAGCCATGATGTCTAGCTCTGCTTTTCCTACAATGTGTGAAACCCAAAGTGTTTCCATGCCTTACTGGATGTGTAGTGTTTACCACTTTGGATTTAACATGTGAGGGTGCAGGTCGTATCCACGCAGAACCTCCAACGTTTTCTGTTTTGTCGTTTCGGCTAGCTGCGGTTTGTTTTGGTTGAAGGATACGGAACGGATATGACGTCACGTTACTCAGACTACAACAATAAAAGCGGTAACTTCCTTCTAGCTCCACATAGACTCAAATGAAGCAAATATATCGATTCTGGCATTAAAAAAATCGTTAAAATCTGAATCGACCAAGTAAATTGCAATCCGTGCATCTCTAATTATAACAGTAGAAAAAGAGGCTGTTTATAGCATAACATGCTGAGGCACACTGCTAATACAGTACAGCCTGTATGAAGAAACATGGACCCCTCCACGTCCAAGTGTTAATTCTCAGTAAGTCTATTTCACCATCACAGCAGCCGGGCTGCAAGACTCCCAGTATTGATTTTCCATGTGGAGAAAACTGATTATACTGAGTCATTTTATCATTCCAATGAAGTGCTGACATTAATGTTGGTACTAAGACTTAAAGTGATATTTCAGGGGGGGGGGGGGTTGAGGATGAATGTCTTTACATTATCCTCCTCTCACCGAGACTTGTCCAATCTATTTTATCATATGAGACATCCTGGAGTCATTTAACCTTGATCTTAAAAGGATTTTTAGCCAGCAGCATGGCTCTACGGATGGCTTTAGTTCAGACAGAAATATCTTGACAAATAACTCATAGATTAGCACAAAATTTGCTACAGACCTTCATAGTGCCCAGAGGATGAATTCTGAAGACTTTGGTGATCCCTTGACTTATCATGTAGGGCCACCAGCAGGTCAAAGCTTTCATTCATCCCGTGAAATATCTCCACGTACTAGAAGCATGAATACAGAATTTGGTTCAGACACACAAAGTTCCTAGAAGGATGTTGATCACTTAACTTTTCATACAGCGTCATCAAAGGTCAACATTTCCATATGTCAAATACTTTGGTTTGACCCAGTATCTACAAAACTAACAACAGCCTCAGCTTCGGTGCTAGCTATTTGCATGAATCATGTCATCAAATGTTAGCACTACCCACAACACCAAATCGGGCCAGGGGTGTAAAGCAAGCCCCCAGGAAGAGCACCAGTAGTTGATGACAATTTTCGTAGTGGCAAAACGGCGGTACTACAACTTCCGTGTCCATCACGTGATGCCATTGTGCCCAAAAATACTTTTTCCCATAGAGTTACATTGGGAAAGAGATGTCTGTAACGCTGAATAAGAAATGTTGACCAAAAATGTTATAATTAACTTTCATTAAGTGAAAACACACTGTGAAAGGGTTAAATTTGTAAAAACGAAAACACGGGCAACACCTAGACAGGACAACGGCGTGGTAGCGACATGTCAATCACAAGGTAGCCCCGCCCTAAAGCATCCCCTGCTTTATGGTCTATTTGACTCTAAATGGAACCATAATCTACTAAATGAACATCATGCTGTATTGAAGAAGACTTGAAACTAGCGATTGAGACAATAAACTCATGTTTACAATGTTTACTGAGGTAATAAATCAAGTGAGAAGTAGGCTCATTTTCTCATAGACTTCTTTTAGCAAACAGAGGAGTCGCCCCTGCTGGATATTAGAAAGAATGCAAGTTTAAGGCACTTCAGCGTTGGCTTCACTTGTCAGACCTGGAGGTAGCGCACTGGTGATTTTCTTAGACTTTGGAAAGCTCCCTTCAAAACGACAGAGGACATTAGGCTGAGTAGTACTCCTCTTGACCAAATAACTACTATTCACACCTATGGTACACCTTTAAATAATACTACAATTCCCATGTCTTTGAAATATCAATTCCACTTTGAATCCAGGGTTGTTTTTATTACGTTGAGTATAGGGATGCTGATTTTGATTTTTTTTCTAACCGATAACCGACCCTTGTTAACCGATTATTAACCGTTAACTGTCGTATGCAGCAGTGCTATTTTTAGTGCCTAACAAGCCCCACATCTATTATGCTTTAAATGACAAGCCGCTCCTCTGAGTTTTGCGCAGCTTTTTAGCTATTTTTTAATATTTAATTTAACCGTATAACCGATTAATCGGTTACAATTCTTAATGTCGGTTAACTGTTAATTATTAACATCCCTAGTTGAGTATAATGCACTTGCATTAAAATGCTGCTACACACTGCAGATTAGCAAGGCACAGGGTTCTGCATTTTCCATGGTAACTGTGAGTTGTCAGACTGTTGTCCCCTTGGTCTCCATCACTCTCCCTCTCCCTGCTCTCTGCTCTCTCTCTCTGCCCTCCAGCCTGCATCCTTGATATGAGGCGAGCAGCAGCTTTGCAGGGCGGTATGGTAATAAATGTGTTGCAGATGCGTCTGCGAGCCATGAAGGATTGGGGCATCTTTCCAACCTGCTGCCTCTCCGCCTCACTCCTCTTTTTTCTTTCACCTTTCCTCTCTCCTCCTCTTTTCTCTACTCCCCTCTTACGCCTGTCCTGTTTTTGACTCCCCTCCTCACTCCCTCTCTCCCCTTGTCTTATCATCTCCTCTTTTTTTATTCCCTAATTTCTTCTCCCCCTGTCTCCCCTCACCCCTCTCGTCTCCTTCCCTCCCCTCTCTGGCTCTACCAGGATAATTAAGCATGTCAGAGTTGTGCTGACTTGGCACAATTGACACCCATAGCGAAGGAGAGAGAGAGAGAGAGAGAAACGGTGACAGAAAGAGGGAGAGAAGTAGAGAGAGACCTTCAGGCTGTGTCTCCTTTCTGCAGTCCAGACAGTGCATCACTGCTGTTCTTCAGTGTGTGTGTGTGTGTGTGTGTGTGTGTGTGTGTCCTGGCCAGGAAGTGAATGTACTTGTGTATGCCTCCGGGAGATGCAGTCACGCTATATGGCAGCAAAGTTACACTGTGTTTTTAACCCTCTCTTTGTCTCGGGGCCTCCTGCTGGCCTGGCAGCACACGCTGGACACTTCATGTGGATTTCCCCACATGTGAAGCAATGCAGGGGAGGGAAGAAGGTCACTCTCATCTTCCTGGTCACTTTGGCCCTGTTCAGACCTGGCATTAACATGCGTCCTGAGTGATCCGAACACAAGTGGACAGCTTTAAATACGTCTGTTCACACCTGGCATTAGAATGCTTCTCCACATGAGTGACCACTTGTGATCCTGTCTCACTTCCCTGCTCTATATGCAAATAAACATGTAAACACATGGCTAATACAGCAGACGTTGTGATGTAATATTACCTGAATGTCTGTAGTAATATCCTACATATTCATGAATTCGGGTACATTTTATTAACATCAAAATAAAAGGTTATTGTACTGGCGGTAAAATCGTGATCACGACTAATATTTGATTAATTGTGCAGCCCTACTATTCACTTTCTATTGTCCTGCACTGTATGCATAGCATAGCATTATGCATGCATAATTTGGCAAACTTTTAAAGGTGCCAGATGTAACCAAATAAAGGCTATAAAAACAGGTTGTAGTCCATAACGTAACTCACTGAATCCATGCCAATGGATAAAGGGGTCAGTTGTCTTGGTTTAGTTTTGGTTTCTTGGCACAGTTGGTTCTGTTCCTTTTCATGTGCACAAGGGAGCACAGTCCCACCTTTTGGAATTGATGTATGTTTTACCTCCGCCAAGGAGATTATGGTTTCAGTTTGGTTCGTTTGTCTGTTTTTCAGCAGGATTACAGAAAAAGTACTGGCCGGATTTTAATGAAACTTGGTGGAAGGGTGTAGCATGGGCCAAGGACGAACCCATTCAATTTTAGAGTGGATCCGAATCACAAAGTGGATACACGCATTATTTTTCACTTATGGTCTGCGCTCTCCGAGAGCCCTTCTATTTTGACAGTGTTTTCATTGTGCACTTATTGAATTGTTTCTTGTATTGAGATGTTTATCACCCTGACTGGGTTGGACGGTTAATCACAGCTGTCATCATAGAGCATGGTGATAAATATATGGGTGTGATGTCCATTTTTAAATCTGACAAAGATCCAACTGTGGTGTGAATGTGTTTGATTGGAGTCAGTGTGCAGGTGCTACTCTTTTTTACCAATTCTGATTTCCAACAGCCTTCACGCTCATTTTAATACACCCAAGTAAAACACCGTGAATGTGAGAGACTGTCTAATTGCTGCCATGTTATCCCCAGTTGTACGATTATTCACATCAAGACTACAAAGACAAGCAAAATACAAAAAAAGTTGCTGGAGAGAGATCAGGGAGGCAGTGTGGTGCACCCAGAAGGAGGCTATGACTGCAGGCTTCAGTCAAAACTTTGAAGCTGATGTTGCTCCAAGACCATTTTTTAATTGATATGTTAGTTCACTGCTGGCATATAATTCAGATACCAGTCAAATTAGCTCCTACGTTTAACTTGGTTTGGTTTCTGTAGTTGCCATGGTCACATGACAAGCAGCAGCAGTGGCAAGTTGAAAGGGTTAACACAGAGAGCTGCGAGAATCCACTGGCGGACACTGCTGCTGCCATCACTGTATGTCTGTCATCACGTTTACGATGGAAACAATGCAGTCTGCAGCAGCATCCGCTCTCTCTGTGTGAATGCACCCTTGAGGATGGACACAATGCGCTGTGGTGAGAAATGCTGAATGTGAAGAAAACTGTTTGTTTACCCTGAAAAGCCCCTTTAAGTAGACCTATTGAGATTTTGAGTCAGTCTTTTAAGGGAGGCAGCTGGGACAAACATCAAAGTTTCAAACAACATGAAACAATGTGAAATGCTTAGGTATATACTGTATTTGAATCCTCTGTTGTTATGGAGATGAATGTAAGAATGAGCAACAGGGTAAAATCCGATTGATCACAGCACACAGTTGTGTTAGCACATTGAGATTTTGAGTGATTAAAAAAGTACTTTCATCTAAAAATCTAAAAGACTTTCTGGGCAGTTTAAGAGTTACAAATAGTGAGTTTATGGTCTCAATCGCTAGTTTCAGGTCTTCTTCAATACAGCATGATGTTCATTTAGTAAATTATGGTCCCATTTAAAGTCAAATAGACCATAAAGCAGTATGCTTTAGGGCGTGACTACCTTGTGAATGACAGGTCGCTACCACGCCGTTGTCGGTCTGGGAGTTGACCATGTTTTCTTCTTACAACTTTAAGCCTTTCAAAGTGTGCTTTCAGTTCATGAAAGTTAATAGTAACCTTTTTGGTCACCTGAAAATGTCTTAATCAGCATTTGGTTGTAATTAGCTCCACCCTCTTGTGTCACTTCTGGTTGCAAAAAAACAAGATGGCTACAGCCAAAAACCAAGATGGCGACAGTCACAAACCAAGATGGCGACAGTCAAAAACCAAGACGACGACGGCCAAAAACCAAGACGGCAACAGTCAAAAACCAAGATGGCAACAGCCAAAAAACAAGATAGCGACGGCCAAAAACCAAGACGGCAACAGCCAAAAACCAAGATGGCGACAGTCAGAAACCAAGATGGCGACGGCCAAAAAACATGATGGCGATGGCCAAAAACCAAGACGGCAACAGTCAAAAACCAAGTTGGCGACGGCCAAAAACCAAGATGGCATGTAGCCAAAAACCAGGATGGCGACGGACAAAATACCAAACTCGAGGCTTCTCAACGTCAGTCCACAGACCAATGGGTGACGTCACGGTGACTACGTCCACTTCCTTAAGTCAGTGTCGAGGTCAGTGGACCATAAGAGCAGCATCATTTCAGCCCTATGGAGGTCAAATGTTACAAACCAAACGGTTAATTTGGTCTTTCTTCAGCCCTCTCACTGGTACCTAACCAGCATGCAGGTGCAATCTGTCAGTTCTCCTTTCTGTCTCTGCTCAGAACATAATGTTCACTTCAACATCATGTGATGATGATTTTTCTTGTTTCAAAGGGATGACAAGGATCGTGCCCAGGCTTCTAGTATTTGCTTTGTTATTTTTTTGCCATGGATCAAATCAAATTCCTTGTCTGCTCTTTTCCTCCAAGGCTGAACCCACATTTGTTTTGTGCTTTTATTCTCACTCTTTATCAGTCAATATTCAAAGACATCACTTTTTAATAAGTATACCTTTATCATTTATTCATCATTCTATATATATATATATCAGATGTAATCAGGTGAGTTGAACACCCTTGACAGGGTGAGTTAAACCCACAGTTCTGCTGAGTTTATGGCCTCACTGCACTTTATGAAGCCTTGAGCTAATACAGAATAAGGCTTACATGGGTCTACACCCATTTAGATACAAGATGGATGATATCTTTATCATGATGAAATCACCTGACAGCAATAATGGCGCAGTCTGACCTAGCCCTCTTCCCATTTTCTCTGTGCACTTTCCCCCATAACAGACTTATCAGTGCATTACACAGATGAGAAAGAAAATTTGAAAATGTTGGCTCTGTGTGTTTTGCAGCTTAAGGTGCTGAGAGAGCATCAGGTTAATATTCACTGGTTAGCGTCGACAGTGAGAAACCTCATAAATATGTCCTCAGGTTGCCTGCTCACTGTCAGCTTTAACGCTCTGCCCACGCACACTCCCACGCACACCAATAAGGTACAGACACACACACGTGCACGCCACACATGAAACACACACACACACACACACACTCACGCAAATGTACGCACCCAAAGAAATGCCCATGCACACACGTGCTCGCACACACGCCCACGCGCTACCTAGCCAACCTAGCAGAGGATCTCAGCAGGCAGGCAGCCCCGACAGGCTGAGCCAAAATAACGTCTTAAACTCAGTAACCTCAGCCATCATATCAACAACTGAATCAGAGCAGATAGGCAGTCTGGCTGGCTGGCTGTTCAGCTAAACAAATCAAGGCTGGTTAAATGAACACGCCGTGAAAAAGATGTGTCTTTGCCGCGCAGAGGAGACAGCGGAAAATGTTTAGAAATGGTTGTAAATCATATTCTGTTGTCCGTCATCATCCAGTTTGTTCAATCATCCATCCGACGCATTTAAGGGGACATATCATGAACAACTCACTTTTTCAGTGCTTGTGCTCATACATTTGGGTATCTGGAGCTCCTACCAACCCACGAACTGTGAAATAAGACAACCCAGTCAGTTGTTAGTGGGCAGTCTAGATCAGAAAACATGTGATTCAATAAGCCATTCAGATGTGGCTCCCCTTCCTGTCACATACAGGCTCATTAGAATAAACCGCCCACAGCTTGAGAACTACCTTTGTGAAGGTGCGCCATATTTTTCTCACCAGCCAATCAGAGCAGACTGGGCTTTTTCAGAGGGGGTCTTAAAGACACAGGCGCTAAAACGGAGCGTTTCAGACAGACAGGATGGGAAAAATAATGTGTTTTTTGAACATTAAAGTAGGGCCCTATGATTTCCACGATGCGGAAAACACAGGCAGACTCACGGAATCTGATGATAAAAATGGAATCAGCTGTAAAATGCAGATGCAATCTATGAAAGTCAGGGTTTTTCCTGCCATTAGAAGCGTTTTTTCACAGCACCTAAGCCGACTGAACAGAAAAAACTATGCCGCTATGTTTTGGTTTCATTTACGGGCACGCTGCCTCTCTTCTCTGCTCTGTGTCGGCGTTTCACGCTGCCTCTCACATGCACACATTCATGTCGAAGAGGCCCTCTCAGACGACTAGCGTAGTTCACACTACACAACTTTAGCCCTGATTTTCCACCCGCCAACCATTTTTAGAGCTTCCCGTCAAAGCCCCAAATCAGAGGCGAACCTGCGTTGGTTCGCTGCTTAAAGGTGTGAGCCGAGAGGCTCGCCGATGCATCACATAGCGGGCTTAATGTCTGACCTGCAGGGAGCGACTCTCTCGTGTTTGCATCCCAGCTTTATGGAAGTGCAATGCAATAAAATTACAACTTCTTTAGGTTTAGGCAACAAAATTACAACTTCTTTAGGTTTAGGCAACACAACTACAATTTCTTTAGGTTTAGGAAACAAAACTAAAACTTCTTTAGGTTGAGGCATCAAAACTACAACTTTTTAGGTTTAGGCAATAAAACTAAAACTTCTTTAGGTTTAGGCAACAAAACTACAACTTCTTTAGGTTTTGGCAAAAAATCCCACTTGGTTAAGTTTAGGGAAAAACATCGTCCCCGACCCAAACCCCATATGAAGTTTCACAACCTGACTGCCACTTCTGCTCCTGTCATAATTACTACGGTCACTAGAGGTCACTGTTGTGTTCTTTTATACCTCCTTTCGGTGATCTACCATGTGAATAGATGATAAAACCTACTAGTGGGTGTAGTAGGCCCATATCGACCCACACCTATGGGGCTTATAGCACCTATTTAATAGCCTGACAACAGTCTAATCGGCTGTAATGTGGGTTCCATGTGTGAAAAGTGGCTCCTGATACCGATACGTCAACAACTCATTAACGAAAAGCGTCGGTTCCCGTACTCGCCCACAAGCCTTACTCATACTCATATTGTTTATGTTTTGGAACTGCGCCCATGGTGTCATGACACAGACGGCAGCTAAAGAAAATGAAGTGTGAATGAGGCGTCTGAATGCGGCTGGATGGAGGTTTGCTGCTATCTGAGGAATCAGAGGAATTCAGGGAGTGGAGATTGAAGCATTAATGTGAAGGCTGCTACACAATGACAGCAGCTTCAATACGGCTATTGACTACACTGAGCTGCAATACACACACACACACACACACACACACACACACACACACACACACACACACACTCACACACACACACACAGATGATGTGCCTATTTAGGTCAGTGTAAACGTGGGCTGGGTGGATGTCTGACTGACTAGTAAATAAGCTGGATGGGAAGTAAATAAAGGAGACAAAATCAGACAGCAGGCAGCCATGCACAGAGAGACAAGGTAAACACACACACACACACACACACACACACACACACACACACACACTGCTCAGAGTGCATAGCAGCACATACACACACGCCTTTGCTTCATAAACCTGAAACATTACAGAATTTGCATATTAAGACGCACACTGAAGAAGAAATTAGACGGGGGATGATGACTCACTGTGTCTGTCTAATTTAGTGCGTTTCTGCCATAGACACCAACAGACACACACACACGGTTTGTCTCAAACCTTGTAATTATAATGGATAAATATGAATGCACATATGCGCATATTCACAGACACGTGTGCAATTATCATGTCGCAAATCCTGTAATTATATTGGCCGAACATAAATACACACATGCATGGACCAACACGCATTAACACACACACACACACACGTTTACACAGTCAAAGACACACGCGCACATGTGCAATTATCTTGTCATACATCTTGCAATTATATCACACTAATATGGATACACAGTCTGCACACACACACACACACACACACACACGCACACACACACCAACACACACACACACACACACACACACACACACACACAGAGGTCCTGACCACTAGCTAGTATCATGGAGCAGTTCTGCTACTGATGTGTCACAAGCATCACATTCTGAAACAGTGGAAATGTGATTTTTATTTTATTTTCTATTTATTTACTTTTTTAAATTATTTAATTTTATTACTATTATTATTATTATTTTAATGTATTTTAATTTATTTTTTTCCCTTTCGTGACCTACATGAGGTGGGGGGAAGGGTGTGGTCCTTTTTCTGTTTTTATTTCATGTCATGGACACTGATTTACATTTGATAAGATGACCTTTGCCATGTCTGCAAAAAAAAAAAAACAATAAAAAAAAATTTGGAAATGTGAATTTTCTATGGATGCACCAATTACAAAATTCTGGGCCAATATCGATGTTTGAAATAACAATTTGGCCGATAGCCGATACCGATGTTTTAGTTAATTTTGTTTTTGCATTTATTCCCCTTCCGTGCAGAGAAACAAAGACCTATTATAAAAATAATAACTGAGCTGTTTTAAAGTCATTCAGCATTTCATTACACTGTCTTTGAATGAGCACAAATTGAATCATACTTTATATACTCTATAAATTTATGAAACAACCTTTAATATAACTTTCTTTCACATGAAAAATAACAGACAGGAGTTGCGGCACGGAAGCAAAGCTGCTGTACTACTGTGGACGGGGGGGTAGCAAAACATATTTTAGACACCTAAAACAAAGGGCCACCTAAAAAAAATAATATTTGTTTAAGTGTACACTATATTTAGAATATTTTCACTGCTTTAACTTGCCGTCAGACAGCTATACAGTCTATGTTTCCGACGGGGAACTGAAGCCGTTATCTATGCTCTTGCCAAAGCAACCAGACTCCATCGAAAAAAACAGTAATTTTACCTCTCAGAACACAGGAGTTGCTGGTCTACTGCTGCCTCAATCGGTTAGGGTAAAATTACAGTTTTTTTCAATGGAGTCTGGTGGCTTTGGCGAGAGCATAGAAGGATACAACGGGTTCAGTTCCCCGTTGGAAACATAGACTGTATAGCTGTCTCACTGCAAGGGACTGTAAAGTGGTGAAAATATTCTAAATATAGCGTAAAATAAAACTGATAATGATTTTCTTAGGTGGCTAAAATACATTTTGCTGACTTCCCCGTCCAAAGCAGTACATCGCTTTGCTCCCGTGCTGGTGCTCCTGTCTGTCTGGGGCGTGCTGACCATCATCTACTGTAGGTAATACAGACTATGGATAAGTAACTCATATAAACCCGATTCAAACTATCCCTTTAAGAGATCACTACATGTTCCGGCAAATATTCCCACATCACTTGAATGCAGCATACAACACAGCCACGTTCACAAAGGGAAGAAGGAGTTTTGGGCATTATTTGCCAAAAAGAAGAAGAAAAAAAAACTCTGCTCTGCTACTCTGAACCTCTTTCCCTGTTGTTTTTACAGCAAACTGTGTCCCATATGAGGTGCTCTACTTGTTCAATAGATAGTGTACCCACAAAATTCCTCAAAGGTATCTTTGATACAGATTCCATCATTATATCTATTATAAACAGCTCTCTGACCAGTGGTATGCTGGCGGTCTCTACTATTACACATGCACGAGTTTAGAGAAGAAACAGCCTGGATCCTTCATCCCACAACTACAATATTCCTCTTTAAACGTGTAGTTTTATTAAGAGTTTGTGTATGTTGTGCTTGGATGTTGTTTTCAACTGAGAATCCAGCGTTAGGCTACTTCTTCTTTTACACCAAAGTGCAGAAATATTACACAGCAGATCATGTAATTTTAATTGATTGCCGTAAGCTTGTGTGTGATTGTGTGTGTGGTGTCGGAGGCTTGTCGTCTCTTGATCGTCTTCTAACAGCATGTTTTTGTTCACGATACACAACTCATCCTGTTTCTCATCACCTGTGGGGTCCCACAGGGCTCAGCTGCCTGCTCACACTCTGAAACAAGCTTCTTTGCAGAGCTATGCAGAACACACAGTTATAATTCCTCCCTTAAAACTAGCTTACTGAAACATAAGTAGCCTAAAGACATTGGGAACTGTCTCTGAACCATTTACTATTGAATAACATCACAAGTGATATACTGTTGTATTTATTTAACAGAATTCTGGATGACATGGGTGGGATGTCTTCTGACTTAAAGCTAGCGGGCTTATTAAAGGTTTGATTGATAACATTTGTAAGTAGATGGATAACTTTAAAAAAATAGTACTACATCCACAGAGCTTTTAAAAAGGTGCAGAATAAAAGTGGCTTTTCCTAAAAAGAATTATGATGATTGTAAATTAATAATTAAAAAAATGTTGACGGGTCCAAATTGAATGTTTTGTTTATCTCTGTGGAAGATATCTGATGTTTGGTTCCCACTTCTAACAAGGCTTGTGAGTCAATAGTATAAGGACTTTGGTATCACGTGGTATATCTGTATCGTCAGCGATCAAGTTGCCAGTTAGTGTAGGAAAAACACGGATAAATGGCTGAGTTTGACGGTAAGCACCCGGCTTCACTCCGGTGCCAATCCCAATTTTTCAGCAATAAAAGGAGGCTGCTTCTGCCATGCCTGGTCACACTGACACTGGTGTCTCCATCATGCTGCAGAATACGTGAATAGTTACCGCGGCAACAAGTGATAACGGACGTTAGCTCAGCTGAATCAACAATAACAACAATAACCCATAAAATTACAATTAGGCTTATTTAAACAAAATCAACAACAACCACCAACAGCCACAGTCCTTAGAACCTGAACTAATGTGCTGTCACCGGTTAGATCGTCAAAATGAGAAAAATAACAGCTTCAATCCCTGAGGAGCTACGTTAGCATCTTAGCATTAGTGACGGTTGCGTCCAGTTACCTAACGTTAGTTCACTCAACAATATAGTATAACGAGGATGCGCATCAGAGGGGATTTAGAAGTGGGTGGTCGACTGAAAAATAAGTAGGTACAACCAGCTACAGAGACACGACATGCATTCCTCATATTTTGGCGAAGGCTAGTTGCGCTGCAAAACCTCAAGCCCCTGCACCAAGCTAACATGTCCAGATCAGTCTGTCCAATCAACACACAGAGATAAAGCTGATACAGTGCAAACTATCGCAACCAACCCCTGACACCACAGCAAACAAGCCCATGCTCCGAGATGCCCATGCGATGAAGCGTTCCTGTGATTAGTAACTTTAATCTCTCAGACCAGAATGTGGCACAGCTACATTTGTTCTCACTGAATAGGTGGAAACTTGACATAGTGACATATTAGGCTTGTAAAGACTGAAGTATGTATAATTTCCGCCGTGCATAGTCAAGTAAAGAGGTAGACAGACAGATATTCAGTGTGTCTGAGGCCTCCGCCCCAGGCAGCGAGCAGGCAGAGGGGCAGGAGGTCCTCATCTAATAACCCAGAGCTGTCAGTCACTTTATGGATGGGCGAGGGCTCCACATTAGCACAGCTCAATATGGATTGACTGTGGTGGGAGACCACAGTGCGAGACGGAGCAGAGGAGGGAGGAGGACGGGATGACAGACAGAGTGAGATAAATGGAGATGGACAGAAAAAGGTGACCACCTAGGGAGAGGCAGAGTGAGAAAATGTGTCAAATGCAGAGAGGGAAAAGACAGGAGGATGAGAAAGAGGGAGGCAGACTGGGACTGACTCTGCAGTATTGTCTCTCTGTATATCGACTGCCTCGAGGGGGTCGTTAGAAAATGGAGGTGAAGAAAATGTGACATTGGTTAGATTTAGAGGGAGATTTTTTTTGCTTCCTGCTGAGAGGACATTGCTTCCCTTCTTCCTCTTTTTTGAAGAAAACAAATGGCTGGACAAGAATTTCATTTTTTCATTGGACTTTCACTAAGTTTTATTTATGACTGCAAAGGAGGACCATCCTTTGCTTAGTGACACATTGAGATCCAGCAGATTTTCCTACAAAATCCAACCCAGAGTAGACGCCACTTGATTCTACAGGAGATCTCATTTGTTAACTGACTAAATCCCCCCCTCAAGCCAGTTTTACTTCCTGTTTTTTGTGTGGTTAATAGTCAGACGTAATTCATTACCATGGCAACCAGATTGCATCGTTTTTGAACCCAGTTTAGATGAATTTACTGTTCATCAGACCACAAACGAGACTAGAATTAGCGCAATACACACCAACTCTCTCTCACTCGCTCTCTTCTTGTAGTCAAAGTCACGTTTGCGGGCCATCTCCTCCAAAATGGCGGCGTTTTAAGGCTGCTCTCTCATGGATGTATTAAGAGAACTGGATACAGCGTTGGAGGCGGGGCCCCGTTCATTCCTATGGAAGTTGCTCAGTGGCGCATGAAGACAAAATGGCTCGACCTCCACCTGGAAAAGTACCCGGATCTTGGGCACATAGAACATGCGCAGTAGCGTCCGCTCGGTCACATGACTCGGCCACGGGGTCCCAACGTCACGCTGTCGTCACAGCTTGCTAACCCTGCCTCCCAGCCCTCGCTCCAGCCTCGGTGTGGGTCTCATTCACATGAACGGAGGAAGGGAAATAACTCTAGATTCAGCTATTAGTGCATTTCACAACTTTTAAAACCTAATGATTTAAATAAGGGCTATTAGAGTGTTCATACTGGGAAGTTGATTAACCTCAAAATAAATTATCCGCTGAGTTACAGGCGTCTCTTTCCCAATGTAAGTCTATGGGAAAACGTTTTTTTGGGCCCCATGGCATCACGTGACGGACACAGAAGTTGTAGTACCACCGTTTGGCCACTACGAAAGTTGGGATCGACGACAGGAGCTCTTCCTGGGTGCTTGTGCTCTCTCCGCACATTTCGCAGTGCCCGGCTGCAAGCTTGTCCGTAATACAGCTTGCAGAGGCTTCCTCTCTTCCTTAGACATTGCACCTTTAAGGGGAAAGAGTGTGATGGGAGTAAAAAGTTGTTTTCCAGTATTGGTAACATGGCCTTGGTCTGTGTCTGCCTGAGAACACAATACTTTCAATAACAAGCTCACCATGGAAATCAGCGTGGATTAAAATGCAACTGAACACAGAGGCAGACACACACACACAGACCCGGCTGGGCAGAGAGGAAGGCCAGACGTCTGTGTGTGTGTGTGTGTGTGTGTGTGTGTGTGTGTGTGAGTGTGTGTTTTACCTGACATGAACCCGGCGCAGTAAACAAAACCTTACGTTGACAGCTATCGACCACGGGGTGTCCACCTACAACTGGATATTGGCACGTTTGTTTACTACCGCCCGACGACCTCATTCCCCTCTTCAACCCTACAGGACCTCAGCGGAGACTGACCAGAACTAACCCACACACTCACCCACACACACATACACACACACACACACACACACACACACACACACACACACACACACACACACACACACACACACACAGCTGATGAATTATGTAACACATGTGGTTTGAGAACAGAGAGAAGGCTCGGCTCTGGACTGATTTCTCCATATCTGCGAGTAGTTGACCACATTAATAAGAACAGCAGGATGCATAAACATATTCACAGATAAGCTAGTGTGTGTGTGTGTGTGAAGATCTGAAGTGCATTAATCAAACTCTTAACCAAGCAGCACACACACACTGCATACTAGCCCCACCAGGCTCTACGTTCAGTTGAAGTACCCACATAGGAAACAACAGAGAGCAGCCAGCTAAGGTCTATGTGAATGTGTCAGCGGCTCAGTCAGTCCGTCAGCGCGGTTTTCTATAAAGCTCACAGAGTGAGATGTCTGTCTGTCTCGGAGATGCCATCTTCCTCAGAATAAAGGTTCTGTCAGCCGCTCCGTGCCCGTGGTCGTTTACGCGACTGAGCGAGCTTCAGCCGCAAGTCAAATTGCTTTTGACAAATCGGTGGTGAGTGGAGGAGCACCGTCCCTATGTGTGCGCTGGTTAACATTACCAATGGAAACATCGCAGCAGGACTCCGAACTCTCGGCAATCAAAGAGAAAATGGCAGAATGAGAAATTCACTGCAGCAGTCTGAAAATCCAGACAGGGAGGAGACATGAGAGGATGCCATCAGTCCCCTTCATGGGTGTCTTATCTGCATAAGTCTGTCTGAAGAGGCTGTTTGTTCAAGAAGCAACACCCCAACGGTACTGAGATCTGCTTTCTGGGTGACACTGTTGATGCCAGCTCTATTTTTTCCACTTACAACCAGTGGTACACATTAGGGCTGGGACGATACACCTATCTCCTGATTCGATACTATCACGATACTTGGGTGCCGATTCGATATGTGTTGTGATTCGATATTACGATTTATTGCGATATATATATAACACTAGACCGTGAGAAAAAGTTACATACACTTATAGGGACTTTTACTTGAGAAAATCTCTAAATTAATACAGTAAAAATGTTTTATTTTCAGCATGTATGTAGTCAGAGATCAAACATATCAGTCATTTTCAGGCATTATTTATTACATTTTTTTCAGCAACCCAAGAATCACAGATTAAAGACATGTCCCTAAGAAATTAGTGGTATTTTCTTTTAAATTTATAAGGGACATGTAATGTTTTATACTTCTGGTGAATATAATCCAATTAATCTTATTTACATAAATGTATTTTGCATATACAGTTCCCTTTGTTAACACCTTATTTTGAAAACCGGACGTAGTCCCACGTTAATACTTCCTCTAACTTCGCCAAGTCCGTCTCTAGCTCTCCCGTAAGCTCCGTTTTCTTTATACATCCATGGTCAGCTCCATCGGGGCCGTTTGAATGCATTTAACATAAATGTCAGTATATGGGTGCTCTACAGTTGTAGCGTTGGCCCATTTGACCACGGAGATGAGAGTGACGGCCGGCTCGACTGCACTTTACCGCGATTCGATAACATTTCCTGTCCGTGACAGAGTTAGCATGTAGCTTTAGCCGTGATGTCTAGCTCTGCTTTTCCTGCAATGTGTGAAACCTAAAGTGTTTCCATCCTTTATTGGATGTGTAGTGTTTACCACTTTGGATTTAACATGTGAGGGTGCAGGTCGTATCCACGTGGACCCTCCGACGTTTTTTGCTCTGTCATATCTGCCGGTTTCTGCTGGCTACGGTTGGCTACTGTTTGTTTTGGTTGACGGATACGGAACGGATATGACGTCACGTTACTCAGACTATAACAATAAAAGCGGCTTTAAAACTACAACCGCTACAACCTAAAAATCCCAAGTTGCGTTAACGCGTTATTGTTGCGTTAACTTTGACAGCCCTACTCTAAACGTCTTCTTAAAACACCACGATTTGACTAAAAGTAAACAGATTTCATCTCATGATCTGCCTGAGGCCAGTCAGCATGTCACAGGTCTGAACCCGGTCTTTAGATATTAGGTTTGAGTAGCGGTTCAGCTGCAAGACGGGAAGTTACTCCCCAGAGGGAGAGCTGCCTGCATGCGACTTCAGTTACAACAATCATAATTAGAGTAAGTGATTATGTTTTAATGAGAAACCATTAAGCTTTAGTTTACAGAGGCTAATACTGTGGGCAGCACAGAGCCTATTATTTCCACTGAGGACAGCTGTGAACCTTTCACCTCAAACAGTATGACCTGTCTGATTCCCTCATACTGGAGATATACTGCACATACATGCATATAGAAGCCTATATTGATGAGTCAGCAATTCTAAAAGGTTGTTTACATCAGTGCCAGTACTCCTCTTATTCACATGTTGGCCTGTGCATCTGCCGGTATCAGCAATCTCTTGTGACTTATTCCTATCTATTCGTTATTTCTTTAAGCATGTTATACTGTGTCAGTCATAATTAGTTGTTATTTTATTGTTATATTATTATACTTGGGTTATGCATCTTCTATAGTAGGCCTATAATACTCCAATAATATACCAACTGGAACACTATAGGGTTAAAGTGGTGTGTTAAGTGTTAATAGTTAAAGTGCTTTCCTGTGTTATTGGCAGCCTATAATAGGGTATCATTCAGGTCCCAGTCAGGATGCTCCTATTATACAGAGACATGCATGTGATTATCATAAAGTGGGCATGTCTGTAAAGGGAAGACTCGTGGGTACCCATAGAACCCATTTTCATTCACATATCTGGAGGTCAGAGGTCAAGGGACTCCTTTGAAAATGGCCATGACAGTTTTTCTTCGCCAAAATTTAGCGTAAGTTTGGAGCGTTATTTAACCTCCTTCTCAACACGCTAGCATGACATGGTTGGTACCAATGGATTCGTTAGGTTTTCTAGTTTCATATGATACCAATATCTTCACTCCAGTAGTAGTAATAAAAACAAATTTGCGTTAGCGCGTTAAATTTGACTATTGTTAAAAAATGCTTGACAGTCGAATCAAGACAGTTCTTTTATGTACATTAACACACACACACACACACACACACACACACACACACTGCATCATCAGTGTTTACCTTTAAAGGCATTTGTGGCCGGTAAGTCAGTTTCCTGCATACTGCTCCTTCCCGCGCTCTGCCAGCTGCTGCCGATGCTGCGATGGATGCCAACAGACACACCTTAACCGGTCCGAGCCGTGGCCGCTGGGGGGAGGGAGGGTGGCCGAGAGGAAGGGGCGGCGCCTGCCAGTCTCACTGCCATCTTTCTTCATCAACAGTCCATGTGCGGGGATAAAAAAGGCCGCCGTCTGTCAAACTCTGCAACGACTGCGACTGACGCACAGTCACTCTAGTTCTCCAAGACAATTACTCAGCTGACTGGTTAACTAGTCCGTGTGATGATGTCACTGGCTTTTAAACAGTGTTGAGTGCACAGGACTTGGGCAATGTGGTGATGGTGAAGAAGAAGAGGAGTTGACACATTGATTGAGGTTAGAAGAGGATGGATGAAGGTTGGGGAAGTTGCAGTGTGGGTGTGGTTGAACTCTATCCTCCCAGCAGCCGGCCTGCAGCCATGGCCAGCATCCTGAATATGTGGCTCTCACTTTTCCAACCTGCGTGGCTGCAGGTGAGCTTCTCAGCCTCTTTTCTGTCTGAGCTAAGAATCTATATCTCTCTCAGTGTCTCCTCCACAGTCAGGTTTGTCTCTTAAACTCAGCTCTAATCAACATGCCGTCTCCTCCGATTCTCCTAGTTCTTTTGCCGATTTGTTCCCGTGTTTTTGTTTTTTTTGTTGCCTCCCGTCCTCTCTTTCTCCTCTTATGTCTTTTGTCCCGTTGCTGCAGTCCCGAGCTCAGCACGAAGCACGGAGGCGCTCTCACACCGACACCACAGCTACAGAGGAGAGAAAAAGAAAACACACACAGAGAGAGAGAGAAACTCAATGAATAAAATCATACCAAAAACAACAGGCGAAGATAGATACACCCAAGCAAAACATGGGCAGGGCTGACTGCTGGCCTACAATGACCAGTTGAGAAAAGTGCACAAAAACTCATCCACATCCACCCACGCACCCACACCCACACCCACGCACACACACACTCACAAGGCAGAGGACTAGCCGCAGTGTGTGTCTCAGTTTGGATAGCAGGTGGGTGGCTGGCTGGCTGGCATGGCCCCCTTTAGTTCCTCTCACCCACGAGGTTCTTACATGAAAGGGAAAGTTTTTTTTCTGAAATCCAAGTGCTGCCTGTGACCCTATTTCACAGAGCAGGGGGAAGATAGAGCCACATGTCAGTTTGAAGTCTGCCTGATAAACAGGGCTGGGGGAGGCTACGGCTAAAGAAACAACTAAACTTTATTTACAGTGTGAAAGCTCTGCTTTTTTTCTTTTTTGACTGGGAAAGGAATAAAATCCAAAAGAAAAGAGGAGGAGGAGGGTGGGGGGATCGGAGGAAGACCGGTTTTGGTAAACTATTCTTTTTGTTGTCAGAACATGCATGATGAAATGAGGGTGTAGGCAGGGTCTAAAAATTAACTTTTTTGGCAACACTTCATTTTACAGGTCCGCAAATTTCATGGTAATTAGGTGATAATTAGCAAGTAAACTATTTTAAATTTCTTTTGAATTACTGCCAAATTACCCCAATATTTACCTCAAAAGTTATCGAAAATTACTTTGTTTGGCTGTCTTGACTTGGGACTTGACTCTGGACTTTTATTATTATTTTTTTATAAACATGATTTAATAATTACATTCTGCTATTTTCCAATAAGCAGCAATAGATATAATAGCTGGTAATTTATTTAATACATTTCCAGAAAAAGAATACAAAGTTAATTCATATGCTTTATTTCCATGTCTGCTGGTAAATAGATAATAATTAGCAAATAACAAGTATTTTTTTTTGTCTGCCACTCAAAAGTTTTATCTGACACTTTTGAAATCTCTGCGTTAAATGAAGGAATAACATTTTAGATCTGATGTCATTCAATGTTTGATATATTTTACATAAAAAACATTATAAATGCATATTAAATAACAGTGTTCGAATTACATCGTGGCTTCCGAGGGAGCCCTATTTTTTGGGAGGGAGGGTACTGTACACAGTACTGTACTGTACTTTGTTATTGTCATCTATAGTGGTTATTTGCATAAAAACACACAATTCAGATGATTATGTTTACTTAAATATTTGCTTTGATTAAAAAAAATCTTTGCAAGCTGTTATGAAGTTACACAGGTCATAATTCTCTCTAATATCTATTTTATATTGCTGTGAAAACATCTACAAACAACTGGATTTATTGAAGTTTCTCGCCAAAATCTTAATTTTACGAGATTACATTAGAACACATCATGATAACGTTGTAATTTACCATCGCCCAATAGTCATTTTTACTGAGCAGTTTGAACGCCTCATAATAATAACTCAATGGCACCTCCGTTAACGTTAGTAGCTCCGTTATTTCAACAATCAGGACTGTGCTGTCCACCTGCTGCTAACAGCTAACGTTACTAACTCTCATCCTGCTGATTTCAACACAAATTTGTTGATCACAGTGCAGCATTATCAAGGAAATAATAGGGTGCATCCTCAGGTTTAGTAGCGCCATGCTTTTGATCGCTTTTTTTCTCTTTGCCAACATGTCCCAAACAAACTGAAACATGACACAGCGTACGTATGCGTCATTGTGCATGCAGAGCTGTTGGAAAGCATCAATAAGAGGAATCGATAGACACGGAGGCATGAGATGCCAAGGAATCGGACAACTAGGAACCAACGAGAACTGATTCTCTATACCCATCTCTGGCGTTTTCCCCGTCTGCCAAAGTGGCGGATAGCCTGACGATTTTATCCGCCACTGCCAACAATTTACCCGCATTTGGCGGGTGGTAATTTCAGACCCTGTGTGTAGGAGAGATAGATCACATAGAGTAGTAGAGTATGATGGGGGGAGAAAGGGAAATCACAGAGGAGGGAGGCAGATGTTACAGAGAATAAACATCCTGTAGGAAGAGGAACAACTAGGAAAAGCAACAAAAAAGAGAAAGAAAAAGATTTTTTTAAAGGGCGGGGGAGAGAGAGAGACAAAAATCAAATAAAGTTCAAGAATTGAAATGACACAGGAAGGGAGGAATTTGTTGGTTGAAAAAAGCAGACAGACGGTAAACAAGCACACGCCCTGTCTGAGGTTTGAAAAGGCTCGACGGATCACAGTTAGCTCGTCTTATCTCAGCTGCATTTGCCTGTTCTTATCGAGTCTTATCGCAGCAAGGATACACGCAACAGCTTGTGCCCTGACAAATGGAAAAGTAAAGGCGAGAACTGGGCTGCCGTGACGTACTGTAGACGGATATCTTCTTCATTATGTTGCCCTACCACTGATTCATCAATTTGTCCGCTCGTGACGAAGCCAAATTAGTGTCCAGAGTTGAAGTCCGTGGTGTATAAAATGGATTGAAATGATTCTGGGGAAGTCAAGGAGAGGAGAGGAGAGGAGAGGAGAGGAGAGGAGAGGAGAGGAGAGGAGAGGAGAGGAGTGGAGAGGAGAGGAGAGGAGAGGAGAGGAGAGGAGAGGAGAGGAGAGGAGAGGAGAGGAGGGGAGAGGAGAGGAGAGGAGAGGAGAGGAGGGGAGAGGAGAGGAGAGGAGAGGAGAGGAGAGGAGAGGAGAGGAGGGGAGGGGAGAGGAGAGGAGGCTTCCACACTAGACTAACTGATTAGAGCGTTAGAGGAGAATTATCACAGATTAATCCTGTTTGATATTGAGAGGAGCAGCCTGTGAATCCACACAGAGATAAGTTTGATGACGCAGCAATTTATTCGCTATCAGGGCTGTTGATCTTCAAAGAGTCGCAACATTAGCTAAGTCTGTTTTACAAGTGACTTTACTTCCGTAAACTGAGTTTGAATGCAAAGCGATATGAGAAGAAACTTTGCATTTGTCTTGTACTGATGTCAGTGGTACTGCACGGTTGTAATGGGAAAGAAAGAAACAACAGTGGGCTTCCAAAACGTTATCTTTCATGTCAAGGGTCCC
This sequence comes from Sebastolobus alascanus, assembly GCA_916701645.2. NCBI lineage: Eukaryota > Metazoa > Chordata > Actinopteri > Perciformes > Sebastidae > Sebastolobus > Sebastolobus alascanus. Next base: position 4,947,157 of record CAKAOJ020000101.1, on the reverse strand, counting down.
CAATCTTATTGTCCAATTAAGGAAAAGCCAATAGGAACGCTCTCTCTCTGAAAAGACCTGTGATTGGCCAAAGTCTCCCGTCACGAGCTAGATTTTCTAAAGCCTGAAAACAGAGCCATGAGGAGGAGCAGAAGTCTAGTTATCTGTCAGAACACTTGAATTACAATACGCTGAAAGGTTATTATGGAATTTTTGCCCAATGATGCCAAAAAACTTTCTGCCTACTGGAGCTTTAACAAGCAGATGTTTCAGTCAAATCCATATTATACACCTGCCACACAACTGGAGCAGCTGACAAAAGTAAACTACTGATTTATGAAACTTCCCAGAATAGATTTGTCCTTTTTTTAATCTAACTGCAGAGTAAGTTATTCTTGTCAGAGTTGGAGCAACTAAGGTGCAGCTGCACAGCAATAAACACAAATTAAAACGTGGGATTTTTTTTTTTTACAACGTGTGCATATTCCAGTAACTGATAACGACATTATTGTATAGTGTGTATTAAATCACAGTCTCACTCTATTCTGGTGGAGAAATTAAAACATCATATGGTCTATTCAGGAGTCTCGGAGTAAGGACTTTATATCTGATTCCTTTATATAAATGTTATATTATTTATGTTACATTATATTTCATATTAAATGACTGCACTGCACAAACCGTCAGTGGCTTATCAGGTAGGATTGTTCCATTTCTTCTTTCTGCTGACTACCTGTAAGTCAGTCCAGCCTGACCCCAATGACTGTCTGTCTACGCGGTTATCTGAGGACAAAAACTACTACTACAACTACCACTACTACTGCTATCTGTCTGTCTGTCTGTCTGCGTGTTTGTCTGCCGGGTCATCTGAGGACGAATAGTCGTCATGAAAGGCCGTGTGTTTGCTGTTGGACGACGGGATTTGAGGCTCCAGGTGGGTGTTTGTCTGCGCTCCGGTCATTTAAGGACAACCCATGGACTCCTGCGTCTTCTCTGGATCTATCCGGCTGGAAGACTTCAAAGTCTGAGCAACGCAGAGAACACAAACGTCTGGGAAACACCGCCGCAGCAGAGTAACATTTATAATTGAAATAGAAAAGGAGAAAAGGAGACCTTTGATTGTCTCTTTCAACTTTTGTTTAAGTTTCTCACAGACAAAGAACTGGAAACAGCAGAGAGAGACGTGTTATTTCTCCAAGCACTGCAGTGCCAATAAAATGTTCACTAACAACCTATTTTGTTTGCTTTCCACCAGAATCTTACAATATAATATCTGCTCGTAACAACTACTGCATTACAGAAAATAGTCTGCAGTTCTTAGCATGAGGCATTTATTAATGTTTTACCCAAACCACAATCTTTCACTAAGTCCTTTTGTTGCCTAAAACTAATCACACGCCATCCATCCAACATGAGCACATAAATGTAGCCCTTCATTCATTAAGAAAAAAAACAAAAACACTGCATTTGAACATACATTTAATGCAGGCAGCCATTACATAATTTAGTAATATATAAAAGTAATTTCTAGGAGACTTGCAGAGGAAGATGATGTCTTCCTTTTTGGACAAATCTAACTCATACTGTTCTGAATAATCGAGCCATCACAGGTGATTAGAAACACATGGCGAGTTTCCTCATTCCCCGTTGCTCTTTCAAAATGAAGACGCTACTGCTCCCGCTCCATGGGCCCAATCGATGCGGTAGATCGCCGGAAGATCCAGGTACTTTTCCACTCGGAAGTCGAGCCATTTTGGCTTCATGCCCCACTGAGCAACTCTCGTATGAACGGGGCCCCGCCTCCAACGCTGTATCCAGTTCTCTTTAAACATCCATGGCTTAGACGGAATAATAGAAAGTTTACGAGCAAGCCGCCATATTGTTTCCTGTTTGAAACGGCAAGCGGAAAACCAGGGACCAAACACATCCATTCAGCGATAGGGTACGTCACCGCTTGAGCAGCGCGTCCCCTAGTGTCCTCGCCAGACCTGGTGGACATGTACCGCTGCATTTTACATTACAGACATGACCACTGACTATAACAATTTAGCCACAAATTCACACTTACCACACGGTCCAGACATATGGACTGCTCTGTAGGTTTTTTAGAATCCCCACTATAGACAGCAGTACATTTGTGTCGCTGTCTGTCTGTCTGTCTGCCTAAAACGAACTCCAAAAATACAAATAACACTGCACGGTGGCCTCGAGAGACTGTATTTGAACAAAGGAAATGCACAAACCTTCATAATGAATAGCTTTACCGGCTTCAGCCCTGCTGTTATGGAGCCGTACATGACCTCTCTGACCTCCCTGGAGTTGGTAAAGGAAGGAGAGTTTCCACCATTATTAGTATTGGAGTATGTGTATGAGTCATTGTAACATATGGGGATAACTAGCAACTCTAACAGCCGGCTCTGACTCCTCTGCTGGGTCACACAGGGACATGTGCTTATCAGTGAGACAGCAGTCAGATAAACATGGATTGGGGAACAGACTATTAAACCATGGGGTTGGTCGCATCTGTTACACTGAAAATTCAAGCACGCTGAGAATGTGATTGCATAACAAACCAAGAACTGGGGCTACTGAGGTGATTCAGAGTTGTGCTGCAGACAGACAGACGTCGAGAAAAAGAGTCACTTAAAAATGTGGCTCTCTTGGACTGTTTATATTTGGTCTGACTCTTATCTAACAGTATCGGCTAGAGGAAATATGAAATGTCTCCCCGCTGGACAATAAAACTACGTGGATCTTCTCTGAGATTATAAACGGCTATAAGGGTGATATTCAATTTTATTTCTTTGGAATTCAAACAATAAGGGGAACTGTGGATACACAGTGTGAGGAAAAAAAACCCACAAACACTTCTGAATAAGGCCCACAGGCAGCGTCGCCTGGTTTGGATGCTCAAATATCTAGATCCTTCTCTTTCCAAAAGAAAAAGCAGTCGGTAAGGTGATCTTTTTGTCTCTAAACTACATGTACTACAGGATAATGGTCCAGCATCAGACATCCCACGTCAATAATGTGTTATGTGTAGGGAGTCAAATTAAGTTTTAATGTAACAAGGGGTCTAACAAGCGTCTATAAGCATGGGTTGATCACCACAATCATTTCGCACTGGTATCATTTTTGCTCAGCTAATGAATGCACCACTGAGCTACTTAATGATCTCATAGTTTACAGAAGATAACACAGTTGAAAGTGCAGCATTTGCTCATGATGATCTTTTGTACAATAGGTGAGTGCTGGTGGCAGACGAAAGGTCGTCTAAGGACACAGACACTCTGTCACACATGGATAGATGAAGATTATACAAGACCCCCAAATGATTAATGGAGGATCTACTTTAGTGTGCTTCATTAGTCCCGTCCATACTGTACTCCAGTTTGACGAGCTTGGCTCGTGGCCAGGCTGCAGTTAACAGCGGCGTATTGAGGTTGAGCCCAGCAGCTACTGTCTCACTGTTTGCTACGGTTTGTCTTACAAGGACAGAGAACAAGGACAACAGTTTTTAGTTACTGCATGTATATGGATAATCACCAAACAATCCTCATTGTGTCCCATATAATAGTTGTACGGTTTGTTTATTTTCATTTAACTGAACTGAAGTGTTGAACTCAGTGTACAGTACAAACATATTCAGGCCTATTACATGAAATGTGTGAGCATATCATTATGGAGGACAGAACCTGCCAAAATAAAAGATAAATAAATAAATAATTATTTACTTTTATTAATTTTTAAATGTATTCATTTTTGCATTTATTGTTTCATTTATTTATTTTTGTGTTTATTTTTTGCATTTCAAGGTACAAATTACAAGTTAAAGGGTCAGTTCACCCAAATCAAGAAACATTTAATATATAAAATTATAAATATTTATTTATTTATTTTTGTATTAATTCCCTCATTTATTTACTCTTCTGTTTAATTTTCCCTTTTATTTATCTATGTATTTATTTTTTTATTTATTTATTTTAGCATTTTCTTTATTTCTTTATTTCTTTTTTTGCATTTTAAGGTACAAGTTACAAGTTAAAGGGTCAGTTCACCCAAATTAATAAACAAAAGAAACATACTTTCTCACTTATCTTTTGTGGTAGCCGTGGAGATCGCTCCGGAAACATGTATTATTAGGAAAATAATGTCCCTGCTACTCAATCTACCAAAGTTTACCTAATAGGCTATTTTGCCTATTACTAACTATATATAACCCATTAGGTCTAAATTGATTTAGTTCCATTTTCAGACCCTGCACCACCTGCTGTGCATTACACCACGGCCACTGATAATGTTCAGTTGTGACTGGCTGCCAGGTGTCACTTATTTTCCTGTAAGTGATTAACCAGACACCTGGTTAATCACTTACACAGGTGTTTCATTTCAGTTCTAAACAAATACACCACTATTTAACTGGAGCTAACAATAGCAGTAGTACCGAAGCTTGAGCGTCTGATGGTTTAGCTGAACAGATTTGAGTTTGTGCACGCAGCAGTTTTGCCAACAATTCCACTCGTCTTCACCCTACATCTGTCCTTCAAACCTGCAGGCTACACCTGCTTCACTGTAGTCATTTCAAAGCCTTTCTTGTCCTCTTTTTTGCATTTGACATATGTTTGGATTGTAATTTTGACAAATTCGTATGCATTTATCTCTTTTATACAAACGATTGTTTTATACACACGTTTAATAATTATTTTGCGATCTTGCCTGAACCTGAGCGTTGGCGATACCTTAATAAATGAAGGTTGATCGCCGCTGTGTCCCTTCAGTCTTCCCCCGTCCAACACAGTGGCCGGATATTGCTTATCCAGACATCTCTACATATCTGATTGAATCCCGTTAGGCTAAGTGTTGTCTGTAAATAACCAACGTGTTAATAACCAACTGTTTGATCTGTAGGCTGAGATTTAGTCTGATGCTGCTATAACGTTAATGTATGACTGTATTACTGCAGCAGCCTCCCACTCAAGCTAACGTTAGCTAACGTCAGCACTGTCACCAGCATCATTTAGCCATTTAGCACACTGACAGTGAATATTCACGTATCGTATGAGCCTCAGATCTCAGTTTGAAAGCCTCAGTTAACCCGCAACACAACAGCTTTTCATAATTTTCTCTCCTGTGATGGCGAGTTTCTTTCCCCCAAAAGGTAGCGCAGCCTCGGAGATGACGCCATGCTGGTCTGGGGTATAGCTTGGAGCCATAAAGCCATGCTGGTCTGGTCTATAGCTTGGAGCCATAAAGCCATGCTGGTCTGGTCATAGCTTGGAGCCATCAAGCCCCTCTATTATATCTTTTTTAGGACATGGCAGGGGAACAAATTGGAGATGAACGTTTTTGGATTTATTGTTGGTGCAACCAACTACACAGCAGCTCTTCATCATAGCGTTATTACTATTAGTGGTTTGTTTAAAGTAGAAATTTGGAGACATGTTTCAACTTCTTCTGTTTACTCTGTTACCGTCTATGAGGGACACCGGATTAGTTTCCCCGGAAACGGAGCGTGGTCATGCGGGCCTACTCTGGATGTTGATGACTAATGTATAGGAACTACAGAATTGTATTGTAGTGTTTGTGTTTCGATCCCTGGCTCTTCCTCTCCACAGGTCACAAATATCCTTAAGCAAGGCACTAAACCACAAATTGCTCCCGATGTGTGTGTGTGTGTGTTTGCTTCAGACAAAAGTGTTAGCATAATATATTTCATGGATTTAATTTCATGATGTATATAAGAAAAAGCAAGATCAAAAATTAGTTAGAAATATCTCACCAGTCGCGACTTCCTACCCCCTTACTTCCGCCCCCCCCCCCCCCCCCCCCCCCCTTGCTCGGAACACACCCATCTTCAAACTCAATCTTCATTTTGATCTCAACTACAAACCAGTAAAGTTTCGTGACTGCATCTTGCACGGTTGAGACGCTATCACGCTGACAAATTCTGTCTCCAAACGTCCTCTGGTAGTTCCTGCTACAGCAGGTGTCTCCAGGACCACATTCTGCCCTGATGAGTCACACACAGACTCACAAGGTGAAGACAATACCAGAGTTGCGGTCACAGCTGGTAATGATTAACTGTTTTTCCAATTTGATACATATGACAGTTTGTTGGCAAGTGACCATAGCATAAATGCATTACAAAATACCGAAATATGTCACGATAACTAATAAGCCTCAAAGGCTCAGAGAATATGCATCGTAAACACATTAACTTGGTATAAAAGATAAAGGAGAGTGATTGCACTCAACTCCGGCTACCAGAAATAATCAGTTTTAACAGAATTTAACTAGCGTTGAATCGGCCTCGGGGCACCACTCTTTGAAAAGGGAAAATTGATAGCCCATTATTAATTATTAGTTAATTCAGTCTCAATTGTTGAAGTTGCCACTGAGTCCTGGCTCATGAACAGTCACCGTAATGTTTCATACACACAAAACCACATGATCAAGTGCTTTATAAATGACAGGTTTATTAAACTACTAACTACACACAAGACTAATTAACATACAAATGAAAAAACGCACTGTTGAAGAACACAATGACAGCAATGACCAATATACAGGGCCGGCTCTAGCCCTTTTGGTGCCGTAGGCGAAATTCAAATTTATTATTGATTATTTTCATAAATAAATGTATTTATTATAATATAAATAAACAATTTATCCCTGATATTGTTGGCTTAAAAGTGTTTCGTTTCACTACAACGAGAGTTACAGGGGTGAAAAGTGAATTTCTTTATTTATTTATTTGTTCATTTGTTACCTCAATGCAGAAAATGAGGAAGGGCGCCCACCAGAATTCTTATATTTTTTATTTTATTTATTTATTTATTTAATTTGTTTATTTATATATTTATTTATTTATTATTATTATTTTTTGCCTAGCGTTATCATGGAAAGGATGGCCTCCGAGTGAGGCGAAGGTCCTGAAAGATACATACACATTATTATATATTATTATTATATATATCGGTATATATTGCAAACACTGGGACTATGAATTTTAATCTCAGAGAATATCCACGTTTTTTTCTCGTAATGGATGACTTTAATCCAAGTTTTTTCTTGTAAATTTGTGAGTTTTTCTCACAAATTTATGACTTTATAATCTCAGAGAATATTCAAGTTTTTTCTTGTAAATTTGTGAGTATTTTCTTGTAAATTTTCCATTTTAATCTCAGAGAATATCCAAGCTTTTTGTCAGAATATTACCCCCTCCCTCAGCTCCTAATTGTTATTGGCCCTAATACGGTGCTGTACTAAGTCTAGCTGTTCCTAGACTAAGAACACACTTACTCTGAATTAAATAAAGCTGTTTGTTGGGACTTTGTGTCATTCCAAAAAGTCCTCTACATTTCTTATGTAGAAAGCAGAAATACCTGAAAAAATAACCTCTATTTTTTTTTCTCTTTGGAGGAATTATCTAATCCATCATTTGCCGCAGGAAAAGAATAACATCTGAAAGTGTGAAATGAAGCACAAAATGACTGGCAAAGCAAAAGCAAACAAAGGTAGGCTGAAGGCGTCGTTCGTCACATCCTTGTCTGATTTGGCTCTGTGTCACTCTGACTGCCAGCCGAGTGTGACAAATCTGACGGGCTTAATCTGGCTATGCATCAACTCTAGTGTGGAGAGGCCGGACGCACAGACAGACAGACAGGATGAGGGGCAGTGATGGTGACAGACAGACGGACACATACACCGCTGAGAGGGTGGAAAAGAGACAGACATGTAGTTAATGTCAGTAATACGGAAGGACGTCTCTGCAATGATGGACACGGGCTACTTTAAATCTGTCAGGTGGCTCCTCTAATCTAGACGTTTAACTTTTAAATAGCAGGTTCCGTTTTTTAAGGCTATAGGGTACAGATATCATATGAGACTAGAAAACCTGAGGAATCCATTGGTACCAACCATGTCATACTAGCTTGTCGGTAAGGAGGTTAAATAACGCTCCAAACGTACACTAAATTTTGGCGAGGAAAAACTAATTCTGCCATTTTCAAAGGGGTCCCTTGACCTCTGACCTCAAGATAAGTGAATGAAAATGGGTTCTATGGGTACCCACGAGTCTCCCCTTTACAGACATGCCCACTTTATGATAATCACATGCAGTTTTGCACATGAATAATGTGTGATGATGTTAGTGCCCATAGTAACCATTTCATTGTAGTGAAACCATTTTTTGAAACGTGACCTCACTGTATAAAATGACCTGTGGTGACCTCTAGGATAATCACAGCCTTGTGAAACTTTACAGCAACAAACTAGAGACCTAGAGCATTCAGTGGATGGATGGCTTTCCAAGCTAGATTAACAATAAGGGGGTTTCTGAGCAGTTTACACAACAGAAGTGCTCGCCATCCAATCGCCGAAAAATGCAATTCTTGCAGAAATCTCCAAATGTCAAAAGTTTTTTAAACCAAATCACCGCATGGCTTTTTCTATGATGTTCCTCAAGGTCTTGGTGTCTTAGTGTGGTATTTTGGAGGGATTATTGATCATTTTTATCAATTCTAGAGTGGTAAACAAACAAATGGTATCAACCCAAAAATTGCTGCAACAACTTATAAGACATAAGTGAGCATGAGAATGGTCATCATATACTTCTATCATAATGTTATAAGCCCATATACAAAATTTATTTCAATTTAATAAATAATGAATTAATGTTTATTTCTGATTCCTGACTAGACTTGACACACACAGCTGCATCTCAAATTAATCTTCAGGTTTCCAGCTTTCAGATGATGTACACCACTTCTATGTGACATCTACTGTTGACCTGCTATCTTCCCCTAAAGACCACCTATACCCCCTAAAAAAAGACAAAAACGGGTCTATTGGTGGTCTCAGAGGGTTAACAGCCACAACAAAAAAGAACAAAAACAGGGGAGGACAGACACAAAATGTAAATAACCAGTAAAAAGAGTAAATGGTTCTACGATACACTTGAATGTGTGTGTGTTTTATGTTGTATGGACGACTCCAGATGTGTTTAAACGCTATAGGCCCTAATCTGACAATCCATACTGACAGACGAGCTCCACACAAAGACTATAAAGAGAGAAGAAGCCATCGGGTAAAATTAGCCTACACTTCCATAAAGAGACAACTGATCAAAGGCCCGTCCTCAAGGGCTCTCGAAGGATTTTGCTTTAAACGTCTCCTGATGTGCTATTCAGTAGCCGAGCTGATTGGCTCGGCGTCCCGAGCATCAAACCCAGACAAAAGACGGGACGGATTAGAGGAGAAATCAAAACAGAGATTGTCTGTAGGCATAAACACTGGGCTCATACATATGATGTCATTTTATTGAGCCAAACAACAGATGTAAAGTGGACGTTAAGTGATGAGTCGAGAGGGCCTGCTTAACATCAGACTTTGTTACATGGCCACCAGCACGGGCCTGCTGCTGCTGGCGATACTGTTAACGATTTCCACCGGACTGGCCGCCATGGCAACGCACAACAGGATTTTTTTATGTCAAGGTAATCTGTCTTATTAGTTTAAATGACAGTGTAAGACTGCAAAAAAAAGTAGAGAGAAAAGACTAGGCTACTGTTGCTGTGGATTGACCACATTTGTCCTAAATGGTTTCTGGCGCTGCGAATGATCGGTGGTATGAAAAAAGGAAGAGAATGATTACCTGGAAGTGGAGAGGGAAATATAAAACCACTTCCTTATAGGGACTGTTCTTTATTATTTGGCCTTATGATTTTACCCGCCACTGCCAACAATTTACCCGCAATTTTCGGGTGGCGGGTGCTAATTTCAGACCCTGATTAATAATATTAAATGATTATATAAATCATTTATTTATTATAATAAATAATGAATACATAAATAAAATTATATTAAAGTAATAAAGATATTTTTGAAGTAATTTAGTCGTTTGGCAAACAAAAGCACATTTTCCTTTTCATGTCACCCATTAATATAATGTTTATTTCCACAGATGTTCTGTGATTCTTAATTAGTTCTACTAACATTTCTGGTGCTACTTTACTTCAAATGGTACAGAAACATCTCCAGCCTCTTACTTCTTACAGCTAAAGGATATACATCACTAAGAATAAGAAGCCGAGAAACATAAGACAGCGAATATTAAGTTATAAACTTTTCAACTCTCATTGACTTTTCTTCACATTTGGGAATATAGAAAAAGGGGCGAGGCGATCACACTTTTTCAACCAGTGCGTTTTCATCTCCTATACAGTCGACTACAAACCATTCAACCAGATTCCCTAACACTAAAAGGAAACTAAAGCGCCAGAAAATACATTCACAGTGAAATGAAACATTAAGGGAAAGCAGTCAATACAGAAAAAGGGCCAAATGCCATCCTTTGAAGAAGCTCTTATCAAGATAAAACAAACTATTTAGTTCAGTCCTGGATAAAATGACTTCCATTCAATGAAACGCTGGTGCCTTTAAAGGCCTCTCTGAAAAGAACAGATGTTTTACCTTCTACAATGAAGACCTGCATACACAAGAAAAATACAGACAGGCAACAACCTTGCATGCTATTCAAAGACGTATGTTAAGATGATGAATATGCAGGTGTATTTGAATACAGAGACGCGCACATGAAAAGATCACACAAAGAAGCACAGCATGTGCAAAATCAGCAGCTAGAGGCAGCGGAGACATTACAAGCTGCAGTCACGCAGCAAAAAAGCCATCTTGTTCCTTCTGACTGGAGAAAATATCAAGAAAAGTAGAAAGAAAATCAGAGAGCACAGCTATACAGAGGGACCCGCCTCCCCAGAGAGAGCCCTGACTGACTGTCTGCTACCTCCCAACCCACATTATATGGATCCAAAATTACACATTCAACTTACAGTGATGCACAGTCGGCCGTGCTGAAAGCCTTAACATGCACACACACATATAAACAATGAAGACTACTCAAGTGTTGGAATGATAATGCAATTTTAGTCTTGCTAGATGTTGCTACCACACACACACACACTTATCAATGGCTCATTTAAAAAGAAAAAAACAATATGACAGAGTTTTATGCTAACACAAACATTTGGTATGATGGTTGACAGTGTGGTCTATAGTTGTGCCTTTTGGGGGTTAGAAGACCAGGGTGCCCAACATTTTTGAAATTTTTCCAAAAGGGCAAAACCTTTGGCCCTACTTTAGTAGGGATCAAGCAGTGAGCGGGGGTATGTGAGCATTGCTCACTTTTGCCTTGTTTCCAGCCCAGTCGCACAGCAGTTCGTGAAATAGTCACGCATTTGAATGTATTGATTTGTGTACATAGACACAAATTTCACTCTCTGCGTAGGGAGGAGGTCGGGGTAGAAAGGTGGGTCAAAAAACACAGGACTTTCACCCAGGAGACCGGTGTTCGTGTCCCGTGTGAAACCACAAGTCAAAGTTGATTTATTTGTCACGTAACTTCCACACTTAAGTTACAGCACTTTTAACCAATCATTTCCTATGACTAAGCAGTTTTTGTCACGTAACTTCCGTAACCTAACTTAAGTAGTTTTGTTGCCTAAGCCTAATCAAGTCGATTTATTCCTAAACCTAAGTAGATTTATTGAGTGCTGAAAGTCTTGCGAGTGTCACGAAAAAAAAAGGGGAAATTCGTGTCTATGTACATCAATGAAATCGATTAAATTATGTCAACCATCATACCAAATGTCACAGTTTTTGGCCAAATTTTCCCTGGACTCCTAACCCACAAAAGGCACAACTACGCCACACTGTCAACCATCATACCAAATTTGAAGTACCTAATTTAAATAGTTTCCGAGTTCTGCTCCGGAAACGAAAGTGTGACACGCGACCAGACGGAAGGACGGACGGACGGACGGATGGACAGACATGGCCCCGACTACGTTGTCACAGGGGTATAAAAATGTGGATGAAACACATTTGGTGTAGAGGGACACCCGACGTGGTGGCGGTGGTCGGGGTTACTCCATATTTGGAATATGTGAAGGGCGCGTGGTCAAGCTAAAACAGGATGTACGCTTCTTTTTATATGAAGAAAATCAGTATTCCCCATTTAGAGGGCACCCCTTGGATCCCCCACACTGTCTCCTGGTCCCTTGACCTAATTTTGGGAGTCACCGCTTCATGCCACCAACCGCACCGGAACACAATGACATTTCAAACAGAATCTTAACGGAGACCGGGGTAAATAGGTCAGGTCTAATAGCTCATTCCATTACACTCTAAAAGGACATTAGAGGTGACACTCTACATGAAGCAACTTGTTATGAGTCCTTAATCTCTCAGTTCAGTCTCTCAGCAGCCATAAAACTGCAGTGAGACAAGAAGCTGACTAAGGTAAAATGAGTGTGATAATAATGCAGTTAAAGAAGTGCAGCACAGAGTCCTTTTGGAGCTTCCCAGTCACTGATCTCATTCTGCATTAATCAGCCAAAGGTCATTGTTCCTACACATTAGGATAAACTTTTCCTCAGGATTTAATGAGCTGGGTTGCTTTCTTTTGAGACCGAGGCTCATTAAACATACGACCACTTTTGACCATATGTTGACATCAGCACCACAGCACCAGGGATGAGACGCAGTTTAACATTTTCACCCACTAAAGGGAAACCGGTCTACATGCACACTATGAAGCCATTCTGGATGTCTGAATCATGTTTGAAGCCTTTGTGTCTTTGTGAAAGTTGAGTGTGCTAACTTGAAACACTGCTACAGTGAGCTGAGAACAGACTGAGATGAATAGAGTGCTGCAGGGATGATGTATTTTTGTAGGCCAACCAGGAAGTTAGCATCGCCCTGGTTCCCTCGACAAAAGCCAACGGGATTGTTTCATTGGGTTTTGGATTATATTAAATAAGCAAGATTCAGCAAGATAATCTTCACAAATGAAAACCACTTTTATGGTTTTTAGAATCGTGAATGCAATCGCCAGAAGTAAAAAGCTAACGTTAGGCTATAAACGAACTAGACGAGTATACACAACGAGGCTGTAAAGGTGGACGAGTCGCCGTGATGACGTTTAGTCATCTCATTTAGCCACTTGTTAGCAACCGCCTTTTTTAAGACACATAAAGACTTCAAAATTCACGAGTGGGGTATTTATTGATGTATTTTATGTCGTACAACAAAACGTTAATATCTCTTCAGCTTGTGTTAACCACAGACCTTATTTCAGGCATCTAACTAAAAACCCTTTGGCTTCCTGACGAGGGAACCGGAAGTGCTAAAATGCTAACTCATTGCCGGGTTTTAGGTCTTCCTCCAAGAGCATAGATATTTGAACATTATTCAAGTTGCCAGACATATAGTGCTACAGGATTGAGTCCTAAAACCCGGCAATGAGTTAGCATTTTAGCACATCTGGTCTTCCAATCTTTGTAAAGTTTATTGGAATTGAGCTCACCCCGACGTATATCTTATGTCCATCAATTTCCAGTATTCCTCCGTTAAGTTGGTTCTTGTAAATACACTTTCCAGCAACACAAAAATAAAAATATAAAGAGATTTCCCTCACAAATTAGTGGTATTTATAAGAGGCATGTAATGTTTTATACTTCTGGTGAATATAATCCAATTAATCTTATTTCCATATATGTATTTGGAATATACAGTTCCCTTTGTTAACTCCTTATACCTTACACCGTTTTCTACTTTCTAGTTTCGGCTCGCTGCGGTTTGTTTTGGTTGACGGATACGGAACGGATATGACGTCATGTTACTCAGACTACAACAATAAAAGCGGTAACTTCCTTCTACCTCCGCATAGACTCAAAGGAAGCAAATATATCGATTCTAGCATTAAAAAGTTGTAAAAATCGTGATACAATCAATTTTTTTTCCCACCCCTATTACTTAGTAGTAAGTAATTATAGAAAAAAATCAACATATTAATGTATAAAGACAGTATAATGTACTTTTCTCCCTATTATAAATAATTCATCCTGGCTATGACCTTAACTGCAACTATCTTGGATACAACACGTACTTGTTAAAACATTTTTGTCCCTCCCGAGAAGTCACTCTCCACCGCATTCAATTAAAACAGACTGACAGTAATCAAGGCGACATTATCACCCCCTCAAATAATCAGCACCAACTAATACCCATTGTTTCGACCCATGATTGCAGAATCTCCCCTTTTTGCAAATCAAAGACATTTTGAAAAAAGCCACAGATGCAACAAGTCAAAACCCAAAGAGCGGTTTATTATCTTGAGGTACAAAGAAGTAAAGTAGCCTCAGGAATTATCAGCATGCATCAGTCAACGCAGACACAAGGTCACTGGGCTTAATTTCTCAAGCAATATTAAAATATTTGTTTCAAATTAGCACCTAATCCTCAGAGGAATTTGTCATTCACGCTTCATTTATTTCAAAGAAGTTTTTAGACAAGCATTTTGGCTTATTTCATAGTTTAATCTTGGATGACAATAGCTACTAATGACTAATGAGGGTGATTGTTGTTGAACATCGGTGTCCTGATTGACTGCAGTTTACTGTTGTCATCATGTAGACACAATTACACAGCTGACAGCTAGACAACCTGTCTGTCTGTGGTGACGAGCGCACAATTACATAAATCCGGATTACTTGTCAAGTATTAAAAGCTGTGGTAGTACTTTGTGTGTGTGTGTGTGTGTGTGTGTGTGTGTGGGTGTGGGTGTGGGTGTGGGTGTGGGTGTGTGTGTGTGTGTGTGTGTGTGTGTGTGTGTGCCAACTAGGCCAGTGTATCCCTAGGCTTTATTCAGCACAGTAGTCTAATCTAATCACACCGGCTAATTGTACAGACTTGTCTCAGCCTGATTCTCTATCCTCGTCCGTCAGTCTATCTGCTGCCTCGTTCTGTCTGTTCGCCAGGATACTTTTAGTCTTTTCACCTCCTTTCGTTTATTTTTATCTTCTTCTTCTATTTCTTTCTTTAACCCTCTGAGACCCGGGATCCCGACTGACTTCACTGTCTTTCAGAGGCTGTAGCAGGTTCAGTTTTAGATCTCACATGAAACTAAAAAACCTAAAGGAATCCATTGGTACCAACCATGTCATGCTTGTCGGAAAGGAGGTAGAGAAAAAGGAGAAGGAGAAGAAAAACTCACCATTTTCCAAAGGGTCCCTTGACCTCTGACCTCAAGATATGTGAATGAAAATGGGTTCTATGGGTACCAGCTAGTTAGAATTGAAGTGATATTAAGAACTCGCCCATTTTTAGTGCTCTCCATTCAGATATTGCACCAATCAAATTACCAGTAGCATCAATTGGAACCAAATAAATTAAGCCCACTGGACGACACCAGTGTTAATCTTAGTTTGGCTTTAATGGCTTTATTGGCTTTATTTGTTTCCTTCATCACCATTCTCTCTATCTTGAGATTATTCTGCCTATAAAACCACCAGGAACAACTCCAACAAGTTCCCTACATATAGTATGGAGTAAGGGAGAAAACAAGGAGGAAAGCCTGAGGCTCTATCTGTATCACGCTGCTATCACATCCTATATGATGACTCATTCTGTTTCCTATTTCCTTCTCAGGACCCCAGTAATGATACAGTATGTTTGCCTGGTAACAAACACCTCACTGAGACTCAGGCAGTGTGTGTGTGTGTGTGAATTCATATGCTCAACACACACACAGAATAAAACACAGGTTGTCCCAGCAGTCTGAATCATATACGTCTCATCTTACAAACATAAACAGGGATTCTTTACCTCAAGCAAACACATTCTTTAAACACGTATCTCCTCCCTCACACACACACACACACACACACACACACACACAGTACTGTATATATCCACAGAGTGTCATTAAACCCTAACCAACCCCAGCCACTATATGCCCATAACAAAGGTTCAGAGATGTGTTATTAGCGATAATGTGTACCTACACTGAGAAATTCCCACAGTGATGCCATAGCTCAGGGCTATGGCATCACTGTGTGTAGCTATAGATTTGTGTGCAGTTGTTTTCGGGCCATTTCTGCTTTGTGAGATAACACAGAACGGAGAGGGAGGGATGAAAGTGAGAGGAGGGAGCCGGTTTGTTTGAACACGGGAGTGTGAATTACAATGTCAAGCATGTTAGTTTAAAAAGGAACAGACGTCTTGCAAAACAATGGTGCCAACATTTCTGTACGGAACTCGGAAATAATGCGTTGATATTTAATATGTTATATATAGAGTTATAAGTCTTAAGTATGACTGACGTATGAGGTAAGGAAACTCTGGGATGCTGTTATATAAGACGAGGTAAGAGGTACGTTATATGAGAAGTACACCCTCTGCAGGTGCAACAGAGAATGATTCCCAGGTGTCCCACTACCACTGCAGGACAGACGCTTTTCTAAAATCTGGCTTTTATCCAATGGCTGTGCCGAGGCTACTGTTGGCTGTATTGGATGTCATTTTCAGGAACTATCGCAGCATAAAACCTGTGTTTTCTGTTTAAGAAACACAAACTTCGGAAGATGGCAAGTACTACTCACCCATCTTTTAAGTGGTTACGTCTCCAAGTACGTGGCTTGTTTAAATGACGTAACAGAAAGTGCATATTTAACGGTGTATTTCACCTCTGTTAGCCTAAGCTGAGAGGAAAACAAGTAGTAATGAAGGAAATAAATCAGCGGGCAGCGGTAGGATAAATGTAGAAAACTCCACTTTAATCTGAGCCCACAGGAGGAAGCTGCTGTATCGGAGTCTGGCTGGTTGATAAATGGATGTCTAGATGTCAGGCTGCTGAAGAGGAGAAGAGAGCAACAAGAGGACACAGGGAAATGCCTAACACTCAGATACACATTCAACCCCTTTGGTATACATACTGTATGTACATTTACACACATGTACAGACAACTACATCCACGCTGAGGCACACACACGCCGGGTTTGCAGCGGTAAGCTATTTATACAAACAAGCCAATCCAGCTCAGACAGGGTGAACTGCAGCGGTATAAAAGATGGGGCTGTGGAGACAGGATGGGATAAACACTAACAACGGAATATAGAGAGGCTGCTGAAAATCTCATTAACTGTAAATTGAAAAACAGACTAAAAATGTCTTCCAGAGCAATAGCCGAGGCGCTTTTTCATCTTCTCTACAACTTTCGCCGGTCGATACACCCCCGCTTTCTCTCGCCCGGCCTCTCTCCGTCTCTCTCACACAAACACATAATTCTCAGTGAGCGGTTGGACGGGTGTGTTCTTCTTGTAGTTTTATCCTTCTCCAGTTTTACACCTCTGGAGCGAGGATGTTTATTACACAGGCAGGTCATTTTGGCTGGTTCCACTCCCAGGAGTGTTCCCATTCCTCTCTTAATATATCCACTCTCATGCATGTACAAATGAGTGGCTCAACAACTAAACACATGCATCTGTAGTGGTTATTAGGGTAATCAGAAACGAACACGTTTCATATTACCCCAAAAATATCTGTACAATATGTGCTATATGTGAAATCTCAGCACATATCAGTCTGTCGGTGTGTCCTTTGCATATCTTGACAGCCGCTCATCCGATCTACGTCAAACTTGGGGGGTGTATTACTGGGGATCCAAGGACGTGCAGTGTCCAAGTTGGTGAAATTTGGACGTGTTCAATATGAATAAACTTTGAATAACCACGCGATAGCGCTCTGTGTAGCAGCGGGGGGCGGGGCTTCAGGGCTCTGCAGACGGGTCGAGCGACTGCAGTTCACTTTTGCTGCCGGATGCTGGCTATAGGCTACTAATATCACAAATATGGCTGTCAAAGTTAAAGTGATTATAACGTGTTAACGCAAATTAGTTTTAACGCCACTAATTTCTTTAACACATTAATGCAACTTGCGATTTTTAGGTTGTAGCAGGCTCAGTATTAAAGCGAGAGTGACGATACTGATATCATATGAAACTAGAAAACCTAATGAACCCATTGGTACCAACCATTTCATACCAGCTTGTTGCGAAGGAGGTTAAATAACGCTCCAAACATGCGCTAAATTTTGGCGAGGATAAACTGTCATGGCCATTTTCAGGGGGGTCCCTTGACCTCTGACCTCCAGATATGTGAATGAAAATGGGTTCTATGGGTACCCACGAGTCTCCCCTTTACAGACATGCTTACTTTATGATACTCACATGCAGTTTGGGGCAAGTCATAGTGAAGTCAGCACACTGACACACTGACAGCTGTCGTTGCCTGTTGGGCTGCAGTTTGCCATGTTATGATTTGAGCATATTTTTTATGCTAAATGCAGTATCTGTGAGGGTTTCTCCCGGTTTCCTCCCGGGGTCACAATTCTCCCGTATCTCTCCTGATTTATGGCAAATTTTTCCACTTTTTTTTTTATCTTAACCTGTTTCTGGCACTGGACGATAATAGAGCTACGTCTTTTAGTTGGGCTTTGCTCGACGCAGCGGAAAGCCGTCGTGGCGCAAGCCGTTAATAACGGGGATCAGAGCGCAGTGGTAGCGTTGTGTCTTAATTGGCCTTCAGTGAGTGAGAGAAGGAGAGAGAAATGAAGAGAGCTAACTGAAAGAAATACTCAAGCAGGAGCAAAAAAATTAATAAAACGGATGAATATTAGTTTATGCCAGAGATTCACACACCAAGTTTACACCAGAGGGGCAAATCTTTTTCTGAGAAGTAAAATTAAAAGATTAACATAAAAATACTGTTGCAGTGTACTTATTATTTTGTTATTTTCACTCTCTTAAAGTCAGGATGCAGGAAACAAAGTCTCTGAAACCCCAGAAATCCTCCCTTTTGTTAAGGTCTCAAGGTTGGCAAGTATGCTCACTGTTTAAAAGTGCAGCCAGTGCACGGTCCTCATAAGGCTAGCAGAATGATGGTGTGTGTGTGTGAAGTGTGTGTCAGTGTTTCAACCACACACAGACTTCAGCACAAAGGTAAGGCAGCAGACAGCTGTTGTGGAAGTCTGTCAGAAGCAGAGCTGTCAATCAGGCCTTCCTCTCCTCGTCTCTGAGGCGACCCTCCTCTCCCTCGTATTCTCCCTCTCCGATTCCTTCACACACACACACATTATCACTTTGTCATCCTCCATCCTGCCTCCACCTCTCCTCCTTTTCATTCAGAGCCTCACCTGTCACACGCTGACCATGACTTTTACTTCTTTCTCCGTCTCTTTCCGTCTCTCTCTGGCTGACTTTAGTATTCACAACCACTGTTTTTCATTTGACTTCTCCTCTCTCACTCTATTAATTTCCATTTGGGCACCCTCTCTTTCTCTCTCTCTCTCTGTCTCTCTGTCTCTCCCTATGTCTCTCTCCCTTGCTGAGGTGGTCTGGATGGTAGATGAGTCACTCTGCAGATGATTTATCTGCCCAAGAGGAAGGGAGCGATGGAGGTGTGTGTAGGGAAGGGTGGGGGGCATTGGGGAAAAAGGAGTGAAAGATGAAGGAAAGGGGGGAGGAAAGAAGGTGAGGGAGAGAGAGCCAACCTGCTGGTATCGTACTCTTTCAAATGGACAAAAACAGAGTAGCTCGGCTGTCAGGAAAAATGCTCCAGACGAATCTTTAATTCATCAAAGAACCCCTGACGTTTTAATAAATTAAATATTTTCCAGAGGAATGTTCGAAAACACATATCAGACTGTATTTTCCTCTCTACCCAGCACCTGTAGCGAGGTGTTGTCTGCCTGTCTCTCTCCACTTTTACAGAAGATGTGTCGTCGCCAACACGACCAGTTTTCAGCAAAGTGTCACATATCAAACATCTACTACTAATAACATGTTTCAAACACCGGCAGAGCTGAAAAGTAGCTAGGAGGAGAGGAGAGGAGAGGAAAGAAGGGAAGGAAAGGAAACAAGAAGGAGAAGGAAAGGAGATGAGAGTAAAGGAAGTAAAGGAAAAGAAAGATAAGGAAAGGAAAGACAGGGACAAAGGAGATGACAGGACAGGGTGGGTAAAGAAAAGGAGACATGACATGGAAAGATAAGGGAGGAAAGAATATGGGAAAGGAAGAGGAGAGGGAAGGAATGAAAGGAAAAGAAAGATAAGGAAAGGAAAGACGGGGACAAGGAGATGACAGGAGAGGAGAGTAAAGAAAAGGAGAACAGACATGGAAAGATAAGAAAAGGAAAGTAAATGGGAAAGGAGAGGACAAGAAAGGAAAGGAAGGAAGGAAAGGAAAATAAAGATAAAGAAAGGAAATATGGAGACGAGGGAGATGACAGGACAGGAAAGGAGAGTAAAGAAAAGGAGAACGGACATGAAAAGATAAGGAAAGGAAATGGGAAAGGAGAGGAGAGGAGAGGAAAGGAAATGAAAGAGAGAAAGAAGGGGGAAAGAATAGGAAAGAAAAAAAAGGACTGCAAGGAGAGGAGAGTGAAGGAAATGAGAGTAAAGGAAAGTAAAAGAGGAGATGAGACTGAAGAAAAGGTCAGGAAGGTCAAGAAAGAAAAGGGAAGGTAAGGCAAGGGAAGGAAAAGAGTATGAAGGAAAGGGAAGGAAAAGGGAGAAGGAAAGGAGATGAGAGGAAAAGAAATGAGAGAAAGGAAGAAGGGGAAGGAAAGACAAGTAAAGGAACGGACAGGACTGTAAAGAAGAGGAGAGTGAAGGAAATGAGAGTAAAGGAAAGTAAAAGAGAGGAGACGAGACTGAAGGAAAGGTGAGGAAGGTCAGGAAAGAAAAGGGAAGGAAAGGAAAGGAAAGGGGAGAAGAAGAAGATAGGAAAAAGAAGGAGTATAAAGGAAAGGAAAGGAAAATGAGAATAAGGCCAGCCCGCCTAGCCAAACACAGCAGACATCACGCAGTAAACCCAAGCAAGGAGACAGGAAAAAGGAGGGATGGGAGGAGGGAGGGGTTTGATGATGTAGGGAAGTAGGGCTTGATGGATGGAGACGGAGTGGGAGGGAGGGAGGGAGGGAGTGTTTGATGTAGGGAAGGAAGAGAGGAGAGGAGGATGCTGAGAGAAGCAGCCAGGAGGGAATTTATTGCAATTATTACACTTGATGGACTCAGTGAAGCTGCACTTCATCCACACTGTCTGGCTCCTGTTTATGTGTGTACGTATGAAGCCTGATCTCCACGCTCACACACACTAACATCCACGCTCACACACACACTGATCTCCACGCTCACACACACTGATCTCCACGCTCACACACACTGATCTCCACGCTCACACACACTGATATCCACGCTCACACACACTGATATCCACGCTCACACACACTGACATTCACGCTCACACACACTGATCTCCACGCTCACACACACACTGATCTCCACGCTCACACACACTAACATCCACGATCACACACACACCGATCTCCACGCTCACACACACTAACATCCACGCTCACACACACACTGATCTCCACGCTCACACACACTGATCTCCACGCTCACACACACTGATATCCACGCTAACACACTGACATCCACGCTCACACACACTGATCTCCACGCTCAAACACACTGATATCCACGCTCACACACACCGATATCCACGCTCACACACTGATATCCATGCTCACACACACTGATATCCATGCTCACACACACACTGATCTCCACGCTCACACACACTGATCTCCACGCTCACACACTGATATCCACGCTCACACACACTGATATCTACGCTCACACACTGTCTGCTCGAGCACTTGTCTGTGTTTTCTTTAGCGAGTTAACATTTACGAGGGAGGAGAGGACACGCAGAGTGAGTCCAGGGGAAGGGAGGGCTGAGGGGAGATGAGGAGATGGGGAAGGTCTGAGCTTCTCTGTCATTTTCTGTCTGGCCGCCTGTTCCGACAGTGTACTTTATAAATCGACGTATTTATGTCTCCTTTCTTTTCTTCTTCTCCCCTCATTTTCCTCCCAGACAAAAGAAAAGCACGTCTCAGAATACACCCTGTGCTGCTGTCTGTCACTCACTGTGTCTGTGCTACCTTCTATTCCACCACCTGTTTGTCAGTAAATGAGTCCGTCTATCCACCTTATCTCTAGCCCCCACGGTGCCTTGCGTGAAATTATGGGCGCAACTTCCGGCGCTTTGTGTCACTGAATCGAAACCGGCGATCCTAGAGAGGATTGTATTAAAAAAATATAGTAAAACATGTGGGATCACCACCTATTACACCTCAAGCTATGCACTAGCATATTTAGCTAGGTTATTGACTCCGTTGAAATCATTTTATATACAGACATTTGCATAAATTACCCAGTAAGTGTGTTATTATGATTTTAGTTATACATGAGCAAATCAAGTTTTGACGACCTCAGAGCAGACAAATCATGGCGCACCCCCCTGTGATCTTTGGCGCCCCCCTAAGGGGGGTCCAGACCCCAGGTTGGAAACCACTTCACTAAGAGACTGTAAGAGAACAAAGAACTTATGTTTTCAATTTAAATAATTACATATTTTCATTCTGTTTCTCTCAGAGTTAAGGAAGGCTGTGTTAAGTTGCCTTAAATTGCCTTTTCTATATTGTTTTTACATACGTTTACATTTAAGCCTCCAATAATATACTTTGGCTACCAGATTTAGGGGCTTGGTGGCCCCGTGGGGCCAGTGAGTAAAAATACAAGGCAAAAGTGAGCATGGCTCACATACCCCCGCTCACTGCTTGACCCCTACTAACGTAGGACTAATGCCATTAGTCTATTGAGCATAATCTAGCTTCTTATTATAAAAAATGTAGGGCACCCTGGACTTCTAACCCCCAAAAAGCACAACTAGACCACACTGTCAACCATCATACCAAATTTGAAGTTCCTAAGTTATATAGTTTCAGAGTTCTGCTATGGAAACGAGGACGGACGGACGGAAGGAAGGACACGCGGAGCGCTATATACCCCCGAGCGTCTATCTCTGATTGTGATGGACATTTGTCACTATTTTTGGCATGTTCTACATGAAATGTCTGATTAGAGAAAATATAACTTTATATTGACATAACAACCAATCAGTTGCTTTTATCTTCTATTAACCGTCTTTGGCGTCTGTGCTGCCTCACACGTTTAGTCAAAAACATAGAAATGTGTTGTGTCCATAGAAACTGAACAGGAGACACAATAATACAAATGCACAGAATGAGTATGGGGTTGACTTTTCAATAACACATCACTGCTTCATTAAAGGTTTGTGTGTTGCAACATTAATATATGTTTTCCAAAAGAAATGTCACCATGATGAAGCACTTGGGGCAGAGCTCTTTCCTGTCAGCGTGACGCAGGTTAGCTATTCACCCACCCAGCCGGCGAGACACCCATTCAGCATGCCTGCCAGTCACCCCGACAGCCGCCCTCCCTCCCCCCCCCCCCACCAGCCAGCCAGCCAGCCAGCCAGCCAGCCAGCGTATCCCAGAGCAGCAGTCGCCCAGCGGTGCTCGGGTGACAGCGCTCAGATTTAAAACCCAGCAGTGGCGTTTTGTTTCTGCCCCGCTGACTCTTCCTATAACCTAACCAGGCTTTATCAGCCTCACACAGGCTGCAGAGAGCTGGATGCAGCACCTGGTGGAGGGGGGAGGAGGGGTGGAGACGAGAGAAACAGACAGAAACAATAAGAGGGGGGGGAGACAGAGGAAGGAGAGGAAATGGGAGCAGAGGAAAAGAGCAGAGGGATAAAAGAAAAGAGGAGTGCAGGGGGTGTAATGGAGCAACTGGGGACCTCTTTCACACTTCACCGTGGTCTCGCCCCGCCAATGACACTGTCATCATGAGTGTGTGTGTGTGTGTGTGTGTGTGTGTGTGTGTGTGTGTGTGTGTGTGTGTGTGTGTGTGTGTGTGTCTGCGTTACTGCTTCCGACAGGTGTCCGATATTGAATCCTGCTACCTGACACACTGTCGTCTGCCCACAACCCCCAAAACACACACATTCACACACACACACACACACACAAACACACGCAGCACGTCTTCAGATCAGAGATGGTTTTGTCCCTGGGTGGGCCAGATGAAAAACGACTTTGAGGATGAGTGTCCATTTGACTGACTTCAGTTTATTCAGGAGAGCGGCGGTGTGTGAGTGTGTGAACGGCGTCTGAGTGAACTGAAAGTCACCTTGACGAGTGCTTGTTAATTGCTATTGATCAGCCAGGACAGCAGAACTCCCTTGATTTTTGCAGCGGATCAAAGATCCTTGAGCGAAACCTACAAAAGCATGACTGAAGGAGAAATGCTCGGCCTTTCCTGATAAATTCAATTAACCTGAGAGTTGAAATGAAACATTCATGAACATTTGCCTGGGATCTGGCATTGAGCAGTTGTTTCACGACTACCTGAGGGGTTCTGACTACTACTGCATCACCTCTCTTCCTCTCTTTACCGGGCTCGGCTGCCCTTCCCTGTCTCCTTTTTCAAAGGCAATAAGGAAGCTGAATGGCAGTTTGTGGTTAAAGACAATCTGTCCCACCCTTTCTCACAGACAGATATGCAGGTGTTTCTAGTCAGGTGAGGACGTACCACTAGGGTGAGGCCAATGCTGCTGGTGACGGGTGCCCAAACCAGAGGATCATCAGCATTTCTAGTTAATGTGCAGCATTTTTCCCACGTTACAGGGCTGTGCTGTGGTGTTATATTCATCAACCAAAACTGTGATTACATATATCTGTCAACAACCTCTTTTAATGACAACAAGACATTAATGAATGAAACTAAAATGACTTTAGCAAACAAAAACTGTGAATAAAACTTTTACAGGTCCGCAAATTTCATGGTAGGTGATAATTAGCAAGTAGCCTATTTGAAATTTCTTTGTAATTAGTGCCAGATAACCCCAATATTTACCTCAAAATTGATCGAAAACTAATTTATTATAAACATGATTTAATAATTATATGCCAAAATAGCATCTAATGGTTAAAATAAGGCCCTTAGGCTTGAGAAGCGGCTGCTTTTCATCGGAGGTGGAAACCCAAAACTAATAGAACGACACTTCTGATCAGGCACAAATCTCACCATTGTGTGACTTATTGTCTACACAAATGTAACCTGGTAGCTGATGTAATGATTCAGGGAGTTTTTTAAGAAATTTCAAATCAAAGTTATTTGCTAATTATTACTTATTTATCAGCAGACATGGAAATAAAGCATATCAATTAACTTTGTATTCTTTTCCTGGAAATGTATTAAATAAACTACCAGCTATTTATTACTGCTTATTGGGAAATAGCGGAATATAATTATTAAATAATGTTTATAACAGATACAAAATAATAGTAAAAGTCCAGAGTCAAGACAAAGAGAGCCAAATAAAAGTAATTTTTGATAAATTTTGAGGGAAATACTGGGGTAATTTGGCAGTAATTCCAAATAAATTTTAAATAGGTTACTTGCTAATTATCAGACCTGTAAAATGAAGTGTTACCCAATACATTTTTTTTAAATAATAACGTAAACTATGGCTCCTTCTTGTCAATAAGTGGTTGAACTGTTTTCTTCCTGCACACCTGAGTTATCTTCCCAGCAGCGCGCCTGCAGTGCAGTATAGTGCTAATAGTGCTGGATGTAACTACGCACATCAATCAAGAAGAAGTCTGAGAGGTGGACTGACAAATGGGCCGAACAGACATATCGGGCAATTTCTAGCTTATTAACAGATATATCATAAAGGCATATAAGTCACCCTATAAGTAAAATATTGCATTACAGAATCATGGTGCTAACCAGTGCCCACTGCAGAGATACACACCGGTATCAGTCATTAAAATGTACTCCATCCAGCTGGCTGTATGAGTTGGTTTAGTTTAGAAGGACTAAGACTAAGACACCACATCAATTTGTCTTTTTATTGCCACACGGACGTTTCGGGCAAGACGCCCTTCCTCAGCGTGTATTCTATCAATTTCACATTCAATAGGTGGCGTTAATTATAGGTTGCCGCAACCAGCAAAGCAGTTTAGACTAGACTAGCCGATTAATCACGGGAGATATAGCATGCTATTTTTCACCCAATAACATGATCAATTCTCGTCAAAAGGGCTCAAATACAACCAGTTAAGGGTTAACTAACCCAGCTCTGAGAGGCTGTTTACAAATGAGAGCTGCGATCTGATTGGACTAAACCCAGCGAGCTCGTCTGAGCTGGAGATGCTGTTTGACTGCAGTAACAAGGCCACTGCTTTCTTGCCGGGATAGCAGGAGGCTGCCACTGAACAGGACATTTTGAGCGTCAAGTACTTCATTTCCTGCAGTCTGGTGAATTTCTATGCACCAATAGAAATGTTTTTATTTATATTAAGGAAAACACAAAATTCAGGCGGCACAAAATGTGTCATGATGAGTCCACGAGTGCTGTTTTTAAGCCTTGTGTATGTTTGCGGGCCCTCTCCCCCTAAACGGCAGCGGTTTGAGGCTCTGTCTCCGTGCATTAGGCCTATGAACCACCTCTCCGGCAGTGCCCGGCTGCAAGCCCGTGTGTAATGCAGCCTCCTGAGGCTTCGCCTCAAATAGACCATAAAGCAGGGGATGTTTTAGGGCGTTTTAGGGCGTTTTAGGGCGTTTTAGGCCCTCACGTGTCACTTTGGATCAGTAGAGTCTTATTGCAGCCGCGGAGGGGACGCTGGTATCTACTGACCTTTTTTTTTTGCCCAATAACTTTATTGTCCCATTCGTGTCAGTCAAATCAGTGGCTATGCATTCGGTTGTAAGTACGATTTAACTCGCTTTTTGTCAAATTCTTAAATTATTTTACCATTATATATGACTTTGATGAAACAAGTGAGGAAAACTATAGCTAACTAACTGCTTAGTGTTACATTCATATATGTAATTTGTACCAATCTGATCTTAACAAAGCTAGCTAGCTTGACAAAGAGAGTGATTGTAGTATGCAGCCCTCCTTTCGTAGCTCCTCATTTCCTCCTTCCACCACCCCTGCCTCCTCCAATCCTCAGCCGCATTACGTCCTCTGCAGTCCTCTCTTCCTCCTCGCCTCCTCAGACTCGTCCTGCTTTCTCTCCCTTGAACAACTAACACCTCCCGCTCTGATTCAAACAGGCCTCATTGACCTTGTCACACCTTTTTCAACCCACTCAAACCTTGTTGTCTCTTCTCTACCTCTCACTTTTTATCCCTCTTCATGTCTCATCTCAGATCTGAAAACTTCAAACGCATCTCGTTAAAGGGGGGCCTCTGTGTTTCACTTAGACTTTGTGAGCAGCTAGTGTGTGTGTGTGTGTGTGTGTGTGTGTGTGTGTGTGTGTGTGTGTGTGTGTGTGTGTGTGTGTGTGTGTGTGTGTGTGTGTGTGTGTGTGTGTGTGTGTGTGTGTGTCCTCCAAAACACTAGCAGAGCGTAACAAAGCATCGGGTTAGTCTGACCTTTCTTGTGCTGTTGTGTGTGAAGCCATGCAGTGATGGAGAGCAGCGTGACCTCTGAAACGCATGCACCACACCCACTGGCTTCCCTCCTAAAATACTAATACTCGTGCCTGATGGACAACTGAATCACAGGCTTTGGTCACACTGTCTGTTTGGCTCTGAACTATGCTATTGAAATGTTTAATATAGCCTTGGGCTCGCAGCGATGGCTTTGATCCTCAGCGAGGTTTGTCAGGGAGTATTTTCATGCTAGCACAGCCAATCAGTCTTGAAATCAATAAGTGTATCTTGTCCTTTCTGTCTACTTTCTTTTCTCAGAGCTGTTTTTTAACAATCAGCAACTTCTCTTTTCCTCTCTAACCTCTCCGTCCTCTCCTCTCCGTCTTCCGTTGCATACCAAGGAGTTAAGGACAGGACATGCTTCATATCTGCAGCCAAACCCTGGACGCCTGTTCTGCTGCAGTAAAGAGCAGCAACCGCTCTCTGCCAAGGCGGTGTCCTGAACGACTGAATAAATCACCTTTTTTAAAAAAAAAACGATAACGATTAGGACGGAGGAAGGCTTCAGAGCTGTCTGCCATCTCCGCAGAGGAGCTGATCTGTTCCTCCCCGCCGCAGAAAATGCATCATATTTATGAAAGATAACCATGCAGCATGAGAGGAGAGAAGGCTCGCTATCAGACGTTTGGTTTCCTTCTCTAGGAGTCGTACGCATCGACAGCAGGCAGGTTCAAGTGTAGATCTGATAGGGCCAGGCAGGAAGCCAGAGCACAGAGATGCTTTTGCCAATCAATGTCATCATGAAACACACTCACACACGGAGACGGGTCTACATACAGTGATCCTGGAAGAGTCGTGAAATGATTTGTGCTGATCTAGGTTTTGCAGCCCGGTGTTATCAGAGTTGTCAGGCAGGCAGATCTGCTGCACAGGAGAACGTGGCTGGGGTAGGAAACAGACGCTGTCAGGATGAGTGTGTGTGCGTGCTCTTAAGATACAGTGGAAAATTCTTAAAAAGAGTTTGGAAGGTTTCGAGATTTAAGGGATGAACTGCTTCAAATGTTTTACCAGTCAGCCATTTTCATTTGAATACAGATGTTATTTTTTGCCCGCCTTTATCTCATACTTGCCAACCCTCACGATTTTCCCGGGAGACTCACATTCTCCCGCTTTCCTTCCGGGGTCACAATTCTTCCATATTTCTCCCGATTTGAATGTTTAAACCTTTTTTCGTTATCTCAACCTGTTTCCGGTGCTGTACAGCGTGTATAAGCCCTACTGTTTCCACTATAGCTACACCTACAGTATGTCGTTTCACGGTAATAAAGGGGTGTATGTTGAAGTACATAGGATTGATTGTTTTACCTTTGTTTTTTACCATGGTATTGAATTGGTATCAAGAATCGTGGTATTTCTGGTCTAGTAAACTTTGGCGACCCCGAGAGGTAGTATCAAAAACGACAGTGGCAAACAGCAATGCAACACCAAACACCATGTGTAGCATCAATAGCAGCAGCAGCAGCAGCAGCAGCAGCAGCAGCAGCAGCTTCAGCCCTCCATCAGTGTCTACACTGGATGTGTTCAGGCACAGTATTGAGTGTAAGTCACCTGCGTTTAGGAAATACTTCTGCCTGAACAGAAACAGGAAGTGCTGGCCAATGCACATCCGGGCTGCCCAGCTGGACTTCCACCATTTGTTCTACGTTGACTCAATTCCAAGCCACAGAGGAGCATGGCATCACCTGTTTTTGATACAAACAAAGGTCTTGTCCTAATCTATTCTGTTCATTAGAATCACACTGCAATGACCGTAAACTGGTCAGGAAATCCTGTTATACAATATGAAGTGCCAAGTGGCCACCTGCTACCTCTACCAGTTGGTCAAAATCTAATGGAGGATTTCTTCTGTCTGTCCAAATATTGACACTACTGATCCTCAACTGTATTTAAAGGGCGGGTCCATCTGCGTTCTTTACTGTTTTTGTGAA
This sequence comes from Sebastolobus alascanus, assembly GCA_916701645.2. NCBI lineage: Eukaryota > Metazoa > Chordata > Actinopteri > Perciformes > Sebastidae > Sebastolobus > Sebastolobus alascanus. The sequence continues at coordinate 4,917,956 of CAKAOJ020000101.1, read as the reverse complement.
TGGAGTCTGGTGGCTTTGAAGAGAGTGATATAACGGCTTCAGTTACAATCTGACGGCGAGGTAAAGCGGCTGTGGACAGGAGCAGCAGAAAAACATATTTTAGCCACCTTAAAAAAAAACAATATCAGTTTAAGTGTACCATATTTGTCGAATATTTTCACCGCTTTACCTCGTCGTCAGACAGCCCTTTCTGACGGGGAACTGAAGCTGTTATATCGCTGTCTTCAAAGCCACTACACCAGACTCCATTCACCAAAACAGTAATTTTACCTTGCAGAACGGGAGTTGCTGGTCTACCAGTGCATCGATCGGTTACTTTATTCGTGTTATTGTGGGATTTGCGGATCCGAACATTGTCGGTACTCCTGTTTGCTTCTCCAAACTGGGAGCATGCTGACCGTCTTCTAAGTTACTGTATGTAATAAACTGACTATAAGGATGTATATATACTGGATATGTTGCAGCATCATTATGCAGAAACATACATCAGGTCATGTGGGAAAACGTTTTTAGAAGGGCTTGAAGGGAAGGGAAAATACCATTTTGACGCTAAAACATACACACTTTGACTAAAACCAGATTTGAATACATAAGAAACACCACTGGGAAGCTACAGAATGATATAAAAACTTAAAAAAAATTATAATAATGGACCCGCCCGTTACTATATTAATAATATATATTTTAACGTCTCCTTTTTCCTGTCTCTGTGTACGCCTCGTCTACATCTGTTGATTCTTGACTTCCATTCAGCTGCTTTCTGCAACGATGCAATTTCCCAGTGGATGTTATTCAAAATTCATTTCATCTCTCATCTACATGCTACACTATGTATCTCTGGAGTATTTTTATTCCTCTAAACCTCCATCTAGCATTTTGTTTTCAGTTGGTGCCATACGATTCACTGAAAAAAAGAAGCTGGGAACAAAGGAGGGATTCATGCTTGAAGCCCTACAGTGCAACTGTTATTGATAGGATCCTAAACAGTTTAAGTCTAAAGAGCCTTGACATATCATATCGGTTCAGTCCCCCCACCCCACCCCCCCACAGAGCAGCCGTTGTCTGGTAAACAGACGTGAACGTTTTCCACATGCACACAGTCCCAGGTGAGCTCTGACAATAAGGTTCATTGGTGCGAGAGGAAGACGTGGGACGCAGCCTGAAGCAGAGATCCTGCCTGAAAGAATGAAAGTGATGAGCTATGTTGGGTGGGGATTGAGGAGCTATTTCACTTCTGCAGTTCTCAAGAGCTGAACGCACAGTTTCAAGGCTTTGTGTGTTTAACAGCATGAGAAGAGCTGATGAATGGCCTATTTAACGAAACCTTCCCCCATGAGGTTGAGGGAAACCACAAAAACATGAAAGAACAAAAAAAACAAACGACCTTGGTTAGTTCAGACCAAAATCTGTGAACGAGAACATCTTGAAAGGAAGAAAGCTACTGAGTTAATTTAATCTCAGTGAATGGGACTGATTTGTAATGCTTAAAGGTACATTGGTGATAAAACATTACAGATCCAGGGAGTCAAAGGGTCAGAAAATTTCCTGGAAAAGTTTTCAAGGGAAATTAATCTTGGCCGTGCATGCAGCCTGTTGTAGTTGCTCTTCCCCAATTTCTTCCCAGGGATCAATAAAGTATTTATGATTCTGATTTCTGATAATTTTGGAATTTGTGCACAGTTTTTATACAAAATGAATAGGGCTGTCAAAGTTAACGCCATAATAACGTGTTAAGCAAATTTGTTTTAACGCCACTAATTTCTTTAACGCATTCAATCTTTCAGCGTTTGTAGCGGGCTCAGATTTAAAGCTAAGATGAAGATACTGGTATCATATGAAACTAGAAAACCTAATGAATCCATTGGTACCAATCATGTCATACTAGCTTGTGGCAAAGGAGGTTCAATAACGCTCCACACTTATGCTAAATTTAGAAAGGAAAAACTTGGCCATGGCCAATTTTCAAGGGTTTCTTGACAATATTTGTCATTGTTTTGTGTTTTTAATTGATTTCCAATCATAAATATATACAGACTAGGGCTGTCAATCGATTAAATGTTTAATCGCGATGTCCAAAATGTACATTAAAGGGAGATTTGTCAAGTATTTAATACTCTTATCAACATGGGAGTGGACAAATATGCTGCTTTATGCAAATGTATGTATATATTTATTATTGGAAATCAATTAACAACACAAAACAATGACAAATATTGTCCAGAAACCCTCACAGGTACTGCATTTAGCATAAAAATATACTCAAATCATAACATGGCAAATTGCAGCCCAACAGGCAACAACAGCTGTCAGTGTGTCAGTGTGCTGACTTGACTATGACTTGCCCCAAACTGCATGTGATTATCATAAAGTGGGCATTTCTGTAAAAGGGAGACTCGTGGGTACCCATAGAACCCATTTTCATTCACATATCTGGAGGTCAGAGGTCAAGGGACCCCTTTGAAAATGGCCATGACAGTTTTTCCTCGCCAAAATTTTGCATAAGTTTGGGGCATAACAAGCTAGTACGACATGGTTGGTACCAACGGATTCTTTAGGTTTTCTAGCTTCATATGATGCCAGTATCTTCACTCTAGCTTTAACACTAAGCCCGCTACAACCTAAGACACTTGATTGGTTTCACTGTGTTAAAAATTCATAATGAATCTCCATTGATTAAAAAAACACATTAGTAATCCTAATGAACTATTTTCATTCAGCTTTTCAAATGAGACAGTAATTATTTACTAATGATTTATTTGAAGATTGCTGGATGGAAACCCAGTTATAGGCTGTGTTGTGAGGTCATGAAGTGTTTTTTTAAGTGCTGTCTGTGTGTGTGGAGACAGCAGAGAGGAGCTGCCTGCACTAATAACACCAACCATCTGTTGGACGCCAAAGAGGAAGCTGTCTCCACACCTACAGTACCTCCTCTCTGTCTGTTCTCTCTCTCTCTCTCTCTCTGTGTTCTTCCCCTCCTCTATTAATCTCTTTTATTCATCCTCCTCTCCTTCTATGTTCAAGGCCAGCTGGAGAAAAGGGTTGGGTTGGGTTTGGGAAAGAAGAAAAAAGTGAAAGTGGAAAACAGATGAATGGTGTAGTTTGTTAAGCTGTACGGTTTTAGAAATGTTGTTGTGTACTTCCTACTCCTACCGTACGAGTAGATCGTTTGCGATGTAAAGCCAAAGCTCACAATTTCTGTGCTCACACTGTACGGTCCGATCGTCAGCCACGACCTGAGTGCTCACACTGTACGTGTAAAATAGAAAAAAAAAACACATCCAGTCGGCCGCTGAGGGCCGTTCTGTCTGTTGACCGTTGTCAATAAAGATTCGTTTGAAAGCTCTGAGGCAGGTAAAGTTTTTTTGCTAGCAGAGGTCTGTACGGGTCACAATGCTAACAAGGTAGAAACATGCTGCCTTGATCATCTGTGCCATCCTGTCTGCTGAAACGTCTAAAAAGAAAAGAGGCAGCGGCGTATATGGACTCCTAGGTGGTGAGGATGACGTGGACAGTATGGCTTGTCCAGAGAGAATTGGAGGTAAGCTAGCTACGTTTTACTATAGTACATTATCTTGATAGCTACGCCCTGACTACTGTAAAAGGAGGAGAAAAAAAGGCGCTGACATTGGGGAATCGACTCGTGGCTCTGCTTCAACTGTTTGAGAGCCTGTGGACGGCCGACCAAAATTTCTGACATGTCAGAAAATGAGTCATGCGGCTCAAAATTTGGGCCAGAAAGGGGCTAAAATTGTACAGTGTATGACCAGCTTTAGTTTACATGGAGGTTCCATTTGTTTGTCTCACTTTGTTTAGTTTCTACGTTCACAAAATACTGAGCTTTGAGAAAGGCACTTAAAAACAGTAATGCAAAAATACAAAAATCTGGTGACTCTGTTTGTTTTGTGTTTTGCTTAGCAAGCACACCTGACAACACCGTCACACCCACCACCACAATAAACCCATTGTGCGATGTAATTTGGTTGGTTTGCAGTGTATGCATACATGTGCATGGATGTGTGTGTGGGTGGGTGTGTGTGTGTGTGTGGGTGTGAGAAAATGAACCACTCTGAGGGTTTGATTACAGACTGATAGTGACTCCTGTCAACTCGTCAGCAGACAACAGGAGGAAGAGGTAGGGATTGTAGGGAGAGGGGGGGGGTGGGTTGTTGAGGGAACTAAGAGATCAAAACAATAACAAAGACTTTCACAGTTCTCACATTTAATCTACAGCCTCCATTCTCCTTTTTCCCTTTTTCCAGTATCTCAGCTCGTTCTGGCTGTTTACAGCATGTGTAGAAATTTCTTACAATACATCTGACGTTATCTACCACGTTTCTTTGGGTTTAACAACCAGTAGTATGACATGGTTGGTACCAATGGATTCCTTAGGTTTTCCAGTTTCATATGATGCCAGAACCCGGCACAACCTCCGGAAGATTGATTGCGTTAATGCGTTAAAGAAATTAGTGGCATTAAAAAGAATTTACGTTAACGAGTTATTATCGTGTTAACTTTGACAGCCTTAATACATACGTTTGCATAAAGCAAACATATTTGCCCACTCCCATGTTGATAAGAGTATTAAATACTTGACAAATCTCCCTTTAAGGTACATTTTGAACAGATAAAAAATGTGCGATTGATCGTGGTTAACTATGGACAATCATGTGATTAATCCTGATTAAATATTTTAATCGATCGACAGCCCTAGTCATTTTACAAATTATAGTTTATGACGGCTTAAATTTGCTGAAAATACAGGTGGTGTTTGCTTTTTGTTTCTTTTCTTCCTCAAATAACATGAAAAGAATCAGAACCCGATCAATACACGACCAGATGTCTCTGAATACATTATGTTTTCTCTCATCTGCTGCACAACAAAGAGACTACAGACACTCGCTCAGTAAAGTTCACAGGTTGCTGTTACATCTTTTTTTTTTAAATTCTCTTGGTTAACGAGCCCAGCGTTACAAAGTGGGAGGTGTGGCCTCGAGGCAAAACTATAAATCAGAGTGACTTACAGTAAATTATGATGTTTATTACATGATGAAGAAGTGTGTGTTTATTCTAACACTCCAGGACTGAAAGTGTCTGTCACATATTTTCCTTTTATAATTAAGTGCCATGAGAGTGCTGCCTTGACAACTGCTAATTAAAGAAAGCGCTGTAAAAGAAGAGGTGGAGGTCTGTCTTAACGTCTGAGTAGTTCAGTTTCAGCTGTTACTAAATGGCACTTTTTTGGGGGGTGTTTATAATATCAAACAATTTCTACTGTAAATAAACAGTATTGTTCTTCTTAGGCTTCTTCTTCAACTTCTATGTCTTCCGTACGTTTTTTGGACTCTACCTACCTCTAAACTCTAACCGTTCAATTATCAAAATATTCAGCTCTTTAAGGACATTAGTGCTGTATCTTTTCTTATTTCTACCTCTTATACTTACCAAATACTACTTTCTGTCTAACGACTTATAGTTTTAAAGGATCATTCTACCCAAAAACTACTTTCTGTCTAACGAGTTAATTAATTTCAACTTCCATTTTCGACAGTATTACAGTTTAGCTTCCTGTTTTTCTAGCATTGTATTTCAGCTCTTACATTTTTTGGGGGTCGTGCAGTTCAGCTTTCAACTCCGTATTTTCAGCAATGCTTTGCTATTAATTTCAACTGTCAGCATTCTAACGCATTTCAGCAGGAAAATGCATTTTCTAGTTACATTTTCTTATCTGTTTTTGGATTGTATTGTATTTAAGACTAGATGGTATTTTTCATTAAACGATGAGACAATATTACTTACCTGGGGCACACATCTTCTACATTATCTAATCTTTTTCAAAAAGGTCCCGCTTTAAGTTAATTTTGACAAAAAGTTGAACATTTTTATCTCCAAAAACAAAAGCACTAGCTGATCAGCAGACTCAGCAAAAAGTCTTCTCTCACAAATGCCTTATGTCAGCAGGATCGCACTAAAGATGGATATGTTTGAAATAGCAATGCAGAAAAACGTGCATGCAGACAAACATACACACACACTAGGACTTTTCATGAATAATCAGCGTTAGAATACAATTTGTTGGCTGGTTGTGTCGATCGGGCTTATCAGGTTAAATGAAATCTTATCAGTGCAGCTGTGAAAATGAACTGGCGTTGCTTTGTGCAATCACAGCAGGTCTTGTATTTTTGGGGAAAAGGTGGTAGCCTGTAATCTAGCTGTGCACAAGAGGGAACCATATGGATTTTTCTGGAAATGTCCCTGTGACTCAGGAGGAGTGGAGCAGCTTCGGATATTAGTATAGTGTTTCAGTGTAAGAACAAAATAATGGGAGTGTTACAAGCAGACATACAAATGTAGCCGAATTCTATTAAAACATGCGTTGTTGTGCTCAATATTAAATAAATACATATCAAATAAATAATCACGACATGTTTTTATTTCATATTAGCATTTCCCCCAGTAGACTGCTCCAGGGATGACGTATTTTTGTAGGCCAACCAGGAAGTTAGCATCGCCCTGGTTCCCTCGATAAAAAGCCAATGGGATTGTTCTATTATTAGTAAAAATGTCATTATGTAATAAAAACTGACTTTTGAAAAAAAGGAGCATTTTGAATGACAGTATTTCATAATAGTGAGTTGAGTTTGAATAATTTCACTCATCAGTCATTCTACAACTTTATTAATCTATAATAAGTGTAAGAGCTCCACTTGTCTTGTCAGTGGGTGTAGTGAAGCAGCATTATCTTTTTACTTCAACTTCATTTTGAACTTAGCCTATTTGTCATTAGAGTATCATCGTTTTACAGGCCATAACTATAATTGAATGGAGTAATTTAACAGTTGACTTGGGAAACAATTTAAAATGCGCACCGCATAGCAGGCACAGACACACCAACCTAATGTACATCCAACAAATCCATAACAAAATACTTCATCAAACGGCCTGGTTTCAAAAGCGGGGGGGCCAACTATCTGTCTGTACGATAGCCCGGAGGGTGGTTTTGGTGAGAGACCTAAATCAATGACCAGGCAACGGATGTGCAGGCACGCAAACACACACACCAGAAGCCAGCCGGAAGGTGTTGTAATGAGCAAAAAGAAAACTGCAGGAGTCTAGCACCGGCATGTCATCTGCTGCTAAACCACGGATGCACGCACACACACACTTCTTATAAGTCCACTCCCTCCCTCACCCTATATATCTGACAAGTTAGTACTATAACACACTGTGCTGTCATCCGGCCACAGACACACCTACAACACACGCACACACATCACCTCTAATGTAGTGAAGGTCAGCTTTCTCATCAGCGTCCTGTCTGAGTGTGTAGACCGCAGTGAGAACCACACAGCATGGAGACACACTGTCCTGTCTGTACAGCTGGAGGGACGCAGCTCGCCAATGTCACTGAAGGGAAACAGGCTGTCAGCAGGAAAGGAAGGGCCAGCAGTTACTACATTATACTGATGGGGTGACTAGATAACTGAATACATGCTAAATAGATAAGTACTACATTAACATACCATGATTCGATTTTTAGAAAAGCATTCTAATAATAGGAAAGTCTTAAAAATCATCTAAAATGCTGCCCATCACTGCCTTGAAGATGACGAGTACCCGACGGTCCCCGACGTTACAGCTGGGCTTTGTCCTGGTAAGTTGACGGCCTGCTGTGTCACGGTTACACGTTCGGTCACACAGTTTGGGCTTTGTGAAGCTGGAGGAAATACAGGCTTCCCTCCAGAGGACAGGAATATGTAATTATCAGCAACAATCCATTACCTCCAAATGCTCTTCCTCAGAGCAAAAGCAATGAATCACCTGCTGTATTGTCACACCTGTAGGACAGCCTAACGGTCTCGGGGCAAACACGCTCAGAGTCATACACCGCACTGGTGACATGACACAACAACAGAGAGAAGTTATTATGTACCAGAGCCCCACAGGTCAGCGCAGCACCATTATATGAGCTGTATCTATTACAGTCAACATGCTAATACAGCTAGCTGCTTTACCTGTGTTAGACCAGTCTGGAAAATATAGAACCTGACCAATTTATCGATCTAGCTCTAGCTGTTGGGTTCACCTACAGTATAAAAAAAACTACGTCAAAAGTACTTTACCACATGCGATAAAATGAGAAAAAGCAGGGAATCCACTGGCATAAAAGACACATGCCCGTTTTACGACGAAATGGACAGTATTCTGTGTGGAAGCGCCTGTGGCAGCCCTAAAATTAAAGTTATTGAAGGGGAAATCATTGACCAGCATTGATGAAGGTAGGAACTATAGTGTGAACAGAGAGAAGACTGAGGCCTCATCAGATCTGATGTGGACCTCTTTCAAATGAACTGACAATGTGAACGCAAAAAGAACTGAGACATTGTTTGGAAATTTTTTCGAACATTTTTCAGACTTTTTCTAACATCTTTCAGACATCTTTTTCGAACATTTTCTGACTTTTTTCAGACTTTTCTGACCTTTTTTCAGACTTTTGTCAGACATTTTTGGGACTTTTTTTCGGACATTTTTGGGACTCTTTTCTGCCATTTTCTGACTTTTTCCGATCATTTTTTGACTTTTTTCAGACGTTTATTTTTTATATTTTTTGGACATTTTTTGGACATTTTCAGACATTTTCAGACATTTTTCAGACTTTTTTTCAAAAAAAAATCTGACTTTTTTTGGACATCTTTTGGACTGTTTTCAAACTTCATTTATTTTTTTTTTTTATTTATTTTTTTTTATATAATTTTTCAGAATTTTTTTAAAACATTTTTCAGACTTCTTTTTCGGACATTTTCTGACTTTTCTCAGACTTTTCGGACATTTCAGACATTTTCAGACTTTTTTTCAGACTTTTTTCTGATTTTTTTTTCAGACTTTTTTTTCGAAAAAATTTCAGACTTTTGTTGGACATCTTTTGGACTGTTTTCAAACTTTTTTTTAACATTTTTCAGAATTTTTTTCAAAACTTTTTTAGATTTTTTTTGGACATTTTTCAGACTTTTTCTCTGCTATTTTTTGGAAATTTTCTGGACATCTTCAGACATTTTTCAGACTTTTTTTTCAGACATTTTTCTGAGATTTTTTTTTAGACTTTTTTTTAAAAAAAAAAAATCTGACTTTTTTTGGACATCTTTTGGACTGTTTCAAACTTCTTTTTTTATTTATTTTTTTTTTTTTATTATTTTTATCATTTTTCTGAATTTTTTTTCGAAAAAATTTCAGACTTTTGTTGGACATTTTTTGGACTGTTTTCAAACTTCTTTTTTTTTTTTTTTTTTTAATCATTTTTCTGAATTTTTTTCAAACATTTTTCAGACTTTTTTGGACATTTTTCAGACTTTTTCTCGGCTATTTTTTGGACATTTTCTGGACATTTTCAGACCTTTTCAGATATTTTCAGACATTTTTCAGACTTTTTTTCAGACATTTTTCTGAGATTTTTCTGTTAGACTTTTTTTCAAAAAAAAATCTGACTTTTTTTGGACACCTTTTGGACAGTTTTCAAACTTCTTTTTTTTCTTTATTTATTTTTTTTAATTTTTTTTATCATTTTTCTGAATTTTTTGGACATTTTTCAGACTTTTTCTCGGCTATTTTTTGGACATTTTCTGGACATTTTCAGACCTTTTCAGATATTTTCAGACATTTTTCAGACATTTTTGGGACTTTTTTTCGGACATTTTTGGGACTCTTTTCGGCCATTTTCTGACTTTTTCCGATCATTTTTTGACTTTTTTCAGACGTTTATTTTTTATATTTTTTGGACATTTTTTGGACATTTTCAGACATTTTCAGACATTTTTCAGACTTTTTTTTCGAAAAAAAAAAATCTGACTTTTTTTGGACATCTTTTGGACTGTTTTCAAACTTCATTTATTTATTTATTTTTTTTTATTTTTTTTATCATTTTTCAGAAATTTTTTAAAACATTTTTCAGACTTCTTTTTCAGACATTTTCTGACTTTTCTCAGACTTTTCGGACATTTCAGACTTTTTTCAGACTTTTTTTCAGACGTTTTTTCAGACTTTTTTCTGATTTTTTTTTCAGACTTTTTTTTCGAAAAAATTTCAGACTTTTGTTGGACATTTTTTGGACTGTTTTCAAACTTCTTTTTTTTTTTTTTTTTTTTTTATCATTTTTCAGAATTTTTTTCAAACATTTTTCAGACTTTATTGGACATTTTTCAGACTTTTCCCGGCTATTTTTTGGACATTTACTGGACATTTTCAGACCTTTTCAGATATTTTCAGACATTTTTCACACTTTTTTTCAGAGATTTTTTTTTGGCTTTTTTTCAACAAAAAAAATCTGACTTTTTTGGACATCTTTTGGACTGTTTTCAAACTTCTTTTATTTATTTATTTATTTTATTTTTTTTTGATCATTTTTCAGAAATTTTTTAAAACATTTTTCAGAATTCTTTTTCGGACATTTTCTGACTTTTCTCAGACTTTTCTGACATTTTCAGACATTTTTCGAAATTTTTTATACTGTTTTCAGACATTTTTGGGAGTCCCTTTTTCTGTTGGTCTACTTTGTGGTCCACTTTAAGAGGAGTTTGGTATGTTTAAAAAGGACTACATGTGAAAACACCCTCAGACTGCCACACACAACATCGTTTCTGATTGGCTTGCAGCATTCTCTTAAAACTCAAACAAAATCCCGGTCAAAAGTTTAAACATTCAACATCAGCACAAAGTATATCAAGGACACAATTTTTCTATTTCATCTGTACTCGTCATACTGTGTTATCATTTACATTTACATTGGTAATTCCTAACGAAGGAGATCCATCCCTATAAATGACAAATCATTTATGAGAATGGCTCTTTAAGTGCTGTAAGCCATGATGTAGTTTGATCATGTACAGCCATAGAATCGTTAAGTACCTCGCACTAACTGACGGGCCTTAATTTACCTCTGGCGTTGTAATAGAAACAGCCCTGATGGTCATTTAGCTGCATATAGATGATGAGAATCCTTCATATAGCGAGAGTCTTTACATTCAGCGGGTCTGCTTCTCAGCTCCATACAGGTTCAATGCTCTCACACTGAAAGGGAGTCTGAACTTAGCCGTAAAGCACTTAACGAAGCGCACACACAGTAAGTGTCAGACGTACACCGCCGCACACAGATATCATACACGCAGGCAGCAGAAGTTTTCTCCTCAGTCTAGACATGTGGGCAGAATAATGACAGAGGCAGGCAGAGGGAAAGTGACAGAGTGAGAAATAGGGGAACCGAGACAGAGCGAGAGATAATGAGAATAAAAAAGGGAGCGAGACAGTGGCAAACAGGGAGGGAGGGAGGGAGGGAGGAACGAGCAGACGGAGGTGGGTGGGAATGGACACATATAAGGGTAGAAAGTGAGCTCTCACAGCCCTTCACAGTGTGACCTATGGCTATTGCTAAGATACTGAACATGTGTGCAGAGGTGGACTCGTGTCACAGGACTTAGACTTTAGTTCGACTCGAGTAAAGAGTCTGAAGACTTTTTACTTGATAACCTCATAAAAACTTCAGAACTCTCTAGGACTACAGGTTAAAAATGATGCTATAAAAATTGCTCTTTCAATAATTCAGACCAAATATACTGTATACCAACTTAACCAGCCCATTCGCATGAAAACGTGTATAAATGCCACGATAATGCAAAAGGCATTTAGTGTGCAATAAATACGCCTTTCTTGATTTCCATGTGTCTTTTGTACGCCATGTATCCTGTCACGTGTTTTTCGTTGACATTTGTGACGTATTTTCCGTAGTTGTTTCCGTACGTGTTTTACTTAATTTACGTACTTATTTGGAGCCCAACCATGACGTATTACCTTACCCAAACTAAGTAGTTTTCCTGCCTAAACCTAACTGCGGATGTTTGCATGGCGCACAAATGACACAAAAAAAGCGGCGTACCAATGGCACGCGAAAAGGCTAAAATGCATCCTCATGACACGTGGAATGTCCGTGTAATGTCGTGGCATTTATTTATTTATTTTATTTATTTGTGTCCAAATCCACTCCTTCAAGTCCCTCTTTCACTCAACCACTAGTGCATGTAATTTCTACAATTACACACACCAAATTATTTATTTTTTTTGACCTGCACCTTAGACTTTTTAACTGCACCATTTGGTGTATTTGTCCTTCTTTCTCAGCACTTTGGCCACGGCCTGAAAGAAATCCAACATTGACCTGCTGGAACATTTTGAATGCCGTTTTATTGGAAGTAATGTGCTGTACACAACCTATTTTCTGCACTAAGTTACGCGGGGCTGCCAACTTTTCAATTTAGTTTGGAGTGAGATAGTAAACTTACTTCAGATGATTACATGGTCATAGTGAGGGTCATCATGTGATGTGAAAATGCGAGTCTTTCTTTGTCCTTTTTGGCCGCACTAATAGACGCGCAACAAAATCCAAGCGGGACCACAGTGTGTTTTACGGTGATGCTGTTGTGCTGTGCTGCTCCGTCTTCTCTCTCCGTGCGCTGCTGTCGGTGTCCTCTTTTCGTGCCGCGACGTTATCAGTTATAAATTTGTTTTTCATTGCGTTTCATTGCAAATGTGGCTCACGTGGTATTTCAAGCCCTGGTTTTTAATAGTTTACTCTATAGTGAGCAGTAAATTGAGATTTGGATTGTGCATTGTGGGATTGTTAGCAGAAAGCAACATCTATGCAATAACAGCTTTCAGAAAAGATGTCCAATGAGGTATTTTTAGCTACTTTTTTTCAGTCTAGCAACTTCTTCATATTTGTCTCTCTGGTTTTTTTCTTTGCTGTAGAAAAACCAACACTTAGCAACAGTGATTTTAGCTTTCTTTTGAGAGTACCACGCCCCTCCATCTCTGTCAGAAACTGGAAAGAGAAAATCTAATTTGGACAAAGGCTAGGATGCTTGTGTCAAGGTGAGGAGGAATGAGCGAGACGCAACCACAACATTTTATAATCACGAGTTGAGACGTCCGTCAATCAAGCAAATCAATGAACTATCGCTTTAAGGGAAATAAATATTTAGATTTTCTGAGAGATAAGTGAAGACTTTTGGATTAGAATTCAATAAAGTCTGAGACTTTTTAACAGCCATTAAAGGAACTGCGTCTTCACCACTCAGCTGTGGAGGCCTCCTGCCCCCCCAACAGACCGACGGACAGACGAGATGGACAGAGAATCAGCCAAACGCAGTCAGCCTGACAGCCAGACACAGTCAGAGATGCACGGAGGCAGATATTCACTCAGTCAGCGAAACATTTTGACATTTAGTAGATGTTGATATGACAGCTTCGCCCTGACTGAAGAGCTGTGTAACCATGGCATCGAAATGATGAAGTAGAGACATTGTTTTGTAGTTATCTGTACCGTCACCTGTACTTGTCTGTCTCATTCAAGTTCAATGCAGCCAGACAGATCTGTGCTTAACTCCGCTGTAGTCCCAAATAAAGAAGAAGTTGTGGAGGAGATGGAAGTCCATTGATGCAACGTGACGGGACTGCGTGATAAACATGCCGAAAGAGAAAAGAGGAGGAGAAAAGTGCATTTGCTCCCAGACGAAAGCCAGCTTATAGCTTGTATGCACAATTTAACCCAGCTTATCTCTGCAGGCTTTGCATCTCTCAGACATCCCCACCCCTACACACACACACACACACACACACATACACGTAACATTACACTCCTATTTACATGAAACACCACAACACAACAGGTTCTGGATGTGGTTAATGTTCGAGTCTACATCCGACTCCCCTCGAGCAAGGAAAGTAAAGCAGTAGTAGTGTGTTATGGTAGGGAGATAAGGGTGAGGGAGGGAGAGAGAGAGAGAGAGAGAGAGAGAGAGAGAGAGAGAGAGAGAGAGAGAGCAGAGGAGCAGAGAGGACAACATAGTGCTGCATTGCAGCAGCAGAGCCAACAAACGTTACTACTTTGTTAAGCCGGGTTCCCTGTTTGCTGTGACGATCCTATCTGAGAGTTATCTAAAGGTCCCTTCCCTCCGAAGATAATCATGTATGACCCAGTGGAGGAAGAAGGACACTTGGTCAGACATATTATGGCCTCTTTATCAGCCTATAAGTCTGCCGTTGTATCTCAATGTCATTTATCTTCCCCGTTCACTCCGGAGGATAATAATGCACGAGCGAAGGGGGACCAGGAGACGAGTGTTTATGTGCTTTATGGGCTATCTGTCGCTCTAAGCGCCGCGTTGCTTTCAGCGGCGATGAAATGTGTTTTAATCTCGTCAGGGGCGATTTGAGCGTTGGAGGTGATAATGATAACTTTATTTGTGTCGCGCTCTTCCGCAAAGAAAGTTTACAGACTGCTGGAAGGAAGAAAAAAAAGAACAAAGACTCAAGGTTAGACAAGAAAAGACAACAACGAGCACGTATAAAGAGGATACACTGAGAGAGCACAATACTGGGCGTCTCCGGCTTGAATTTGGGCGACCGCTGATCCTTTTTTTGATTCATATGCTGCACTGGGTTCAGCGGGGAGATGTTGTTTACTACCACATGGCCTGAAAAACAGCATCACTAACAGCTTTTTTTTTTTTTTTTTAAGTCAAATCATAAGTATTCTCTCTAATCCAGAGCAACTTAATGCTGCATTCCTGAGAGACAGAGAGGGAGGGAGACAGACAGACACAGAGAGGGAGGTGGAGAGAAGGGCAAAGCTGTGGGGACACTGCTGCTGCATCCAGCCAGACAGACAGTACAGACAGACAGACAGACAGACAGACAGACAGACAGACAGACAGACAGACAGACAGACAGACAGACAGACAGACAGACAGACAGACAGGCTATGGCTGTCAGTCAGTGTTGCTGCTGCAGAGTGGTGCAGTGCCACACTCTCTCTCTCTCTCTCTCTCTCTCTCTCTCTGTCTCTCTCTCTCTCTCTCTCTCTGTCTCTGTCTGTGCTGGTCTCTCAATGCTCGCTCTCTCATTCCTCTCCTCATCATCGGTCCCTCCTCTATAGCCGTCTCTCCTCTCCGTCAAACTCTCGTCATCCCCTCGTACCCTCTAAAAACTCCATTTGGTTTCCTATCCCATCTTCAACTCCTACCTCTCTCCTCCCTTTTCCCACATCTGTCCTGCACTCCTCCTTTCCTCTTTAGATCTACTTTTATCTTCGTCTACTTAAAGATTTTCTCCTCATTTTGCTATTCTGTCTTTGTCACAAAGTTGCCAACCCTCCCGATTTTCCTGTGAGACTCCCGTTTTTCATTGCCCTCTCCCGGTTTTCCTCCAGGGGTCACAATTCTCCCCTATTTCTCCTGATTTATGGCAATTTTTAACTCCTTTTTTTCCCTTTTCGTTATCTCGACCGGTCTCTGGCTCTGTACAGCGTGTATAAAGCTAGGTTAATGTTCGCCGTACTGAAGCCGGCGCACGAAAATGACGTCATCACGGCTTTCACGTGGTGCGCAAAGGCTCCGTAAGTTTTCGCCGTGGTCTGTCGTGCATCTCTGAATTTTTGTAACTACACGCCGACTGCAAGAGCTGCGCCTTTCTTTTCAACATGGACGAATTCGAGGGAAAACTGGCCGAGCAGGTTGGCCTATACAGACAGCTCTACGACTGTTCATTGAGAGACCACAGGGACAGTCACATGACCACAGGGACAGTCACATGACATTAAATTCTTGGAGCGAAATAGACAACACAGGCTTTCTTCTGCGGGCTGTGAAAGAATAAGAGAGATCGTTTTGTAAAAGCTAAAAAAAAAAGGTCTCATAGAAAGATAGGCGACCCGAGGGGAAGCACCGAGAGACGGAAAGTAATTTTGACTTGGAGGTAAGCGACAGGTATAATTACAGTACACAAATGCAACGTTTGGCGGTACATACATCGGTGTTTAGTGTTTACTTTCATTTCCGGTACCACTTGTTGACTTTTTGCTTATCCACCGAATATTTTGTTTGTACGCCTCCTGGCGTTTCGGAGCAACGCGCTGAGCATTAACTCCTCTGTGCATGCTCGTAGTGCGCGCGCCCTCTACGGAGCCTCCACCACGGTGTCTCGTGCAAGCATTAACAAAGCTTCCACCCGGGCGGCAATAGAGCTACACCAAATGTCTTTTCCCGGCGGTTTGAGCTGCTCGCGACACCATGGCACGGTTTGAGCTGCGCCCGCCGCACACATCACAGCAAAGCCGTCGTGGCGTTGCGCTAGCCATTGGAAATAACGGGTTTCAGTGGTGCCGTTGTCACGTTGTGTCTGAAAGGACCGTCAGTGAGTGAGAGAAGGAGAGAATATTAGTTTATGCCAGAGATTCACACGCCAAGTTAACGCCAGAGGGGCGAATTATTCTGTATTCTTTCGTGAGAATTAAAAGTAAAATTAAAAGTAGGCCTATTTAACATAAAATGCTGTTGCAGTGTACTTATTATTTTGTTATTTTCATTCTTTTAAAGTCACCAGAATGCAGGAAACAAAGTCTCTGAAACTCAAAGTTTTCTCAAGGTTGGCAAGTATGCTTTGTCATCCTCCCAGATCCCCGTCCAAACTCCACACCTCCTCCTGTCTCATCTACCCTCTCCTCGTCCTTTCCTTCGCCCTTATATTTATCAGTCTGTCTCTTATTTTGTAGCCTGATAATCTGACTGAATTGCCTTTTCATTTTTTTTATCATTTTTCAGGCTTTGGCATAAAGTTGCATGGTGGGAGGAGCTATTTTGGGCACACCTGGTTCCAGACGTAAGGTTTTGGGTGACTCACAGCTGGAGCTCTTCCAAGGCTTGGAGGAGGCTGTAACCTTCCTCAAATTAATACAAAACACACAAACAAAAATGTCATATTTCCATCCTGTTTTCCACATTCATTTGAGGTTTGACTGGCGCTCTTTTGATATGTGTCATCTTGTCATCTTGTCCTCTTCTCCTGCGATGGTTTAATGACACCTGCAACTACTGTGTTATGTCTGCAACTGCAACTACAAGCATTCTGAATCTGCTACAGTCCAGATTAGTTCTTTTTTTGATCAATACATTGATCATTTAGTCTGTAAAAGCTGTTTAATATGTCAGTTTCCCAGAGCCCAAGGTTACTTATTCAAAGGTCCCATATAATGCTCATTTTCAGGTTCATACTTTTATTTTCTGTTTCTACTAGAACATGTTTACATGCTTCAATGTTAAAAAAAAACATTAATCCTCATACTATCTGCCTGAATAGGCCTGTATTTACCCTCTGTCTGAAACACTCCGTTTTAGCACATTTCAACGGCATTGCAATGGAATTGCTTTGCTATTGATCCATGGTTACTTCCTGTCAGCTGATGTCATTCACATACACTGCAACCAGAAATAAACTCGGACACATTTAGATTTTTTACCTTTAACACTGTGTAGTGGTCTATACTGTATTTTGTAGATTTGTGACATCACAGAAGTCCTGACAGCTTGTTTCATATGCACAGTATACGGGCTGTGTGTATTTCTCTGTGGATTGAGTGTTTCAATACTTTTACAGTATTTATACAGGACTTAAACTTGCTTTACAATAAAAAAAAAAAAAAAAGACATGAAAATCTCACTTTTTACAACATTGGACCTTTAAGTGGCTTGTTTTGTCCAACCAACATCCCAAACCCAAAGATATTCAGGTTACAATGTAGCAAATACTCACATTTGGCATTTTCGCTGGATAAATGACTGATCAATTATCAAAATAGCTGAATAATTTCATGTCTTTGGATGAATCGACTAATCATGTCTGCTCTATTTAAATCACTGATAAGAATCAGAGATGTGGGCAGTGACTGAGAAGTCTGGAGGCCATCTATTCTGTCCTCTCCTTCCTCCTTCATCTCTGTCATTTTCTCTTTTTCTACTCTTTTTGTTGAACTCCTCTCCTCTATCCCATCATCTTCCTCTCTCCTCAAAGCTCTTCTTCCCACATTACCTTCTTTTCATCTCATCTCTCCTCCACTACTCTCTCTCTCATTCCTCTTCGCATTTATTCTGCTGGAAAACTCCTCATTTGCCCGCTCGTCTCTCGTACCCTGTTATTCTGTCATCTCTTGCCTCGTCTGTCCATTCCCCTCATGTCCCTTCTGCAACTCCTCCTCCTCCCCTCCTCTTCAGAGAGCCGCTCTCATCTCGTCTGCTGAAACACTCTCGTCTCTCCTCTCCTCTCCCAGGGCAGGGATCAACCACAGCCCATTTCACACATGACAGAGTGTGCTGTATGCCACTGATGTATGTATGCTGCTAGAGGTGGCGCTACTGATGGGTAGCAGTGGAGATAGGGTAATGAGCAGGGAGCCCTGTGTGTTACTGTGCACGCAAAGTGTGTGTGTGTGTCTGTGTGTGTGTGTGTGTGTGTGTGTGTGTGTGTCGATGACGGCCATCAGAGCTGACTGGAGTCTATCTGAATTTCAATTCGCTATGCCAAATAAACGCATTGAGATTCCACTCATACATTCAGAAATATTCTCAAGGAAAAAAAGATTCAGGAATTGTACTCTCCCACAGCACACAGAGCTATCGATACGCTCATTTACCCCAAGAGAGGAAAAGTGAGTAAAGAATGGCCAACACTAAAAGATTTTTCAAATCTTAACAGATGAGTTAAATGTGAGAGAGCCCGAACATAACGACATGTTCTGTTAAATTTAACAGTTTTGTTCCTATAGTGTGTGGAGAGCAACGATTTGTCCAAAACAGCACACCACACACTAACAGATTCATTCATGAACAACAAGAGTCCAGACTAAAAGAAATGGAAATCCCTCGCGATCAAACGTGACTTTAGTGTAACAAACATGGCGGACGACGGGCAGGAAGAATTAGTGATGTTAGTTTTTACTTTTTACTGAAAGTTCCCGAAGGATGGATGGATGAAGTCATGGAGACACGTTAAATAAACACTTGTGTTGTTGCCACAAATCAACAAGTTGGTCCTCCATTTCTGAGCTCCATCTCACTACTACTTTATGCTTCGCGTTTTGCATCATGCATTAGCCACGACCGCCATGATGGCGGTGGTTGTCCTTCCTTCTTCAGTCAGCTTGGTTCTCAATTGGTTATCGTTCTTTCACACGTTACTGCGTCATCGGATGTCCTCGGGGTTCCTCACACACAACAGGATATCCCATCAGAAATACATGTTTAATATTTACGATTTGAAATCGATGCAGCCAGGATGGACTTCTGAGCTGATCGGGGGATGTAAAAAACACTCTTTACATACCTCACACCACAGATAATCTTTAGAACCATCAAAAAAATCAGGGATTTACTGACGATTGTCGGGAGGGGGGGAATCGGCTTGATACTCGTGTAGTGTGTACCCGGCATAAGGAGTCATAAAGCTACAAGAGAGAAAGAACAAAGTGAGGGAGAAAACATTACATTTCTTATAGAGGGCAGGAGGTGAAGACAGAAGAAGGGAGACGATCACACATGAATCAAATGGATCAGTTCTGCTACAGGGTGAAAAAAACACCTTTGAATCAGTGTATGGCCGGAAAAGTGTGACTGTGTTGGTGTCCGGCATGTCTGTAAAATGTGTTTGAGAGTCAGTGTCGAACTCTAAGATTGATTCTATTCCTCTGTCGAGTGATTTGACAGCGCCGAGAATTCACTCAGGTCTTTTTTACAGTGGAGGAGTCCTTGAACTTGAGCTCATCTGTACGCTGCACCATCTATAACTACTGCTGAAAGGACTGGATTCCTGCTGACTGCGTCAAGACCTAAGTTTGGTATTGGACGTGTGTGTGTCTCCATAAAGCTGGGCATACACTGTACGATCTTAGAAATGTTGTTGTATACTTCCTACTTCTACTGTACGAGTAGACCGTTTGCGAGGTAAAGCCAAAGCTCACGATTTATGTGCTCACACTGTACGGTCCCGTCGGCCGCTGAGGGCCGTTCTGGCTGTTGACAGTTGTCAATAAAGATTTGTTTGAAAGCTCCGAGGCAGGTTTAGTGCGTTTGCAAGCAGAGGTCCGTACGGGTCACAATGCTAACAAGGCAGAAACGTGCAGCCTTGATCATCTGTGCCATCCTGTCTGCTGAAACGTCTGAAAAAAACGGAGCCGGCGTAGATGGACTCGCAGGTGGCGAGGAAGACGTGTATGGCAGAGAGAATTGGAGGTAAGCTAGCTATGTTTTACTCTATCTGTCGTACATTTTTATCTTGGTAGCTACGCTCTGATTACTGTAAAAAAGTAGAAATAAGGCGCTGACGTTGGTGAATCGGCTCGTTGCTCTGCTTCAACTGTGTGAGAGCCTGTGGACGGCCGACCAAAATTTCTGACATGTCAGAAATTCATCCGACCGTCCAACGGCCAGTCGTGAGGAGTTAATCGGTCCTCGGTCCCACCCGTACACTGCACGGCAAACGACGCCCGACGAAGCTGAAATTCGGTCCGACTCTAAAATGAGTCGTGCGACTCAAAATTCGGGCCAGAAACGGGCTAAAGTCGTACAGTGTATGACCAGCTTAACCGTTAATCGGTTACCCACCTAGAACATTTTTTGACCGGTTACGCATGTCGGTTTACAGTTTAATTGTTCATTTAACATGGTTGCGGACAGGAAGCTTCATCGCCCATGTGCACGGCTCTAATACTGAGAAGTGACTGAGAAGACAGATTTAAATATATGAGCAACACAGACAGGCCTGTCAATGCTCAGAAGATACCGAGGGTGTGATCACAGCAGTAGGTTCACATTGGCCCATTACCAGGAAAACCAGGGATTGTAAACAAAAACACACGGGCTCAGAAATAACATGTTTACTGTGGTGTCATACTGTACCAATTTAACAGCCAGCAGGGCCGGACGATATGGCTCAAATTAACATCATGATCTCACTAAGAATATTTTTTATGACAGATAAATAACAATATGTTTCAAATGTTTTAATATTTGCAATATTTACTGAATACTGAATCCTCGTATTATCAGCAAAATCTCTGCAGCTGCAGGTGCTAAAACTGTGATAACAGGGTACATTTTGTTTATGGAGTTTTTCTTCTACATTCAGCTTGGATGGTAACCCAATTAAATCAGAGTCCACCGGCAAACAGAGGAGTCTTGGCATGTGAAGAGGCGCTCTAGGAAAAGAGGCCACCGGGCAGACAGGAAGAGCCAAGGTACCGTAAGAGGACGGAGCGGGCCGAGTATCTTGAGCAGCACAGTTGCTCTTCAGGGCCCAGTGAGCCGCCATCTGTCCCAGGGCTGGGGAGGCCAGGCCAGGAGACAAGCTCCCCTGACAGCATGTTACCGCCATATGCTGCCGGAGCATGTGCACGCACAAACTGGCATGGCTGAGAATGGCGTGAGATGGTACGGTCTGGTCTGCACCAAACTGAGCTGACCTTATCTGGTGTGGTCTGATCTGAAGGATGGAAAATGTCATCGAAGTGATGAGCACTATGCTGCTACTCCAACTGGACTACAATTACTGTTGTAGTTCTGATTGGGTCATGACTGAACAACATGTATAGACTATACATTATCAGGGAAAAATAGGGTGCGTCCCCTCAGGTTTAGTAGTAGTAGCGCCATGCTTTTGAGCGCTTTTTTTTCCTCTCCGGCGTGGCTCCAAAAAAACTGAATGATACAGC
Source organism: Sebastolobus alascanus (assembly GCA_916701645.2). Taxonomy (NCBI): domain Eukaryota; kingdom Metazoa; phylum Chordata; class Actinopteri; order Perciformes; family Sebastidae; genus Sebastolobus; species Sebastolobus alascanus. Next base: position 4,896,379 of record CAKAOJ020000101.1, on the reverse strand, counting down.
ATGCGTATGAGTCATTGTGCATGCGTAACTGTCGGAAAGCAGATAATAATAAGCGGAATCGATAGACAAGGAACATGTTCTCCATTCCCATCACTAAAGCGTTTTCCCTGCCCACCAATGTGGCAGGTTGCCTGACGATTTAAAACGCCACTGCCAACAATTTACCCGCATTTGGCGGGTGGCGGGTGCTAATTTCAGACCCAGCATATGACGTTTGTTGTAAGGTGCAAATTCTTCGTATCGATACAATGGATTATTACACGCCATTGTTGAATTCTCGATTCTGATTGGTCAACCACAGCGTTCTACGGTCTGATATTTCTTTATAGCAGACCGTTGCTATGTATAACAGACCGTTGCTATGGGCGCAGTTCTGATGTCGGACTCTGGCGGGTCGTTTTTGAGTCAAATTATTGATTTCTTAAGTAAGTAGCCGTATAATAAGCGGGATAATGTACAGCTAGCGGGTCACTGTTGTGAAAGAATTCCCTTCAGCCCTGTCGGGTTTCTTTCACAACAATGACCGGCTCGCTGTACATTATCCCTTACATTTTTACCTTGCAAATCGATTTTAGATCGATATACGTCCCCCGGTGAAGGACAACTTGCCGAGTACCTATTGATGTAGTTGGATCGTAGGAATATAATTCGATACATCGATGTAGTAGATGAATTACACCCCTACTTCCAAGCATAATGGTAGGGTGAATCTGATGTACAAGATGACTGACAGGCAATAAAAAACAGAAAGACAGCCAGACACATGAACGTGTGCTTATGAAAACTGGTAGATGTGACAGAGCAGGCAGGCAGGTGAGGGGCAGGGAGACAGAGAGATGAGGGTAAACAGATACAGGGGGACAGATGGACATGCAGACAGCTAGACTGGATGGAGAGTCAGGTAGACAAACAGACAGATAAAGGGAGGTGACTGCCAGGTAAGCAGACTGCAGGTCTTATGATCTGCTCACGTCACTCCCAGCGTGAGACAGGAAAACAGCCACTTCCCTGCTCTGCAGCTCCGCCACCGCAGACGGATCTCTCCCTCCCTCTGTCTCCGTTACATCTTTCTTGGTATCTAACGTCAATGTGCTTTGTTATTTCAATGTTTTAAAGAGGACCTAATATGCTTATTTCCAGGTTTGCAGTTTGGGTCTCCTCTAGACATGCTTTAATGTTCAAAAGACGCTTTATGTTTCTCGCACCGGCTGTGCTGCAGCACTTCTTTTCACCCTCTATCTGAATCGCTCTGTTTGAGCTCCTGCTCCTTTATATCTGATAATGTACACACATTTACATTTCATCTCTATTCTTATTTCTATTTTTTTTTATAACTTCTCTGTTTATATATATATATTTATTCTAAAATGGAACAACTGTAATTTACCCCCGGGGATCAATAAAGTATTTCTGATTCTGCAACTCACAGCTCGTATTAAAACACTGTCATTCTTAAAGCACTGGTACTAATAAAATGGGGTATCTCTCTTGGACTCCGCTCCAGCTCTGCTCTGACTAGCTTTGTTTGAGGGCGTGCCAAACTAGCTGCTAGGCAGGTGTTATGCAAATGTGTTACTCGATGACATCACCATGTTACAGAAGAAAAGGCGGGACTTCAAGCAAGGCATTTCAGGCAGTTCAGGGGCAGTGTTTCTCCCTTTGGTGTGGACTTTGTTACTTTGCAGACCTTTTACATTCACAAAAAACTATAAAAAAGGAAACGGAAAAAGCACAAAACCCCTTTGAACTACAGTATATTCATAGCATGCAAATGCTCTCCTCTCCTCTTACTTTAATTCTATCCAACCTAAATACAATGAATTTTAATATGTATATATTAACATCCTTCTTTTACCAATCTAATCTACTGCTCTCTCTGTCTAATTTGTTTTACTATTCATATCTCTCCATCTCTCCTCAGTGTAATAGCAATATTTAATCCCAGACTATGATGAACACCCACATGTTAAAAGTTTCTTCAGAGAGATGTTGTCTCCAAATCGTCTTTCTTTCTCTTCTATTGTTAAAATAAACTGCTGCAGGCCTGTAGGCGTTAACAAAGCTTTACATTACATTAAGACATTAAGTATGCTGACTGCATGTTACCTAACATGATTTGCTGAGGGAATAATGACATACTCTTGGCTCAATTTTAGACAAAAATCCTAAGACATGTATGAAAAGTGATGTGCGGCAGATGGACGGACAAACGGATCTTAATACCGTGAAGGGGGAATATGAATTAGCTTCCATCTGCTGGGATGAAACGACTAAACATACCGAACAATATGCACCAACTAAAGGCCATGCCACCTCAGCGGGGTCACCGTACGCGGGTGCCGTGTCACGTCTGATATTTCTGGTTGCATTTTAATTAGGGTTGTTACAGTTAACGCAAAAATAATGCATACTTGTTTTAACGCCACCAATTTATTTAACAAATTTACGCAACTTGCGATTTTTAATTAACCTCTTAAAAATCTGATAGGCCACCGATCTGTCGGAGGTTGTAGCGGGCTCAGTTTTAAAGCTAGAGTGAAGATACTGGTATCATATGAAACTATAAAAACCTAAAGAATCCATTGGTACCAACCATGTCATACTATCTTGTCAAGAAGGAGGTTAATTATCGCTCCAAACTTGCGCTAAATTCTGGCGAGGAAAAACTAGTGTGGCTATTTTCAAAGGGGTCCCTTGACCTCTGACCTCAAGATATGTGAATGAAAATGGGTTCTATGGGTACCCACGAGTCTCCCCTTTACAGACATGCCCACTTTATGATAATCACATGCAGTTTGGGGCAAGTCATAGTCAAGTCAGCACACTGACACACTGACAGCTGTTGTTGCCTGTTGGGCTGCAGTTTGCCATGTTATGATTTGAGCATATTGTTTTATGCTAAATGCATTACCTGTGAGGGTTTCTGGACAATATCTGTCATTATTTTGTGTTGTAAAATGATTTCAGATAATAAATATATACATACATTTGCATAAAGCAGTATATTTACCCACTTCCATGTTGATAAGAGTATTAAATACTTGACAAATCTCCCTTTAAGGTACATTTTGAACAGATAAAAAATTGTGATTAATTTGCGATTAAATAGTTTAATTGATTGACAGCCCTAATTTTAATACATGCAAACAGTTGAGACTTGTTCTAAAACTTCCGAAAAGCTACGTCTTTACTTACTCAACAAGTTTGACAATGCTGCTGTTTATCAGGACACCTTTATCAGCAAAAAAACTTTGAGGAAATTTGCCTTTTCCTATCAGCTGTTACAATTTGATATATCATGATTTACATAATAATACCGAGAGACAGAGAGAGCTAAACAGAAAGATAAGATAGAAAAACTGCAAAACAAAGACAGAAAGTCAGATGGAGAGTGTGAGTGTGTGCGTGTGAAGGATATTTCTAGAACGTGTTGTATGTGCAGACAGAGACGTACACACACTCAGTTCCACGCGACAGATCGGCTTTTATAGTCCATGGGATTTTATAGTGCACACGTCGCTGAAGAGCACACACCCCCCTGGTGGCACTAAGCTCATCTCAGCCTCACTGACAGATTTATGGCATTTCCATCACCTCATGTGTCTGAATGTGAGCGCGTGTGTGTGCGGGGTGTTCGACTTGACGCCCCAGAAAGTCCTGTCACAGTTGGCCAGGTGCCAACTTCAGAACAGTTGGCAAGACAAGACTGCAGTGCTCTGCACAAACCAGTGGCATCTCACACACACACACACACACACACACACACACACACACACACACACACACACACACACAATGCAGAGGTGATAGGATTCCTGCTACAGAATACATGTTTCTCCAGTACTGTAGTAAGTTTGCACCATTATTTTCAGGTCTAACACAGCGAGTCACTGCTGGATGCAGAGAGTTTCCATTCAAACCTCCATATGTTAACAGGAATGCATACAATATATACATAAGCATAGTTTATTAAAGATACAGCTAAACGTTTCAGGAAGTTTATTTATTTGCTTTCTATCCAAGAGTGAGATGAGAAGATCGATGTCAATGTCATGTCTATGCATTAGATAGATAGATAGATAGATAGATGATAGATAGATAGATAGATATATAGATAGATAGATAGATAGATAGATAGATAGATAGATAGATAGATAGATAGATAGATAGATAGATAGATAGATCATTCGGCTAAGTACAGAGTTGGAATCACACTGCCTAGCTTAGCATAAAGACTGCAAGCTGAATATCCAAAGCATACTTGCCAACCCTCCACATTTTCCCGGGGTCACGATTCTCCCGTATTTCTCCCGATTTATGGCAAATCTTCACACTTTTTTTTTCCTTTTCGTTATCTCTTTCCTGTTTCTGGAACTAAACAGTGTGTATAATCCCTACTGTTTCCACCCGGACGACAATAGAGCTACACCAACTGTAGTTTGAGCTGCGCTCGCCACAGCGTGCAGTGCCCGAAGTTGGGCTTTGCTCGACACAGCGAAAAGCTGTGGTGGCGTGGCGCTAGCCGTTGGAAATAACGGGTTTCAGAGCGCAGTGGTGCCGTTGTCGCGTTGTGTCTGAAAGGGACTTCAGTGAGTGAGAGAAGGAGAGAGAAATGGAGAGAACTAAGAGAAAGAAATACTCAAGCAGGAGCAGAAATAAATTAAAACGGATGAATATTAGTTTATGTCAGAGATTCACACGCCAAGTTCACACCAGAGGGGCGAATTTTTCAGTTTTCTTTCCTGGGAGTTAAAGGTAAAACCAAAAGCTTACCATAAAAATGCTGTTGCAGCGCACTTATTATTATTTTGTTATTTTCACTCTTTTAAAGTCACCAGAATGCAGGAAAAAAAGTCTCTGAAACTCTAATTTTTCAGCCGTGAGCTTTACAGCACCCCTCGTCTGGACCTCGCCACTTCCCTGGGCCGTAGAAGTTAGTGCTTGCTGCGCCCTCTCTCCCCGCGGGGAGGGACAGGGAGGGACAAGGCCCCGGCACGACTATATCAACCGGGTCTGTGGTGATGTCGGCAGCCCACCCGACCCATCTTGAAAAATGGACCCCATCTCGTTTTACTGTGCTGGAAATCTATTTATCTTTGTTTCGACTGTGTTTAGTTCAGTCAGCGAGGCTTCCTGCTAAATTACGATAACTTCATCATCATCGTCATCTCAGCGCGCAGGTTTTGGTTGCTTAGTAACGGTAGGTGCGACAGGAGCGCAACCTCCGAAATGCACAGCTGGCGTTTTCCACGTGTTTTATACGCGGTATGTGTACGGACCCCCGAGCGTCAAGTTCAATGCACTAAATCATACAAGCTTGTCTCTTAGGTTAAAGAGAGAACTACTCACAGGAAGTACACCTCTTTACTTTTTTCAGCACCTAAATGAGTGGACCGCTGGCTGATGAGGCAAAAGAACAATTCAGCCAACAACACAAAAGGCTGCCTGGAAATGTGAATCTCCTCCAATACGCCATCATAATGACTTCAGAGTGCTGCTCAGCTGCTCAACCCCCCTGCTACCACCAAGTTAAGGATGTAAACACGCCCGGACTCTTTGATAGGGCAAGAAAGGAAAAAGGGGACATGAAAAGAAGGAGAGAGCGAGAGACAGGGTGAGAGACTAGAAGAAAGGGAGTGAGTTAGTGCTGTCTCTTGGTATTCACAAAGACTCCAAGCAATTAAAGCTGTGGATTCAGAGCCAGGGAAACTTCCTTGAAGGTGTTGGCAGTGACTCTGAGGCTATGCCTCCTCCACATCAACCCATAACCCAAACTAACCTCCAGCAGCGTCCGCCAGCCCACAGCTACCATGTTATCTCACATTAACACACACACCTACCTGAGCCTACAGTACATCAGCCTACACTAACCCACACCGACTGACTCATTACGCACCATTAGCAGACAAAAACACACACTTCATTTAGTACAGCTGCCTGGTAACAGGTAGGGTATTTTTGCCTCCAGAGCAACCTGAAGTCTGTGAAAAATAGATTCAACAGCAAGCGCTGCTAATGTTCATGCCACTGTTGGTGATAAGTCCTTTAAAAAATATATACTAATTTAGTAATTTTAGTCACTGTAATAATATTAATTACATGTACTCAATTATCAGAATTAGCAGAAGGCTGTGACTTGTAATAAGCTGATGGAAATATACTGTAACCACTCAGTTGAACCTTGAGGTAGAAAAAATGGCACCACTGAGTCTAAAGGCCCAGACACACCGACCCGACATCAGAAAACTAGCAGCGACGAAGGCCGCCTGTTGAGTCGCCTCACGTCGCCTTCGTCTTGCCCAAAACGTTGCACTCGAACACACCGCAAAGACTACAGCCGACGGCCAGTTAGCACGTACGTTCTGCTCCTGCGTGAGATGACTTAACTCTCCACACCAGCAGGCAGCGGTAGTCTGTATTCGTCATTCAAAAAAGGAAACAGGAAGACCGAGGACGGCGGATATACAAGCCGTTGTTATGATACGTACATGAAACAAAGCGGCGTTTACCGACCATTTTCACACCACTCTTACTCACCGCTTAGCTGCATTCCAGATGTTCATGTCGCTGTGAAAATATCTGTGTATTGGAACGATCAGAAGAAGCATGAAAGATGAGAAGAGCTTTCTGTGTGTTTTTCCTCTTGACTTTACTCGTTGGCTTTCCTCACTTCTGTTTCTCTTCTCGTGCACTGATTTGTTTAAGCTGAACAGCCAATCAGAGTGATTTCTCTCACCGACGGACTCCGCCGCCAATTCAACATGCTGAATCGGCCGAAAGACCTCTGACACGGGCAGACTAGAGCCGACGGTCTCGGGACACAACGCAAAAAACTAGGCCGACGGCGCCAAACTGTCCGACAGCCGACCGTCGGCCTGAGCGAATATATCGTCAATCGCCGTTTGTTGGAAAATTTGTGTATATCGCCAAACCCTTCCTGACACATTAGGAAAAAAACTGAAAACTAGAACACAATAAAAGCGCTGATAAGTACTGTAGAAATGGACATGAAATTAAACACTAAAATCCATTTTGAAATGGTGAGTTTTAGGAGACTTTTTAAACATACAGTAGCGAGATTGCATGTGTTGGGGGAGTGTGGTCCAGAGGGGAGGGGGGGCTATGGAAAGGTCAGCGCGGGTCCGGTGCTTGATCCTGGATGGTGGACAAGAGGTGTCAGAAGCGTGGAGGGTGGGAGAGGGAGTGTAGGAGGGGGCTTTGGTTATGGAGGGCTTTGTAAGTGAAGAGAAGGAGTTTGACAGGAGACAAATTCAAATGATTTGCAGTGGAAAAGGCAGCATCTTTGCAGCATCTTTGCAGCATCTTTGCAGCATCTTTGCACCAGCAGACTCAAGGAAACTGTCATCCGTTGGTATCTAACCACTCGGCTTCGTATATATTACTATTAAAACGGGCGTGAGATTCATTATAGAACGCCAACTAGCAGATTTTCCTCCTGATTTAAAAATGTTGCTCCAGTCCTGAGGGCAAGGGGACGTCATCTGCTAATTTGCATTTATGTGGCATCAGCAGTACCATTTTCAGAGTGTCTGCAAGTTTCTTCAAGTCAAAGAACTTCTTAATGCCCAGCTAAAATGAAATAAATATAAGACCTCAAATCAAATAAGTAAAAACGCGTGTGATCTGTATGAAGAATCTGTGTACCAAGAAAGCGTAACATTTCTAAGACTTACATTTTAGAGCCTGCATTAAACACTATTCAAGTACTTACATATATAAATAATAAATGACTGAATACATAAATCATCCAACGGTCTTGTATAAAGCCCAGTCAGAGGCACGGAGTGAACACACAAGGCATGCCAGCTGATTTGAGGGTACTTTGTAGCCGGACTTGTGCAGTGAACCTGCAGCACGGCTGGAAACCGTGTTGGATTATATACATTATAATAGGTTCGGTAATGGCTGGCAATCACTCATGACCAACCAAATCACCTCTTTTACTTTCCTTTAGTGAAAGAAAAAGTTAAAGAAAAGTTGTGCCAAAAAGCTTTTCACTGAAAGGAACATACTGCACCTCAGCACCACAGGTCAAACAAAGCCGATGATTCTAACTGTCGGCAAATGTGACAAATAGTTGACATGACATCAGATAAAGAAAGACGTGGTGGCAAACTACAAGTGTCAAGTATCTAAAGTTACTAGGGCTGGGACGATTCACCTATCTCCTAATTCGATATTGCGATTTATTGTGATTTTTGTTAACTTTTTTAACACTAGAACATGAGAAAAACTTGAATCATACACTTCTAGGGACTTTTTACTTTGGAAAATATCTAAATTAATACAGTAAAAATGTTTGATTTTCAGCATCTATATAGTCAGAGATGTCCTGAAGTTAAATATATCAGTCACTGTCAGGAATTATTTATTAATTATATTCCAGCAACCCAAAAATCAAAGAATAAAGACATTTCCCTCACAAATTAGTGGTATTTTCTTTTTAATTTATAAGGGACATGCAATGTTTTATACTTCTGGTGAATATATATATATATATATATATATATATATATGCTCTGCTTTTCCTGCAATGTGTGAAACCCAAAGTGTTTCCATACTTTACTGGATGTGTAATGTTTACCACTTTGGATTTGTCATGTGGATGTGGATTTATCCAATGTTTTCTACTTTCTCGTTTCAGCTCGCTGCGCCCGACTGGTTTGTTTTGGTTATCAGATACGGAACGGATATGACATCACGTTACTCAGACTACAACAATAAAAGCGGTAACTTCCTTCTACCTCCACATAGACTCAAATGAAGCAGATATATCGATTCTGGCATTAAAAAATCTATTTCAAAATTGCTATACATATGTGAATCGATTTTTTTCTCACCCCTATGATTATTTCCCCTATGCGCATACAATAATGTTGCAAGCCATGTCCTATGCAAACCTTCCCATTGTCTCTCTATAGCTCCTTTCAGACATGCACCCCTTAATGAAAACATGTTGGTCTCATGTCTGAATAATCGCCCTATAGTAACTTTTACGTCAAAGTCACCACAGCAATCTTAATAGGTCGGACCTGTAACATTTCCATTTCACTTCTATCATACAGCACAAGTCTGAATTGTAAACCATCAGATTAACATAAAAGCTGCAACAGCACAAGGTGACACATGCTGAGAGAGAGACTTCAGAGATCAATGTGATAAATGTATCATCTCTTATGCACAAAGAAAATAAATTCAGTTTAATAAACCAGGAAACACTGTGAAAGAGCCAATTTTAAGTTGTGGGAGAGATTCTTCACAGATTTCACCTCCAACAGAGATTAAATAAACCCGTCATACAACCATAATCAGACCGACAGTCTCTCCCTATTGTTTTACATTTCATTCAACTGTGCGATTAAACGAATGGACATCTAGCAAAATGCCTCACATACAGCATGTGGGAGTTAAACCCCCAAAAATAAAACGTCATCTTTTCATTCAGTGCTTGTGCACTGTGGGATATTGTAAAACAAGCAGCAGAATTATGCGCTCTCTAATAACGTTAAATGATGAAATTAATGCCGAAATGTATTAGTGGATTCATTATCAGAAGGGGGGGGTGAGCAGCCCTCTTGCTCACAATGGTCATTAATTAAGGCTTGAAAGGCAAAATATTTTTTAAAATCCATCAGCCTGTGAGGAAACAGAAAACTGCCTTCTTTCCTCTTTATTTCTCAGTAAAGAACATTAAAGAGACTGCATGTAAGTTTTTACACGCTGGACAACAGGACGCTGACTGTCGTTGACTTACTACTAATATCTCTTGACTTACACTCAAGTCTGAATGACACAAAGCCATCACTTTAAGAGATAAATGAAGGCAGCAATGTTATGTTTCCCATGTCTGAAAAAGACTTATGTCAGAGATGAGAGCATGTAAATAGAATCGGTTCAGTATAACGGACACACAACATGAATATACACGTTGACAGAGAAGCATAGATCCAAAGTCTTTGCTATGCAGTCTTTTCTGTATGTTGAACTATATGGTATAATTTTGTCATAATTAGCTTTGCATGCTTATTCTAGTGTATCACTTTAATTCAGAAAAACAGTTCATACCTTACTGTATTGATGATGATAACATGATTTAGCTATTGATTCAAATGTTCCTCCAGGTCCACCTGATGAGTGAAGTTAACATATTTGATATATCCTTTTACAGTATTCATTAGTGAGAAATCTTTTCATGCAGTCCTTGTATCCACTTAAATAAACCAAGTGCAGTTCAGCCCCTATCTAAGGCAGACTGTCTTCAACTTTTCCGGCCCATGAGCCAAATTTAATCATCCGAGTCTCACCCTGGGACCCGGGCTCATTAAAACTGGTGGTAAACTTGTCATGTCACCAGAATCAGGTCGTCTCTCAGCTCCTGGTTTTTCAGAAACCTCTCCGCTAGACCGAACCGGAGAGGCACCCTCTCTACTGTCTACCGCGAGTTCAGCCGGAGTTCACTCCACCTTCAGATTTTTATAAGTCGTAGCCTATGGCCTGCAGAGCCCAGTCAAAGTCTGCATCAATAATGCAGAGACCACAGCCTGCTAACATCTCAGCCTTTAGCGAGAGGTCTGCTCGACAACACAGCACCCAGACAAAGGCAGGCCGAAGACATCTCAGACTAGCACCATGAGAACAAGAGCACTAACACCGCGGCTATTTTAGGCACACTCACACACATACACACACACACACACTACTGACACAGACGGAAGTACGGATGAAGACACACTCTACAGCTGTATAATACTACACACTCTCAGATAAGCACACACAGATCAGGAGTGTGTGTGTTAAATCTTTGTGGTTCATGTTAACAGCCTCTGTAGCCAGTCTATTGAATTACCACACAAGAGCAGAGCAGCACTCAGTACAGCGTTCCTCTGGAGGCTACTATGTCCGCCTCACGCACACACTACCACCCGATTCGACTGTTATCAGGCCATTAAATAGGCGTTATCAGTTGCTATAAGCACCATAGATTTGGGTCATTAGGGGCCTACTGCGCCTACTATGTTGTAAAAGTGAAAGTGAAACTTAAAAGCAACACGTTCTAACGTGTAAAACTGAATGAAACGTTACGTTTTGAACACAAACAAAAAGGCTTCTTTAGGTTTAGGCAACAAAACTACAACTTCTTCAGGTTTATGTAAAAAAAACAGTCAGGTTTAGGTAAAACAAAATGCAACTTCTTTAGGTTTAGGTTAAAAAAAACTAAAACTTCTTTAGGTTTAGGAAAAAAAAAAACAGGTTTAGGCAATAAAACTACGACTTCTTTAGGTTTAGGCAATAAAACTACAAATTATTTAGGTTTAGGCAAAAAAAACAGGTTTAGGCAATAAAACTACAACTTCTTTAGGTTTAGGCAATAAAACTACAACTTCTTTAGGTTTAGGCAATAAAACTACAACTTTTTTATGTTTAGGCAACAAAACTACAACTTCTTTAGGTTTAGGCAGAAAAACCACTTAGTTAAGTTTAGGGAAAAACATCGTGTTTTGGGATAAAACAACTACGAACTCAAAGACAACTACACATTGTTGGTTTCACACGGGATGCGAACTCCAGTCTCCTGGGTGAAAGGCCTGTGTTTTGTGTAGTAGGCCCCTACTGATCCACATCTATGGGGCTTATAGCGACTGATAACGCCTATTTAATAACCTGACAACAGTCTAATTGGCTGAAACTACTGAGAAACATCTGTCAGATGAATATATCTCTAATTATTCAGGAATCGACGACACTTGTTTTCCCCACTGACAAGATGTTATTGTTGAAACTATACTTCCTTTTCAATGAGATTTATAGTCTGCAGCGCTACGCATAAAAGAGCATGTAAATCTTTAATTTGAGTCAAATGGAAAAACCTAAGAAGTGGAGGTTTTTGGGGCAACAGCATCAATGTGAAAAGAGTGTGTGCTCCAGTCTTCTCTGCCATGCAGGGACTTAACTGAATTATTAAATCACTACTTAGGCTTTGTGGTTAAATGCAGCTATGCAAACAAGGACGAACTTTATTAAAAACACTCCAGCAGTAAGTGAATACTGTTTGACAAAACTGTTTAAATGTCCTCTGTGAAACTCGCTTAAAGAGTAAAACAATATCAAATCGCTGTCTGCAGCACTTTTTGGTTGTTTCAAGGGCTTCTTAACTACTTAATCAACGACTTAATGCCGCAGTTTGTGGACTGCTTCCTAATCAGTGTGGGAACTGTGGAGCCATTAGCCAAATGCCGGGCAGTTTCTCTTCTCTAAAGCTTGAGGGCTGTGAGATCTGGCATGTGGGGTTCCCAACGAAGCAAAAGGCAAGATAAATGACAGGAGGGGAATGACTCCTGGTGGGAAAAGATCTGTGTTTTATTCATGATAACCATCGTAAAAACAGCAACAGCAAACGTCTTCCTTCATGAATGATGCAGTCCCCCATCACCACCAAATATAAACACAAAGTGCCACCTCCTTTCGACCTATAGCTGCCTCAGTCAGTGTCATCTGAAAACCCTGAACGAGATGAGATATATATAATTTACCCAGCTTCTGTGAGAATCCAATTATTGGTATCTGAGATGCCGCATGTGATGCATGTCAAAACATACAATGCAGCTCCCCCCATGGGCCAGTCAGTGTATTACTGAACATGTTAAATGTATAGGGGAGATGTATTAATCCCCCCAGATTTCATCAGAATATGACCTACAGTAACAAAGAGAAAAAAATAGTCACTGTAGCAGCAAAAAAAAAAACTTTGCTTATGGAAGAGAGATTTTCAAAGGGGTCCTTTGACCTCTGACCTTAAGATAAGTGAATGAAAATGGGTTCTATGGGTACCCACGAGTCTCCCCTTTACAGACATGCCCACTTTATGATAATCACATGCAGTTTGGGGCAAGTCATAGTCAAGTCAGCACACTGACACACTGACAGCTGTTGTTGCCTGTTGGGCTGAAGTTTGCCATGTTATGATTTGAGCATATTGTTTTATGCTAAATGCAGTACCTGTGAGGGTTTCTGGACAATATTTATCATTTTTTTGTGTTGTTAATTGATTTCCAATAATAAATATATACATACATTTGCATAAAGCAGCATATTTGCCCACTCCCATGTTGATAAGAGTATTACATACTTTAGAAATCTCCCTTTAGTGTACATTTTGATCAGATAAAAATGTTTGATTAATTTGCGATTAACTAATTTAATTGATTGACAGCCCTAATAAATATGCTTAAATCTAGCAACTACTTGCACAACCCATGAAACCTCCACTAGAGAGAACCAGGATTGCTGTGTCAAGCAAGCTGCAGTCCTGAAAACCTGAACAGAAATATGTGTGGAAAGCTGCTCTGTGTTCAGTGAATGAGTGAGATTAACTTTCACACACAGGACTTAGAAGAATATAGCATGTTTTGGCAAATGAGTTCTTTGATCAACTTATCGTGGTGTACCAACTGGGGTCAAAAATAAAACCACAGCTCTCCTCAGAGGGTTTTCAACGCAGCACTTTGATCTGCCGTTTGACTAGCACAACATTTTGGATGTATTCAGTCAGAACTCAGCAAGGCGCCAAAGAAGAAATGTTAAAAATATTAAAATCAAAATGTAAATGTTAAGAATGTTTTCCTTTCTTTGGCCAGAATGTGGAAATCTTGCTTGGAGTGCTTTTCAAAGGATATGCTGCATCTCAAACATCGATTTTTTTTTTTTTTTTTTTTTTTTTTTTATTGATTGCCAAATTACTTAAAAGAAATTGTGGTATCAAGCTGTTTTTCCAAAAAACCTTCTCAAGTTGTTGTAGAGAAGATTAGACTCAGAAAACTGAGCTAGTAGCATAAATATAATGAACTTTTCTTGATTAATTATACAGCAGCATGAACAATCAATTTTGGATGATTAAATAAAGAAAACAGCTCCGGGGAGGAAAAGTTGAACAAACTCTGAATAAGATGTATTGAGTTTCTGCACCAGTCACACACACACACTTTTTACATTATTTTCACATACACACCAATAACAGATATTTGTACATACAAAGACACATGAGCACACAACCCAGACAAAGGCAGACACACACGCTCTGGTGCAGGCTGGCGCTCGTCGTCGCCCGTCTTGCGCCTTTCGCTCCACCAACACAATACTGTCGCGTTTTGGCGTGTCACATGAGCTCGGAGACAGACAAGGCTGTATTATCAACAACTGGCTGGAGCTCAGGTCCTGCATGCGTGTGTGTGTGTGTGTGTGTGTGTGTGTGTGTGTGTGGAGTTCAATGCTCAGTCAGACTGAAGTGTGTGTGTGTGTGTGTGTGAGAGAAAGAAGTATAGTGTGAGAGTTCAGGTTAAGGCTGAGCCGTCAGCGGCAGACAAGCCCCGTCAAGTCTCCCCCCCCCCCCTCTGTCTAACACACACTCGGCCTTCTCGCCTCGGGAGGTGAGAAGCCGCTAATTGGCAAAGGGTGAAACACACAGACACACATGCATGCGTGCTCGCAGTACACACACACACACACGCATGGATTGACAGTCCGTTATAGCCACACACACTTGAACAAGAGGCAGACAAAAACACAAACAGACAGATGGACACAGACGTCTGGCTCTGAGAAGCACTTGTACAGCGAGCTGCGTGAAGCAGACACAACCTGGTAGACGAGAACACATTACTGGAGCTAATAATAATACGCGGCACACAGTCTGCTCGCTGACTTTCTCCTCAACTTCCCCACTTACTTATTATTTCATGACTTGATGCTTTTCATTCACTTGTATATTAATAGAGTCCATCTTTGCAGTTTAGCCTGCGCACAGAGCTGACCTTAAAAAGGGAAAGCTCGCCCTCTGTGCGTTTAAATGAAGGTTGAATTAAACAAGAGACTGCAGTCCCTGAGTTGCCAATGAAATCTGCTTTATGGATACAGTTTTTATTAGATTTTCACATAATTACAATGGACTATGTCCTCTATTTACTAGTGGTCTCTGGAGCTAATTGCAAATATTCTAATGTATTCTTTTATGGTGATTTTACTAACTTTGCAAGTAAGAAACTCACTTAGAAAACATTCTCTGTTCCATTACAATATGTTTTTTTCTACAATGAGTTATCAAGGTGAGGGAACTTTAAAGCCTATTTTTTTTCACACTGTTAAAAAATAAACGCCAAGAGTTGAGTCGACTGTACTGCCTGTCAGAACACTACCAGAAATAATGTATAGAAAAGGGTCAACATATAGATGATTGGCACTTAAAGCCAACATCAGCATTATCCTTTAATACTTTAATTCCTCTAAGTCTTAAACGATATGACACCCAATATTTACCTGTCTCCGTACTTCTACATTCACATGCATTATCATCATTATCCACAGGCGTCCTTTTATTGAACCCAACATCACGAGCGTTACCTGCACAGCTCACCTCAGCAGCGCTGCAGCAGCAGCAGCAGCCCGACGGAGGAAACAGGTACACGAGCAGCTACCTGCACAACTCTGCCGCCACACAGCCGACGGCTCTGACACCAGCATCCAAACAACAATAAGCACCGGGTTGGGTTTGTGTCATAAATAGAGAAAATAATGTGTATATGAGACAGAAAGGGAGGAAAGATGCAAAAGGGAACTTGAGAGAGAGTGTGGGGGTCACAGGCAGGTAAACAAAGACACAGAGCAGAAGTGAAAAACAATGATAAACAACGCTAAGCTTGGAGAACTCCTCCTCATCTATACTGTAGGTCCCTGACTGCTTGGTAAGCAGGGAGGGGGGGGCTAATGTACAGACAACGAACAAAACACACCCTTAGCATGCACTGCATTCTCCCTGCCAGACTCAACTCAGTAATCAAATTAATGTAAACCTGATCAGTGGGCCGGCATACAGTGGAGAGTCAGAGAGACCGGTACTTTGTGTCACATATACACAGATCAGCCATAACATTAGGACCACCTGCCTAATATTAAGTAGGTCCCCCTTTTTGCCGCCAAAACAGCCCTGACCCGTCGATGCCTGGACTCCAGTAGACCTCTGAAGGTATGCTGTGGTATCTGGCACCAAGCCGTCAGTAGCAGATCCTTTAAGTCCTGTAAGTTGCGAGGTGGGGCCTCCGTGGATCGGACTTGTTTGTCCAGCACATCCCACAGATGCTCGATGGGATTGAGATCTGGAGAATTTGGAGGCCGAGTCAACACCTCCAACTCGTTGCCATCCACATGTGGGACATCGTCTCAATATGTGGGACGTGGGACAAGGGTTAAAAACGCTGTGCAGTCCCTCGTAAAGTGGGACACCTGGTCACCCTAGTTAAGAGGTCCCTGGCCCCAAAAAGTTTGAGAACCTGTCAGTTTTTAACTTTGGGTCATCATGGGTCTGGAAAATGCATACATGTCAACCCTCTCAATTTTCCCGGGAGACTCCCGGTTTTCATCGCCCTCTCCCGGTTTCCTCCCGGGGTCACAATTCTCCCGTATTTCTCCAAATTTATGACAAATTTTCAAACCTCTTTTTCTTTTTTTCATTATTTCAACCTGTTTCTGGCGCTGTACAGCGTGTATAAGCATAACTGTTTCCACCCGGATGACAATACAGCTACACCTGATGTTGTTTACTGGCAGAAGAGAGATGCTCGCGACACAACGCAGTTTGAGCTGCGCTCGCCGATCATCACAACGCACAGCGACCGAAGTTGGGCTTTGCTCGACACAGCGTAAAGCCGTGGTGGTGCAGCGCAAATCATTGGAAACAGAGAGAGAAATTGAGATTACTAAGAGAAAGCAATACTCAAGCAGGGGCAAACAATGAATGAATTAATGAATAAAAACTGGTGAATATTAGTTTATGCGAGAGGGGCGAATTATTCTGTATTCTTTCCTGAGAATTAAAAGTAAAATTAAAAGTATTTAAGATTAAAATGATGTTGCAATGTACTTATTATTTTGCCATTTTTATTCTTTAAAAGTCACAAGAATGCAAAGTCTGAAACTCAAATTTTTCTGGGGGAGGACCTCCAGACCCCCCGCTTTGGTTTTGAAATCCTATTTTTGAGGTCTCAATGTTAGCAAGTATGGCAAAATGGCATCAGTAAGTTGTAGCGGATGTGAAATTTAAATCATCTGCAAATCTCTGCAACAGAAGGAGAATTAAATTAAAAAAGAAGATAACGTTGACATATGAAGTGTCAAGGGTCAATTTTGGATTCAGTTCAGTTTTAGAGCTAGAGGGAAGATACTGGTATCATATCAAACTATAAATCCTAAGGAATCCATTGGCCAACTATGTCATGCTAGCTTGTCGGCAAGGAGGTTAAATAACGCTCCGAACTTTTGTTTTATTTTTGCCTATTCTAAAATGGTGTGTTTGAATATTTCTGCATACTGGGGTCCCTACAGAGTCTTGGAATTACATAAATTGGGTATCACTGTAAAGCTGAGACTCTTGTGGATCCAATGAGCCCAACTGTATTCATGTGTGATGATGTTAGTCTCCATAGGAGACATTTCATTGTAGTGAGACCATTTTTTTTAAACTTGACCTCACTGTATAAAATGACCTGTGGTGACCTCTAGGATAATCACAGCCTCATGAAACTTTACAGCCACAAACTAGAGACCTAGAGCATTCAGAGGATGGATGGCTTTCCTAGCTAGATTGACAATAAGGGGGTTTCTGAGCAGTTTACTTAACAGAAGTGCTCGCCATCCAATCGCCGAAAAATTGCATTTCTTGCAGAAATGTCAAAGGTTTTTTATACCAAATCACAGCATGGCTTTTTCTATGGTGTTCCTCAAGGTCTTGGTGTCTTAATGTGGTATTTTGGAGGGATTATTGATCATTTTTATCAATTCATCGAGTGGTAAAAAATGGTTAAATTTAGCACCAAATCTGTGTAACAAACCCCAAAAATCGCTGCAACAACTTATGAGACATAATAGAGCATGAGAATGACCATCACATACTTCTATCATAAAGCTCTTATACACTTTCACAATTTATTTTAGCTGCATCTCAAATTAATCGTCAGGTTCCCAGCTTTCAGATGATGTTCACCACTTCTATGTGACATCTACTGTTGACCTGCTATCTCCCCCTAAAGACCACCCGCACCCCCCCTAAAAAAAAAATGGTCTCAGGATCTCTGCAGTGTGGTAGGTGTGGGGGGGGATTTACAAGTGTCACTTTTTAACCTGGTGCCAGGATGTGCATGTATGGATGGATGTATGTATGGATGCTCACTGTGGTCCTGCAGTGTTTAACACAGTCCTGGCACATGAAGCTACTTGGTGCCACCTCCTCATCACATGCACCGCGTGTCTTATTTGCATGAAAACGCCGGGTCGCCCCCTGGCCTGGACATGAGTGACAGCTCAGGGTATTAAGACTCCTCATCCAGCCTCCCAGCTAGCTTGTTCATCAAATCAAACACAGAGCTGACGACACACCTGCAGACAGACACACACTCCTGTCTGTCTGTCTGTGGATAATAACACATGGTGCAGTGAGCAGGGAGGTCAGCGGGTTGAGGCTCCCTGACAGGGACAGACAGACAGCGGATAGACTGCAGCTCTGGCCCGGGTGAATGGATGCTAGCTGCTAACTTAGCCCGTGTTAGCTTAGCTTCTGCTGTCTGGCGCAGCTTGGAAAGCAGAGCACCAACTAGCACCAAAGTGAGCCCCCCACACACCGGACAGCCTGAGGAGCAGAACCAGAACATTCCTCCAGCCGCACACAGCATTATGCATTAATAACACACACACACAGAGATAACTAAGAAGGCTTCCCTACCTGTGAATGCAGTCGCTTTGGTGCTAAGCCGCCTTGTCTGCAGGCTTAAAGTCTGTGTTGGTGTGTTGCTGCTAGACGTCAGGTCCAACTGCACTACAGAGGTTTCCAGGCTGGGAAGCAAAATAAAGCTCAGCTGCCCTGCTGTACACTACATGCTGCTGACAGCCAGGCTGCTGCTGCTGCTGATGGTGGTGTTGGTGCTGATGAAGCTTTGGCGACACCTGCAGGTCCTTTTTTTTTTTTATATATGGCAGCAGCTCTAGGCTGAACATCTGACACCTCACCTTCTCTCAGAGGTCAGAGGTCAGGACCAGATGTGCAGCAGCAGCATCCCCAGATGTTGCATGTGCAGGATTATCTCATTTTATCTTGACATGATTCAAAATGTGTTTCTGTGTATCACTGTGAAACAGGTCTGAAGTATTTAGGGTGAAGAGTTTTAGAATAAAAGTGATTTAGCTTCTTTTTTTTTTTTTGAAAAACCTAATGTTTTTTTTTTATTGTTATTATTATTTTATTGCAACAAAAAAGACAATGCATTAATAGAACAACAAGAGGACAACAAGAATAGTGAATGCAGGCCAGTTAACACATGTCTGCCATAGGATGAGAACCAGGTGATATGTTGGTGTGTATGCGTCTGTGTTTTGAGGTGGAGTCTATAGGGTGGATATATGGAGAGACACACAACAACTGGTAAGTTTAAACATCTGGATTTATTAGGACTATGCCCGTCCTGCTACACGAGAAATTGTATTGTTACTTTATAATATTTTTCACTGTTTTTATATTGAATGTACATACTTGACTTTGGATTCTTTTTTTTTTTTAATCTTATTTACATTGTTATTGATCTTATTTGTTATTATCTAAGTTTTACTTGATCATATTTCATTATTATAATAAAACTACTCCATTTGGAGTCAAAATTATTCAATTTAGTTGTTTTTTATTGATTTTATACTGTGCACAATGGTAGAATGTGATGATGCACAGGGTAAATGTCATGGCCAAAGGCTCAATTGTGTGCACATAGCCTCCTGTAGTGGATATCAGTAGTATTTTAGAGCCAGATTTCCTTTCAAGAGGTAGAAAACCCATTTGGCACACTTTGGGTATCCAAGTGGCCAAATGGAGAGTCCTCCTGGTCCTATCCTGACTAAAACCTTTGTAGAATCTAATTGCTTTGTGTTATTTATATCTGCTTTGGCACAGTTGTAGTCAAGGAGTTGCTGAATGAATTCAGTGGCATCTCTGTATATGGCATCATTGCTATAATGGTGTTATCCACTGTCTAATCTAGAAAACATTTTAGGAGAGGATAAAAAATTATTTTTTTCCTTTGGTTCATCACACTCAGGCATAGTAACAGTTACAATGTTACTGACACTGGGGATGAATTCTCTGAGGTCTTACCTATCCATAGAGACCACGATCATGCATATAGACCTGGTGGTTGTGGAGCTATTCTTGATTTATTTTGGGTATGTCTGTCTAGGCTAACCACACCTTCCAGCACCCTGGGGTTTAAGAGGTTATGAGCCTGTGTGCCCTCTTAGATCAGCTGATCGTGGCCTTCTGAGCGTTCCCAGAAAAGACTTATTACCTGCTGAGATTAGGACCGCTAAATCTATCAATACTTTTAAATCTCCTCATAAAACTTTCTTCTTTAAAAAAAAGCTTTTATCTCGGTGTGAATTTTTATTTCATTGCAATTTATTTATATATATTGTATTTTATTATTATTGTTTTATTGTAATATTTTTTTCTCGTCACGAAGCACTTTATTTATATAAAAACAAGTTTATTATAATAGTAATAAACTTTATTCTTAACGTTACAAAGTGCTTCATGACAAGAAAAAAAATACAATAAAACAATGATAAAAAAAAACATGTATAAAGTTTATTATTATTATTATGCATGCCATCAACATTGGATTTAATGCTGGTTTAATCCCATTTTATCCTCATCTTTTATTTACAGCTTTAATGTTGGTCTAAATGTTTACTTGGTGCTTTTGCTTTTATTGTCCTCTGTACACAGGATACTGATGATAAAGAAAAAATCAAACAAACATCAGAGCCCAGAGGTAGGAGGGGAAATAAACAACAAGCTACCTGTCAACCATATTTCTTTCTTATAATACCTACCCCTCTGACAGCAATATGATGTGAATTTATTAAAGACAGCCAAGCTATTTATCACAAAACTTTATTTAAAATGTGTACATACAATATATTACATTATATACTATTTAAAGCATGTGCAAATTGTAAATCAAAATATGTTAGGAGAGTTGTCAGGGCACGTTGAGAGCAGCCTGTGACAATATACTGCCTTCATATTTGCTCTACTAGCAGGAAAATAATGCTCAACTCTAGTGTTTTTCATCTTTTCAAGTGATGTCACAATGTGTGGCATCTAACAGGCTAACAACACATCTGTGATGGAGTTTACGTACGTCTCCCCAGTTCCAAAACTGATTATGGATGTGAATCCAATACCCCCCAAGCAATTTTGGCCATTTGCCCCAGAGCCAAAAGAGGAAATGGAGAGGTAATTTTCTGTGACTGGAACGGTGATTAACACGGTTTTGCCATGGTAACCATACTAAGCAGGCCTGGCAAGCTGCCGAACAAAAACCCCCACCAGAGGGAAACTCTTTTAGCATGTAATAACAATCATTAAGCATCCTAATGTAGCTGTGAGCTGCACTGATCAGGGCTAAATTAAGTGCATCTGGACGGTTTGGAACGAGTCTTGGAGGTTGCTGGGAAGTCAACACGTGGTGCTGCTGACAAAAGCCACTGTGCAGGTGGGCTCCGCGTGATGAGGAGCCATTTCCATAGAAACCACACCAGTACAGAAGATTAGGAACATTTTAGGAAATGTAGACGGACCTAAATTTCAAAATCAGACCTGTAGTCTTGTTACAATCATGACTTATGACTAGGGCTGTCCCCAATACCATTTTTGGGCTACGAAGCTTCGCAGTGTGGCGTGACGCGGCAGGCCGACATGTTCTTCTGTCTGTTTGTCTCCACCTCCCACATTTCAGTGCCAAACAGCGATATCCGTCTGAGAATAACCAATAATAATTAAAGTTGAATAATGAATAATGTTGTGAATGCATCTGCTCCATATGGAGTCTCAGCTCAGAGCAGCAGGTGTCATATTTCACAAACACGGGACGAGAGAGAGTCGACAGACCGAGAGATGGCGGAGGATCTGGTGTAGAAACGAAAAGCAAACGCGCCTATTTGGCAATATTTTCAGATTTAAACCCAATGCTATGAGGGAACCGTAATGTTAATGAGGTAATCGCCGCGAGGAGGACGGAGCGGGTGCAGCCGGTTTGCACGATGCAGCGGCGCCAGGTGGACCCCTGCAGCCCCGCAGCGAAAGCTGCCATTTTCTTGTAAAATGTCCAATGGAAAAGTTTATTAACCGGTGGGAAAATGTCCTCACCGTCACATCCCTAATTCGAATAGTGATTTGGAGGTTGAATACCATGGCAACGGACGAAGCTTCGAAGCATTCGGGTCAGCCCTACTTATGACTTAATCGGGTTCGAGACAACAATATGCCCAGTCCCCTTTTTCTGATTTTCACTATGCAACATGGCAAAAAAACAAACAAACATGGTTTGGCTTTTGAAAAAACAAAACAAAAATCCCCAGATCCATGTTACCAAACAAGAGACAAAGGCATTCCTGTGTGACCAACAAGTAATCCCTAACGTATCCCAACTGGTGCTGTCTGACGGGCGCCGTGGCAACAACAATGCCGCCTTGTGACATGACTCAGGGATAAGGGAAATACCAGATCCAGAGTGAAGCGACAAAAATCATTAGCTCTGTGAAATGTCAGACTAATTGTGAGCCGGTCAGACCAAATCATTCAGCTTGAGGCGCAAACAGGCACGATCATTTTTCACGGGTCGGCTGAGGACACCTGTGGCACCTCCAGAGGCAGACGGGGCTGAGTTGGCAGTAGAGTCTCCAGTTAATCAGCTACTAAATATATATCTCTAGAGCTATATATCTCTCTAAATATGATGGTGAGGAAGGATTCAAGTCTGTGGTTTGATCCATAGCAGTTTTGCCTTTTCCTCTCCGTTACTCTCGTCTGTCCCACGATGAATTGTACAGGGAAGAGCATCCACCCAAAGCCAGCCAGCCAGCCAGCATGAGGAGGTGGCGTAGGATGGTAGATTCAAGGCAATGCCTCACCGGTCAGCTGAATAACAAGACTTCCACTTGTTTCTGACTGGATGAGCAGCAAGCCAGCGTGTCTGCCTGCAGTACTGGGCTTGAACTGGACGGGTAGCTTCAGATAGTGCTGCGATCTAACAGGTGGGAGAGAAGAACGACAGTTAGTGGATAGATAAGAGACAATTATTTCAATTTGAAATGTTAAGCATGAATACATAACACGCACACCAGCACAAATGTACATGCATTTTCACTAGGGCTGTCAAAGTAAACTAGAAAACCTCACGAATCCATTGGTACCAAGACCATGTCAAACTAGCTTGTCACAAAGGAGGCTAAATAACGCTCCAAACTTGCGCAAAATTTTGGCGAGGAAAAACTCTCATAGCCATTTTCAAAGGGGTCCCTTAACCTCTGACCTCAAGATATGTGAATGAAAATGGGTTCTATGGGTACCCACGAGTCTCCCCTTTACAGACATGCCCACTTTATGATAATCACATGCAGTTTGGGGCAAGTCATAGTCAAGTCAGCACACTGACACTCTGACAGCTGTTGTTGCCTGTTGAGCTGCAGTTTGCCATGTTATGATTTGAGCATATTGTTTTATGCTAAATGCAGTACCTGTGAGGGTTTCTGGACAATATCTGTCATTGTTTTGTGTTGTTAATTGATCTCCAATAATAAATATATACATACATTTGCATAAAGCAGCATATTTGTCCACTCACATGTTAATAAGAGTATTAAATACTTGACAAATCTCCCTTTAAGGTACATTTTGAACAGATAAAAAATGTGTGAATCATTTGCGATTAAATATTTAATCGATTGACAGCCCTAACTTTCACATAAAAATAAAATTTACAAGGACTGCACTTCATGAATCATGACATGCTAGACTATGGCAAAAATAACCTTAAAAACACTGTATTCAAAAAGGAAAATGTTCAACTCGAATCCATGTGGACACAAAATATTACGGCATAATAATTAGACAATAAATGGGGGAGCAGGGGTACGTTATGTTCAGCGTGGATACGGTGGAAATGAGAGTACATGACAAGAGCCACGACATGCTGGGGTCACAAACACCTTCTGCAGGGCTGGGTCAGGTTCAGGTTGTGGCAACACATGGCAAGATTGGAGATTAAAAAAAGTCCTGACGTACTAACGGTATGTCTGACAATGCTTTATTTTTGTAAATAAAGTTCAATATGTTTTTTTTTCCATTGTTTTTCCTAATTCAACAATACAAAAACACATGTTGTGCCCGTTCTGAACACAGTCCCACATCAACAGAGCACAGCACAGCCGATACCTGTGGCCAGGCAACCCATCCCAAAGGCCTCAGTTAGGCAAAAACATCAGTACTCTTCCAGGCCTCCAGTGTGTACCGCATATAGTAACATCATCCTCCAGGTCCCAACATCTCACAGGACCTCCCACAGTGAGCAGTTGCAATGGGAAAACAACATTACACAGACTCTACGTTACATCACAGAGCATGTCTCATGTCTTTTAACTATTCCTGATTAAACATTAATACCTAGCTGCTTAGTTCCATGAGTGAAATCAAAGTAGAAGAAGATTAATTATACGCACATCATGTACTGTAGGTGACAGCGTCAGTAAAGAAAAAGGTAACGCCTGCAAATAATGGTGGTTGTACTATGATGGCTCTTCCTTTATATAAAGTTTTATTTATATATTCTGACACACAAAAAATGTGAAAAAATGTTACACAAAACGTGTCTTTTTAGTGTTTTAAATCCAATTATTGTACATGTATTAAATATTTCTTTCCTTTTTTTCCCCCTCTACCTTAATGTCATGTAATATTTTTGAAAGTAGGTGATGGATTTTCTGATATATGTGATGATGAATATGACAAATAAATGAAAATACATATATGGAAATAAGATTGATTGGATTATATTCACCAGAAGTATAAAACATTACATGTCCCTTATAAATTAAATAGAAAACACTACTAATTTGACCTGATGAAGATCCAAGCAGGATCGAAACATAGTCAATAAAAATATTGTGGCATGGAGTGGTGTGCAGAAATCCTATGTACAACCATCTCTAACAGCAAACCACGAAAACCCTAAAATGGAAGCGCAGTAAAAACAGAGGAGGGCACTAATTATAAAGACAGGTTATAAACCTCTGATTCTCAGTTTGTCACCCAGCTACTATCAAGAGAGTTTCTGTCGGGGATAATGACCATTGGACTCACCTCAGGGAATATTTGGAATGCTTGATGTGGAAGGGCTCCGTAGGCTTTACAAATTTCAGCTGCAAGTCAATTAGAGAAGCCACACATCAAATATCAAATCCATGCAAAGCACAATGACAGCTGTTAGGGGTTATTACATGTATCACTCAGTACAAATAAATCAAGACAGTCATGCAATTTGTATTAGCAATATGGAATAACAGTATACACAATGTGCGCTGGTATCAGCACTGTTCACACTGCATAATCTCCTGGGCTAAGAGTTGACACAGTTAACCCAGGGTTAACCTGAGCCCAGGGCTTTAAGATTCATGCTGCACTTCTACTAGCCCTGGGTTAAATGTCTGTTGGAACACGTGACTAAAGTTTACATTCTAGAATGACACGTGACTACTCTTTAACAGCGAGCAGCACATGCATACTCATGACGTGACGAAGAAGTCGTGTGATTAGACAAAAAAAAGTGTGACGCAAATTCCAGTAGGGCTGCACAATTAATCGAATATTAATCGCGATCACGATTTTGTCTTCCAACAATTAAATTAACATGATCGACTGCAATATTGACATTTAAAATACTCCGCTCATATCAAATCAACAGCTTCCTAAACTAACAGCCAGCCACCAGGGGGGCGATCCAGATGTTTTGGATCCACTTTTGGGGAGCTGTCATGCCGCTGTGCGCGGCAGCCTGTGAAAAACTTATTTAAACTTATTTTATTTTGATTGGTTAACTAGCGGGAATGTAGCACGACATAGACGTGAAAACAGTCCTCTGTTGATTTAAAAAGTCCACAAAAGTTGATGTGAAAGTCCAAAAAACATATTTTGTCTCTAAAATCAATGAATAATATTATAAATTAATATTATTTTGGCCGTAATCTTGCAGCCCTAAATTCCATCGTTTACTTCAGTCGCGTTTCACACTGGCAACTTTCAGCCCGTAACCTCGAGGCTAACCCTACTCCGGAGCAGGGCCGGCAGGCCTGAGGCTAAGTGCAGTATGAAAAGCCTATTACTTAACTTTCTGCCTCTTTTTAAAACACTGAACTTCTGTCCGAAATGACGTCTCATCTCCAGAAACAACAAAAACTAAAATAGACTACTGTTAAAAGCATCTTTTAAAGATCCCCTTGCTTTAACTCTGACGGCTCATCTTTATCTGCAATAGACAGAGCTGCATATGTATATACTGTATTTCAGTTTCTGCTGCAGTTAAGTGAGAAAGTGAATATTTTTTCCTTCCTATGTCTTCATGAGAATAAGGCATTCCTCACCTCATGTGTGTCGGACGAGTTGTTGCGGATGTTGACCTTCAGAGAGCTGGATTCACCCGGCTGTGTGGCTGGGAAGGTGTAGAGATCCTGTGGAGAATACACGCCCCTCCGCACAGCCTCCTCCTGACTGACAATTACAAATTGTGTGCATTTAAACAGAAAGCAAAAACCATCATATCAGCAGCTACTCTAAAATAAAACCTACAGTACATTAAACTCCATAATTACAGTGAACTTCTTTAAAGAATGTTGATTTAAAATAATGACAAATATATTTGATGTATTGAGTACTGGATGCTGGACTCGTCTCCCCTCATGAAGACTGAGCTTACTGATATGCAACAAATTCTATAACCATCCATTTCTTTCATGCATTATGAGCGTCTAACAAATTGTCCAGCAGGGAGATGATAGAAAACAAACAGAGGGGGAATGACATGCAACCACAGCCCCGGCTGGATGTTGTAGTTCATAGTCTGTGCCTTAAAAATCATTCCACTGTTATTCTAATAGCTGTCAAAGTTAAAGGGAGATAATAAGACATTAACTCAAATTCGTGTTAACGCCACCAATTTCTTTAACGCATTAACGCAACTTCTGACTGACCGCTGTTTTTGACTGTTGGGCTTGATTTTACCATGTTATGATTTGGGCATATGTTTTATGCTAAATGCAGTTCCTGTGAGGGTTTCTGGACAATATGTGTCATTGTTTTGTGTTGTTAAATGATTTCCAATTTGCATTAACATAAAGCAGCATATTTTCCCACTCCCATGTTGATAAGAGTATTAAATACTTGACAAATCTCCCTTTAAGGTACATTTTGAACAAAGAAAAAATGTGCGATTAATTTGCAATTAATCACGATTAACTATGGACAATCATGCAATTAATAGGGATTAAATATTTTAAATCAATTGACAGCCCTTGTTATTCTCCTACACTGGCTCATACGTCTCACCATATAGATCATGGTGGGGGGTCGTATGCTTGTTTAGTCTTAGCTATCCCAGGTCTCACCTGGTTTTGCCTGCTGAGGAATCAGCTCTCTTCCTGGTCTTGACTGAGGCCTCTGTCTTCACCAGAGAGCAGTCTCCTTCCTGTGGTGCTTCCACTGGTCCGGGCTTTATTCCCTTTAGACACACAGACACAACTTAGGATGCAAAAAAAAAAAAAAAAACATGCCACCGCCATCTCCGACCTACTTCAAAGCGGGTTAGTGAAACACTACTGAGAGGAAACATCCTCTAACATCTTTCAAGTATATCATGAACAACTTACTGATTGTGAGACGCATCACTACTAATCATATTCAGACATGATAAAAACTAAATGTGAAACACATATTCAGACCGCCAGGTACAAATCTAAATCAAAGTAAACTGGAGTCACAGATTAGCATTTAACACCACTGCAGGATCTGGCGCTCCACTTTTAACACTACATCTAAGAAATACGGCAACAACAAAAGCCCCTACCATCACAGCCACTTAACCTACTTATGTGGAGCCATCTATCTGACATCCCACTTACTGTGTATGTATGCTCTTAAGTTAACTGGGTCTGTCATAACACTTCACATTAAAGCGGAGCACACGCGAAGCCTGCAGGCCCATCTCAGCAGGGTGGCTCTCCTTACCATCCCACAACCCACTTTTCTCATTTGTTAATTCTGTCACTTACACTACAAAGCCGTAGTCAAGGTACTACAGTACCACACACGCTGGTTTTTAAAACTGATTAAGGTAATGACGCCGTCTAATGCTTTAAAGTGAGTGTTTTCCAAAGCCAGCAATGGTCATGTACACAAGGTTCGGCCGAGCTCCAGACTAACTTTTTACATCGGTTGCATTGGTGCAAAATCACTGCGCCAAATTATTAAATTTGTATTATTGCGCGGCAATAATACATTTAAAGCATTTTGTCAGTTCTCAGAAATATAATAGTCGATACCAATACCAGTGAAAATCCACGATTCTCCGTAACAATTATATACCATAGTAAAAAACAACAGTAAAAAAATATATCTATTATCTATTTTATATTGCGGTGAAAACATCTCCTTCAAACATCTGTATTTATTCAAGTTTCTCGCAAAAAACTACATTTTACAAGATTACATTTTGAACTCACCATGATAACGTCACAATTATCAATGGCATGTCCCGTTAACTAGCTCTCATCCTGCTGATTTCAGACGCGTCAACAGTGATTTTTCAGTCTACCTACAGTACCGTCAGGTATCCACATGTTTACATATTACGTTGGTATAAGAGCAGCGTAATGTAACGTGCTCTGTCACTTGTGTGTGGACAAGTGACAGAGAAATGAGCTACGAGCAGATCAGCTGTTTGGGGATCGTCGGAGCAGAGAAGAAATTAGCGGTAAAGTTGCCTCGTGTTATTAAATGTACAGTAGTAAGTCTCTCACACACGAATACTCGCACATTTTGCCCTCCCCAGACAGACCTGCTAAATGTCAGGCGCACCAGTGCGACCAATGAAAATATTTAGTCGCACTTAACAGATTTTTGGTTGCATATGCGACCAAAATAATCGCAATCTGGAGCCCTGTTTGGTTTGAGAGTGAAACAAGTTGAGCAGTGAATGAATATCATTGTTTGTTGTAGACACAGTCTGATAAAGATGGAAGATAAAAGTTGTCTTTTTACTTGGGAAAGAAGTATGAAACGATGCAAAAGTATGAGGAGTGTACTTCGTTAAGGTTTAGATAAAGCATGGCTAAGGAGAGAAAATAAGAAAACAGTGATGATACTATAACACAACTCAGAATTATAGTGACTCCTAATCTAATTAGTTATGAAATAGACAAAAGACCTCAACATAAAAACAGATGGAGCCACTAGTACATTTTTTAAAAAATGGTTTTGATAGTAACTGTATTTTGAGCTAAATTAAACCTCTAGCATAAAAAATTAACCTTGTCTTTTTCCAGTGTAACTCCTTTACTACAGAAGCACATTTCTCTATGTAATATGGTGTTTGAATCCCACAAAACTAGTAAATGAGTCCTCACAGTGCCACAGAGTTGGAAGCGGATTCTGGTTTTCTGCTGGGGCTCAGACACAGGGTGGCACTCCAAGTCCCAAAACTGGGCATAGTCCCCTCTGTCCCTGGGCAGGAAAGTAACAGGCACCTGGGAGAGCAAGAAAAACATTAGAGGAAACTGATTTAACCATAGAAATGTTTGTTATACTCGTATATGTTCTCAGAGGCTAACCTCTCTAATAATCTATCTATTAAAATTCCAGGAGTACTTAAAGACTTGTAAAGTGGCCTAGAATAGAAAAGTAGGTAAAGAAAGATTTGCTGACGATTGTTGGGAGGGGAGAATCGGTCCCAAAATCGGCTTGATTCTCGTGTAGTGTACTGTGTACCCGGCATAACCTAATCAGTGGAGCATGGGTTACTGTTGGTCCTTCTCAGCTAAGAATGGCCAGAATCACAAGATTGTTTTCACAGTAACCCACGTCATATGCAGTAAATCTTGTCTCATCTATTTACAACAATTTGCAAGTAACCCACGTCATCATATGCAGTAAATCTCGTCCCATTTATTTACAACATCTTGCTCTAAATATCCTAGTGGGATGCGAGTGCCTACCTGTATCTTCTCATAGTCCCCCAGAGTGCCTGAGACCCTGGAGCACCTGAAAGCAGTGTAAGTGGCCCGGTAAACATCTCCAGTGTTGTCAACCCCCTGAGGAGAGAGAGAAGGGACAACAGCTTAAACCTGAGTCACTGCTATCACTCTATGGCCCGTAATAAGACAAAACAACAAGACAGAAGAAGAAAACATCTGGATTGTGAGCCTACAAAATAAACGTGAGTCATGAGACAAAAGAGAAGAATTTAGCTACAAAACAAATAAAAGCATTTGATTCCTGAGGAGGGATAATAAAGAGAAGAACAGTTAACGGAATGAAAGTGTTGACAGAAGAAAGAGATGATTATAAAAAAAAACTGCAAGAAAAAAAGCACCTTGACATATGGAGGAGCAAATGATGACAGGTACCACCTCACTTCCACTTCCCCATTCTGCACCTCCAGCTGGGACTCTGATGTAGAAGAGCAACAGAGAGTTTAAGTCTCCCACAGGAATACACACAGTCTGCTGCCTAGAGCAGCTGTTCTCAACCAGTTGGTGGGCCTCAGAGCGCCATCTAGTGGGCTGCGGAGGAACTGCCAAATGGTTAGATTAAATAAAAAAATTACATTTTTTTGGTAATTTACAAAGATAGTCATTATTATATCTAAATGTGCTAAAGAATTCACGTGAATAAAAAAAAAAATCAAATAAAAATGCATAATTTCAATGACTTGTTATGTTTGAATATCACCACACCAATCACAACACATCATCGGGTAGAGACAAACGTGTTCGCTAGCTAATATTCTCGGATGCGGTGACACAAAACGGATCAGTTCTTGAAACGAAAAAAAGTGATATGGGAGACAACCCTGCGCCACTAAAAGCGTGTGGTGAGGAAATATGACCCTGAAAACATTACATATGGATTCATAATGTATTTTGGTCACTACAGCTGACAGTCGCATATCACATATTTACAGTACAGGTTATTTTTTCTCCTTTTTTTTGTCATGTTATGGTTTTTTTTTTTATGTATTTGGGAAGGTGGTTCTCAGAATTTTTTTAACAATCAGAAGTGGGCCTTAAAGGGAAACTTCGGTATTTTTCAACATGGACCATATTTTGCCATGTTTTTGTGTCTGACTGACAGGGACAACAATTTCTGAAACTGGTCCAGAGTTGAGGGAGAGCGCTGTAGACGGCAGCTGCTCACTGGCTTCAATATGGTGCTGTTGGGGCAAGCTGGCACCATCATTTACCTCCACTACAGGTGCTCGTTTTTGCCATGACAGGCTCTGATTGTTATTCTAAGAGAGGCTTTTTGCTGCAGGCTGTGAAAGAATATGAGAGATCGTTTTGTAAAAGCTAAAAAAAAAAGGTCTCATGGAAAGAGTGGCGACCGGAGGGGAAGCCTACTTTCCTTTCCGGTACCACTCGTTGACTTCTTGCTTATCCACAGAATAATTTGTTTCTACGCCTCCTGGCGTTTCGGTTTCATACTGCAACGAACAACACGATAAGCATAAACGCCTGTGCGCATGCTCATAGCGCGCGCCATCTACGGAGGCCACGGTGTCGCGTGCCGGTGTAAACAAAGCTTCAGGCTTCTAGATGATTGTTTTAAGGCTGCTCAGGCTTGACCACAATGCACTGCTCTATTGTACAGCCCAAATGTGGGTGAACAGAGAAACGTCTGTACCTGATGTTTCCCCCGAGGGAGTGGTGGCGAACATGATGGTCTTGTTGCTGATCTCCACCAGGGCTTGAGGTGCCTGTGGGGTCTGCGGGGGTAGTGATGGTTTGGCGGTGAGCCTGGCCACAGGCAGCACTGGGGTGGCGGCCTGAGGAGGCAGGGCCGACAGAGTGGTGTCTGCTGGGGCCGCGGACACATCCAGAGCCAGGTCCCCACGAATCTGGACCTTAATAAACTGAACCAGGAGTCGCAACGCACACACATTTAGCTCTCGTTACGTTCTCACAGCACAACACACGATTCATGATTGACTTGAGGTTTGAAAAGTGTTTCATACCTTCTGTTGACCGTCACACTGGACATAAATCTGCCCACTCCATGGCAGCAGGGTAGATTTAGTTGCTAGTGAAGGGTTGGGGCTGATCAGAATCTGCAGGTGGCACCTTGTTTAGCAATAAGAAAGAAAAAGGACACAAGTGGAATAATTAAAATCACATGTACACACCAGTGGAGGCTGGTCCATAGAGACAGAGGAGGCTGCTCCTACTCTATTTTATAACGTGAGGTTTATCCCCATACAGAGACTGCAGTGATTGTTTATTAGAAATCTTGTAAGTCGTTGTTTTACTGCTTAATAAGAAAGCAGAGATAAGCCAAACACAGCTGACTCCCCAGTAGGAAGAATATGTTTCTCACTACATCCACAAAATAATAATAATAAAGCCATAACTGCCCTGTTTCAAAGAGATGTTGATATGTCATCATGGCATATTGGAATTGATTTATGAATGATATACTCTACAGGCTATTGGAAGAAGGTCTGGATTCTTCCTCATAAATACCTAATATTGAATAAGGTTAGGGAAGTGTCCTTCAAAATTATTCATAAATATTACCCCGTCAATCACTACATGCAGAAATTAAAAAAGACCTTTGCAGATTTCTCATTGATCATATCTTTAAAGACATTATTATGGGAAAATGTGGTGTTTGGTTTCCCAAAACAATATTATCTTATAATAAATTTGATTTTAATCTTTTATTCATTAATAAGAATTTAACAATAAATACCTCTTTTGTTGTTTTCTTGAAGGATATTGAGCAATATGTGAAACCACTTTCTAATTTGACTAAGAAAAAGGCTATTAAGACACTCAATATATGTAGTTTTTAATATTTTTGTTTAGTGTGATATACCTCTGGCTCTTTTGTTATTGTTATACTGAACGTAAATTATGTTCTATTGTTTAATAAAGAAAGAAAGTAGAGTTAAGTAGCCAACTAGTGTAAAATAACATGACGCTATAGGTTGGATTTTCTCCTGTCCTCCCCAATGTTCTGAGTCACCAGCCGCCACAGTCACATAGGATTAGGGTCACATTAGGTTTGGACCTTCTTCCTGTGATTATTCATTTAGTGAATGATGACAATAGTTGTAAAGGGCTGCACTGCCACTGTTACATACATATACCTCAATGTTTACTATATGGTATAATCACCTACACAGTGGGGTAAATGCAAATAAAACGAGAGAGATGAACAGAAATTCTTACTGAGGCTCGATGACTCCATGCTGAGGGGTGATGGTGAGGCAGTGAGCGGGCCAGGACAAATCAAAGCTCAGCTCTCTGGATGTATTGTTCCGGATCTGAACCTGACTGGTGGTGGCTGCACCATCTAAAAAAAAGAAACCAACAGCATTGACAAAAGCTAATTTGTGCAGCTACAAATCAGATGTCATTACAGAGTCTTTCACTTAAGGTTTATAGGTGATTGCTTCACCAACCATACTCTAAGTCTGTGGTGGGATTCAAAGCTAAGGTGATACAATCCCAAATAACATGCTTTTGAAATCTAGATTCTACTCACTGATGGTGGGAGCTGCAAGGACAAGTTGCTCTGGGTGGATGGTCCAGGACTCAGGCTGCCTGTGTAATGGCTCTGAAGCCTGAGGAGGGGAAAAAAAAAGTCTCTTTAAAATGTCAAATGCAGTGAAACAAATGTTTTCATATCATCCAGTAGAAACAACATCTCATCACTCAACACAAGAAACCATTAGAGTCCATTAAAGAGGGCATATGGTACCTTTAAGGAGGGCTCTGCCACTCTCAGGGCTGGACCTTGGGGACCTTTCACTGGCAGCACGTCCAGAGACACATTGCCATTTGTCAAACCGCTGGGAATTACACAACAACATTAAACTGTAAATTGTGTTTGTGTTTAATGTATCGTAGTATATTAGAGATGTATAGAAATAAGTCTGACGGTACCTGTCTGTCTCTGAACCGTGTCTAGCAGAGGGCAGCAGCAGCAGCAGCTCCGTGTGATCACTCTGCTCACACTCTGTGCTCTTTGTACTCCCCAGCAACGACACCACCACCTTACTCATGTTTCCATAGAAAATGTGAGCTTCATTGGGCCGTTGGGGCAGGTCGTAGGCTACAGAGAAGGTAAATTATTAGTGAGAGCAACAAATATTTTAGACATGTATTCCAACATCCTTTTAAAATTTAATCTAGTATTCTCTCTGTACCTTTATAATAACTGTTTCAACAACCTCGGTGTGTATAGAGCATACGATATAGAAGCTTTGATGAACTGACTACAGGGTACAAATCACTATTCATCAATTAATCAGCAATAGAACAGCAAACTGAGATGTGAAAACATTGTAATCGTATCTACTGAAAGGTCCTTTTGAACAGGTTTTCAGACTCTGTTTTGTCTTTGACTAGCATTATAATGACATCTTACTCTCTGTCACATTTTCTTCTCCAAGGAATTTCTCATTGAAGTTGATGTTTTTCAGCAGACTGTTTTCAGACAGAGCCTTCCGCACAGCCTCTGGTTTGCTCTGAAGCAATCTGAAAAGACAAAATGCACAAACACACTGTAGGGGAAAATAAAACATCTTTCTGACAAAAGCAGAACAATCTGGAATTGGATCTATTCAGGAACAATGTATGTGTTTATTTGAATTTATAGTCCAGCATACAAATCATCTGTAGGAGGAGTATCAAACAAATATTGCTTTGTGCATAACAAAGCTGACCATAGACAATACTTTTTTATCTTATAGTGGAAATAAGAAAATAAAGGAATTGCTGGTCTGACGAATGTCAACAGTTTTAGTTCCTCTGCATTGTTCTTATGCTGCGTTCAAACCAAGAGCTAAGTCCCAGATATGTCAGAAAACCAGACGCCGTCGTGCCTGGGTTTATAACATCACCCGGCGGCGCTCTGTGAATTTCACCGAGCTGCATTCACTTACACTGTATCTAGCGAGCCACACGTCGCTACTGCAGTATGAACCTAAAGATAAACAGGTTGTGCTGTGATTTAATTACAATAAACGGATCAAAAGTATGCCGAAATAGCTAAATAACGATACAAATTTGAAAAAAGTCTGAATTCATGCTTTGTCAGGTCTGTCTGCAAGACGACAATCAAACAACTTTTAAATTGCTTGTTTTCTGAATGGAGTTCGGATTGATCAGTGATAGGCTATGCAGCTGCTCCATCAACACTAAAGATTAAGTGATCTAGGCATAAATACGGCAGCGACGTTGTTGTTTATACCATAGACAGTCTGTGGTTTATACACATACATTTATACATAGAGTTTGGTCCGGTCTATGAGGTACTATCGGTCTCACCTCCTATACTGCGTCCTGGAGACCTCATCTCCACAAAACAGACAGATAGTAGCCAGCAGTGCATTGGCCGACTGACACAGGTTCTGTTCTCTCTGGGTGGACTTCATTAGCACAGTGATCACCTACAAACACACACAAATATTATTACCAACAAGGTCATATTACAGCATATGCAAAACAAGCAGGAGGAATAAGATGTATGTTTTACTAATTCAAGGGCATACTTTATTCACATTAAATCCTTCCTCTATTATAATCGTTAATTTTGGTGTCTTGTTTAGCACTTGAAGAAATGTTTCTTTCCTGAACTAGAGTGGTTCATATCAGTTGCATCAACTCTCCTACCTCTTGTGTCCTTTCCTTAAGTACAAACTGTGACGGGGCGAGGCTGATGACGGAGGGCTCCATAACTGATCGTGTCTGCACATCAGAGAAGGCCACGGCTTTGATGAAAGCTGCTCTGGAGCCAGTGTTCCTCACGCACAGACACACTTTGCTGACACGACCAACGGCGATGTCGGTCAGCGTTGCCACATAGCCGTCTGCCTGTTTTCTCTGGTCCTCCAGGATGATGTTGCTCGTCCCACCGTAGCCCGACAGTGGAATCTGAAGATGAGAAGTATGGGAACCAAATTATTATTTGTTAATATTATTATATTATACGGTAAAGAAAATGCTGCAGGGAAAGAGAGTGAGAATGTACAGAGGGTAAGTGAGAGAAATGCAAAGTGATAGATGACTACAGAGAAAGAAGCCAGAGATCAAGGCAGGCAGGATCGAACCGGTCACATCCTTACAGTGAATTTGACCCCTGGCTGTGAAGCCCGGACTCCAGACTGTTTGATCTCCAGCTTGGCCAACATGCACGCCACCCTGGTGGGAGCAAAGAGCAGGTGGACGGTCACGTCTTCTCTGGGACGAATGGACAGCTCCCCATGTCGGGTCAGACGCTCTTCAGGACTGAACATACTCTGGAGCTGAGGGAGAAACAAGTTCATATACTTCACATCTGAACAGTGTAGACATTCCTTAAGCAATTAGTCAAATTATCTATTATGGTTTTATAGCATTCCTGTTTTATCAGATGGACTATAAATTGCCAAAGGTCAGGAGAGAGGGTTACAAAATTAGACCCTCGATTTTAAACATCAAAGTGTGTTTACAGGTCTTGGGGGGCCTCTTTTCTATCTGGTTTTAGCTTCATGTATGTGTGCGGTCCAATTGGTTGTACAAAGAAAATTCTGATTAAATAAAACCACCTTTAGTCACAAACATTTACACTAGATCGCTGATTAACAAACAAAGGCTGTCAAAGTTAACGCGATAATAACACGTTAACGCAAGTTCGTTTTAAAGCCAACATTTTTTTAATGCATTAACACAACTTGCGATTTTTAGGTTGTAGCGGGCTCAGTTTTAAAGCTAAAAAAATGCTCTAAACTCACTATGTGAATGAAAATGGGTTCTATGGGTACCCACGAGTCTCCCCTTTACAGACATGCCCACTTTATGATAATCACATGCAGTTTGGGGCAAGTCATAGTCAAGTCAGCACACTGACAGCTGTTGTTGCCTGTTGGGCTGCAGTTTGCCATGTTATGATTTGAGCATATTTTTTATGCTAAATGCAGTACCTGTGAGGGTTTCTGGACAATATTTGTCATTGTTTTGTGTTGTTAACACACAAACACAAGACACTTTGGAAATGAACTCTGCAGGTGATTCCAAGCAGGACGTCAAAACACAAAAACACGATATGAGGATGCTCTGAACAAGTAAGAATAGAGATGAGATGTTTATCAAATTTCAAATGTGCAAATATTACAACCTACCTGAAAACAGTCCTGGTCTTGACCCCGAATAAGCAGCCGTAACTGCTGCGTGGCGTTGGACGAGTTGTTCCTCAGAACCAGCTTCTGTTGGCTGAAAAACAATGGCAGCTGTTGGTTATGTGATAAAAGTTAGTGTGCAGGAGTTCTGCGTCAATCATGATATCTTTGACAAACTTTGAGTTGAGACGGAGAGTCATTATTTAAGTGAACGGTCGAGTCAAACCTGGATGCAGTTAAACCTTTAAAGAATGCATCCACTCTACGGGGGATTAAGCCTTCTTACTGCTGTCTGTACTTTACCTCCCTTCAATGAGTATAAATAAATTGTGCATTATGTTGAAATAGCTTCTGAGAAATAACACTCCCTGTAGACAGCCTCTGTCCCTTCTCATGAATAACATTATACAACCCTTAATAGAATAAGGTGGACCACTGGGCCTCCAGTTTTTTATTGATTTCTTTCCAATGAATAAGTGATAACTAGAAAAGTATTTTTTCTGTAATAATGAAATGAATGAAGAAGTGAAAAGTTGCTTACACAGCTCGTCCCAGGGTGACCCCTCCCCAGGCTACGAACTGTTTATTAGAGAGGATTGGTGGAACATTGTTGGCAACACCGGGATCAAAGACGGCAGCAGAGGGAACGGCAGGTTCTTCTGGGACAACGTCTCCTTTCAGGGTTACCTCATACTGAGGACCTGATGGCAGCACCAAGATGGTGAGCAGGCTGCAACACAACAAGCACGACCAAGTCAATCCCAATTGGTGAGCTGAGACGTCCACTGAACTTGTGACATGTTTTGGGATATTCAAGGAAATGACTGATGCTTATGAACATAATCATAATCATAATAACACACTTACTTGATAATTTATACAAAAGT
This sequence comes from Sebastolobus alascanus, assembly GCA_916701645.2. Lineage (NCBI taxonomy): Eukaryota > Metazoa > Chordata > Actinopteri > Perciformes > Sebastidae > Sebastolobus > Sebastolobus alascanus. The sequence goes on along the minus strand of CAKAOJ020000101.1, from coordinate 4,858,179 downwards.
CTGTATATAAAATGATTTTTTTCCCCCAAATCTTTTTTTTTTTATTGTTTTCTTTTTGCAGACATAGCAAAGGTCATCTTATGACAAATGTAGAACATAACTCACACAAAAGGGCAAGAAATAATAAATACAAATAAATAAATAAAATTAAAAAATAGTAATAAAATAAAATCATTTAAAAAAGTAAATAAATAGAAAATAATAAAAGAGAGAAAAATATCTATAGAATAGAAAAGGATTTAAAAAGATATATTTTTTGCAACTTAGTAGCAAAATCTAACGAAACAAAGTTTAGCCTTTCAAAAACAACATTTTCACTGCAGTCAAAAACCTGTTTGCTCTCCCGCTTGACGCACACAAAGGGAGGCCCGCTCCTGTGTTAACGGAGCGGCCTAGCAGCAAAATAACAACATCATAAATCACATTTATTTAACCACATTAACAAAAAATCAATTTCAGCTCTAATGCTATTATAGTAAATCAATTAAGTCGTTATGCATCTGCATTCGCTCGGCAAATCTGTCAAGACGTCATCATTTTATTCATGTTGACGAATCTGACGAGTTCTACTCATTAAAGAAAGTTGATATATTAAAAAAAAAAAAAAAAAAAAAATAGTAACTCATTTCATACACTTCAAATTGAAGATTTAGTTTCAGGATTTGTAATTTGTTTTAGGGTGATGACGTCGGGGGGCTTAGCTTTTCTTAGATAAAAGTAGGGGGGGCTTCAAGGAAAATAGGTTTAAACATGGTCACACATACAAACGGCCAACATTTCAGGTTCCTTCAGCTAAAATCTTGTGGTGTTGACTGGGTTTCTCTAATAATCTTACTCCCATTATGAAATGCATGGATGGAACTGTGGTTTCTCATTTACAGAAGTTCTGTACTGTTGGTTACTGCAAAAGCAATAAATGTTTGTATACCTTTCTCGATATTTCCTGCTGCCCTGTGCTTTGAAGGAGACAATGATGCCTTGCTCTTCTCCCATTCTCAGCGACAGTTCATCCGGTGTCACAGAGAAACTGTCCTCGGCATCACTGACCTATAAACAAAAATGAAAGAGACGATGAGAGGGGATATAAGTGAGAAGAAGGGGGCCAAAGTATGGATGAGACAGCAAAATAACAGTGGGTTGAAAGTTGGGAGATGGAGAATAAATACAATGGAGAAAGCAAGAAAAATAGGAGCAAAATATTAAAAGATCCCCACTGTAGGTGCCGTAGTCTGAGCCCAAAATGTCACAGAGGCTTACCCAAATCCCAGATCTAATAAGAAAAGTAAAGGTCAGAATTACCTTGAGTTTCAGCTGCACGTCAATGTTTCCAGCATTCTTTAATGGCAGCGTCTGTTGACTAGATTTACCCAGTGGAGCAGACAGGCTGACAGTCTAGACAAAAGTAGCACAGACAGAACTTGACTGCCAACTCTTCTGAGGCCAAGAAAAGTTGAACAAGGAACGAAACATGATGATAAAAAGGCTGTTTTACGTCAAACTTTATGTCAAATACAACTGGAGTTCTGCATCCCATCAGGTTAACTTTCAAAAACAAATTAAAAATGACCAAGAGTTAAAGCGGTCTACAAATTCACGACTCATTCTTCATCTGCCTGCGGCTCTGTAAACTGCTCATATATATCACCATTATTGGCTTTGAAGAATTCAGAATTAACCTTTTGTACATTTGCATGACTCGTCGTTTTTGCAATTACAAGATGCCCCCTCTCTATGGCCAACACCGTCTCACCTTCAAGTTTACCTAACTTAGCTAATTTTGAAATAGTTAGAGGCTCACTGCTCATAAAGGGATAGTTCGGGTGTTTTGAAGTGGGGTTGTATGAGGTACTTACCCATAAGATGACGGTCGGCATGGCCCCCATCGATATCCGTTTAAGTGTACGTTATATTTAGAATATTTTCACCACTTTACCTTGCTGTCAGACAACGGAGAAATGAACTGAAAGTGAAGTTATCTATGCTCTCTTCAAAGCCAGCAGACTCCGTTGTCAAAAACAGTATACTGTAGTTAAGTTTCACTGTCACTTCAGTTCCCTGTTGGGGAATATTCTACATATAGCGCACACTTAAACTGAGATTGAGTTTTTCTTTTTAGGTGAGCCTTTCTTTAGGGGGCTAAAATATGTTTTGCTGCTGCCCTCGTCCACAGCAGCTGATTCTACAAACTGGGGGCATGCCAGCCGCCGTCTACTGTATGGATCAGTACCTCATACAACCCCACTTCAAAACACCTGAACTATCACTTTAACACAGAAATCTGAAGTAACTAATTAGCTTAATTGTCCAAGTTGGTCACGGATATATCAGAATAGTCCCTGTGTGTGTGCTTCTCTTAGACCAGTGTCACCTACTTTCTCCTTACATTATCTGTAAATGCAATGTAGTGTTGTGCAGAGATACACTATTAGTCTGAAAAGTGCCACCTGACTACCTGCAGGTCTTTAGGAGCGTGGACCCTTGCAGTTCCAGACCTGGCCCTGAGGGGAATACTGCTGATCACATGACTAGGACCGGGAGAGTCCACTTCAATGTCCACCCGAGCACTGTAGTCATCAGCCGGACCGAGCTCTCCTGACGAGCACAACCACAAAGAGTTGAGGGTTATGTTATGATTTGAGCATATTTTTTATGCTAAATGCAGTACATGTGAGGGTTTCTGAACAATCTTTGTCATTGTTTTGTGTTGTTAATTGATTTACAATAATAAATATATACACACATTTGCATAAAGCATCATATTTGCCCACTCCCATGTTGATAAGAGTATTAAATACTTGACAAATCTCCCTTTAAGGTACGTTTTGAAGAGATAAAAATATGCGATTAATTGTGATTAATCATGGACAATCATGCGATTAATCCCAATTAAACATTTTAATCAAGTGAAAGCCCTAGTAAATGATAATAAATAAATATATAAATAAATACATATATTTAAAACAATATCTGCATTTTTATTCAGTTCTCATGAAAAATTACTTTAAAAAAAATACTAATACTGATTTACCCCCTGGAAATTGCCCCTACAACAAACCTCTTGATCCCCAGGAAACACTGGATTATTATATTTTAAATGACATATTAAATAGTTAACACGTCCCACTGCCTTTAGCATGAATGACGTCAACAGTTAAAACCATCAAGTGTTATTTAAGTATTCAATTCAGGTTGATTACCTGAAGAAACGGTGTACTTCTGGGGGGCCTTGAAGTGAACCCAGACCATGAAGCCCTGTGGATTCTGACAATAAAAAAAGTACAATTCATCATCTAACTGATAAAACCTGTTTCACAGAGCTTAATATGTGAGATAGAGAACTGGAACTGTGAAACTGGGTTACCCATATCTCTGCCTCTCTTTCAGAAATTAATCAAAAACACATTGATTCATTTGGTAAATACCACAACTACCTCGGCAAACTAAAACACGAAACAAAAACATGCAGCATGAAATAATAATAAGGTTGTAATGATTCTAACCTCTCCGTAGCTGGCGTGCATCACGTGATTCATCACCGAGGAAGAGGACACTGGGGTCATGTGTCCGGCCTGCTGCGTTGCCTCAGATGTAACGGTGACAGGGTGCTTGGAGAAGGTGAAGCATCGCCATGCTGTAGCGTTCTGGAGAAATGAGATGGAAAATGGGATCTACTCAGATACTATTTATGATGCTCACTGCTGTGCAAGGATGAGTTGTGATACCGATAGCGATACCTGGGCTTTGGGTATCGGCCGATACCGAGTACCGATCCGATACCAGTGTTTAATGAATAAGCTGTATGCCTCACTATGTGGAAGTGACTGGGACCTTTCTTTTATGTGTAAGGCAACATCAGGCTTGACTTAAACATCGCTTTCCTAACTTTGTAAAACAAAATGTAACAAATAAATACATAGATAACATAACATAAATATAGTGAGTTGTCATTTATTATTAAAATAATAAATTGTACACCAACAACTTGGCAACAAAAAATAAAAAATTAACAGTATATAATGTATATAGTATATGAACATAGAATTGAAATTGAAAAGATTGGCCCCATTGTCACTGATATCTGATCCAGCTATTTGAGTCAGTATCAGCCCAATATCAGATCTGGTATCGGTGCATCTCTACCTAGAACACCCTCAAAGTTAAGAAACATAAAGACCAGATTTATGCTGGATTTAGAACCAATTGCATCCAGTGTTGAGATAACTTTTAACGTTCACTTAAACATTGTAGGAAGAGACCACTCAAAGATATTTTATTTGTACTTATTTACTCTCCGTAATGTCAAAACACAAATAAAACTCTTTAGCTTTCGCTCTGACTTCAGCTTAGATGAGGTTTAAACTTTATGGTAATAGTATTGTATGTCACATGATGCTTAGCCCTCAGAAGCTGCATTCAAATGTGCACCTGTGTTTCAGCCTTTCACAGTTGTAACATGTAGAAACCACATAGCCGCCACTGGAGGTCACTGTATCACTGCTGTGGATCAGTATATGTGTCTTTGTAAGTGGTATAAGAATATATACAGAAATGTACTGTTGACTCACTGCGCTGATGACCAGACGGATGGGCACTGTAGCATGAGTCCTGTTGAGCAGTTTGAGAGGAAGGGATTTGGCACTGCCTCCTGGAAGGTCTCCAAAATCCAGACAGCCAGATTTGCTTACATCAACCTGAGAAGCAAAATTAATTTGAGGTCCTGTTTTACGTACTATGCAACATATTTAAATTTCATATTTATATGGGTCATTCAGTAAAAGGCGGGAATAAGCAACTTCACTTCTACATTATTTCAAAACACCACGTGTCTTTTTTTTTAACGATTTTGAAATCTATTTTTAAATGCCAGAATCGATATATTTGCTTCATGAGTCTATGCGGAGGTAGAAGGATATACTGACATTTATATTAAATGCATTCAAACGGCCCCGATGGAGCTGACCATGGATGTATAAAGAGAACGGAGCTGACGGGAGAGCTAGAGACGGACTTGGAGAAGTTAGAGGAAGTATACAAGTGTGACTGGTTTTCAAAATAAGGTGTTAACAAAAGGAACTGTATATACAAAATACATATATGGGAATAAGATTGATTGGATTATATTCACCAGAAATATAAAACATTACATGTCCCTTATAAATTAAAAAGAAAATACCACTAATTTGTGAGGGAAAATTTTTAAAATATTATATTATATTCCAAAATAAAAGTCCCTAGAAGTGTATTCAACTTTTTCCAATGGCCTAGTGTTAAAAAATACAATAAATCGTAATATCGAATCGCAGTACTCAAAAATAGCAATATATAAAAAAAACGGCACCCAAGTATCATGAAAGTATTGACTCGGGAGATAGGTGCATCGTCCCAGACCTACCTCTAGTGCAGGATTCTCTGCTATGGCAACCAGCACCACCCTTTTAGCAAAGATATTGGCCCTGGCAGCAACCTCCGTCTCCGCGGATGCAGGCCAGGAGCAAACACTGAAGACACACTGGTAGACACCAGCCTGTGGAGGGATGAACAACAACTTCTGCTCCTCTGTACTCTTGGGGGCAATGATCGTCTTGTTCTTCACTATAAGCCACTGGTACGGCAAGCTATCCACCTGTAGGGAGTGGCATCGAAGACAGAAGAAAATGTGATAATTAAATACGTTTAGACATGCGCTTTGACACTGTATAGAATTCGTCCCCACTCTGTGCTTTCTGCTCACCTTCTCTCCATCAATGGCCAGGCTGGTGACAGTGATTGACACTTGCTGCCATCTCTCAGAGGGGTTGAAGAGACTGAGGGAGGTCTGTGAAGCGATGCCTACACAGCAGGTGTGAGGGAACCGCAGTTCTTCTGGCACCACCACTTGGCCTGAGGATGACAGTGGAACGGGGATAGCTTATACAGGGAAATGCTGCCCCTCCATGCAGAAGAAGTAGTCATGTCTTATTGTGAGTGAAATGAGATGCAAAGACTTGACATTTTTGCAGCAAATTACAAATTCAGAATTAAACTGCTGGTTGCAATTTTCTGATATGCACAAGAAAATGATTATCTCCCTGTATTTAACAAACTGTTAAATGTTAGTTAAGGTATGACAAAGAATATTAACAACAACAGTCAAATCTTATCATTTTTTTCTAATTTCAAGAGTGTACACACAGTATATTAAAATGGGTGAACGAAGTTAACTTTCCTATAAACTAGGGCTGTCAATCGATTAAAATATTTAATCGTGTTTAATCGCATGATTGTCCATAGTTAATCGCGATTAAATGCAAATTAATCGCACATTTTTTATCTGTTCAAAATGTACCTTAAAGGGAGATTTGTGAAGTATTTAATACTCTTATTAACATGGGAGTGGGCAAATATGCTTGCTTTATGCAAATGTATGTATATATTTATTATTGGAAATCAATTAGCAACACAAAACAATGACAGATATTGTCCAGAAACCCTCTCAGTTACTGCATTTAGCATAAAAAAATATGCTCAAATCATAACATGGCGAACTGCAGCCCAACAGGCAACAACAGCTGTCAGTGTGTCAGTGTGCTGACTTGACTATGACTTGCCCCAAACTGCATGTGATTATCATAAAGTGGGCATGTCTGTAAAGGGGAGACTCGTGGGTACCCATAGAACCCATTTTCATTCACATATCTTGAGGTCAGAGGTCAAGGGACCCTTCTGAATATGGCCATGAAAGTTTTTCCTCGCCAAAGTTTAGAGTAAGTTTGGAGCGTTATTTAGCCTCCTTTGCGACAAGCTAGTATGACATGGTTAATTTAGGTTGTCTAGTTTCATATGATATCAGCATCTTCACTCTAGCTTTAAAACTGAGCCCGCTTCAACCTGAAAATTGCAAATTACGTTAATGTGTTAGAGAAATTAGTGGCGTTAAAACAAATTTGCGTTAACGCGTTATTATCGTGTTAACCTTTGACAGCCCCAATATAAACATAAGAATAGTCCACTGCTACCTCTCAGTTCCTCAAGACCACCTGCCATCAGTGGGTCTGCACCATAGTGACTGTAGAGTTTCCCAATCATTCCCATGTCCTGCTGGCTCTGATGGTGTCTAGGGAGGAGATGTGACCCAGCAGACCCAGAAATCCCCAGCGGACCTGCTGTGGGATGGACGTGTCTCACTGTGAGATCACCGTTTGGTATGCCTTGGGGAAAAAAGGAAGAGGAGGCAGAATCAATTTAACAAGTATAGTTTATGGATAATTTTTGTGGGTATTTTAAGTTTTTGTAACTCAGCCCCTATATTTATGAAAGCAGAGAGAAAACACATGCCTGTAGAGGACACACTGAAGAGACCATTTCCTGTTGCTCCCACATGATAAACACCAGGATGTAATGGAGCTTCAGGTCCCAAATACTGCTGAGCCAGCTGAGAGTTGAAGAGAGCGCGTCCAGCGAGGAGGGACTGCATATCTCCTTGGTGGGGAATGTCAATCAAGCCAGCACATTGGGGCTTAAAGCTGGGGATGGGCACATAGTGAAGGCCCTCTGACGTGTAGGACGGAGGCATGCCAAGGCCACTAGCATACACCGATGAGGACACTGAGCTGGGAGCTCCCCACTGCTGGGAGCTCTGAGGAGCTGCAGTGCTGCTAGTTTGCTGAATGTTCACATTACTGCAATAGCCCGAGTCGACTTTAGTGAGCTGTCTTACATTGGAGTCCGAGAGGCGCTTGTGGTTCCTGCAGCCTGCTGAAAGATCAGCAGCTCTGTCCCCGGGGCAGTGGTAGTTACATTCACTCTGGCTGCGAGTGCAGCTCAGACCAGAAGCACTGCGCGAGGGCTCCGGGCTTTTACACTGCTGCGCCGGTAGTGGGTCCAGACTTTTAGAGTGCTGTGGTTGCACCTGGTCCAGGCTTTTGGGAAGGCCGAGAATATCGGGGTCAGACTGTGCATCTGGTTCCACAGGTGGAGTTGGACTGAATCTGATGATGGTGGTGCTCAGTGCCATGGTGCAGTTATTCTATGGACGGCAACAAGAAGAACAACCCAAGACAATTAAAGCAGCAGTAGGCGAGATTGGAGCAAATATGATTAAAAAAAAGTTATTTTTATAAAACAACCAATCAGAGCTGCATTTAGTTATATTTAAAATATGTAGAGTATGTGTATTCTAATCCTGTAAGCAATTACTTAGTAAAGAAAAAGAACCAATAAGAGTATCGATAAGAGTAGTAGTATCGATAAAATCCTAACGACACCGATCTCTACTCATGCAACAAGAACGGAGCTTTCAGTTCTGTTGCAGCCAAGGTCAAGTATGCTTCACTTTGTCCTACCGTACCTTTTGCCTCGCAGGTGAAGGCATGACAGTGCCATCATTCATTGAGATGTATGTGAGCCTGCTGAGACTAGGGCTGGAGCAGGTAGACTGAGGAGAGAGGTCATCACCTGGACGGTTGTCTGCCAGACCGCCGCTGGAGTACGTAGGTGACACCATGCTGGCAAGACGAGACAAAATGGGAACAAAGAAATACATGAATATTGACTCTAAATGCAAATGTACCATGTCTGTCAGTAGTAATGTGCAACAGCTTAACAACAGAAACATAAATTACACCAGACTGGACTACAGACTAAACTTTAAAGATTTAGGGGCCACGTCTAAAACGCATGGAAAATATCAGCCGTGCCGCTTTTTTTCTTTCTACTGTGCTTCGGAAGTTGCGCTCCTGCAGTTACTAAGCAACCAAAACCTGCGTGCTCCGATGACGATGATGATGAAGTTGTGGTAATTTAGCAGGAAGCCTCACTGACTAAACTAAACACAGTCAAATCAAAGATAAATGGATTTACAGCACATGAAATCCCTCAGAGTAGCTTTACACTTGATTTCTCTCTCTGTTTGGCTGACTTTTTAACCAGATGTTGTGACGTTGTTGGACGGAAAGGTTGAAGCCACTAAAATAGTCCGTGGGACAGATCATAAAGCTCTAGGTAGTCCTGCACTAAAATGATTAACTTCTCTTCCAGATATTTACGGAAGAAAGAAAAGATATCTGCCAGCTGTGATTGGTTACTCCTCGTCACATGACATGGGGTGCGTGCTGCAGCGTTTCAAAAGTTGAACTATTTTTATCTCGGGGTGCAGCCTCGAAAAATAGGCGCTTGGGAACACTTGCGCGTTTGAGCGTGCCTTCTGCTCGTCTACATTGAGAACAGTGGATTCGAGGGCGCAAAAAACGCTGCATGTGTACGGCCCCTAATGTGACAGTTCCTTTCTTGTCAGATAATCATTTCATCATATCATATACATTTATATTAAAACTGAAGCCAAAGATCTCTATTTACTAAAAATTACTAATATTCAATACATTATATTTATTGAGACAATGTGTGATACAATACCTATCAGCACTGGGAATGGAGGTCTGACTTGGAGAGGAGTGAGTAAGCGGCGAAGTGGACGGTCTGAAGTTACACTGGGTCTCCTCCACACAGGGCTCAGAAAAACCCTTCAGCACTTCTGAGAAAAAGAAAAGTTATTGTTAACATACACGTCATCTCAATATTCTCACAGGGGCAATACTTTCTAACCATATGGTGGCTACTGATCTCTACAGTTGTTTGAATAAGGGTGATGACTGTCCAGACAACTTGCATGAGTGCTGTTTAAATCAATATGTCTGGTTCATACTCACCAGATGCAGGGTCTAGTGGAGGCTGGGCGTTTTGGCAAGAGAAGCCGACATGCTTCTCCACAGAGCTACGAGGTAGTGGAGCAGCCACGATATTCCTGGGTTGTGCTTTCTTCTCTGGAGAATTACTCGGTCTGTCCTGCTGCTGCTGGCCTGCAGTCCTCGCCCTCTGTGGCGGAGAAGAGGAACCTTTCCTCAGGCCTGGTGGGCTTCTCGTTAAAGCAGCAAAGCCTTTATCACTCATTTGTGATGTTTCTAAGGAAGACCTAATATTGCTGGATGCTTGTGGGTTCAGTTCTACTAGCTTGACTCCATTTTCTGTGAGGCCTGAGGAACTACAAGTCTTGGTAGCAGAAGAAGTAGAGTTATCACATGCTGTCATTTCGTCTGCAGGAGGTGTAAAAGTGGAAGACTGCCCTGAGCCCACAGACCTTCTGCCAGAGCTGAGAGATGTGCGAGGACGAGGAATAGAGCTTCTTTTTGAGTGACCCTTATGACCTGGAGATGAGCTAGTGTTTAATGTCGTCTCTCCTCCTCTGTCTTTCTCCTCACTTTTTCTTCTTGTGGGCTTCGGTTGAGTCTCACTATCCAATTGCTGAGCTGAGCTCCCCTGTTCCTCAGGATGTCCTGCCTGAGGGTTCCTCTGGGAGCTGCTGAGGTAGTCAGCCCAGCCGGTCAGGTCAAAGGTCGTGTGTGCCACAGAGGCGTCACTGCTGCCCGACACGTCAGTCTGTTTCAGGTATTTCTCAATGTCGAAGGCACTCAGCTCTCCAACACAGGTGCTTCTCTGCAGCGTGTCCAGCATGCCGCTCTGATCTGGCTCAGAGAGGATCTACGTAGAGGGCAAAACATTGTTTTGTATTTTAAATTTTCATTTTAAGATGAACATTTCAAAAAGGGGAAGTTCAGAGGTCACACTTTCATTGTTGCCGATCTCTACATCACAAATACAGATCACAGTTTAAGTATTTAACTTGAGCCATCACAAAAAAATATATTTTCTTCGTGAAGTTCTACAGAGGAATGATTACTTACAAGGAAAAGTGTGTTTTTCAGTTGGTTCTAGTGAGATCTTTTTAATAAAGACTACATAAAGGATCAGTATAGTTCATAATATGGAATGTTGTGATTGGAGCACTAGTCTGGGGTTAAGATCTTGGATTACGTTTCATTCATAACCCCAGAAAACAAAAACTCAGATTGAGAGCACTTTTGTAGTGCATGGTAATGACCAAATCAAAATGCAAACTATTAAATATAAGAGTTATATTTGAAAAAAATCCAAAGCCTTACAGGTTCAGCTGTGTGTGGTTCCTCTGTGCAGTTGACAGAAGGACCAACAGGCCCGTTCGAGACCGGTCGATTCCTCGCCCTACTCCTCTTCGTCAGCTCCACGATCATGGCAGCCAGCTGCGATGGGTCGGTGCTGATGGACGCATCAGCAATGGCTGAAGCAATTGTGCTGATACTCAGCATCAGATTGCTGCGGTTATTGTTGGGGGACACACAGCTTTGGTTACCCAAGCTTGAATCAGAGCCAGAGCCCTCAATGTGGTCAGGTAGTGCAGCTCTAACAGGATAGTCCTAAAGAGGAGAAGAGGTTTTATGTCAGAAAGCCATATCACTGTGCATCGAGATATTGAAATGTCAACATATCCAAAAAGTCCCTGTACCTCCTGTTCACATGGTTCTAGATCAGTATCACCTTTCGGTGACATCCTTTCACCTGGTGCCTCGAGAGTTTTGTCCAGGTCCTCTGTAAGGAGATGATCACGAGTAACAGTCAGAAAAGCACAATGTAAATCACGTTAAAGTAAGCGAAACACAGAAAAGATCAGGTACTACTGTATGAGCCTGGAAAATGATTCTTCTGCCTCCGTAATACTGTGAACACACCTGGGTTGAGTGTTTTGTCTGCTTCGCTGATTTCCGTGGTGTCATTGTGAGGAGAGTCTCTAGCTGAGAGCTCTGACGGGTGAATTAGGGGAAATGGTTCCCTTTTCTCTGGAGAGGTAATGATGTAGCCAAAGGACGGCTAGAGGAACAAAGACAAAGCTTTTAATACAGGTTACAGTCAGAAGGACTTTAAAAGATAAGTAAATGCAACCTCAACTTAACACTGTACGAACTTGACTAAAAAATTAGCTGAAACACAATCAGCCCTGTCATAATTATTTCTGGACACCCCTGCCAATGAAAAAACATTGGCAGCTACACCTCGTCAGCGATCAGACGCCATTAGCATATCAATGTTGATGCACATCCCTTCTACAGCTTTATGTATGAATGAACAGCCTTCATATGACCCCCCCATCCCAAGAGACTAAGAGAGTTATATCTTTAAGTTCAGTAACAACCTAAGAAAGCAATTTAACTGACCCGTTTAACCCAATCAACATCATCAGTGCTGCCCAGACAGCCAAGGGCTTCAGAGCGTTGTCCAAAAAACTGCCCCAAAGTCAGTCGAAGGTAGCTTTGGTCCCCCTGCTTAAACTCTGAGGAGACCTGGGAAGCCCTCATCAGGACGTTGCTGTTGGTGGGGGCCTTCCAAGAGGAGTCACTGTTAAAGGTGCTGTTGCTGCTGGCTGGTTCAATCTTCTCCTCCTGTGTAAACGGCAATACTCACAATAAACCACAAGAGGTTGTGCTTTATAAAATACAGTGTAGCTGAGAGTTGTAGGAGTCTGTTAAGCCAAGTTCACACTAAAAGACTTTCAGAGTCGTAAGATCGCTGTACTGTTCACACTGCACAACTTGACGTCTTGTAATGAGAAGTCTTTAGGTCGTTTTGGTATTCAGACGACAAGAACACAGGCGAGAAATACAGGGTAAATGACGTGATACGACACGAGAGACACATTGCTGATGTTGTTGGCACGTGTTCACAAAATAGCCCGTTTCCACCGGTTTCCACTCTCTTGTTTGACTATTTATTCCTCTAGGTGCAACAACAACTTTGCTCCGTGTTGCAAATGCAACACATACAGTAAGTACCTATTGTTACAGGCGACCCCACCTCCCCCAGGTTTCCCCTCAACCCGTGTCTTGCGCTCTCATTGGCTGTAGCTCGTGGCCGGAGTCCTCGACAGGTCCGGATATTTAGCATGCTAGATATCTGGAATGTGTCTATGAGGCGTCGGCGAGCGTCTTTGAATAGTTCACACGTGTGCAATGATGTGCGAGCGGCGAGCCAACGCCGATTTGCCTCTGATCTAGTGCTTTTGTCGGGGAGCTCCAAAAAACTGTCGGGGAGCGGAAAATTAAAGTTGTGTAGTGTGAACCAGGCATTAGTATCTTCTCTTTCAATATAGCAGTTATATTGATTTGATTATGACATTGATTATAATCCAGGTGAATTTCCTGGAAAGAAAAACAAGACATTAAGACATGAATGACAAAATGGGACTGCTGTATACCTGCATGAATTGGTGCTCCTTCTCAAATTCCTCTTGATCCTTGACTATCTTTTCCATAGCATCACCTGCAAAGGAGGAAAAATTGGCCAAAAGTGTCTATTTATTGACAGTTCTCATCACAAACAAAAACATTACATTAGAGCAATCTCATAGTATTACAATAGAGCTGTGGACGTGGTACATACTGGCTGGAACAAAGTCCTCAGTCTGAAACTGGCCAATGTTCTCTGATGTCTTCCCATCAACCTCTTTCTCAAAGGAGGAGTAATATGCCAGGTCCGTCACCCACTGCCCTTCTTCATTCTGGTACACCACACTGTGAGTGGCATTGGCCACTGAGGAGACGAGCAATGCCGTTAACACATTACACCATGCAACAAGATGTATTAATCCAAACATCACAGATAAAGCCAACCTTGTTGAAACTCCAGCTCCAGGTTGTCTGGGCAGTGGTTCCACCCATCATCTGAATCTTCTTGTTCCTGGTGGAAGCTCTGGGAGAAATACTTGGGTTCCAGGGAGGTGGAAAGGGGGTTGTTGTCATCCTCACTGGTACTGTCCGAGGCCTCTGCGGCATTCACATTACCACAAGGCCCTCCCCTTAAGCCCAAGAAAGGCCTGGCACCATCAGGCTCATCTTCTCCATCATCATCATCATCATCATCATCATCATCATCCTCGTCATCACATTCAGGTAGCACCTAAGGGTGGGTTGGTTGACAAAGGTAAACAGGCTGCATAACAAGGAAAATTTGTCTGGATACTTGTGATAAAAATGTGTGATTAATCGCGATGAATTATGGACAATCATGTGATTAAATATTTTAATTGATTGACAGCCCTAGTCTGTATATAACTGTTAAATATTATACCTGGGAGAGGTGGAAGCTCCCCTGGGTGCCTTGAAGGTGGGAGAAAGTTAGGTTTGCTGAATCCTGAGGTCTCCTGAGTCCAGCTCCACTCCTCAGGTTGGCGGAGTCCAACAGTCGGTCAACAGTGGGTCCAGACTCTGTGCTCTCCATGGCATCCTGGCATTCAAATCAGAACCATATTGACAAACAGAGCCTTAAATCAAATTCATTAGCATTTTAGCCTTTACAGCTTTTACTTTGTTCTATTGTGCAGTGCTTGGCATCTTCTTGTTTATGCAATTTTTCACTCACCTCATGTACTGTAAGTGGCAAAAGCACAGGTGGTTTGTATTAACATAGTTTAAGTCATTGAGGCTAATGGTCCTCAGTAGGAGACACAAACTACGACTGACCAGCTGACACACATTGTTTTTAATTCAACAAACATTAAAGGGACTGTATGTCAGTTTTTACACATATAAACATGTTTTAATCATTTTTTCTATTGCCAATGTGTGAACAGGTTATAACCTAACCTAAAAAATGAGACCTTCCTCAACTTTCTGGATTTCCTCTATCAGCCTGTAGAGTGCTTTTAATGTGAAGAACCCGGGAAAATCCAACAGTTGTGATGTCATGCACGCTCGCAAGTGTTCTTAATTTCAGTAAAGTATCACCACCATTCATTTGAAGCAATCCAAAAAAAAGAAAGCAATATAATACAGAGGTATAAAATAAATACAAGCAAGGAATAGCCCGATTAAAATGCCCACCAGTTGGGCTGTTAGAGCTACCTTCGAGTTGTCCTCTGTACTCACCAGTGCCTCCTGTCGGTCCAGGACCATGCTCCAGTTGACGGGAGAAAGCCTCTGAGTTCCCCTTGACGCCTGAAAAGAAGAGCTGGCCTCTCCTATTCCTACCGGACCTACGCGGTCACCCATCTGTAAAACATTTTGTAAATATTAAACTCTTTAGGTGTAAAAGTGAAAAACTATAGAATACAACAGTGTGCCAATAAAATCCACATTATGAGGGCAAACAAAGTATGTACGGTGTACAAAATGGATGTCTTCAATATGCACTAAATTGTGTATGAAATCTCAAATAATCCTTTATCACTGCAGATAAAGCACAGGTGTCTGAGAACATTAATGAAACCTCGGTTCCTCGGTGCTCCACCTTGCTGCTACGTGGAATGCAGCCAATGTTATTAGTTACAGCTGTGTTAGTCAAAGTACCAGAAGTGAGCCTCATTCTTACCTCAGTATGTCTGGAGAGACTGTTCCTTCCATGTCCTGGCAGATTCAGATCGCCGTCCTCATCCTCACCAACAATCCCCAGCCCACGCAGGACATCGTAGGCGGTCTGGACGACAGGCCATGGGATAGGGATGGTCGAAACTCCACCGTCATTTCCGCTTTCCTCACTCCCACTGCTCCCGTCCCCACCTCCTCCATCCCCTGGAGTTACACAATGACACAAAAACAGGTGGTCACCTAAAGAATTCAGAGAGTGACTAGACCGTAGAGTTTGGGTTTCGGTTTTTGCCGGTCCGGTCCGGTGTACGACCTTACCTTGCCAACCGGTTGAACCGGCATTTGTCATTATGACACGTTCTGACATCAGCAACAGGTGCCGACGGCAATAAGCAATATGACAACGTGATTAACATAATATTATGTTTCTTTATAAATGGACAAACGGAGCCACTAATGTCTCGCAGGCTGTGTGCATCTGCCGAGCCGATGCCAGTGACTTCGACATAACACCAGCAACATGAAGCACATCAAATTTCAGTAGAAGTGGGAGAGGGGAAGGGGCACACGTTGTGTTTGTTTACTAGAAAGTTCATGTGTTTTTTGGGGTGACAAGACGAGACGAGGCTGTGAAGATAAGTGAAGGGTTTACCCCCAAAGTTAGCGAGAACTCCGGCCCAGGCTCACTTAAAGTGGGCTGTTAAGGTGGACCAGCTATTCTCAGTTTGAGACAAGCGGTTGCTGAGTCAAGTGCGACACCAGGTGGTAAAATTCGGTATACCGGTCTGGTCCGGTGTTGTGGATTAATATCAGACCTGTTTGAAAATGTTTACAACAGCCCAACTCTACTAGACTGACTGACTGACTGGCTGGCTGGCAGAAAAATCTGTCTGAAGTAAATTAATGTTCCCTCAAAACTACCAAGAAATAGCTCCCTGTTGAATGCATATCATAATATGCAGTCACTTTGAAAGAAGTGACTTCTTTCAAAGTGAATGCACACTTTAAGAAAGCAGGAAAACCAGCCAGAAAACCAAATAGAAAAAAGAAATAAATAAGGCAGTGAAGGACAATCATTTAAGCTGCATATTGTACCGGTGACTGGAGGGTTGATGACTTGTCCCTCAGCAGATCGTCTGTGTTCAATCCCAGACAGAGATGGACCGCCGCGGCCGCTGGAAGCCTCATCATCAGAACTGCCTCCCTCTAAGCCCGGCCTGAAACTGGGACGATTACTCTCTCCAACCTGTACCCACGTGTAGATACACACAGACATAAAAACATAAATTTCATAAAGCGAAAGTCTGTTGTACAGTACATTTTGATACGAACGATGGAGCTACTCGATACTGGATTTTTGAGGCCGATACTGATAATTATATTTGAGAGTTTTACAAGTCTGATAATAACAATATTGTTTTCTATTTCTGACCAGTTGTCTGGAGGTGCTGGGCAGCAGCCGTGTCCTGGTTGCACTGCTGTTCCTTCTGGCAGACTCCAGCTCATCCTCAGTGTCCTCATCACTGGCGGGACAAGAGTCCATACCTGTAGCAGCCAGACGCACATCAGGCATCTGGAAGTCATCCTGAAAAAAAAAAAGGTACACAAGATACAGTAAGAGATATTAAAAAAATTAGGGCTGTCAATGTTAACATGATAATAACGAGTTAATGCAAATAGCGGGCTCAGTTTTAAAGCTAGAGTGAAGATACTGGTGTCATATGATCATATGAATTATATCATATGAAACTAGAAAACCTTCCGTAGATTTCCTCCATTGGTACCAACCAACCAACCTAAATAACGCTCCAAATACCGGTTAGGCCATTTTCAAAGGGGTCCCTTGACCTTTGACCTCAAGATATGTGAATGAAAATGGGTCCTATGGGTACCCACGAGTCTCCCCTTTACAGACTTGCCCACTTTATGATAATCACATGCATGATTTGAGTCAAATATTTGATTCACAAAAGTAATGACAGATATGTAGAATATGGTAACTTTAGAATTAAGAAAGTCATAGCAATCTTGCCAAACCCCGAATTTCAAGGTGATATCTATGAAACTTTTTTCAGGCAGGAAGATCATATTTATATTCCTTTCCATATGTGCTGGAGTAAGGGTGTAAATGTGCTCACCTGGCTGTAGTCATCAAGGAACTGGTGTCTATACTGTTCTGGTTCTGTAGAGCTCGAGTTTGATATGCTGTCAGTAGCACCCGGCAGTCCCTATAAACAATGAAATATATTAATGAGGACACTGAGACAAATAGATTAAGTGAATGAGAGTTGAATGAAAACTTACTTTAAACAGTTTTCTAATGGCTCACTAATGCTGGTAAAGTGTTAGAGAACAAGTAAAGTAGAAAGTGTTTCAAAGGGGAGAAGAGTCTTACTGTTGCAGGAATCTCCTGGCCCTCCACTCTGCCTCTCTGCATTGCAGGAGGCACCAGCTTATTGAAATACAGCTCCAGCTCATCATCAGGCAGGTTGTCCGAATCAATGTCATCATCTGGAAATCAAACACGTGTTCACAACATGACTCGAGCCTTGACAACATGTCGGCAATCTGTGTTGATTTTCTGCAAGTAAAATATCAAGGATGTATGAACCTGAGATATCGCTGTTCATGCTGTCCACAGACATGAGCTTCTCATTTGCCAGGAAGCTTGAGTTACTGCCACTGAAATGGTCACTGTCCACTCCCTCACTCGGCACATTGTTCTCCTCAGCTGCAGCCGGCTGAGCCTGCAAGAATAGCCCAAGAAAAGGGAACCTATTTACAGGCAACTGATCATAGTTTTTTTGGAGATAAAAAAAAGCATTCATACACTGGAATCACTGTTTAAAATCCAAAACTACAACCTATATTTGAAAATAGGATTTAACTGTTTTTTTCTCATACTGTACGTATCCTATAAGGAACTGGGGAGGAAAGAGACTGTTTTTTTTTTTTTTTAAATCTGTTTATGAAAAATATATTCAAAAAATTTCAAGTTTTCAATTTTATGAGTTAGGCCTTAAAAAATGGGTCACATGGCTTTCTCTTTTAGATATGCACATAATTTATTATTACCTAAATGACCAAGTTTTGGGTCTATAAATTACTGCAAAACAGCCATCACAGATAATAAAATACAACTGCCAACTGGTCAAGAGCTACCAAAATTGGTACCTTTGCGTCTGTGCTATCTTTATGTCCAAACTGGGCAAAAGTCAGAAGCCCTGTTGACAGATCTGTCAGAAAAGACAGGAAAGACAAAGCACATTAGTATCATTCAAAACAAATGCGTCATCTTCCAATAATGACAATAATTTCTTCTCTATATATCAGAAAGCACAAATATATGTCCATATGTGTCCATGTAGTATTAGGTGAAGACAACTTTTTTCCAACCAAGAGAGGAATAATTACTGATTCTGAGGCTGGGCAGTATAGGCACAGTGTTACACCTATTAAAAATAGACAGGTGCAATAGCATTTACCTGTTCCAAGTTCCGTGGGCCGGCCGTGGACTGAGCCCATCTGTGTGGGAGGAAGCCACAGCATGGAGCCTTGGTTTTGAGATGCGCTGTCATCCAAATTAATCTTCACCAGCATGTCTGAAAAACGGTGGGCTGCGATGAAGTCATCCGCGTTGTCCCTGTAATGCAGACGGGATGTAAATAATTAGGACGATATAAAAATGACATGGAAAGAGAAGGCGGAATATAAATTACTGTAGTTGAGACAATCATGAATGTCCATCCCTCCATAGTAAAACATACATTAAAAAATATATATTTATGTATTAAAATTAGGCGGTCATACTTTTAGTATGATTGACTGTAATTGAATGTCTCTCTGCTGAATATACATAACTGTAAAATAATTCATGGGTTGACTCATAAAAAGATAAATGTGCATTGAGATACATATACATTTTATTTTATAGCATGGCTTATGCTTTTAGGCGACAATCTTCTGCACTGCTTTAAAAAATGCAAACATTTGTCAACAAGTACTGCAAGTACAGCAGTTTTAGAAAGACATCTGCAATCATAAAGCAACCAAGAACTAGAACATAAGATGAGCTTTTTTTCTGCACAGACAACATTGCAAAACAAATCAGCAGCGTGAAGTACATGTATTTATATACTCACAAGTCATCTTTGAAGCTGAGGGCAAACTTGGGCTGTTCTCGAACAGATGACTGCGAGTTGGCCTCCAGATATGACGCCTCAACAGGATCTCCTCTGTAAAGCAGGAGCACATATCACTGCTTTAACAAAACAACTGATTGTTAACATACTAAACAGCTCAACATCATGGTTACTGCTCCAAAATTACATTTAGCAACTGTGTACTGACTCATTATGAACATCTTCAGCGTTATTCCTGTTACTTTTGTGAGAAATTTCTGGAACCAAGAAGTGCTGCAGCAACTTCTTATGAACAAACACATATGCAGTATTTCAATACTTCCTATTTCCAGCAGCATTTAAACCTTCAGTAGGCAGAATCTTTTTGGCATCATTGGACAAACATTCCATAATAACCTTTCAGCATATTGTAAATCAAGTGCTCTGAGAGAAAACTAGACTTCTGCACCTCCCCATGGCTCTGTTTTCAGGCTTTAAAAAATCTAACCCGTGAGGGGAGATTAATTCATCTGCAGAGCCGAAGAGCCCCGCAGACCCACAGTTTTAGACGTACGCATGCGCGACTTCAACAGCCACAGTCCTAGACGTACGTGTGAAACTGTGGGTCTGCAGGGGGATGACATTGCGTAACGGGAGACTTTGGCCAATCACAGGTCATTTCAGAGAGAGCGTTCCTATTGGCTGTGCTCCGGCTGGTGGGCAGTGCTTAGTATTTCCTCAGCTGATCTCGACATGGCTGCCGGGTCACAAACTTTCTAATTTTACAGCTAAACAGTACATTACAAGATGTTTCTGAAAACATTTGAGGAGAGAAATAGGCATTACAGTAACAGAATATTGATTCATATTTGATCAGCGCTGCCTAGTTTGACCGTTTGATCGGAGTTCGCGAGTGATTGACAGACGTCTCATAGACGGCAGCTGGACGGCAGACTCCAGATCAGCTCTGACTGGTTGTTTTCCTCCAGTCAGATTACCTGTCTCATGCACTACTGTCAGGATATAATGACCGTTTAATAAAAATAACTTTTTTTTTTTTTTAAATCATATTTGCTCCATTTCTTCCCACTGCAGCTTTAAATGCTACAATTAGTACAAACACAAACCTCCCAAAACAGGAATTGGAATAATTTCAGCGTCCATTCTCGCATTAGTCAAATAGCTTGTGTGATGATTCAGAGAATGATGCATGAGAGCATTTCCACAAAAAGCCACATCTGTCCAAAGCAGCAGCATGCTCCCACCTGTTGTCAGAGCTGGGTTTAAATTTAGCCACTGTAGAGGCAGCCACTGGAAGTCCTGGGCCTGAGCCCAATGTCACATTCCCCAGTGTGGCACGGCCGCTGGTGCTGTCTAGAGACTTGCAGAGGAAACTGGGGAAGGCTTCATCTTCCAACTTGTAAGAACTGTCTGCCATGTTTGCAGCAGCCAAATGTGGCTTCAGTTCAGTTGGAGACCATCTGTAATGTCTAGGAATAGGAGATATAAAAGGGCAGGTTAGTATTACTTTGAGGACTCGTCCAATACGTTAGCAAACTTTATAGTACACTGGCACGGATTTGATTTTGACTTGATTTTAAAGTGCTTTTAATCACATATAAAGCTCTGAATGACCTGGCACCGGAGTATATAACTGAGCTCCTCACACGGTACTGTCCGAACAGGCCCCTCAGGTCTGCCAGTCTGGGTCTTTTAACGGTTCCAAAGACCAGGCTAAAAACAAAGGGTGATCGAGCCTTTGCAGTACTGGCCCCCCCGACTCTGGAACAGTCTTCCACTGAGCATCAGATCAGCTGACTCTGTCACCACTTTTAAATCCAGTCTTAAAACTCACTTTTATAAAAAAAGGCTTTTCCAATCAGCTGCATTTTGAGTCTTTTGTATGCTTGTATGCTGATGTGTATGAATGTACACATGTAATTGTATGAATATGTATATGCTTATTTCTTTATTTAACTATTTTTACTGTGTTTATTTCATTATTTATGGTTCATTGTATTCTGCTGTCTATGATGTGAACTTCTTTGGAAAGCACTTTGTGCTTTGTGCTTGAAAAGTGCTCTACAAATAAAATTATTATTATTATTATTATTATTATTTAGACCATTTAGATTGTATGTAAGATATTATCATCTTGTTGATACCACCTTGTGAAACCTGTGAGGAAAAATGTCAAATACTTTTTTGAATATTTGTTTCGCTGCTGTACAGTTTGGCCTGGCTATCTACAAAACAAACTGAGAGCAATTAGCGTTAACTAGCTAACTAAGTTGTGCTAGGTCAGCTAACTTCTAAAGCTAGCTCAAACACTTGCTAAAAACAAGTGGGTTTGTCCCAATTTCAGCTTACTAACGTCAACGTTACTCGCTTATCTTCATTTACAAAGTGTTGTAAGGACACAAGTAACAGACAACATGGATAAGTTAACTAAAACTGCTTGCCAACATGACCCAAAGCTTTCAAGACTGGTGCATTTCAGCTGTTGAATTATAACATTAACGTTAACGTTAGTTGGACTTTTACTCACATTCAGTACTCCAGAAGAGGGGCCGAGGGACAAAGGTTCTTCTCCAAACTGGTGCAGACACGTTTTAAGATGTAGTTAAGTCCCAAAAGAAACTTCCAAAACACTTAAGTTGTTCATTATTTCTCAAAAAGCAGCCACAACAAACAATCCGTACAACAGTTTTCGGAGGATCAAGCAGCGCCCAGAAAGCCACAGGAAGCCCGCGTTGAGCGTCATGCCGCGTAGGCGGGACTTAACCAGTTAAAACCACTTTTGATTGGACAACGTAACCGAGAGGGAGTAAATTGTCAATCATGATTGGATGGGATTCGTGTCGTTCTATTGGACTTGGACACTTGAGGCAGTTTGGAAAATAGCTCATTGATGCATCAATCAGGTGTTTGTCCTTCCAAGATGAATGAAAGAATAGATCATTATTTAGACTCCAGCCATAATGTAATGGCAATCTAAATTACTTCAAAATAAATTGTAAAAGTTTGCTGTTAATAATAGATGCACTTTTTGTAATTGTGAACTATTGAACATGTGTTTGTAGATTGTTTTCATGCTACTTCTTTTTGGTTTAATTTACAGAAGAACTTCTCAAAACATTTTGAAAAAGATATCAAAGATTGAGATATTACTTTTAACAATCCCAGTTTTCGGCAGATGAAATTTACATAATTGATTAATATCTTTGCAAAATGTTATATCCATAAAATGATATGGCTTAAAATACCCTCCTTTTATACTTTTAAAGATACTGATTTTAAAACATATTTGACTATGATTGAAAACTTAAAACTTAAAAATTCTAAATTGGCAAACACTATTAGATTATTTAGACATTTACATGTTGAATTTTGCACATCTACATTTTTCACATTTACTACCTCAATTATTTTTAATTAAAGAACAAAACATTGTTACTTGCACACTTTGATAATGTATATAGCATGTTATTGCACACTTGCTAATGAATGTAGTAGGTTATTGTTATAATAAAATTTTGAGCATAACATTTTTTTTTTAGATTTTTTTATGCTAGTTGTAGTAGTTGGGTATATTTAGTGTATTCCAATATTCTTTATATGTTGTATTCTATGGATATATTTCTGTAGTGTTGACATGTATATTTCATCAATAAAGTACATCTATCTACTGTATCTATATTTCAAATTTATTCCAATTGTTTAACAGACCCCGATTCTTTTATTCTTTTCTTTTTTGTTCCTATTCTTCTTTTCCTTTCCTTACATTTTATTTGTTGCATAATTAATTTAATTTTTATATTATTTTTATACTGTAAAATATATTTGCGGAATTTTTTGTAATTAAAAATCTGAGCATGTTTATGGAAGTACTGTATTGAACTTTCGAAATAAAGTTAAAAAAAGAACCTAGAAGTTTACAGAATAAACATCCAGAGTTAAGTTGAAAAATGAGCTCCTCAGTTAAAGTTAAGCAAAAAAAATTAATTTCTAGCATGCAGAAGGACATACAAGCTCAGATGTACAGTATCATAGTTACTCGGCAAGTGTGGAGTTTGTTGTATCAAATGTTCTGCCAAGCAGCTGCAAGAAGGCCTTAGTTAGCAGACAGCTGCGTCCATTGCATTCCAGTTATTGAGGGGCATCTATACGAGTGAGCCATGAAATGAAATTGTATCCTCCCTGTCAAAACAAATGACATACTGTTTATTTCCCTAATTTAAAGTAAAGCTGGGAGGAGAAATGCCTCATATACCCACATGGAAATCTCTAGTATCTGCCCTCAGAAGTCAGTCAGGTTCAGTAACACAAAAGCCGTGCAGTTGGTAGGGATCAGTTACTTGCTCAGAGACACTTCAGTAGGGCAAATCATACCTGAAACAAGAACTGAATCTGTTCCAAATTTTTCAGTTTCATAAAATAGGCCACATCCAGTTGGCAGAGAAACATACCACCACTAAGGTTTTACAATATCATTCATCAAGTGTCAAGAATAACTGTGATTTTCTCGCCCAACTCAACATTAAAATATACAGTGGATCTATTTCCAGCAAAAGAAACGTGTTAGAAAAGCTGTCCCACATGGTAGTCAGTCATTCATGAATGAATGCTGTCAGTTTCTGTTTATGTGTGAAGGAAAAACAGCCAAAAATAACATTCTTTTCATATCTTGTGGTATTCATTCTGACTTCCACCATGTGCAATTTTTAGCCTCCATGAGTGATAAAAACATTTCCTCTGCAGGCACTGGTGGGTGAGGTCGTCAGTGTCCCTCAGAAACCAGCCGACACAGACGTTGTTTCATGAGCCCAAAAACAAAACAATACATGTGCTTTTTATTGCACATTCCAGAAACTTAAAGCACTAGAATACAAAACTAAATATGAGAAATGTTTAGCTTATTATTTACAAACTAATCTATACATTAGGCTATTGAAATGGTTATCAAAACTGCTTTACTGGCCATGTAATGTAAATTTCACAAAATCTTCATGACATCTTCCAATATCCTTTCTAATTCAAGCACAGGAAAAATAACAACACATTATAAAACAGGAAATAGAGACATAAATTGTTTATTAGAAATGAATGGCACTTGTGTGGTTGCCCACCCCACGCCCATCCCCCACATCCCTGTTTATTTGAGCTAAAACACCCCAATAATCACTGTCCTTCAGCCTCTGGTAAGGTCAGCAGTGCTCTAGAGGAAAGTCTGTGGGGAAGAGCCTGTTGCTGAGGCTGAATGGGCTCAGCATCACAGTGCTCTATGAGAGAGGAGGGAGGCAGCAGGTGACCATACCTGGTCCCCTCTCTGGGAGGATCCAGAGGCGGAAAGAAATACCTGAAGCAACACGAAAATGGATGGAGACGAAGATGACAAATACACGGACAGGGAGAAGACGGTGACGATGGAATACAGAGGGGAAACACGTCAAAGGGAGTAGAAATGAGAGATTAAACGGAGAAAGGATGCCTGTATGCTCTAGAAACAAAAATAGAGAGGAGAATGGCAGACAGAGTAGTGATAGGGGTATATTTTTTAAAGGTGTATGTGCAATGTTATTAAAAGAGGAAACAACATGTTGGAATCCAAACAAAGTGGAAGCAGTGAAGAACTGAGCCATGCAGTTTTCATCCCCAAAACAGAGCCCTTAACCAGTAATACCCAATTATTCAGCCATGACATGACTCACACACATTTCAAATGCATTAACACAAGGGCAAACGGTAGATGGTGCAGGGGAGACATTAGTAATATGCAGGATGCTGGTTTATCTTTGGAGAGGTCAGCTGCCGCAGGGGAGGGGCAAAGGGAGCTCTCTTGCCAATCCTGCATGCAACAAGCAGTACAATACCACATTACTTCAACAACCCGACTCCTCACTCATTTTTGTCAACAAGGAATTGGAATGCAAGACCTAGGGCTGTCAAAGTTAACGCGATAGTAACGCGTTAACACATTCGTTTTAACGCAATCAATCTTTCGGAGGTTGTAGCGGGCTCAGTTTTAAAACTAGAGGGAAGATGATGGCATCATATGAAACTAGAAAACCTAAAGAATCCATTGGTCAATCATGTCATACTAGCTTGTCATGAAGATAAATGCAGTACCTGTGAGGGTTTCTGGACAATATTTGTCATTGCTTTGTGTTGCTAATTGATGTCCAATAATAAATATACATATACTTGCATACTCCCATGTTTATAAGAGTATTAAATACTTGACAAATCTCCCTTTAAGGTACATTCTGAACAGATAAAAAAATGTGTGATTAATCGCGATTAAATATTTTAATCAATTGACAGCCCTAGCAAGAACACTTTTATGCAAAGTAATTTCACAAAAATCAGATTTAGTTGTTAAATCACTTTGGTTACAAAGAGAATATATAACACAGAATGTCATACAGAGCACAGATCTTGTGTTACTCAGGTTAGAGGTGACTCAAGAGTTCAGTAAAAAACTACACAACATACAGAGGTTTAGAGGTTGTTAAGTTGAACATAAATACAGCCACATACCAACTCTGATAAAACCAGTGTTAGCTCAAACACCGCTCATCCACTGGCATTTTGAAGCTGTTTCATATAACATCGAATAGTAATAGCTGCTTATTTATCATCCAAATCTTAAAGCAAGTATATGTAACGTTTGCTGACCACTGTGGCTATAAGCAACAATTACAGGATAATAGTAAATATCAAAACATAGTGTAACTGTAGCAGATGTAGAGTCAGAAAGCCATCAGGAAGTTAGCCACTGAAAGCTACTGCTCATACCTGACTAAGTAAGGCTGGAGCAACAAAACCTGAGCGCACTGAATTGAGAAAGGCTGAGTTTTATTACTTATAAATTCAACGTTTCATTTGTAAAAGCATTGTGTTATCTCTTCTTTCAAAAGTTAAATAGTCTCGCTTTAAAGCTATAAATGTCAGTGGCTGTATTCATACCCATACTGCATGTGTTTATGCTATTTTTTTATGTTATTACAGTTGGTTAATGAGGTTCATTCAAGCTGTCCTGCTCAGCAAAGAGTTTGGCGATACTTGCTCGAGGATACATTGAAATTGAAAAGTGAAATGAAGAGAAAAATGACCGAGCTTTGATTTAATTGCTCATCTCAAAATGGAAATTGATGTTGGGTGTTGAGATGTAGTAGACTGATGCTAATCAAATTTCTCAATATTTACAAAATAATGTTACCCAACAACACGATGGTTCTGCTGTATATCCCAAAATAAGAATTTGAAATAATCGTCACATATCAAATTTATATAAACAGGTTTATTTTACTTTTTCTACCAGGAATATGGTTAGCCCTGACACTGACAATGCAAAGTGGAAACATGAAGCTACTCTTGCATTGGTCTGTACAAATCAAGAGGAAATCGCTTATTTAAAAAAAAAAAAAAAAACACCACAACACATGCAACTCCACAGGCTCGATGCCTACAACCTGTATGCTGGAAGCCAAGCTCTTTGCATGAGTGCAACATTTGGTCAGTGCGGGCCCAGGGAGTTTGTCAGTGAGCGGCTGCAGTCCGAGTCAGTGTGAGGCATAGTAAGTTGTCATTTCTGACTGGCTCGGGTTGGGCCGGGTGAGTGGCGTCAGACGCACCACGCCACCTACCTTCCTGCAGACATCCCGTTCAGGGCATTCTGGGACGTCTGAACGGAGGAGCCCACGACGGTGCTCATGGCTGTGGGCTGACCGGATGAGCCGGTGAGTGGGCTGCCGTCTCCTTTCAGGATGCCTGTGCACTTCCAGTTGTCCATGTAGTTAGCTGCAGAGGGACGCAGGAGGTAAAAATCAGTGGTCACGCTGCTTGTAACATGATCAACAAGTGGACTAGAGTCGCTACACTCTCATTCACGGGCTCTCTCAGTCTCATTATGTTCCACTCGGGAGCGGCTGCTGAGTCAAGTGCGACATCTAGTGGTCAAATTCGGTATATCGGACCTGTCCAGGGCTTGGCACAAACCGGTTTGAACATTTTTACACCAGCCCAACCCTACAGGAATCAACGTCAATTTATAACAATTAAAATAATTTGGTATAATTTGATATTTGCAAGCATCAAAATTATGTATGAAATGTATGAAAGGGAAAATCAAAGAAGCAAAACTACATCAGTTGACTGAAACTTTGCTGCTGCAGATCACTAAGATAAGATAAGATAAGATAAGATAAGATAAGATATTCCTACACAGATGCATTGACTGCCTGTAACACCACAACAACAGTTAGTCCAAAAAGAGAGTTTTCTGGAACTGGTGTGAACCAATCTTCATAACTAAACACTAACTTGGCTTAAAACAAATAATATATTGACTTACAACACTGTTGTTCCTGTATATGATTGTCCCTCACGTGAGTTGTCAAGACGTGGGGTGTCTGATGCTTGCATTAGGACCGGTGAGCTTTTCCCTCGATTTGAATGGCCTCTTCATTCACAATACTGTGAATATAGCTCTCAAATGTAGTCCTTTCTGTCTAATTCTCTCTGATATTTCAGAACGATTAGTCCAGAAACCTGCCATTATTTCTTCTATCTCTCACTGATATCGTTGAAAACGCCATATTGACATGCCGAGTGCAAAAGCTTGACAGACCTAGCAACAGTAACCAAGGGGGGAGGGGCTTAGCAAAAGGTCAATTGGACCGCCTGATTCATCATTCTTAAATTGACTGATGCCAACAATGCATCAGCCAAAGTCACTCAATACCTGCTGAGAGTTCACTCAAACTAGCATTTTAAACACACACAAAAACAGCTTTCAGTATAGCATCACTAAAATTAAAAGAAGACAGATGAGCAGTCATCAACAGAAGCTAACAATAACCTCTGACCTTTCCAGAGGCGCACACATCCGTCATCACCGGAAGAGGCCAGCAGGGTGCTGGTGATGTTCCAGCTCACACGCCACACCTGGGAGTTGTGGTTGTCAAACTGAGCCACAATCTGCACCTCCAACTTAGTGGGTCCCGTAGAGGTGCTCTCCTTCCTGTCAGATGGATCCAAGTTACAGAAAATGTATTTACACAATGGTAGGTTCTCATTTCTGTCGTTTATAATCGTTTAAAACAGTCGCAACTGCAGAAGTGCATCTGTTAAAATGTTGTACGTATACAAATTCATTAAAATGTGAAATGCAGGATATCAGTGACTAATCTCTGTGTACTATGACTCCTTCATATGGCAACTTTACAAAACAGAGAACAAATGGAATCAGTCACCTCAGAGGAACAAGCTTAAAGATTCTGACATCTTTCGTTGCAATGGCGAGCACGTGGAAAGATCTCCCCAGGTTTGGAGCAAAAGCAATGTCATGGACTGAATCAGTGACGGTCATCAGTGTCTCCGCTTTAGCATATTTCCTTTATAACAATGGTTGGGACAAAATTTAAACAATCATTAAAAACTTCTTTCATCTACTTAGATTTTTGTAATGTTTAGAAAAGAGTGACATGCACAACGTGTCAGGAATACCTACCTTGTGTTTTCATTATACTCATAGATCTGAACTTTCCCACCATACGTTGCGTTACTGTCATCGCTACCCACTGCAAACATTGGCGGGTGGGCACGAGAGCTGGGTGGTAAGGAGAGAAAAACACATGTTTACACACTGACAGATCCTCAAACTCCACTGTATTATCTAACAGGCTGTTGGGAGGTTACAGTTCAAATCAGTCCAAAACAGTGAAAAGGCCTCTCACGATTTCTCAAAGCCCAAGGTGCCATCATCAAATGCCTCGTTTTGTCCAACAAACAGTCCGTATTCAGTTCATTGTAATGTTAAGAAAATGAAAACAGCAAATTCTCACTTTGTGAATCAGGAACCATCAACTGTTTCTCATTTTCACTTGAAAAAACACCTAAAAAATTCATCGAGATAGTTGCCGTTGCAGCTCCATCTCCAATTACTATTGCAAAGTGAGAAACAGTACAGCTAGGACTGGAAATGAAGAACCGTAAATCTTCCATACATTTCAATGTCACAAACTGAGGTCTAACCTTGAGGGGTTCCAGGAGATGCAGCTGCAGCTGAGCTTGCAGGAGATCTCGTGCTGCAGGGACCACTGACTCAGGTTCATCACATCAGGAGCCTCATAGATCCTCACCACTCCGTCCGCAGAGCAGGTGGTCAACATCAGGCCCATGTGTTTAGGGGCAAACTTCACATCAGTCACTGAGGTTCTACTGTCCACTAGTGTGGTCCTCTTTATCTAAAACAGAACAACATGAAATAACTGGGTCAGATCAAACAGAAGACTGTAGAAAAAGTGACTGTCAGTAGTGACCTGCAACCTATTGAAAGAGGCTGGGACTATTTTGAGCTCTGGGGTTTGACACATGCGCAGTGTAACTGGAGCTAGTGTTGCACTCACCCAGTGGCTCAGTCCTCTCTGCTTGTCGTTGGACTCCCCTACAATCTCTTCCCAGACAGCAGCTGTCCTGTCGAACGAACAGGAGGCAAGAACCTGCCCGAATTCTGGATGAGCCCAGGTCACTCTCCACACAGATCCACTGTGTGTCTGCAAAGAAGAGAAAAGAGCTTTTGTCAATTCAATGAACCCCAACCAACACTAGTTTAAGTCAGTTTTCAAGCTGTATCCCTATCAGTGAAAGTAAGAGTCCACAAGAGACACAGCAGGACATCAACAGTAAAGGCAATGCAAGTACGCTGGCTGATAAATAAATATTTTACCAGGAAAGCCTTTAGTGGTTAAAATGAAACAAGCAGCAGATGGCTTACCTTCCAGCTGGCTGTACAGTGCCACTCTCCATTCTCACTTTTGTCCCAAACCTGAGAGAAAGATGTGAAACAAAGACCTTTATTTTCCTTATTTAAAACATTTTTTGTTATCTTAATTACATTGTTACTGATCTTATCTGTTATTATCTAAGTTTTACTTGATCATATTTCATTATTATAATAAAACTACACCATTTGGAGTCAAAATATATACAATTTAGTTGTTTTTTTATTGGTTTTATACTGTGCACAATGGTAGAATGTGATGATGCACAGGGTAAATGTCATGGCCAAAGGCTCCATTGTGTGCACATAGCCTCCTGTAGTGGATATCAGTAGTATTTTATAGACAGATATCCTTTCAAGAGGTAGAAAACCCATTTGGCACACTTTGGGTATCCAAGTGGCCAAATGGAGAGTCCGCCTGGTCCTATCCTTACTAAAACCTTTGTAGAATCTATGTGCTTTGTGTTATTTATATCTGCTTTGGCACAGATGGAGTCAAGGAGTTGCTGGATGAATTCAGTGGCATCTCTGTGTATGGCATCATTGCTATAATGGTGTTATCCACTGTCTAATCTAGAAAACAATTTAGGAGAGGATAAAAATGTAAATTTTTCCTTCGGTTCATCACAATTTACTCAGGCATAGTAACAGTCACAATGTTACTGACACTGGGGATGAATTCTCTGAGGTCTTACCTATCCATAGAGACCAAGATCATGCATAGTTGTGGAGCTATTCTTGATTTATTTTGGGTATGTCTGTCTAGGCGAACCACACCTTCCAGCACCCTGTAGAGCTTAGGAGGTTAAACTCTTCACTTAGAGGTCCAGAATTGGTTTACAACTAATGTTAGATTTCACCTTCTAAATAACAGGTGTAACGTTAAGTTATTATACATGCATTTGGCATTTAGATGCTGTCAGCCAACCCTGTCGTGTTTACATTAGCTCCACAGCTTAGCTAACCCTAGCTTGTATGCTACAGGCACCATGGCTTGCAAACTAGCTAAATTCAATCAGGTAAAGCTGCCTTAGATAGTCAGAATTATCAGCAGAGTTAGCATGTGAGCTAACGCTAACCTTAGCACACTGATGGATACTTCATGCTACTTTACGTTACCTTCACACTCTGGTCGCTGGAGCAGGTTGCCATTCTCCGGCCGTGGAAATCATACGACACATCGTGAATTAGATCTTTGTGATCTGCTGCGATACTACGCGCTACAAACATGATTACAATATACCATCAACACTAGCTAAACTGGTTGCCTAGCAGGCCTGTCATGTGTCTAAACGGTACTTGTGTGTGTGTGTGTTTGGCGGGTCCTCGTAGTGTGTGTGCGCAGGAGTTCTACTTCTTCTTTGGTGTTTATTGGCGGTCTGTAAACCAGCTTAGAGGCGCATTAGCGCCACCTACTGGACTGGAGTGTGGAGCAGGAGATTGGCAGGAAAAAAAATAATAATTTGAAAAATAAAAATAAATAAATTCTCTCCATTATTCCTGTTGCCCTTAAATAATATTTAAATATTAAATATTAAAATTCCATATCTGACATTTCTTAATATCTATATCTCCTATATTTAATCACCAGCACTGTATCACTTTCTGCACTACATTCACTTTTTTAAATAGTCCTGTATCTCAGTTGTTTACCCTGCACTATATTCATTTTTAACAGTTCTTCTGCACATTGCATATTTTGTTTTATACTCTGTATTACTTACATGTGTCTTGTTACTACTTGTGTCGTTTTACTAATATGTGTACTACTCACCTGTGACGTTTTTACTAACATGTGTACTACTTACCTGTGACGTTTTTACTAATATGTTTGCACTATGGAACTGTGATGCTGGAAACTTGAATTTCCCTCGGGATCAATAAAGTTACTATCTATCTATCTATCTATCTATCTATAATTAATTAGAAGATTGTGTACTTTCCTAGATGTCTTTCCTAGCAGATTCCCTAATGTAATATTTCCATAATTTAATCATGATATTAATTTCTTTCTTTCTTCATCTCTGATGATCTCATGTGGCAGAAATGTTTATTTTGTATTATATGCTACTTTATTTTTATTCTAATCTTGCCTTCTGTATAATGTGAATTTTTTAAACTATTAAACATAATATTGGTTAGGTCCAAATAACTAGCTTTCAAAATTCAAATTCAGTTTACTGCAAGGGTCAATGTTGATATATGTCTATATATATATATATAATAAAACATCCACACAGCAACATGTGACTCGAGCTATGGCAAAAACACATAACTGGCAACCCAAGTCAGTCAGTGTGTATGAAACTGCATAGCTGACATAAAGAAATGAGTTAACTCCAGTAAACATTTATTTTATTAACATATATATTAATAAACATTACATATTAACACTCATATTGAACACGTTTAGACTAGAGGAGTGTTGCAGAAATGTTTGTAAAATGTTTATTTTGTATTATATGCTACTTTTTTGTAATTCTAATCTTGCCTTCTGTATAATGTGGGGAAAAAAACATTTTAAAATATTAAATGCAATTTTGGTTAGGTTCAACTAACTAGCTTTCAAAATTCAAATTCAGTTTACTGCAAGGGTCAATGTTGATATATCAGGAGATATATATAATAAACCACCGACACAGCAATAGTAAGTAACATCTTGTTACACTTTTGCTCCTCCGGTCACCGGGGTTGCCAGGTTTAGTAGAATATTTACCTCCATTCTATTAACACTCATATTGAACACGTTTAGACTACAGGAGCGAGGCAGAAATGTTTGTAAAATGTTTATTTTGTATTGTATGCTACTTTTAATTTGTTATTCTAATAATATAATTATAATTATATAATGGGATTTTTTTTTTTTAAATATTAAACACAATGTTGGTTAGGTTCAACTAACTAGCTTTCAAAAATTCTAATTCAGTTTACTGCAAGGGTCAATGTTGATATATTTGGAGAAATATATAATAAAACACCCAGACAGCAATAGTAAGTAACATCTTGTTACAATTTTGCTCCTCCGGTCACTGGGGTTGCCAGGTTTGGTAGAATATTTACCTCCATTTATATTAACACTCATATTGAACACGTTTAGACTAGAGGAGCGAGGCAGAAATGTTTGTAAAATGTTTATTTTGTATTGGATGCTACTTTTAATTTGTTATTTTAATAATATAATTATAATTCTATAATGGGATTTAAACCTAACCAACATTATGTTTAAATATTAAACATAATGTTGGTCAGGTTCAACTAACTAGCTTTCAAAAAATTCTAATTCAGTTTACTGCAAGGGTCAATGTGTGGATATATATAATAAAACATCCACACAGCAATATGTGAGTATGAAACAAAAACACACAACTGGCAACCCGAGTCAGTCAGCGTGCAGGCAGTATTGTGCAGGAGCAGCAGCAGACTCCCCGCAGGGATCCCCAGGGTTACACACACACACACACACACACACACACACTGCTGTTTAGATGGCTGACAGAAAGGAGTAAGTTTAGTGAACGGAGCCGCAAACACTCTGTGATCATCCAAGCGAGTGTCTCGGGGGCTAATCGCGACACAATGGAGCGAGAATTTGAGGACATTGACTCGTCCGGGAGATGGCAAAACCTTTACAATGTGAGTCTGGGCCTCTCGGGTTTCTATGACGATCGGTTGCTAACTTACTTGGCTTTAGCTAATTTGATAGCTAGCCCGTTAGACACCTTTTCCCCAGTATTTTGTTAACCTTACTCGTGTTAACTTATAGACCTCATCGCATTGTGTACATGTAATGTATAGTGCTGTACACATAATGAAGGCGAAAGGCTAGTAGTCGCTGACTTCCGTAGCTAGAAAAGCTTGAAGCTAAAAAACGTGCAGCATAGTTGAGCTCAGTTAGCTAATGCTGGATGACGCTAGCAGACGTCAGCTTGCAGTTTCTGAGAACTCATCAGGACTTCCAGAGAAAAGCGCATGTGTTTTTACCACCAGCTGTCCAAGAGAGAGACCCAGCATTTAACTTCATGATATTTCGGTTCCTGTTTAACTGGTTATGACCCTGTAATATGTAGTTAACTACTAACATGGAATTGGAGATGTTTTGTAGCCAACAGTTACCCTGTTTACAAGTTACAGAGAAACACTCTTAACTTAAAATACAAGGCTTGTATATGGAAAAATATATTTTGTAGTTGATAAAGAAACTTTTTCTTTATCTTTGTTTACTGAGTTCTAGGGCTATGTATTGTGTACATTTATACTGCATGCAAAAAACTGCATTTTTTTTGGCCCACTGTATGTGATTATCATAAAGTAAGGGAAGACTTTTACCCATAGAACCAATTTTCATTAACATATCTTGAGGTCAGAGGTCAAGGGACCCCTTTGAAAATGACCATGACAGTTTGTCCTCGATAAACTTTTTCTTTATCTTTGTTTACTGAGTTCTAGGGCTATGTATTGTGTACATTTATACTGCATGCAAAAACTGCATGTTTTTTGCCCCAAACTGCATGTGATTATCATAGAGTGGGCATTTCTGTAAAGGGGAGACTCGTGGGTACCCATAGAACCAATTTTCATTAACATATCTTGAGGTCAGAGGTCAACGGACCCCTTTGAAAATGACCATGAGAGTATGTCCTCGCAAAAAGAGAAACTTTTTATTTATCTTTGTTTACTGAGTACTAGGCCTGTGTATTGGCAAGAATCTGGCGATACGATACGTATCATGGTACAGGGGTAACATTTCAAGATATTGCGATACTGTAAGCAAGGTGATATATTGTAATTTTTAATCAAATTTTAGGAAAACTGTCATAGTATAAAGAATATGCATAAAATTTGAGTAAAAAAGTACTTTTTAATGCAATCAGAACAGAGGGATCTGCATTTACCACAGTAACTGTAACATCCAACATCATAGCATTACTTTGAGATACACTGCAAGGGCACATACACTGAGAGGGCGAATCTCTTTACAAATTAAATAAAGTATTGACTGAGTTAATCTTTACTTGTAAACTATTAATTAAAAGTCAATAGTGTTTTTGAAAATCGATGCAGTATCACAAAACATATTATTGCGATATTCAATTTTTTTCGATATTTTCTTACACCCCTACAGTACAGTACAGTATGTTCTTGAATGCATTCACTTGAGTAAAACCAGCAGCTCAAACATTTCCAGCCTTTCAGGTCCTCTTAGCAGTAACATAGAAATATTCAAAGTGCTCTGTGTGCAGGAAGAACATCTACAACTAATACTATCAAGATATAATACCATGACACAAAGAAATCAGTGATCAGCAGGTGCTGACATATACTCACAGATCCTGGGCTTTGTTTTGGCAAGAATCTGGCGATACGATACGCATCATGGTACAGGAGTAACGATTCAATATATTGTGATATAATGTGATTTTTTTTCAAATCTAATTTTAGGAAAACTGTCATAAACCAGTTTAGAATAGACAAAAATAACACATTTGTAATGCATCCAAAAAACTGCATGTTTTTTTTGTCCCAAACTGCATGTGATTATCATAAAGTGTGACTCGTGGGTAACCATAGAACCCATTTTCATTCACATATCTTGAGGTCAGAGGTCAAAATAGAGGTGTGAAAATCGCCATGCCAGTTTTTCCACGCACAAAATTAAGCAGAATTTTGAGCGTTATTTTGCGTCCTTCACGACAAGCTAGTATGACATGTTTGGTACCAATGGATTCCTTAAGTTTTCTAGTTTCATTTAATATTCTTCATTCTAGCTTTAAAACTGAGCCCGCTACAACCTCCAATATATCGAATGGCGTCCGGGCCCGACGGCAGGCTGTCGGATTTTTAAGAGGTGAAATAAAAATCGATACAGTGTTTTGGAGAATCGATACAGTATTGCACAGCATAATATCGCGATACTCATGTGTATCGATATTTTCTTACACCCCTACTGAGTACTAAAGAAATTAAAGGTCTACAACTATTAAGAGTGTTATTATTATCCTGAGAAGTGGAATTGTTTTTCTCATGTTTACTTCAAAGTTGAAACTATTCTGGTGCCTGCCAAACTTTAGTTGTAATTTTTGGTGGTGTATGTCATATGTGTGTCTCACAGTGTGTTTCCCATCGCTGTTGATTCTTAATCAGCATAACGTAATACTCCTAACTTCCCTCTTGTCTTTTTGTCTCTAACAACAGGAGATCCGTAACCAGGCCAGTGAATATCCTTACAAAGTGGCGAAACTTCCGGTGAATCGGAATTTGAACCGCTACAGAGATGTCAGTCCATGTGAGTCTTGTGACAAATAAGATTGTTGATGAAAACGTGTATTACTGCGAATGCCGTCTTTGTGATTTGTATTAATTGGTCTCTCGTCTGGTTTCAGTTGATCACAGTCGTGTAAAACTTGAAAACTCTGAAAATGACTACATCAATGCAAGTTTAGTAATGGTGGAGGAAGCCCAAAGAGCTTACATTCTTTGTCAGGTAGTAAAAGCAATATCTGCATAAGTATACGTTGAATAAATCTGTGGAGCATTTGAAGAAGAACGTGCAGGATTTCACTATGTATATTTCTTTCTTTTGCTTCCACAGGGGCCTTTGAGGAATACCTGTGGTCATTTCTGGCTGATGATTTGGGAGCAGTGTTCCAAAGCTGTTATAATGCTCAACAGAGTCATTGAAAAGGGATCTGTGAGTATATATATATACATTTCTTTGTTTCATGGTATCATATCTTGATAGTATTAGCTGTAGATGTTCTCGCTGCACACAGAGCACTTTGCATATGTCTATGTTACTACTAAGAGGACCTGAAAGGCTGGAAATGTTTGAGCTGCTGGTTTTACTTAAGTGAATGCATTCAAGAACATACTGTACCGTACCTTTTTTTTTTTTTTTTTTTAAAGTGGCATTTGGACTTGCTTATTCTGCTCACCTATTAAGAACACTTCATCTGACCTCAATAGCTATTTCACAAGATTCTTTTAAGCTCTAAATGATCCACTTTAGAAGTGTTTAAAGACAAGCTTGGTGTGTCAGGGCCTTTAAAGAGACAGGCGCTAAAACGGAGCATTTCAGACAGAGGGTGAATACAGGTATATTCAGACAGACAGTATGAGACAAATTATGTGGGGTTTTTTTTTAACCTTAAAGCATATAAAAACATGTTCAAGAAGAAACCCCAAACTACAAGTATGAACCTGAAAATGAGCAGGATATGTCCCCTTTAAAGTCAGCTAGATGTTTCGCAATGCTTTCTAGGAACTGCCTATTTATGACTTGTGGAAACAAGCAGTCCTATCGAGTGTAGTATCACAGTACTATTGACTATAATGACCCTGAGGGTAAGATAATCCAAAATGTTATTTGTACACAGTGCATTCCTTTACACAGGTAGTGGTATTTCTTGATAAAGATGGATTCCATGAATTCGTGGAATAAAGTCTGTGAACACCAAGTTAGTGGATCCTCAATCAATGTGCATTTATCCTGCAAGACTTCAGCCAGCTGATCCTTTAGCAGCCTGGGAGCATGTGGCTTCCTATCCAAGACTAAGTTCATTCATTTTTTTGTGTTAACAGGAAAAGTGTGCCCAGTACTGGCCCTGCACAGAGGAGCTACAGATGTCTTTCACAGACACGGGGTTTGTTGTCAGGCTGCTTTCAGAGGAGGACCAATCCTATTACACAATCCGAGTGCTAGAACTGCAAAACACAATGGTGAGCATGACAGGCGGACTATTTGATAATAACCTTTTAAAAAATGCGGAGGAGTGCGATTTTAGAGATGATATTTTGTGAGGTGAAAACTGCTTTGTGCCTAGTTCATGCTTTGTTTGTGTTACTTCATCCGGACTTCATTTTCAGGGCAGCTCTGAACATTACTTAACCTGTCTGAACTTGTATTATCTTGCATGGTTGTAACTATTGTGAAGCCCAGCATCTAAGTCTAAACGTATGGAGATGATAAAGGCTGTGATGTCATGGGTTCGAGGTGTTTTCCTAGTGACAAATCAGCTCAGTCATGCAGGACTCTTGTCTATATAACGCTCCAATCATGCTTCCTGTCGTAGACTGGGGAGTCGAGGGAGATCTACCACTTTCACTACACCACGTGGCCTGACTTCGGTGTGCCAGAATCTCCGGCCTCCTTCCTCAACTTCCTCTTCAAGGTTCGGGAGTCCGGCTCGTTGGGACCGGAGCACGGGCCCTCGGTGGTGCACTGCAGCGCTGGGATCGGACGCTCAGGGACCCTCGCATTGGTGGACACCTGCCTGGTCCTGGTGAGAACAGGGGGGGGGGGGAGGGTGTCACCAGATGCAGTTAACGTTAAAGGGAGACGTTGCCTAATGTAAAAGTTGAAAACATTACTCAAGAGATTCAAGCTTTGATGAGAGAGTAAGGTGAGATGTTCATGTTGTGATTGTATGCAGTGATAGCTGCAAAGAGACAAGTTGTGGCATGTTAGTATTATACTTAATTTCATGGATCATGTTTTCAAATCAATGCATTTAAGAAGAAAAGGTAGATTTCAGAATGTATCGCGATTTTTTTTTTTTTTTTTTTTACGATTTTGAAATAGATTTTTTAATGCCAGAATCAATATATTTGCTTCATTTGACTCTATGCGGAGGTAGAAGGAAGTTACCGCTTTTATTGTTGTAGTCTGAGCATTTAACTTGGCGTCATATCCGTTCCGTATCCTTCAACTAAAACAAACCGCAGCCGGCCGAAACGAGAAAACAGAAAACGGCGGAGGGTCGGCGTGGATAACGTGAAAACGTCAGAGCCTTCTCATGTGTATTCTAAACATGTCCATCTGTTTTGCAGATGGACAGGAGGAAGAACCCGTCATCAGTGGACATCCAGAAGGTGCTACTGGACATGAGGGAATACCGCATGGGCCTGATCCAGACCCCGGACCAGCTCCGCTTCTCCTACATGGCTGTCATCGAGGGAGCCAAGCTCATCCTGACGGTCAACTCAGCAGCCCAGGTAGCTCAGTCACAACAAGGCTGGGGGGGGTAATGTCTCAGGCTGTTATGAGACGTACACCTCGTTGGCCAGTGAAACTCTGACATCTGAGACTGGCCAGGTGACTGCCAAAGTCTGCAACTTGATTCCATAAAATGCCGGCTGTTACTGAAACCATTGTGTGGCCTATTGTATACAGTTTTAGTTAGCGGGCTAAAACAGGTATTGTTGCTGTTTCAAGCTTCCGTTTTTTACTTTCAAACCATTATCAGGAGCAGGTAGAGGTGTCAGGAAACAGCTTAGGCTTCTGATATCATCAGAAATCAGCTGGTCCTCGTTTCCCCACACCTCCACCTGCTCCCGATGATAGTTTGAAAGTAAAACTGATAGCTTGAAACTGCAACAAGCCTCTGTATCTTTTTGGGAATTGCAGCATTTCAGTAATTTTTTGGCCAAACTTTTTAGTCTGTCACAACTATACTGTCACAAAAAAGCACGTCTGCTATTTGAACATTGTTTCAATGTATTTGCCAACAAAAGTGTATCTTTTAAACTTCAAACGGTCACTATATCCTGACAGTAGTACATGAGACAGGTAATCTGAAAAAAATCATGTGCCTCTGTTTCCTCCTGTGTCCTCCGGTGTCCTCCGGTGTCCTCCGGTGTCCTCCGGTGTCCTCCGGTGCTCTTAATGGCATCTGCAAGATTTCACACACTGGAGGAAACATCTTGTAGTGTACTGTTTAGCTTTAAAATGAGAAAGTTTGTGACCCAGCAGCCATGTCGAGATCAGTTGAGGAAATACCAAGCACCGCCCACCAGCCGGAGCAAACTTTCTCATTTGTGTAGTGTGTTGAGTCTATGGACAATCTCGGGCAGTCCAAAGTATTCCCTTAGCTTGCCAAAGAAGTTTGTCTTTCTCTTTGCCAAAAGTTGGTAGAAAACTTAACTTTTCCGTGTGTCTTTGTGTCTCGTCCCCTGTAGCAGAACGAGCAGAGAGTGATGTCCAGAGACGACTTGGAGCCAGATCTGCCCCCTCCACCACCTCCACCCAGACCTCAACTCAACGACAGCAGGCCCAACGGTCAGCCAGCACCCTGTCTGGAGCCTCAGGCCGCCTCGGTAGACCACCAGCCGACAGGAGAGCCAGACAGCCAAGACAAGGACATGGCAGAGGACTTGGGCCAGTAAGTAACACCTCTTTGTCAAGATGCGTTTGCTTCGGACTCCACAGTGTGAACATGTTTTTATCTACGCAGTAAAATGTCACCCTTTAGACCTCAGAGAAACTGATCTCTAACCCTCGTACAGTTTGGTTTGTTATTCTTATGTAATCATTCTTCGGTTCTCTGGCACATCAGTGGCACTGTGCGTGAGATTGATGGCGTTTCCACACTGGTGTTTGCTGACTACTGACTCTTCTTTCAGTGTCAGAAAGCGACACCGCGAGGAGAGGATCGCCAGCACCTCACAGAAGGTCCAGCAGATGAAACAGAGACTGACGGACTCGGAGAGGAAACGGGACAAGTGGCTGTACTGGAGACCCATCCTGCTCAACGTCGGCGCCGGGGCAGCCGTGGCCGTCGGCCTGCTGGTGTGCTGGATGTACTCCCAGTGAAACACGCTCTGGGTCACTTCAAAACTGACTCCTATTTTGCACCAGTACCTGGGATTAGGTACTTCTCTAAGTAGACGTAGATGGTAATATGTGCATAACTGAGGGTATTTATTTCTTAAGGTCAAAATGCGGGAGCGCTAGATCAAAATGATTGTGTGTATATTTTTCATGTAAGATCTTAACAAAAAAAATAGTAACATCTCAGGATCTTGGTGCCAGCACGATGATTTCATTTCCTTTTCCTTCTCGTCACTCGAATGTACTGTATCATAGCAAACCGCTTTGAGAGAACTAAAGGTGCAGTACAAAGCAAAAAAAAAATAATAAGAATTCTGACACGTTTGTTTTTGCATTCTTTATTTGTAATGGTCAGATGTGTGTTGATCATCTGTGGACACCTTTTACATTTCAAAATGACTTGTGTTGACTGTCCATCCTACCACAGATATAGGTAGGAAGACTCCAGAGCATAGAGGTCAGCCATGTTTTGTTTTTCTGTAATGAAATGTGCATATCATGCATGCATTTAGAGGTTTTCCAGAGCACCACTTGTTCTTCCATTCACATTGAGCAGGGCAGCCCAATACGGCCAGATATATATTTTTTGTGTGACTGGACACTTCATGGGGAGCTGCCTTGCTGATGTTTCAAACTCTGCTAGAATGTTTTTGTTTCCTGTTATACGAGCACCTTTTTTCATAGGTTTTGGTTGTGACATGGATCATACAAGTCCCTCACCGCTTAGTGCGTGTATTTACCCACTGGATGGGTTCATGTGTGTACGTTCAGGTTGTCCCACTGTTGTTTTTGAGGAAACCAAAGCAAAGCTGTCCGTAACAATGAAATCTTCTACTCCCTTTATGTGGAATGTATTTTCCGTTGGATCTCTTGACATAACTGACAACTGCATCACAAAATGATGGTCATAGTAGCTTTGCATCGCGCGTGACTTCTTAATTTGAACCCATAGAATCGCCGAAATTGGTTTTCAATTGACTGGGACCAATCTAAAGCTATAATAGTGCAATTTAGAAGTTTGGAGCGGAGCACCTTGGATTGAATTCTAGATAGGAGAGAGTGATGGCAGCATACACACGTTTGTATCTATTTGTTTGCTGGTTGAGAAAGCTTTTAATGTGCCTTGAATGGAAAAAAAAAGGTGTGCTCCAAGGTTTCCTAGCATGATCAGTACAGATAAAGAAGATAAAGAGTAACATGTTAGCGCCGCATTGACCGGTTTGTAGTAAACTGGAGGGGTGATACAGTATCAGAGATGATTGTACATCACCAGATGTGTCATTAACATGTACTGACTCCTGAGATGAAATGGTGTGTTGCTGATTGGCTAGTAACCACCACCGTTGGCTTCTACTCATTTAACCCAGAAGAGACACGTTAGACCATAACATTCCATTCATTCTTGTTTTCCACGATAAGATTTCAGGGGAGTTTTGTACACTGCTGAGCTGCAGTGAGAACATGACAGATGGCGTTTTGAAGAAGAAAAAAAAAAAAGCAAACAAAACATGAAATACTTCTTAAAATAAAACATTCATCTTTTTTTACCAAACCGTGCTTGTGTGTGCTTGTGTTTTTCAGTAAAGCAGCGTTACAGCTCTCCCTCATCCCTGCACTGCTGTGCCGTGTTATAGTCATAATTTCATTCTGACCATGAGCTAAATCAATGCAGACAGACTGGAGGCCTCTCTCCACGGATTCCAGGAATTGATTCAATATTTCAAGAAGAGGCCTTGCTCATATTGACTACTGTAGTAATTTAATTTGCTCCTGTCTGTGGGATGGCATTGGTGTGTGTGGAGAGGGAAGCACTATATTTGTTGTATGAGCCATCCACTAAAAGAAACTGAATGCAGATTTTATTTTCTCTTGAATACTATGAACAGAATAGTCATATAAATACTATATTTTAAGTTAGGATGAGAGTAAAAAAAAATCTAAATTGTCTCAATAATAGCTTTAAAACTGGTTAATTTGATATGGAAAAAATAGTAACAGTTTTTTTTCTTTCTTTTAAATCAACTTTATTTACATCACACGATGCACAACAACATCACTCAAAATGGGGATTCCACTAAAATTCTTTACATACATTTATGTATGTAAAGAATTTGTTATAATGATGATATTATTAACAAGGAATTTGATGTTCTTGTCTTTTAAGATAACTCAAAACTGGATCATGTAAGAGAAGAAGTCTATATTTATGGATTTGGAGCTCAGACAATCATACACGGATTTCCATTAATTATGAGTTGTGTCACAAGCAAAGAACAAGTATTAATTTAAGGTATTTTGATCTTATAGCCAGTATTTCAGTTTTGTATAGTTTCTGGGATCAATGGTGCTCCTTGTTAAACCAGGATACATTGTTTTAACCAAAGGTTGTCTCGGAAATGTATTATTGCATCTTTTGTGTAGAAAATCCAGATCATCTATTTTTAGATTTGGTAATTTGGGCGTTGGGGTGTTATTTAGATTGTTTTTAATTAATTGAACAAGTGCCCTTGGGATGTTTTGTGTCACCTTAATATAGTTTCTAATAGAACAATCCAAGTTATATTTAGTATTGAAGTCTTCTAATCTATAAACATAGACTTTCTTCAATTTAAGATTACTCTATTATTCCACAGTGGAACATTGAGAGGGCTGAAATTATGTTTTATAAATCATTTTCCAGTGTAGGAGGATCTGTTATATATGGAAATAACAGTAACAGGCTCACACTACAATGTGGACTACAAAGGGGTCCATTGCTGGTTGTCGCAGATCACACGACAATAGGGCAACCAATACAATCCCTG
Source organism: Sebastolobus alascanus (assembly GCA_916701645.2). Lineage (NCBI taxonomy): Eukaryota > Metazoa > Chordata > Actinopteri > Perciformes > Sebastidae > Sebastolobus > Sebastolobus alascanus. The sequence goes on along the minus strand of CAKAOJ020000101.1, from coordinate 4,814,659 downwards.
AGTAAAATTACAAATATTTCTTCAACCGAAATTAAATGAAACTAAATTAACCGTCTGCTAAGATAAGCATCTCGTCAGTGATATCCCACTTGACGTATATCATTTCGTTCTAGGACATAATTGTTGAAAAGCACAACCATTTGTATTCAGGCATCAGTGGAGCCACCTTCCCGCCTGCTTTTCCGCCACAGTTTAAACTGGCAGTTGTTGCTATCATCCAACGGGCTGTCACCAAAAATGTGATTATGTTACAGACGACAAAATGTTTACAGGGATCGGATATTGCTCAAACACACGTTTATGGTTCCCGGTTGTACCCTATTACTAACGTAGTTAGCTATTTTTACTCAAAACTTCCCAGAGCTCATCAACTGTCCCTGTGATGTCTCTGCCTCCAGAGAAAGCTTCCGAGCTGAAGCAGATCATTCACAACCATCTGCTCAAGGTGAGCAAACCACTCAGCTTTCTATACACATTAACATACATTTGATTTGCCTGTCTAGCCTACAGAGGTCTGTGCAGACTGTTCATTACTGTTCATAGCTCCACAACTACCAGGTCTATATGCATGATCTTGGTCTCTATAGATAGCTAAGACCTCAGAGAATTCATCCCCAGTGTCAGTAACATTATGACTGTTACTATGTCTGAGTAAACTGTGATGAACCAAATGACAAATTTACATTTTTATCCTCGCATTAAATGTTTTCTAGATTAGACAGTGGATAACACCATTATAGCAATGATGCCATGAACAGAGATGCCACTGAATTCATTCAGCAACTCCTTGACTACAACTGTGCCAAAGCAGATATAAATAACACAAAGCACATAGATTCTACAAAGGTTTTACTCAGGATAGGACCAGGAGGACTCTCCATATGGCCACCCAAAGTGTTCAAAATGGGTTTTCTACCTCTTGAAAGGGAATCTGGCTATAAAATACTACTGATATCCACTACAGGAGGCTATGTGCACATAATGGAGCCTTTAGCTATGACATTTACCCTGTGCATCATCAGGTTCTACCATTGTGCACAGTATAACATCAATAAAAAACAACTAAATTGTACAATTTTGACTACAAATGTAGTAGTGTATTATAATAATGAAATATGATCAAGTAAAACTTAGAAAATAACAAATACGATCAATAACAATGTAAATAAGATAACAAAAAAGAATCCAAAGTCAAGTATGTACATTCAATATAAAAACAATTATCAACAAAAATATTATAAAGTAAAAATACTATTTCTTGTGAGTTGATTTTGTAACTAAAATATTGAAATCATCGCCAAACAAACATTGTTTGGACAAAATACACTTGGAGTGTTGTTTAAGTAGCGTTAAGGCCTCGTCTTTTAGAAACATTTCGTAATTCTGTCTCTTTTGGTTATCAGATGGACATCCATGGGAAGATCCGAGAGGTGCTGGCTGAGACTGTGAGGGATGACCTAGGCCCGGCACATCGGTCTCTGTCTGAGGCGGATTTCCTACATGCTCTGCAGCGCAGGGGCATCATCGATGATGTGATGAAGGACCTACACTTTACTCAGGTTGGCCAACACTTAACAGACAATTTTCACATTTACATACTTGATGATGAGGCTGACAGCACTTCACTTTGATTGATTAGATTCAAAATTGAAAATAGACTCTTCCTAACTGTAGAAAGCAAGTTTCTTAAAGAGGCCCTATTATGCTTTTATGTTTTTCCCTTTCCTTTAGTGTGTTATATAGTGTTTTTGTGCATATTAAAGGTCTGCAAAGTTACAAAGCCCGAAGTCCACGCCAAAGGGATTTCCTTTCCCCCACAGAAACACTGCTCCTGAAACGCCTTGTTTGAAGTCCTGCCTTTTCTTCTGTAACATGGTGATGTCACCAAGTAACACATTTGCATAAATCCTGCCTAGCGGCTAGTTTGGCACGCCCTCAAACAAAGCTAGTTAGAGTGGAGCTGGAGTGGAGTCCGAAGAGTTTGGTTTGGTTGACCAATCACAACAGAGTGGGCCAGCTGACCAATCAGAGCAGACTGGGCTTTCAGACAGAGGGTGAAAAGAGGTGCTGCAGCACAGCCGGTATAAGAAAAATACAAGTATGCACCTGAAAATGAGCATAATAGGTCCTCTTTAAATAATGTCATACTAATTTGTACCCAGATGCAGATAAGAATTTCTTTATTGTATGAATTCAAACTCCAGCTGACTGTTGGTCTGCTTTGGTAGGAAGTACCCACAACTGCAGAAACAGGATCCCCTCCAAAGCCGGCTACTCACTTTGTTGACAAGAATATTACTCAGCTGAAAAAAAGTAAGAAACATCCTTTACAAGCTCAAATAAACCAACATAATAGCCTGACCTGTTTCCTTTCGCTCCATTTGTCCTTGTTAACGTTAGAACGGTTAAGTGAAGACATTCTTTTCATTCTCTCAGCCAATATCGACCCATCCAGGCGGTACTTGTATCTCCAAGTGCTGGGTGGTAAGGCCTTTCTGGAGCACCTCCATGAGCCAGAGCCTTTACCTGGTCAGGTGTGCTCTACATTTATGCTCTACCTGCACTTCCGTAACCAGAGGTTTCGCTCAAAGCCAGTGCCCTGTGCGTGCGAACCTGACCTGATGGAGGGTTTCCTCTTAGAGATCCACAGAGATGGAACAGGTACGTGTACATTATCAGTAAGGTTTTTATGCTGTTGCTTCATGTTGCTTAATATAAGATCTATACTGAGTTTGTAATTACTTTGGCACTGCAGGAGAAGGCAGCAAAATGGCGGACGCGACCACCATGCTGTCTTTGTGTGACCCGGTTCATTTGGTGCTGATCAAGACGGACACCTCCAGTGAGACGACGCTGGTCTCGTCCTACTTCCTGGACTGGAGGACAGTCCTCGGCTCGCCCAGTGGGAAGACCTGCTTTGCTGTGGAGCTGATGGGAGTTGGTGAGGATGAGGAAGGGTGATTCTGCTGCAGTGAATACAAGAGTGACAGTGTGATACTGAATTATTAATGCATTTATTTTTAATAAGGTAACATCTCTGTGGCTAAGAGTGAAGAATGATTAATGCAGTTCACTGGTAGAGTAGAGTAGATACAGACTGGAGGAAAACAACCAATCATTGTCATTGGCCAAAATCTCCTGTCACAGGCTAGATTTTTTTAAAGCCTGTAAACAGAGCCATGAGGAGGAGCAGAAGTCTAGTTATCTCTCAGAACACTTGAATTACAATATTCTGAAAGGTTATTCTGGAATTTTTGACCAATGATGCCAAAAATATACTGTATACTGCAGCTTTAAAATTAAGAAGTGTCTGCCTGCAACCCATTTTTCTCTCTAAAACTCTTGAGATTTCTTCATTTGAAAAACATTGAATAAACTTAGAGGCCACAAGATTAAAAAATCCACAGTATTTTACAATAAAGATCAGAGAAAAGTAATAAAAAACAAATTTTTCCTTCTTTCCTGTCCCGTTAATGATGTTGTGCCTAAGTTTTTTTTGAAAAAACTTGCAATTTTGTCTCTTCCCAGCTCTAAGTGATGTGGCACCAGTTTTCAGTAACATGTTTGCATGTTTCCAGGAAGTGAATGGAAAGTCCCAGCTGGTGTTTTGACTGTCAGTCTGGAGCTCTACCCTTCTCTCACGGAGACTCTGAGCACCGACATCATCAGCACACAGGTCAGCACACTGGAGTCTCTTCATCTCTCCATCTGTGTTTATTCATCAGCTTCATTATTCATGAATAAAGCATGAACTAATATTGAATCATTACACTAGACTTCCATTAATGCTGTTAAGAATCAATCTTCCTCAGAGTTGATATGAAGGCAGCACTGCTCCATATGTGGTAACTGATGTCACTCTGTGCTTCTCATTCAGCAATCACTGGAGAGGCAGAGGACGGCGGAGAAGGAGAGGCTCTTCTTGGTTTATGCCAAACAGTGGTGGAGGGAGTTCCTCGAGATACGTCCATCAAACCAATCCAAAATGGTCAAGATCTTTGCACAGGTTCGTCTAAATTCACTTGTTGTGGAGGAAAAAATTAAACCTTTATATGGCATTGTTTTGCTTACTTTTAAGGACTTTTATTCCTAAACTTGGCAGTTTTTTTAAAGGGGACATAGGGGACAGCGCTTGTTCTCATACATTTGGGTATCTGGAGTGCCTATCAACCCACAAATAAGACAACCCAGTCAGTTTTTTGTGGGCTGTCTAGATCAGAAAACATGTGATTCAACAAGCCATTCAGATTCGGCTCCCCTTCCTATGTCGCATGCAGGCTCATTATCGCCTACAGCTTGGACAAACCACCCCCTGAACCCTCTCCCACCCACTCCCTCTCTGTTTGTGCGTTCATGTGGAGGGTCCACCATATTAAGTTCCATCCCAAGCCAATTAGCAAGGAGTGGAAGTGAGTTATAAAACCCTCCAACAGCGAGCCTGCATCGATGCCGACTTACTGGCCACGTGCAACGGCGTACAAGTGTACGTTCCGTGCGACTACCTTCACAAACGTAAACCACTCAAACTAAATAGATATTTAACAACTTAAGGTTACATTATATTTAGGAACAAACCTACCCTTGTTTAGTCTAGAAAATGGTAGATGTGTTAGTTTGACTGTCAAGTGTTGTATATTTACAGGGACTGTTGCAAAAACCAAGCAGCTCATTTAACATCAGAGTTAAAAACGAGAAGTTGTTTACAAAAAAAAAGAAATGCCACCACAGAAGCATGGGAGTATGTTTTATTTTTTATTTTTAGTTTCTCTGTATATTGCATGTTATTTTTAATCTTAATACTGTGAACTTTTGGGGAGGGTTCGCTTTTCGAGAGGCGGGTCTTAAAGAGACAGGCGCTAAAACGGAGTGTTTCAGACAGAGGGTGAATACAGGTAAAATAATGTGTTTTTTGAACATTAAAGCATGTAAACATGTTCTAGTAGAAACCCCAAATACAAGTATGAACCTGAAAATGAGCATGATATGTCCACTTTATTCCCATCATCTATATTAGACCTGCGGAATGAATAGCAGAGGGACTGGGTTACATACAGACACTGATTAGGGAGTTCCTCAGAACAACCTGATTCATTTGCTGTTTGCCACTCATACACTGGTTTAGTGTGTTAGTGGTTTGGGGAGAGGACTTCTCATATTCCTAATCAGTTTAGGGATTATTGAATCCTGAACTCCTCATATCTGCTCCAAGCTGTCCCGTTACGTCTGAGTGTGTCTCTGCAGGATGAGAACGGCGTGAACAGGCCAGTGTGTTCGTACGTGCGCGTCCTGCGGGCGGGACGGCTGCTGGAGAGCTCTCGACAGGCGGCCCGCTTCGTCAGCCTGCTGGCCCACGAGAAGGCCCCGATGGTGGGGGGAGGAGGAGGCAAGCAGGAGCAGTGGTGCACACTGATGGCTTTCCTGTGTAGAGGGAAGGTAAGGAGAACTGGCCGGCGTCTTGGCAGCCACCAGAGAGATGACAATGCACTTACTGTGCTGCTAGATCCGTATTGTCAAAGACAGAGACGGTGGCAGGTTTATAGCTTTTCATACGAAAATTCCTGTTAAACCTGCATTAGGCAGAATGTTTTTGGCATCATTGAGCAAAAATTCCATAATAACCTTTCAGCATATTGTTATTCAAGTGTTCTGAGAGATAACTAGACTCTGCACCTCCTCATGGCTCTGTTTTCAGGCTTTAGAAAATCTACTAATCTTTCAGATTACCTGTCTCATGCACTACTGTCAGGACATAGTGACCGTTTTATAAAAATAACGTTTTTTAATTATATTTGCTCCATTTCTACCCACTGCTGCTTTAAATAATACTTTGGCAAGTTCTTAACTAAATGTGATGCTCTTCTCCCAAACGGTCACCATTACAGAGGCAGCAGACTCTTGGATTCATATCCAGGCCTTTATATCTTCCACTGACCTTAGAAAGTTACAAATAGTCTGTCAGTTTGGTTTCTAACTTTCGTAGTCAGGTAGTTTTCGTTTATACACTACTTCCTATTTTCTTTGCCTCTGTGTTTTTAGCAAACACAGATGATCAACCTGATGTATCCCTGTACATGTGATTTCATTCCGATCACAGAGTCAAACGTTTTGTATCTCGGCATATTCTCCCACCACTGAAGCAGATTTGACTTGACAGATTGAGAGGGTTGTGAGCAGTAGACTCTCGTTTGAAACATGCACTCAGTGGGTACACTCATGTTAAACGTGCTAAATGTTTTTGCAAATCATGCAAGAGAGACCTGAGTACAGCAGAGAGAAAGAAAGACAAACATAGCCAGACAAAGCAAAGGGACAAATGCATGCAACAACTAACCAGACAACAAAAGCATGTATAAATATAAAGAGCATAGCTACAGTAGATATAACAAAAGCACATGTAGCATCAAGACAATCACAGACCTCACTAAATAGATTCAAAGTTAGTTTAAGATCGGCCAGTGTAATGAGACATTCAAGCTCCGAGAGTCAGAAAGCATCACGTAAACTTGGTTCAGCTGCGTTTACATTTACTCCCATTTCTGAGCACAGCTGATTGTGTCATTTCTGAGAAAGAAGGATTTGTGCCGAGTCGACTGACTGATGCGTTTTCATCTCGGCTAGATAGTGGGGGAATTTCCCCAGACCACCACAGGATAAATGTTCCCTGCCTCTCCTCTGTGAGCGGCTGGCAAGACAGACACAACGCAACTCTCACAAAGTGGCCCTTGTCAGCTGTGATTTATGAGTTTCATTCCAGGGAAAATTAATTTAGCCTCATCAGTCCCCAGCCTGTTCCGATGCTGCCGTCCATATTAGCACTTCTGGGGAACATCTATCATTCTGACTTGCCTGTAGCCCGAGCCAGCATGCAGCAGCAGCGGCAGCAGCAGCAGCAGCAGCTCAACCCAGGCCTCTTTACCGGAAAAGTTGTACGAGTGAAATAAGAGTTGCTTACTGCCATGAACAATTTGATGACTACAGAGCTTATTTCCTCTCCAGCAGACTGTTCCTGTCTGTGTTCAACACTTCTGAGAAAGGCTAACAGTGCAGTGAAAACAGGATATTGTATTTCTGTTTAAACAGACTGTCGTAGTGACATGATGATTAGACAAGCAATCTGTCTAAATATAGGGACTAGGAATATTTGAAAATAATAGCTGAATATTTTGAGAATAAAGTTGTTATATATCAAGATAAAAGTTGTACAATTTTGAGGATAAAGTCGTAATATTTCAAGATAAAAAGTTGTAATATTTTGAGAATAAAGTCGTAATATTTCAAGATAAAAGTCGTAATATTTCAAGATAAAAGTTGTTATATTTTGAGAATAAAGGTGTAATATTTCAGGTACAACGTCGAAATATTTCAAGAATATTTGTGATATAAAATCTGAACATTTCAAGAATAAAGTTGTAATATTTCGAGGTGTTAATACTGTAACACTCAGTTGTACATTTTTGCTTCGTACCCAGCCTCCAAGAAAAACAGAAGCTTATTTGAGAATGGAAATTAATTGTTGACCTTTGAGAATAAGATATGTGTAACTTAATAATCTAATCAACCAAATGTCATGATCCTCGCTAGAGGCTCATTGTTTGTCACACAAGGGTTAAAAGAATCTGTCATAACTTCGCAGCTCCAAAGAGGTGCATGAACTAAATTGAACCAGGGAAAAAAGTCCTGTTGCTCTCGAAGTACAACTACTTTAATGTTAAAAAATAAAAGTGTATTGTCCTTTTTATTAAGGTTAAGAGAGCTCTTAACATGACGTTGATAATATAGATTCCATATTTCAAACTCATCATTGTGTGTCCTCCCCAGGGGGATTGTGAGGACCACGCCACCCTGCTGTGCAGCCTGCTGCTGGGCTTCGGCCTGGATGCGTACGTGTGTGTGGGCACCAAAGCCAAGGGAACGCCACACACCTGGGTCCTGACCCGCGGTACTGATGGGAGCATCACCTTATGGGAGAGTCTGACGGCACACAGGTAACTTATGTAACACAGCTGCTTTTACTGCTCCCCTGTTAATATTCATGTGTTGGATACCTTCTAACAAAATGTTAACAAAAAATGCATATTTGGGAGAATTTTCTTCCAAAAAACTCCTCCAATATTTAACATTTTGAGTTTTTCTATAACCGGCAAAGACCAAACACTGTCTAAGAAATCAAGCATTTTTTTTCTTTTTGCCTCAGTTGGCTCATTATCCAGCCATTGTGTGTTTGTCAGCTGGATATCTCAGAATAGTATTTCCATGAAATGTGGTGGCCAGGCTCTGGGCCAAGAAACAACTGATTACATTTGGTGGTTACTCAGTTCTGGGATTTTGTCCATCAGTTGTTGTTTAGGCCATAACTCACTTATCTTATAATGGAGATAGACTTCATTTCATTTATTTTGTCAATTTAGGTATTTGATTACAGCAAGCAGTTGTTTTTCTAAGGAGCTTTTTTTATCTTCTGAAATATATTTGTCTGAATTTTACAATTGTGGCCCTGCCTGTAGAGTTTTGTTTTTTACTTCATGGTAGTACTTGGCTTTAATTTTTAGATTTTTTTTTTTAATTTTTCCGGTGTGGTGAAACTTAAAGTGGCAGTAGGCAGAATATTTTTGGCATCATTGGGCAAAAATTCCATAATAACCTTTCAGCATATTGTAATTCAAGTGTTCTGAGAGAAAACTAGACTTCTGCACCTCCTCATGGCTCTGTTTTCAGGCTTTAAAAAATCTTCGTTCCTATTGGCTGCTCTCCGGCTGGTGGGCGGTGCTTGGTATTTCCTCAACTGATCTCAACATGGCCGCCGGGTCACAAACTTTCTAATTTTACAGCTAAACAGTACACTACAAGAGAAATAGGCATTACAGTAACAGAATTTGTTGTCTGGTCAGATACCTGCACCAGGCCATAGACCCAGATGCCCCGCCCCTGGCCCCCCAGCCCAAACCCTCCTCTCCCTACCGCACTGTGGGCTGCGTCTTCAACCACCACACCTTCCTGGCTAACTGCCAGCCCTCCGATGCTGTGGAGCTTTGTGTCTTTGACTTCCAGGTAAGAGAATGGTGTCCCTCACAGTTTCCCCACACATTAAATACATTCAACTTCTATTTCATGGTCCATTGTTGTATTTATTGATTATTATGGCACTTTGAGTGTCACTGAAATGTCATTATGCTCGTCACATTTGTTTCTTTGGCCAGGTATTGTGTTAATACTCAGGGACAGGGTTTGGTGAAATGAGTTTCGATATGAAAATCTTCATTTATGCTGCATATTAAAGCGGCCAGAGAAGATCTAATGAAATGGACAGTTGTGATTTAAAGTCAGACACAGGTAGCCTGGAGCAGAGAGCAGTGGGCTGGATGGTTTGCCAGGGAAATTGAATCCGCAACAGTTCCATTCATCAGCAGCTCCTCTCCTGTCATGTTACCCTGAAGGAAGGCAGCAAACCCCCAGCGGCTACAGTGGAGTGGTTCTCTTGTGTGAAGGGGAAAAAGTAAGCCTAGATAAGAGCATTTTCCTCCTCCTTTCCCTTCAGAATCAGTCTCGGTGGAAGGCGATGAGCGAAGAGGCTCTGAAGTCTGTTTGCGCCCCGGGCTCCACCACCTCTCTGCCCCCTCTGCCTCCACTCTGTGCCCCGTCTCTGGATCCGGCTGCTGCCAGCAACCAGCTGGAGCTGGAGATGCGCTACCTGGTTTCTGAGCACAGGAAGGTAAAACACAGTGCTGGACTAGATGTGGACCCTTAATGTTTGGGAGTTAAAGATCATGTTCCATCCTCCTGTTACAATTTTCATATGAAAAAATCTGAGTGGAAATGTTGAAATTCGGGGAAAAAAAGTTTTCACGCTTGGCTGAGGTGGAAAAGTTAGTGTATTGATAAAAAATAAAATGCGACAAAGTGCAATAGCAACAGACTGAGTGAATAAATCACGACGTACATGAAGCATCTGACTCATTTGTCACTTGAGCTTCAACTCAAGAGACGAAAACATCAGATCTGTGTTGAGCGATGAGGAGACTGTAACCTTCCTCAAATTAATACATAAAATAAACTGAAATGCCACGTTTCCATCATGGTTTTCCATCGTTTGAGGTTTGAACGGCGCTCTTTTAATTACGTCATCACATTGTGCATAACAGTAGTGGATGGAAACATGGATTAATTAGGATTGTTTTAGATTAGATATTCTGGAAATTTGGTTTAAATTGCGATTATTTTGACGGATATTGCAATTGTGATATGATTTGCGATATTAGAGGGAATGATAATTTTCATTGCATTATTCTCATTTTCATTGAAAAACATATTAAAATGACAATGGTGTGATTTTTGCGGGGATCTGTACCAAACAAAGATGTTTTCTTAAGTCTGTAAAATATAATGTGTGGGTCAGGACATCTCTGCAGCACCACAATATTTATTTATTATTATTATTTATTGCAATTTGATTTTGATTAATTGTGCAGCCCTATTGACTGTTTTTAAAAATACTTGCACAATATGAAACAGCATGGTGAGACATCACTGGGGGGGAAGTGACAAAGCGTGTGTTTGACCATTTAAGTGCCATTGACCAATTACAGGTTAGGTTTTTTTGTCTTTGTTAGATTTACTGAGCAAAGTCTGAGCTCTACGGCGTTCTCTCCTCCAGGACCTCGAGTTGGCGACAGTGTGGGACGACCACCTGTCCTACCTGCTCTCCTCGGCACTGTCAGCCTACGAGCTGGAGCGCTGCACCGGCGTCTCCTGCGGCAACGAGGAGTTCCAGGACGCGGTGAGGAGGGCCGTGCCGGACGGACACACCTTCAAAGGCTTCCCCATCCACTTCTTGCACCGCAATGCTCGTAGAGCCTTTGCCACCTGCCTCAGGTGAGCTAGTGGGTAGCATATACTCCAGCAGTATACTCCACACCTAATCCTGCCTTTATATTCAATGCTATTTCAGGTTTGTTTTCCATGCCTAATAAAGAAGGAAGTTATGGCGAGAGCAGACACGGCCCAAAGTTTCCTCAAACTGAACTCTGTTAATAGTACGACTCTGTGAAACTACAGTGAAAAAAAACAGTCAGATAAGATTGTTGTGTCCATCCAGGGAGCGGTGTAATGGATAGGGGTGAAAGAGGCCGTGGGAAAATTTCAACAAATTCTGGAAAGTAGCCTGCAAAGCCACCATTTAGCCTGTGAGAAGATTTTGTTTGCACTATACCTCAGGCGTTACAGTAGCAAATCCCTACCAGCTGCAGTGTATTGCAGCAGATCCTGAACTCAGACCTCCCTACAGAGAGAGAGAAGAACAGCTCTCTACAGGGACCCACAGCACCATTACATGTCTCTGTTATAAATTCCTGCCAGAATTGAACACACAGTGAGCTACTGGCAACTCACATTAGACTAACATCATAGATTGAAATCTGGCTTTAAAGTCACACCGTCTGTATGAAATGTGCCATGTGGTGAGTTAGCTAGCTATAGCAAGTTAACTAAGGGGGGAAGGTACTTGACAATGTGGGCTGTGTGCAAACTTAGGGTTTAAAGTGAACAATTAGTATTTATTCATTTATTTATTTGACAGGGACAATACATGTAGGCATTGTTACACTTAATTAAAGTGCAACCAATGCAATGTATATAGGACTTCTAGCCGTAGCTAATTTGCAGACCTGGTCCCTGGTTAGGCTTTTAAGAAAAAATAAAAATACATAATACAACATCATACATAAAATCACATAATACAACATTGTACATTACAATCAATGTATATATATGTGTTCCCAATCAATAAATCAGTGATCACAAAAATTACATATTACACATTAATTTATAAAATACATAATGAACGGAAATAGATGACATAAAACTCCTCAGTTAGCATTAGCATGCTCAATCAAGCTACGTCCCACATGGTAACAGCTAGCTAGCAAAAACTAGCAGAGGGTGCTGGTCAAATGAAATATAATAATAAATATATATTTTACCTATTTTTTTTTAGGAAAAAATTATCTTCCCTATGTATATTTTGCTTTTTATTTGATAAAAGACTTACTTCATATTCCATGCTCTGTGTCTTCCTGTGCAGGTCTCTGTTCTGTGAGGAGATAGTGTGTTGTCGTGGCGACCATGTGAGGCTCGCAGTCCGTGTTCGTGTGTTTGTCTATCCCGAGAACGCATGTGCAGTGTGGCTCATGTTTGCATGTAAATACCGCTCAATACTCTGACCATGGGACGGATGGTACCTGAAAACTACCAGCTGATGTTGCACACTGACAGCGGACAGGAAGGACACCACAGGTACAGAAGAATACCTGGACCCACGATGAGACTACATTTAAATAGTCAGTGACATGTGCACAGACATGTTTGTGGCTGTTGTCTCTGCTGTGATTCTCAGGCCTTTATAGACTCTTCATTTGTACAGACATTTACACTCAGACTTATATTTAAATATCTATTTTTGTAAATAAATGGAACTTTTTTTTAATCTTACTGTGTACTGTTTTAGAAGCCTTATTGAAGACATTTTCCAATAATAATAATGATAAATAATTCTTTTAAATGGCATTTACTTTAATTCTTGAGATAATTGCTCTGGCTTAGTTTTCACATCAAAATTGCACAAAATCTGTAACATTTTGGCCTCAAAATCTCACGTAGCACAAAAAAATACAATAAATAAATACAATAAAAATAAAACCTGTATCAAATTAGGTTAAAAAAATCGTGCAGAAGGTTTATCACAACACTGTACATGCTCATCACTGAATTTTAATCATTGTTGCATTTTAAAATCGTAAATACGTAATTAGCTCAAAAAATTAAATGAAAACTTTAATTGCAGTTGCTGGGTATACTGTAAATATATATGATGAAGTGTTCTTTATAGTAAACTATGAATCTATATGAGACAAAATGACAACTGTGACTGTTCTTCTCTGCATCACTTTCCTGTTTCTGTTCTGTATCGAACACAAAGTTTGTTGCTTTTCAAGACGTCAAAACTTTCTCAGAAGTCTAGTTTTCTCTCAGAACACTTGATTTACAATATGCTGAAAGGCTATTATGGAATTTTTGCCGAATGATGCCAAACATATACTGCCTACTGCCACTTTAAGGCACTGTGGATGTATTATTAAAAAAAAAAAAATGTTTTATCAATAAGACAAATTGAGCCAAAGCCATTGTAAAATGTGCATTTGTAATACATTAACACAGCACTAGATGGCGTGTTAAGACAAATGTTGGATGCAGCTGTGGCTCTCTGCTCCATCCTGGGCTGTGTGAGGCAGCACAGTATGAGCATCTTTAAATACAGAAGGGATGACATGACATGTGGTCAATTCACTGGTCCACTCCAGCACTCACTGCCTGATAGAGCAAGATCAAATCACTGGGTGTGTATTTAATCAATAGATGGCATAACAAATGGAGCAATCATTTAGAAAAGCCCCGCTGTAGGGAGAACTAAAGGATGGAAATTGATTTCATTTATGTTGCAAGATATTTTTCACGAGCCCCAGAAAAGCCATTATTCTGGCTGCAGAGCCACTGAAACCCCACAGGCGAGCATCGCCTTCTAATTTGAGACTGACTGATTGTGAAATTGCAGAGAGGGCGAAGTGACAGCTGCCTGGTTGAGTGAGTTATTGTGCGGTTAGGAGAAGTCAACTCGGAAAGTTTTCGCCCTGATTGAAGTGCTCTATTAATTGACACGCAGAGGGTAGTTTTGTGTGAGTGTGCTTTGCTCTGTTTCTTTGTTGTTGTTGTTTTTTTTGCCATATTGCACAGTGCTGTTTGGAGTTCTGGGGGAATCGTTGACACATCAGCCCAAACTTTGACAAGAAGCCTGTGAGGATGGCCAATTAATTCGATTTTTTCCGGGAGCTAATTTGCAATTCTGCATTTGCCCCAGAGTTGTTGAACACGAGGATCAGGAGGGAGGCTGAAAGAGCGAAATGGAGAGCTAATGAATAATTCCTCCCTTTTTTCCTGAATGTCACGTACACACACACACACACACACACACACACACACACACACACACACACACCTCCGCTCCACTCATTACTGTATACCACAGGAAGAATGTACAGCACAGGAAGTGTTTGATGCTGGGAACTCAGGTATGTTTTCAGCCCATATTAAACAGCAGCACTCAGGTGTAATTGACTAATAGGTCCTGTGGGACAGGAGTTACTGTATGAAACAGGAAGAGAAGAGATGCTGGTTTTTTTCAGTGTCAAAAAATCGTCACTCACACCTTGCATCTCACTGCTGCTGATATGCTGTGTTTGCATTCAGGTGAGAGTTTCAAATGAAATATTTCTGTATAAACTGTTGGTGTGTGGTAGTGCCACCTTTAGTAATCACGTGTAAGAGGACGTACATTTTTATCATGAACAAAACAATGAATTGATTATCAGTTTCACAGTATAAATGGCTTCGCCGCCTGTATTTACTGTATATACGCTTTATTTTTCACACGTACTGTATAATCGTCTTTCTCTTCTGAGGTGGCATCAGCTGCTAATGAGTGTTTTCCATCCTGCAGTTCACAGGTATTGTCAATAACTTCATCATCAGTTGTTAATAATGGTGTTGATTGGGAGAAATATATATTGTAGCTTGCAGCGAACTTCAGCGTATTACTGTGGCATGTTTGTTTATTATGCCTAAGTTAAAGATGAGTTTTCATTGAGAAATAATTTAGAAAAACATCTCAAATAATGTTAATAATTTGAAAAATATCAAATAATTTTTGTGCGTTTCATGTATCCAATTTGCTGGTCTGATGTCCCAAAACTCCTTGAGGATGCTGGTTTGCTGCCGCTGTTTTCACAACTTGGTTAACAATTAATAAAAACAAGCTTTTGAATGTATGAAGAAGTACAAAATATTTTTTTTAAAAAGTGTTTCATTTAAGTAAAAAAATATCAAATATTTTGTGCCTTATGTGCTCGCTAATCTTAACCTAAATTATACTCAGTTTTGCATAACAACATGTAGTAACAATATATGTGGTGTCCATCAGTTTTCACAAGAATATACAGTATATATATATATCTAAGACCTGAACTTTTCAAGCCACCTGTAACGTTTAAAGCTTTACTGTAAGGTGACAATGCCACAAGGCCACAAACGTTACACAGTAATTGCTCATTATGTTGAGAAAAGAGGACTGAAGTGTGCTGAGTTTTCAGATTGCGCAGACTAAAGAACGTACAGCATCACTTTAAATGCATGAGAAAGTCTGCAGAAATGCGGACTTACGGAAAGTGTTCATAAAGGGCTCAAAATGTCTGCGAGAGAGCCCTCAGGGATTTGATGATTTCACAGTGGGACGGCCTTAAACCCCTGACAGATTTTGTGGGAACGCGCCTCAAAGTCTGTGAATGTGGACATTAGGATTGGGCCTAGGAGAAAATTAGCCTACTTCTCACTTGATTTATTACCTCAGTAAACATTGTAAACATGAGTTTATGGTCTCAATCGCTAGTTTCAAGTCTTCTTCTATACGGCATGATGTTCATTTAGTAAATTATGGTCCCATTTAGAGTCAAATACACCATAAAGCAGAGGATGCTTTAGGGCGGGGCAACCTTGTGATTGACATGTCGCTACCACGGTGTTGTCCGTATTTCTGTCCTTAGATCTTTAACCCTTTCACAGTGTGTTTTCAGTTCATCATAGTTAAAAATTCAGTGTTTTCTCCTGTACTTAGCTCCATCCTCTCACGTCTCGTTTCTGTTTGCAAAAAAACAAGATGGCAACCGTCAAAATGCCGAAACTAAATGCTTCAAACGACAGTCCACAAACCAATGGGTGACATCATGGTGACTGTGTCCACTTCTTCTATACAGTCTGTACACACAGAGAGCAGCTTGTATCACACTGCGGTTTCCTCCGCTCACAGCAGTAAGAAGCCAGTTCTCAAGGCTGGTCTCTCTCAGACTCATTATTTTGTTGTCACTACATGAACCTAATACAATGTGTAGGCCTTGGGCTCTGTTAGAGTTTGTCAAGTAAATGAGAAGACTAATGGCGCATCTCCCTATCAGTGGTGTTTTTCAATTGTGGTAATATATCTACTGACAGACACTGATGTATCAACTAATTACCGTATTTTAGCCGTTAAAAAGTGTTTAGACGTCGAGCTCTACAGTGATTTTCATTGCGGTTACAGTGTGTGTGTGTGTGTGTGTGTGTGTGTGTGTGTGTGTGTGTGTGTGCAAACTTTGACAGACATGGGTGGTAATTAATGAAACATATTTAAATAACAGAATGGATGTTACTGATGTGACAGAAATTGTAAGAAGCACATATTCCTTGTTTTACCTCCAGATATGGTGACACCCACACACACACTGCTTATGCATAAATGACTCAAAGCTAATTGTTAAAGTAGTCATTAGGGTGTACCTGGAACTCCATATCTGTTCAATTATTATATATATCATAATATCTTCCCGCCACCCATCGCCTGGTCTCCGTGCCTCTTTCTTTCTCTTGTCTATTTCTATTTTTGAAATGTAAAAATTCCTGCAGGGGGGTAAAAGAAGGAGCGGGAGAGAGAGAGAGAGAGAGAGAGAGAGAGAGAGAGATAGCGAGAGGAGCGTTGGGCATTGGAGAGAAATGTGTTGCATGGCCCGGAGCCTAACGGGTAATAAAGTCATTAATTCAGCTGATTAAGTTGGCCTTTGGGTTAAAGAAAAATCATATCCGTCTCCCTTTGAGATGTGACTGGGGAAGCACAGAAGAGGGAGAAGCCAGCTAATTAGTGCTGGAAAACAGGAGGGGGGCCGGAGAGGGAGATGGGAGATGGAGGGAGAGACAGAAAGAGAAAGAAACTGTTTGTGTGTGTTTGTGTGTGCATGTGTGTGTGTGTGTGTGTAATGGGAGGGAGGAGGGGGGGTTGTGCAGATAGGTGTTTCGACTGAACTACTAATGAGGCATGTTTGGGGTGAGGGAGTGACAAGCTCATCAAAACGCTGCTTGCCAGGCGATCCATTTCTCTCAAAGAGTTTGCCCGGCTACCTTTGAGCCCCGACGCTGCCACTTAATGATGTGAAACAAGAGAGAGAGAGAGAGAAGTTAGGGTGAAATGTCAGTTTGCTTGCAGTTTAATGAGCTTGTTGTTGGATGCACGAGAAGAAAGCAGAGGGAAAAGAGCAACAGGAGAAGCCAGCCATCCTCCTCCCCCTCCAACCTCTTCTGAGCAATGACGCCACCTTGATGATGAATGCATTAACTTGTGAAACGCTAGTGTTGTAATGTTCCATAACTGTGGGACACAAGTGTAAAACGTACAGTATTTGCTACTTTCCATATTAATTAACACAATATCTCTTTTATTTAAAAAAAATAATGAAGGACAGCTCCACAAAATTGTTCAAAATCATTTGATAAACAGACTTTATGGTCACTAAAGAAGATTTTTTCTTCCACAGTTTGTGCATTGACAGGGCCTCGGGAACATACACATAGTATACACTACATGAACCTAGTGACACACAAATAGAAACACCTTTAAAACATGCAAGAGTTAAATCTCACTCAACTGTCCCTCACGGCTCCCTTACAGTCAAGACGGCAGCAAAGATAACATCATATTCATCTTGTATCGTGCCTAACTTTAGTGTATCATGACATATCGGGTATGAAATTAATCTGCAGATGCCCCGGTTCAAAATGTGACCAAACTTTGTCAGTTTTTGAGCCATGATAAAGGACAAAATGTGGCCTGCAACAGACTAGGTGAGGCTTGTTTTTAGTTTAGCCGATTGACAGAAATGCTTTTTGTTACTGGAGCAGTTGTTGATCACTTGTGGCCACTACCGGCTGGTTAAGAGGAGGGAGGACTCAGCAGACAATGACGGTATAAAACAGTCAACAAAATAGTTTTTTCAAACATTGTGAATCACCGCAAGCATGAGAGATTCTTGAGCATACAGTCATAAATGAGCACAAAAAATATCAGGCTGATGGGTCCAGTAGTATGAGAGATTAGCCGTGGACAGACAGACAGATGCACGCACACATACATGACTGTGCGCATGATCTCCCCAAAGGCTTACAGGAAAAGTGGCTGTGTGCTTGTTGGGTGTAGATCTAAAAGCCAGTGACGTTCAAACCACTGCATCAGAACTTCATGATGAAAAATCATGAGACTAAAGCCAGGTACACTACATGAGAATCAAGCCGATTTTGGCCCGATTCCTCCCGACAATCGTCAGTAAAGCACTGATTTTTTGATGGTTCTAAAGATGAGCTTTCCAGATTTTCCTGTGGTGTGAGGTATGTTAAGGGTATTTCTTACATCCCCCGATCGGCTCGGAAGTCCATCCTGGACGTACTGATCTGAAATCGTAAATATTAAATATGTTCAATATTTACGATGGGATCTCCCGTTGTGTACGGAGAACCAAGCTGACTGAAGATGGAAGGACAACCACAGCCGTCATGGTGGCCGCGGCTAATGCATGATGCAAAACACAAAGCATAAAGTAGTGGTAAGATGGACCCCGGAAATGGAGGACCAACTTGTTGATTTAACGTCTCCATGACTTCATCCATCCATCCTTCGTGAATTTTCAGTACAAAGTAAAAACTAACATCGCTAATCCTTCCTGCCTGTTGTAGCCATGTTTGTTTACACTAAAGTCACGTTTCATCGCAAGAGAGTTTGGGAGATTTCCGTGTTTTTTAGTGGGGACTTTTGTTGTTCATGAATTAATCTGTTAGTGTGTGGGCTCTCACATTCTGAAATCTGATAAGATTTGAAAAATCAAAGTTTTAGTCATTGTCATGCCCCACCCTGGGGCAGCCCTATTGGGGTGAACAACACTCCAACACTGACCCAAATCAGCCACATAAGACACCTTTAAAACACTCTAATCCATATAAATACGAACTAGACAATACAAAAATCATCGGCTGAGAGGCAGCAAGACCAGAAGCCTCTCCCTGAACTCTCCTACTGGCACAGGAGCTTTTAAGCACTTCCTTCCCAACCTCGTTGAGCTATATGCAGCTCACCTGGGCACCTCGTTGAGCTATGCAGCTCACCTGGGCACCTCGTTGAGCTATGCAGCTCACCTGGGCACCTCGTTGAGCTATGCAACTCACCTTGGCACCTCGTTGAGCTATGTAGCTCACCTGGGCACCTTGTTGAGCTATGCAACTCACCTGGGCACCTCGTTGAGCTATATGCAGCACAGCTGGGCAGAGCTACTGGAGAGGGAAAAGGGACAACAGCACAGGGAACAGATAAACCCGACTCTCACCCAATATTATGTACAATTGCTTGGGACAAAATAAGTGACAGGGAAATGACACATATGTAACATATAATGATAAATTCAGACTTATTTTGTCCTCGTCTTAAGACAAGACCCAACCCTGTTTCCTCACTAGATTTCTTAACTTTCATTGTTTTTATGTGACAAGATTTATTATCCTCGAATGTGAAAATCAGCTGAAAATGTCAGTGAACAAAGCAGGCGTGCATGAGTCATATTTAACCAGTGATCGTCTTTGAGGGAGGCAAAATCTTATGCCAGTAAGCTGTTTGCGCCACACAATGCTAGCTGTGGCTTTGTGTCTGATGTAGAATATTAAAGTGCCATTGTACCATTTGATGGCAAAATGCAGTGTTTCATATGAAGCTGGGAACAATTAAAGGGCCAGTGTGTAGCATTAAGGGGGATCTATTAGCAGAAATGGAATATAATATTCATAAGTATGTGTTCATTAGTGTAGAATCACCTGAAACTAAGAATTTTTGCGTTTTCGTTAGCTTAGAATGAGCCCTTCATATCTACATAGGGAGTAGATCCTCTTCACGGAGTCTGCCATGTTTCTACTAAGCCCCCCAGGAAGAGCGCTGGGCTGTGAAGCAAATTTTCGTAGTGGCCAAACGGCGGTATTATAACTGTCCGTGTCCGTCACGTGATGCCATTGGGCCCAAAAATACTTTCCCAATAGATTTACATTGGGAAAGAGACGTCTGCAATTTTTTTTTAGGTGAATCAACTTCCCAGTACGAACACTTGAATAGCCCTTATGTAAATCATTAGGTCCTAAAAGTTGTAAAATGCACTAATAGCTGAATCCAGAGTTATTTCCCTTCCTCCGTTCATGTGAATGAGACCCAGACCGAGGCTGGAGCGAGGGCTGGGAGGCGGAGTTAAAGGAAAACGCTACTGCGCCTGCTCTATGGACCCAATGGATGCGGAAGATCGCCGGATGATCCGGGTACTTTATCACTTGGCAGTCCAGTCATTATGGCTTCATGCGCCACTGAGCAACTTTCATAGGAATGAACGGGAGCCTCCGACGCTGTATCCAGTTCTCTTTATACATCCATGTTTCTACAGTAAACCAGAACGGACAAACCAAACACCGGCTCTAGAGAGAGCATTTACCTGAAGGCCACCTCCTCCTCCTCCTCCTCCTCCTCCTCCTCCTCCTCTCACAAGTGAGCCTCTGACCCCTGCATGACTTCAATCCAACTCTGGATTGTTTTGTATTGTGTGCATGGAGCAGCGGAGTTACAGGGCTGCACCGTGAGCCGCTGGCACAAGTCAAGCCTTTAATACTGAGCTGGATTATACTGCTGTGAGGAAGGAAGTGATTCCTAATGGAAGGAATGATGATGCCTTAAAAAGTGAGATTATTCCATGTCTTTTATCTCTGCATGACTCATTTAGCAATTACTGCTGATTATGTGCTACTCTATTAATAGTTTTATGCTTTGAAAACAATGTGGAATTATGAAAGAGGGAAATGTATGAGGGTACTAATTAGACTTTATGTATTTTACCACTTTGACTGAGGTCCACGGTGCCTGGAGATGCCAAGGTCTGTGGAACACGTTCAGGGGAAAATGTCTTATTTGAAATACATGAGGTACTCAGAGAGAGTGCAGTGAAAGAATCCAATTATTTGTTGGTTGGTTTGTTGGTTTGTTGGTTTGTTGGTTTTGGTATTTAAATGGGAGTGGACAAAATATTAACACCAAGTGCATTACTAATTACAGCCTCAATGCAGTTGAATCAACTCTTAATTGTTGCGCACAAAAACTGGACATGAGTTTTTTTTTCCAATGTCTTCAGGGGCATTGCGGTGAGCTACAGCTGATATTTCTAAACCACTAAACTTTCTAAATCACACCTTAGGTTTTCATAATTTAGACTTTACCACTCACTTATTATTTTGAACTGCAAGATTTGTGCGTAGAAATACATCCATAGCCTAAAACCCACAATGCTCCATTTCCAGCTCTATATTTTAATGTGACTCCACTAGAGCAGCTATGCATTCACAGTTAAATAAAATCTTTATTTATCTTATACTGGCTCTTCATGCAGGCCCTCAGTTCATCCTCTGTCAGAAACAAGCCGTTGTAGCTCATTGGCCAAAGCTCCAGAGTCCTGGCCAGAGCAGCTCATAATGCTTGTGAGCGTCGCCACGGCAGCGCCTCATCGCTGATTGCATGCGCGCTCCCGCGTACATATGCACAACATCGGTACCACCGTGGATGTGAATGCAAAAGGAAACTGAAGCTAAAGAAAATTGCCCTCCAATGCCAACAGAAACAGAATCATTCTGCTCTGATGAATGTCAGCGTGGTCAGTTTTTGTTGGATGGCGTCACCGGCGACAAACCGAGAGAGAGTCCTGTGTGTCTTAAACTACGCATCCCGAAGATACACTGGAAAACATAACCAAGACCAGCAGGGTGATTTTGGGGTGATTTTTTTGTCACTGGATTTATCTAATCTAATGGCCAACGAACTGCTGCATGACCATGATTGTTCCCTAGCCACAACCATGTGTTTATTATTGTAACCATGGTGACGGAGCTCCCCTTACCTTAAAGAAGTAGTAAGTGTTTTTGTGCCTAAATCCAACCAGACCTTAACCATAACGTTGTCACAGATTTATTTTCCAACAGTGATTTGTAACGGCTTTGGAAGGCACTAATGGTACATGTCCACATGCTCCGTCCTTTTCACGCTTCCCATTCATTGTCTATGTAAGCAGCCGTGCAATGCATTCTGGTAGCGTGGCGGCGCAATTCGAGAGACGGGGCGTCACGTCGGCCGCTCCTCATTTGCATAAAGTTGAGGTCTGGGCTACTTAATGCAAATCACGACTCGCCGCCTCTGGAAACTCCAGAGAAACTTTTAAACTAAGCATTGTCGATCTAAAATAAAGACAGATTCTGCAACTGCATGGATTATTTTAGTTTTCAGAAACACATTTCGGTTAACTATTTTCGTGATATAAGTGAAGAAAGTTTCCAAACGAGCCGCCGTTTTGGTTCCGGTTTGAAAGTTGGGAGCAGCAGCCCACGAGGGAAAGCGTTCATCCAATCAGCGTCCAATGCTGGAAAGCAAAGCGATCCCTCGTGATAAAACACTGTTGTCCTGCCGATGGGGTTGTCCGATCAGAAAATGCTTATGTGGATCATTTTGGAAGGACCTATTGTCTTACTTAGTTTGGAGGACTTGTTTGGACTCACCAACGCTAAATCGTTTCCTTCATTGTAAAGTATAATAGCCCATCCTTGTTGGAAAGTGAAGTGAGGTGCAGTTTAGTGACATCACCTTACATGCTCTGTGTTTACTGAGGATCAGATTGTTAGTCACCTCACACTGCCATCAGGAGCTGCCAATATGCAAAGCTGCCCAGTGTAGCTTTAATGTCCTATAGCAGGAGAACATAAGGACGTCCAGGGGTTAGCATCCTGTCTGCTGCCTGGGTACATCTGGTCCCATGGCAAGCACAGAGAGACTCCTTTGTCAGCGTCTACAAAGGCCGAGAAGGAGAGAGGAAAGAGAGAAAGAGGGACTCTGCTGGCCTTCTTTTTAAACCAATTCAAAGGGCTCTCTCTTCTGGAGTCCATTAGAATAGCAGAGTGTCTTCTTCAGTTGCAGAGAGGGACAAACAAATGTGCTCTGTGGCGGCTGCCAAATAACCTTGGCCACTGCCATTGAAATGGTGGTCAATCAAAAGAAAGGGAGTGAGATTTGGAGAGGAGAGAAAGCTGTGAAGCAGCAGAGGGGAGCGATTGCAACGGTGAAAGAGGAATAAATAAAGAAACTGAGAGAGGGAAAAGGCCACGATGAAAGAAATCAAATTTTAAGGTTAACTGTGAAGAAGAAAGCAATATACGAATTATTTGGAAGAAAGTCAAATTGAGTGAAGATTGATAATCACAAAAACAAGTAAATCAAGGTGAGGGTCAAGGGTCAAACACTTCTTCATAAAACCTTAAAGTCACAACAAGCTGTAGATGTTGGCAGTCGTGTTAATTTTGTCAGCTATTTTATTTTGTCTTGGTCTCGTGGCAAATGGCCTTGTTAGTTTTTATAATATTTAGTCAACCTTGTCCTGTTTTTTTAGTCAAGTTTATAGTCATCAGATTATGTTGAGCATTTCAGTCAATCTAGTCTTACTAAAATATCACCTGATTTCTTTCTCCCAAGCCCTGCTGTTGTCATTATTAACTGAGTAAGTTACTCTGAGTCCTCCTGACTGTGCTCATTATGAGCTGCCGGGCCAGTGTAGTCCTGATATGGCAAAAAAAACAGTCTATAATATTTCATCCTCTCTTTTTTGTCAACGAAATAAAGATAGATTTTGGTAAAATTTTTTGTTTTTTAGTCAACGATATTACATGTTGATATCATCACAGTTTAATGACGTCGGTGGCGTCTCATCATCATCTCGTCTTAGTCGAAGGTCGTTGACAAACATGTTTAGTCATAGTTTTCGTGAACAAAATTAAAGGGGACATATAGTTTTTCAGTGCTAGTGTACATCATGCTGTTCTCATACTCCATTCCTAGCTATAACTATGAAAAGTAAATGCACTGTAATTTGTATACTGTATATCCCACAAAATCAACTTGTATGTAATCCATGTTATTGTGAACAAGTATAAATAGCGGCGAACGCTCATCATTATCGACATTGATGTATTTGACAGATACGGCACTTCTGGTGTTATTTTAACCCAAACCACAAACTTTTCCTAAACTTTCCTTACTAAATAGTTTTTGTCACTGAACTTCCGTACTTAAGTTACACCACTTTCTGGTGTGGCGTAACCACTTCCGAGAAAAGGAGCGATGGATGTGAGTAGAATCTAAATGGAAAGCGGTGGCACGAGGCTGCTAACAGGTGACGGTGCTGGTGAGGATGCCAGAGATGTGCCAGTCTCAATAAAGGGTCAAACCAGCAGGGACAGAAAAGCTCCCTGTGGTCCTGTTTACTGAGACATAGAGAGAGAGAGACATAGAGAGAGAGAGAGAGACATAGAAAGATAGAGAGAGAGAGAGAGAGAGAGGGGGTACCGGCCCAGAAGATCAATAGATGCCCTGAAAGAAGTTCCAACAGGCGCTGGCATCAGAGGAGCATCAGTTGATTTGAACCTGTAATGGAAGCCTTAAAAGGATTGGCTGCAGAATAAAGGGACAGATGGAGAAAGAGAGAGACGGGAAATATAGACGTAAAGAAAAGGAGCAGTCGAGTTAAGAGAAATAAGAAAATCGCTGGGATTGTTGAGGGAAGTGTTCTGTACCATCCGCCTTCCCTCCACTCGCCCCGTGGCAGAGGGAAGAAATGAAAGAAAAAAGAAAAGTTAATGGATGAAAGCTTTCAAATTAACCTGTTACGGCAAAGTTGTTTTGCTCGGCCCGGTTTATATCCTCCTCAGCATCCCTGTAAGAGTTTACTACGGCAATTAGGGATTTATATTTTCAGGGGAGTTTTAATGCCATTTCAAAGGAAGAATTAATTAACAGTCAGCTTTAGCGTT
This sequence comes from Sebastolobus alascanus, assembly GCA_916701645.2. Lineage (NCBI taxonomy): Eukaryota > Metazoa > Chordata > Actinopteri > Perciformes > Sebastidae > Sebastolobus > Sebastolobus alascanus. The sequence goes on along the minus strand of CAKAOJ020000101.1, from coordinate 4,789,840 downwards.
TTTACACCAATTTCACACACCTTCAGTGACAGTAATTGCTTCGGGGTTATATGAGAAATGTTCAAAGTACAATATCTTGCCATGTAATTAAAAAGGAATCTATTTTAGTATGCAGGCATGCAAACATTTTTTTGTGGCAGATGTTTGTTCTGAGTATTTATTTATGTGTGGAAAAGCGCTGACCTCTGATTCCTGATCGCCAACACAGAGACAAATTATTCCTTTTTAATCCGGTTGTTTTCTTTAAGCAGCATCTGCTCAAATAAATAACTTACAGTCAGTTATGATCTATTATATGAGATCATAACAAACATTAGGAAAAATACACTGAAGACATACTCTCTGTTAAATATGAAGCCAGAGCCAGTTAGCTTATAACACACGTGGAAACAGCTCGCCTGGCTCTGTCCAAAGGAAACACAATCTGCCCACCAGCACCTCTAAAGTGCACTAATTAACAAGTTTATTTAACACGCACAAAAACAAAATGTAAAAACCACAATTCACAGTTCTTTTTACGTGGAGTCCGGCACAAAACGACGACAAGCAAATTGACGCTGTTTCCTCCTGTTTCCAATCTCCGTGCTAAGCTAATTCCTGTTATAGCCTCATATTTAAAGGTGCTAAATGAGAAATTAGGAGAATATCTATTGCCTCCACACGGCTGTCAACATGGCGACAGCATCTCGCAGCTAACGGTGCTAACAACAAACAACAGCAACAGTGCTGACAGAGCTAACAGTGTTTACGTTAGCGGGAACCTGAGGGTGGGCGCTACCTTCTGTGACGTCACCATCGGTCAGGATGGTGTTATCAGCTGTAAGCGCCGTATGAGAGCAGTGTAGAGCGGCGGCCATGAGCTGGCCAGTGGGGCACGCTCACATGCACTAAAAGGCACACACGGCCGGCCCGGCTACGTCAACAAAGCACAGAGAAACTCGGATTACAACACACACAGAGGGAGAGTGACGTGAAGTGGTAATAATCTTCTCACCTAACTCTCTGTCAGAAAGCAAGTAGGCTAGGCCTAGCGTGTTTCCCCAAATGTCCAACTATTCCTTAATGTAAAAATTAAACAGCGACGGCCTATAATCAGCATTACAGTCAGGACACTTGAAGTGATGATGCAACAGAACTTTTAAATATTTTGGGTGTTTAATTTGAAATATAAAGTCTTCTTATGAACTTCACCTCTTTGGTTAGATTCTTCCTAATTTGTAGGAGCTTTTCAAGTAAATGGAAGATGGATCCATATTTTAGGACAACAATCCATCTTGGTGTTAATGTAAGATTTTTCCAAACACAATTTTATCATGAGCTTTTCTATAATCGTTTTTTGGGAATCCATTCCATGCCATTACATTTCAAATAAAGCAATTTGCTTGATTTAAATAATTAGGACTACAGTTTTTCAGCTCAATACACAAGATTTGTGATCCATGCAATTCTGTATTTCCAAGGTATAAAGCTGATGAAATGGATATTGTCCTGTATTTCTGAATATGTTTTTTTTTTTTACTTATTATTATAATTGAAGCTGAGGACCAGGAAGTTAATAGAGTCAAATTAATCATATGTGATCCTGATGTTCTGGTCAGGGTCAACATTGAATCATATCAGACTCCTTTCTTTCAAGAGATGCACAGTAGATATTACAGTAGTCTGTTCCAATTCAGTTATAATTGTATTTGCAAGAACTGGCTTGTTCTAGTGGATGTATGTGAGAGAGGTATCGATCTTCTCATCTGACTCTCCGCTATTCCTTTAAGCGAAGACGCAAGTAGACTTAGCAGTGCTGTGTTTGAACATTTGAACACTTCTCAAAGAAGCATATATGTTTAATATATCAGTGGATCTCCTGCTGACATACATTAAGTCTGACAGCAATTATTATATTGTAATAAAGCATCAAACGTGTGATGCTATATCTAACATCTTAAAGCCTAATTATTACAAAATAATCTCATTTCTTATCATAAATCTTTACAGAAATCCAAACCTTTATCTATCTTTTAGGGTTATCATCTTTCCTTCTCTTGGTCCTGTTGTTTGGAGACAGTTAATAGGACATTTTTTTTTTCTGATCATCCCTGAAGAATCCAATTACAGCACTGTTTGGAGATCAGCGAGATTATAGTGTATCTGAGAAAAACAATCAGAGCCTATCTGATTCCCAGCTTTAGTGGGAGACACGTCCCTGTAATGAAGTCTCTTATTTCTCCTCTTTCTCCCCCATCTCTCTTCCTTCCTTTATCTCCGTATACCTCCATATTTCTCTCCTTTCTTCTCTTATTTTGTCTTTCCTTTTCTCTCTCTTCCTCCTCTCTCTCCTGTTTCCTCTCAATTGCTTTCCTTCGTCTTCTTCCATTCCCTAAACATTTTTCCATCCTTTCTCCTCTCCGTGCATTTTCTCCTTTACTTTCTCTAATCAACACGACTCCACATACCAAACACCTCCCTCTTCCTCCTCCCTCCATCACATCGCTTTGCCACTGGGGATTACTGCGGCAGGCCTGAAGGTGGTGCACATACACAGAGAGCGAGTGTGGCGGAGCAGGCGTTTTTTTTTCTTGCTTTTTTCACCTCAATAATGAAAATATCACAGGACACCCGATGGGTGGCGATGACCTTTGGAGAGCGCTGCATTTTCGCCTTGCTTGCTCGCTCTTTCGTAAAAATGCCCGGCCACCCGTCTCACCCACCCCCGTCCTCCGCCCCTGGGCAATGTGGCTCGGCTACTGCAATGCATTGAGAGCTTGTAGATCCATACCACTGTGTAAATAATTTATATGAAAAGGGGAACAGGAGAGAGAGCAATGCTGTGCAAAGAATGATGATGATGGAGTTGGAAGAGAGAGCAAGTCACTATAGGAAGATAATATGATGGAAATGTGTCATAAATGTCAATAAAGTCTCAGTAAACTTGAAACTATAAACCCATATTGTCTCCTTTTCCCTTTTCAATCCTCTGTTTATCCGAAATGCTAAAAGTCAAATGCTCCCCATCAAAAATACGGCAGCAGCTTGAGGTACATATCGTGACATCGCATCACTCCTGACTGCCGCTCCATAAACGGTGAACAGATGAATGCATTATTGGCACCATTATGTTAAAATGTCAGCGTGTCTCTGCGCCGTACAAAAGGAAGCATCACAGCACGTCCTGTCAGCTCTCCTGCAGGTAATGAATTGTCTCCACAGTTCAGATATGTCACCGGGGTGGCAGGATATATATACCGTACCATGTTTATGTTCTTCTGTGTATCTGATCATCTTTCACTGTCTAAAGTCAGTCTTTCCCTCTTATGTCTTATTACTTCTGGACTTGTATACAGAGAAGATTTGCCAAAGATTTTAAGATATTTTCATGTATTACAAACTAAATAGCAAGCTGAAAGACTTGATGGATGTCAGATGTGACAACACAATAAATTTAAACTGACGGATACATTTCAGTGTTCAGAGTGTTTGTCAGGGTGGTCCAGGCAGGAAATATACATATTTTTTTTTAAAATGATGCCATGGTGGTTTGCACATTATCCAATCAAATCCAATCCAAATTTATTTATAAAGCACTTTTAAAAACAACACAAGTTGACCAAAATGCTGTACAATTAAACATAAAAAAACATATAAACATATAAATATATATAAACATATAACATATATAAACATATAAATATACTAGCAGATTGGGAATGTGGAACTGATTATTTTTTGGGCATTTTTACTTAAAAAAAAAAAAAAAAAAGAAAAAAAAGTAAATTGCTGATCAACTCAGTTGCCAATTAATTTTCAGCTCTAAACCAAACCATAACTTTCATTTACTTTTGACGATTCATACATCATGAAGTAATTGTGCAATAGCTGAAATAAAATGCCATTTTGCTCTCTCAAACTACAGTACCTCGTGCACAATCTCACCTTTTCTATTATTACAGCCACTTGATTTCAGTAATGCTAATGAATCATCGCCGTACCAATCTGTTTTAATCCAATTTGTCATAATCCTGTTCCATGCAATCTGTTTGTAGCCAACCTCAGTGACCTATAGAGATTGATTCCCATATTGATCTCTGCTGATCAATGTGTTGTATTGTTGATTGGTGATAAAAGGTCAGAGGTGGAGGATGGTCGTCAATGAGAGCTGAAAAAACATCTTCACTTGACAAGATTTTCTCTCATCTTCTTTTCTTCTTCAGAAAAGGGACATACAGTAACATACTTGAAATTTTGCATTATTATAGATATGTGGGTTTACTTCTTCAATTTCATCCTACTGTGAGAAACGTAACTCATAATCACATCATAATTGTCTCCAAACATATATCACCCAAATCAAAAAAGACAAGAATTTAAAAGAAAATACTCTAATTCAGTGTCCACAATCCCATCCTGCAACACATATTGTGTGATGCTCTATCCCTGGGTAGTTATCCTCCATTACTATGTAATGATATTCATGAGCTGGGCCCGCCATACGGCCGTGTGAGTGCTGTATGTGTTTCATGCTATAGATCCAGCCAGCGTCTCCTCGGGGCCATTTGGCTGAGGCCTAATGACCGAGGCCGAGCTAATCCCCCGGAGGAACACACGCTGCACTCTCCTTTGTGGGTGAAAGGCTCTGATGAGGCCTTTGAAGGAATGTCACACTGGTGTCTCACTGTATGTCGCCTCTGGCTCACCCTTACCCTGTCCACACACACACACACACACACACACACACACGGCATGCCCTGCAGACATATAGGCTGAAATGCAAACAAATGTGGAGGTGAACATCTCTCTCTCCCTGTATTTGCATCTACACACATTTATATATACACACACAATCACACACACACACACACACACACACACACACACACACACACACACACACACACACACACAGTGGGGCCCTCACAGTAGGGGCCGCAGTAATAGGCACCCTGCCATCTGGAGACCCTGTCCAGGGGGCCGTAAACAATAGAGCCCACTCAATATGGCAGAAGACATCATCAGACATGAATATGTGTGTGTGTGTGTTAATATAACAGCGGACGTCACCGAATCTTCTCCACCTAAACCAATGTTTTCTCACCTCCTGCACCCAGGTACGAGTGCTCTTAATAGCACGATAGGTGCTATATATTCTGAATAATGTAGAAACTCATTTATTCAACCAGACAATGTGTCTGTGTGCGTCTGTCTTTGAAACATATGTTTGTTTTCTGTGTCTATGTGTAATATGTACGGACGATAACATCTTTCTGAGGATCATTTCAGTCTTTAAAAGGAGACCCCCCCCACGTGAATAGGGTCAAAAAAAATGTAAGCAAGAAACTTCCCCAGTTTATTACTTTTACAAGTTTTCTGAAATTTATGTTTAAAATATGCAAATGAGGCATTATCAGATCAAATATGAGCTAATTTGCATACATTCTGAAATCTGAACATTGGACAGCCATAAAAACAAATTCACCATGCTTTTAGGAATTAAATGTTCTATAAATCAGGCTATTGATTATATATAAACAAACTTCTCTGTGAAAACCTTCAGAATATAGGAATTAAACTGGAAAGTGTGGTGTATGTAAGTGCTACTGAAGAGGAGATTTCTGGGTCAGAGTAAAAAACTCATTTTTAGAAAACGGCCTTTAAAGATATGTATTGTAAAATTCCATACATTTTGACACTACAGGTGAGTAGGGTAAACATTTGAACTAATAGATATTGCTATGAAACCTCCCCAGTTGATTCCTTACATCAAGACAATTATTTTTTGAATTACACAAGTTTTCTTAAATGTTATGTTTAAATATGCAAATGACGCATTATCTAATGCTAAGTTTTGGTGAATTTAGGAGAAATCTACAGACGCAAATAGAAAAAGTAGTAAAATAAACACCTAAATGTGTATTTTGGATGTTTTCTTTCCACTAGTCTTAAAGAAGACAAGTTATGGATGCAAAATAGCCCAAAATCTCAAAATTGAGTGCATGAAAAACATTGTTTTTGCCTGTATGTCTCCCTTTAAGGGGCTCACTTTTGCAGTGTTGATCAATTTAAAGCATATTCTGTTTATTTCTGCTGTTTTCACCAGTTTGTTACAGTCTGTTTTACATCTGATATGGATCCACTGAAGAGTGCTGCACTTGCAACCATGGTAGCCACTAATTGGAACAAAAGAAGCCTATTGCAGGAGACCAGTATTGAAGAGAGCCAGATGCAGACTCAATCAGTTCTACATGAAAAAACACCCAATCTATGTCGCTCGGCTCTTGTCTAATATGGATATTTAGCAAGTTCCTTATTGTTGAAATTCTATATAATTTGTACATTTCCTAAAACAAGTAAACACAGTATTTCACGTGATTTGTTTTCTTATCAAATCTAATGTTTTTAATTTCCCAAGTGCCACATTCAACCGCGCAGTAATGCGGCCGTGCTTGTTATCCGCCGTGTCTCGACATCTCGACACATATTCAAAAAACGGCAGCGTCCCTTTGTAATTTCAGAAATCAGAGAGGGATCTTTTGGTGATTTTCTTTAAGGTGCAGAATACTAATAACCATTTATCCCTTTGTCCCTGTTCCATATATGAAAAATAATTGTCATAACCAAACCCCCCCTTCCCCCAGGCCTTTTATGAAAATCAGATCTAGAGAGCGCCTAATTAGGCGTGATTCACGGTAAAGGAAGGGGAAAGAGAGGAATGTGAATAAATTGAGACCAGGAGGAGGAGGAGAGAAAGGAGCGACAGACTGGTGATTAATGTGAAGGCTGTGATGCACGTCAACGGGGAGACGAATGAAAGGAACGGGAGAGATTTTCTTTGAAGAGGAAAAGAGGACAAAATCTGGCCAAACGCATGCATACAGTCCCCTATTACCCCCACCATTTTGGCTTGTGACACCTACAAAAAATACTACCTGTACCTTTTATCTGAATAATCTTTGGAGGCCTGAAAATGTTAAGTCATATAAGTATAAAAACAAGCAGGAAATTATTCAGATTTTGTGTAACATAACATTTTTTTTCCGTGATCATTTGGAGTGGGTCCTAACCCCAAGATTTGGACCCACTGTTCCAAACCACAGGATGCATTTTGAAGTATACAGCATCCTGCAAACCAGGAAACCAAATGTACAAACTTGGGCTGGTATCATATGAAACTAGAAAACCTAAAGAATCCATCGGTACCAACCATGTCATACTAGCTTGTTGTGAAGGAGGCTAAATAATGCTTTGTAGAGGAAAAACTGGCATGGCCATCTTCAAAGGGGTTCCTTGACCTCTGACCTCAAGATATGTGACTGAAAATAGGCTCTATGGGTACCCACGAGTCTCCCCTTTACAGACATGCCCACTTTATGATAATCACATGCAGTTTGGGGCAAGTCATAGTCAAGTCAGCACACTGACACACTGACAGCTGTTGTTGCCTGTTGGGCTGCAGTTTGCCATGTTGTGATTTGAGCATATTTTTTATGCTAAATGCAGTACCTGTGAGGGTTTCTGGACAATATTTGTCATTCTTTTGTGTTGTTAATTATTTTCCAATAATAAATATAGACATACATTTGCATAAAGCAGCATATTTGCCCACTCCCATGTTGATAAGAGTATTAAATACTTGACAAATCTCCCTTTAAGGTACATTTTGAACAGATAAACACATTGCTTTTTGTTCAGTCTGATTTATTCATATCTACTTTTACTGTGCAGCACATCATCTAAAGAAACATGCAGAGCAAAATAAAAAGGCGAAATAAAATGTATCGGCGTTACAAGCTGCATCAGAGGACTAGATGATAGCATTGCTGGCAAGTTTCTTACGAACATTAATTGACTAACTGGCCATGTTGGGAGCTGCTGGCTGACCAGCTGAATACTTAATGACTGACTTGGTTAGGTGTGTGAGCGCACTGCTGATTTCCAACCTGGGATTGGCTTTCCGTTGCCCAATCTGGGCCGGCTGAATCACAGTGATCCAGTAACTAAGCTGCTGCTGTATGCACTGACTGAACAACTGACTGGCTGGTTTGCTGGCTGGCTGCAGCTCCTTCAGTAATCAGCAGCGCTGCTGCTCCGGTTTGGCTGCAGCAGCTACTAATTGATGGAGGAAACGCAGGAGTCCTCTCCCCCACCACTGATGGGAGTCTCTTTCTCTTTCTCTGTCTGATTCTCCTCATTATAAAGGAAATGTTCACACGCAGGTACCTGAACTATTGTTTCCCCCTGAAAAAGCTCTAAATTTAGCCTTTTGAGACAGATTTTTAGTGTAGAAATTGTCTCGTGAGTCATTTGTAAATGACAGATGTACTGATGACTATTCAAACGGTATTGTTACATTATATCCCAGTGGCAGGGTGGCAATTGGTAGGACTGGGAAACACCCTGGTGGGCTGGTAAATATTGTGGGCTGAGCTGACAGAGGAGTGTTGCATTTCCAGTCTGTCACATTCATTGCTTAGGTTGCAAGCAAGTCTACAGTAGGGGAGGAAACAAGGTGGTACAGTCCAACTTGACCTGACATGTCGAGACATAGGAAGTATTCTGCTGAATTTCAAGTAAAAACAAAGGAAAAGGGTGAGGAACTCCACCTTAAAAAAACTACTGGAGCAGGATGCTGGTGGTTGTGGGCAGTGCAAGTGCAAATTATACATTTTTTTTAAAAATAGACTAGACTTTATCATATTTTTCTTGAATTATTAGAAGTCCAGTTAGTCATTATGCTGTATCAAATTAATTGATTAGATTACGTTAAATTAAAATGACTTGATCAGGATTATATCAAATGATATATCAACCCGGTCTAACGCGAAGGTGTATAAATACCACGACATTACACGGACATTCCGCTTGTCATGAGGATGCATTTAAGCCTTTTCACGTGTCATTTGTCACGCCACGCAAACGTCCACAGTTAGGTTTAGGCAAGAAAACCACTTAGTTAGGGTAACGGAAAACGTCATAGTTGGGCTTAAAATAAATGCGTAAACTAAGTAAAACACGTCACAAACATCAATAAAAAACACATGACAATCGTCACTAACGTAACTTACAAAACAAAACACCGGTCAACAACGGTCTAAAACAACGGTCTCCTGGTTAAAAGTTCGGTGTTTGTTGGGCCCATCCACCTTCCGTCCCGCCCACCATAAGAGCGCTTTCTTGCTTATTATGTTACGTCACTAACTCTTACCAGAGCTTTTATTCGCGGATGCGTTTACATTGCAATCAGTACAGGATTCATGGCGTACAAATGACCGAAATGGCCGAAATCAGATTTTTTTAACTGTGTTATTGCCCGTACCACATCCTGTAAGGTTATGTCCAGTGATTACTCAGCGCTACACTAAGGTCACTGTCACATAACAATTTTCAGTCTTGCAATTTAAAATGTTATGAATTGGATGTGATCTTTATCTACATCCTTTTATTTGAACAAAGCAGTCCACAGTAACTCACTGCGTCTCTTCCTCTTCAGCACTTTGGGGTCAAATCCGCCGCTGCTTGTCCCGCATACCCACAATGCCTCTGTTTTCTCTGATCAGCAGCAGACTTCAGCCGCGTGCGTTCGTTAGAAGTGCGCCTCCTCTGCCGTCAACTCCGGGGAGTGATCAGTGTTCCTTTTCTAGGTCACTGGTTATGCGATGCGCCGAGCCACTGGGAGCCACTCTCCTATTCTCCCTCCGCAGGAGAAGCCAGCCACGTCTCCAATTAAACCGCCCTCCACCAGCTACACCCATCCGCCATCGGATCTGGAGCAGTCATCTTGCATTCAGACGTCTTCCCTCACACTCTGTACCCAGAGTCCCTGAAGATGCCGGGGAGAGACAAGGAAAGATTGTTTCCTGATTGCCGGCAAGAGGAAAAAGGGGGAAGGTTTTTGAAATATTTAACGGCGAAGCGGTCTCGCTGGAACGAGGAGGTTTTGTTTTGTTTTATATTTGATGGTGGTAAACTTCGGAGGTACACAGGTCTTCCATTTAAATCACAGAGATGTCACAGTCAATGAGAATTCACCGTGACTCCACGCATGACTTTTTCAAGGCTGTTGCAACTTGGGAAAGACGGGGGAATGTTTACATGGCAGCTGCTCATGAGGGAGACGGCTAATTTATGCAGCAAGTTACTGTTTAATTCAAAGGATCAGAGCTTTCTAACTTCTATAAACTGTGGGTCAGGTCTTATTTTACCTTATTTTTATTTTTGATACATCTAATGACATATTTATTTATTTATCGAGTCATTTATTTATTCATTCATTTATTTTGGATTTTGGCAGGTTCTGTCCTCCATAGAATTGTGTTCCAGTGTTATGTACTGCATCAGACAAAATAACCTTGAGTTTTGATTTACAGTGCTATCATTTTCTGCACTCTGTACTGTATAAACAATAGCTATGTATTGAAGAGAAGAGGACTAAATTCCTCTATCCATAAATACTCAGAGCATTCATAAATGTGTCAGACGGAGGACCCAAGGGCAGCTTGTTTCTATTAACACTGAGGTGTGACTGTGGGCTAATCAGGGCGACACACAATGGTTTCCCTGTGTGTGAGCTCAAAGGAGAAAGTTTGTCAAAGTCCCGAGGCTTTGTCAGACACTGTTTAGTCGACTTATTGGAGTGTAGGTAGTTTGAGGGAATTGAAGCCGAGTAAACATCTGAAGCCTTTCCAAAATGAATAACAATTAGGTGATTTAGAAAAAAAAGTGTCCCACTCCAAATGGTGTGTAGGAGAGACATCTGTTTCTGCAGGTTAGCTGAGGTGAATACAGCAGGATAGAGACTAAACTCCCCGATGGAACAATGGAGCTGTCGACATTCTTGTTTCACAACTTTCCCAGGGCCTGGCAGCGTGCATGGGGTTGCTTTTACACCTATTACAGTGTTTAATATGATAACAGTATAACAGTATAACACTAAACAGACACTCAGATGATGAGTGATACCCAATGGCTACCAGCTGTTTGTTTCCCAGAAAGCATTTTCAGCAACTGAACTTTGCAGACAGAAATGTCTAGTGACAAAAAGCTGATGTCCTTAAGAAAATTTAAGAAATCTGCAAGTAATAATGCAAAATAACTTTCCAACCTGTTTCCAATAGAAATCAAGTGATTTCATGAATCTTCCAACATCAAGTGTAATTGTTCGTCATTATGGAGAAGCAGGAGATTAATCTCAAGATTATCACACTTATTTCTAGAAATTATATTATAAAGTTAAACTACCAAAGTTCCACCTCGACAAGCAACGCTGTTGCTTACACGTTAATGCATAGGTAATAATAATCCAATAACATATATAAATAATAATCATATATATCAGTCTTTCAAATTCATTCAGTGTAGCTGCTTGTTAGAAATATCTCTACATGGTGTCATGTTATCCAGAGGAATAAAAAGGCAAAATACACCCACACAGCAAACACAAGGTACATTTTAACAGTATTGTAGAGCTTAAAGAATTCCTGCACGGCACCACATGTGATAGCTGCAGCCTGAATCCACGTCTCCCCTATTAGAGAAGCTGCACGGCTGTGGCAGCAGCGGAGATGAAGGGCCATCAGGGGAATTCATCCCTCCCTCCATCCAACCATCCTTCCTTCCACCAACACTACTGGGGGGAGGCTGCTTTTTACTAGCAGCCTCTGAGGCAAGAGCAGGGGCTTCTCATCTAAATATTAATAATGCCTCAGTGGTGCACCCACATATAAAAAAGAAAAGACAAAAAAATCAAGAGGGGACAAGACAGGGTGCAAGGGCAGAATCTAATTAAAAAGCTGGCTAATAACCTCAGCATTCTGTTATCATCCAGATGTGACGGCCTCGGCCTCGGCGGCTCGGAGCAGGTCCATTAAGGAGGAGAAGAAACCCAGGAGTGCCCCGCGTCACATGCTGAATGGACTGAAATTGAGAGCAATCTTGCATTTATAAACACTTATTGTACGCATAGAATTGTCTGAGCAGGCTCTGATTTGTTTAGAAGCAAAATCACTTTGTCCCTAAAACTAGATTTTTTCCATTTATGAGCCACGTATTATGCTAATATGATATGCCTGTCATTTACTTGGAGTGTTTTGTCTTTGTACATCTTTGTATATGTGTGTTTAATGCATGCCCATGCATGTGAGCGCTTTCATGTGAGTGAATTTGTGTTTTTGTGCTGTGTGCGTGTGTTGGTTGCGTACCCAGTTTCAGTCTTGTTTTTGGGCCATTGATAATTCCTCCATTTACTAACTGGAAAATAGCTAATTAAAACCCACTTCAACTAACAGGCTGTCTGGGACGACGCTAATGTCGCTGTGTGCTAATGCCTGCTTGCCATTTCCGCTCCCGTACTCCATAATCAGTGACTGTTTCCCACCTCCCCGCGCTGCACATAATCATTTGGATGGAGGGAATACTGCACTATAAGTATACATACAGTAATACGGACTCCATTGTCACTTTGTTCCATCATGCTATCGCCTGCTATTTGAGCCACTCTTCAATGCATACGGGCACAATACGACACTTATTGTTTCTTTAGTTTCTTCTAATGACTGCCTGCTGTTTAAATGTTACTGTTCAGAGATCAGTGGTGATGAGAAAGCTGCTGCATACTTTACTGTTTCTGACCAACCACTTTAAAAACTTAAGCTTCTCACAGGTAATCTTAGTAATACAGTTAAAACAGGCAACATTAATGATAAAAGTGATCTGTTTGAAATAAAATACTCTGGTGTTTTATATGCTTTTTAACCTTCAATTTGAGGGAGGAAAACTTCAGGTCAGTCAACATCAATAGTATAAAGATGTTATGTTCCCTAATAGAAAACCTCATGGGATTTTATTCCAGTACAGAGTCCCTTAGTGTGGTGATTCCTAACCTGAGGGTCAAGGCCAAATTGTGTTTATCGTTTCAGACTTATTTTGTGAAATGCTGAATATTTTCACCTTTTGGGGGCCTCTAAGAATCATTTGATGACACAATCTGAGAGGATATAAAATCCCTTTTTAGTTGAACTCACAACTCGACTCCACATTAGGCCAAATCTTGTGATGAGGGTTCACGAGTGGATAATACTTCATTAAAAGTTGGAGGACTCATAGCACTATGATCGGGCCCAAAAAAAAAATCAGGCCCGACCCTAAATGAACCTGCATTGTTTTTTTCCAAGCCCGATCCGAGCCCCAACACGGCAGCAGTTTTGGGCCCAAGCCTGAAACTAAATCATTTATTGATGTGTTTATTTTTTATTGGTTACATCTGAATATATTTCTTAAAATACTAGAATCAGCATAGTAAATACCGACCATGTGCAAGTTTTTTTTTTTAAATTGTAGAATGTAAACTTTTTTTCAAATGGTTAAAACCCTCAAATTCCCAGGACAACCCTGAATATAATCCCTTCATATTCATAATCTTATTACAGATACTGTAATCACACTACTAGATTTTATAAAGGCTTGTTTCTTACTCATACACACCATATTTGTGGAATAGATTTATTCTGATTATTCTTATGCTGATACATTTATCCCACTGAATGAGGGAATTAACTGTCAACTCGTTGCTATCATATCATGTGTATTTACGGTGAACATTTCCTGTATAGACAACTCGCTACAACTGTGAACCTTTTACTGAAAGAAACATATGGTGTCTCACTAATTTCCTTAAGAGAATACAGTATTTTTGGTCTCATCTCCACACAATCAAGCTGGATTCCAGTCTGATTTAGCTCAGCAAATTGAAAATCCTCATTAAAAAAACCCTACATGAACATAGACGAATGCAACTGCTCGGAGAATAGATAATTTGTTTGAAAAGTCAGGTATTGTTTTCCCTGTTATCGCGGCTCGGCCCCCAGAGGCTGTGAGAGGAAATGCACAGAGCCCGCGCTGCTTTTGTTAATTAAAGCTGTCAATCAGCTCCTTTTTTTTTTGGAGTTGTTTTTGTTTTTCTCTCTCTGGATCCGTTTGTGTCACTCTGATCAAAGCCGCGATGAGAAGAGAAGCTCGTTTCTTCAAGTAAACAACAGGAATTTTTCATGTCTTTTTAATGCAAGACTCTTTAATGCAAACTTTTGGTGTGTTCAAAGTTTTTTTTTTTTTCCTTCTTCTTCTTCTTCTCTGCGTTATTGCATCTTCATCTTTTATTCATCTCTTTTCTCTCAGTAGGTTCAGCCATTGGCAAAAAACATTTGGGTTCATTACACAGTAACACAAAGGAATATTGTTTTTTTGACTTGAGACGGAGGAAGTTGTTGAATCTGTGATTCATGAGACAATACACTCCTCTTCCATCCAAAACTACCTTTAATCCAAATGTTTTGGATAAAACTAGGGCTGTCAATCGATTCAAATATTTCTGTCTGTTCAAAATGTACCTTAAAGGGAGATTTGCCAAGTATTTAATACTCTTATCAACATGGGAGTGGACACACATGCTGCTTTATTCAAGATTCAAGATGTTTATTGTCACACCCGTTATACAAGTATAATCGTGTGAAATACTTTTTGCTGGGAAGCTCCATTAAGAAAACAGTAAGTTAAGTAGCAAAAAATAAAATCAAATCAAAATCAAATCAAATCAAATCAAATCAAATCAAATCAAATCAAATCAAATAAAAAGAATAATAATGAATGACACAACGATAAAAAAATAAATGTACAGTAATAGAATTTAAAAAGATAAATACATAAATGTGTATTTACAAATAATATACAGTACAATAACAAAGGAAATACTTGGTATATGGTAAATATAGAAGCATATATATATATATATATATATATGGGAGCAGTAGAGGTTGCATATTATAAAAATATTGCACAGGCATTTCTTTTATTTTTTTTTATAGTGCACATATTGCATTGATTTATGCAATCGTATAAATGTATTATTGGAAATCAATTAACAACACAAAACAAGGGGTTAGGGGTTAGTGCATATGCACGCTAGTTTTGGTGGTAAAATGGTATCACTGACCATCAGAAGACTTTCATATCCAAAGAACAAGGACATCCATAGAATAGATGTTGTTATCAGTTATACAAAGTGCAGTCTCCATCCAGATGTCAGGACTGATTGAAAGGATGTGAAGTACATCAAGTGTAGATGAGAGGAAAGTGTCTGTTGAACTGTCTCCGAGTCCCCAGGAGACGGTCTGTCTGTCTGTCTGTCTGTCTCATGTTCTACAGAGAGCAAAGAGTCCAGGCCTCAGAAGACCCCAGAGAGCAGCTCGACATGGCTGTTCGATTAGAGAAGGAGAGGAACCCAGCAGGTGTGTGTCTGTGTCTGTGAGTGGAGGTGTACGAGGGCTAATCTCCATCCATCCAATCAGCTTCAGTGTGCCGAAGCAGCTTTTAGTGATTATCTACTCAACTCTGTGTCAGCGGAGTTCACAGGACCCCAATCAGACAGCGAGTTTGTCCTCTCATTGCTATACAGTGTATATACAGGAATATAGGAGCACTCAATTAGAGTAAATTATAAGATATGTCAAACTTTTGTTAAACTTTTTAGTTTAATTTGTCTTACTTAATTGTAAAAACATTCACACAGTCCACTCCTTTTTATTTCCTATTTATTTTTGTACAAATATGCATGAATGACGTTATCTCATTACAGTGGAATAAATAGATGAGGAAAGAAGTAATAATCTCATCCTGGTAAAAAAAAAAAAAAAGAAGCTCAGAAATTGCAGTATTTTTTAAGGAAACCAAGTTGTTGTTAACTTTTACAGAACATCCTGACTGGAAGTATACTTATGAAGTATACTTATTAAAAGTAGTATAAAAATAGTAAACTATGAGTACACAACTACACCTAAGTTCTATTTTGTACTTCAACTATACTATAAGTATACTCCAAGTACACTTGTATATACTCGTAGCCCACTTTTTAGCAGAGATGGGGACTCGAGTCTGCGACTTGGACTCAAGTCGCAGACACAGTGACTTGCAAAAAATGACTTGTGAGCATCTCTGCTTTTTAGTTTATGAAAGTACACTTTGTATACTTTAACTTATAGTACTTAGTCAATGATTTATGTATTACATAAAGAGACTTTCGCTCCTTTTGCTATTTGATTTGATGTTTTGTGATGATAAAAAAATAAATACATTCTCCTCACATGCCTCTACGGTGAACGGAGAATCCAAAAACGTGGAAAATTCTTGATGAATTGAAGTAAATTCACTTCAAAACATTTCTTTACAAGCTCTCACACACTTTAATAAAATATAAGGCAATGATACTTAATTTTACTTTTCTTAAGTATATCTCAGTCAAAAGATTTAGAAGGAGAAATACAAGTATAAGCTAAGTATACTTAAGTATATCTCTGATAAGTACATAAAAAGTAAACTGAAAGTATACTCTCTTATTTTAAGTTTGAAATAAGTATACTAATAGCACACTTGAATACTTCTATTTGGTAAGGGGTGGCATTATTTAACTGTGGATGTGTACTGAATCATTTTGTGTATATTTATTATAGATCTTTTGTTTTCTTCTACTTTAGGTGCCTTTTTAACATCTGGCCCGGGTCAACCATTAAACCAAAAAACACAAAAAAAGATTAAATTAAATTACTGCTGAGGTTTTGAGATTATATCAGGAGGAAAGGAAAAGGATGCTGACATGTGCAGTACTCTCGCCGGACAATGAGATGATTTCCACAACTTGTTAGGAAATGTATGAAACAGCAGGCTGATTCAAATTGCTCTTTTAAAAATCCAATGTCAAGAAGGAACGGACAATACGTGCACCTAATGTCACTCGCACTCTGTGTCAAATGACTACATTGAAAGCATTCTTTCAGCTTCCTGATAAATGTGAGCGTTTGCGGTGCCGGAGCAGAGATAAGGATTGAGAAATGGCTGCGAGTGAGAATCTGCGATGAGGGGAAAAGGCCAGAGAAAATGCCAACTCAGGCTTCTGTCTCTGAGTGTCTGATTGTTCAGCAAGACCCTTTTCTAAGAGTCTGCCAGGGCCGCTCTGAATGGATGCCAATTATCACGCCCAACAATGTTTCTCAACAATACTTTAACGATGTGCCGTTTGTTGAAAAGCCACTAAGCTCTCAGGAGTTAATTGGTTTTTAAAAAGCAATATAAAATCCCATCGCAATAATCAGTTCTCATGGACTCTTTTCTCTCTCCCATCAAACAAAGCCGCTAATTGTTTTAAGACCGACTGTGAACGTTTCATGTGAAATTACCTAGAGTCTGTGTCATAATATGCACAGCTTGGGCGTTTGGCACGAGAGAGAGGCGCGACGGATTTCTGCGTTTCTCTTCTTTTTTTCCGCGTTTAGTTTCATTGTTTGCGCAGAGAAAGAGATGACAACAGCTGTGTTTCTGGAAGAAAGTTAATTCATAATAAGGGACCGTATGAAAATTATTTGGGTGCGGAGGGCAGTGAAACATATAGTTCACTTTTTAAAAAAGGAAGGTCTTCCCCAGCTGAATTAAACATTTCAATTGTCACTCCCCTTGAAACTGCAACACTCTCCCCACAAAAATCTCGAAATAATATAACACAGTTGAATTGGTACAGTTTATTTCAACATAAAACCTTAATGTCGGGTACACACTACATGAGAATTAAGCCGATTTTGGGCCGATTCCTCCCGACAATCGTCAGCAAAGCCCTGATTTTTTGATGGTTCTAAAGATTATTTCTCCAGATGTTCCTGTGGTGTGAGGTATGTTAAGAGTGTTTTTTACAACCCACGATTGGCTCGGAAGTCCATCCTGGCCACACCGATTTCAAATCATAAATATTAAACATGTTCAATATTTACGATGGGATCTCCTGTTGTGTGTGGGGAACCCCGAGGACAGCCGATGACGCAGTCACGTGGGAAAGAACGATAGCCAATAGAGAACCAAGCTGACTGAAGAAGGAAGGACAACCACCGCCGTCATGGCGGCCACGGCTAATGCATGAGCTAATGCTAAACACGAAGCATAAAGTAGTAGTAAGATGGAGCTCAGAAATGGAGGACCAACTTGTTGATTTGTGGCAACAACGCAAATGTTTATTTAACGTGTCTCCATGACTTCATCCATCCTTCGTGAATTTTCAGTACAAAGTAAAAACTAACATCACTAATTCTTCCTGCCCGTCATCCGCAATGTTTGTTTACACTAAAGTCACGTTTGACCGCGAGAGATTTTGCGAGATTTTGCGAGATTTTGCGAGATTTCCGTTTCTTTTAGTCGGGACTCTTGTTACTCATGAATGAATCTGTTAGTGTGTGTTCACTGTTTTGGCCAAATCGTTGCTCTCCACACACTACAAGAACAAAATTGTTAAATTTAACCAGAACATGTTGTTATATGTGAGGTCTCTCACATTTTCAAAATCTGTTAAGATTTGAAAAACCTTTTAGAGTGGGCCAGCCTTAAATTGCATACAGAATTTAAAATGGTGTACTAAAGTTAATGATGTAAATGGAACAATAATTGTCACAATATTTGACCAAGTTTCACATTAGAAATCATGACTAACATACAATAGTGCATCACAAACATTCCAGTTACAAGCCAAACATACCAAAAAAACCTGTTTGGGCACAACAAATTACTATCAATTTTTCCTTGCAGGTTGTGTAAGGAACTTCAGATGTGTTTGTTTGCCTGAGAGCATGTGTTATGGTCGTGAGTTGCAAACTATAATCTGTATTGGAGTAGATTTATTTTACTGTTCCAACCCGTGGAACAGCTGTATACAAATGATGTGTATTTAATATGATTATATGTGCACGTTGTTCTCCTGTTCCGTGGAAAAATATTTCAGACGAGAAAGAAAAATATAACCCACCCAGTGAAGGCTGGTCCTTAGAGGCAGAGGAGGTTGCTCCTCCTCTATTTTTGAGATGCAAGAGGGAGATCAAAATATGACAAAAAAAAGAGTAATTGGTTGAAATAAACCATTACCAAATGTCATTATCATTTATAAATTATTTTTATAAAATATATATTTTTTGTAAGCCATTGTTTTACTGCTTAATTTTTCGTTTTACATAAGAAAGTAGAGATAAGTAACCTAGGCAACTAATGTAGTAATAAGAATACTAATCATTTACATAACACCGCAAACTGCTTTCCAGATTATAAAATTTACAGAATAAAAATAAAAAAATAAGCCCCTTCTAGCCTATATGACATATATCAAGCAGCACTGAGCTCATACATAAAATGGACGTGAAAGTGCAAAATAAGAGAAATAACTACATAAAATGAAATGACACCGTGGGTTGGGTTTTCCTCCTGTCCTCCCCAATTTTTTGAGTCACCAGCCACCACTGAACCCTCCCCCTTTTCTGTCCACCTCTCCCCTCCTAATAATTTTTATACAGTCTCTAACACATTCTGCAGCATTACAAAAATACTACAGGATCACTTTTATTTCATAGATAAGACTCTAAATCCATATTAAAACACATTAAAACACCTGACACACAGAAGAACAAAAGCAGACCTTGTCCTACAACCCATTCTACAGACCATTGATAATGCACATTGAAACAGTGGGAGCCCGAGCCACTGACCTCCATAATACGCCTTGTTCTGCCATACAATCCCAGCCTGGTGTTAATGCTCATTTCCACTTTAGGGGTGAAGGAGGCTGCAGCGGTGATTGTGTCTCCTGACATGTGACATACAGGGGGGTTAAGGGGATACAATAGCTCCATCATGTAAGGAAGTCACAGAGACTGGCTAGGAAATATAAAGGAGAGAAGTGGGCTCGGCTTCAATGCTCGGCACGTAGCCGTCTTTATATCTCTGAGCCTGATCCTTCTTTCTTTTTTTCTTCTTGTCCTCTGTCCTTCAACAACAACAGTCCAATTACATTTCTGATGATAATAAAAGTCCTTGCACAAAGCCAAATGCTTGCTGTAAGGGGAAGGTGGCTTTGATTTTGTGATGTGTAACATCTTTCAGTCAGCTATCAATGTCATTTAAAAGGTTGAAAATTTGTAGTTATTTTTCTGCAGTAAATTTAAAAAATGAATCCGACACATAAGGCTGAGATTTGCATTAATTATTCCTGTTTCTCAACAAAGAAAAAAAATGAGCCTGAACACAGCAATAATATTTTAATTCTTAAAAGCAACATCCATAGTCCACATTGTTTACTAAAATAAAATGTCATACTGAAATCTGAGGTGAAATCTGTGTTTTGTTTTCCTCTTTTTGAAAAACACAGCAAGATATATCTTTCTCAGCCTGTGGTCCTTAAAATCAATTCGTTAGATATGAGCAGAATTAGCGCCGGATCAGACCAAATTTAGCCTGATGAAAAGGCGTCTTGTGCCGTCGCCGCGGGAGCGCTGATGCGTACGGGAGGAGTGAGAAAGAAACAATAGAAAATGCATAATGCTCAGAACAGTGGGATCCCTGCTCCCTCTCCACCTGGGACTCAGTGTGGAGGATCCCCTCTGACCACAGCCCAATTAAATCCTGTCTGCACGCGCACACACCTACACACACACATCTCCACGTGGAGTGACCCGCTTCCATCATGAATATGGATGTGCTGGAAGAATGCAAATAAACCCTGGCCGGCTACAGACAGACAGACAGAGAGACAGAGAGAGAGAGAGAGACAAGCAGACAGACAGTCAGCAGCACAACAAAGAGGTGGTAGGAAATGAGAACAAAGGACCAGCCCGGGTTGAAGCAGCACAGATGCCTTCACTTCCAGCTTTGTCACAGCCAGAACCAGTTATCAGCACCATAATATTACTGTAATATATGTGTATGTGACATTATTGGTGCTTTTGATACAGTATAGTGTGTTTTAGTCTGCATGTTTATATGTGTTCATCTGTTTCACCCACAACAATAAAAAACCATCAGAGCGATAAACTCACAACTCACTCAATCACCCCCACCACCACCACCACCACCTCTCCCCTCCCACTGCCTCTGGATGTTTCGTCATTTAGCGAGACCGAGGGCTGAGGGGAAGGCAGAGCCGAAGACGAATGTGACGGCGAATGAATCATTCTAATATGTTTTGTAAATATCTGCTTGCGCTCAGAAAAGCGGATCCGCTAGTCAGTCAGCGGCGTATATAGACACCATAAATATTAGATGAACCAGGGGAGAATGCTGCCCAGAGGACACTGGTGATCCCAGCTTGCAAAACACACTAGAAATAGCCGTGAGAGTGCAGGGACCATTAGGGAGCATTCTGGTCCGTTTAACAACCGGCTGGGCTTTTGTACGGAAGCTGGTTATTGTGATATAAAACAGCCTTATTAAAAGAGAAAAAAAAAGCTGTCTTTAGATGTAAGAATTCCATATGAGGCGGCGTACGGGGGCGATGCAACAGATTTTCCACAGTGCCTAAATAGAATAAGCAATAAAACGGATGGCCTCATAGATAGTGACATTTAATGCAGGAGAAGTGCCAAGCCAGACGTGGTGTACAGGGGTCTGCTTGTAAATAATTAATCTTTGCTCTTCATGTCTTCTTGTCAGTACAGACGAGGGGCTTGTATCCTGGCAACGCGCCATGGTTCCCACATGCTGCAGGGAGAGAGAGGCCCTCGGGGGGGAGACAATCTTCAACCTGCCTGCAGCAACCACACACACACACACACACACAAATACACAAACACACACAACCGCGCAGCAGTCTGCTACACACGGGCATGCATGTGTACACTAGAAATGATACTAACTAGATGTTTGCACATGTACATACTAAATACACACACATGCGTGCAGATGTTGGTGCACACTCACAAAATAATTCATAATTGTATGCATGCACACACACACACACACACACACATCAGCCAGACAGCATAAGGCCAGAATTACCTGTACACACAAAAACATATGCAAGGATTCATGCATGCATGCTGTATATACACAGTAGCCTCATTGCACGCACACATTCCTCTTGAGTAGGGCTGTTAGGGATGCTCTGATTGGTTGCCTCCAACACCAGCAGCTTCACTGAAGGTCCTGGTTTGCAATCCTCTTTATCTAAAGGTCCTGACACACCAAGCCGACTGTCTAAAAATCTTTGACAAAAAATGAGAATATTCTATAATAATGGCAAAATCTTTAGGCTGAGTACTGGCCGCCATTAGGAATAGGTATAATTCAAGTGTGATGATTGGGTGTCTCCCACCAAAGTGTTCCTGGAACCTGAAGATGACCTCTGTTAATTGCTTGTTAATTGCTAATTGTTTGCACTAATGATTTAGTATGGAGATAGTCATAGCATCCAGTTCATTGAAATGTTCCAATGGTCAACAACCTCAGAGCCAAGGACACCCGATGACACTCACCTCACCTCACCGTGGAGGCTGCTGGTGGATAACCTTGTCATTTGAATAATAAAACATGGCGTCATTTGTTTAAGCTCTAGCAGCACATACAGGTGAGTACGTGACAGCACAGGAGAATAAATGCTGTTTTGGATCTGCGGTAAAGATTCACTATGATAAAGGTGTAGTTTGTGCCTGCCGCGGTTCCTACAATAAAAACAGGGCTGTGGTCTCTGCGACACTCAAACACAGCTAATTATTGGTGATTATTTTTGCCTTCAATGTGAATAATCACCACCCAGGCCAGAGATTTGTACATTAATGCCATAATGAGCCTGGAAATTGGGCACATTAGCACATATCTGCTAAAAGCATGTGACACCCATTTTTCATCCCATTTGCCAGGAGTGCATTCTGCTGCCAGTATGGAGTACTATTAGTTCAGCAATTTCAGGAAAATAAAAAAAAAGAAAATCATGCATAGTAATTTCAGAGTAATTTCAGGGAGATTTTCTGACAAGTCATGCTACATTTCTTACATTCTCTTCAGTCGCCTCCTAAACTGCAGCGATGCCAAAAGGCTTCACGCTTGGTGTTTTTTGCTTGCAACACACACACACAAAAGAAAGAGGAAAAAAAAGAAACTCATGCACAAACACTCAAGCCCACCTGGGCAAAAATGAAAACCCCAGAAACCTTGTTTGTGCAGATTGATTGCGGAGATGTATTTGGCTAATGGAATTACATATATGTGGTGGCCTCGGCCGGTAATACATGTGTGTGTGTGTGTGTGTGTGTGTGTGTGTGTGTGTGTGTGCCTTGAGGCTGGTGTAGAGCTGACGAAGGCCTTCCCTCTCTGGTGGGTCAGGCTAATTATTATTCTAATGGCCTCTCAGTCAGATGCAAATAGCTCTAATGGCAAAGCTAGAGCTGGGGAGGGAGGGAGGGAGGGGAGGTGGGGGGGAGTTAAGGAAGGAGAGAGGAGAGATGGAAGTGCACAAAATTAGATTTGCATTTTTGTTAGAGAAATATGTGAGTGTTTGTCGAGAGGAGGGGGGGGGGGGGATGTTTTATGTTGAGTGTGTGTGTGTGTGTATTTGTACAGCTATCTTTGTGAGGACCAATTGGAGTTTTAGACCTTCAGAGTGAGGACATGTTTGGAAAGTGAGGACATTTCGGCTGGTCCTCACTTCTTCAAAACCTGTTTGAGGGTTCAGACTTGGTTTTAAGGTTCGAGTTAGAATTAGGTTTACTGTAGGGTAAGTTTTGTATATACTCGCACGGGCCTCCGTAGATGGCACGCACACTACGAGGCGTTTATGCTCAACACATTGTTCGTTGCAATATGCTCTGAAACGCCAGGAGGCGTACAAACTAAATATTCCCTGGATAAGCAAGAAGTTAACGAGTGTTACCGGAAAGGAAAGTAGGCTGCCTGGCAACAGCAGTAAACACTAAACAGCAACGTACGTACCTCCAAACATTGCATTTGTGTACTATAATTATTACTGTCACTTACCCCCAAGTCAAAATTATTTTTTTTAACTTTTACAAAATGATCTCTCATATCCTTTCACAGCCTGCATCAGAAAAAAAAAGCCTCTTCTTTCCCCCGTGTGTTGCCTATTTCTGTCTAAGTATTTAATGTCATGTGACTGTCGCTGTGGTCTCTCAATGAACAGTTGTAGAGACGTCTGTACAGGCGAACCAGCTCGGCCAGCCTTCCCTCGAAGGCGTCCATGTTGAAATGAAAAGCGCGCGTAGTCGGCGCGTAGTTACAAAAATTCAGAGGTGCACAACAGAGCACCGGGACAACTTGCGGAGCCTTCGTGCACCATGTGAAAGCCGTGATGACGTAATTTTCTGGCGCGCACACCTCGCGCCGGTTTCACTGCGGCGACCATAAACCAGGCTTTAGGGTTGGGCATTTAGTTGTGATGGTTAAGGTTAGGGTCATGCTCGGGAATGCATCATGTCAATGAACGTCTTCTCAAAGATAGAAGTACAAGGTTGTGTGTGTGTGATTCTTTAGGATCTACTTGAGTGGTTTATATTTCCCTTCAGTTTAAACTCTTCAGTCGAGTACCACAAACAGCTTCGATATATTGAAAAACACATATGGTAATAAAATCAGTG
The DNA here is from genome assembly GCA_916701645.2 of Sebastolobus alascanus. Classification (NCBI taxonomy): domain Eukaryota; kingdom Metazoa; phylum Chordata; class Actinopteri; order Perciformes; family Sebastidae; genus Sebastolobus; species Sebastolobus alascanus. The sequence goes on along the minus strand of CAKAOJ020000101.1, from coordinate 4,765,424 downwards.
TATACTTTGGGATAAGTGGGTGTCAAATATCTTAATAATGGGTATCTTTCGCCTTTTTTCTAATAACAATTACTGACATTTAACAGCATTTTAAAAATAAAACATTGAGGATTTATAATAAAGTTTATGTAATATATTCTAACGTACCATCACACAGTGGTGGAATGTAACGGAGTACATTTACTCAAGTACAACAGTAAAATACTGCTCACACATCGATGCATCAGTATTAACAATCTAATAATGACAGATATAATAATAAATCAGTCACATGGGGACATTTTTAAGTACATTTTGTTGATAACACTTTTGTACTTTTACTTAAGTGTGATTTTGAATGCAGGACTTTTAACTTGTAATGGAGTATTTTCATATTATATTATTTTATTTTGTTTTATTTAGTGAAGGATCTCAATACTTCTTCCATCACTACCATTTTACTGTTTATTTTACTGTGTTATTTTGCATTCTGCAATTACGCTTGATTAAAAAAAAACATTTATCAAAGACTTTATATATTTTTCTCCTTCTCAAGATTCAGAAACAAACACACACATGTTGCCTAATTATGAATTCTATCACTCACTAACACATTATTTTGGTACAATGGCTGACAGCCAGCAGCAGTGCTGTAATTGTTGGTAGGTGGAGGGCATTGTGGGGAAACGACCTTGCCAGGCTATTAAAGCAGAGAAACAGACCAAGGCTGCTCAGAGACAAATAGATGGAAATTGCGTGGTGCAATGTTTCCGTGCCCTCTAATTCCCTCATCATCCCCGAGGTTTGTGAACACTGCAGATCTCCAAGGCCTTCTGGGTGCCAGCGCATTGTTGGGTCTCACACATGTATTGTGCTATAAGATTAGATCACTGCTGAGGAATGTGAGGGTCCCGTCATTATCATAATAAGACGACGGGGAGAGATGAAGCTCTGCAACCACAACACATGTGTGGAAGTATTTCAACACAATGACCAAATCAAGATTTTTAAATGATTTGATTTCAAGGCTGTTTGGAAGAGAGATTTTATTTCAATAACACTCAGGAGGCTGGATTGTGGCATCAGGCACTCTTTGGACAAAAACAGGTTCTCGAGTGATTCATGTGGGATAAAAAAGGTGATCTGAGGCACTTCATGATCTGTAAAAAAGTTTTTGGAAAGTTTGGAAGGGTGCAGATTTTACAATTACACTAATGAAAGCTTATTTAACTGCCCCGTGGAGTGTCTTTTATCCAGAAAATAGTCAGTGGATAATAGTGAGGGCGGACTCGAACAAATGCATTTTGATTCATTTCAACAGGTTTTTGCATTGCCTGGTGGAATTCTAATCACTTAATTTAAAAGGGCTGATGTTTAAAAAATGATTATTAACGCGAAGGAGTCATAAAAGTGATTTAATTGAATTTCACTGTTGGCAATTATGTCAGTGAATTGATGGCAGATCAACTCTGCACCTGCATTTTGTCTTTTCATAATTTTTTTTTTTGCCTGCCTTGAAAAACAAAACAAAACATTATTTTGTGTGATTTAATCAAAGACTCAATTGAAATGAGTGAATGCAGGATCATAAAGTGCACGTTGGTGCAGTCTTCGGAGCCTCTCCTGAGTAAAGTGCCCTATATTCACCTCTGTGTGATTCCCAGCAGATTCCCAGTAACCATGGTGAGGCGGAGGATGGGAAGCAGCATTCCTTTAGGAAGCGGGATGGGAAGCTCTCGCCACAGAGAGACGATTGTTTATTCAAGTTTAGGCCCAATATGGAACGAGACGGAGCTTTTGAAAAGCGGAAGGATGTAGGGACGAGCGGAGAAAGACGGAGAAGAAAAGTTTCAAGAGTTTCTGAGAGATTGGAGGGAATGACAGCGATAGTGTGTGATTGAGGTAAAGCAAGAGAGTAACTGAATATCAGAGCAGCCAGTTTTGGTTTCACATCAAGTCCTCTCACAGCTTGCCATCCTTAAGTAAAAAGCATATCTCCCTCTGCCAGTTCCTCACCATTGAACTCTCTGTGGCAGAATTCAAGTCCCCAGGCTGTGACAGCTGTGGGCCCTGAAGTGGCGTTTCCCAGAGAGCCGGCCAAACATTCCTCCCTGCTTTGTGACTCACAATGGGTACAATAACTTCAGCAGCAGCACGGCGTCAGCCGACGAGAGGAAGAGGAGAAGTGGTGGCTTGTTTTCCGAGAGTGTCAATTATCTGGCCGCCTATATAGCTTGCTCTGTTTTTTTTCCTCTCTCTCTCTCTCTCTCTCTCCCTTTCCTTTCTCTCTCCACTTTCCCTTTTCGCTTTGACCGCATCGCCTCGCATTTGAGAAACATTATATGGTTTGAAATACAACACTTTCCACTTTTGTCATGTGCTTTGGCAGAGCTGCCCACGCATTGTGTAGGAGCTTAATTCCCATCCACTCTCTGCTTAAGTGCAGCTCAATTCATCTGGAGAGGATGTTAAGGCTCGCTCTGAGAGTTGAAAGAATACTACTAAATGAGCGCTGACAAAGACTACCGCTGCAACAACAGAACCTGCTCTATAGAAAGAGACTTCTTTCGCACTTTTTTTCTCTACTGCTTTGACTGGGTGTTAGCCAGCGCGTTCACACGTATCCTGTCCCCCCCCCCCACTTCAGATCACATATCAAGCCAAAGCATATTTTCTCACATTCTGATTGACTTTGAAATGTCACAATCCATCCTATCAGTGCAGGATGTATTACCACACATAGGACACCTCATTGATATATAAAAGCCTTCTTTTTCTTATCATAACTCTGTTCGTATGACCTCCTTAGACGACCCTCACATCTCCATTCAGATATTTAGGCCTCGCCTCGCAAAAAAACAACAACAACATGGCCTTTTGTGCAGAGTCTTTATACCTGCAGCATGCTAATTTGTCTCCGGGTAACAGGGCTTTTAGAAAGCACGAGGCAGAGCGCTAGGCAATTTATTAGTCTAATTTAAAATGTCTGTCAGCAAAACGCTATGGGAGGCGATAACTGGCTCCATGATGACAGCGCTGTGAATGGAGAATGTCATGTTATAAAGTGGATACATACAGCCACTGTTTATTATGCGAGGTTTAAGACACTGACCTGTAGGAGGGGGGGTTGTCGTATATACAAATTCAAACAGATGTAAAAACACACAAACACATCTGAGTGGATTGATCACTAGAGACTCATTTATTACCTCTGACATGAACTAGAACTAGTCTCATACACATTGGCTGTATCCGAAACTTCATACTATACTAGTAATATGTAGTGACTTGGCCAATATGCAGTATGCGAACAAAAGCAAAATCTACAGTATGCCAAAAATACCCGCATGTTATACTGATTTGGAAAAAATCTCCAGTATGCATCTGACCAGTCTACCTCGCCTACTGTATCCCACAATGCAAAGCGCTTGAACGTTACAGGCTATGGTTACAACAACAACAGCAGATTTTTCGTTGCTATTTCATCACTAAATTCACTTCTGAACATTTTTGAGGCGAGAAATCAACTGTGTAGATTTTGAATACTGGCAGTTTTACGATATTAGACGGCGAATCGAACATTTACTCCAACGTTTTCTAAGTTTAGAAGCTCCGCAAACTGCCGTGACAGCTAGCTAGAGCCTGCCGGGGTCGCTACCAGCTCTCTCAAGAGACCGGCCTGCAGACAAGGGGCTTTATTTCCTTGTTGACGGGTGGTTTGTTTAAACATCAAAATCAGTCGACGCTGAATCTGGGTCTGTCCGCGGACATCTGCTGGTTGCTGCCGGAGGCCCCGCTGGAGTCTGAGCTGAAGAAGTTTCTGGTGAATCTGCATGGCTTCGTCTGATTTTACTTGGAATCGGACCCGATGGCATCGATGACAAGCATTAAGAATATCTATATGGAAATAGCCAGTCTTCTCGCTGAGTTCCTCACAGTAACATTAAGTCACAGGTGCTTTACATACAGGGCCTCAGTTTGGAGAAACATATAATCAGTATCCAACTTCCATAGGATTGCAAAAGCAAAGCTGAATGTACGTACAGCATCTGGCTGCACCACGTTGTGGCTCCACTCTGACTCAGTCACACTTCCAACACAGTTTCAGTGTCCACTGGAAACAATTCAGTGGCGAAGCATCTGTTCTTCAGCATTTATAATATAGTTTATAGTTGCCGACATCGTTTGTGTTTTACAAGCATAAATACACGTTTGCAGGTCATTTCGATGGTAACGGCTGCACTTGAACATGACTTTTTTTTGCTTCTAACTTTCTCTGTCATCTCCCATTTTAAGTGTCAGTATAGCCGATCTCACAGCACAGCTACTGTCACTAACCTGGATTTTTGTTTATTTTGTCTGTCAGTGTCTTGATTGTTTAGTATCCAAGCCCAATTGTTCTGACGACGTTATGTCACATGACGCTACGCCACAGAGTCGCATGATGCTACGTCCGTAGCTCACGTTACATTACAAGCATACTTATTTTAAGCCAAATCATGATGTTTTTTTCTGACCCTAACTAAGCAGTTTTGTAACCGTGACCGTTTCACAACGTTAACCTTAACAGGAACCTTCAGCATCAAGATACTCCGCAAAAAGGCTGCCCTCGGCCTCATTTCAGTGACCCTTCTGCCCAAGCAGCAAAACATGATGAGTAGGGATGAGATCACGGTGCATGAACAGTGTTTCCAAGTTGGAAACTGGTAATTACAGTAACTCCAATGTGACATGAAGGCAGCATCGATCTAAATGATTAGAGGTTTCTTACCAAAATGCTTCTTGGGAGTCAGAGTTGAACTCAACACGGACAGAACATTTACTTATGGAACCTTGTACACCAAAAATAACTCCTTCCACTTTGCTACTCAGTAATGCAAAAGTTTCTTCACACATCCTCGAGTCAGAAACACTGCAGTGCAGCAAGAAAGTGGAAATAACATTTCTATGCTTCAAAAATATCAATCAAATATAATAATTTTTTTTTAAATGATGCAGTGAGTGTGAGGCCCTGTCTTTGCAGTTTTGTGTGTTAAGTGCGTCTGCTAGCAGCCTGTTCCTCCCCACTGTTCTGCATTTTCAAACTCGCTCAAGGATGCACCAATGCCGACATGGTCGCCCTGCACGGGCATCTGTGTTGGTTATCTGGCCAGGAGTGTGTACATGACAGTGCGTGTGTGTAAGTACACTGTACGCCTGTGTGTAGCTCTCCCTTTCAGCTGGTGGGTGGCAGGGGCTGAGCAGGACCAGCTGGCCAGCTGTACAGGGCACCGCGGTGCCCTCTGACCCCCGGCCGGTGGGGGATCCGGGCCAACGGTGGCACGGCCATAAATCCACGGACACAGAGCATGTGGAGGCATTCAGGAGGCAGACACATCACCTGCTGCCTGCCAGCACGCCGCCTCCCTCACTGCCCTCCTCCGCCGCAGCGCCTTTGCTCTCTGTCAAGTGCAAATTGTTCCCATGGAAATAAAGAGAAACACAGTGCTTTTGTTAAACAGGAGAGTTTAAAACAATAGAGTTCAGATTGTTGGAGTCAGGCGCCGTTTTCTGGCAATTTTCTACACACTTGTGGTTTATTCACACATTTCAGTCTAATGATTTATCCTGGAAACATTACCATCGTTTGTCCCCCACAGTGAAACCCCAATGACAGAATAAAAAACTAATGAATGACTGGAATCCAATCCATAGGAATACTCCAACAAAACTATAACCACCACAGAGGAACAAATGAGCAAACACCCCCGATGAGTCACACTTCTATTTGTCAAATGTGTCACATACAAATCCAAGTCTCTGCTGATTGGATTCTGGTGAAACTTGGGATAATGATGCATTACAACAGCTTTCCAAATCATCCTTATTTCAGACACTACTGACTGGATTTTGATAAAACTTGCAGGAACGACGCATCTCACCATTTCACTCCAGTAATTTCAAAATGCCATAGATCACTGTAAAATATCACTGTATATATACACTTCATCTCAGTTGTAAAAAAACCAACAACAACTACAGACTACAACTTGTCGTCTGTCAGATTCAAGCAAAAACAAAACACTGAATGCCCAAATGTCAGCTGCCGTGCTCATTACATGACATTTCAGAGAGCACCCCTGAAATGACTTGTCTAATGCTGGTATTTGGAGGAGTAAACAAACACAACGCTGCGTAATTACAGACTTAATTAACTCAAAGTGCTTGACTGGAAGACGGGGACAGAGAGAGACCAGAGGCAGAAGTGTCCTCCTCTCCATTGATTCCCAGTCAGTACACAGTTTAAAGATGGTCGCTCCCTGAATAAAATCCAGCATTTAGGACATATAGTAGACTTTATTTAGTCATTCAGTCATACTGATATACTCGTATCAGTTTCCCAGTCAGTTGGCTTGGGCACAATTATTGAGTGGCATACAGCACAGACCAGTATATGTTCAGTCCTAAATATCACCGCAAAACCTTTGCTGTCAACAGATTTCCTTCCCAACAATATCTGCTGGCTGTGTTTAGGCACAGCTCTTGGTTAATGGGAACGATTGTGGTCTTTGTTAAATATTAACAAAGTCAACAGTGACTTGAAGCTCAAGGCAGAATGTTGTTTTTTTTTATATTTAACTAAAACCACAACCGTCCCTAAGCTCAACCAGCGGACTAAAGGTTAACCACATGCCACATGGAACACATTTTCATGGAACATAATCCCAAACAGCAATTACATTGGCTCCAAAATGTTTTTGGCAAAACTATTTAGTAGTATACTTGCCAACCCTCCCGATTTTCCCTGGAGACTCCCGTTTTTCATCGCCCTATCCCGGAGTCACTATTCTCCTGCATTTCACCCGATTTATGACAAATGTTCACACCTTTTTTTCCCCTTTTCGTTATCTCAACCTGTTTCTGGCGCTGTACAGCTTGTATAAGCTCTACTATTTCAATCCGGATGACAATCCAGCTAAACCAAATGTTGTTTACTGGCAAAAGATTGGAGTATGGACCTTTTTGAGGTCAGATATTTTGACACAGTAGCGACAGCACAGGTGGATCCAATAACATTAACGATGGCTCTGTTCCATTTAAAGGCCCCACTGAGCCATTCATTGTATTAATTACACATGTGGTTTTCCAACAACAAATGGCAAAATGTCTACAGTTAAAAAAAGCTCTATTCCTCTGAGCGTTTATTCACATTTTATATTTTCATGCCTGATGACTAAACTGAACCAAGTCTGAACCTTCAAACAGGCCTTTGAAGGAGTGAGGACTGGCCAAAAGAAAAAAAATATCCTCACTCTGACAGTCTAAAACCCAACTTGGTCCTCACAAAGATGGATGTACAAGTACACACACACACACACACACACACACACACACACACACACACACACACACACACACACATGCATGCATACACAGACACAGGATCGCACAGCAGCAACTAAGTCAACAGAGTAAGTGACAGGAAGACGGGCTATTGCCCACTAGCTCAGAGTCATTCAGTCTAGACTCCAGATGTTGGCAGAACATAACCCAGCACACACCTACCCACTCACCCACCTACACACACACACACACACACACACACACACACACACACACACATGAACACACATAGTGAATACAGTGAGCTTCACAAGGCAGCATCCCTGCCAGATGTCACTAAGTGTTGATAGACTCTCACCACTGTTGGAGACCAGTGTGTGTGTGGGAGTGTTTGTATTTCTCTGTGTGTGTGTGCTACCACATTCAAGCGTGCACATTTGGCTATTTTAAATGTGTTTTCCTGCATGTGTGTGTGTGTGTGTGTGTGTGTGTGTGTGTGTGTGTGTGTGTGTGTGTGTGTGTGTGTGTACAGTATATATATAAAGCAGAGCCCGGGAGCAGCTTGAGAAGAGTAGCGCCACACAGCAGGAGTCGGTGCAGACGGAGCTGCTCTATTTGACGAGGTGCTAAATGTTTGTTGTTCTTTTGAATGTCTAATTTGTTGCCATAACCTACGCGTGTCTTCAGCTGCTGAGTGATGACTATGAACGGCAAGACTGTGTTCTGTCATCACGACGGCTTCAAACCGCAAATATATCTCAACTTTGAGCAGCGACACAGCGGGAATCTGTGAACTTCCTGACAGTGATTGATTGATAGGCAGCTGCTTTGACTCCAAGAGGCACATGTCTGTTTTCATTGAGAGGTATAGTGACATGTCAAACAGTCAGCGTCTTCATTTATCATGCACAATGACTGTCATCGGTCTTTAATTTAAACTGTACCATAGTTTTTCATGGGGAGGGGTCTTATTTTGCAGTACTGCTTTCTCATATGTATCACATAGAGAACTAGTTGAGTTATTGAGGGATTATCTGATAATAAATATCAGGCACACTATACATATGTAACCGAGTACAACACCACAAATCAGGGCCTGAAAAGTCATATTTAAACATTTTGTTCAAAATCAATGCAATAGCCAATATGCTTCTTGCATAGTTTGTTGTGGACCATAACGCTGGAGACTGCGGACAACAGGAACTCAAAGAAAAGAATCTTTAGTCCCTGTTCGTGCAAACTGACAATCACAGAACAAAAACCAAGGATCAAACAAAGACTGATCTGAAAACTCAGGACTTAAATACAAACTAATCTGATGAGGGGATGAAGAGCAGGTGGAGAGACGGGCAGAGAAGCTCAGGTGAGGAGAATGAGCTGATTGACTCGGAGCAGGGAAGAACTAACGAGGCTGATTCAGAGCAGCTGTGTAGATGGCAAAGGAGGGAAAAGTAATACAGCAACACAGGAGGAAAAACATCCAAAACACAGAAGACAACTCAGTCCTGTCTACAAAAAGTCTGAAGGCATCTGGACACAGAGCCAGACTGTGACATGATGCTTATTTTGTTGTCAACTGTCTAAAAGCCGCCTCTTCCGCATGCAAATTTTCCACATGACAACTATGCACACCAGTTCCGGCTGCAAATTATTCGCGTTGCCGTGTTCCATTTTCATCAATGATGACCAATGAGTTTCCTCCTAAATAGTGCCGTGTCCACTCCACACAATGAATGTCTAATGGGCAAACTTTAACTACACAATACATAACAGAGGTAATTTTGGCAGCTATTTTAGATTTAGTCTTGGTCTTTAAACGGACATGCTTATTAGTTTTAGTCACATTTTAGTCATTTTTATCCTTCATAGTTTTAGTTGACGGCAACTCAAAATGTTTTAGCCCAGTTTTTGTCGACGAAAATAATTTTTTTCAGCTATTTCTTTTTACTGTTTTATTTAATCTTAGTCCGGTTTAGTCATCAGATTATATTGAACATTTCTGTCCTTTTAGTCAAACTTATTTCACATTGTCTTTTTTCGTCAACGATATTGCATGTTTGATATTGCCACCGTTAGTGTTTAATGACCTTGGTGCCGTCTCGTCATCGTCTCGGCTTAGTCATGGAAAAAAGGTCGTTGACGAACATATACAGTATCTTCATCGTATCCTAGCTGCTGGGCAATCTGAAGCCGTATATTGCGCTTTATTTGGTTGTTGAGGAAGTTTTTAAACATAGTTGTCATGTGGAAAATTCGCATGCAGATTTTCCATATTCCTGCACCACATTTTTGCATCGCACTGGTGAGAAGCGGCTTTTAGACAGTTGACAGCAAAATAAGCAACATGTCGCAGTTTGTGTCCAGATGCCTTCAGACTTTTTGCAGACCGGACTGAGTTGTTTTCTGTGTTTTGGGTGTTTTTTCCTCCTGTGTTCCTGGCCTGCCTTTCCCTCCCTTGCTCATCTACACAGCTGCTCTGAATCAACCTCGTTAGTCCTTCCCTGCTCCGAGTCAATCAGCTCATTCTCCTCACCTGAGCTTCTCCGCCTGTCTCTCCACCTGCTCTTCATCCCCTCGTCACATTAGTTTGTATTTAAGTCCTGAGTTTTCAGTTCAGTCTTCATTTGATCCTTGGTTTTTGCTCTGTGATTGTCAGTTTGCACGAACAGGGACTAAAGATTCTTTTCTTTGAGTTCATGTTGCCTGCAGTCTCCAGCGTTAGGCTCCACTTGCTCCACTCTTCATGACACAACAAACTATGCAAGATGCATATTGGTTTTGAACAAAATGTTTAAATATTACTTCAAGGGGGGATGGGGACTGCCCATTTGGTCCGAACGCCCATGATTCTGAAACACCAATAGTCCGAAAAATGTCCCTAAAAAGCCCATTTGTTCAACAGTCCGTAACCGCGAAAACAAACAACCACTGTTCCGAAGGCCCATTGCTCTGAAAATACATACTCTCCATGCAACAAACAGAAACACTTCGCTAATTATTTTGCAATATGATGGCGATATTTTATTTATTTATGACATCAGTTGGAAGAAAGGATTTCTTTGGTTAAACATATATTTCCACAGGCGGAAATCCGCTGAAATCAAGGTCCATCTGAATATTTGTCCCCCCTGCACGTATGTTCCATAGGGGTGTGCAAGCATTCATAAGAACCCACAAAATCATATATTATATATTTCCATGCTTTTTTTTCTGCCAAAAATCTGTTAAAGCTTAAACAGCTTTAATTTGGTGAGAAGGCTGGGTCCCTAAGAGCTGAGACATCATGGTCCTACAAGTCCCACATTAGCATTGCTTTGAAGAAGAAGAAAAATCATATTAAGATAAATAAATGATCAAGATCAACCTTCTGATATTAGTGGTATAGAGATGACATTAGCTGAAAAGGACTGCTTTGCTGTGACTGCTTTTTGTGATACAACCAACTATGTGTTGTTTTGAGCAAAATTCTACGACCTTGAGACATGTTTTTTTCTATTCATTTTTGCCAGGTGCAAATTTTGTCCGTACTTGATCATGCCTGCACTATTATTGAAAGGAAGAATTACCAGGGACGTTTATACATGACAGCTGGAGATGCATTATGCAGCGTTAACACATTGTTCTTATCTACAACCATAGAAATTGATGAATTCAATTAACTTTTGATTCAAGCAGTGGAAATAAAAAACAACACCTCAACCATCAAAAGTGTGTCTGAAAAAAGCTCCTAATGAAATGAACAAACTGTCTTTGTTAAAGTGTTTCAGGGTTGATTGACTTACAGCTACGCTGACCCTGAGTAAGACGTACACTAACAAAGGCAAACTGGACCGTCCGTGTTTGGACAATGACTGATGATGGTGTCAACAAGAAACATGAAGGATCACACCTGCATCTGCAGCCATGTTGACCTAACAACACACAGCCAGCCAGCCTGGCACACACACACACAAACACACACACACTAGCAGGAGGTGTTGTTGTCTGGGCTCCACCACGGTCCATCTGGTGTCCAGTCAGAAGGTGAACCTGAGGAGGGGGGGTGAACCTCAGAGGAAACACTCCCAGTATCGCTCATGTCCAACAGCAGGGGGTGGAGTGCGTGTGACGGCTGAGAGGAAAGCCTCGTAGCGAGACCTGAATTGTAACCGAGGCCTCGCTAAATTTGCCTGGTTGTGACTTTGGCTAGCTCTGACCTAGTTCCTACTTTCCTGAACAGGTGGTGCGAGGCTCAGCCGAGCAACCCCACAAACTTGGTGATGTGTGGTCATTTGACTTGACCCTGTTCTCATTTTTGTTTATTTATAGATCAAAATTATAATGAGTTGTCTGACCATCAATGTCCACACTCTCTGTGACCTTTGTGACTTTCTCCACAGCGTGCACCCATATGGGAATGTTTATTATCAGCGAGATAAACGGCATCTTCATGTGTGTGCTTTCATAAATTATACCGAGCAGATGTTCGAGACGCCTGTCTGATATCGTTATTCTGTTCCCACTGTGTGTCACCATCTACCCCGTTGTGAATAAGGGGGCGTAATTGAACTCCCAAAGGTCTGTGACCTCCGTGTGGTGTCACTACATGGCCTATTGAGAAGCTTTCAGAGGATCACAAAAGCAATTGATTAGGCATTAAGCTCACATTCACTACAATATGCTGGAATCCAAAAGTATGTGAGGAATGCAGGGCAGGCACAAACTCCAACATTGCACTGAAGATTACGAATCATTAGTGGTCCTTCTAGTCTGCTTCTAGTGATATGGTTGCACAACGTATATCCTCATACAACGGTTCGTATAATATCTTACGAAACGTTTTCGTGCATTTTCCGATGAATGTCCAGCAACACGAGGGATCAGTGCACCTACGGAAGCCCCTACAGTGTTTAGGCTACAAAACGACTTAGTTAGGTTGATGGAAAGATCGTGATTTGGGTTAAAATAACTACAGAAGTGACGTTACTTAAGTATGGATGTTAAAGTATGTGACAAATAAGTCAACGTTTGGGTTAAAATAACTACGGAAGTGGTGTTAATTAAGTACGGAAGTTATGTGACAAATAAGTCAATGTCTTAAGTAAAAAAAACAAACTATTTAAGTGGCATTATTTATACAGAAGTTACGTGACAAATAAGTCAACTTTTGGGTTAAAATAACTATGGAAGTGACGTTACTTAAGTACATAAGTTAGGTGACAAACAAATTAAATTTAAATAAAAAGCTAGTTAGCTTATAGGCTCCCAACAATCAGCCATGTCATGTTTCCTGGAAATAATACCTTGCTCGTGAAGGTAATAAAGGCAGCAATTAACTTCAAAATAACATAATTCTAGTTGTGATTTGGATTTTCAGAAATAAGAGTAAAAGCACATTAAGAGCCACAATAAGACCCACAGCTCATGGTTGAGATGAGATACCCTCTACACCAAAAGTCCTCTTCGCTCTATTGACTTCCACCTTCATTTGATCCATCATCGACTCTTCTCCACCTCCATCAGCCATCTCTCCATCCCTCCATCTCATTAAATGATCTTCCCCGTCCTTGGTCTCCACCCTGCTTTACTCCATCCACCTTGGTTCTTCTGCCCGTCTCCCTGAGACCTCCATCCCCTCGCCGTCCCCTCTCCCTCCAGCCCTCCAGCCTCTGTGGGGCTGTGTCGACACACCTCACCTCCCCACCTTGTCTCCTTCCCATTAACTTTGGAGCAGATGGCAGGGCCCTGCTCTCTCTGTGTGAGCTTGACTGACAGGGGCTGGTCATCAACCTCCATAGACGACCAGTCATGTGCCGCTCCGCTCCGTCTCTCCTCTCCATCGTCCTGTCCTTTAACTCTCCTTTTCCATGTTCTCCTCTAAACCTCCTCTTCTCTACCACATTCATCCTTGATGTATTTTTCTCTACTCTGCCTTTTCTCCTCCTTTGCCTCCACCTTTCTCCTCCTCTTCAAACTGTTACCTATATCCTCGTAGTAGCATAAAGTACATAGACCAGAGCGTCAAAAAATGTGGGGTGTCTCGTAGTGACACATCTCTCAAATTGATAAAATGGAAGCACATCTGTTTATCACCGATGACACGGAACTGTCCTCTGTATTTTGGGGTGTTTTTGCACAGCCTTGTCTTAAAAATGACGTTCCCATAAAACGAAACTGCATAGTCAATTACGTTTCGAGGGGAACATATTTTTCTCCTGGATTACATTTGTTTTTGACATATTATAAATACATTTAATCAAAGTCTGCACAGGGAGGAGGTCAGGGTGGATGGATGGGTCAGGAGACCGCTGTCCATGTCCCGTGTGAAACCAAAAGTGATGTACTAATTTTAAGCCAAACCAATGTCTTTTACTAAACATAACCAAGTAGTTTTGTTGCCTAAACCTAAACATAATTGAGAATGCAGTTTCAAAATGGCCAACATTATTATCTGGCAACTGGGTTGTTTTGCAGCCTGTAACTATGTATAAACGTATGTGTAAATGGGTTAAGATGGAAATAGTCAACCAGGATAGTGGGATCAATGAAATGTAAGGCCTCAGCTCCAGCATCCTGTGGTGTACAGTATATGGTCTTATTTGATGTGTTTTTTTGGTGAAAAATGGTCATATATACAAACAGTGTTGCAGTGTATAATATACTTATCCTTCAAGTTTATTTAAGGGGTCTGTTTTCTGTGCTTCCATGCACACATTTTTGTATTTTTGAAATTGTTCCTTTTTCCAACCAAACCGGGAAAAAAAACACTTCAAAAACACATGCAAGACTCGTATTTCTAAATTCCTGACTATGGCCTAGCTTGTCGCAGCCACTTCTTTACATATACATGTTGTTAAAATCAAGTATATAAGTGCTCCTACTCTTTCTATCTCTCCTTTTATTCCACCCTCCTCATTCTCCTTCTCTCTTCTGGCCAATCCAATCCAACCCCTTCAGCCCTCCTCATAGAAAGTACTTACTTGCATGTACAAGCTCTGCTGTTAGAGACTGAGGAAGTGCAGGTCGTATGTGGGTATGTTTGCATGTGTGAGAAAGAAACGGAGAGCATAGGATTGTGTTTAAGTTGCTTCTAGCACAGTTGCCCTGTGCCCTTGTGCTCCTGACCTCTGAGAGCAAGAAAGAGAAACATCCTCCTAATTTCCTCTCCTCTCCTCTCCTCTCCTCTCCTCTCCATGTGTTTTCTGGGTGACAGCTGTGGTGAGCGGGAGGGAGTCTTCAGCTGCTGATGACAGGCCAAAACCTCCACATCACCACTAAAAGCGGGCTCAGGAAAGACTTTCGGCTCAATGTCAAATGTGCAGCGTCACAACAGCATCCTAGCTGCCACAATTCAGTCTCGGAGAAGCTACATCATCTGAAAAAGCACCTCCTGTTTCTGTCAAGGTCTTTGCAAAATAAAAACAGAAGGAGGCACTTACACGATGGTATTCTTCTGTATAACAGTACTCTTCACCACAGTGATTGATCGCTAAGTCAAATTGATTTTCTTCCTCCCTGCGGGGAAGGAGTAGGTCTCTGTCCCTCTGAAGACGGTAAACGGGCAACACAAATAGAGTGGCAGGATGGAGAGGAAATGAGCGAGGATCCATCTTCAACGCACCACAGAGAAACAGCTGTTTCAGGTCACAGCCAAAGATAAGCCTCCTCACTTCTCTCTCTCCCTCTTCCCCTTCGCAGTCTCTCTCTCTCAAACATTTGACACTCCACCCGCCCGTCTTTAATCAGTCTCTCGCCGTCCCTCTCTTTCTGATCTGTGGCTCTAATGGGAAAGTGCTCATTGTGCTCATCCTCTTCTTAACCTTCACAGTCCCGGGATGCTTCGTTAAAACAGAGCACAGATGGGACACGTTGATGACTAAGCTTAAAATTTCCAGCTAAAATAAAAGATGTTCTCAACATCTGGGCATGTGTCCAGAATAATTCATGAAAATGACCTTTAAATCATGTGTTTGTCTTGGACCCCTGGTGGTTATTTTCTGTAGGCTAAAGCGATCTAGAACACAGCTGTAATGTTATCATGTGACCCCGATGGTGAGCACAGTATGACCCCGTCTGTTTTGTTTGACTTTATATTTGCCACAGTAGTTAAATACACTGTTAAGATGGTTTCCTGGCCTGCAAACTGTGATCTCACTACCTGCTCATCACCACACCGCTGACTGGGGGTCTGTCTCCCGGAGACGCCACACGCTCTCCTCTTGGCGGGGTGGACGAGACGAAGGTGTGGGTTGTTTTCACGTTTCTGACACTTTGGATTTAATCCCATAAATAAACTATCAAAACGTACACAGACCGTACAGCGCCCCCCGGTGGGTACATAATGTAATCGGTGTGTGCCCGACCACCGTGTAACACCGGTAACACCGACTACCGCGATCAGCCCGATGTTTTGTTTTAAGTTTGTCACATGTTTTGTTATCTCATGTTACGTTGCTACCATATGTATTTTGCTTAGTTTACGTACTTATTTTAAGCCCAACCATGATGTTTCTCCTAAACCTAACTAAGTGGTTTTGTTGCTTAAACCTAACTGTGGACGTTATTGTAGTTTTGTTGCGTGGCGTACAAATGATACGCAAAAAGCCTAAAATGCATCCTCAGGACACGCAGAACGTCGTTGTAATGTGCTATTTATACGCCTTCCCGTGAGACCAGGTTGCTTTGAAAGATCATCATTACTAGACCTGAATCCTCAATTATAAGTTCTGATGTTAGAACCAGATAATTGATGTTGACCTGACTTGAACTCGACAAACTAATTACACTGAGTTAACAGATGATATTTTACAGTGTAGTATGGTTTAGTGCACTAGCTGGGTGGTGGTGGTGGTGGTGGTTCCTCGCTTCATCCTGTTCACTGTCTTACTTGAAGACAACTTTCCTTTGACTCAAAGTTTAACTATTAGAGTAACATTATGTCGGAGTTGAGATACACTAGATGTAGTAATATCTTCCCTTGCTGCATTGAATCCCTCCTCTTTTACTGATAACGCTGTGTGTCTGTGCATGTGCTGGATTACACTATAGAGGCTCTAGACAGCTTATTCAGTGTGTGTGTGTGTGCAGGCACACTATATATGTGTAAGTGTATGTGCGTTGACCCGGACTGTGGAGACCTCTAGACAGCTTATTCACAGCAGACAGATAGCAGCAGAAGTCTTATCTAGCCTACCTTCTCTGATAGTGTATTGATGGGCCAATCTGCCTCAGACTGCTGAATTCAGGAACAAAGGCACTGATAAGTACGGTAGGAAAGTGCAGAGGACTACGGGGGATTTAAAGCAGTAAAAAAAAAAAAAAAAATTCCCAATTCACTCCCTGCATTTGTGTTGTAAATGGTTGGAGCTGTGAAATAATAAAGCTCACCTCCAGGCTGAATCCTGAGACGCGCTGCTGCAGCTGAGTGGTTGCTACAGCGTGAGAGAAAGGAAACAGAGAGGAACCTGCTGTTTTTGGGGTCACAGTGGGTCATAAGCAGTGTGTCATGAAATAAAACAAGTGTTAGAGGTGAAATGAGAGCTCAGAACTCTGCCGTCAGATACGCTGGACGTACACAGTGAAGGTTTTTAGGCTGGGTGGATGGGTGAAATAATGAAATAATATGTTGTGAGCTTAGATAATAAAGGGAGTCTTGTTGAACACTGACATTTAAAATATAGTAATTACCATAAACAGATGGTTGAGATGATTAATATCTTGATGGCATATCAATAGTATTAGTTGTGCTGTAATTTCTTTAAATTATTTATTAAATATATTACATTTATGACATTATGAAATGTCTCTCCAACTATCATGTCCTTCAGTTACCCCCTTGACCTTTCCTCGTGTGCCATCATTAGGTCAAAATATGTCCAATACCACAACGCTGGTCCATTACTAAATAAGAGCAAAAGTAATGAAGTTCCCATCATCCTCAGCTGCACTTCGTGTTTAGTGTCAATTGACAAATATTAGCATGCTAAAACTAAAATGGTGAACATGATAAAAATTATACCAGCCAAACATCAGCACGTTGTCCTTGTGAGCATGTTAGCATGCTGACGTTAGCATTTAGCACAAAACTCTGCTGTGCCAAAGTACAGTCTCACATCCCTTACCATTAGTATACTTCTTTTAAACTTAATATAAGAGAGTATACATTCAGTTTACTTTTTATCAGAGATATACTTAACAAAAGTATACTTAAGTATACTTGGCTCATACTTACAAGTATACAGAAAAGTCTAAGTATATTTGGCTTAAACTTGTACTTAATCTTTTGATCAAGATATACTTAAGAAAAGTATAAGTTAGTATAAAAGCTATTTAGTAGTTTACTGAATATGCATTAAAGTGTACTTTCATAAACTATAAAGTGGGCTACAAGTATATACAAGTATACTTGCAGTATAAAAATGTATTAAACTAGTAGTTTACTGAATATACTTTAAAGTACAATTTCATAAACTAAAAAGTGGGCTATAAAACTAGTAAACTATTAGTACAATACTTACACTTAAAGTATACTTTTATAAACCAAAAAATGGGCCTATTTAGTCCCAAGAAGTATTGAAGTAGTACACTTACAAGTGTAAAACTAGTAAACTAACTGTATACTTATAGTATAGTTGCAATACAAAATAAGATGTAAACTAGTTGTGTACTCAAAGTTTACTATTCTTACACTTAAAGCACACTTAAAAGTATACTTTTATAAACTAAAAAGTGGGCCAATTTAGTCCCAAGAAGTATTAAAGCAGTACGCTTAGAAGTGTACTACTAGTACATTGATATTAGTATACTTGGGAAATATATTCTTAAACTTTACTTAAGTGTATTTCATAAAATAAACTTGAAGTATACTACATTTCCGTAAGGGATAGTTGCTACTAGCATGGCTGCAGACTCTGTAGTCTTGTTTATATCTGTGTAGTAAAGAGGCCGGTTGAGGCTTCCAGTTGCTTTGGGAGCAGTCTCATTAGTTTATGGTAATTTATACCAATGTCTCAAAATTAAATCCTTTGATTGATGACAAAGCACCTTTGGATGCTTTCACAAGATGATGGGTCAGATTCTTCTGACGTTTCATATTATTGCCTAATGCCTAACAAGGGTCATGTGATCATGTGTTTTGTTAAAGGAGCTACCACACACTGTCTATCTACACATCAGACGTTAATAAATCAACAAATTCTCATGCATCCACGCTGAAAGCTAGATTCTTAAATCCTCCCACTTTACTTGACTTACAGCGACAGAAAAAAACAAAACAAAAACGAGTTACTGTTTTCCTTCTGACGAATCCAATATACATTACTGAAAAGTGAATTAGCACATTGATATGCAAGTCGCGTTTGAGTTTGAAAAAGTTTTTGGATTAAAACATTGGTCCATTAAAAGTTACTCCTCTCCATCCAGCTCGGTAATTCTGCCTGATGGAGTTGAAAACTTTCTCACTCGACCTTGGTCTCCTTTCAGATTCAATCTGAGTCTCAGTGATGTGTGCGTGGGTGTTTTCTGTTTGTGCGTGTTCTCACTCACTATGTGTATGTGCAGTATGCATTATATATATAATTCTATATGTCTGTTTGCATCCGTGCACGTGAATGCATGTGTGAGCTGAGTGCAATAATTCTCAGACGCCTTATGATTAATTTATGTCTTACCTGCCTTTTTACTGAATTACTCGGCGGGCCCGTTGGGGGTTTGTGCTGCACGCAATGCTGCAAATAACAGCTCAAATGAAAAAATGCAAATGATCAGGCTAGATCCAGCACCGGGTCCACAGGGACCCCTTAGACACACACACACACACACACACACACACACACACACACACACACACACACACACACACACGCAAGTGAACACAACCACGCAAACAAACTCGTTCTCTCTCCCTCTTTAACTTTCCCTCTCTCTCTCTCTCTCTCTCTCTCTCTCCATCCATCTATTCTCTCTCTCCTTCCATCTTTCTTGCTTTGGGGAGAGGAAGCCGGATGAATATCAGCAGGGGTCAGAGAAATGCTTGCAGTGAATAACAGAGGCATAATAAACAGAAGCCTTCACTCAAATTATGAGTGCTGCAGTTGCACACACACACACACACACACACACACACACACATGGGCTGAGAAACGCACACTCACACCCACACAAAGGAATCCAATCAATCAGCAAAGTTGCCTTATCTCCTGCATATGAAAATGGAACTTCAGAAATTAGCTCATTTATTTTGGACAATTAGGGTTATTGAAGTGTGACAGTGAAAATTTAGTGTTCACTGAGGCGTGCGCTCGGCAACAATAGCGGGGAGCCAATTGAGTGCGAGAGGCATTTAAAGCTGTAGTATTTACTTATCAATGTAACCGGCGCTCTGTGTTGATCTCATTAAAACCTCTTCCTCTGTGTTCCTTTATTTAGACAGGACAGAGACAGAGTGAGGAGGAGAGGAGAGACAGGAGCAGTCATCCCTGTCGCATATGATATTATAGCCTGATCAAAACACGGGAATGGAGAGAAGGGAACACGCAGCGTTTTGAAAACCAGGTCTTACCTGTGAAATAAAGGAGCCACGCTGCTTCTTGGAATTCAATTTATTGAAGCTAAAAGGGTTGGCCGCTGCTGTGTTTTGTTGCCGAGCTCAGCGGGTCCTTGAATCTCAAACTTGTGATATTACTCGAACCACCCTGCAGAAACTTTGATACTGCTTCACACCAGGGTTGGAAAGTGTCAGATATCTGTAGTGTTCCAGAGCCTCTGCAACATAAGAAATGAATGTTTTTGATTTGCTTTTCCAAATAGTATTTTCAAAAAAACATGCTCTGTTTCTTTGAAACTTTTCATAGCAAATTTTTGCTGTGAAGAAGACATTTTCGTTATATAGCACAGAGTTTTGTTTTATTTTAAATCTTCCTCCTGTAGTGGATACCAGTAGCATTTTATAGCAAGATTCCCTTTCAAGAGGTAGAAAACCCATTCGGCACACTCTGGGTATCAATGTGGCCAAATGAAGAGTCCTCCTGGTCCTATCCTGACTAAAACCTTTGTAGAATCTATGTGCTTTGTGTTATTTATATCTGCTTTGGCACAGTTGTAGTCAAGGAGTTGCTGAATGAATTCAGTGGCATCTCTGTGCATGGCATCATTGCTATAATGGTGTTATCCACTGTCTAATCTAGAAAATATTTTAGGCGAGGATAAAAATGTAAATTTTTCCTTTGGTTCATCACAATTTACTCAGGCATAGTAACAGTCACAATGTTACTGACACTGGGGATGAATTCTCTGAGATCTTACCTATACGTAGAGACTAAGATCATGCATATAGACCTGGTAGTTGTGGAGCTATTCTTGATAGCGTACTTGTGATATAAATAAAAAACAAGCTTAATCTGGGAGAAACTATGTTTCCCTCGAGCCATCATCATATTTTGATTTTCATTGACTTTTGGCTGTACAGGCATATCATAGTTTATCAAATGCATGACTGTAAACACTTTGTTTCACGTGCTGAATCTATCTTGTTGCGGAGACTATACGACCCTCAGTGCAGTAACCGCATAGAGAGAAGATTAATACACAGGTAGCAGTTCTATTTCTTCCACTTTCTCAAAGTTTTCTCGAATGCTTTATCTCATTTACAGTAAGTAACGATGATGTATCATTGCGCTTCCATTTTGAATACCTAACCTGTTTACAATGTTGATTCATATCCTCTGTAACGTAAGCTGAAAGCATGGTATTCATTTGGTTTATGAAAAAGCACCACGGAGATAAATGATCATTTGTTGCAGCAGCTTCTCTGCAACAACTTTGCACCAAACTGTTGACAGAGACAAACCACAGAGGTAACAGCAGCCGCGGCGGCACATCTGTACATGCAAACATCTCACCTGTAAAACAGCGCTAATAACAATACCTTATCAATATGCAGTGTTCTCCAACATCTACCCAAGAGGTCCAAGATTACATTTTTAAATCAACTACCCGCCTTTTGCTTCATTTCCTTCTCAAAGACTGCATAATTCATCACAATCTACTTTGGCAGTTGATTTTAATCAGGCCACTTCTGAAGGAAAGTGGGGTTGTAATAATGTGAATGGAGCCTCAGACGGTAATCTTCAGGGATACAAATAAGGAAACAGTGACGGGGGCCATCTATAAAGTAATAAATATTTAAGATGCAATTTTAATAAGTAATACTCACTACATAAAAGCAGTGTTTGGTATGGCCTCCCGGTCGTCATTACATATTCAGATGCTGCAGTGTTGTTGTTTTTTTCTGTGCCATCAGCATCTCTTCAATATTAACACCTCCGCAGATGGATTTCTGATTGCCTGGCTAAATGTGTGTATCCCTTGCTTCTAAATTATTATTGCGATTATCATTATTAATGGCTTTTCTGTTTGCAGTCAATTTACATCCCTCTCTCTGAGCGGAGGAGACGTGTCTGCATCTCTCCGACATTATTCCCCCTCCTGCCTTCATGTTCTAGTTCTCTCTCTCTCTTGATTCCCCTCACCGTCTGAGAGGCCTCGGCTCTGAGGACGAACGATTTATTGGATCTCACTGCCAACTATGGGAGCCATATTATAAACCTTCCAGTAATGTATTCTATATGTAAATGGAGGAGGGTGACTGCAGCACCAACACTTCATTACTCAGAGTACGTGCTGAGTGTGTGCACGAGTGTGTGTGTGTGTTGAAATGCAGATATCGGCCGGAGATCTCCGGCTGCAGGACGTATTAGGGAGTGTCTGACTAGTGATCAGCTGAGCGAATCCATCTCATCGCTGCACTGTGGCCCGCTCAGGATGAAGACAAGAGTCGTGGTTAATGAACAGAAATAACACAGAGGAGAATAGAGCTAATATGAAACGTGTGCAGAGAAGGAAATGTGTTTAGTTAGTACTGAGATTCTCCCTGTTCTCAGAGTGAGAGCTGAACTGCGGTGCAAAAGCACATTTCATATGTACGTATCAACGTTTTGAAAATTAAAAAATGATCACAGTATGAAAAGAATTTAAGCTTTCCTGTGTCAGCATACTCTGTCATGCTTTCTAATAGAGTGGTTGTTTATACCTTTCAATTAAACTTTACATCCTACATCCTCTGATAGTTTCCTGGCCAAATGCATATGATAGTTCAACCTATCTCTTCTGATAGGTTCACTGTATATACCACTAATTTGCTTTGCCAAATACATTTTGGTGGAGTTTGCATGTTCTCCCCGTGTTAGCGTGGGTTTTCTGCAGGTTCTCAGGTTTCCTCCCACAGTCCAAAGACATGCAGGTTAGGTTCATTGTTGACTCTAAATTGCCCGTAGGTGTGAATGTGAGCGTGAATGGTTGTCTGTCTCTATGTGTCAGCCCTGTGATAGTCTGGCGACCTGTCCAGGGTGTACCCCGCCTTCGCCCTATGTCAGCTTTGGACAATGGATGGAAACATATTGGAATTGGTGTCTGGATTACATTCACTTGAAGTCACAGTGAAGTGTGCCATTCCAGCCCAGTATCACAGTTTCCCTGACCGAAACCAACTGCTTTCAATTCAGTTCTCTTCTCGTGCACTGTGATTTCTCTCACCGCCACTGATTCAACATGCTGAATCGGATGAAAAGCTTCGGGCAGAATAGAGCCGACTGTGCGGGACACACCGAAAAAACTAGGCCTATGGACGCTCACCGACGGTCCCAAACTGTCCGACGGCTTGGTGTGTCACGGCCTTAAACCCCCGCTCATCCTGCTCCACTTGAAGACAGTCTAGAGTCCCGCATTCTGCAAAGACCCGCACCACTCTGCCTCTGATTGGCTACTACTCTTTGCCTTCTTTGCAGAATTTGTTAAGTTTATTGCTGATGAATAAGATTGGTGGAAGGTTGGTTGGGTTAATGATTTCAACTCGGATGTGGATGTTTCCATAAGGATGGCAGCCTTCTTGTATAGTGCTCTCATATAGAACTACAATGTTCTGATTATGGGAGGAAAAATATATATTTTTAAATGTTGCTATGCCTATTGGCCTATATGGATGGAATAAAATTACAGATCCATTGGAGATTTAAATTTTGATGTGGTGTCATAATCAAACTTAATGCTACCCTTAATGTTGATATGGAACACTGATTAACGAGAACATTTAAAAATGGCACTTCATATAAAAAAGGTCACTGACCCCTGGTCTAGACAGATACATGTTGCATGGAGAGCAGTAATGCAACACTCTCCATTGCCGTACGGAGCCCTTCTTACTATGCCACTACAACAGAGGACGCTTTCCTCCGCTGCTCCGCCGAAACACACACACACAAACACGCAATGCAAACACTCACAGATGCACACAGCCTCTACCAGAACGAGCGAGCGAGGCTGGCAGCCAAAGCTGGCTTGGCACGGGGCCTAATGATGCCCGGCATGCGTCTGCTCTCGACAACGGCGGGGTAACACCTGCCAACTTTTACCAAGGTGTAAATGTCTCTATTAGCAAGCGGCTGGTCCCACGTGTACGCCGCTCGGATCAGAGGAGGGACTGCGGGCGCTCTGGTTGCTGTTCAGAACCCGGTAATCGCTGGGTCCAGTGGGCCTGTTCAGCACGCCGCTCTCTTTTTCTCCTCTTGTATGCAATCTTTTCACATTATGGTGGCGGCATGAAAGAGCAGGTGTAAATGTGAGAACGGAGCCGTGTACAAGAATGGGGATTTCAGCTCGCTGCCAACTCGAGGCTTTCTGTTTCAGTGCTGCTCATTGAGTAATCATTTACTTTATAACAGCTTGCACACATACCATTAAAACTTAAAAAATAGGCTTTTTTACCTAATTCTGCAAAGATTAGATTTGTTCTCCCTCTGGACCTTTTTGCATTTGAATGCAGCCAAATGTTCACAAGATCACGCTGATATGAAACGGCACATCAAGCGTCCTCTCCTGAACTCTGGTCCAGAACACCTCCCTGTACTCTCCCCTCCAGGCCTGGAAAGACAACGCACTCAATGTAATATTGATGGGATCTGGATGGGAAATGGCTTTTCATCTCAATACAAATAAACATCCCACTGGTTTATAGTGCGCCTATATTTGTTTGATTAAGTTTTACCACAGTGAACTGAAATGGCGCTTGCTGTGATATCCTTCAGTTGTGACTTTATTTTCCCAAGTTCACACTGTAGATAGGAAATTGATTTTTCTGCAAAGATCTGGGATCAGTTTGTATTTTTTACTTAATCGCTCTGAAAACCAGATGTACCATATTACACAGCCTCTCAAGTGCTGAATGGAACATCCAAATATAAAATATTTTCTCAATGCTGACCTTAAAATCAGCCTCCCAGCCGATGTAAAGCCAATGTTTAAACAGGGCCTGTGTGAGGAGGATTCTTCTCAGGACAGTACAGTAAAAGGACCCGGCTTTTATTGCTGTGTGTCCGGGCGAGGTTTATTTTCCTCCAATCATAATCCCCACTTTGTTTTTACAGCAGCCGTTATATTTGCATTCACATTCATAACGCCTCCTCCCATATCAAACCCATAGGACATATTGTAGGACAGAGTTTGGCACATTATGCATGCCGCAGATACCAGGTTACTGGATATGAATTAACATAATCCGAACAGGAAACAGAAGGTATTTGCATATTTTGGCAAGAGCTATTGTTATATTTCATTATGCAACTTTGAAACGTATATTCCTCTGAGAGATGAATATTGATGCAACACTTCAATAATACCATTTGTAACGCTGTAGGATTAAGTGGGGCCTCTTATGCTCAAGCACCGGTAGAATAATGCCTAATATGGGTATCAGAGATCTAATGAGGGGTTGGGTTTCTCCTTATTGGTTCATGCTTGTTCACACTCTCCAACAGCCAGTCAGACATGTGTGGTAACATTATAGAGTGTTGTTGGTTCAAATCCCCAAACCAGCAGGAAGGAGTTGGGAGACATTTACAGTAGTTTCTGCAGAAAGCTGAGGCAGTAACTCCATTTTTTTTTCAAGAATTTTCTGGCTTCTCGATTCTAGAGCAGCAGTCGACCTATCATGTGTTTTTCGCCGTGCCATTAACTTTTGTACAGATATCTATGGTGCCCAAAATGTGCTCCCCCGACTTCACGATTCACCCTCTTTCTGAAACGCTCTGACCCTGTTCAGACCTGGTGTTAACATGCATCCTGAGTGATCCGAACACAAGTGGACAGCTTTAAGTACGTCTGTTCACACCTTTGCATTAAAATGCGTCTCCACATGCGTCTCCAATGACCACTTGTGATCCGATCTCACTTCCCCGCTCTATATGCCAATAAAGACGTAATAAGCACATGGCTAATACAGCAGACGTTGTGACGTAATATTACATGAATGTCAGTAGTAATATCCTACATATTCGTGAATCTGGGTAAATTTTATTAACATTCTATTAACATCAAAATGTTTTTGTTCACTTGTTTTACGGAAAGAAAACTAGGTGGAGCTGGGAACACACCAAGCCGACATCAAATAACTAGCGGAGACGAAGGCCACCCGTTGAGTCGCCTCACGTCGCCTTTGTCGTGGCCAAAAAGTTGCACCCGAACACACCGCAAAGACAACAGCTGACGGCTAACTACCACATACGTTCTGCTCCTGCGTGAGATGAAATAACTCTCCACACCAGCAGGCGGCGGTAGTCTGTATTCATCATTCATAAAAGGGAAACAGGAAGACCGAGGACGGCGGATATACAAGCCGTTGTTATGATACGTACATGAAATAAAGCGGAGTTTGCCGAACATCTTTACATCACTCTCGCTCACCACTTAGCTTCATTCCAGATGTTGTTGTGAAAATATTCGTGTATTGGAATGATCAGATGAGATGAAGATGAAAAATGAGAAGAGCCTTCGGTGTTCTGCTGCCGATTCAACATGCTGAATCGGCGGGAAAACTTCCAACACGGGCAGACTAGAGGCAATGGTGCACACCAAAAAATCTCGGCCGACGGACGCTCACCAACGGCCCCAAACTGTGCGACGGCCAACCGTCAGCTTGGTGTGTCGGGGCCTTAAGTTTGAGGCAGGATGGAGCTGGATAAGAAACACACAAGCACATTCAAAACATGGGTAATATTTTAAAAATGTCGATAAGTAATTTAACCAATACCTGCTAATAATCATAACATCACTCTCAGTGTGCTCTTCACACAGATTTTATCCATGACACCAACTCCCATCCTCGATGAAGGGAACATTGCTCCACCTGAGCTGCTGTAAAAAGTTGCCCGTGTACAGTGTGATGACCTTTAGAGGTCACAGATGGAGCTCCTGTCAGTCAGCTCATAGACTGGTGCTGAGTCGGGGCAGGTTGGGGTGCGGTCAGGATGAGATGAACAGGTGTGAGAGGAGGGAGGGCCCGGCATGACTCTGTAACCTTGGTCATACACTGTGTGTGAGCATGTGTGTGTATCTGTGCATTTAAAAGCAAATAGTGTGCAGATAGATTTGTATATATGCTTCAAAATACCAGAAACATTATGCACCGTTGTGTTTAAGCAACAGTATTGAGAGTGTTGAGAGCTGGATAAGGACATGTACAGTGTGTGTGTGGCCTATCGGGTGTAATCCAGCTTATTTATATGTGTAGCAGTGTGAGAGGTGGGAATGTGGAAATGAGCGCAGTGTATCTAGTGTTGGGTTACCGCACATCCACTGTAACACAGCTGTGTTTCAATCAACAAAGCATACAGTGAAGCTTGAGAAGTGGACGTGTTCTGTTATTACAAGCTGGGAAGTTCTGGCGGAGCAGGACGAGCAGGTTTTACCCCAGCACGCACGCAGACACACACACACACACACACACAGACACACACACACACACACACACACTGAAAAGAAAAGTCAATTAAACTTTTGACTTCGACTGAAATAACTGAAATAAAATGATTTGATGTACTAATAGTAGTTGTAGTGGTAGTATTACAGTTTTTTTTTAAAACAATAAATTCAAACCTCTGAACAAATAGTTTGTTGTTCACAACAGATTAGAATTTCTCATGCATTCAAGCAAATTGCAAGTTTTTTGGCACACGTGTGCACATGTACAATAACCACTTGCACACGTCTTGTTGATCAAATCTGATGAGTTGATTCTCAGTGAAGTCGTCGTCCTCTTCGCAACTTCTAATCATTCTTTCACATGCAAAATGATCCATTCAAATGTCAAAATCTGTCAGACACGCATGTATATTCCAGAAATATCTATGACGAGGAGGTGTTGTTTTTGAGCTGAACTACTGCAGGTTCATTCATTGTTGCAGAGTTGTTGTTGTTCTTTGTGCCAAAACTTCGGTTCACAGTATACGACTTTACATGAAAGATAAAAAGTGAATTTTCTGTTTACAGTACATGTAACATGTTGCTACACGAATAAATTCACTGTATACATACAAAAGTGCATATACTTTTTCTGTGTAGCTACTACAGCTTTGACTTTTCCCAGTAAACTTTGACCTACTGTTGAAATCTGAATCTAAACAGCTCCGTGCGATACACATACAGCTGGACAAAACTGGTATTCTGGTATCGTACAGTAAGCAGTCAGTGTCAACAAAAAGAACAAAACAGAGATTTGTATTATAGAAATATTTCCAGGATTGACTGCCGTGGTGAGAAAACATGTAATCGTTTTGACCAGTACGGCTCACACGATGACAAAACAAATTCTCATTTTGGTGGCCAACTTACTGACACAATAACTGGTTTAGAAGCATGAATGAAGTGTTTAGGGTGAGTTACTACCTTTTGCTGACATGCAATAGAGTTGTGATGTCTCATGAAACAGTTGTGACAATTCTCTAAACTTACAGTTTAAAGAAAGTTAAGACAAGATGAGTCAAGTCAGCTTCTATCCAACAATATCAGCATTAGTCTGGAAAAACATTTAGTCGAACGCCAGCAAACGTGACTGTATGATTGTTTTTTACATAATGGGTGAATGAGCAGATGGGTGCAGTAGGCCAGGTCCTTATCAGGACATCCATCACTTTCCTATGTCAACCACTGTTTTCAGCTGGTTTATTTTCAGCCACACGCTATAGTATCAGTTAATCCACATGTCAACAAAGTGAGGTGTCACTACCTTTACTCTGTAGGTTATGTGACTAAAGGGTGAGACCGACTCTTGTGTTGGACTTCACCTTCGGCAAACACGATTGTTTTTTAGGGATGGGACAACACAGAGGAAGGACTGTAGGAGCTGTGACTGACCAAACATTTCTTTTTCTTTTTTTATATGATCATTAAATATCACTCGCATGCCTTTGTTCTCTGTGCAAACAAGCTTATCGTAAACATGCAGAACGCGGTGGCGGCGGGCAATGGGAAAATGATGACTCGCATAGTCATACTTTCTTTTCAGAGTGTGACTTTATCTCTCATTGTGCTCTCTCTCTCTCTCTCTCTCTCTCTCTCTCCTTCTCTCTCCATCCCTCCCTCCCATGTGAACAAACACAACCGACCCAAGGCGTTACTTACAGTAACAGCGCTAAACACACACATTCCACCACACACCTGCACTCCGGTCTGCTTTGACGGGATGAAGAATGGACGACCTGTCCTGAGAATACACACACACGCACACACACACACACACACACGCACATATTGCACCTGCAGATTGTTTAACAGCAAGGTTTGTCCTCACAGCCAAACACCACATGAGCCACTTGGGCCTCGTGGTCTGGCACATACTTGCCAATCTTGAGACCTCAAAAATAGGGAGGATTCTGGGGGTCCAATGAAAAACGGGAGTCTCCCGGGTAAATCGGGAGGGTTGGTAAGTATGATGGTCTGACAGCTCACTGGTTAAATGCATCCTCTCCAGGCTCAAAGCTTTCTTTGTGGGGTTTTTATGTATATCTGAGATAATGAATAATGAAATTAAGGCTTGAAAATGTAATCCAAGGATGGTATTAGGTTAGTGGACAGTGCCAGGTTCAGCTAAAAATGTTTACAGCGATGATTACTTTGCTTAAAAACAAAACGTCAGCAGCTGGTAAATAGTCTCCGTTTGCAAAAAAAAACTTGCAAAAGGGGATCACAGAAAATTGGTTTTAAAGGAAATTGAGTTCCAGAAATATTGAGTAAGCAGTGACTGTGGCTCTATATTGTCTCCGCAGTGGAAACCAAGAGACCTGCTGGGCCTATCAGAAAACAGCTTACTGTTTGATAAATACACACTGGCGCAGGAGGAATATTTCCTTATTAGAAATTCAGAATCCCTCCAGGAAGAATATTGGCCACAATAAATCATTTAGTGCGGCCGGCCGCCTTCACTAATACTGCCGAATCAGCAAAGCAGAGCCAAGTCTTATATGACCATCAATTATTAACACACGCTAACGTTATTAGCATATTCTTCTCAGCTGCAGAGAGACACACTATGGAGGTGGATGGATAGATAGATGATAGTAGAGTAGACAGACGGATAGATAGATAGATAGATAGATAGATAGATAGATAGATAGATAGATAGATAGATAGATAGATAGATAGATAGATGGACGGATAGATGGATGGATGGAAGGACGGACGGACAGACGGAGACAGATAGATATTTCCTCCACGGCTCATCTCCTGCCCTGTTCTCTAATCTCGGAGTCTAACTAAGTAGGAGCTGGATGGAATCTGACAGATGGATTATGGGGTGATTATTTATGGAGACTTTTTAATTAAAAGAAAAACTGCTTATTAGGAATCCTCACTTCCCTCATTAATAGCAGGCAGAGGAAGAGTCTGTGTTGTTGGAGGGTTGTCGGGGAGCACTAATGAGAAGGTGGGGAGGGGGGGAGGGGGGAGGAGGGGGGTTAGTTAGGGAAGTAGGAGGGATATGAGACTGTGGTTGGTTGAAGGGGTCAGAGATTTCACATCGATAAAACATAATTTGGAGGTGCATAAGGTGCTCTCAGTCAATGCTAATGGGTCATGGCCAGTACAGCAAAACAGAGCCGTCTTAACATGGAAGTCCACTTATAAAATGTATAAGAATCTATTGAAAAACTTTAAACCTGCACGAATCCATATTTTTGTATGAAGAATGCGTCAAATGCCTACCTTTAATGGCATCTGCAAGATTTCAAAGACCGGAGGAAAACAACCAATCAGAGTCTGCTGAAGCTTTAAGGTAACGGAAAGATTGTGGTTTCGGTTAAATGTTGATAATCACGTTGTGTTTTCAAGTCACTGCAGACTTTTCCTTTATTAAACCTGACCCTGATCTTTCCCTAACCTTAACCAAGTGCTGAGTGCCTACACAAAATTATAAAACCTTTAGTAATGCTTTCGAGCGGATTGTATTGCGAGGTCGGATCTTTTGGCGGAAAGCAAATAAAACATGTTGCCAATAAAGTTGACTATCAACATTTTTGCGACTTGCCAGATAAATAATTTAACAACATTCCCTCATTATACTAATAGAAAACGTAATCTGGGCGGCATTATGTTTCCTTCAAAATGTATTTGCAGCAAACTAGTTGTATAAAAACCAGGGCTGTCAATCGAATAAAATATTTAATCACGATTAATTGCAAATTAATTGCACATTTTTTATCTGTTCAAAATGTACCTTAAAGGGAGATTTGTCAAGTATTTAATACTCTTATCAACATGGGAGTGGACAAATAGGCTGCTTTATGCAAATGTATGTATATATTTGTTATTGGAAATCAATTAACAACACAAAACAATGACAAATATTGTCCAGAAACCCTCACAGGTACTGCATTTAGCATAAAACAATATGCTCAAATCATACCCATAGAACCCATTTCCATTCACATATCTCAGAACGAAGTCAGAAGTTAAGAAGTTGCATAATTGTATAACGTACAGTGTAAATAAAATTTTAGTTTGATTAGAAATTATTTGGAAAAAGCTAAGAGAGAGAGAGAGAGAGAGAGAGAGAGAGATGCCAAATGACCTCACATTTATCATTAATAGCATCATCATCACCATCATCAGTTGAGTGTGAGACAAACACTGTCTGTGGAGAAAGCTCTCGTGTGGATCACATCATGAAAGGGAAAATATTACACTTTGAAAAATGACAAACCGATGGAGCGTGAAAGCATGCATTGCCAAACAGCAATTACCGTTTCCTCCCACGGCCCCTGCAGAGAAACTCCACACACAGTGCACATCTACCACGCCTGTGTATACGCGGCATCATGAATTAACCAGCAGCTATACTGATCCACACTCAGCCGACAGGGGGACAGCTCAGACGTACACTGCATCGGAGTGGACGGCCGGTGTGTCCACCTGATGTTGTGGCCTGAGGTAAACCCTGCTGTTTTGAATAAGGTATTTGAATTTGAATGCAATTGTTGTGAATCCAGAAAGTCTTCCACGCCGCGAGCTCTAGAAAACACCAAAATGCCCTGAGGGGGAGGTTGAGGTCAGGCTACACACACACACACAGATGCACCAGTGGCGAGCCCTGCTACTGGAACTCTCATATTGTCTCAGTCCAACAATGCAGCAGCTGGCACAAACAGGGAGCTATTTAACAGCCACCAATTGATGCTATGCCACCAGGTGCTACTGTGTGCCTTTCCCATCCTCATTTTATGCATCAGCAGAATTTCGTTTGCCTTTATTTTCATAGCTCGAATGCTGGAAAACAGGAGGGGTGGGGGTGGGGTGGGGTGGGGGGGTTTCCATAAACCCTGATATTTACGCCCGGCTCCTGAAATGGGGGCAGTGTGAAAGATGTGATATTGTACTTTCACAAAGATAGACAGATATCCTGCCGCCTCTCTCTATCAGAGACGCATCTATGTTCTGCCTGTTTTGTGTGTATTTGCATGTATGTATGCAGACACCACCGGGTGTCTACATCTGCGTGAGTGTGTGTTTCCCAGCGTGTCTCGGTATCTGCGCGGGTTGTAACCACGAGAAATAACACACTTCCATGGGACCTTTTAAATGGACACCATCTGTCTCTATCAGGGAAGGCTTTGGGAAAACTAATGCCTCGGCTCAGATGCTTTTTACCCGCGGCCAGCCGAAAATGAACCTGCATCATTACTCTGGAAGGAGAAGAAAGATAAAACTGCAAAACAAAATTGAAAGAGAAAAAAAATATATATTCTGAGAGAGGAAAAGTAGATGGAAAGGAGAGAGAATGAAATCTGACTGCTGACTGCAAAACAAATACCAGATGCAAGTCTCCCTCAAAAATAATCCAAGGCACACTGTAGTGTTTGAACCAAATTAAAGTGCCTTTATTTTACATGGCAAAATTTGTTTAACCGACATACAGTCGGTCTTCCTCGGGGCCATTGTCAGCATTCAACAGTAGCTTGCACACCTATATTGTGTTACTCTAATCAGTAGAGTGGGAGGGTGGTTCTCCATCAATGTGCAAGCCTATTGATCGAAAAACAAGGAAATGACACAGGAAGGAACATAAATGATTAAAACAAAGATAAATATGATATAATTTGACTACTAAGTCAAGGTGGACCTAATACTCTCTTATGTAGGTCGACCCATGATTAATTCCTCAATCTATTACTATATTTTCTATGCCTACAAACACATATTGACTAATGACTTTAACCTTCAATGTTACTTCTTTTCTCATCATATGCAATATTACTTCCTTTTCTGTTTTTTTAGCTTACTTTTTTTTTAATCTTTTTAATTTTACTTATCTTATTTACTCATTTTACTAAATGTATCTTACTTTATTGATATTTATTATTGTTATTTTATTAGGCACTGCTGCTAGAAATAGTACTTTTTATTTTATACACTTGAATTGTTATAATTTTGAGCAATCTCTGGCACAAGAATTTCCTTCGGGATTAATAAAGTTCTATCTTATCTTATCTTATCTTATCTTATCTTATCAACATTCCTTGTACGGAAGGCGTTTTTATGTTCTGCAACTCGGTCTTTTAGTCTTCTTTTTCAACCACAGGGGCACTCTAATCATACGTGGTGTTGCATTTGATACGTGCGAGATGTGCTCACATCTTGAAAGTGCTTGATTTTCATGACATTATCACAATGTTCGCAATTCCTACATTTAAAAGTCCCACGGGGGCTTTTGTAGCCAGGTTGTTGGTGTGGGAGGTGGAAGATCGCTCCTACCTACCTGACTGCTGACTGCATCTGAGATTGTGATTCAGTGTTATATTTACAGTGCTGGGAGGTGCAGCCTATGGGACACAAAACATTTCTCACATGGATATGACTTGTCATTATTGTCCCAATGCAAACAAATGCACTTTCACAAAGAGCAGCACCTGGGCAAACTCCCTGTCTGCCAGGGCCCATATTAAGAGCTTATCATTCATTGTAATGGCTCCCTTCTCCGCTGTATTTCCACTGTCATCTCTATTGTTTTCACACAACCGACCGGACTGCAGCTACAACTGATGCACCTGTGCCCCTGTGTGTGTCATGTGTATCGGTATATCTGTGCGTCTTCTTTGTCTCCTCTTCATTAATCAGTCTGTCTCTCCGTCTACCTGTCTGTCCTCCCGCCTGTCCTGTACACTACATGTCTGACAGCTGTCAGGCTAGCTTTCTCTCTCTCTCTCTCTCTCTCTCTCTGTCTGTGTCTGAAACCTCTCTGCCTTCCCTGTCAGGCACACTGAGACAGACGCAGACGTGATGTGATGGCCACACTGTCTGATAGCCCTCAGATCCTTCACGCTTTAACTGGGCTTGACTGCGGATGAGCCTCTAAACTGCCTGCTACAATAAGGGACACGTCCGAGAGAATGGGTTTGACCCCGCGGGTCATCTCGCAGATTAAGCCTGTTGGAGGCGGCGTCGGGCAGACTCGCAGCCTATTCACACCTCAATAACACGCGGGCAGCCACACACACACACACCAGCACATACAGTGGGATTTGATTACATCACTATGTGTGGAAGCGGATCTGCGCACCAAAGCCTATACGTGAAAGTAATGATTTGTTTGCATGGCACATACTGTATATTTGTGTGTGTACCTGTGTTGTGCGCCATCTGTAGAGTGAGCAGCACACACACACGGACCAGGAGAAGACACCCTTGGGTTTTCTCCTGACTTTAAGCCTCCCTAATCCCTGAAAAAGACTTGCAACAGTTTGACGTAATCCTTTTGCATTTCAACCCTCCTCACTCCCAAATGCCTCCTCTGCCACGGCTTTGCCAACAATGCACGTGTGATAGCTTGATGTAATTAGGGCCGTTAAAGATTCTCCAACAATGAAACGGTTTGTTCATTTTTAAACACTGCTGCATGCTACAAAACAGATTAGCGATTTATGTGGTTATTAGATCGCGTAATGGCTCATATTGCACAGTGAAGTACCAAAAATGTCAGCACCAAAGTCCCATACAAAAATAGATGTAATTTATCCTCCTCGTAATAGCGAATAATGTGCTATCATATTTCAATATCAGGTCTGAATAACAGCTGCAAATGGGCAAATTCACATGTGCTTCACGTGATAATTGAAGGACAAAGCTTGTGATGACGACTCACTGTACAACTCTACAGGGCTGCGAGTAGCTTAGCTTGATGTTAATTAAAGCTCAGACGAGTGTTTTCATCAGCTTTCAGAGTATCAGTTGACAGCGGTGTCATGTCAGTCGTGGCATGTTGTGTCAAAACACTCTTTTCCAAAAAGCACCAGAAAAGGAGTCACAACTGTCCTCACCGTCCTCACCATCTGCAACGTGTAGCACCACAAGTAGGATTGTGTCAAACGTGTTGTCACGTTAGAAAAAGGGATTGTCGCGGACTTGTCACTGTGATATAAGCTATGAAATTAGTCTCTTTACAACTTAAGAGCTTTAAAACAAGAAAGAATTCAGTTTTTTTGTATTTACTCAACCTCTACCATCATTGGTGCAGTGAAGCTACAGTATACCTACGAAAAGTAATTCAGTATAATTCGTATTTAACCCACGTAACCAATTTGTATGTAATCCACGTAATCGTGAGCCAGGACAGTTGACGTAGTAGCCTATAAGGAGCGACAAAGTCCATGTAGGGAGGAGGTCAGGGTGGATGGGTGGATCTAAAAAAAAAAAAGGTCTTTCACCCAGGAGACTGTTGATTGTCTTGTGTGAAACCAGAAGTCAACGTTGACTTATTGTCACGTAAATTCTGTACTTATGTAACGCCACTTCCATAGATATTTTAACCCAAACGTTCACTTATTTGCACGTAACACTGCAGCCCGAAAAGTATAAATGCCATAATAATGAGCAAGGCGTTTAGCGTGCAATAAGTACGCCTTTCTTGATTTTGGTGTGTCATTTGTAACCCATGTATCCTGTACTGATTACTGATCCTGTACAATATAAACGCTTCCTCGTATAAATGCTACGGTAAGAGTTAGTGACGTAGTTTAAAAAGCAAGGAGGACCGGACTTTTAACCAGGAGACCCGAGACTGTTATTGACCGGTGTTTTGTTTTGTAAGTTACATTAGTGACGTTTGTCAGGTTTTTTTTTATTGACGTTTGTGACGTGTTTTTCATAGTTGTTTCTGTACGTGTTAGTTTACGTACTTATTTTAAGCCCAGCCATGACATTTTCCCTTACCCTAACTAAGTGGTTTTCTTGCCTGAACCTAAGTAAGTGGCTTTCTTGTCTAAACCTAACTACGGATGTTTGCGTGGCGTACCAATGACACGTGAAAACACTAAAATACGTACTCATGACACGCGGAATGTCCGTGTAATGTCGTGGTATTTATACGGTTGAACACTGGTTGAGTCATTTGTCACGTAACTTCCGTACTTAAGTAACCCATCTTCCTTACTTATTTTAACCCAAACGTTGACTTATTTGTCACGTAACGGTAAGGCATTTGTCACGTAACTTCCGTACTTAAGTAACGTCACTCCTGTAGTTATTTTACCCCAAACCACAATCTGGCACACAATCGCTCGTGTTGCTGGACATTCGTAGGAAAATGAAAAATTGAAGGACAACAAAGCAAAATAACTTTTCGTAAGATATCATACGAACCGTTGTATGTTGACTGGTGACAGTTAGTGGTACGTAGTATGTTATATATCCTCAGTGATATACGATGATGATTGTTCTCACAGTTGTGTATCTTGTTTACACTTCCTGTTGGGTGAGACTCCACCGACACCTTCCACGACAGCCACTGTCACAGCACCTCACATGTCCTGTCATCACAGATACCTCTATACCACTGTGAAAAGAGCGCTTTCACAACTTTGGAAATATGTGTGTGTGTTTGTGTGTGTGTGTGTGTGTGTGTGTGTGTGTGTGTGTGTGTGTGTGTGTGTGTGTTTTTCATTGGCTTAGCCCGGACCAGTTGTTTAGCAGCTACAACAGCAGAGCACAGCTGTTGAGACTGACACAGGAAGAGAGGCTGTTTGTCTAGTTGCTCTACTGCTACGTGTCTATTAATCAATTAGTCCACCGACAAAAATTAATTGGCAACAATGATGTTTTTCAAGAGGAAATATTAGTTTGTTCCATCCACTCAATGGTGAGAATTTGCTGCTTTTCTGTTTTATTTTCTGATTATTTTATAATCAATTTCATACATGAATGAGACTGTAAAGCCCCCTGAGGCAAATTTGTGATTGTGGGCTATACAAATAAAATTGACTTGATTTGACTTGACAAGTAACGCCACTTCCGTAGTTATTTGAACCCAAACATTGACTTATTAGGGCCCGAGCACTGACCGCAGGTCTGCGAAGGCCCTATTGTAATTGGTCCGTTTATTATTATTATTATTAGGGCCCGAGCACCGACAACGTCGGGCCAGCGAAGGCCCTATTGAAACTGTAGTGTTTCTTTTTCTTTTTCTCTCAAATGAATTGCCTTTTTGAGGCCTTTGCCATGCTCAAAAAGTTGTTAAACTTGGCACACTTATCAGACTCGGTGAAAAATTTGATATTTTAAGGGTTTCGGAAATAATGGCTCGCTAGCGCCCCCTAGAAAATTGGAAAAATTGATATCCTTGCTCCGGTTTCACCTACATGTATGAAATTTGGCACACAGATGTAACTTGTGGAGACGCACAAAAAAGCCTCTGGGAGGTATGCCCAAAACTCAACAGGAAGTCAGCCATTTTGAATTTAATAGCGATTTTTACGTTTTATACGTAGCGTACTTTTACGAACTCCTCCTACAAATTTTATCCGATCGACTTGATATTTGGTCAGGACCATCTTAAGACCTTAAGGATGAAAAGTTATTCAATTGGTGAGTTTTCACTGAACGATCTGACCGTGGCGTGGCGGCGAAAAAGCGCCTTTCGCCAAAAAACAGGAAGTTGCTGTAACTTTGGCATACATTTTCCAATCTGCTCTAAATTTCGCATGTGTGATGAGGGTCCTGGCTTGGTGACATCCACATGCAAATTTTGGTTCGCAGTCATAGCGCCCCCTAGTGGTAACAGGAAATGTCATGTTGTACACGTTGATGTACTCTGCTTCAGAAATTAATCACATCTATCTCAAACTAGGTGAGAAAAGCCTTAAGACCTTGATAATGCTTCCTTTCGAAAGCTGTGAGTTTTCATCGAATGGCGGCGCCGTGGTGGTATGGCGAATTTCGATGAGTCGCCATGAACAAACAAACCGCTGTAACTCGACTCCAGATGGTCAGATCTTATCCAAATTGATAACATTTGATGAGCGTCCTGGCTTGAAGACATCTATAGTCTAATTTTCAATCATACTCATAGCGCCACCTGGTGGCAACAGGACGTACCTGTCGCGATATTTTGGTGTACTACTCTTAGCAGGTTAACCAGATCCACCTGAAATTTGGTCACAATAATGGTAAGACCTTCATGACGCCAGACAGCGAAGGTTTTGAATTTTCGTGAAATGCCGTTGCCGTGGCGACGTATTGTTCGCCATGAAACAGGAAGTTGTTTTTGAGGTGCTAGGTTTGCTTAAAAACAAACGAAACTTGGCACACTCATTAACGGTGCTAAAATAAGTTAAAAGATATGGTTTTTGTGCTTGTGTGTGGCAAGGGGGCTCAATAGCGCCCCCTACAAAATTTCAATAAAGCAGCCCTCGCGGTACGTTTGACCTAGATGTTCGAGATTTAGTAGGCACATGTATCACCCGTAGACTTAAAAAAAAGGCTCTTGGTGCCATGCTCTTAACCCAACAGGAAGTCGGCCATCTTGATTTTTGTGTGAATTTTTCGTATATTTTTGGCCATTTCCAGGCTTTGTACTTTAACGAACTCCTCCTACAGACTTAACCCGATCAACTTCAGATTTGGTCAGTACAATCTGAAGACCTTTGTGATGAAAAGTTATTCAAGTCGTGAGGTTTTTTGAAACGACGTTGACGTGGCGTGGCGGAGAATTTGCATGACTCGCCATTGAAAGACAAAATGTTCGAACTCGACTGTACTTGGTCCAATCTGCCCCAAACTTGACCTACCACATAGTAGTCCAGGTCTGAGGACATCTACATAGCAATATTGACTCATAGTCATAGCGCCACCTACTGGCAACAGGAAGACAGCGTTACGTGACAAACATCATCCGATTCACATGAAATTTACATTGTGTGATCTACACTTGTGGAAAAGCAACATAATGCATTTTTAGCCCGTGTTCTCTAGCGCCACATAGTGGACACAGGAAGTGGTGAAAAAATTGCAATACGACATTTCCTGTGCCACTCAATCCACACAGGAAATAACGTCTAACTTGTGCGTGCAGTGTCAGATGGTCACTGAAATGTACCGGTGTGTCGACCGGGGTCCCGCCAGTACCCCCGACGTGCGGGAAGGTGCGAGGGCCCGTTCATCGCTGCTTGCAGCTTTAATTAGGGCCCGAGCACCGACGAAGTCGGGTCCGAGGACCCTATTGAAACTGTAAGGTTTATTAGGGCCCGAGCACCGACGAAGTCGGGTCCGAGGACCCTATTGAAACTGTAGTGTTTCTTTTTCTTTTTCTTTTTCTTTTTCTCTCAAATGAATCGCGTTTTTGAGGCCTTTGCCATGCTCAAAAAGTTGTTAAACTTGGCACACTTATCAGACGCGGTGAAAAATTTGATATTTTAAGGGTCTCGGTTTCGTGTGTTGCAAAATGGCTCACTAGCGCCCCCTAGAAAATTGGAAACATTGATATCCGTGCTCCGGTTTCACCTAAATTTATGAAATTTGGCAGACAGATGTAACATGTGGAGACGCACAAAAAAGCCTCTGGGAGGTATGCCCAAAACTCAACAGGAAGTCAGCCATATTGGATTTAATATGCAATTTTGCCCATTTTTTGCGTTTTATAGGCCTTGTACTTTAACGAACTCCTCCTCCAGATTTCATCAGATTGACCTGAAATTTGGTCAGGACCATCTTAAGACCTTAAGGATGAAAAGTTATTCAAATGGTGAGTTTTCACTGAACGACCTGACCGTGGCGTGGCGGCGAAAAAGCGCCTTTCGCCAAAAAACAGGAAGTTGTTGTAACTTTGGCATACATTTTCCAATCTGCTCTAAATTTCGCATGTGTGATGAGGGTCCTAGCCTGATGACATCCACATGCAAATTTTGGCTCGCAGTCATAGCGCCACCTAGTGGTAACAGGAAATGTCATGTTGTACACGTTGATGTGCCCTGCCTCAGAAATTAATCACATCTACCTCAAATTAGGTGAGAAAACCCTTAAGACCTTGTTGATGCTTCCTTTTGAAAATTGTGAGTTTTCATCGAATGGCGGCGCCGTGGTGGTTTGGCGAATTTCGATGAGTCGCCATGAAAAAACAAACCCCTGTAACTCCACTCCAGATGGTCAGATCTTATCCAAATTAATAACATTTGATGATTGTCCCGGCCTGAAGACATCTACAGTCTAATATTGAATCATACTCATAGCGCCACCTAGTGGCAACAGAAAGTTACTGTCGCCATATTTTGGTGTATTACTGTTAGCAGGTTAACCACATCCATCTCAAATTCGGTCACAAGAATGGTAAGACCTTCATGATGCCAGACGGTGAAGGTTTTGAATTTTCGTGAAATGCCGTTGCCGTGGCGACGTATTGTTCGCCATGAAACAGGAAGTTGTTTTTCAGGTGCTAGGATTGCTTAAAAACAACCAAAACTTGGCACACTCATTAACGGTGCTAAAATATGTTAATAGATATGGTTTTTGTGCTTGTGTGTGGCAAGGGGGCTCAATAGCGCCCCCTACAAAACTTCAACAAAGCAGCCCTCGCGGTACGTTTGACCGAGATGTTTGAGATTTGGTAGTCACATGTATCATCCGTAGACTTAAAAAAAAGTCTCTTGGTGCCATGCTCTAAACCCAACAGGAAGTCGGCCATCTTGATTTTTGTGTGAATTTTTCGTATATTTTTGGCCATTTCCAGGCTTTGTACTTTAACGAACTCCTCTTACAGACTTAACCCGATCAACTTCAGAGTTTGTCACTACAATCTGAAGACCTTTGTGATGAAAAGTTATTCAAATCGTGAGGTTTTTTGAAACGACGTTGACGTGGCGTGGCGGAGAATTTGCATGACTCGCCATTGAAAGACAAAATCTTGTAACTCGACTGTACTTTTTCCAATCTGCCCCAAACTTGAAATACCACATAGTAGTCCAGATCTGAGGACATCTACATGGCAATATTGACTCATAGTCATAGCGCCACCTACTGGCAACAGGAAGTCAGCGTTACGTGACAAACATCATCCGATTCAGATGAAATTTACATTGTTTGATCTACGTCATTGTGCTCGTCAGAGTTCCGGTTTCATTGTGCCTGGCCGCGTCGGTTGGCGTCCCGCGCGTACCCCAGACGCGCGTAGAGGTGCTCGGGCCCGTTCATCGCTGCTTGCAGCTTTAATTAGGGCCCGAGCACCGACGAAGTCGGGTCCGAGGACCCTATTGAAACTGAAAGGATTATTATTATTATTATTATTCTTAAAATGAATCGCGTTTTTGAGGCCTTTGCCATGCTCGAAAAGTTGTTAAACTTGCCACACTTATCAGACGCGGTGAAAAATTTGATATTTTAAGGGTCTCGGTTTCGGGTGTTGCAAAATGACTCGCTAGCGCCTCCTAGAAAATTGGCAAACTTGAGCCCCTCGCTCCGGTTTCACCTACAAGTATGAAATTTGGCACACAGATGTAACATGTTGAGACGCACAAAAAAGCCTCTTGGAGGTATGGCCAAAACTCAACAGGAAGTCAGCCATATTGGATTTTATATGCGATTTTGCCCATTTTTTGCGTTTTATAGGCCGTGTACTTTAACAAACTTCTCCTCCAGATTTCATCAGATCAACTTGAAATTTGGTCAGGACCATCTTAAGACCTTAAGGATGAAAAGTTATTCAAATGGTGAGTTTTCACTGAACGACCTGACCGTGGCGTGGCGGCCAAAAAGCACCTTTCGCCAAAAAACAGGAAGTTGCTGTAACTTTGGCATACCTTTTCCAATCTGCTCTAAATGTCACATGTATGATAAGGGTCCTGGTCTGATGACATCCACATGCAAATTTTGACTCTCAGTCATAGCGCCACCTAGTGGTAACAGGAAATGTCATGTTGTACACGTTGATGTACATCTCCTCAGAAATTAATCACATCTTTACCA
Organism: Sebastolobus alascanus; assembly: GCA_916701645.2. Lineage (NCBI taxonomy): Eukaryota > Metazoa > Chordata > Actinopteri > Perciformes > Sebastidae > Sebastolobus > Sebastolobus alascanus. The sequence continues at coordinate 4,723,541 of CAKAOJ020000101.1, read as the reverse complement.
AATTAGGTGAGAAAAGCCTTAAGACCTTGATGATGCTTCCTTTCGAAAATTGGGAGTTTTCATCGAATGGCGGCGCCGTGGTGGTTTGGCGAATTTCGATGAGTCGCCATGAAAAAACAAACCGCTGTAACTCCACTCCAGATGGTCAGATCTTATACAAATTAATTACATTTGATGAGCGTCCTGGCCTGAAGACATCTAAAGTCTAATTTTCAATCATACTCATAGCGCCACCTAGTGGCAACAGGAAGTTACTGTCGCCATATTTTGGTGTACTACTGTTAGCAGGTTAACCAGATCCACCTCAAATTTGGTCACAACAATGGTAAGACTTTCATGACGCCAGACAGCGAAGGTTTTGTATTTTCGTGAAATGCCGTTGCCGTGGCGACGTATTGTTCGCCATGAAACAGGAAGTTGCTTTTGAGGTGCTAGGATTGCTTAAAAACAAACGAAACTTGGCACACTCATTAACGGCGCTAAAATATGTTAACAGATATGGTTTTGGTGCTTGTGTGTTGCAAGAGGGCTCAATAGCGCCCCCTACAAAATTTCAACAAAGCAGCCCTCGCGGTACGTTTGACCTAGATGTTCGAGATTTGGTAGGCACATGTATCACCCGTAGACTTAAAAAAAAGTCTCTTGGTGCCATGCTCTAAACCCAACAGGAAGTCGGTCATCTTGATTTTTGTGTGAATTTTTCGTATATTTTTGGCTATTTCCAGGCTTTGTACTTTAACGAACTGCTCCTAGAGACTTAACCCGATCAACTTCAGATTTGGTCAGTACAATCTGAAGACCTTTGTGATGAAAAGTTATTCAAATCGTGAGGTTTTTTGAAACGACGTTGACGTGGCGTGGCGGAGAATTTGCATGACTCGCCATTGAAAGACAAAATGTTGTAACTCGACTGTACTTTTTCCAATCTGCCCCAAACTTGAAATACCACATAGTAGTCCAGATCTGAGGACATCTACATGGCAATATTGACTCATAGTCATAGCGCCACCTACTGGCAACAGGAAGTCAGCGTTACGTGACAAACATCATCCGATTCACATGAAATTTACCATGTGTGATCTACGTCATTGTGCTCGTCAGAGTTCCGGTTTCATTGTGCCTGGCCGCGTCGGTTGGCGTCCCGCGCGTACCCCAGACGCGCGTAGAGGTGCTCGGGCCCGTTCATCGCTGCTTGCAGCTTTAATTATTATTCTTTTTCAGGCAAATGAATCGCGTTTTTGAGGCCTTTGCCATGCTTGAAAAGTTGTTAAACTTGGCACACTTATCAGACATGGTGAAAAATTTGATATTTTAAGGCTTTCAGACTCGGGTTTTGCAAAATGGCTCACTAGCGCCCCCTAGAAAATTGAAAAAGTTGATATCCGCGGTCCGGTTTCACCTACAAGTATGAAATTTGGCAGACAGATGTATCATGTGGAGACGCACAAAAAAGCCTCTGGGAGATATGCCCAAAATTCAACAGGAGGTCAGCCATTTTGAATATAATATGCGATTTTCGCCCATTTTTGGCGTTTTATAGGTCGCGTACTTTAACGAACTCCTCCTACAATTTTTTTCAGAGCGACTTGAAATTTGGTCAGGACCATCTTAAGACCTTAAGGATGAAAAGTTATCAAAATGGTGAGTTTTCACTGAACGACCTGACCGTGGCGTGGCGGCGAAAAAGCGCCTTTCGCCAAAAAACAGGAAGTTGTTGTAACTTTGGCATACATTTTCCAATCTGCTCTAAATTTCTCATGTGTGATAAGGGTCCTGGCCTGATGACATCCATATGCAAATTTTGGCTTGCAGTCATAGCGCCACCTATTGGTAACAGGAAATCTCATATTGTACACGTTGATGTCCTCTGCCTCAGAAATTAATCACATCTATCTCAAACTAGGTGAGAAAAGCCTTAAGACCTTGATGATGCTTCCTTTCAAAAACTGTGAGTTTTCATCGAATGGCGGCGCCGTGGTGGTATGGCGAATTTCGATGAGACGCCATGAACAAACAAACCGCTGTAACTCGACTCCAGATGGTCAGATCTTATCAAAATTAATAACATTTGATGAGCGTCCTGGCCTGAAGACATCTACAGTCTAATTTTCAATCATACTCATAGCGCCACCTGTTGGCAACAGGACATAACTGTCGTGATATTTTGGTGTACTACTCTTAGCAGGTTAACCAGATCCACCTCAAATTTGGTCACAACAATGGTAAGACCTTCATGATGCCAGACAGCGAAGGTTTTGAATTTTCGTGAAATGCCGTTGCCGTGGCAACGTATTGTTCGCCATCAAAAAGGAAGTTGTTTTTGAGGTGCTAGGATTGCTTTAAAACAAACGAAACTTGGCACACTCATTAACGGTGCTAAAATATGTTAATAGATATGGTTTTTGTGCTTGTATGTGGCAAGGGGGCTCAATAGCGCCCCCTACAAAACTTCAACAAAGCAGCCCTCGCGGTACGTTTGACCTAGATGTTTGAGATTTGGTAGGCACATGTATCATCCGTAGACTTAAAAAAAAGTCTCTTGGTGCCATGCTCTAAACCCAACAGGAAGTCGGCCATCTTGATGTTTGTTTGAATTCTTCGTATATTTTTGGCCATTTCCAGGCTTTGTACTTTAACGAACTCCTCCTACAGACTTAACCCGATCAACTTCAGATTTGGTCAGTACAATCTGAAGACCTTTGTGATGAAAAGTTATTCAAATGGTGAGTTTTCACTGAACGACCTGACCGTGGCGTGGCGGCCATTTTGGGCCATTCGCCATGAAACAGGAAGTTGTTGTAACAAATCTGTACATAATCCGATCTGCCCCAAATTTCTCAGGCATGATGAGGGTCCAGTCCTGAAGACATATACATGTCCATATTGACTCATGGCCACGCCCCAATACGTTAGCCACGCCCCCTTTCATAACTCATGAACCGTTTGTCGTAGAATCTCGTGGGTGGTATCATATCACTCAGCAGAGAGTTCATGTTTCATTGGTGAAGGTTCTCCCCGCCCCCTACACACAAGCCCCGCCCCCTTGACTAACTAATGAAGCGTTTGTCGTAGACTCTTGTGAGAGGTGTCATACCACTCAGCAGAGAGTGCCTGATAAGTTGGTGAAGGTGATCCCTGCCCCCTACACATTAGCCCCGCCCCCTTTCATAACTGCGTTTGTCGTAGAGTCTTGTGGCAGACGTCGTTGCTCTCGTCGGAGTTCCGGTTTCATTGTGCCCGGCCGCGTCAGTCGGCGTCCCGCCAGTACCCCCGACGCGCGGAGAGGTGCTCGGGCCCGTTCATCGCTGCTTGCAGCTTTAATTATTATTATTATTATTATTATTATTTTTCTCTCAAATGAATCGCGTTTTTGAGGCCTTTGCCATGCTCGAAAAGTTGTTAAATTTGGCAGACTTGTCAGACTCGGTGAAAAATTTGATATTTTAAGGGTCTCGGATTCGGGTGTTGCAAAATGGCTCGCTAGCGCCCCCTAGAAATTTGGCAAACTTGAGCCCCTCGCTCCGGTTTCACCTACAAGTATGAAATTTGGCACACAGATGTAACATGTTGAGACGCACAAAAAAGCCTCTTGGAGATATGGCCAAAACTCAACAGGAAGTCAGCCATATTGGATTTTATATGCAATTTTGCCCATTTTTTGCGTTTTATAGGCCGTGTACTTTAACGAACTTCTCCTCCAGATTTCATCAGATCGACTTGAAATTTGGTCAGGATCATCTTCAGACCTTAAGGATGAAAAGTTATTCAATTGGTGAGTTTTCATTGAACAATCTGACCGTGGCGTGGCGGCGAAAAAGCGCCTTTCGCCAAAAAACAGGAAGTTGCTGTAACTTTGGCATACCTTTTCCAATCTGCTCTAAATGTCACATGTATGATAAGGGTCCTGGCCTGATGACATCCACATGCAAATTTTGACTCTCAGTCATAGCGCCACCTAGTGGTAACAGGAAATGTCATGTTGTACACGTTGATGTACATCTCCTCAGAAATTAATCACATCTTTACCAAATTAGGTGAGAAAAGCCTTAAGACCTTGATGATGCTTCCTTTCGAAAATTGTGAGTTTTCATCAAATGGCGGCGTCGTGGTGGTATGGCGAATTTCGATGAGTCGCCATGAAAAAACAAACCGCTGTAACTCAACTCCAGATGGTCAGATCTTATCCAAATTAATAACATTTGATGATCGTCCCGGCCTGAAGACATCTACAGTCTAATTTTCAATCATACTCATAGCGCCACCTAGTGGCAACAGGAAGTTACTGTCGCCATATTTTGGTGTACTACTGTTAGCAGGTTAACCAGATCCACCTCAAATTTGGTCACAACAATGGTAAGACCTTCATGACGCCAGACAGCGAAGGTTTTGTATTTTCGTGAAATGCCGTTGCCGTGGCGACGTATTGTTCGCCATGAAACAGGAAGTTGCTTTTGAGGTGCTAGGATTGCTTAAAAACAAACAAAACTTGGCACACTCATTAACGGCACTAAAATATGTTAACAGATATGGTTTTGGTGCTTGTGTGTGGTAAGGGGGCTCAATAGCGCCCCCTACAAAATTTCAACAAAGCAGCCCTCGCGGTACGTTTGACCTAGATGTTCGAGATTTGGTAGGCACATGTATCACCCGTAGACTTAAAAAAAAGTCTCTTGGTGCCATGCTCTAAACCCAACAGGAAGTCGGTCATCTTGATTTTTGTGTGAATTTTTCGTATATTTTTGGCTATTTCCAGGCTTTGTACTTTAACGAACTGCTCCTAGAGACTTAACCCGATCAACTTCAGATTTGGTCAGTACAATCTGAAGACCTTTGTGATGAAAAGTTATTCAAATCGTGAGGTTTTTTGAAACGACGTTGACGTGGCGTGGCGAAGAATTTGCATGACTCGCCATTGAAAGACAAAATGTTGTAACTCGACTGTATTTGGTCCAATCTGCCCCAAACTTGACCTACCAAATAGTAGTCCGGACCTGAGGACATCTACATGTTAATATTGACTCATAGTCATAGTGCCACCTACTGGCAACAGGAAGTCAGCGTTACGTGACAGACATCATCCGATTCACATGAAATTTACATTGTGTGATCCACACTTAATAAAAAGCAACATAATGAATTTTTAGCTCTTGTTCTCTAGCGCCACATAGTGGACACAGGAAGTGGTGAAAAACTTGCAATACAACATTTCCTGTGCCACTCAATCCACGCAGGAAATAACGTCTAACTTGTGCGTGCAGTGTCCGATGGTCACTGAAATGTACGGGTTTGTCGACGGGGTCCCGCCAGTACCCACGACGTGCGTGAAGGTGCTCGGGCCCGTTCATCGCTGCTTGCAGCTTTAATTAGGGCCCGAGCACCGACGAAGTCGGGTCCGAGGACCCTATTGAAACTGTAAGGATTATTCTTTTTCTTTTTCTCTCAAATGAATCGCCTTTTTGAGGCCTTTGCCATGCTCAAAAAGTTGTTAAACTTGGCACACATATCAGAGGCGGTGAAAAATTTAATATTTTAAGAGACTCGGGCTCGGCTGTTGCAAAATGGCTCGCTAGCGCCCCCTAGAAAAATGAAAAAACTGATATCCGTTCTCCGATTTCACCTACAAGTATGAAATTTGGCAGACAGATGTATCATGTGGAGACGCACAAAAAAGCCTCTTGGAGGTATGCCCAAAATTCAACAGGAAGTCAGCCATATTGGATTTAATATGCGATTTTCGCCCATTTTTGCGTTTTATAGGGCGTGTACTTTAACGAACTCCTCCTGCAGATTACATCAGATCGACTTGAAATTTGGTCAGGACCATCTTAAGACCTTAAAGATGAAAAGTTATTCAAATTGTGAGTTTTCACTGAACGATCTGACCGTGGCGTGGCGGCGAAAAAGCGCCTTTCGCCAAAAAACAGGAAGTTGTTGTAACTTTGGCATACATTTTCCAATCTGCTCTAAATTTCTCATGTGTGATAAGGGTCCTGGTCTGATGACATCCACATGCAAATTTTGGCTTGCAGTCATAGCGCCACCTATTGGTAACAGGAAATCTCATGTTGTACACGTTGATGTCCTCTGCCTCAGAAATTAATCACATCTATCTCAAACTAGGTGAGAAAAGCCTTAAGACCTTGATGATGCTTCCTTTCGAAAACTGTGAGTTTTCATCGAATGGCGGCGCCGTGGTGGTATGGCGAATTTCGATGAGACGCCATGAACAAACAAACCGCTGTAACTCGACTCCAGATGGTCAGATCTTATCAAAATTAATAATATTTGATGAGCGTACTGGCCTGAAGACATCTACAGTCTAATTTTCAATCATACTCATAGCGCCACCTGTTGGCAACAGGACATAACTGTCGTAATATTTTGGTGTACTACTCTTATCAGGTTAACCAGATCCACCTCAAATTTGTTCACAACAATGGTAAGACCTTCATGATGCCAGACAGCGAAGGTTTTGAATTTTCGTGAAATGCCGTTGCCGTGGCAACGTATTGTTCGCCATCAATAAGGAAGTTGTTTTTGAGGTGCTAGGATTGCTTTAAAACAAACGAAACTTGGCACACTCATTAACGGTGCTAAAATATGTTAATAGATATGGTTTTTGTGCTTGTGTGTGGCAAGGGGGCTCAATAGCGCCCCCTACAAAACTTCAACAAAGCAGCCCTCGCGGTACGTTTGACCTAGATGTTTTAGATTTGGTAGGCACATGTATCATCCGTAGACTTAAAAAAAAGTCTCTTGGTGCCATGCTCTAAACCCAACAGGAAGTCGGCCATCTTGATTTTTGTTTGAATTCTTCGTATATTTTTGGCCATTTCCAGGCTTTGTACTTTAACGAACTCCTCCTACAGACTTAACCCGATCAACTTCAGATTTGGTCAGTACAATCTGAAGACCTTTGTGATGAAAAGTTATTCAAATGGTTAGTTTTCACTGAACGACCTGACCGTGGCGTGGCGGCCATTTTGGGCCATTCGCCATGAAACAGGAAGTTGTTGTAACAAATCTGTACATAATCCGATCTGCCCCAAATTTCTCAGGCATGATGAGGGTCCAGTCCTGAAGACATATACATGTCCATATTGACTCATGGCCACACCCCAATACGTTAGCCACGCCCCCTTTCATAACTCATGAACCGTTTGTCGTAGAATCTCGTGGGTGGTATCATATCACTCAGCAGAGAGTTCATGTTTCATTGGTGAAGGTTCTCCCAGCCCCCTACACATAAGCCCCGCCCCCTTGACTAACTAATGAAGCGTTTGTCGTAGACTCTTGTGAGAGGTGTCATATCACTCAGCAGACAGTGCCTGTTAAGTTGTTGAAGGTGATCCCCGCCCCCTACACATTAGCCCCACCCTCTTTCATAACTCCGTTTGTTATAGAGTCTTGTGGCAGACGTCGTTGAGCTCGTTGGAGTTCCGGTTTCCTTGTGCCCGGCCGCGTCAGTCGGCGTCCCGCCAGTACCCCCGACGCGCGGAGAGGTGCTCGGGCCCGTTCATCGCTGCTTGCAGCTTTAATTAGGGCCCGAGCACGAAAGTGCCAGGACCCAACGGTGTCCTGGCACGAAGTGCGAGGAAACCTATTGTTTTTCTAAGGATTATTATTATTATTATTATTATTATTATTTTTCCGCTGGGAGATCGGATTTTTGAGGCCCTTAGGATGCACGAAAACTCACGAAAAGTTGAATATGCATCAGACCTGGTGGGAAATTCAAAGTTCTGTACTGATATGGCTCGGGTGTCGCCAGCGGGCTCTATAGCGCCCCCTAATGCAGGAAGTTTTCAGGAAAAGTTACTTCGATCTTCACGAAATTAGAGTATGTCATTGCTCACATCTTGAAGTCCGTCTTAAATATTTATGAGATTTTTTCGGCCAACAGGAAGTCAGCCATCTTGGATTTCCTGCGTGATTTTAAAATTTACGAACAGATGTTTGAAGACTTTCGGATGCACAAAAATTCATGAAACTTTACACGCATATGCACACTAGTACTTACTTTGACTTGGTGGTGTAATTTGGCTTGGGCGTGGCATGTTGGCTCTTTAGCGCCCCCTTATGTCTTTTAGCCTTTACGCATACCTTGGTGTACTCGAAAACTCATGAAAGTTGGCAAAAAGATGGACACTTGTGAACTTTACGTGAATGTACAGCCATTGGGTTCAGCGCGTTAAGCGGGCTCCATAGCGCCCCCTAACGCGTGGTAGGCCATAGTTTGAACAAAGTTTATCCTATATTCATGAAATTTGGTAGGAACATCCCGCTCATTATTTCAGACATATTCCTCATTGGGTTTTATTAGCCCCGCCCACCCGGAAGTCGGCCATCTTGAATTTTGTGCGTTTTTCATGCATTTTACGCATACTTTGACGAACTCCTCCTAGAGGCTTCATCGGATTCGTGTAAAATTTGGGTTGTATAACCCTCAAACTGATGTGATGCTAAATTGCGAAGGAATTTTTGATCGCTCGAACGGTGATGTCATAGGTCATGTGAGAAGACGCCATTTTGTCATTTTATAGGTGTGAAACTTTACGATACTCCTCCTAGAGGATTCAAGAGATCCATCTCAAAGTCGGGCAGCAGAATCTCAACACCTTCACGATGCTAAATTGCGAAGCTTTTGTGTTTTTGCGAAACGGCGTTCTTGTGGCGGCGCGGCGAATTTCGATGTTTTGACATGACACAGGAGTCTGATTTAACTTGACTTTACATAGTCTGATCTGCCCCAAATTTCACAAGCTGGATAAGAGTCCAGGCCTGAAGACATATATGTAACTTTATGAGTGATAATCATAGCGCCACCTACAGGAAACAGGAAAATGTTGTAAATTGACTATATATTGTCCAATCAGCCCCAAACTTGACATGTTTTATAAGAGTCCCGGCCTGAAGACATATATGTATAATTATGACAGATAGTCATAGCGCCCCCTACAGGAAACAGGAAAATGTTATAAATTGACTATAAATTGTCCAATCAGCCCCAAACTTGACATGTTTTATAAGAGTCCCGGCCTGAAGACATATATGTATAATTATGACAGATAGTCATAGCGCCCCCTACAGGAAACAGGAAAATGTTATAAATTGACTATAAATTGTCCAATCAGCCCCAAACTTGATATGTTTTATAAGAGTATTGACCTGAAGACATATACGTGCTGTTATTGAGTTATGGTGATAGCGCCACCTACTGGCAACAGGAAATGGTTGTATACTGCCACCCAGCCCCATAGAAGTGCCTTTAAAGGATGCCCCACAGGTTCTCAACAGGTCATTTACGGCAACGCGCGCCACACGCAGAAAATACCCTCTGACAGTTGCGTGCGGTGTTCGACTTTCATGAAGTGTGCGACAGCGTGTTCCCCGACGTGCGCAAGGGGCGAGGGCCCGCTCATCGCTGCTTGCAGCTTTAATTATTATTATTATTCTTATTATTTTTAGGACAAAGTAATCGCAGTTTTGAGGGGCTAAACGTGCTCGGAAAATGAAAAAATTTTGCACATGTATCAGGACTGGTGAAAAATTTGATATTTTCTGGGTCTCTTGCTGGGATGTGACAAAATGGCTCGATAGCGCCCCCTACAAAATTGCTAACATTGAGCCCCTCGTTGTGGTTTCACCTAGAAGTATGAAATTTGACAGGTATATGCAACATGTTGAGACGTACAAAAAAGCCTTTTGGAGGTATACCATAAACCTAACAGGAAGTCAGCCATATTGAATTGAATGTGTTATTTTAGGGTATTTTTTGCCATTTCCAGGCACTATACTTTAACGAACTAGTCCTAGAGTTGTAACCCGATCGACTTCAAATTTGGTCAGTACAGTCTTAAGACCTTTGTGATGAAAAATTGTTCAAATCTTTCATTTTCATCGAACTATGTTGCCGTGGCGTGGCGGCAAAAAAGCGCCTTTCGCCAAAAAACAGGAAGCTGCTGTAACTTTGTCGTACATTAACCAATCTGCTCCAAATCTCTCATGCCTGATAAAGGTCCGTCCCTGATGACATCCACGTGCAAATTTTGGCTCGCAGTCATAGCGCCACCTACTGGCAACAGGAAATGTCATGTTTTGCATGCTGATGTACTCTGCCTCACAAACTAATCAGATCCACCTCAAATTAGGTCAGGAAAGCCTTAAGACCTTGATGATGCTTCCTTGTGAAAATTGTGAGGTTTCGTTGAATGGCGGCGCCGTGGCGGCATGGCGAATTTCGATGACTCGCCATTAAAAAACAAACCTCTGTAACTCGACTCCAGATGGTCAGATCTTTTCCAAATTTCTGACATTTGATGAGCGTCCCGACCTGAAGACATCTACAGGCACATTTTGAATCATACTCATAGCGCCACCTATTGGCAACAGGAAGTTACAGTCGCTCTATTTTGGCGTGCTACTCTTAGCAGGTTAACCAGATCAACTTCAAATTTGGTCAGCGTGGTGTTAAGAAGTTCCTGATGCCAGCCTGCAAAGCTTTTTAGCTTTCGTTGAGCGTACTTGCCGTGGCGACGCATCATTCGCCATGAAACAGGAAGTTGTTTTTCAAGGGCTAGATATGCTTGTAAATGAACTAAACTCGGCACACTCATTAACGGTGCTAAAATGTGTTAACGGATATGGTTTTTGTGCTTTGGTGTGGCAAGGGAGCTCGATAGCGCCCCCTACAAAATTTCAACGAAGCAGCCCTCGCAGTACGTTTCACCTAGATGTTCGAGATTTGGTAGGCACATGTATCACCCGTAGACTTAACAAAAAGTCTCTTGGTGCCATGCTCTAAACCCAACAGGAAGTCGGCCATCTGGATTTTTGTGTGAATTTTTCGTATATTTTTGGCCATTTCCAGGCTTTGTACTTTAACGAACTAGTCCTAGAGACTTAACCCGATCAACTTCAGATTTGGTCAGTACAATCTTAAGATCTTTGTGATGAAAAGTTGTTCAAATCGTGAGGTTTTTTGAAACGGCGTTGACGTGGCGTGGCGGAGAATTTGCATGACTCGCCATTGAAAAACAAAATGTTCTAACTCAACTGTACTTGGCCCAATCTGCCCCAAACTTGACCTACCACATAGTATTCCAGACCTGAGGACATCTACATGGCATAATTAAATTATGTACCTATGCCCCTACCATTGTTTTGCTTTTTTTACAGAAATAAAATTGCGCCATATTATCAAGAGATAGTTGGATGACGGATTTTAGAGGTGACAGTAAACGCATCAGTTTTCATTCGTCACATTCAGATGGTGTCAGATTACACACACGCAGAAGGAGAGAGTTTTGGCTTAGGACAGGGGGTCGGCAACCCGCGGCTCTGGAACCGCATGCGGCTCTTTAGCCCGTCTGCAGTGGCTTCCTGTAATTTTGACAAAAAAAAATGGAAATAAATAACGTTTTTTGTTGTTTTTTTTGCACAGTGGACAATCTTTCACAGCCAAAAGACCCTCGTTAACAGCAAGTTGGAGGGTGTGAGCGACACACGGCAGGCTGGGGAGTCCCGCATATGAGGCGGTGCGCCGAGACCGGCTCTAGGTCGGCTTGGAGAGGGTCGCGCGAAGGTGGCGCGCAGCTTTACATCACTCCCCGCCCGGACCTGGCCCGTTATCCCGAAAACAAACACGCATTGTTCCGAAATACCGTTTTACCGACAATACACACTCTCCATGCACCGCTGTCTTAATGCACGGGCTAACCGGGGCTCAAGCCCTCTGACCCGACAACGGAAAAGGGCCCACGATGCTCCGGGGGAAGAAAAATAAAAATATAATTCACAGGCCAACTGGATGCTCCATGGTGTATTTTACTCCGCTCCATGGTAAAGACGCAACTGCGCTGGTGTTTTTTACTCCGACAGAACCTGCAGAGAGAGGGAGTTTTCCGCGGATTTAGTTACGTGGGAAAGTGATGACATCATTCTGCATAATAAAGTAGCCATGTGCTGGAAGATTCAGTGTGAACAATGACGTAGCTTCTGTGAGTGTCTCTGGCTAATGTTTATGTTGTGTTATAATTCAAGAGACCTGTTAATAAGCAGTTTACCTTTAGCTTATGTTAGGGTGATCATATTTTCAAACCCCCAAACCTGGACCATTTAGTGTACCACACTCGCAGGTTCAGGCTTGCGCACGTTCAGGCACGCGCAGGTTCACGCGCGCGCACGTTCAGGCAGAACTAAACTATCTCAAAACTAGAATAAAGGGAAAAATTAAAGGGAAAGTGAGCTCAATTTACAGTATTGACGATTGCTACCAAATTTTCTGTGGATCATTATTGGACCAGGCTCATCAAAAGTTGCTTAAAGCTTGTTGATATCTTATTTCGTTTTCAAGATATTGACCAATGAACTTTAAGAGGGCGGGGTTTAGCAGGAAATCACCGTTATTCATTGACCATTAGTCTAAGCATCATAAATCTTGGTAGATATCTTCAGTACGTGTTTGGGAATGGGCGTACCAAAGCTGTTTCAGATCGACCCATAGGGGGAGCCAAAATTATCGAAAGCTTGTACCTCAAGATCTGGTGGACAGAATTTCATCAAATTTAGTGCACATGCTCTGGGGGCAAGTATTAACCAAGATCTGAAGTGTCATATTGAAATTGCATCAAAGTTGGTCAGTAGAGTCTTAAGACCATTGTGATGAAAAGTTGTTCAAAGCTTAAACTTTTATCGAAATATGTTGCCGTGGCGTGGCGGCGAAAAAGAGCCCGCCAGTACCCCCGACGTGCGGGAAGGTGCGAGGGCCCGTTCATCGCTGCTTGCAGCTTTAATTTGTTACTTAACTTCCGTGCTTAAGTAACACCACTTCCGTAGTTATTTTAACCAAAAGTTGACTTATTTGTTACATACTTCCGTACTTAAGTAATGCCATACATACTTATTTTTTCACATAACTTCCGTACTTGAATAACGCCATTTCTGTAGTGTCACCCAAACCACAATCTTTTCCTAAACCTAACTAAGTAGTTTTATTGCCTAAACACTGCAGGGGCTTGCACAGGTGTACTGATCGCTTGTGTTGCTGGACATTTAGTAGGAAAACTTACAAAAAATAACAAAATAACTTTTAGTAAGATATCATACGAACAGTTGTATAATGATACGTTGCCAAACTGGGAAAACTATTTCATCATGGCTTTGTGCACAAAATGATATAGGCAGTTCATATCTTGTTGGCCATACAGTGTTTATCCGGTTGAATGAGGCATTTGATGATTATTTCATATTGTTCTATCATCACAATAACAAGCTCATGTGGTAACATTCGACTCTACTATATATACGTTTATAATGTTGACCAACAGTATATCATGCATACAGCAGTATGTTGTGTACAGTCAATATTTTATTACCACAAAAACCTTTTTGTTCCTACATCATGACAACTGCTGGGCTTCTGGGTTAAAGACTGTGAGTGGAGCAGCGTGGGCAACAGGCAGCCTGTGAGGTAGAAAAACAGAACCCATTTTCAGATCCGTACTCATAAATCAAACACAAACACACACACACACACAAGTATGCAGGCAGAGAACAAACACACACTCACACTCACACACTCACACTCCCTTTCCATACGGCGAGCCCGTCTGCAGGTGGGAAGGTGATTACTCACCACAAAACACTGGTTGGACAGCAGCAAAAAGAGGGCGTTTAACTGGTAAACTTTAATGCTGGCTCCACAGGAAGGCCAGGAGGTAGAAAGAACACACTCACGGTTCACTGTACAGGCTGAAAACAGACGGAAATTGGTTATTCGGGTGATTGCAGAACACACTGCAGGGCGGCTAGTGAAGTAAACAACATTTTATTTCCAGGAGATATTTCCTGGGCTTCCATAATTTACCTGGCAGCAGACTGGTGTTTCAGCAGCAATTCCAGGCTGGCGCATTGAAACACATGCTAATTCTACCAAAAACCCATTCGACAAAGATGCCATCCAGTTAAAGTAGGTCTAACTGCTTAATGTTGGGTTTTGTAAGTAATTACTGGTGTGAAATTAGTTATGAAGACATGAAGAAAAGCTACACCTGTCACCTTGGCAAACAGCCGTGTTCATGATCTCTTCAGGGTCTCATTTCCCTGTGAAAAACAACAAGAAGAAAACATAATAAAACACATCAGTGAAAAGCAGCTCACCGTTTCACTGTGCTGGTAAATATGTTTAATCACGTTTACATGTTTAAATGTTGAAATGACAACTGTCACTGGCAGACTTGATCAGCTTTAGCTAGCTAACTTAGCTAATGTTAGCTTCATTAGTTAAAAATATTGTCTGCATTTGACTTTTTCACGTTCCCAGTTGACTTGTTTTAAAATGTGAATCCTAAAGGGGTCTTAAATATAGACTGAGAAGCAAGCCTGGTCTCCTAAAAATTACGTTCCCTTACAACAAAACTGCGTTGTCAATTACGTTTCGAGAGGAACATATTGTCTCCCGGATTACATTTATTTTTACCACAAATACGCTTGTGATCATAGTCCGCGGAAGTCTACGTTATGGAGAAGGTTGGAGTGGATGGGTGGGTCAAACAAACACGGGACTTCCACCCAGGAAGCCGCTGTTCTTGTCCCATGTGAAACCAAAATTTAACGTTGACTTATTTTAGTTTACGTCCGTCACTTAAATAACGTAACAAACGGACTTGTTTCGAGACAAAACATGATGTTTTACCAAACATAACCAAGTAATTTAGTTGTGGTTTTGTTTTGTTGTGTTTGTCTGTAAAGGGGAGACTCGTGGGTACCCATAGAACCCATTTTCATTCATATATCTTGAAGTCAGAGGTCAAGGGACCCCTTTGAAAATGGCCATGCCAGTTTTTCCTCGCAAAAATTTAGTTTGGAGCCTTATTTAGCCTCCTTCCCGACAAGCTAGCTAGAATTCTTTAGGTTTTCTAGTTTCATATGATGTCAGTATCTTCACTCTAGCTTTAGAGCTGAGCCCCCTACAACCTCCGAAAGATAGAATAGCGGCCAAGCCCGACGGCGGCCTGTTGGATTTTTAAAAGATAAAAATAGCAAGTTCCATAAATGCGTTAAATTCAATGGTACCAAAGAAGCTGAATAAGATGATATTTTCCACCTTCAACATCTCTACTGTGACTGTGTCTGGTCTGGTGTAATGAAGTCTGCTATATGATGGCAGCGGCAACAGCATCCTCCTCATCTGTCTGTCTCCACGTATGGCCCATGCATCCTCATTAATGACCTATTTCATGGCACATTAATTTAAATGATTTTAGTGAATGCAACATTAGCACATCTCCCAGCTCATAACTCTTTCTCAGAGGGCAATATTTGGACTATTCATTTTCTGAAATTCGCTTCATTCCTCACAGCTTCTGTCTGTCTCAGATAAATGCTTGATATTTATCTGTTGGGGTTTTCTACTTGTACAAGTTAGCTAAATAACAGAGATTTTTTTCAATTATTTTGTCACCATCTTTGATGCCAAGGCACTTTTAAAACTTTGAATTATATGTGATCTTTTCTTTGTCTGTCTGCTAGCTATGACTTCTCACAGTCTTATTAATAGATTAGAGTAGCAACATTTATTGATTTAAAATTATGTTTCCTACTTTAAATACAGAAGTTTAAATGCATTCATCCATTTCCCTTCGCTCTCCTCAAACCTTAAAGCTCAGTTCTATGTGCTCTTTAATGACCTTGTCCATTTTCACCTTTTTTAAAGCACATGTTTCACCACATTACATCATCAGACGTGATAAAAGTGTTGCGTCCTCATCTAAATGCTGGCTGTTTCCTCTCCTCTTTCTCTGTGAAGTGCTGCTTTTTCATTGCAGTAACTAAACCTACAGTATTCCAGAGGATACCTCTCCTTCTTTTCCCCCTTTTGATGTGTTGCTTCACTTTGCATCATTGCCCTTGATAAAATCTTGAATCCCAGTGTATCCTATTTTTCTCTGTGTTTTTCCTCCTCTCCCTTCCTCTTTTTCACACACAAACTCTCCGTTTTTTTCTCCCTAAAGTCTTTGCAACACATTTCCTTTCATCACCGGTCTACAAAGACAGATATTCAGTGAGTGTGTTGATACCTATACACTCCCATTTTTCTCTGTTCTGTGTTTTCTCTCTGCAGGTTAACTGTGCTAAAGCAGTTCTCCCTGTCCTCCGCAGGGCGACCTCCATTTTTTACTGAGAGTAATGTTTCTTTTCATCGTCTGTCAGCTGCGTTTTTGTCAGCTGTCTCCCCGCAACACACACACACGCACACACACACTCAGAAAATATATGACAGGCCAGTCTATCGGCTCACGATGGCTCTTTGCTTGGCTGGAGAAGAACATGGTGGCCCTTCTGACAAATTGACAGGTTTTTGGTTTGGTAGCATTACTCTCGTCTCCTTTTCGCTCCCTCTACCTTTGTCTATTCTTACTTTTCTTCACACACACACACTCAGACACACACTCAGACACACACCTCTCCACCTCTCACCAGGCACTACAACAAACAGTGACAGCTGTGGTAGCAGGACACAGCGGTGAAGATGGACTCAACCCCGTTAACACTCCATCAGCCCTCGCCCTACTCAATCACACAGAAGAAGTGACTGCTATCCTCTGCACACACACACAGTCAGGTTTCCGTCACTTTAGAGGACATTACACTGACTTAGGCTGCGGTCGAAAAGTCAAAAAAAGATGTCTTTTCCTAACCGCTTTTCCTCGACGGAAAACGTCATGAGGTATAGGAAAGATGAAAAGGAGAATTCATGAGGACTTTGGAAAAGACAATCGTGGTGTTAAGTGAATCCAACTGCACTTCACTAGGCTGCTTAATTATGATGCGACGGCGGCGGATGTTAGTGATGCGGGTCTGCCGCGGTGTGTGAAAGAGAGATACCGCAGGTCCTTCTGCTGCTGGAACACTTTACATCAACATATAATAAAAGATTATCTGACCTAATGTGGACAACTGGTGAAAAATATTACTTCATTACAAAAGGTTGGAATTGAAATAAAAAAGGAATAACCTACAGGCTACCACAAAGTTAATATGATAAATATTGAGTTATTTTTGAGTTATGATGAAGGAGTCAAACCATTAAATGTATATTTCTTCCTACTCCTTTTTGGACGTAATATTCATTTATGTTGATTATTTGTTTGCTATATGTTTACTGTTCACGTTATTTGTTATTGTTGTTTTTTACTTATTTGTTACTTGTTCGACATAAATAAATAGAAATAAAGTGAAACGAAATGGTTGTTACTGTCCACTCATATTTATCAACATGAATCCCAATTAGTATATATGACTGTATGAAAATAATATGCAAGATATCGTTTGTTTTCATGAACGGCCGTACGGTGCGTCGCTTTAAAAGTTGCGGCTGCAAGGAATTGTGGGACGGCATCATCTCCTTTCCTTTGGTAAAGGATGGTCCAGTGTGTCCTTTGCTAAAGGAGATAATAAAGGAAGCATTGAAGCACCTTTCCTTAACATTTAGAGGACTCAAACAGCTCTTATCATGGCCGCTGCTGAGATACTTCCAGGTCATTTCACTTCCTAAGCAAAAAAAGACTTTTCAGCCGCAGCCTTATATTCATTTCCTGGAGACTTAACCTAACCCTGACAATAACCGCTATTGCCTAACCCTTACCTTAACCTAAACCTAACCTTACATCAAGTCTTCACCCTGAAATATGATGATTTACGTTATGGGGACGTGCATTTGGTCCCCAAAAGAAAGGCGAGTCCCCACAGTGTAACCGTGTAAACAGATTTATGTCGCCACAACATGAGTAATAAGCACAGACATATACACTAACAGAGTGCATCTGTCCTGCAATAATAAGACGTCTTCTTGCCAAATACTTCCTGTTGGTGGGATGCGGTAACTTTATGCAAAAGATGAATGATCCTCTGTCGATGAGGCCGATGTGAAGCATCATCAAAGATTGTCTGTGTTTTTGCTCTAGCGGGGAGTCATGACTCATACTGTCATGCAGTAAAATGTAAACCTATCAGGAAACAAGGAAAGCTGCTTGTTTTCACTCTGGTAAGTGATGTGTTTTATGATTTTACGATCAATAGTTTGGCTTATAATACCACCCTCGATGATAAAACTTAGGACACATACCTATAATTGCAAAATCAGAGGTTTTTCCACAGCGCACATAACACCTCATAACAGGATCCATGAGGGAGGATTATGGGATGTAATTAAGGGGATTATTTAATGTTTGTGACGGGAGGGTCCTCATAAAATGACAGCGACAGTCTATAGCCGACGCACATCCATTCACATTATTACACGTGTGTGAGCGGCATGCATGTGCACAAGCTGTACATGTGCTAATGTTTAATATATGCACCACACACATGCACAGACACACATGTATAAACAGGGCATCGCAGCGAGAGGGATCTAATAAACGTAATATGCAAGCATTTAAGCCACATGTCATGATTTTTATTGGACAATTTTGAATAATTACCAGGGCTTATAAAGCTCAGAATATTTATTAAAGCCAGCAGCATCATCTTGCTTTAATAAGGAGTCTATTGTCTTTTTTTTTTTTTTTTTCAAATTAGACAGAGCTGTCATTCAATTCAAGTATGTGGGAGAGACTAATTAAGAGACCACTCACTTCTTAAAGAATAACACCGATGTCATATTTTTCTTGCTGTCGAAAAACACCTCTGTCTGTCTTTTGAAAACGTAAATTTATTTAGAAAGGGGTCACAAACATGTAGTTCAATTTTCAAGAAGTAGGCTCAGTTATTTCCTGAAGCAGCTGGGCATTGTAGTTTTTAGCCAACATTACTCAAACATGAGGAAATAGTGCATTTGTTGGGGACCATTTTGCAGCTGAGTGGCTCTTGTTCTTCAGAGGCGGACCATTAAATTAGCTAAATAAAATAACAAACATCGCCCAACCCCATCGCCTACTATTGTTTATATTTTAAGGAACTCGAAAGACCACCTTTTCAAGTGGACTCGAGTATGGATCGAAGAACCGTGCCCGAGTACAGTACGGAGCGTTCACACTAATCAAACGAACTGGACTTTGGGGACGAGTATACTCGGATCCGGGCCCGGGTCCCTGATGTGAAAGCACCCTTAAAAAAATGCATATCAGTTTTTAGAGTCTACCATACTCAAGACTATGAATAGAACTCTGATTGTTGGGTTTGTTTTCATGTCGAGTACAAAAATCAATGCTAACAGTGAGAGAAGAATGAGCCAGGAAGGAAGGACAGAAATGTAAAGCTGGTTCCTTTACAAACACGTCTTCTTCCTCAACTCTATCATCGACCGCCGTCGGTGTCACATCGGATGAGTGAGGTCACATCTCAGTCACCCAAAATGAACATCAGGGGGGAACCCCAGAGAGACACGGGGGGGTGGAAGGTGGGATGAGAGAAAGAGGTAGAGAGGAGGATTTCTGTGTCAGTTGTTTTCTCATTGCTCAATCAGCCAGATATTCTGCCTGTCAGGACACATGTGCATCTATATGACAGTATATGTGAGTGTTTGAGTCTCTGCAGTCAAACTGAATCTGTTCTCCAACTCCACTGTTTGATTCTGTGAACTTGGCTGTCTCAGGGAAGACACTTTTTAACTGAATAAATCAAAAAGTGTTTATCATCCAAGAGGAAAAGAGTGTACTACCCTGTGTGTGTGCATGTGTGTGATTGCAAGTGTTTGAGTCGGTAACAAGTGGAAGAATGCAATTAACTTGCCAGGGCATCTCTGGAGAGACGGCAGCACTTTGCGATCCTTTACCAACATAAATTAAAAGGATCCAGCCTGAGGCGAAGTTAGACACTGACAGCCTCTTAGGCCTGACAGCCTCCACAGCCTTCCCATCATGCCACAGGAGGGCCGAGTGGACCGGTATTTCTGCCAATCATTAATATGATTCCCGGGTACTAATTTGTGAGCATTTGCATGCGTCCCGCTTTGAAAATCTACGGGCCGGGCACTTCTGAAAATCCCAACACCCATTTAGTGACCCACAATAGACCCGTTTTAGTCTTTTTTAGAGGGGTATAGGGGGTCTTTAGGGGGGTACAGGGGGTCTTTAGGGGGAGATAACAGGTCAGCAGTAGATGTCACATAGAAGTGGTGTACATCATCTGAAAGCTGAGAACCTGAAGATTAATTTGAGATGCAGCTCTAAGTATGATTGTCATTCTCATGCTCACTTATGTCTTATAAGTTGTTGCAGCAATTTTGGGGGTAGATACCATTTGTTACACAGATTTGGTGCTAAATTTAACCTTTTTATACCACTCAAGAATTGATAAAAATTGATCAATAATCGCTCCAAAATAGCACATTAAGACACCAAGACCACACATGAATACAGTTGGACTCATTGGATCCACAAGAGTCTCAGCTTTACAGTGATAAACATGTATGTGATTATCATAAAGTGGGCATGTATGTAAAGGGGAGACTCGTGGGTACCCATAGAACCCATTTTCATTCACATATCTTGAGGTCAGAGGTCAAGGGACCCCTTTGAAAATGGCCATGCCAGTTTTTTCTCCAGCTTGGAGCGTTATTTAGCCTCCTTTCCGACAAGCTAACATGTCACGGTTGGTACCAATGGATCCCTTATGTTCTTCTAGCTCTAAAACTGAACCTGCTACAGCCTCTGAAAGACAGTTAAGTCGGTCGGGGAGGGTCTCAGGGGGTTAACATTAGCTCACAATCAATAACATCAACTTTAAAATGACATATAGGCCTATTGTTAGAACCACAGGGTCACGCTTATGGAAGTGTCTGCGCATGACTGTGAGGTGATGCGGTGCAATTGTTCTCTTTGTGTAATCCAGAGGCAATTAATTGGGGGAAAAACTTCCTTGGCAGTGAGTTTAATCTCATTAACTACAGTACACAGTGTTTTTAAGCTTTGTTATTTGTCTGTGCATTCAGCCCGGTCTAGACAATATGCCGTCTATTTCATAAGTAGGAGCACGACAAGCTGTTTATGAGATCTTGGGGGAAATGTGGTGCTGCAATATGACAGGGCTTACAGATAAGCCTGCCTCCATAGCACAAAGTCAAACAAGAGAGAGTTGGTCCACAGCCTGCAGGCGTTCACTGGCGTTATTGACACAGAGCCTCCAACCAGCGCACAGCCATATTTAGTAGACATTTTTACAGAAAGATGGCTGAGATGGGGTTTTATTTTCTGACAGTGTATCTGTGTAAGGCCGGATTCATTGGTATTGTTACTACGTGCCTCTCATGTCCTTTTATGGGACTTAAAAAGCAACTAAAACAGAAGTTTCCATGCACTAATTATGTGAAATAATTTCCATGAATTTGGTGGCTGTAAACAATTGTATTCTCTCATGCATACGTTGTAATGATCAGTCGATTAATCATTTTTTCAAGCATAAAATGCAAACATGCTTTGGTTCAGGCTTTTCAAATATGAAGATTTGCAGCTTTTCTTCGTTTTATATGATAGAAAATTTATTCTGGGTGGGCATTTTTCATTATTTATTATAGGTATTATTCACTATATCATATAATATTGCGTAGACTAAATAATTAACTAATCAATAAAGAAAATAATCTGCAGATTAATAGATGACGAAAATAATCATTCAGCCTGACATTCAGCACAATTGTAGTTTAATGTGTGTATGCAGCTATAGTTTGTCACATTAAAAGGTCTGTTCAACATATTTTCTCACTTATAGTGGTGTCTAACCAGGAAGATCATTTTGAATTGTTTCCTGTATTTTGGGTGTTTTTCCTCCTGTGTTCCTGTCCTGCCTTTACCTCCTTTGCCATCTACACACCTGCTCTGAATCAGCCTCGTTAGTTCTTCCCTGCTGCGAGTCAATCAGCTCATTCTCCTCACCTGAGCTTCTCTGCCCGTCTCTTCACCTGCACTTCATCCCCTCGTCAGATTAGTTTGTATTTAAGAGCTGTGTTTTCTGTTCAGTCTTTGTTTGATCCTTGGTTTTGTTCTGTGATGTTCAGCTCTGCCCTGCCTGCACTGAACCTTGAAAGTTATTTCGCCAACTCCCTGTAGCCTTCTACGTTTGGGTCCACTTAGTTCACTCTACATGAAAATTCAGGAAACTCCTCACAGAGTTGTTGTTGCAAAAAAATTTCAATGCTGTGAGCGCCACACATTAATTAATTTACATTATTTTGGGGTGAAGTTCATAAATGGATCTCATAATGTGGACAAATTAAACCCAAACTATCTACATGGGTACATACCACTAAATTGTTTTGTTGTTGTTATTTGGAACTGACCCTTTAACTACAATCAAAGTCCAAGTGAGATTATGTTGGGTGTTTTTGCTGGAGTGTAAAAAATATGTATTCCATTACTCGGGCTTGCATAATGAGCTGTTTAAATCTGTGCAGTAAAACTCACTGAAAGTGTTGCCAAAAGCACTTAGCACGTTATTATCGAGCAGCTGATTTTTTCCCGGATAAAAAGGAATACCTCCGGTGACAAAAGCTAATCCAGATCAGACAGTGTCTGTGTGTGTAAATGATGCATTTGTTCCTAAAAACGGAGAGGGTATCAAAATTACCTAATCATCAAGGAATAGAATTTGGCAGCAGTACACACAGTGAGCATGGATGAGACTAATTTACTAAACATACCCTCCAGTCTCATAATTATATGTAATTTTACCGGCATAATTAACTAATTTAATTACTACTCCTCAAGAGCATCAATTATTGATATTACAGAGCATTCAGATGGCAGGCAGAGCTCTCGACGTGGCGCGCATTCAGAGGGTGGTAAACACATGCTGGCTCTCCAAGAGTCTTGGCCAGCTTCCTGCTAGCGCTCAGAGAAGGGGTGAGAGAGGTAGAGGGAGGGAGAGAGAGACAGAAGAGGAAAAGGAATGGCGTGTGTTTGTGTGTGTGTGTGTGAAGGGAAAAGAGAGAGAACGTGCCATCGCAGACGTCCAGCGTTCCTTCACACAGTTAATTAGAGCTTTGCGTCGGCCTCATGAGGAATTTCAGAGGTGGACAAATGAAGCTTTTTGCCCTCGGACGGCTGGATGTCAGACCAGGCGAGACTTGTTATCGTTCAGGCTGCTGTGTGTGTGAGAAAAAATACGGTCTAAGTCTATGCTTTAATATACTACATGACATTAACATTGACAGCGTGCAGCGCCCAAAGTTGGGCGTTGCTCGACGCAGAGAAAAAACGTTGCGGCGCGGCACAAGCCGTTGGAAATAATGAGTTTCAGAGCACAGTGGTGGAGATGTCGCGTTGTGTCTGAAAGGACCTTCAGCGAAAGAGAGACGGAAAGAAAAATTTAGAGTATTAAGAAAAAGAAATACTCAACAGTAACAAAAAGTAATGAATGAATGAATAAAAACTGATGAATAGCCTATTAGTTTATGCCAGAGATTCACACAAGTTCACACCAGAGGGACGAATTATTCTTATTCTTTCCTGAGAATTAAAAGTAGGTCTACTTAACATAAAAATGATGTTGCAGTGTACTTAATATTTTTGCTATTTTTTCATTCTTTAAAAGTCACCAGAATGCAGGAAACAAACTCTGTGAAACTCAATTTTTTTTAGTAGCATACAGTCATTGTTGGTTGCGGTTTTTTCATGGGATTTGTTGACAATAAGAAAGATATGGAAGAGGATAGAGGAGAAGTCAAACATAAGTATCCTCTTTTGGAGCAGATATGTTTAGTGGTGTCCTCTTGTGACCCCTTGGATTCATCTTGCAACCCCATGGGGGGGTCCTAACCCCCAGGTTCGGAATCACTGGGTTAACATAATGTGAATGAAAAGACCATCAGTCGTCTATATGTATACAAATACAAATGTTACTTCACAGACCGTCTGATCCAACCATGTCAGAGTGGTTCAGCCTGGTCCCAAGTGAGCTGGCTGGCCTGTACTTGACGTGGTGAGGCGAGGCACACTGAGAACGGGGGTGAAAATGAAGTGTCTGACATCATGATATAGGTGTGTGTGTGTGTGTGTGTGTGTGTGTGTGTGTGTGTGTGTGTGTGTGTCACCATGTTTTATGCGTTAGAAAAAGAGAGTGAAAAAAGTCAGAGAGGTTTGTGTGAAAAGGATGTGCACCCGTACTCTCTGTGTCATTTGCACTGTACATGTTGGTTCACATGTGCATGTGAGTGATCATGTTTTGAATGCACGACAATATACTGCATCCACTCATTTGTGTGTGTGTGCTGACATATGTGTTTGTGCACTCACATATGACTATAAGTGTGTGTGTGTGAGTGCCCTGAACATCTCCTCTGTGCTCCTCTCTAATTATATTCATAACAGCAATCTGAATGTGCAGGGCCCATGATGAATGTGCCACCCAAGTGTGACTTGCTCCTAATAGGATTCTGGGATACGCCAGCAGTCGACAACAGTGGGCCCCGAGTGGCAGACAACGCCCCACGCCTCGGTGTCACACACACACACACACACACATGCACGCAGAAATTCATGGACTTGTACCGCACACAACATAATGAAACACACACAGTATGAAAAGTTCATGATTGTGTCAGTGAGCTTTCTTTTCTTTTCTTTTCTTTTCACTCTTTCTTTCTCACTCACTCTCCTCCTCATTATCCTCAGTCTCTATGAATTTGTAGTCAGCCTCACCTTCACCGCATAGGCGGTGCCAGGGGCAGGTTTACAGGGCAGGTTTACAGGATGAGTTTACGGGGCTGAAGCCCTGACTGTTTTCAGCAAAGCCCCGAATCTTTAGTGTTTATCACACATGACATTTTTTGCACTAAATCCAGGCAACATATCTTCATACAACGGTTCATATGATATCTTATGAAAAGTGATTCCTCTTTTCTATAGAGGAATAACTATACAATATAACTATTCTATATCTACTCCTCTATTTCCTAAAAATGTCCAGCAACACGTGTCAATTTCCGCTTGTTACATGCATACAGTCTTTTCAGAGTAAACTTCCATCTTCACAGGAAACAGTTTGGTTAGGTTTAGGCAAGTAAATTGAACTATAAGGGCACTCTCACAAGCCAACATTTAGTCTGTTATAATTGAACTCAGGGTGCGGTTCGTTTGGGCAGTTGTGAATGCAGTAATCGTACTCACTCGGACCAAAACAACCGGTCTGTCGTTCCGAGACCACTTGCGAGAGGTGACGTTTGTGTGGGCATTTCTTGAGATGGACACAGGTAAACAACAGGTTAACATGAGTGGGAGAGGACTAACCTGGACTTCTGCAGAACTTAGTCCAATGTTTTTGACATCTGGGCTGAACAGAATATACAGAATATGCTAAATAAAGTCCACAACAATAGTGACGTTTATGACGGCAGACCCCTCAGGAAATTATTTTGTGCACTGTGAAACCAAACCAGACTAAATAGAAAACCAAGTAAAAGTATCACATGGACTAGCCGGACTATGGCTTGTGAAAGCGCCCTAAAAACACCATAAGAAAACAGAAATAACATGGTTCTTGGCATGATCCCCATGCATTGCTGTGATATTTACTTACTGCTACTGTACTACGGTGCATAGATCTCGTCTAATGCACTCTAAAAGCCCTTCCTTATTCAAGAACATTACCATATTCATTACCATATTCAGGGATATTACATTGTCCCTTTGTATAGGTTGTATTCTATATGCCTCTAATATAGCATCTGTCTAATACTCTGTACATTACCATAAGAAAGAGCTATGTGTTTTCTACCTTCAGGTTCAATTAGGAAGCTGCACCTATCTGGGCACGTGGAGATGAGATCTGAGACTTGGAGTGGATGTATGGGATAAGACATATAGTCAAAGGCCTCTCCTCTGGGATGCCATTACCACGGCGAGGTGGGACAGGAGGCCCTCACTCACAAACACACCGCTCCGTATCCATCCGTCAAAGTGTCAGCCTGGTTCCTTCCCTCCTGCCTCCCAAGGAATCCATTGTGAGGAGGCAGAATCCTGCTGCAGTGAGTTGTAGTGTCTTGTAGCCCCGTAGCGTATATATCACATATATATCCGTCCTGTGACTGACATCAAAGCCACGGCGGTTTGATGTGTTGGTCGTCTTGGTTGGTCCCAGATGAGCACAGGGGGGAGTAACAGCGCGTACACACACACACACATAGATGCATACATGGACATGCACACACACATGCAGGCATGCAGGCAGGGTACTGGACAGCCTATCAGGCCCCCACAGGCCCCCAGCAGGCCCCTCACCAGGGCTCTGATGGGCTGTGGCATTGATAGACCATCTGTAACTGTGTCACGTTGGATTACACTGAGCGGGAGAGAAACACAAAAGAGGGAAGAAGAAGAGAGAAGGAGGGAGGGAAGAGGAGAGAGGAGGGGGGAGAGCGAGAGATCAAACCCTCTCCTCCTCCAAGAGAGCCTCTTTCTGTCTTTCTCTCAGAGACAGGTCCTTATCCTGGAAGAAAAGACTTAATCCCTAACCCCCCCCCAATTTACCACCTCCCTCCTCTCCTTCCTCGTCGTTCTCTCGTTGCCCCTGCCTCTCTCTCTCTCTCTCTCTCTCTCTCTCTGCTGCTGAGGGACAGTAGTGTCTCAGCTGTAAGGCTTTGTGTTCCTCCTGGGAACCTGCCTGGGAGATTGATCTGCGCAACGTGAGGAGCACAAAGACCTTGGGGTTTACGCGCCACAGAGCCAGCCATGTATCAAGATGTATCCGGCGTGGGAGTAGCCATACCTGTCTTATCGCATCACGGCTAAACGGACAGATGATGGGAGGAAGAAGGAGCGCAGAGGGAGGAGAGAGGAGAGGGGGCTGGATGGGGTGGCGCTGCTCGTATTTGACACAAATTGCAGGGAAAAGAGAATGGATTCATGTTGTGTGTAGTGTTTTAGTCTTTAGGCAAATCAGTCTCTCTTCATCCTTGTTTGTCTTTTTTTTTTACAAAATGGGTGCTCTCAAAGTTCTGGATTCTCTAGTTCTACTCTTGTGCCAAAGAGTATAAAAGGAAGTATCAGAAACAGGCACGATCAAAACATCTGTCCTGATATATAGAACGTACATCACCAAATATAGATGAATGCATTCCATTATAAAACTTGTGTCCATACTTGCCAACCCTCACAATTTTCCTGGGAGACTCGTGTTTTTCTGTTTCCTCCCTGGGTCACAATTTTCCTGTATTTTTCCCGATTTATGACAAATGTTCACACCTTTTTTTCCTTTTTGTTATCTCAACCTGTTTCTGGCTCTGTACAGAGTGTATAAGCATAACTGTTTCCACGACAATACAGCTACAACCTGATGTTGTTTACTGGCAGAAGAGAGCTGCTCGCGACACAACGCGGTTTAAGCTGCTCTTAAACTAGTAGTTTACTGAGAGTAAACTTTACTTTCATAAACTAAGAAGTGGGCTACAAATATAAAACTAGTAAACTATCAGTACACTTATAGTATAGTTGCAGTACAAAATAAAACTTGGGTGTAAACTAGTTGTGTACTCAGTGTGTATCATTCTCACACTTAAAGTAGAAGTATTAAAGTAGTAAACTTATAAGTATACTACTATTACATTCATATTAGTATATTTACTACATAAAGTATACTTGGGAAATATATACTTAAACTTTACTTATGTGTACTTACTGAAATAAACTTGAAGTATATTACTTTTTCATAAGGGAATACATACATTACACGCTCCTATTCTTGTACATTTTTATTGTACCAGCAGTACCAGAAGTTCTACTTAGTGCGAGCAAAACTCTTTAGTAGAATCTTTTCTGACTTGGTCTCTGTGAACAGAAAAGGCCTTTCTATATGTGATAAACTTTCTCTAAGTATTGTCCACTTCCCATAATTTGCACCTCGGCTGTAAATCTATGTGCTGCCTCACTCACCAGGCTGTGTGCTGCAGCTCGCCCACACACTGTGGGCAAAATAATAAGCACCCCGAGGCTCTGCCAAGGCCTCTCAGCCTTTGTGATAGATGGCGTTCCTTTTTCTCTATTTCTGCTGTTTCCTCTATCGCACCATTTACACACACATGCAGGAACACACACACACTGCATCAGTGAGATCCAGTCTCTGGCTCCACTGTGTGCTGATGTATCTAAGAATCCTATTTTGCTGTTCTATTGTGTGAGTGGAGATAGAGGCCCATCACTGAGAGCGCAAGGTCACCGAACACATCAGCACAAAGAGCCCTATCTCCCGCTCTCTGTCCGTGTGTGAGAGTGTGCTCTCTCTCTATCTATCTATCTCCCTCTCTCTCTCACACACACACACACACACACACACACACACACACTATCACTGCCGCAGTCACTCTCTCTTATTCATTCACTCTACAAGCCATGAGCAGATAGCTCCTTGAATGTCCTGACCTCAAATACGCTGAAATAGCCACAATAGCCTCGCTGACTGCAAAATATCAGGCCACTCAATCTGGACTCAGTGACTCAGAGCTTCTATTTATCAGGATGTGGAGAGTGTAGAGAGCTGATCCCACTGTTAGATTGGGATCATGGACTATGGGGTTATGAATGGAACAGCGTGGAAGAAAACTTCATCATATGCCGCACCCTGCATGAGATGATGCCATAGAACAAGCCACCTATTACTGTTTCATATCCCATATTGATGTTAATATTGATATTAAAGTGGCAGTAGGCAGTATATTTTTGGCATCATTGGGTAAAAGAATCCATAATAACCTTTCAGCATATTGTAATTCAAGTGTTCTGAGAGTAAACTGGACTTCTGCTCATCCTCATGGCTCTGTTTTCAGGCTTTAAAAAATCTAGCCCATGACGGGAGACTTTGGCCAATCCCAGGTCATATCAGAGAGAGAGAGAGCGTTCCTATTGGCTGTGCTCCGGCTGGTGGGCGGTGCTTGGTATTTTTTATTCAGCAGATCTCAACATGGCTGCCGGGTCACAAACTTTCTAATTTTACAGCTAAACAGTACACTTTTACAAGGGCTGTCAATCGATTGTGATTAATCTCATGATTGTCCATAGTTCATTGCAATTAATCGCACATTTTTTACAGGGAGATTTGTCAAGTATTTAATACTCTTATCAAAATGGGAGTGGACAAATATGCTGCTTTACGCAAATGTATGTATATATTTATTATTGAAAATCAATTAACAACACAAAACAATGACAGATATTGTCCAGAAACCCTCACAGGTACTGCATTTAGCATAAAAAATATGCTCAAATCATAACATGGCAAACTGCAGCCCAACAGGCAACAACAGCTGTCAGTGTGTCAGTGTGCTGACTTGACTATGACTTGCCCCAAACTGCATGTGAATATCATAAAGTGGGCATGTCTGTAAAGGGGAGACTCGTGGGTACCCATAGAACCCATTTTCATTCACATATCTTGAGGTCAGAGGTCAAGGGACCCCTTTGAAAATGGCCATGCCGGTTGTTCCTCGCCAAAATTTAGCGTAAGTTTGGAGCGTTATGACATGGCTGGTACCAATGGATTGCTTCGGTTTTCTAATTTCATATGATACCAGTATCTTCACTCTAGCTTTAAAAGCCCCTATGAGGTAAACAAAAATGCAAGTTGTTAATGTGTTAAAGAAATTAGTGGCATTAAAACAAATTTGCGTTAACATGTTATTATCGCGTTTGACAGCCCTAATTTTTTACATGTTTTACATTTTTCTTTATTGCTTTATTATAATTGATAAAAAAATATATAATACTAAATCCACCACATTTCATCGCTATTCTAAACACCTGAGTTCAGGTACGTCTTTCCCTCTGCTGCACAGAAACAAATGTATGTAACGTCTAGGATCCTGAGCCTTCTGTCTCATTAGACAAGCAGAGCAGCCATCATCATGACGATCTGATGACCTGCGATGTCTACACCATTACCATACGGCATACACCTTTATCATTAATGATGTGTAAAGTTAAACTGTGCTCCGCTACTTTGAGGAGTTTGATGCACTACATCGGCTACGGGGCCGCGCTCTTAAATCATACACGCTTTCCGAGGCCTCTTTAGAAATATATTTAGCATCTCTAAGGAATGTGTTTTCTATCTCCCGTTTTCAAATAGATCATCACTGAGAATGCTCCTAGTATAGAAATCCCAAGTGAAAGAAGTCATGGCTGGCCTGGATCCTGAAACAGACATAAACAATCTACAGTATGTGGGCCAGCGCCAGGGAGAAAGAGATAGTGTGACATAAAAGGGAATAATAAGACATAATACATTCTGCTATTACCAACTGGTGTCCGACAAACGCAGAAAAAAAAACAGTGTCGGCTAGGAGTTAAGAGTTTTATGTTGTTAATCCACAGAGATATAGGTAGGTCCATATGGATTCTTGGCAGCAAACACTAGAGTTTGATAGGGCTTTATATGTGTGTGTGTGTGTGTGTGTGTGTGTGTGTGTGTGTGTGTGTGTGTGTGGCAGCACTGCAGCATACTACATAAATATTGTAGTGGGTTCTTAACCATCCTCTAGAGTCTCCTCTTGGCAACTGGAAGTGAATAATGCATTACGGAGATGCTGGAAAGATAGTGCTTTATTACAGTTCTGAAGTATAATATGAGTTGTTTGCCTCTGAAACGGCTCAGCGGGGGAAATGCTGCTACTTACTGTGGACCTTTTTTATGGGCCATTCTATCTTTTCTTTCCCATTTGATTCAAATTTAATAATTCAGGTTATCTCACACAAAGGAGGATTGTTTTTTCAGTCATAGAACTAGCACACGTCAATAACATTCGAGAGCTCTGATCAAAACTAAACCTGCTGTATGTTTTTTTTGTTTTTTATCTGGTATTTTGGTTTTCTTTCAGAGCATTTTGTGCTCGCTATTGGTGTTTCCATGGTGATATAAATCATTTTTCCTCCACTTAACAATGGATCAAATGGAGCTAAAAACAGAATCAAAGCAGCTTGTGAATGCAGCACAAACTGTGTTTCTCCTTAAATAAAAGCCTGAATCCTTTATTATACTGAAATTGCAGATGTCTTTAGTAGGGCTGTCAATCAAATAAATTAATCGCATGATTGTCCATAGTTAATCGCGATTAATCGCAAATTAATCACACATTTCTTATCTGTTCAAAATGTACCTTAAAGGAAGATTTGGCAAGTATTTAATACTCTTATCAACATGGGAGTGGACAACTATGCTGCTTTATGCAAATGTATGTATATATTTATATTGGAAATCAATTATAACACAAAACAATGACAAATATTGTCCAGAAACCCTCATAGGTACTGCATTTAGCATAAAAATGACTATGACTTGCCCCAAACTGCATGTGATTATCATAAAGTGGGCATGTCTGTAAAGGGGAGACTCGTGGGTACCCATAGAACCCATTTTCATTCACATATCTTGAGGTCAGAGGTCAAGGGACCCCTTTGAAAATGGCCTTGACAGTTTTTCCTCGTCAAAATTTAGTATTACTTTGGAGCGTTATTTATCCTCCTTCTCCAGCAAGCTAGTATGACATGGTTGGTACCAATGGATTCGTTAGGTTTTCTAGGTTCATATGATACCAGTATCTTCACTCTAGCTTTAAAACTGAGCCCACTACAACCTAAAAATCAAAAGTTGTGTTGATGCGTTAAAGAAATCAGTGGCGTTAAAACAAATTTGTGTTATTATCGTATTAACTTTGACAGCCCTACAGTCTTATGTTATTTTAAAAGGTTTAAAAAAAAGAAGAAAAGCTCAAATTACAAAAATGACACACTGTTTCCTGCTCCTATCAAAATAATCTGCGATATAAATATATGACATGAAAACATACAAAGCATTTATTTTTCTAACCTTTTAGGATCACAACAGTGTATTTAAGTTATGCAGCCATCTATTCTCCCAGTCTTTATTTATTATGATACAGAACCCCGCTTCCCACAATGTGACATCACATTAAAGCATGACAACAGTTTCCTCTCCAAATCATCAGAGAGGAAAATAAGTGCTGGGTTGGAAATTAAACGTTAGAAAATGGCGCAAATAGTGCAGCCCTGTCACTTGGAGCTGACTGGGGGTAGCTGAGGAGATCTAGTGCTGAGAGGCCTGACTCTCTCCCTCTCTGCTCTTACGATGTGCAGGCTCTTTCATCTGGTAAACAAATGTCTGAGATCTAAAGGCTTTCCCATAGTTGTTATGCTAACCTTGGAGAGCGAAGCCACTCCATTAGCATTTGAAGGAGCTAAATATTAGCTAAGAAAGAGAGCGCTCCCATTTAAAGGCATGAGAAAAAGTCTGCTGCCTTTGGTACCTAACCATCTGTGCTGGCTTCTCTCCCTGCACTGCAAACACACGACTTCAGGAGCCGCCCCGGAGCTCAGGCTACTGACGGCGGCGCCTACTTTGAGCCCTGCCTCTGAAAATAAGCCTTTCTTACGCCACATCTTTTAATTCAGATAGGCTCCAGTGCTTCGCTCCATCCAAATAAAGCTGTTCGGGACTCAAGACCAAGCAGGCAATTTTCCATGACAAGTCCATTTTTGAAAATC
Source organism: Sebastolobus alascanus (assembly GCA_916701645.2). NCBI lineage: Eukaryota > Metazoa > Chordata > Actinopteri > Perciformes > Sebastidae > Sebastolobus > Sebastolobus alascanus. The sequence continues at coordinate 4,691,055 of CAKAOJ020000101.1, read as the reverse complement.
TCTAGGTTCCTGTGTGGATGCTCCGCCTAAGCAAAGTGTGGTGGGATATAAAACACAGGAGCTGTACATCAAACTGTCTCAACATTTCACAGTTTTAGGATTCACTCACACTCTTATCATTAGGTCGAAGAAGAAGAAGATTGTGTAAAGCCTCCAATATTTAGATGTTTTTGAATGCAAGTAGGTTGTGTGAAAATGAACAGCTGAGTTTTCAAGCACCTGTTTCATTCACCTGCTCTGTAAAGACAAAACTTCTCATTATGGCTGCGACTGACAACTTATGAGTGTGAAAGTTCATTCTTGGATATGCTGGAAACAAAGCAGTTCATACAAAATGTCATCTGAATAGTGTTTATAGTCCGAAAAGTATTTATAGGTAGTCAGAGAGCTGGAATTTGGGTTGAAAAGTCATCATAGGGGCAAGTCACGATAATCGTGAACACTTTTGGCTTTCATGGTGTTACACTCGTGTGTAAAGTGATGGAAAGAAAAGATGAACTGAGCAAACTCCATTTTCTGAGGAAGATCAAATTATATAATTGAAAACTCCAGGAAGCTCAATTTGCTGAAATTGTTTTGTCATCAACAAATTGTTTTCTTGATGGAATCATCTTTTGATTATTTTTTTTAATTAATCAACCGATTGTTTAGTTGATAAAATGTAAAAAAAATAGTGAAAAATGCCAAATTCCTTGAACCCACGGTCCTAAAATTGCTTGTTTTTTCAAACCATATAGTCCAGAGCCAAACAATAAACAATTCTCATTGATATGAAATAGAGAAAGGCAGCAAAATCTTATATTTGAAAAGATGGAAACGTGAACGATTTAACAATTAATCTTCTGCCGATCAAATTGATTGATTGACTACTCTAATTATTTCAGCTGTTTTTTAAGTGCTTTTACAGTACAGGCCTTTACACAACGGCTGCATTTTTTTCCATGCAATTAATTTGCACTTTCCACACAGAAATTAAATAATTTATTTTTATATTATCATTATTAAAAGGAGGCATACTTTTTTTCCGAAACAAGGTTGATTTTTCTGAGCTTTCGCACCATAAATAAAGGCATCAACCGATCACGTTGTACGGAAGGGGTTGAGTTGCACCTATATTTATGAAACAACACGGAGGCTCCGTAGTACAAACCAGGATGGTAAAATGTATCACTCCTTTCAACCTTGACATAGGCAGCGCAGACCAGAACCACTCTTTGTGTTCTTACCTTTCACAATAAAAGCCCAAAACATATAATGGTCGCAGGCGAGTATTTTGCATTTTCGTGTCGTTAATCAAGCGGTCAAACTAGGCAGCGCTGATCAAATATGAATCAATACTCTTTTACTGTAATGCCTATTTCTCTCCTCAAATGTTTTCAGAAACATCTTGTAGTGTACTGTTTAACTGTAAAATGAGAAAGTTTGTGACCCGGCAGCCATGTTGAGATCAGTTGAGGAAATACCAAGCACCGCCCACCAGCTGGAGCACAGCCAATAGGAACGCTTAATAGGAACGTTCTCTCTCTCTGAAATGACCTATGACTGGTCAAAGTCTCCAGCCATGAGGAGGTGTAGAAGTCTAGTTTCCTCTCAGAACACTTGAATAACAATATGCTGAAAGGTTATTATGGATTTTTTGCCCAATGATGCCAAAAGCATTCTGCCTACTGCAGCTTTAAGTACACTAATGAAGTTTGACAGCAGCAGGTAACCTACAGAGGAGTGAAGCGTGTTGTGAATTTGCCTCTCGGCGCCCGCAGCACCGTGGTGAAACTATATTCTCAGTGTTGTACGTGTGTGATCTGCCTGTTGGATTGTCATGTTAATGCAGTAATTAGCTCCCACATTCTTTGCATTTTTTTCTCAGGAATGGCACCGGAGCCAGAGGCTGGTGGTCAGGGGGCTGATGCATGCTGGGCCACAGCACCCAGAGGGAGGTCGGAGCACCTTGTCCGCCCGCCTTCAGCCTCTCTGCCGCTGCACTGGAAGGCACACCTGTTACACTTTCCCAGGGGTTAGGAGGTGGAGAGGGCACCAACACCCTGGAGCACAAAGAACACACACACACACACACACCACTCACACAAGAAAGGCAGCAACAGCAGCCGCCCACACTGCACACACTACAGGGCACGAAGCCTTCATTCAGCTCCTGTCGTTTCCACCACATGCTAGAACGCATTCCAACACCACGAGTGGATCTGAACCTCCACCTCCCCCCACAACACACACACTACACACACTTGTTTTTCTTTTTAGGCAGAGCCCTATAATTGAATGGGAAACGGGAAGAGATGCTTCGCTCTGTGGAGATATACAGATCGATATCATTTTTTTCCAAGCGAATATAAACAGAGAAAAAGAGAAGATTGGCAGAAGAGAATGTAGGAAAGGTGACAAACGACAGATATTTTGAAGATTTAGATCTTTCTGGTTCTCAAGGTCAAAAACTGAAAAAAAGAAATAAATTATTCAAATGTATTAACTGGGGGAATCGTCTCCTGTAGAGTGCTGGAATGAAGGGATGAGAAGAGGGATAGGGATGAAGAGAGGATGGGTTAATGATTTGATGCGGGGGGGTTCAACCTGCATGGGCCCCCTGTTCTCATTATGGAGAACAGGCACAATATAATCCCATCTCTTGCCACCACAGGTGGGCTTTTGGGAGACTAGCGTCACAAGGTTCACATCCATGTATTTAGTAGTAGTGATTAGAACAGCTGATATATCCTGTCGTTAAAAGCTCGACATTCTATTGAAATTGTATTTTAAGATGTGTTTGAAGTTGAATGGAAATTAGAATTTTACTCACTTTCTTTGTTAATGACATATAACGATACTGTTGTTATTAGGTAGATACTTGACAGATCTCCCTTTAAGGTACATTTTGAACAGATAAAAAATGTGTGATTAATTTGTGATTAATCTTGATTAACTATGGACATTTTAATCAATTGACAGCCCTTGTTTGGACATGTAGAAAAAGGGTGTAAACTCCCTCTGGGTGGCCTTTTTCCAAGGCAATGGTTGACTGACATTTGACAGGAGACGTCAACGTCCGTGGTGCGCTACTGACTGGAGCACGTGATAGCATCATATAACCCACGAACGTTAAGACATTTAGTTCCCTTTTTCAACAAGCCCAGATAGCGTTGGTCGTGTACTAGCATTGCTAAGGTTACCACTGATTCCCAGTACGTTACGTTTTGTTCATGTTATCTCAAAGCCTGCTTCTTCATCTGCAGCTCCTGATGTGGTCATCCTTCATTATACAGAGGAGGGGGGGGGGGCTAGATCTCTCAGCCAGTTGTGGGGAATGACCAGACTATCAAAACACACAGAATCCTGTAGTCTCAGCACTCCAACACTGTGTAGCAGATGGAGTCACAGAGTAACATAGGGAGTGCTAAATCACAGATGGGGCTAAGCATGGTTAACTGCCTGTGTGTCTGTTGGCATTGATGTGATATAACTATTTCTTTGTGCCCACTCGCAAAGATGTTGCACCAATCAAATTACAGTACTGAAAAAAATATGGAGCCAGGGGGAGGGGGGTAAGAAAGAAGAAAAAAAAACTCAGAGAACTTGGATATTCTCTGGGATTAAAGTAGTAAATTTATGAGAAAAAAATCACAAATTTACAAGAAAAAAATTTTAAATTCTCTGAGATTATAAAGTTATACATTTGCGAGAGAAAACTCAGAAATTCTCTGAAATTAAAGTACATTTTTTTTTTCAAGGAAACATTGCTTCACTTTGCAACGTTGGATCAACCTCATTACGCCATAGACGCCGCAGTTAAACACTGCTGTAACGTGAGCCACTGAGTGCAAAATATATTAATTATATTAGTATTTATTTATGTTTATAAAAGAAAAAAATTCAGACAGTGGCTGGCATTACCACAAGTTTTTTTCTCGCAAATTTGCCACTTTAATCTCAGATATTTTGTTTTTCTCGTAAATTTGCCACTTTAATCTCAGATAATGTTTTGTTTTTCTCGTTAATTTTTTTACCTTAATCTCAGAGAATATCTTTTTTTTTCTCGTACATTTTTTACTTTAATCTCGAAAATTCTGAGTTTTTTTTGTTGTTGTTTTTTTTACCTAAAATGGCCCTAATACACAGTAGTAATATACTGATGTCTTAGCAAAACTAAATTTTTATTTCATTCTGACTTTCATTAATAATAAAGTAAGGTTGGTATCCGTAATCTGACAGCCCAACAGGTTGTGAGCATCATGGTGCTGGTGAATGTGTATTTTACCTAGATTGTGTGAACACACCTGATTTGCGACGTTTCAGAAGTTTGTGTAACACTTTTTTTTTCTTTGTTGTTGTTGTTTTTTCTTTTTCTTTTTTTGGGCCCGCCACCAACCCCCCTCTTCGGAGGACTAAATTTACTTTGTTTTAATTTTTCTTTTTAATTAATAGCCAATGAAGGAAAAGAAAAGTGATTATACAAATAATAATCATAATCTTAGTCAAACCATATTACTTAAAAAAACAAACAAAACAAAAACCAAAAAAGCAGGGGTGAATAAGCCACCTTAACAACATATAAACAGACAGCAACAACAGCAGACATTGACACTTATATGTTTGTGTAACATTTGGATGACAGTTTACACAAAAGTGGAGGGAAGATGATGAGAGAGGTCTGGTTTTCCCGCTCTCAGGACTCTTTCTTCCTCACTGCCTTCCTCCTTCTCCCCATCCTCTCTCTCAATAACATTCCAGTCAGTGGTCTGCAGTTGGATCATAGAGATGCAGGGTCTCCGCTGGCGTCCGGGGTCGCCGACAAGAAAGACAAGGAGCAGATGGTGGTCTTTGTCATTCCCTCCTCTTTTCAGCCTCCTGGCAAGCCTCACCACCTCTCTCCCTCTCTCTGCACCGCGGCAGCATTGCGGGAGTCTGAATAGGCCCCAACCTCCGCAATGCAAGCAGCCTCGTAGGTATGGACCTCCACAACCAGATGGTGAGATTATTTGGAGCAATTAATTCTTTGAGAGAATCAGTGGGAACATGTTTGCAGCAGAGATTTGGGGGCGAGCGGTTGAATGCGTTGAATGACATTCTTCCTTAAAGTCCCTCCAAGAAAAAAAAAAAGTTTAAAAGGGGTGGGGAGGTGGGGGGGCATGTGGTGGGAGGTTCCAGGACGAAGAGTGAAAGGGAGGGTTTTTATCCGGGAAAGAAAAAGCGCGCGTAAAGTATGAAGCTGTGTGTGGTGACTTTTCTTAATGAAGAGGCCGAGGGTTTACGTCGGAATTTCCACATTCCAGAGAAAAAAATAAACAGGAAAAACATGTTTTTAAAACAATATTTATTGGCGATCTAATGCTACAGAATAACTTTGCAACTTTCCACCATGTTATCTGATGAGCTGTCCGAAGCGATCAATCGACATATCCATCAATCTGTCCATCAACGGCTGCCTTTTCAGGTCGTGCTAAGTAGGCGAGCGGTGACATAAGGGCTGTAATCCGTCCCCACACTGCATCATACAGCTCCTAATGACCCTGCAGGTCACAGGGTCGAGTCCCTCATTAACTCTGACACCGGTGTCGTCATCAGTCCTTTCTCTGAGGAATTAGACTCTTTTATTTCTTCCATTCCTCTCATCCCTGGTCCTGTGGATTAAACATCTCTGGTGAAGACTGGTGGAACAGAAAGAGTCTCTCTGCTTACCGTCTGACTGATCAGATCCAAGGGAAACCTGCAGAGAGGTCTCTGACTCTGGAGTACAGCGATTTACCGGGCTCGGACTAGTCAGTCTGATCAGATGATTGTAATGTATAAATGGCCAAAACCAACAATGCCTTAATCTGTCTTCAATACTTTAGGACTTCTTCCAACTACTCTGACTGAGGCACTTTGTCACAATCCTTGGCGTCACTTTAGGATTAGGCAACAAAACCACTATAGTAAGGTTCAGGAAAGAACTACATGGTTGGGCTTAAAACTACTACGTTTTGTACAGTGAAAATGACACTGAACGTTGTGAACACGGGACATGAACGAACAGCTGATTGTAACGTGACGCACGGTACACGAACAGCGGTGTCCTGGCTGAAAGCCTTGTGTTTGTTGGACCCATCCACTCGTTATTATTGCGTAAACTTTGACAGCCCTAATATTATAAATCATATACTGTAATTCCTTTCAAATTAATTTCCCTATATATGTGACATCAACAAATTGTAATCAGATAATCAATAATTTGCTCCATGCTACGGTACATTTACAACCAAGCATGAGAGTGCATGACTAGTCATATTCAAAGTGAGGGCCTGCAGATTAATACATTTTGAAAAATGATAAAAGCTGATGGAAGCTTCCATTTCAGGTGCAGTTTTAACCAGATTTCTCCACCAAACCACCAGACTGGGATACTCATTCGTTATAGAGCTTAATAGCTAAATGGGGCTCATTTAGAGCTCATTTTTCACTGCTGAGATAATGTTAGTCTCCTGCTATTTCTTAACATATCGTGTTATAACACTGCAGCAAATGACCAATGTTTGAGTTTGGGTGTCTACTGTACCGACCTTTGACAAGTTTAACAAAAATATCTCATGGAAACTTTGTCCGGTTTCTCATTTCATGTTTACTCTTCTGACTGTGATTGGAGAAAGGATGAATCTAAAGAACATTTACTGTATCAGCCTAGCAGGAGTCATGTATAACAACGTCAAATAAAAACAGCTAACATTTACATCAGAGCAGCAGTAGGCCAGATTTGAGCAAATATGATTAAAATATGTTATTTTTATAAAACGGTCGCTATATCCTGAGAGTAGTGCATGAGACAGGTAATCTGAAAGAAATCATGTTCCTCTGTGTCCTCAGGTGCTCCTGATGGCATCTGCAAGATTTCACAGACCGGAGGAAAACAACCAATCAGAGCTGATCTGGAGTCTGCCGTCCAGCTTCCGTCTATGAGCTGCAAACTCCGATCAAACTGTCAAACTAGGCAGCGCTGATTAAATATGAATCAACATTCTGTTACTGTAATGCCTATTTCTCTCCTCAGATGTTTCCAGACACATCTTGTAGTGTACTGTTTAACTGTAAAATGAGAAAGTTTGTGACCCGGCAGCCATGTTGAGATCAGTTGAGGAAATACCAAGCACCGCCCACCAGCCGGAGCACAGCCAATAGGAACGCTCTCTCTGAAATGACCTGTGATTGGTCAAAGTCTCCCGTCACGGGCTAGATTTTTTAAAGCCTGAAAACAGAGCCATGAGGAGGTGCAGAAGTCTAGTTTTCTCTCAGAACACTTGAATTACATTATGCTGAAAGGTTATTATGGAATTTTTTCCCCAGAGATGCCAAAAATATACTGTCTACTGCAGCTTTAAGTTAAAAGAAGTGAGGATTTAGGTTCAGATGCTAGCAGAAGAAAAAGCAAGCAGGGCAGCAGCTGTACAACAGGATGCAACAAAGGTGCACCTGTTGTTACTCACACACACACACAGAGATCATCTCAAACACACACACACACACTCATACACACCTCTGTCTGCACCTACATGTTGTTGGGTCTCTCCACAGTTTGGAGTACAAACAGGACACGGCCAAACTGAGCGAGCATCCAAAACGCCAGGTCAGGAGTGTTTGATGTGACCACGGTGGGAAATGGGGAAGTGAAAGCAGCAGCTGGGAGAGTTCTGAAAAAAGCTCCCAGTGGCGATGACAAGAAAGCAGTGAATAATGCTTTTAGACTTGACTGAACTGCTTCTGACCTAAATGAGTGTGGCCCAGAACACAGCTCCCCCTTTTAGCACAGTTAATATGAGAATAGATCATGGCTACTAAACACAAACCCCACAGGTGGACTGGCACATGGTGCGCCTGTCTGCGCAGAGAATTATCTAAGTGGAGTTTCTTTCTACTCTATTTTTAACTCTGAAGCACATTTTCCATCATGCTGTAGCTTTTTTTTTGACAGCGAAAAAGCTAAAAGAAGTCAATTCAGCCGCAGCGGTCAATCACTCTTTTCTTTTTGTTTAATGTAACATCTCTCAGGTGTCTCTCGTGATGCATTTGTGTGTGTGTGTGTGTTTGTAAGTAGGCGTGCATGTGTGTGTGTGGATGGTTACTCAGGTTGCACAGAGTAAACACTGAATGCACCTGTGTAAATGACACAGAGAGAGCTGTTGTGTTTAGCTGCGAGGCCATCAGGGAATAAGGCATGTTGTGCAAACTGTGTCACCTGGAGAGGAACCACCCGTCATAACCACAGCTGAGCCAGCCGACGCGGACAGATCTGGGTTCAGAAGATACAAGCGGCCCTCCTACACCTGATAACTAGTAAAAACAGTGCATGTTGGATATACTTTGAGGGATTAAAACTGTTGTGCAAGCTGTTGGAGACAGAGAGTGTCACCACCCAGCTCAACAACGCAGACCCAATAACAGAAAGCCAATCCACCTGTTGGGTATTATTTACAAGCTATTGTCTGTTCGACTCTGAGAACTGTTGGGCAAACTGTGTCAGCTGGAGAGACGGTTCTGTCACCCATCAAAACCACAAGCAGACAGCCAACCTGCACACCTGCCTAGGGCTGAGTTCAGGAGTCGGTGTACAGTGAAAGTTTCTGAGCTGTTGTGTGGAGAGTTTCAGAGGTAGCCGTGACGGTACCCAGAGGTGGGACACGAGGGACAGAGGCGTGTAGTGCAAATGGATGACCTGGAGAGAAGAGGAAAGTGTGTGTCAGGCAGGCCAGACAGCACAGCCTGGTATGGAGCTATTGCTATATAATTAAAAAAAGTTTTCCCCATGTGCACTGCTTTCAGACAGTTTGTAGTATTTTTGTCCTGCTCACACTGGTGAGGTCAATTGTCCAGATTCCAGTTGTAAAAATAAAACATGTTAGATAATGTAACTGGGAGTGACTGGATCTAGAATCTGATAAGAAGGTGATAGGTAGTTGGCTTGTTAGTGTCAGAACTTCTCTATGAAGTCACCGAAAACAACCAAAAAAGATGTGCCAAAAAACTACAAAGAGAAGCAAAACAACCATTGAGATGCATAACAACCGCAAAGAGATGCAAAACAACCGCAAAGATACACAAAACAACTGAAAAACACAGAAAACAACTCCAAAAAGACACAAAACAACTCCAAAGAGACATTAAACAATTCGAAAAAAACACAAAACAAATCCAAAAAGAAACAAAACAACTCCAAAAAAACACAAAACAACTCCAAAAAGACACAAAACAACTCCAAAGAGACACAAAACAACTACAAAAAGACGAAAAACAACTCCAAAAAAGACACAAAACAACTCCAAAAAAGACACAAAACAACTCCAAACAAGACACAAAACACCTCCAAAAAGACACAAAACAACTCCAAAGAGACACAAAACAACTCCAAAAAAGACACATAACAACTCCAAAAAAGACACAAAGCAACTCCAAAGAGACACAAAACAACTCCAAAAAGACACAAAACAACTCCAAGGGAGAAACAAAACAACTCTAAAAAAGACACATAACAACTCCAAAAAAGACACAAAACAACCCCAAAAAGACACAAAACAACTCCAAAAAACACAAAATAACTCCCAAAAGACACAAAATATAAAAAAAAAAACACAAAGCAACTATAAAGAGACGCAAAATAACTGAAACCGGGATAGGGCAATGGAAAATAGGAGTCTCCCGGGAAAATCGGAAGGGTTGGCAAGTATGCTTATCTGACCACACTGGATAAACCTAATTATGCACGATGGTCAGCAGTTCAAATTATCCACCAAGTGTATTTTGTAGTTGGTCAATTTTGCTGTAATTGTTGTACAGAACCAAGTGAGTATACACATGTCGTTTTGGAGAGTATATGATAGTAAAAGCTTTAAGCTTGGGAATACTGTCTTACATCTGGTTATAACGTGTACAATGGGATCAAAAATATGATCTTGAACGAGTCAGCCTTCCACTTAACCTTGTTAGGTGGTGGAATTAAATTATTTCAAACAAAATCTACCATGAATCCAAATGTGTTTCATGTCAATTTTGGACCCAATTGTCATCCTCACAATGGACAAAAAATCCTTCTGATACAACATTTTGAAAAGAAAAAGGTGGTTACCATCATAATGAAGTGAGAGTATCTCCTGTTTAATGCCATGAGGGAATGAGAGGTGTTGGGCCACCTCTGTCACCCAAGAGTGTTTGTGTGTCACCACCCATCGCAACTTCAACCACATCCCAGGGAAACCTCTTGCACAGATGTGGCCATCATGCAATTTCCACTTTGTACATGGTTGCTGCACTGTTGGCCCACCACGAAAGACTTGACACACTGCTAATGCAAGACTTTCTCTGGCTACCGACTCAGTTTCTCTCCCACACAGGCAGTTATGTGAGAAAGAGCCGACTGGTAAAGTTAGTAGTCTGATCTCTGTCTCCACACACTGTGTAGCCACAACAAACACAGAGCATCACCCATCAGGCTTATCTAGTAATGAGTCTCTAGTTACCTGGCCCCGGTCCCCCGTCAGCACCGCTATAAACCTTTAGGGAAGTGGAGCCAGAAGGGCCACAATTAGAGAAGTACATGCAAAGGAAGCACGAGAAAGCAAACACAAAGACAGAAGGGCAAAAGATAACGCACACTCATGTTTCCTCCTTTGTTCCCACCAACTTTGAATTATCACTTGTGTTAAACGTGAGGTCGATCTATGCATCATTGACTGGGTACGTGGGCTAAAGACAGACAGGAATAGACTATAACAAGGTTACTGAGCACAAAGAGTCAAAGTGCACCTTGTTTACATTCCTGCTCACACACACTAGCAACACACACAGGACACACCAAACTCTGTGCTTTTAGCAAGGTTATTCTTTGAACCATAAAGCTGCAGTAGGCAGTATATTTTTGGCATCATTGGGCAAAAATTCCATAATAACCTTTCAGCATATTGTAATTCAAGTGTTCTGAGAGAAAACTAGACTTCTGCACCTCTTCATGGCTCTGTTTTCAGGCTTTAAGAAATCTAGCCAGTGATGGGAGACTTTGACCAATCACAGGTCATTTCAGAGAGAGAGAGCGTTCCTATTGAGCGTTCCTATTGGCTGTGCTCCTGCTGGTGGGCGGTACTTGGTATTTCCTCAACTGGTCTGGTGGAAAACATGATGGAAATTTGGCATTTATATTTGTTTCATTTATCAATTTGAGGAAGGTTACATTCTCCTCATCGCTCCACACAGATCTGATTCATTTGCTGCAATTTTTCCGTTAAGTGATGTTGAAGTCACCTGCTTCATTCCCCTTTTTATCTCAAGATTTTTTTTTTAATTTCTGGTGTTTCCACAATTTGAAAATTTGGATAAAAGCAAGTGGATGGAAATGCACTTCATGGCCTTTGAATGTCTTGTTTTAGTTTTATACTGTTTTTGTCTGTGTTCATTTCTGTGGGATCCGCAAATGAATTCTTGGCAGCGAGTTTTTTCAACCCATTAGCCTTCAGCGAGGGAGCCAAAAGCTTGAAATTCAGACTCTGTGCAGAATCTCCAACTTTCTGTTTCATTATGGACATAAATGGTCAAAATGTAAGCATTAGTGAGTCACTGCTAAGGCTAAACCGGACAATGTTTTCCTCTCAGGCCTCGTCCGTCATCAGCTTGCGCCATGTTGCCAGTGGAAAGGCTACCATCAGAGATTCATACCACTGACCCCTTTGAAGTTGTCCCTGAACCAAACATTGTTGTACACATTACTGAGCAGAACAGTCACTTCCCATGGCAACAGAAAACAGAGAGGAAGAGAGAGACAGAGGGATGAAGACAGAGAGGAGAGGAAAACAACCATTTAAAGCCATTTAAGCCTTTCAATATTCATGACAGAAGAGACTGTGGTGGTTCCCATAAAGTTTGGAACATTAAACCTCCAAAGAGGCACTGAGGTGGGTGTCATCCCTGCTCAACTCAGACCTCAGGGCCCCCTGGATGAATCCTGGATGGAAAACACTCAGGATTCATGCTGAATTGAAGCTGAGTGTGGCTTCCATGTTGTCTTGGCAACCTGCCTGTCGAGAAAGAAAGAAGGAAAGGAGGAGAGGAGAGGAGAGGAGAGGAGAGGAGAGGAGCTGTGTGAGTGAATTGAAGAGCTCCCCACGTGTGGCGCCAGGCAGTCTGCCCGACGGGGCGACTCAATAGGCGGCTGTGAGGGAAGGAGCGGAGCGGCGACGCGTCCCAGAGAGCGGAGGAATGTAGGAGGCACAATAACACACAGCTGGAGGAAGGAGTGGCAAGGAGGCGCCGCCAAATTGACCTGTCCCGGCTCTCCCTAGAGCTGCAATCAGGGTTGTTACATGAAGTTATATGAAGTCATAAGGACAATTTATTCAATCAGAGATGATGATGAGCTATAGTTGTATGTCCTGGAGAACCCATTTTCTCTGATAAAAATACAAATTACAATTCAGTGAAGGAGTCATGGATAAATAACACTGTAATAACAGACTGCAATAAAGACAAAAACTCCCCATTGACTGCAACAGAAAGTATCAGTATAGAGATGTGATATTATCCCGTGTTAACCGCCAATATTAACGCATCTCCGAGTTTCACAACTATGCTGCAAATCCTACAAATTTTAGGATTTGCAGCATAGTTACACATTTAATGTATTATGATTACCTACATTAGGTGAGTTTTTATTTATTGAGGAGTTAAATTGTTCAGCTGCTGTCAGGTTTTGGTTTCATTTCCCCAGTGAGGTAAAGCAGCTTTCTGTTTCTAACCAGGTGGTTTGGCTCGGGATCATCTGTCACGGGAGTGATCAATACCACCGAGGCTGTGCGTAATTACGCATCAATGACTACGGCACTAAAGATGCAATACGACGCTAATCAGCCTGGTGTATTGTGCAAATACATCATCGCCTCTGGTTGGATCAACCAGAACATCTTCAGGAGAGGCCTGGTCGTAAATATACTGGAGAGTTTTTTTTTCTTTGTACAGCGATGGTAATGCGCAATTGACTGTTTTAAATCGTCTCTCTCTCTCTCTCTCCCTCCCTCTCTCTCTCTCTCTCTCTCTCTCTCACACACACACACACACACACACACACCTCTCCTACCAACAGGCAGCCCACCGCAGCGCACACAGAATGAGACACGCCTTTTTCTCGGCTCCGTTGTTGGGTCGGTGGGCAGCGGGCTGCCGGTGATTGACCAGCTTCTCTCGCTGATCTGTCAGCCGCCTGGCTTGGCGCCTCCCCTCTCCTCTATAAATGTAGGAAATCTATTCATTCCTTTCACACCGAGCCTGCTGAAGTGAGAGGAACTGTGAGGCTCCACCACGGGATGTGTTGACAAGACTAGAATTCCGCCTTTTGCTCGATCTTACTCCCTCGCTAATTCGCGGCTGTATTAGAGTAGCTTTTTGTCGTGTTTACAGCGCCGTGGTGTAATCTCAAATACCTCCTGCTACCAGAAACGTAATTATTATTTTTTTCTTTCGTTGCCTCTGTGTCTGAGCCGTTGGTTATCTAAGATGAAGGCTGTTACTCCGGTCCACCCCCAGGACTCCTCCTCCAGCAGCAGCCAGCTCTCCCTGCACTATCTGTCGAAGCAGAGCCTCAACATCGCCCGGTGCAGGATGGAAGAGGAGGACCTGTTCTGCCTGCAGTACGACATGAACGACTGCTACAGCCGGCTGAAGCGCCTGGTGCCCACCATTCCACAGGATAAGAAAGTCAGCAAAGTGGAGATCCTCCAGCATGTCATAGACTACATCCTGGACCTGCAGCTGGCCCTGGAGACGCACCCTTCTCTCCATAAGCAACAGCCACAGCGGACCGGGACCTGCCCTCCCCCAGCCTCCAACCCCAGCCGGACACCGCTGACGGTGCTCAACGTTGACCACCACCAGGTAAGCTTTTTAATCAGCGGAGACGACTTTCTCATCCAACGGGACTTATCGGGGACCCCGCTTTACTGTACCTCCCTGTGCCAGACCGCCGTCCTCCAGTCAGACTCAGACAAAGCGCGTCATCCCCGTTATCATGTATGTCATTGTCCTTTCAGTGTTAGGGAAAATACAATCCAAACGCGGTACACCTCGCGTCACAGCCTTGAAAAATCATGCGTAAAAAAAAACGCATTTGGCGTGGGTACGATTGCGCACTTGATTGCGGGCTTTTATGATTTGCATGATAATGACAGTGTGTGTCAGAGGCCCACCTTATCCCGGGATTGGTGAAGTGCCTCAGCCTGCAGCCCACTCCACTGCGCACAATAAGGGCAATTTGTTATTCAATAGGCTATAAGAGAATTGATTATGGGAGATATAGCCGGCTAATTCTCTGCTGCTCTGCTGTATATCATTTATTTAGCATGGCTGTGGGCCTTTATTTATTCTCATCCATGGGAGACAAATCGTTTTACATGTTTCTTTTTCTTCTTCTTCTTCTTCTTCTTCTTGTAGAGGACGTCAATAGTGAAAAAGCCGGAGGACTCTATTTTATGCCGCTGAGATATAAGCACTGCATTGGTAAGTTGACTTAAATTTACACTCTCATTATTTTAAATATATTTTTAATTATTATTATTTTTGTTTACAATCAGAAGTTTGGTTGCTGTTTTTTTTTTTTTTTTTAATTTAAATCAGGGATCCACAAAAACACATCAGTGAAGCATCCCCATTAACTTGATTATTGTAGCCGGTATGTGGTGTAAATTGACAATCTCCAGAGTGCTCTGGGGAGGCCAGCACATGTCAAAGAAAATAATAATTGAGGAACATGAAATTGGCACCAACCTCAGAGGCAGCTGTGCTTTGCGCAATAACTGTCACCGGTGTAGCAATCTGGGAAGAAGAGAGGGTTAAAACCTCAGCTTGCCCTCTCTTTCATTCTCACACACACACACACACACACACACACACACACACACACACACTCCTTCCTCTCTCTCTCTCTCATTCACTCTCTCTCTCTGTCCCTCTCAGTTCCATTCAAGCTGCTGATTTATAGCACTGAGTTTAAACACACCTGGATAAGGCTAAAAGCACGGTGTGCATTTGCAGTAAGACACTCTATATGTGAGAGTTTGGGCTGCCTTGCCCAACAGCCTGAGGAGCCGCGTGCTTGTTGTTTGACCTGGTTTGTTTTGGGTTGTTGATCAAGCATGGCCTCTGTTTTGTCAGTGGCGCCAGTCAGTCTGGAGCTCTGCAGCTCACCCCCCCTTCCACTGCTATTCATCCCCTCCACAGGTGTGTAGGCTGCACAGAGCCGCTCCAAAGCCAGCAAAAGCTTCGCCAGGGACTCACACCCAACTGGAGGCACAATCACAAGGGGATTTCAAAAACTGCTGGGAGGAATTCAACCCAAATAAAATCACTATTCAAATCAGCTTTTTTTTTGTTGTTGGTGCCATTGAACAAGGAGTCAGTATGTAGACATCTCCCCCTCCTTCCTCCTGTTTAACTTTACTTCTTGTCACTTGAAATTGTTCTAATTAAGAGTGAAAACATGGACTCCCCACGCTGAGAAGTTTTTGTTGGACGGCTCTGAAAACTGTTTGTGAATTGTGCTTAAAGAATAACTAAAAACGACTCCAGTTTAAAGCTTTACTAAACTGCGAAAAAATCATTGTACATGTTTTTTTGGACATCTATTGTTTAAAATAGATGATTTGTGTTGAACAGGGGTGTCATCCCTGGAACTATAACATGTTTGATATTGTAAAGAAGAACAATTCTGATTCGAGACAATTAAGAATGTACATATAGAGACACAAATGTTCTATAAAAGTATGTGGAAGGAAGACTTATATGCTTAAAATAGACTATTGTAATTATAAGATATTTTTATTAAAACCTTTTTTTGTCGTTATGTAAATATCGTGTCTAGTGAATGGTTATGCTCTGCCAATAATGTCCTCACATAATGATATCAGTTAACTCTTTGCAGTGTTTTTGGAATAGTTCAATATGTAGCATGTCAGGCTCATTGCAGAGATGTTGGATGTGCACTGAAGCAGCCCTCCCTGTTGTAGATACGTGGCGGAGTTCAACACAACTTCTTTTTTATTATTTGCCCTGCTCTGCTTTCTCTTTGAATTGTTTTGTACTCATTAACTATGACAACTTTGACCCACTTGGAGCGATGGGTCGCTCTGCTGTTTGATCTTTTTTTTTTTTTTTTTAAAGGCCTGATTTGATTCTGTTACATTGCCCTCTTGTTAAAAATAAATCTGGAGAGTTACGGCACTTCTGACAGTGTTTGAAAAAAGATCACGGCAAAACAATGTCTCCGTTCTTTTTGTGCAGTCGGAGCTTCTCCTTGAGAAGTTAATGATTGACACCGTGAAATCATTACACTCTGGTTATGAATTGATGAAATATGTGAACATTAACAGACTCCTTTTGGACAACAACAAATTTGTATTCAGACGGGCAAAGTAGGAAATGATTTCCCTGTTGGAGAGTCGGCAGAACATTGTTAATGTAAAGAGAGAGAGAGAAAAGAAAAAGCCTTTATTTTTCATGACATTGAACACCGAATTTACCTCACCACCCTCCTGCCAGTGTGAGAGGGCACTTGTACATTACTGTCAGCTGCACTGTTGGACTTGACCTTCACTGGCTTGTGAGGAGTTGTCAAAACAATTAAAGTTTCCAGGAAGAATTGTGTCGTCTCGAGTTTTGTCTCAAGGGGCATCTTGGTTTTTTGCTTTCAGAAACGCTGCCACACGAAATAATGAGGACTAAGAGGGAGGTGGAGGGTAATATACCACTAAACGAAACATAATGTGAGCTTCATGGAAAGTAAAGGGTGGATAAAGATATTCAAATGGTAACAGATATCATCGCTTAAACCTGTTTTACAGGATTTAGGGATTTTTTTGGTTTTGTAGGCTTTTATTAATGTCATCACACACACATATCTGCAGCAGGACTGCAGAAATATAAGTGACAGCCAAGAAGTCAGATTTGTGTTAAGACGAGACACTACAGGCAAAAACATCATTGTTTATGCGCTGGTCAATTTTGAGATTTTGGGCTATTTTGCTTCCATAACATGTCGTCTTTCAGACTGGTGGAAAGAAAACATCCCAAATACACATTTTATTTTACTACTTTTTCTATTTACTTCTCTAGATTTCTCCTAAATTCACCAAAAGTTAGCATCAGATAATGCCTCATTTGTATATTTAAACATAACATTTCAGAAAACTTGTAATACAAAAAATAATTCTCTTAATAATTCTCTTAATGTAAGTAATCAACTGGGGAAGTTTCATGTTGATATCTAGTAGTTTTAACATTTTTTTTTTTACCTTACCTGTAGTGTCTGAACAAGGTGTCATACATTTGAATTCTTTCAAAACCTTATACATCGTATTGATGACAAACTATTACAGCGATATAATTGGATTAAATAATAATAGTTTTTGCAAAATAAAAAGGATAATACAAAACTAAAACCACCCTCAATGGACCAAGTGATTTGTGAGATTATGTAGCTACCTTTATTCATAAATAGGCCTCTGCAGCATGTACAATATAAGCAGCATAAGCCACGAATCAAATCATATTTCTTTGGATAAATGAATATATCAGAATGGAGAGACAAATAGAAAATTCACAGCATTCAGGTTAACCATGAATTTACACTTTATGTGTTTGTTTGATACTTTCACCTATAGAGTGACCGATGATGAGTGAAGATAAACACCACTTCCTTGACAACACATTCTCAGCAGATAAGTTCTCACGCTCCCTCACAAAGATGTGGAAGAAAAATGTCCGGTGAGGAAGTACGATGTAAAAAAATACTAACTCCCAATGTAATCGCTGGAGCGTGCAATTGGAAATCACATTTTTAATTGAGGCCTTAATTGGGTTTTATGGGAGCATTGGAGTAGAAACAGCTGGATATCTTAAATGTTTCAAATGTTTCAAAGATTGGAAAAAAGATTTATATTATAATGTTGATGGTTTATGATGCTTTTCAAGTGTCTGGAACGCTACAAAAATCCATCTTCATTCAGTCACTACTTTTTCAAATATTGTCCTGTTTTTCAAATGTAAATTATTCTGAAAATAATTACAAAATTGATCCTAAATACCATTAATGACATTCACAGAGACAGCTGTCAGAAATAACTGCCCTTATGTATCTCAGAGTTGTTAGTTTACAGTGAAAATCCTTCCTTTCTTCCTTCTTTCCCACGGAGGTGCAGCTTTTGTCTCGTAGACACACTGACCCTTGTTTAGTTGTCCTCACGTCAACCTGCTGAATGTGGGTTAACGCGGCCGTTTGACACAGACGAACCCAGCGCCGGAGACGCCATGTGGGTGCTGCAGACAGCTCTCAGACACCCTGCACCACCGTGACCATGTGAGGATGAAGCAGGCCATGCAGGCCACCTGTGTGTGTGTGTGTTTATAGTCCACAGTAAGAGAGCCGGGCTTCGCTGCCCTTGACAAGCACCGTCCTTGTGATGTGAAATTTGTGTGTGTGTGAGTGACAGAAGGTAGAAAAAGTGTAAAAGCACAGGTGGCCAGCTTGACAGTTAGACCTTCCTGATATGATTAAAGATATTCAGGTTCTCAGAGAGAGCACAACACGGGCCGGAGAGTTCAAACCAGGCTTCAGCAGCCACGACTGCACAGCATCACTAATGCATTCTGTCCAGGAAATGCTATTTTATAGAGATAAATTCAGGGATATGGTGGAGGTAAACCCAGCTGACACTTTTACTGACACTTAACCAACCATTTTATTTACATAGCAGTTCAGCCACTTTCATCCACAACACCATTTCATTCACCCAGGGCTGGCTCTATAGCCGTTTTGGTGCCCTAGGCAAAATTTGGATTTGGAGCCCCACATCAGACATCACAATGGATTTAAGACGAAAATTAAGATTTTTATTTTCATAAATAACTGTATTTATTATAATATAAATAAACAATTGGTTCCTGATATTGTTAGCTTAAAAGTGTTTAGTCCTCAATGCAGAAAATGTGGAAGGGCACCCACCAGCATTTTTTTATTTTTTATATTATTTATTTATAGGTGGCGCCTTATAGGCGACCACCTATATGACCTTACGCCGACCCTGAATTCATCACCAAATTCCAATCAAAAGTGTAAGTATTAAACTGATGTAACCATGACGATAAGAAAGATTGAAACAACACTTTACTTGAAAAATTATGATGAAGTGGTGCGTTGTCGTAACCACCGTATGAAGGTTTATTCGCCACGTGCCACAATTTCTTTAAATTATAATATAATTTGGGTTCAGCTACTGTCAGTCTTGACACGTGATTTTTCTCCCGTCTCGTGATTATTTTGTCCAGCCACAGTTTATTTACACAACAAATATTTTAACATTAATAGAGAAAATACATCTATCTATATAGGATGTGATAAATGTGACATTTCCTGGCAAAGACATATGGCATTAATTCAGCAGCCAATCAGCCATGCTTACATTTACACTCATTGTATCCTATTGCTCCATAAAGACACGTGTTCCTTCAGTGTTACAGTAAAACAGGACACTTCTATTACAGCCCCATGATGTGGAGATCTAATCCTCTCTATTAGTCAGCACCCAAACTGCTGCCATCCCCAGATCCATTATTCATCTCCGCTCCTATTATACTTTGCCGCAGCCATATGTTGACTCACAATTCCCACTGTCTCATTATTAGCTACCTCGGTGGTGCCCCATCCTGCATCTCTCCAGTGTTGGCACTGCAGGATTTTCCAAATAATCCCTGTTGGGAGTGAGACAGCAGCAGCAGCAGCAGCAGCACGGAAACCCGTACGGACGCTTCATGAGCTTCTAATTTTCCAAAAAAAAAAAAACGTTCAGATTGAATTCCTACCTGCGGCCTTGCTCTACCAGTGTTTGTACTATACCTCCATACTCCAGATCGTGGGAAAGCATCACATCCTGTTTGATAAGGAGGCCCAAACCACATCGGTCAACCTGTTTTCCACCCTTGAGCGTGAGGCCGAGGGAGTGGACGCCCCGGCCTTGTGACCAGTCACTCGGAAATGTCATTATGAACACAGTATCATTATTATCAAAACAAAGGACTGGCCTGGCTGCAAGTGGAGCCAATTGTTTGCACAGGTGTGAGTGGGTGTGTGTGTGTGTGTGTGTGTGTGTGTGTGTGTGTGTGTGTGTGTGTGTGTGTTTGTGTGTGCGTTCATGCATTGCTCTCATTGGCGTGCATGCATTGGTGTGTTTTCCCCGATTAAAAGTGACTTTTCTTGCAGATTACATTATAAATCTAAAATTACAAGAGGGATTTAGCAATTTCTTTTTTTTCTAGTGCGGTTCCATACAGAAGAAAACACACCAGCGTCTAATTCCGCAAATTTGTACAACGCACCGTGACACAAACACATAAAACGAGGATGCGCGCCACCGTCTCTGCCTTGAATTAACCTTCTGCATATGTTAAACTGCAATAACAGGTTTGGCTGTCGTGTCTCGCCTCCCTCTCTCCCTGATTTAACTCCACATTACGGCGTTCCACGGGGGCCTATATCCCCGCGTGTTAATCACTGCTCTTCCCGGCGCACAGAGAAATATATGGCGGGTGCTTGCAGAGGAACAGTGGAGGACAAAAACGTGCTCGCTCTTGGACACTACTTGATTACAGACTAATTGGTCTAGAGTGATTAAATATCTCATGCTCCTCACTAATTGCAGCTATTTAAAGCAGCTATTAGCTTAAAATGCCTGCCACCAACAGCCGTTTACTCATAAACAAAATGGGAGATGCAGCAATTCACCTGTACAGCTCAGACTGGAAAACAAGAGTTACAGACTCACGGGGAGCGTTGTGCTACAGCGAGACATGACAGAACATCTTATTATACTTATTATACTCTTATTTTTTTCAGAAATAATTTATGGAACACCCTGCATTGCTTTAAGGAGAGGTACACGAGGAACCAACATTGTTTTTCATCATTTTTTGGGCTATTTTGCATCCATAACATGTCTTCCTTCAGACTAGTGGAAAGAAAACATTTAAAATATACATTTAGATGTATATTTTACGACCTTGTCTGTCTTTGCGTCTGTAGATCTTACCATTAGATAATGCCTCATTTACATATTTAAACATAATATTTCTGAAAACTTGTAATCCCCCAAAAAATTGCCTTAATGTAAGTAATCAACTGAGGAAGTTTCATGGTGATATCTATTGGTAAGATTTTTTTTACCCTATTCACCTGTATGCGTGTCAAAATGTATGGAATTTTACAATCCATATCTTTAAAGGCCGTTTTCTCAAAATGAGTTTTCTGAGCCTGAAATCTTCACTTCAGTAGCACTTACATACACTAAACGTTCCAGTTTCATTCCTATCTATATTCTGAAGGTTTTTACAGAGAGGTTTGCTCATATATCATTCATAGCCTGATTTATACAACATTTTATATCTAAAAACACGTGGCGAAAATGGATTTTTTTTTATGGTTGTTGACAGTATTTTCTGATTTATGGAGTGATACAAAGAGATATCTAAAATTCCCTCTGTAAATACCTTTGACTCTAAGATGAAAAACAAAATGAAACATGAATTTTGAACCTGGTTTTATCCAATGTTCACATTTCTGTTCTGGAAATGTATGCAAATTAGTGCATATTTAATAAAATACTGCTTCATTTGCATATTTAAACATAAAATTTCAGAAAACTTGTAATACAAAAAATAATTGTATTAATGTAAGTAATCAACTGGGGAAGTTTCATGGTGATATCTATTAGTTGTTGTTTTTTACCCTATTCACCTGTAGTGTCAAAATGTATGGAATTTAACTATACATATCTTTAAAGGGCCGTTTTCTAAAAATTAGTTTTTACTCTGAGCCAGAAATCTCCACTTCAGTAGCACTTACATTCACCACACTTTCCAGTTACATTCCTATCTATATTCTGAAGGTTTTTACAGAGGGGTTTCTTTATATAGCATTCATAGCCTGATTTATACAACATTTTATTCCTAAAAACATGGAGAAAATGGATCTTTTTATGGCTGTTGACAGTATTTTCTGATTTATGGAGTGATAAAAAGAGATATCCAACATCCCCTCTGTGAAAACCTTTGACTTCTGAACCTGGCTTTATCTAATGTTCACATTTCTGTTCTGGAAATGTATGCAAATTAGCACATATTTAATAAGATTTGCATATTTAAACATAACATTTCAGAAAACTTGTAATATGGATATCAAGGCAAAAATAATTGCTTTAAAGTAAGTAATCAACTGGGGTAGCTATTAGTTAAAATGTTTAACCTACTTCACCAGTAGTGTCCACCCTAAAAAAAACATTTTGAAAAATGATCTATCTTTTTTCCCTCCTGCTATTCCAAATAAGTAACAGATGTACATTTTCACTGATGCCTAATTAATCCCAATTATTTTTCCCACATTCATAATACTGGCGATAATTGATGTGTAATTATTTCTTCATTTGGGCTGTGTGTGTGTTAATGATTTGACACTTCATGTTTTTATATATGAGAGGAAAATATGAAGAAACGATAATCCCGCTGTCGATCACTGGCTTCAATTCAGCAGCATCTACTCGGTCAACGCTCTACACTCAGAGATACTCGAGGAAGGAGGACGTGCACACGCACGCACTCCACATGTTTATGTGATCTGAGCCTGGAGCGGCCATCAAACACAATCACCGGAGAGTTAATGTGTGTACACCCACCAGTTTAGCTTTAGTGAGGACCTCTTTCAGGGCGACAACAAACAACGACAGGGGTGAGAGGGAGGACGATGGAGAAAGAGAGGAGGAACGGGGATAGAGAGTGTGAAAGAGATAGAAGGAGGGAGGAGGAGGGAGGACTTGGCATCGCCGGTGCCAACTGCGACTCCCGGGAGACGGGCGATGAATTACAGAAATGAGATCTCAGACAAATGCCAAGCTTTTCCAAAGAGCAGCGAGAATGGCTGCGCCCCCCCCCGGAGAACACAGTGATTAGAGAGAGGGAACCAGGGGTCTGCCAAGCCCCTTAAAGGATCTCTGTTAGAGTGTGTGTGTGTGAGTGTGTGTGTGTGTGTGAGTGTGTGTGTGTGTGTAGGGGTGGCACTGGGACAACAGCCATGTCACAGAACATGACCCTGAGGTGCAGCCATCAGACAGCCAATATGGTGAGTTAAATACCGCTGCTGCATCAGAGCGGAAGGGCTCCAACTGCCTCCAATCAAACAGGTTTCTGTTCACCTAATGAGCTTAATTAATGAGGCTTAGTTTACTCTTCTTTGCTCCGAAAGAGGGAACAATGTGCTGCGTCTCCAGAAGAATACAATATCGCTCTAACTCAGGTATACGGATGCTTTTCAGCAAGGGGTCTTCAGCTTTTTTTATGATGTTTCTGATACTTTCGGTAAAGCAGAGTGCCGACATTATTCATGGCTGAAAAACTACTAGATTTAAAATCAGTTAATTCAGATTTACAGCTTATATTCTTCTAAGCAGATGCTAAATTAGGTTGTAAAGGTGCTCTATTGGGTAAAGATGCAAGTATCTGTCCTGACCAATTTGGTGCCCTATAGGCAAGATTTTAGCTGGTGCCCCCTACTTTTGTGTGCTCGCAAAGCGCACCCTGCTGGGTTCTTAAACAGTGTTATTTCTATGCATACATGGTTGACATAGCCTCTTAACCTCCTTATATATTGACCTCGATTGTGAGACACTCCTTTTTTGAAAAACAATTTTTGAAGATGAAATCTTGTTTGTGTGAAAACAAAAGAACTAAATCTGACCAGAATGCTCAAAATTGTTGAAGTATCAGTCTGTGAAAATAGGTAATTAGAAAGACGACACACCCAAAAGTGTGGTATTGACGTCGCTCTCTCTGAAGCTACGATGTCTGTGTGTTTCCTACTGAGATGAACTCACACCAGCAACGGGTCTGATCGTTCCTTCTCTTCCCGGCTGATTAAAAGACCAGGAGTCGCTGGATAAAACACATCAGGTAACGTTTCATTTGTGCTTGGTCATAGCTAAGTTAGCTAGCTCGCTAGTGTTGGTGACGTATGTTGTGCGAGACGAGAGATGTAGTTCACTGAGCGGTTTCACACAAAACTAAATGATACTACGACAAACTGAGACTTTCAAAAATTATCTTTTAAATTGATAATTATCATGTGTGTGATTAATGGCGCAATTCAAACAAGATCAAAAAATGGTTTGTCTCTCGCCGTTGATATTTTTTCCGAAATAAGATCCACCGGAAGGGGCGGGACTTCGCCTCTCTATAGGCAAGATATCTACCCCCAAGACCAACCCCCCCAAAACAATTTAATCCCACTTCAGCATGATAGAGAACGAACCCACCAACTGCTACGCGGAAATATTACAATATTATTGTAACTTTCTGATTTATTAATTTAATATTGGGCATGTTAGCAGCATCAGAAATTTTAAATATCCACAAAGGCTTCCACCAGCAGACAATCATTCCCTTAGCTACTGTTGTGAATATAAATAATAAACTTTTTCAGTGGCAGATTAAGCAGAGAAGTGTCATTGTTAGAAAGTGTTTCATGTCCCTGATGAGCTCTGAGAGGAGACACAGGCTCACCTGTGCTGTTTAGAGGCACAAGGCACAGGTGAGCTCAATCTGCACATAATCAGTGCTCCTATAAGGGAGGAGGAAGAACATTACTCTGTTTGCCCTGCTACCGGCCAGACCTGTTCCCCTGCCTTCATCCAGTGCATCTAAAATGCACTATTTGATGATACCGAAGGGGAAGTTCATCTAAAATAAAGTCCTGTTTTGGTGGAATTAGCAGGCTCTCTGGTCCCTAACTCTGGTTAGCTCCAGCCCTCGCTGATTAGGTCATCTGAACAGTCATGAAGCAGTAAAACTGACTGTGAGCATGTGGTGGTTTTGCAAAGACTGTTGTTGCAAATGTCCCAACTTGCTTCCATAAGAGGTGGACTGTAACATTACAGAAGGGTTTGTTCATATATCATTCATAGGCTGATTTATACAACATTTTATTCCTAAAAACATGGTGAAAATGTTTTTTATGGCTGTTGACAGTATTTTCTAATTTATGAAGTGATAAATAGAGATATCTAAAATTCCCTCTGTAAACCTTTGACTCTAATATGAGAAACAAAATGAAACAAGAATTTTGAACCTACTTTTATCCAGTGTTCAGATGTCTGTTATGGAAATTTATGCAAATTAGCCCAGATTTAATAAGATAATGCCTCATTTGCATATTTAAACATACAATTTCATAAAACTTGTAATGCAAAAAATAATTTCCTTAATGTAGGTAATCAACTGGGGAAGTTTTAAGATAAGAAGTGGACTTTAAAAATACTATATTATATTTATAGTTTGATATAAATGCAGCAAACCCCATTCACATAATTTGACAAAATCATCTTATCTCATGGTCTACTTACTAGCTTTAACCAAAGCTTTCATGGTCCTCTTCAGTAGACCATCCCCACTAGATGGATGGATGGATAGATACTAATTCAAGGTCACGAAAGAGTAAATGTCATCTAACGTGTTTCTGTCTTGATTCAGGATGACAGGAGTCTGTGCGTCGCATTATTCTGAAATTCTTTCTGGGACTCAAATATGAGCTATCAGATTCCCTCAGATGAAATTGTCTCTGAGTGGGAATACTGAGTCAAAATGGGGATTTTATTTCAGCGACTGCCTGAGGGGAAACTACATCAAACCAAACAGAAATCACATTGGAGTCTGAGATGACAAATGGAGACCTTGAATAACTGCATTACTGCTATTATATTTGGAAATGGGATCAAATTAATTTCACCGCACTGCAATGTTTCAGTTTCTTACAGATTGTGCATCTAGCCGCAGATATGCGTTTTGATATAGATCATTTACAATTTCATTAGGAAAACATTTGTTGGCATCTACAGCCTTCTACATTGTCTGTGTTATATGCCTGCACAGCGGCACTGAAGCTAAACTGGAAGCAGAGACAGGGGAGATTTGGTGGAACTGCCTTAAAGATCCTCTCCAGACATGTTTCGAGACACATAGAATTACTCTACTTGGAATAATAATTTGTGTCTGATATGGTTTTTCGACAAAAAATGGACCTGTCCCAGAAGATCTAAGGGCCTTTCTCAAACCGCCCCCTACACCCTCTCCCTTCCTACTTCAACTCCGTTTGCGCGTTTACGTGGAGTGTCCGCCATATTAAGTGCCGTCCCAAACCAATCAGCAGGGAGTGGAAGCCCTCCAACAGAAAGCCTACATCGATGCTGACTTACTGGCCAAATCATAACATGACAAACTGCAGCCCAACAAGCAACAACAGCTGTCAGTGTGTCAGTGTGCTGACTTGACTATGACTTGTCCCAAAACTGCATGTGATTATCATAAAGTGGGCTTGTCTGTAAAGGGGAGACTCGTGGGTACCCATAGAACCCATTTACATTTACATATCTGGATGTCAGAGGTCAAGGGATCCCTTTGAAAATGGCCATGACAGTTTTTCCTCGCTAAAATTTAGCATAACTCTGGCGCATAAAAAGCTAGTATGAAATGGTTGGTATATGGGCTATTTATGTTTTCTAGTTTCATATGATGCAAGTATCTTCACTCTAGCTTTAAAACTGAGCCCATTACAACCTAAAAATCCCAAGTTGTGTTAATGCGTTAAAGAAATTAGACAGCCCTAGTTTTTATCGAATGAAATCTTTTGCTTCAATCCATATTTGTTGGCGTTTAGCCTTTCAAAAACAACATTTTTCACTGCAGAAAACTGCCCGCTTCTCCAATTTGCCGAATCTGCTATTTAAATAGCAATGCGTCAAGTGCAGTCGCACCTGGCTTTTAGAGGGACACTGACACAACTGATTGGTTTAATTCATGTTTACATTCAGATAATGCGCTGTGAAAAGCTTTGTTTAAACTCGGGGGCCTCCGTAGATGGCGCGCGTGCACTACAAGCATGCACAGAGGCGTTTATTCATCGCGTTGTTTTTGGAATATGCTCCGCAATGCCAGGGGGTGTAGAAATACAAGTAGTAGTTACAAAAATTGAGAGGTGCACGAGAGAGCACCGCAACAACTTGCGGAGCCTTCGCGCACCATGCAAAAGCCGTGACGATGTAGTTTTCTGGCAAGCGCACCTCACGCCAGCTTCACTACGGCGACAATAAACCAAGCTTCACTAGCAAAAGTGGTGTTGGACACACCCTAAATGCACTTTAGACCATGCGCTAAAGACTGTTTAAGTAGGGCCCTAAGACTTTTGAGAGTTAAGTATGTTTTACTGAGACTACTTCTGTACTTTTAGTTATTGCTACTTTACTTAGGTAGAAGTTCTGACTACATCTTCCACCACTGCAATAAGCACAACACATCATGAACTGGAGGGGAACTTTAACATATAGCAGCAACTGTGTCACATACACTATACTGACAGCTTCTAAATTTTCACAGGGTAACATATGTTGGCCTTTCATGCATTTATGTGGAAAAATCTTCTACAAAGGGAGAACTTCTGCTTCAACAGGCTTCAATTCATCTGAAATAAAGCACCATATTTCTGTCATTGCTGTGTTTTGTAAATGTCAATTTCCCTTTAATGTTTTCTGGTGCACAGCAGTCGCAAAAATCTCCCGAGCCGAGTGGAAATTCAGCACGAACTGGATCAAAATGAAACGGCACAGCCTGCGCGCCTGATCCCTCCATATGTTTCCATATAGATATCAAGCCATCGATTAGGGGAGTGCTGTCATCTAGTTGGCAGCGACTAGGCTGCTGGCTTTGGCACCCAGTCAACAACTAATTCACATGCTAATGTCTTCCAGATCAGGTCTCGCCCCCAAACTGGTTCCCCTTATTGACTTGATTCCCTGATTGGACAGATGGCCACCTTTCAATATCACAGACGTCTGTTTGTGTTTAGGCTCGGGGTACGGGGTTGTCAAGAGGGGGGGGGGTGGGATTCCCAAGCTTATGAATAAACAACAACAATCATCTAGATAAACAATAACATTATCTGGCGTCTGAACCTTGACAACGATCCATTATGGCCATTACTGTCACATCATGTGCTACAGTTGGCTTTTAATTGCTCTTATTCGCTATTGAGAACGGTGGAGGGGGGGGGGGGGGGGACTCCGACACTGTATCAGTCGACGCTCTTAATTGATTTGTCCTCGTGCTTGCCAAGACCGCAGTCAATACAGTCGAGTGCTCTGAAACCTATCAAAGCGGAGCGAGGAGTGAAGGCACGAGCAGCGAGGACAAAACAGCTGCAGCTTGTGGAGAGAAAGGAGGGTAAAAAGAAAACAGCATTTCTGTTTCTCCCGACCCTCCTTCCTCCTCCTCCTCCTCCTCCACACATCTCTCCCTCACCTCTTGCTCTGCTCTTTCTCTCTCTCTCTCTCTCTCTCTCCGCTCTCTCCATTTTGTGCCTGGCAGCAATCTTTCTCAGGAGACTTTCTCTGCAGTTGTGTGAGGAGAATGTCAGGCCTGTGTAGTTAGGAGTGTGTGTGTTTCTATCTGTGTGAGTGCCTCTAACAGAAACGTCCCCTGGATGTGCTCATTAACAAAACACAAGTGCGTATGGCTCCCCAGAACAAGGCATTCTGGGTACCGCCACTGCATATCTCAGCTTTGTGAGTTCGTAAGCAACTAATGAACAGATTCAGGCAAGAATACCGGGCACTACACACACACACGCGCACTCTAATAACGCCTTTAAATGACCTTTCATACATAACAGACACAAAAGAAAAGTAATGAGTTGTTCAACATTCTGCAAACTTAATATTCAGATTTTGTGGTCTGAAGCTCTGTGTTCCGGAGAGGAAAATAGAAAAATTGTCTCTAAAGGTTTTTTAAGTGCATATTCAGTATTTTAATTTTAAACACGGAGCGGTTTCCTGGTGGGCTGCAAAGAGGCTCTGGGTTTGCGTGTAGGGAGTTATTTTGTCTCGCAGCAATTTGTGTGACTTTCAATGAAAAAGTTCAAATTGTTCAAATTTTCTCACATGAAAAGTCTTTCATTAAAATACATAATTTTTGCAGTTGGCAAAACAATCTCTCCTCAAGGTCCATTTATCTGTTAGCTGTCAATCATTCACACAATCGTCCTCGGCAGACGGAGTTTCCGCAGTGTTTAAATAACATTTTTGTATGTTCATTACATCACTATGACATCACTGTTTACGGCCTTTTTGGTTTTGTATATATATATTTTTTGTATGAAGTTTTTTTTTTTATCAAGATTAGAATAAGGTTTTAGTCATAGTGTCATCAACTTTAAAGGGGTATTATGCAACTTACTCACATTGCACAGCAGCTGGATTCTCACAATGTCACGAGATCACGTGAGAATTGCGGGATGTCACAAGAAAATCCATCTCGTCAGGCTTCAAGTAATGCGTTTGTGTCCAGCAAGCCAGAGCACGGACCAATCAGCATCCTGGGAGGAGCTACTGGCAGCTACAGCTGTGGTCTAGGTGTGGAGAAGTACCTCATCCCCACTTCAAAACACCCAAACTATCCCTTTAAATACCATCAGGTAGTAGTGCATCATTGGGACAATTCCAGTGTTATGGTCTCCTATTTACCATACTCACACGGTAAGCACAAACTTTGCATTCTTGAGGCAATTTGCATTTCTACTTGGGAAATCTTCAAACCTCAATGATCACTGATGATACATAGCAACATGTGTGCATTAGGGGTGTTAAATGAAATGGAATTACCCATTTACTGTAAATATAATTTATAGTATTTTGTTGCCTTGAATCCAGAATGATATATTTTTTAGTTTCTCAATCAAGTTTAATGTATTCTTGGTTTAATATCACTCTACAGCCATAATCTGTTAATGTTTTGTATCTTCTAAGTTCGGCTGTCTTTAAACACTAAAATGGTCCTGTGGTCCACTACAGTGGACATGCTGTAAAATAAAAAATTTAAATAAAATTTAAAAAGTCTAAATTGTATGATTTTCTTTTAACCCTACATAGGAAGAAAATCACATAAAAAAAAGAAATTGGAAGAAACTTTTTTTACTCGGTTCCCAGGAGGATATCAGAAGTGGAGAGTATTTCTTCATTGAAAGAAGAGCAAAGAACGACACCAAAGGTTTTTCTCGATGGAAAAGATGTTTTCGCTTTTTTTCCCGACTGGCTTTGGCAAGAGTTTGATTGACAGACAGTTCATCCAATCAACTGCCAAGTATTTTTTGACAGTTTCCAATGACGTCTTCTAAGATGGTTCGATGTAACAAACCATCTGGCGGGTCAGGTTAGAAACTTGAACTTCCTTAAAGTTAGGGGGACTTGCTAGAGGCCGTATTTTTTTTATTCAGTGTTGTAAATTAAAAAAAACAAGAAATTCCCATCACCAAGAAAAAAACCAATCCCCTCCTCTGCATAGGACATAAAGGAGGATTTAGGATAATAAATGTATTTTAAAAAGAGAAAGAGGATGAAAAGATGCTCACATTGATGGATCAAGAAAAAAAGTAAAGTCTTTCGCAGCCTCTCCTCCAGCTTCCCATGAGCCAACAGTGGTAGACGTGGCTGCGTGTATCTTAGCAACTGATAGTTCATGAACCATAACATCGCTAGAGATAGATTTAAAAAAATAATGGTCAAAATGGAAGCAGAAGAGACATTTTTAGTCCATAATATGGGTCAAGCTGCAAAAATGACCTACATTTCCCATAATGCAACTCAATAACATTTTCATTAAACTCACCGACATCATCGGGATTATTTTGTCAGACTCCAGTAGTGCTTCTCATGACGTGTAATCTTAGTGAGAAAAACTACCCAGGTTGCATCTAATTAGTACACAAAACTTTTCATTCATATATACTAATATTAAAATCAGACATTTCTTTTTACTCATTACCTGTATAAACACAGTCTGGTATGTTGTGCAAGGTGCAGTAAATCAAATATATGTCCCGGCATTCAATTTTAGCATCTATAGTGTGAAGAAATGTATTTGAAAGCTGAGTATAGGCACTCATAAATATGCATTTTCACGTACAAAAGGAAACAATTTACAGCCAATCATATTGCAACTGTTCAAAACTAATCAGCGCATGGCCACAAATGGAAAGAAAAAAAAAAAAACGCAGTAATCTCACATGCAATAAAGCGCTGTGTGTGAAATGAGCAGAACAGGTGCATAGGTGAACCAAGATAAATATAGCCTGGCTTGATGAAATAATTTCTCTGTCCTGGATAATAACTCATTATGTTAATCACGAGCCCTATTAATCATTTTCTCATTTGAACTGTCAGGACTGTGATTGTCATACGAGGAGATTGTGTGAAGTACAGCGAAAAGATTCGCCTTTTGCAATTCATCAAAGTCACATGGGCAAAAAAAAATAAAAACGCCGAAGCTGCTGCGATGTGTTTCACCGTGGAGAAACTCCTCATATCTTCAGAAGTAAAAAAGAGCGATGATAACCCACTACGGCTGTTAGATCCTGATGGCGCTGTAACACAACAGCACAACAGGAAACATATTAGCAATAGCCAGGAGAGTGTGTGTCTCTGCATACTGTATGTGCTTTCCTGTGCATGTGTGTGTGTGTGTGTATGAGTGAGTGTGTGGCACCAGGCTCATATATTGTGATTGTCTCATTGTGCAGAATGCCCTACTGGGGTGGCCAGCTGTTCCTGTGCCCATAAAAAGGAGGCAGGGATGTCTGGTGGGATGAAGGAGGCTGCAGAGACACAGAGAGAGCCACACACACTCGCTTAAGAGAAGCAGATGTACGACACACACACACAAAATATACACATAAATAGCAGCGCAACACACACACATACTCTTGCACAAACTCCCACAAAAGACGCAAAATACAGACAACTACAAAGTCACACACACACAAAAACTCATGCAAAGACACACCCACAGTCATATACCTGGATGTACGTGTGTTATAGCACTACACATCCAGATACAAACACAAAGACACACACACACACACACACACACACACACACACACCAGCAGCAGCAGCAGCAGCAGGCGAGGTGGTGGAGGCGTTATCGGTCCATATCTGTGCTTGGAGCCACAGCAGTCTCCAAGGCTGCTATCAGCTCCCCCATTATCTCTGTCTGAGAGTGTGGAGGAGGAGGAGGAGGACAACGATGAAGCCTGCCCCCACCACCCCCCATCAACCAGCTCCCCTCATAGCTCCCGTACGCACACACACACATATTAACACACACTCACCAACCAACTCGTTAAGAGGGCGGAAATGAAATGTCTGTCCCCTGAGTCGCCCCGGTATAGCAGAGCTTTTGCTGCCACAAGTTTGGCGACGACAACAGGCATCCACTAATAAATCCGCAGGCAGAGAGAGGGGAAGGAGATGGAAAGAAAAAAAAAAAAAAAAATGGCAAGAACAGGAGTGAAAGAATAAGAGATGCGATGAGAGAGCGATAGAGGGGATGGTAGGGGGGGAGGAAAGAGAGGGAGCAGCCTGCTGCAGCCGCCCCTACCTCAGGTCTCATTAACTTAATGGTCTCTGTGGATGTTGAAGGGCTGAGCAAGGATGGAGGGCAAGGGGGGAGGAGAGGAGAGGAGAGGAGAGGAGAGGAGAGGAGAGGAGAGGAGAGGAGAGGAGAGGAGAGGAGAGGAGATACTTTACAATGAAAGAGGTATGCAAGCAAAAGTGATGTTTCATAGATTGGGTTGTCAAAGTGAACACGAAATTTGTTTAAAAGCCACTAATTTCTTTAACTTTAACTCAGTTTTAAAACTAGAGTGAAGACACTGAAGACACATCATATGAAACTAGGAAACCTAATGAATCCATCAGTACCAACCATGTCATACTAGCTTGTTGTGAAGGAGGCTAAATAACGCTCCAAACTTACGCTAGATTAGATCTTCAAAATAAAAGCATTTACATCAATTCTCTACTAATATTGGCAACACAGATGGTCGCTTGTGTGCTAAAAAGTTAAATCTAGACTCGAGCTGTCAATGTTAAATGTTAAAATCTTTAATCGCGATTAATCGCATGACTGTCCATATAGTTAATCGCGATTAATTGCAAATTAATCCTCACATTTTTTATCTGTTTAAAATGTACCTTAAAGGGTGATGTGTCAATATATGTATGTATGTATATATTCATTATTGGAAATCAATTAACAACACAAAACAATGACTATGACTTGCCCCAGACTGCATGTGATTATCATAAAGTGGGCATGTCTGTAAAGGGGAGACTCGTGGGTACCCATAGAACCCATTTTCATTCACATATCTTGAGGTCAGAGGTCAAGGGACCCCTTTGAATATGGCCATGCCAGTTTTTCCTCGCCAAAATTAAGCGCAAGTTTGGAGCGTTATTTAATCTCCTTTGCGGCAAGCTAGTATGACATGGTTGGTACCAATGGATTCATTAGGTTTTCATATGATTACTATTAAGTAGTTTCATATGATACCAGTATCTGAAAAACTGAGCCGCTGCATCCTCCGAAAGATCGAATTGCGCCCTAGTTTTTTTTCCATATGAAGTTTATTATATAAATCACATTGTGTATCTATCTCCTCTGTGCAGATGAAACACTTTCCATCAGTGTGCCACAGCAGCACTCATGGTTGCTTTGTGATGGTGACATGGCCGTCAGTGTTGACAGGGTATCAGCTGCTATCGTCTGGACTGTCCCGCCACTGGCGCCGCACTCAGAGGGGATCCTGCGCCACCAGAGGACGGACACGGAGACACTCAGACGGACACATGAGACGGCTCAAAGAGAAGCGCTGTAGATGTAGAACAGGTAGAGAGGCCTCCTTCTGGTACAGCGCTGTTGAATCTAGCCATTATTGTGTGTGTGTGTGTGTGTACGAGGGATGGTAATCAGACTTGCAAAGACAAACAAGACGGCCATCAGCAAGTTCACTGAAAACGCTGCTCTCGCCGTGGCAACACATCAGCTTTCTGCATGTCACCCGCTGTATTCAAAATGTAATTCCATGACGCTATTAATCAGAGGTGTCAAGTAAGTGTAGCGTGTAAAACAACCATTCAGTAATGTGAACTGGAATGGAAAGATCACTCCTCATTTTCTAACTCTCTGCTCTGGTCTGAAAACGCCAACAGCTGCTGATTTGCAGCATGACAGGGCACAGGCCACTGAAAGAGACGGAGACAGACGCGCTGAAGAACAAGACAGATGACAGACCTCAAACTATTCTACATACAACAGACTGCCACGTGGTGCAGAGATGAAAGGAGAGGGAGGGAGCTGACGAGAACAGTATTTAGCGTAGTGGGACCGATGGGGGAGAAAAGTGACAACGCTGGACCCAATACGAGAAGCAGAAACACTATAATTCATGAAAAATGTACAGTGAAATAATTTGTCATCTCACCTTGATCACAGCTGCGTGGGTCGAGAGGAGGGGAGGCATCTTTAGAGAATTGCTTATCCACCATTACAGCAACTCACTACGTTCAAGTTTGCAATTTCACAGGCAAGGTTTTCTGTAAGTTAATGCGACACAAGCAAACAAATACACACATGCACGGCGACACACTCTTTCTGTCTCTCTCTCTGCCTCACACACACACACACACACACACAAATAGAGCCACACTGCAGGGACCATCTGACAAGGCCAAAGTGATGTTGGTTTCAGGGGACCGTGAGTCGGTCCCTCCACAGATGGGCCGGGGCCCTGCACCCTCTCCCTAATGCTCCATTCTGCAGCTGTGTGAGATTAGCTAGGTACCATCAATGCTAATTTGTGCTGATACAACCAAAACTTTTATTGAGATGAGGAAAAAAGGAGATAAAACACACACACACACACAGACACACCCCTGGTACATCGAAGATGTCTCCTTGAGTCTGCTGCAGTGGCTGCACTCAAGGTGTACCCTTTCATTGGAAAAGTAGAAATGTTAAAGTGCTTCAGATTGAGAACAGCAGTGTGTAACTAGTTCAAACAGAATCAGACCATATGAACCATGTGTGTGCCATACAATGACGAATTTGGGTTTGTTTTTATAAATTATTGTATAGTTTTGAATGAAGTGTTTCATTTTGCAAAAGATCTGAGGTGTTCTGCTACTTGGTTTTCAAAATCGTGCTAAAGCAATCGTAAAAACCTGTAACCACATGTCAGGCTCAGGCTATAAAACATTTGGTTAAGGTTAGGGGAAAAATCATGGTTTTGTTTAAATAATGAAAATGTCCCAGCTTGTGCTTTATGTCTTGACTTTTAACCAAGACCTTAACCTTCTTTAACAGAATTGTGGGTACCCATAGAACCCATTTTCATTCACATATCTTGAGGTCAGAGGTCAAGGGACCCCTTTGAAAATGGCCATGACAGTTTTCCTCGCTAAAATGTAACGTAAGTTTGGAGCGTCATTTAACCTGGTTTAGCATGGTTGGTACCAATGGGTTCCTTAGGTTTTATAGTTTCATATGATGCCAGTATCTTCAGTCTAGCTTTAAAACTGAGCCCACCTCTGAAAAGATCGATTGCATTAATGCATTAAAGAAATTTGTGGCGTTAAAACAAATTTGCGTTAACGCGTTAATATCACGCTAACTTTGACTGCCCTAATGCATACGTATGTATGATGAGTGCAAATCCTCTCACCACCTCTTACACATCACTCCATCCCATTTGCCAGTCAACATCGGTTGTTTACCGTCTAATAAAGCAATGTTCTTGAAAATATCTCCTAAAAGGTACAGAGACTGACTCGTGTTTTTTGTTATTGCGAAGAACAGAATGTCATTTATTACAATTTAATTTGTGTCATGGCAGAATTTTAGGGTTGCAACGCTACATACATGATACATTTATTCATTTTCTTTCCTGCACTGAAACACATCAGACCTGTAAACCTCATCAACTCACATAGTTTTTCTGTTTCTCTTTCTCTCTCTCTCACACACACCACATATGGCTAACCCTAATATGGTAACTCTGACTGAATACATTATTTATCATATGCATAATGTCTCCCAGCTAGCCTATTTTCCCCCCAGATAAGTAATATACAGTGTAATGTCATTGGCACGCGCACTGCAGTAGGAATAATGGGGAGGTTTGTTCACTTTATGAAATACTATTCATCACAACAGAGACAAACAAATTTGATTTCAGCTGTGGATTATTCACTGGCTGAGATTGATATTGTTTTCATGCAAAACCAATAAAGAGGCATCATGTGAAGGTTTTGATTACATTATCAGAGCTACAAATACAGTTGGTAATAACAGCGTACTAGTGCCGCATGACTGAATCATCGTACAGCATGGTACATTCCTGGGGGTTTTCAGTGTTGCAGAACCACAACAATAAGTATGACTGAATAGCCTGAAGCTGCCTTCTGACATGTAGTACGCAGTGTTACGGGGAACTACTTTGATAAAGGTGCTTGGTAAGCATCGATATCTACGTTAAATCAAAGGTTAGAGTGAGGCTGCTGTCTATAGGTGATAACAGCTTGGCTGAATATAACATTCAGTGCAAAACATGCTTTGTTAAAGTCTCCAAATTAACAAAATTTGCAGGACAGTGACTCTGGACAGCCCAGCCGCACAGCAGTTTGTGAAATAGTCACGAAATTTAATGAATTGATTCGTGTTCATACGCACAAATTTCACATTTTTTTCATGATGGTCTGCACAAAATGTAATGTAATATGTGATCCACGTAATTGTAAACCGGGAAGTATAAAGAGCAGTGAACGCCGCATAGGGAGGAGGTCGCTGTGGATGGTTGGGTCAAAACGGACTTTCGCCTAGGAGACCAGTGTTCGTGTCCCGTGTGAAACCACAAATCAAAGTTGATTTATTTGTCACGTAACTTCCGTACTTAGGTTGCAGCACTTCCAGTGTTATCTAAACCCAAACCGCGATCTTTTCCTAAACATATCTAAGTAGTTTTTGTCCCGTAACTTCTGTACTTAAGTTGCAGCACTTCCGGTGTTATTTAAACCCAAACCGCGACCCTTTCCTAAAGTTAACGAAGTAGTTTTATTTTGAAAAGACTGGAGCGGAAATTGACATGTACGTCACGTGTTGCTGGACATTCGTAGGAAAAAGCACTAGAAATACGTTGTTGAAAGTCGTGCTGAGCGTCACGATAAAAAAAAGGGAAATTCGTGTCTATGTATACGAATAAAACAGATTAAATTTCGGGACTATTTCACGAACTGCCGTGAGACTATTGCTCTGGACGAAGTTGATGTCATATTTTTAAGTATGACTCAGTACACATCATCAATTCCATTAAAGAAGAGAGCGAGTGAGAGAGAGTCGGCGTGTTGCGCTAATTCTTGTCTCATTTGTGGTCTGATCACGAGTAAATTCATCTAAACTGGGTTGAAAAACGATGCGATCTTGTTGCTATGGTGATGAATTATGTCTGACTATTAACCACAGCCCCATTCTCTGTTTGAGAAAGAACGTTAACCAAAAAACAGGAAGTAAAACTGGCTGAAGGGGGGGCTTTAAGAAGCAACAGGCCCAGGTGCTTCCAATTCCACTAACGAGCCACTCGCTCCAGCCAGGCACCTGCACAAAGAGCAGCTTTAATTAGACGACGCAACTCGCCACATGGTGAAAACACCTTTAAGTTATCTACAGAAAATCTAAGGAAAAAGGGCCACCGAGGTTATCTGGGTTATACAGACGACTAAAGTATCATAGATAATTTCCACTACAGTGTGATAATTACACATGGATTTCCACTTTAATTACATAACACATTTCTTGATGACGATGAAGGTTTCTGGTATTACGTAAGTGTCATAAATTTGTTATGTGCACATCAGAGTCCATTGACCCTTTTAGCCAATGGTAGCTCATTAGCTACAATATAAGTGTTAGTGTGGTTATGTGCCAGGATAGATAGTCAGGAATATAAATCTCACTGTAATACCTACATTTTTATGCATTTAGTAAATTGAACTGATTCCATCACTTCAGACAATTCGCTCGGACAACAACTCAGTGACGGTACAATAGACCATATTATCCACTCAGCCTCATTCATTTCTGAGTAGTAAGTGTGACTCTCTCTCTTACTCAGATCTGGTGCCAAGTGGGCATCACAGAGGCATCGTGTGTTTGTCTAATGACAACCTGCTGCCTGGCACAGTTACATACGGACGCTACAGAGAAACCTGATTAAACACTCAGCCACACTCTGCACTGCTGCCCTTTCATGCATTTGTGTGTGTAAGCACTGGAGTGCATAGGTAAGGCAAGGCAAGGCAGGGTGAGAGAAGTGTGTGTATGTCCAACGTTTCTTCATACAGTTCGTATGATATCTTATGAAAAGTTATTCCTCATTTTTCGTGTGTTTTCCTACAAAAATGTCCAGCAACACGATACACACATGTCAATTTCTGCTCATTATATGCTTACCGTTTTTTCAAAATAAACTTCCGTCTTAACAGGAAACTACTTGGTTAGGTTTAGGAAAAGATCATGATTTGGGTTAAAATAACTCGTAACTTAAGTATGGAAGTTTTGTGACAAATAAATCAACCTTTGACTTCTGGTTTCACACTGGGTACGAACACCGGTCTCCTGGGTGATAGTCCTGTGTTTTTTGACCCACCCATCTACTCCGACCGCCTCCCTATGCGGCATTTCTCACTCTTTATACTTCCTGGTTCAAGATTATGTGGATACATACGAATTGATTTCATGGGATTTATAGGGCTGTCAAAGTTAACGCCTTTAAACGCAAATTCGTTTTAATGCCACTAATTTCTTTAACGCATTAATGCAACTTGCAATTTTTAGGTTGTAGCGGGCTCAGTTTTAAAGCTAGAGTGAAGATACTGGTATCATATGAAACTAGAAAACCTAAAGAATCCATTGGTCCCAACCATGTCATACTAGCTTGTCAGGAAGGAAGTGCTAAATTTTCAAGTTCAGTTTTCATTTCAAACTAACGCAAAATTTTGGCGAGGAAAAACTGGCATGGCCGTTTTCGAAGAGGTCCGTTGACCGCGATTGATTTGATGTGTGATTAATTTGTGATTAATCGTGTATAACTATGGACAATCATGCGATTAATCGCAATTAGATATTTTAATTGATTGACAGCCCTAATATACAAATTACAGTGCATTATGTAGGTATAGTTACGAACGGTGTATGAGAACAGCCTGGTATGTCACCATTTCGTCTCTGGAATATTGCTATTGAACATAAAAACACACAAAAAAAATCCTTGTATTCTTTTATTGTTTAGTTTTTATAGCTCCATCATTGGAGCTACATGTTATTACCGAGGTCGTTCTGCATTGAATTTCTCCTCTTGTCTCTCCAACTGTGTTGTCTTTGTGACTGTAATGTTTTTTCCTTAGATTTTCTATGTATCTATACGGCCTCATTCACTTTGTGTAATCTAAAAAGATCATCTTTGTTTGTTCAGCCATCACGGCTCATTACGGGAATTACTGTATCTCCTTTTCCTGTAATTTTCCTGTTTATTTTCAAACGAATTACTGTTGTGCTGCTGCAAACATAAAAAGACATCACGTCAAACACGCCAGCTCACTGGGTGTTGAGAAGAGTGAATGTTGCCTTCAGATTGTAATAAAACGGTCAGTTTTTACATGAAGATGATACATTATTATGTTAAAGATTTCTAGAAAGAAGGTCGAAGCGATTCATCCAAATCATCTGAATCTTTCAGCCGAGTGAAAGAATGAGCTTGTGTCAGAAAGATATCCGAGCCGGTCGCAAGAGAAATAACAAGACATATTAAAAATGTACCATCTTGTGAGCTTTGTTTTTCCATTTCCCAGCTCTATAAAGATTTAAATGAATCTGTTTTCAGAAGTAAGGCTGCAAACAAGGAACAAGGGCTGACACATTTAGATGCCTCTCTCTCTCTTTCTGCCTTCATCTCTCATAAACAATCTTTCCTCTCTCCGTCTCTCCCTCCCTCGCTCTCACATTTTACCGTCGTGTCAATTACTGTCCCAGTGGTTCTCCTCCTCAGTCTGACACATCCACAGAGTGTGTGAGCATTCATCAGAGCTGTTTAACCCTCGCAACGCCCCGAGCTGGAAAACAGCCAGGGAACGTCACGGAGGCAGCCAGTTGTCAGCGACTATCACCCCCCCTCCACCCTCAAACCCCCCGTCACCGACGAGCACATCAGACAGGGAGCAGGCCTTGTTGATGAGAAGAAATTCACTAATTGTTTGATTATACAGATCTTCATGATAATGAATCGCTACTCCACGGTTCGGGAACATGGTGTGCAACCCGAATTACCACCCCAACACTCAAGCTGTGAAAGTTGATTACTCATTAGCGGGTGACTGAGTGGCACAAACAACCCTGGCACCCCCTTTAAATTCCCCTCCTGTGATTTTTACTGTATGTACTTGTAATTGCTGTACAGTACATTGTGGCACAGGAGACTGCCCTGCACCACCGATTAAAATCCAAACCATACTCAGGAAGCAGCACATTTTCACCTTTTTACACCAGCTATTAAATCTACATTCAACAACATTACCTTATGTCTGTCTGAGGCAGGACACATCTGCAAAATGTTACTGAAATACAGACTAAAATCTGCAGCCAGAATGACCCAACTCACAGTGTTCACTGACATTGTGTGGCTCCTCCTGTCCGCATGTCCAACATGATCTCATCCATACTCGTCATATTTTGTCACTATAATTATGCCTTTTGTGTAGTATCTTGATACTGAAGGTGGTTAACGTTGTGAAACAGTCATGGTTAACATTGTAACACGTGGTTAACGTTGTGAAACCGTGGCGGTTGCGTTTAGGCAACAAAACTACTGAGTTACAGTTAGAAAAAACATCATGGTTTGGCCGAAAATAAGTATGCTTGTAACATAACGTAAGCTACAGATGTAGCATCATGTGTGGCTTGACGTCGTCAGTAAAAATCACTCAACTTTTGGTGTTTGGACACAAACGCCGGTCCCCTAAATCAAAGTCCTGTGTTTGTCCCATCCACCACCCCTCCCTCCCACTCTTAGCTGACTTAAATACTACATCCATTGCTCTGGGTCTAATAACGACGCAGATGGGTTTACATTGGAGTTAGTTGAAAGCCCGGTGCGTCTCATACAGACACTAAAGGTTTGATACGGTATGAAGATACCAAGGGCCACTGCCCAAGCGTCCGTATTTCGTACCTGGGATCATACATGCCAACCCTCCCGATTTTCCCGGGAGACTCCCGTTTTTCGTAGTTTTTCGTTTTTCAATTCTCATTTCTCATTTCTCCCGATTTATGGCAAATTTTCACACTTTTTTTCTTTTTCATTATCTTAGCCTGTTTCTGGAACAGAAACAGGCTAAGATAATGAATAATGAATCAAATCTTGAGACACCCAAATTGTCCAATAGCAGGACAGACCAGAGGAGCACGTCTTAATAGGGAAAAACACACATAAAAGAGTCGAAATGGATCACAAAGCCCATTCTACAACATGACTAATTGACCTTAATTCTAATGCATATCAAACATTTTCAATGGCACAATGTACTTCTGAAATGAGAATTAAATAAAAAAAACTGTAAATAATACAACATGGCTCTTACAGAGTAGATCTGCATTTTAACTGAATCCCAACCACTCTTGTTTACGCTTTGACTGACACACGTCTCTGCTTATGTTCCTGAATGATTCATCCAGTCCGATTCAGCAACATGAGCTACTGATCCACACAGTATCAGCTGCAGTGCTCAATGACCTGCATCAATCCAACAATATGACTCTGTGATTGATTAGGCCCATTTCTGGAGAAAAGCCAGCTAGCAGTGAGAGGGCTGCCAAGGAAGGCAGACGACAACTGTCTTAGCCCTGAAAATGTGTGTTTACAAGTTAACTGGCCTGTTGCTAACTGTATGAAGCAGACACTGACACATTCTGATTGATTTCCTTATATAGTGCAATTTGACTTGTTCACTTTAACAACAATGCTTGATGTGAGTCAACATCAGTCTGTTGATATTAGTGAATTCATTTAATTGTTTTGATTTGATGATGACATGCATATGCTCATACACCAGCTATGTAAAAAAATAATGATCACAATGGTAATCAAAGCAAACATTTGAGGCTCCAATATTGTGGGTTTATCATATAAATTGGTTGGAGGGAGAAGCTTCAGCGCCAAAAATGGACAGCTGGATAAGAAGAGCAGTGTGTGTGTGTGTGTGCGTGTGTGTGCGTGTGCGTGCGTGCGTGCGTGCGTGCGTGCGTGCGTGCGTGCGTGCGCGCGTGCGTGTGAGCCCACACAATGAATATGTCTGTAATTGCATGTACAGTATAACCAGGAGTGGGTGGCTGGGCAACTGCGTGCATGTATGTTTGTGAGTACGTGTGTGTGTGTGTGTGTGTGTGTGTGCGTGTGTGTGTGTGTGTGTGTGTGTGTGTGTGTGTGTGTGTGTGTGTGTGTGTGTGTGTGTGTGTGTGTGTGTGTGTGCGTGACTGCCGCAACAAGACAAAAGTTAATGAGGTTTGAAGGCTGCTGTGGCAGCGGCGGCCTTGTCTTTGTCTCCGTCCTCTGCCACCCTGCTTTCTGCCCAGGCCTTTATTAAAAGGATAATACAGCGAGGGTCTTTAAGTGTGCAGCTGCAGAGAGAAAGACGAGGGCGAGAGAGAGAGAGAGAGAGAGAGAGAGAGAGAGAGAGAGAGAGAGAGAGAGAGAGAGAGAGAGAGAGAGATAGAGAGAGAGTTTGGGGTGGTGAGCAAAAAAGGAGAGTCAGGGAGAGTGAAGGAGGGAGAAGACAGCAGAGGAAAAGAGAGATGGGATCAATTAATGTTGCTAGGAGGAGTAGAAGAGAGAGGATCTAAACTAGATAGATAGATAGATAGATAGATAGAACTGGGAGGCAATTAGCTTAGCTTAGCAGGGGAAAACAGGTAGCCTGGCTCTGTTCAAGTTTAAAAAAACAAAAAAACACCTTGTTTACATTTTTGTTGTATTAGTTGAAATTCTCATTATATCCTGACAATCAATCAATAAATCAAATGCTCTGACAAAAAAAGACCACCTGGACGACAATGTTTAAGCTGCGTTCGCCACAGCCTGCAGCGCCCAAAGTTGGGCTTTGCTCGATGCAGCGAAAAGCCGCGAAAAGGACCTTCAGTGAGTGAGAGAAGGAGAGAGAAATAGAGAGAGCTAAGAGAAAGAAATACTCAAGCAGGAGCAAAAATAAATAAAAACCGATGAATATTAGTTTATGCCAGAGATTCACACGCCAGAGGGGCGACTTATTCAGTTTTCTTTCATGGGAGTTAAAGGTTAAATCAAAAGTTTAACATAAAAATGCTGTTACTTATTATTATTTTCATATTTTCACTCTTTTAAAATCACCAGAATGCAGGAAACAAAGACTCTGAAACTCAAATTTGTAATACCTGTCTACCTGTCTACCCGCACTTTGTCCGTGCATTCATTGTGCGTCGCCAGAGTCTTCCACAAGCTGCTAGCTTGACAGCTGTGAGTACTAACAATATCCATGTTCATTGTTTACGTTCATAATGATAATTTGGGGGGGAGTGGCTTTGGAGGGAGGCCTGAAGGGACGGACTGTCAGTGTTGCCGACTTGGCGACTTTCTCTCTAGATTTAGAGACTTTTAGTGCTGCTAGCTACTTTCATTGGTAAAGAGATGGCAACACTGGGCTGGGTTTTTAGGTTGGATCAATTTAATATCTAGCATACTCTTGCTAGTTTATTAAGATTACCATCCCAGAGCGCCCTGGTAGCTCAGAGCAGGCGCCCTATGTACCAAGGCTGAGTCCCTACCGCAGCGGCCCGGGGTTCAAATCCGACCTGCAGCCCTTTGCTGTCATCCTCTCTCTCCCCCCTTTCATAACTCTCACTGTTGCTATCAATAAAGGCAAAAAGCCCCAAAAAATAACTTAAAAAAAAACAAACGATTACAAGATTTAACAAATATAAATTTAAAAATTACCCAAAAATAGTTTTAGAAGGACTGGTGCTGTACCTAGTTGTTGATGACCAACAGTATCTAAACAGTACTAAACTGTACAACGTCTTCCCCAGCAGTCTGACTCATCTAACTCTCAGAAAGAAAGCAAATAATCCTTTAACAATAGCTTCCTTCTAAATTTCTGAAATATAACAAACAATTGTTACTTTCTGA
The DNA here is from genome assembly GCA_916701645.2 of Sebastolobus alascanus. Taxonomy (NCBI): domain Eukaryota; kingdom Metazoa; phylum Chordata; class Actinopteri; order Perciformes; family Sebastidae; genus Sebastolobus; species Sebastolobus alascanus. Next base: position 4,646,871 of record CAKAOJ020000101.1, on the reverse strand, counting down.
CTGACCAACGTACAACACACAGCAACAGCACACTTCCTCCCCTGTGGATCAATCAGTCTGCTGAGGCGAGCAGACATTTTTGTTATACCCTGCTTTGTGCCGGCCAATTAGTAACCTGTTAATTGGCGCAGGTGCACATGTCTGAATCCAGGGGCATCGTTATTTATTAATGGATCTCTGCAGACCTCCCGTTGGCTGAAATTAGCCCTCCTTTTCGGCCAATGGCAGGTCTCAGGTGTGGGTGTTGTGGCCGAGACGCGTGCCTGTTAGTGTTGGTGAGTACATTGTAATTAGTCTGTGGCTGTAATAAGTCTCTCCCTGCGTCTGCTTGGCCTCTCCCACCAGCTGCCTCTCTCCTTCGCCCCCCTGCTTTGTCCATCTTTCTCACCTCTCCTCTCTCCGTCTGCCTGTTTGTCGGTTGAAACATTATACGCTCTCCACTCCATTCTTCAGATCTGCATCTGTTTTCTTGTTTGGGTTTTGTTTCTCTCACATCATCTGTTTCTTTCTCCTGTTTCTGCCTGGACTAAGTTTGACTGCCATTTTTTAACAACATTATTGGTGGACCAGATTTTGTCACGTTGCTCAGAGCAGGTATAGCCTTAAAGAGGCAGCAGGCAAAAATGTATGCAAAATGACACGCAAATTCTCAGTCTAAATCAAAAGCGGTGTCGGGATGTTCGGAGGGATAACTTATAAAAACAAAAAAAATGTGTTGTTTGTGACATTTTGTATTTGCTTGGAGAGAAACCCACCACTGACTTCAACATGTGAATTGTACGATAAACAGCAGCAGGTTCAACATCTACATGCAACAAAAATAAAAATTTTAAATTCATGTGGTAATCTGCAAGCTTCTTTTTTACATCGTTTTACGTGTTTTCAGTAAGAGCCAAAAGATATGTGTGCATACTGTATTTGGAAAATTGTATTAATGATGTTGACATACTCATATATTATGTTCTGGAAATAATGTATAAGTTCATACAATTTTGTGTTTATCCATATTTAATAAATTAATTATAAGTGGATAATGCTTTTCTTGTGTGCTAAAATACAAGTATATATTATTTCATTTTATTCACGCCATAAAGCTGTTTAGTGCACTTCTGTAATTAGATTAGTCTGAGATGCAATTTGGGTCCTGATAAACTGCAACGTTCCTGTTATTGTAATCTACAAAACTTCATAAACCCCTCTTTCTCAGCGATGACACTCATAAACAATAAGGAAACCATGTAGAGAGCGGTGCATGCCTATCTGGGTTTGCATGGTAGAAAAAAAGTCCACAAGATGACATGAAATGACACGTTTCGGATCATCCGGCGGACCCTCGCCGGCAAATGAGTGTGAAAATCTGTACAGTACTTGAGTAAATGGATCTGTTTAGTGTCCAGTCTGAGCCTCACAAGTTATCCACTGAAGCATTGTCTACTTTGTTTGCAGAGTACGAAGGCTTGGACATATTCAAATATATCTACAAATGCCTACACGGAAGGCATACATTTAATCGCTTTCTTTTTCTGACCAGATCCTGCAGTCCGTACTATCATCAGAGAAACAAAATGCATGGAGGAAGAAGCTAGCACTGTCAGAGAGGATGAGCAGAGCTTTTGCACACATAATCAGTTTATGTGATTCATTAATCATTGTCAAACGCAATGTATGGAGTGATAGAAGCTGACAATTATCTCAGTAGTGGTCTCGACTGGTTGCAATTATAATAATGGTTGAAATTTAATTTAGCAATGATTTATCGACCTAAAATACTACAGACGGGAAATTTAAACTTCTTGTTGGCTCCGTTGTTTTAGAGTTTGGAGTCAAACATTTTGCACTAAGTTTCATCTGATTTTTCTGCATGTTCTCAAGTGTATAAGAGCATACTTTACAACACTTTTACAATACAACAATACAATATAAATCAGCACACATAATTATTAAACATGTGTGGACATTGTTGACGAGAGAGACAGAGAACAGGCTGAACATTTCATCCGGCGGGGAGCCGCCACGGATCTGTCTGGGCTCCGTCACAGACCAGACATAGACCATCTATGGTGGCTGCATATGAGGTTAATGTCTTATGACATGCAGAGGCAAGAAGGGATCATACAGGCACCTTTTTTATGGTTAAAATCAGAAAAATAAGAGTCCAGAATAAGTCAAATTAAAAAAATAATAGCATGCAAGTGTCCGTTAATGCACTTGTCTGTGTATGAAGCATTATTCCCTGCGTCCTCTATGTGGACACGGCCTACATTTTCATAAGACACATCACAGTGACACACTGAGATCTAATGTGGCACAGAGGACAGACCAGACCAGAGTGGATGAATCCCACCGCTTTTATATGGGGCATTTATTCACATCCATCACTTTCAGTTTGGAGCGCCGGGAACCGGAGGGAAAGACTGGTTAATTCATCGTCTTCCTCCTTGGTGGCTTCACGAGCACGAGAGACGGCGGAGCGTGCAGTCCAGACAGAGATTCAACACGGGGAGAGTCCACAGTGAAGGAGCATTTGACATCAATCAGACTGACAGCGTGGCGTGGCACACTGCAGAGAACTTCAAAAGGAATTCCCTGATGACAAACAAATCCCATAATATTGTTTCACCGTGATGTCCTTTTACATTTATTATAGTATTTTTATAGGAATGTCAAAAAAAGTATGGTGTGAACTGGACCTACATTATTTCAAGACTATAATGTTCAAATCTGAAGCTTTGTATAGCAGTCATGAGATTTTCAGTCACTTTATTCATTTAGTTTCTCTTTAAAGCTGCAGTAGGCAGAATATTTTTGGCATTATTAGGCAAAAAATTCCATAAAAACCTTTCAGCATATTGTAATTCAAGTGTTCTGAGAGAAAACTCGACTTGTGCACCTCCTCATGGCTGTGTTTTCAGGCTTTAACAAATCTAGCCCGTGACGGGAGACTTTGGCCAATCAACGGTCATTTCAGAGAGAGAGCGTTCCTATTGGCTGTGCTCCGGCTGGTGGGCGGTACTTGGTATTTCCTCAACTGATCTCAACTTGGCTGCCGAGTCACAACCTTTCTCATTTTACAGCTAAACAGTACACTACAAGATATTTCTGAACACATCTGAGGAGAGAAATAGGCATTACAGTAACAGAATATTGATTCATATTTGATCAGCGCTGCCTAGTTTGACCGTTTGATCGGAGTTTGCGAGTGATTGACAGCTGGCTCTCATAGACGGCAGACTCCGTCAGAATTTTCAGATTACCTGTCTCATGCACTACTGTCAGGATATAGTGACCGTTTTATAAAAATAACTTTTTTTAATATATTTAATCCATTTCTACCCACTGCAGCTTTAAATATCTCTTCTCTGTTATAAAATAAAGAAAGAATTGGAAGAAAAGTGGAAGTCGATTCTTCTGAGTCTGAATTGATTTTGACAGCAAAAGAATAAAAAGTGGATGCAGCAAAGAGAGGGAAGACAAGAGCATATAAGAGACATAGAAAAAAAGCGGCAGAAGAAAGAAAGTGAGATGAGAGGTAAAGAAGAAAGTACACAGACAGAGAGAAAGAGGGAGGTGGGGGCCCACTGTCCTCTGAAGAGAAAAAGGTAGACTGGAGGATGACAGCAGGGTCTGAAAGCAGCAGCCCTCTGAGAGGATCATACCTCCTGTCAGACCATCACTCTGGATGTCATATATTCTCTCAAACACACACACACACACACACACACACACAGGCATAAAAGCAGACAGCTCAGTGGGACCTGTCTGAGGAAAACACGAGTGAATGGAGGACAAAACATTGGGGTCAACAGAGGTTGATGGACACACTGTAGTGCAAAACACACACACACACTCTAAACTTTTCTACAACAGACCTTGGTTTCTATTCAAGCAAAATAAATTGCGGGGCGTGAAGGGACAACCTTGTGTCATAAAGATACTCTCATATACAACTAATTTGAGAAATGTTTAATAGGAAACACAAAGCTGCTTGGATGGATTATAGTTTTATCAACATAACAATGAGCATTTACATTGTCAGCAAGCTGTTTTCTGCCAATAAAAAAATGTTTATCCACCTTATTCCTAGCCCCCATGATGCCTTGCGTGATTATGGACGCAACCTCCGGCCCGTCGTGTCACTGAACCGGAACCGGCGTTTTCCAAGGTAATGGTACACTAATCCTCTCTCCTAGAGCGATTGTATTAAAATCGACAGGCCGAGGCAGGACATGACACCGCGGTCACGTAGCCGGCCTTGAATTTGTCTGGCAATTTTGGCGTCAGATCCTTATCGACAGAAGTCCCAGAGTGTCGTCATCTCTCCAGTTAGACATTTTCGTTGGCGTCTTCGTGTAAATAATCCCTCTTTTCTTCAACTCGGATGTTTGAATTCTTCATATTTACTTATATTATATTTTATCCCTATATTCTAACTTGCACTATTTTATGTCTTAGTTTGTTTTTTTACATGTTTGAGTGATCTTATTCATATTTAATTAGCATTGTCGGAGGGAGCTTGAGACCCAAGATTTTCATTGACAAAAACTACTTCTGTAATTGTTGTGCATTTATTAAAAAATTACATCAAACTTGAAACTCTTCCGGTTTCGCGCCAGTCACCTTGGAACGTCACCAATGCGCCCACTCGCTCGCTGTGAATTCTCCGGACAGTTAGCGGCTCTATTCACACATGGGCTCAATCTGACATACAGCTCCTCCGGGTAATGTCTAGATAAGTTTAGAGTTGCAGTGCATGTGTAAAAATTGCTTATTTCTATCCCTTTTTGTGTGTAAAAGCGAGTATAACACTATGTATGTCCAACCAAACAAAATGATTGCAGTAGATACATTTTCCTTACTGTATAGAGAGGGAAGAGCAATCTAATTATCACTCTGTCTGAACAAATAGCCCACTGGGTGTACCAATCAGCTGTGTCAAATATAAGATTAAGTGAGCAAACTCATTTCAGAGGTGTAGCTAACCATTCCATATCACCGGTGTGTTGCTGTTCTCATTACCAGAGAGGGCCAAACCTCTCCAACACACAGCGAGCAGCAAGAAAGAGCCTCTTCATGCCACTCCTCTGTATTCATTATCTTGTTGTGTGGTACACTAGGTGTGCTGTGATGTGTTGTTCGGTGCCGCGCTCTGCTGTGCCGCGCTGAGCTGTGTTGGCTGTGTACACTTCCCTCCTCTCTGCTGCGCTCCCTATCACTAATGCAACAGACATTAGCATAGTGTTTGATGTCGAGTTAGGAGACATTTAGATGCTCTCTGTTTAACAACTGTGTCAAGTGTTTGCCGCGTCTATTTACTTCTAGAACAACATCAAACAATGCACACACAGGGCCACAATGACGCCGCCGCGGCTGTGTGAAGGATGATGAGTGGAGGAGAGGTGGAGGCAGGGAGATAAAGAGTGAAAGCAAGAGAGAGAGAGAGAGAGAGAGAGAGAGAGAGAGAAATGAGAGGAGAGCCCTCCTTCTCCTCCTCCTCAGCACTATATAGGAAATGTGAGTGCTGTGAATCAGCAGCAGTGTGAGGAGACTGTGGCGTCCACTGCAGGTCTTCATTAGAGCACAGCCAAGCCAGGAAGAGCCCACTCAGCCAAGTGCAGACCCAACTGAGCTGTTCAATACGCTTTTGTTTTTTCCTTCTTATTCCACTTTAATTTTGAATCAATCTGAACCATTCTTCCTCCAAATGAAAGGAGAAAATGTGTAAATGTATGCAAATAGAATCCACATTCCCTCCTCTGTGAGTGTAGAGTGGAAAAACTGCCACAACTAAATGTGTTTGTGCCAAGTCAAGAGAAGTTTATGCAAGATTAAAATGCAGATAAATGAAGATAAATCATTTGTAGATTTACGGGGAGCCTGAAGAGAAAGAAGAGATACAACAATGAATGATGGTTTCCACTCTATTTGTATCGAGAAAAGAAATGAATCTCTGCAGCTTTCAGTATGTGTCACACCATCAGTCACCGTAAGTCAACATTTTCCATGGAGCAGTATTAAGTATTGGAGCAGTATTAATGAGTTGTTAAAAGCCAAAGCTCACTGGCCGATCAGCTGTCGAGACCCAATTAGGTTTCCGTGTGCCGTTGTTTCCGCTCTGATGTGATTTAATTTCATAAACAAAAATAAAAGTTTTGCAGTTGCAATGCTACAGGGACAACTACAGGAAGTTTAAACATAATACTGTAACTGAAGAAGACGTGCATCCAACTATGGAAGCCCATAGGGGACTTTATTAAAATGACAATGCAAACTTGGAAATGAAAATGCAGTAGCTGAAGAGTCGCCTTGATGGGAGGACTGATTGCAGAGGAGATTGCATTTTCATTTTGACACCAAAAGAGCGTGGAGACATAAATGACATGAATGTAAATGCAATAGATTGGAGGCGCTGTTTTGCTTACTGCATTTGAATATTGTCCACTGTACAGCGGGTTAAAGGAACAGTGTGTAGCATTTAGGTGGATCTAATGGCAGAAATGGAAAATAATATTAATTAAGTATGTTTCTTTAGTGTATAATCCCCTGGAAATAAAAATCATTGTGTTTCGTTACCTTAGAATGAGCCATTTATATCTACATAGAGAGCGGGTTCTCTGTTCACGGAGCCATAAAATCGTGTATCGTCTGCATAAATGTGTGCGTGTGCTCTAGTGAGTATGTTTGCGTCTGTTTGTGAGTTTCTTCTCTCCACCGTGGAGGAGTCCAGGAGGTGAAGGACAGGAGGGAGATAAGACGAGCGAGAGAGCAAAAGAAGAGGGAAAGCTCTGTGGAAGGAGGGTGATAAGAGGGAGAAGGTGAACAGCAACACTTGTCACTAACCTTAACCCTTCAGATTGGGACGGGTGGAATTTAATGGAATCAAGGCAGGAATGGGATGGGCTGAGGGCAGAGATCTTTCCAGTGAGATATCGTGTAATGTTACACAGCACTGTAACCAAAACAGAATAAAATATCTGTTGTCATCTGTCTATTATTTGGGAACTCCCAATGAATCATATTTGCATGCATAAAGGTATACAAATCATTTAAACTAGTCTACTAATTCTGCATTATTGCTTGAAGATTTTCACAAATAATTAGTCTTCATGGTGTCATAACAATAACGAGCAAACCGAAGATGTGCTATTATTGGGGCTGTCAAGGTTAACGCGATGATAACGCAAATTCATCGTAACGCCACTAATTTCTTTAACACATTAACGCAATTTGCAATTTTTAGGTTGTAGCGGGCTCAGTTTTAAAGCTAGAGTGAAGATACTGGTATCATATGAAACTGGAAAACCTAATGAATCCATTGGTACCAACCATGTCATACTAGCTTGTCGGGAAAGCTAAATTTTGGCAAGGAAAAACTGTCATGGCCATTTTCAAAGGGGTCCCTTGACCTCTGACCTCAAGATATGTGAATGAAAATGGGTTCTATGGGTACCCACGAGTCTCCCCTTTACAGACAAGCCCACTTTATGATAATCACATGCAGTTTGGGGCAAGTCATAGTCAAGTCAGCACACTGACACACTGACAGCTGTTGTTGCCTGTTGGGCTGCAGTTTGCCATGTTATGATTTGAGCATATATTTTATGCTAAATGCAGTACCTGTGAGGGTTTCTGAACAATATCTGTCATTTTTTTGTGTTGTTAATTGATTTCCAATAAAAATACATTTGCATAAAGCAGCATATTTGCCCACTCCCATGTTGATAAGAGTATTTAATACTTGACAAATCACCCTTTAAGATACATTTTGAACAGATACAAAATGAATCGCGATTAATCACGATTAAATATTTGAATCGATTGACAGCCCTAGATATTATCAACCTGAAATGTCGTGTGAGTCATTATTATTGTAGGGTTAATTTTTAAATTTAAACATAGAAAAGTGTCCATATCAGTTGTTTTTTTTATACATACATCATCATTATGCATGTCTGCATTTCATCCCTGCAATCAATACCTGTCCATCATCATGACCCGGCGCAGTGTTTCATGTGTGTGGCCGTGTCCACTTATAGCAGGTGTTTCTGTGTTTGGGTTGTCAAGGACAAATGGTGGGAGATGGGAGCGTCAGTGGTAAGTAATGAAGAGCAATCTGTAAGGCATCTCTGCTCCATTCACTTCCATCAGCCGCCGGCTAAATGAGGCTGCAGTAACTCTGGCAACCAGGGCTGACCGAGTACGTCAAATGACACCGTAGATGTGTATGTGTTTTCAGTGCATTTCTGTGTGTGTGTCGAGTGCATAGGTTCGTGTTTTTTGTATATCTATGCACACATTTATAGGTGTGTGTATGTTAAATGTGAGTGTGTGTGCTCTGGAGCATTGCCCTCTGTATCTCTACTTCCTGTATAACAATCCAGCAGAGGTGTGCAGTGGCCAGAGGCCTCTTTTCTTTGATATGAAGAGCAGCCAAAAGGTCTTTGGCTGGAGGCTGATATATGTCAATCAGCTTTTTTTTCCCCTCACAGCAGCAGCAGGAGCGTCTGCCATCCTGTCCGTCTCTCTCACCTACAGCGAATCCCTCCCCAGCGCTGATAACACTCCAAATAACAGGTGAGCGACTGCTGGCAGAAAGGAGATTGCCTGACCTTATTGTTTGCCTTCGCCTCCTCTTTGTTCTTCACAAATAAAGGGTTTTTTAATAAACTGAAAGGTCCTCTGCCGTGGCCCATAGAGAAAATGAAAGGGGGCAGTGAGGTATGGTACAATGTGGCGGGAAAAAAAGAGCAGCTCATCAGAAAATAACAAAGGTGCAAGTTAAAGATAAGGCGCCTGTCAGAGATTAATCCAGGCCTGCTTGATTGTTTTCTTTAATACCAGACCTGCTACAGCAAGCGATAAGTTTGCTGAGTAATTTGGTTTTCTAGGGGACGGGCAGCGAGTGGGTGGCTGGGTGCTCGAAATAATATTCAGGTGTGCTCCATAATTGATTTTTTTTTTTTTCACCCCTCAGTTCTCAAAGAAAAATGAGATGAAACTCAAAACTGCTTTGACTTGCCTTTCTGTTCGCCCCACTCCCTCTCTCTCTCTTCTTTTCTCCCCCCTTTTCTCTCTCTTGCCTTCCTTTTCTCTCTTTCCCCTTTGGATTAATAAACTGGCTTTGTTGAAGACAATAAAGGAAAGGAGAGAGTGTGCTTGAGGAAGCAGTTTTCCTCTTCTTGCTAGCAGCTCCATTGTGATGGCTTCTGAAAGAGGCAGAAAAGAGAGAAGGATGGGTAGCACGCGCTAGCAGACAGACAGCGTAGTGTGTGTGTGTGTGTGTGTGTGTGTGTGTGAGTGTGTGTGTGTCACGTTCTGATGAGTCGGAGGAAAATGAATGCAAAGAACAATTGATTAAAATCTATTAGTTTGGTAATGGAAAGCGTGGAAACAGTCACCCTATGTTAATTTGGCTGCAGAAATAAAATATGTAAATACGATATGGGAGGGGAAGCAAGCTGGAAAAAAAAAATGCTGCCCAACTAATCTGAGAGGACTTTTTAATTTTCTGCAGCAATTACCATCCTTTCCCCTTTTTCTATCTCTTCCCTTAGAGATCATTCTAGTATCTCTGGTTCACTCGCTGTAAAGGAAATGCTTTAAATTAGATTCAAGAAAGCAAACTCGTCAGCCGTGGGCAAAGTTCTCCAAATTATATTTTTCTTTTCATATATATATATCTCGAAGGTGAGTAATAGGCTTTTGCATTTTTGAAAAGTCTAGCAGCACACAAGCTAAATCTCAGTGAAATATTTATTGTTAAATCAATCATTCATCACCATCATTTCCAGCCTTTATATGCCATCAGCACTGTGCCCGTTTACGTTGGCGTATTTGAATAAATAACTTGTTTTTACCCCGAGAGAGGGGCTGCAGAAACATACATGGAGGAAAAGAAAAGGTTCTTATATTTTTCATCATTTTGCTATTTTGATGCCAGAATTGATCCGCCTCACGAATCCCTCATCTCTCCCCTCTCCCCCTCTCCCCTCTCTCTCTCTTCCATCGCAGCCACTTCTGCAGAAGATGGCCTGTACTCCAGGGCTGTTTTCCAATTACGGTCCAACCTTTTCACAGAAGGTCATTATAATTAGAGATCCATTTAGCTTCTCTGTGAAAAGCACGAAATAATTTTTTCGTGATTGTGGTCCCTGGAAGAAGAAGAAGAAGAAGAAGAGGAAGAAGAGGAAGGAGGGGGGGGGGGGAGGCTGTAGTGCTGATCTCAAGTGGCTCTATTATTATGGTTGGGTGGACAGGTTGCATGCATTAATGGCTTCACTTGGGGGAGAGACTGGCCTTTTGCACATTACTAGCGCATGAATGGAAAAAGACATCTCGGAAATAGCTCTCCAAATCAATACCAGGCCTGTATGCGTCTGTGTGTTCACCTCAGCAGAGAGAGGATAATGAGCAGAGGAGGACTTCATCGGGAGTGGAAGTTGCTGTGTGGACTATTACCCGTCTGAAGTCTTCATAGGTAATCAGAGGGAAAAATGATTATAGAGCCGCTGAGTCCTGTTTAACACGTCTTGCAAAGATTGCTTTTATAATAAGAAAGTAACTAACCTGATCCTTTGTAACCGTGGTGGCCTGGATCAAAAACTACTTTTTAAGTAAAGGTCATCTTATTTTTCTTTACATGAATTGACTGTTTGCGAAACCCCCTCCCCCAAACAGCAGTAATCTAACCATCGCTCTTAGCAACGGGTCAAGCTTTGAATTTCTCCACATGTCAAGTGGGACCATGGACCCAATAGAATGAGAGTAGTACAGACTTTGAACTGTTTGCAGTGGTCATTTGATTCGTTCAAAAGAAAATGGCGCTCAGCACTGTGCATTGACCATATAATGAGTTAGCCTGCTACAATGGTCATACTTGCTAACCCTTCTGATTTTCCCAGTAGACTCCTGTTTTTCAGTGCCCTCTCCCGGTTTCCTCCTGGGGTCATAATTCTCCCGATTTAAAAAAATGTCACGTTTTTTTTTCCTTTTCGTCATTACAATCTCTCTACTGTTTCCACCTAGAAGACAATAGAGCTACACCAAATGTAGTTTCGAGGCGGAAGAGAGCAGTATATGCTCGCGGCACAGCGCAGTTTGAGCTGCGCTCGTTACTGAGTTCAGCGCACATCACAGGGTGCAGCGCCCAAAGTAGGGCTTTGCTCGACTAATAGCCGAATCCAGAGTTATTTCCCTTCCTCCGTTCATGTGACTGAGACCCAGGCCGAGGCTGGAGCGAGGGCTGGGAGGCGGAGTTAGCAAGCCGTGATGACAGCGTGACGGCTGTGACCCCGTGACCGAGCCATGTGACCGAGCGGACGCTACTGCGCCTGCTCCATGGGCTCAATGGATGCGGAAGATCGCCGGAAGATCCGGGTACTTTTCCACTCGGAAGTCGAGCCATTTTGGCTTCATGCGACACTGAGCTACTTCTCTTAATACATCCATGCCGTGAAGAGGACCACGTTTCTTATTTTCAGGTCATTATACACTAAAGAAAACGTATTAATATTATATTCCATTTCTGCCAATAGATCCCCCTAAATCCTACTCACTGGACCTTTAAGATTCCTTTTACAAGATCCTCCTTTAAGACGGCCTTTTCAAACCAACCCGTGGAGCTAACGTTAGCTTAATTAGCTAGCAGCTACAGCTGATAGCGAAGGGTTCATCCTGACTGTAACCAGTTAGCTAGCAGCCTCATCGTAACTGTTAGTTAACCATTTCTAATTGCCGCATATCGAGTCTATGATGAAGCAATATTATGTAATCGTCACATTCATCCACAACATGGCGTGTGAGGTACTAAGTAAGCGCTTTTCAAAAAATATATGAGACTGTGTTTATGGACAAAGACCCTAATTTAGATTCTATCAGCAGACATACACAGACAGGAAGTGGGTTTGTGCAGCGTACGATCTAAACAACAGTATGTTTTCTCCTCTCTGTATTACAGAAGCAGATGGCTGGGGACCAACACGCCAAAGTGGTGGAAACCAACTAATTGGTTTGAGGGAAATCGATACTGTGCCGGCAGCAAACCCCTCCTTTCCCCTCACAGTCCACCAGTCCCGCTCTGCAATTACCCCATTGATTGGCCAGTGTTAATTGCAGGTCTCATTATTGCAGGTTTCAGCCACTCGCTATCACGGCAGCTGAGTTCGGAGGATAACAGTTCGGAGTAACTGCAGAACATACTGTATATAGCATGAATGAGAGTGCATACAGGTGTGGGTTATACTGGTATATCTGACCCCGATTATGATAATGAGATATTTTATTGAACCTCATAGGAAAGTTCCCTGATGCTCTATAGCAGCGGGAGGTCAGAGGTCAGGTCAGCTTCACAACAGCACCCTTTCAGCCGTGTGTTGTGTGTAACCGCTAAATGAAAATGTTGTATTTTACTAGTCAACCTTGTGTCAGATAAAATATTGTATATTATAAATAACTGTATTTATTTTAATATAAATAAACAATTGGTCCCCGATATTGTTGGCTTAATAGTGTTTAGTCAGTTCCACCACAATCTACACTTTTATTTAAAAATAAGTGTGACTGGGCAGATGAAAAAGTGTGAGATAGAGAGTTACAGGGGTGAAAAGTGTATTTCTTTCTTTATTCATTTATTTGTTCATTTGTTACCTAAATGCAGAAAATGCATGCAATCCACCCAGAAGGTGGCGCCCTATGCGACTGCCTATATGGCCTATGCCTTAAGCCTGCAATGCTCCACAAGGGACATAATATAATAATAATAATAATAAATAATAATAAACTTTATTTATATAGCAACTTTCAAAACACAGTTTCAAAGTGCTTTTAAACACATTTAAAACACAAGTACAACCAATTGTACTAAAAGTCAATAGCTAAACACATAAAAAACGGAGTGAGTAAAACAACTAAAATGTCATAAAACATAAATAAAATCACAGAAAAGCTATTCTAAAAAAAACTGGAGGCCTCACTGGAGTCTGATGTCGTGTTAATATATTTGTCTCCATCTTAAAGCTGCATAATATGCGGCAAATATTGGACATTTGGGCTCTCAGTGAAATCATTTGGTCTTAAAAACTTCCGCTGGACAAATGCTTGAAGTACTTTTATGGTTATATTTTTTCACTATATGGAACCCCACATAATCTTCCACGTTACAGTAGCCTCTCCGGGGTTTAACTGACCAGGGGCCGTACAGATAATAACAACATTTTTAATGTAGCTCAGCAGCAGTGTATGTGCGGACTAATGGGATGTTGAACGTTGGCCCAGTATTTATAGGATGGTTCCCTTTACTTCCAAGCCACCCTGCTGCCATATAACAAATCTTTTTATTCATTTCAGCTTCATTTTGTTTCAGATGACAGTTCTGCTGTCTGTCACAAGAGCAACTACTGAATAATTACTGGCTTATGTTAGCTAAAAGTGAACAGCAAGCAGACTGTATTTGACAAAGCTCTGCCGAACAATGGGCTAAAGCTCCAGCAACATTTCTCTCTTCACATTTCCTTCCCACACACATTTATCCACTTTCAATATGAAATTCCTTACAGAAGAAACTGTGATGTAAAATAGGCAATAAGAATCTGCTCCATGTCGCACTTTGTTTTGTTCATTTTAGCCAATTAAACCATCTCTAACTATATGGAGGACGGAACCTGCCAAAATAAAAAAATAAATGAATAAATAAATAAATGACTCGATAAATGAATAAATATGTCATTAAATGTAGCTAAAATAATAATAATACTTACTTAATAACCATGTTAATGCTGTCGCTCATCAATTTTCAATACTTTATATATTGTTTGGTAGTTTCATCCGTAACAATGTATCATGGTGCTGGGTTTTTGTTGTACTTTGTTTCCTGTTTTACTCTGAAAGTCACTCACCTCTTGTATCATGTCCGGTTTTACCTCCTATCTTTGTGTTTTCCCGCCTTAGTGATTGTCTGCCCCGCCCTGATTTGTTCCATGCACCTGTGTCTAATCACCTGCTCTCCTGGTGTATTTAGTCTGTGTGCTTCTTTCTTTCAGTGTCAGGTTGTCTGCTTTGTTTCCCGTGTTCATCCTGCCATCCTGCCTGTGTTCCTTGTGTTCCTCTGGTTTTTACTCAGTTTAGTTTTTGGTGTTTTTCCTTTGTACTTTGTTCTACCTCCCTGTATTCTCAGTTTTGTTTCCTGTCAGCTTTATTTTTTGACACCAAGCTTTGCATTAAAACTCGCCTTTTGTTGAATTTACCTGTCTGCCTGGTCTCTTGCATTTGGGTCAACCTTTGAACCGAAACCCTAACACAATGTAGCCTAATGGTGCCTTCAAATGAAACTTATGAACTCATGTTTACAACATGGGAAGCTTAGTCGGCGTCTAGAAGCCACAGAGGCTAACAATTTAGCAAGCTAGCAAGTGGGTAACACAACGCAGTAAATGCAAAGACATAATGACAGAGGAAAAGATGAGGCTGTTGGGAATATCAACATTTTCCTCAGACATATTATAAATTTACCAAGAAAAAAGCAAAAGAACTTTCATGGCCTCCACCATTTCTGACAACGTCAACAAACACGTCACAAGTCGTGAACTCGGAGCTTTTAGAAACTTTCCACTTGGGGCGTTCAAATGAAATCTTCTCGTGAACACGGTAAACATGACCCCATTTGAAGGCACCATATCATATAAACTGAGATTTCAAATCTCAGTCTCTAAAGTAAATAAGTAACTTTAGCTGTCAGATATATAAGTAGAAAGTACAAAGTAGCATGAATTAAAAGTACGCAAGTAAAGTACCAGTACCTATTAATTGTACCTGAGTACAGTATTTGTGAAATGTATTTAGTTATTTTCCACTATTGGGTTTATAAAACAAGGATATCTAACATTGTGACAAAAGCCAAATATATGACTAAATGTACCAACCAGAATTCCTGTTGGCCAAACAAAACATACAGACAAAGAAACAATGTAATTGAATTAATAATTACCATTACCATAATTCACCATACCTTCGTCAAAATAGAATTCATTAGTGTTTGTCTCTAAAGCAAAGAGGTGATGGTCAGTCTATCAGGTTTATTGTATTCTCTTCAACAGGTTGTGAACTAAAGGAGCCTGCAGCATAACAGACGTAACACACACACACACAAACACACAAACATCTATTCATCCAGTCACACATTAACTTCAATCACTAATGCACATTGCACACACAGGTAAACAGAGACACACACAAACAGGGTCTCTGGTCGTCCTGCTCTCTCCCATGGGGTCTCTGTTCAAATTGACCTTCTCTGCCTTTCATCACAGGAAAATATCCCCCTCAAAGAATAATAAGGCCGCCAGACACATTAATTAGAGAGCATCTATTTAGATAAACGTCTGAGCGAGAGAGAGAGAGAGAGAGAGAGAGAGAGGGAATGTAAGGGAAGTTATTAATATGCAACATGAAAATAATTGCACACAATGTTTCTTAATATGTGGAAACGGCACCTCTGCATTAAGCAAATACATTTTCCTTCCACAATTTTCGTCTTTTTATGGATGGAAATGTGAAGTTTGCAAGCTTAGGCATTTCCTGTTTGTATTATCTTGGTTTATTCTGAGTATGTGTATATTATTATTGTCATGAATAATGTCATTTTGGCAGACGTGCAGTATTTCCTGTGATTTAAAAATCCTGCTTGCAGTGCAGCATTTCACTCAGTGACTTAAACAGTGTGAGAGCCTCAGTTTTCCTCAGGTTAGGACAGCAACATGTTGTAATTGTCCTGGCTCATTGTTAGAGTGTGTGCTTCCTGCATTACACACACACAGCAGGAGGGGAAACGACGAAAATTAAAATGTTAATTGAGAGAGTGACAGATCTGGAGACGAACGCAGACATCACTCTTTTTCTTTCATGTCTCACGTGTGTATGAACATGTATGCATTCATGTCTGTGTATGCATGATGTAGGGATATAATTGCATGTAAGCAGCCTACATGCTTACATGTGGGTTTCTTGTGGAGACTGTAGGACCTCTCACATGCATGTGCATGTATGTGTGTGTGACCCTAGGAGTCTGTGCTCCATCTGGTTCCAGTCAGAACTGTTTGAGGCAGCGTCTCAATCAGAGCTGCTGATTGGTGTTGTTGTTGTTCTCGTATCGGTGCTGCAGCTGCCCTCCTCAACACACAGCTCCGCTCACACCTTCTTCTCAGACTGCCAACTGAACACAGCCCACTATGTAACATTTGTAGGGCTGTCACCCGATTAAAATATTTAATCACGATTAATCGCATGATTGTCCATAGTTAATCACAAATTAATCGCACATTTTTTATCTGTTCAAAATGTACATTATTTGTCAAGTATTTAATACTCTTATCAACATGGTAGTTGACAAATATGCTGCTTGATGCAAATGTGTGTATATATTTATTATTGGAAATCAATTAACAACACAAAACAATGACAAATATTGTCCAGAAACCCTCACAGGTACTGCATTTAGCATAAAAAATATGCTCAAATCATAACATGGCAAACTGCAGCCCAACAGGCAACAACAGCTGTCAGTGTGTCAGTGTGCTGACTTGACTATGACTTGCCCCAAACTGCATGTTATTATCATAAAGTGGGCATGTCTGTTAACGGGGAGACTCGTTGGTACCCATAGAACCCATTTTCATTCACATATCTTGAGGTCAGAGGTCAAGGGACCCCTTTGAAAATGGCCATGCCAGTTTTTCCTTAGGTTTTATAGTTTCATATGATACCAGTATCTTCACTCTAGCTTTAAAACTGAGCTCGCCAGAACCTAAAATTCGGAAGTTGCGTTAATGCCTTAAAGAAATTAGTGGCGTTAAAACAAATTTTAAAAAATAAATGTAAAATAATAAAATAAAAATATGTTCAATAAACATACCATGGCAAACTTGCGCGTCGTGCATTATTATCATGTTAATCATTTGCCTTTCCCTCAGGTGTGCGATTATTTTTGATAACCATAAACCCTCGCAGTACGTGTTGAGGATTCTGTATGGAACACCAAATGGGACAAAAAACAATGTCCCTGTTACACAATTCATAGTGCTCACACACACACACACACACACACATACACACACACACACACACACACACACACACACACATTTCCCCTGGTTAATTATTTGCTGCCTTCAAGTGCTGTTGGGAAAATTGTATTTATTATGGCTTGAGCACACATGAATTAAAGTGGTAACTATATGACAGAGAAAGTGAGATTTTTTCTAAGATGCAAAGATATGTCATTAAGAGCCAGTAACCTGACATTTATTTTATTACATGCCAATATGGTTTTGTTTTATGTTTTATTGTTTGTTATGTTACAGTTTATTCTAGATGAAATATTAGCTGTTGACAGCAGTGTTCAGCAGGTTAAAGGTGTATAATGTCATCATTTTCATACTTTTTTTTAATTGTTGAATTGTTGCTTTCATGCTCATTTTACAACACCTCAGTCAGCTTTAGAGCAGCCGTCAGTATCTACAGACAAGTTGTGTTATTTTGTGCTTGTGGGCTGGGTGCATACGAGGCAGGGGGTAGCTTGGTGGTTACCAAGGCGACTGAATGATCTTTTCCCTGTTTTGTTTTTTTTCAGAAGGAAGCAGGAAGACTTCATCAACTCTGGATGACCCCTCAAAATACAGGTGCAACATATTCCCTTTCTTTCTCTTTCACTGTCTCTCACACACAAAAGCATACGCCACACCCATATGCACACACACGCACAAGCACACACACACACACACACACACACACACACACACACACACACACACACACACACAAACACATCTGCATAGGGCTGGGGTGGATCGATTGGTTGATTAACAGAAAATGAATTGGCAACTACCTTGATTGTCTCACATGATAATAAACTGAGTGTCTATGGGTTTTGGGAAGTTGTGACAGGCATTTTTTTTGCTGCTTTTATGATATTTGATGGATCAAAAATTTAATTTAGAAAATAATCAGAAAAACATGAGGGTTATATAATTATTTTTGCTGGAGGGAAGGTAGTGTTATATTTCAGGTAGAGGAGGGTAGGGTCCTTTCATTTAGTTTTTACTCACCACAGATGTATTTCTCATTTGAGCCTTTTCTTGAAAGATTAATAATAAAATAAAAGATGAAGATGCAGAAAATATGCACATATGCAGAAGACAACAGGAATGTATTTGTCCCATCACAGATATCGCATAATATGCACTAATATGCATTAATCCAAACCAATCCAAATTTATTCATAAAGCACATTTAAAAACAACAACAGTTGCCCAAAGTGCTTTACATTCAAAATAACAAAAACACAATAAACACACAAAGACCAGTTTAAAGACAATAATAAAAGCAATAAGGACACTCTTATAGTGAATTAAAAGCCAAGGAATAAAGATATGATTTAAAAACAGGCAGTGCTATAAGCAGATCATGACGCATTCTAAGTATGTCTATAATGCATTATAAACATACTTATAATGCTTTATAATCTACTTATAGCAAGTGGTCATTGTTTGCTTTAAGTAATGTGAAAAGAAAATAATTTTACAACATTTTGTGTGTTCTTGCATAGATTTAATGATATATTTTTCACTTTACTTAAAGCAAACAATGACCAATTAGAGTAACTTATAATCACATTATAATGCATTATACAAATACTATAACGTATTACAACTATGGGAATTATAATACACTATGATGCTTGCAAAAAAATGTCAGTGAGTGACCAGAAATCATGAAGTACTTGATCTTATAATTCATGATAAAATGCTTTATAACGTGTTATGATTAGTGTTATAAAGCATTGTGAATATGTATGAGTGCTTGTAACTATGGTGCTATAAGAAGATTACAATGCAAATATGTTTATAATGCATTATAGACATAGAAAGTGTTACCATAAGATAATTTGCATACAGTCCCTTACTACTGTTCCTGCTTAAACCATTAAAGTGTTTTAAGTTTGTATTTGTTGAAAGAAAGAAAGAAAGAAAGAAAGAAAGAAAGAAAGAAAGAAAGAAAGAAAGAAAGAAAGAAAGAAAGAAAGAAAGAAAGAAAGCGGGTATTGTGGAGTGTTATCCATTTATCAACACATTGTCTAATGTGTGTGACTGCAGGGCAAAAGTGCTTTGACCTCCTTGCAAACTCTACACTCCGACACCACCGTACTGTTTACTTCATAGCTCTGACATTTGCACTAATAATAAACAAAAGGACGGACATTTTCTCCAGCAGGGATCTGTGTGTGTGTGTCACTCACTCACTCAGAAACCTGATTACAGAACCTGATGGAATTATCATATTTACAATAAGACCTTTCCATTATAATGCTCAGCTATTGTGCTTCCCATGCAGACAGTAAATGCCAGAGCGATTTGACAGACGGGAGGGGAGAGAGCCGAGATAGATGGCTGACAAAATGAAAAATGAAATGGAAAAAAAATTAGCAAAATGACACAGTGATTGTGATCTGAGGTGTTTTATATGCATATTAAACTGCATAGCAGATCAGTGGTGCTGTGTTGGGCTCACAACATTTAAAGTTTAAAAGCTGTATTTTTTATTAGATTCTCAAAAATAACTGCATGTATTAATGGGAAAGCTGTGTGGTCAAAAGGAAACGGAAGGTTCCAGTGATGGTAATTCAGTGTGCTCCTGGTTACCTCTTAACCAGGAAGACTCAGGGGATGTTTAACATGCCGCACTCTGGTTTGGACCTTTTCTTGGCTCCGTGCCTCATGAGTGTAATTTGGATGAGTGCAGCTCGCTTGCCTTTGGGCTCATTAACAACAATATAAACAGTAATTACTGTGATCGCCTAATTAATTCATTTAAAAATGCTGCACGGCGTAAAAGGCATGAGCAAATCTTTTCTGGAGATAACAATTTTACGGAATCATTGTTGACATAATTAGCAATTTCATGTTCCAAAATACAACCGAAATAATTAAAAACTTCTTTTTTTTGTCCTATTTTATACATTTTCTCTTTTATTATTCAGATTGCCTTCGCTTTTCTTTCCCTTTTCACTAAGCCTGCTTTCTGTGAGTTATCCTTCTCTGATCCCGTCTCTGTCTGCATGGCGGCTCTGCAGTCCTGATAAATGTAATCCTCCCCTCTGGACACATTCTTTTGTTTTTGGGCCATTTCGAGGCTCTCCTCTGATCACCAAGCCCGAGTTATTATACAATTCTCTGCCTTCATTCTGTGGGTTTTGTTGCAGTAAAGAATGGTCATTTGGCCCTCCATTGTCCATTAATTCTATCTGCCTTATTGGCTAGTTAATTGTGATTAACAGTAATTAAGAATCAGCTGAACAAAAAAGTGGATTTTGTTGTGGCTCGGCACAATGAATGATGAAATCTTTACATTTTCTTCTGCCACATCCTACAGAGATTTTCTCTAAAGACAATGTTTCAATTAAACCATTTAGCAGCATAGATATGTTCCATGATAACTAGCTGTTATGCTTTCTATATGAATGAAGGATAAGATCAGCTCGTATACAAAATTAGCACATCCGTGTTTTGTGTTTATTTAAATCCCTGCAACCTTTAAACATAGATTTATGTCAAAAGTATATATTTTTAGGGCTGTCAATCGATTAAAATATTGTATCACGATTAAATGATAGTTATTAGTGATTAATCACAAATGAATCGCACATTTTTTATCTATTCAAAATGTACCTTAAAGAGAGATTTATCAATTTAAAAATGTCCTTTATGCAAATGTATGTATATATTTATTATTGGAAATCAAATTAACAACACAAAGCAATGACAAATATTTTCCAGAAACCCTCACAGGTACTGCATTTAGCATAAAAAATGGGAGACTCGTGGGTACCCATAGAACCCATTTTCATTCACTTGAGGTCAGAGGTCAAGGCACCCCTTTGAAAATGGCCATGATAGTTTTTCCTCGCCAAAATGGGAGCGTTATTTAACCTCCTACATGCAAGCTAGTATGACATTGTTGGTACCAATGGATTCCTTAGGTTTTTCTAGTTTCATATGATGCCAGCATCTTCACTCTAGCTTTAAAACTGAGCCCGCTACAACCTAAAAATCGCAAGTTGCATTAATCCATTAAAGAAATTAGTGGAGTTAAAATTAATTTGCATTAACGCGTTATTATCACGCTAACTTTGACAGCCCTATTATTTTTATATTACATGTATTCTTATCGTAAAATGTTCTATTTTTGTTGATTCTTTCAATGCTTTAATGGATCAAACATTGGTGCATAGGATGAAAAGCACAAAGTGAGAAGCATGTGACAGAGTGGTTTATGTCACAGCCACAGTCCTCTGACCCTTCAAAACCCCAATTAGTATTCCTGCAGAATTTATTACCACGCCTGGCATCACTTCTTGTTGATTACCTCTCTACTCATTAAAGTGAGAGCAGATTTATAGACAGATCTGACTGATGCATGGGTGAGGTGAGGGGGGGGAGAAAAATCTCACTGTGTCAAAATGGTGAAAAATGTATACGTGATCCAGAGCAATGTGGTTGATGTTTTACAAAGTGCCAGAGATTAATAAGCGTCTTTTTTTATCTAAAAAGAGGCAGGGGTTACATGGGATAACCGGCTCTAACAAAATATATAGAGACCAGTGACATATCTGAGATACAAAATGCCTCTCTCACACACACACGTACGTACATGATAAAATTAATAAGACGTTCTTGATGTATGTTGTGCAAAATCTATGGACATACATGTGCAACTAAATTGGATCTTGTGCAACCATTACAGTCATTCTGACTATATGCAAAGAGAAATGTCTGCATAACAGGATGCATGCAATACAATAAAATTAATGAGTGAAATATTTAATTATTTTATCTTATTTTGGCAGGTTTAACTTGTGTGAGATGAAGTGACATGCAGAAAATGGGAACATACTATGAATCACAGCACATGATCGCCACCTGCTGGTGTAATACACAACACCAGGCCCTGCTTTAACATTCATTATTTTTGGCATTGATGTCATTTTTGTGGCAAATTTTCTGTTCACTGTATATGAGTTTATATGAAAGATCAAAGGTGAATTTTCTGTTTGCAGTACATGTAACACATTGCTACACTAATAAATGTAATGTATACATACACACGTGCATATCCTTTTTCCGTGCACTACACATTTCCTTAAACGTTGAACTAATGTTGAAATGGGAATCTAAACCGCTCAGTGCGATAGACAAACAGCATTCAGCTACACAAAACTAGCATTCTGGTATCGTACAGTAAGCAGTCAGTGTCAACAAAAAGTAGAACAAAACAGATATTTTTATTTAAGAAACATTTCCAGGGTTGACTGCCGTGGTGAGAAAACACATAATAATTTTGACCAGTGCGGTTCACACAATGACAAAACAACTTTTCATTTTGGTGGCCAACTTACTGACACAATAACTGGTTCTGAAGCATGAATGAAGTGTTTTGGGTGAGTTACTACATTTTGCAGACATGCAATAGAGTTGTGATGTCCATCGATTCAAATAAGGAATTCAAAAGGATTCAGAGTCAAAATTAGTGGATTTGATACTGGATTTGAATAATTATAATATTAAATTATAATAAAATATGTTTATTACATTTATATATTTTACATATATTATATATATTTTAATAATTAAAATGCTATTGAACCCCATCCCAAGGTCCCACTGAACCTTACTACACTATGTATAAAGGAAACACTGATGACTGAGTTTGTTGTATAATATTGCATCAGTTGAAATGTCAAATATCAGTACATAATAAGTAGGGCTGTGGAAGTTAACGCAATAATAACACATTATTTTTCCATTTTCAAAGGGATCCCTTGACCTCTGACCTCAAGAACTCAAAGTTTACTATTCTTACACTTAAAGTATAGTTAAAAGTATAATTTTATAAACTAAAAAGTGGGCTAATTTAGTCCCAAGAAGTATTAAAGCAGTACGCTTATAAGTATACTACTAGTACATTGATATTAGTATACTTACGACATAAAGTATACTTGGGAAATATATAGTTGAACTTTACTTAAGTACACTTAATAAAATAAACTTGAAGTATACTGCTTTTTCATAAGGGTGGCCAAAAGTTAAATCATTAAATGGTGCATTGGTAAAATTATCCTCAGGAATATGTTAGTTTTGTGAGATTAAATCACTATAGTTGAAGAAATGCTCTACCTTCTCTGGTTGTCCACTAGATGGCGGTATAGTGTTATAAAGAAATTATAATATAATTCAGCTCAAAGTGGGTAGAGAGGAGGAATAAGACAGAACACTCACTCTGCTCTTTTTATGGACACCAAAAATGTAGATGTGAATTTCACACATTGCTTCCATGGTGGAGAATTAATTAGATTTTTGTAAAAAACAACTACCATTCGTGTCATGTTTTATAAAATGTCTAATGGCAAACTTTAATGTCTTGTCCGACGGCGCATGCGTCATGACAGGCATGATTTGCATACATACAAACTTACATACCTCTGTGCAATATAAAACACAAAAATGCCTGTGCAATACTTGTATATATTTAGCATACATCAATATTTCCTTTATTATTATTATTATTACTATACTGTATATTATTGTAAATACACTATTATTTTTTATTTTATTTTTACTTTATTTTATTATGTTATTCTTTTGCTACTTATCCTACTGTTTCTTTTCTTAATGGAGCTTCCCAGGAAAAAAGTATTTCACACGATTGTACCTGTATAACCGGCGTGACAATAAACATCTTGAATCTTGAATCTTGAATTTCGCAGACCGGAAGAGGAGCCAGTTTTTCCCTCTCACGCTGCACATCTTCTTTTTTATATGCTATCTTTGATCATCTAACTATCTGACACTTGTTGGGGGATGCATGTGTTTCCTGAGTGTTGCTCTGCAGTTTTACCGAGTGTAACCGGCAGATGAAGAAGAAGAAGAAGAAGCTACATCTGGGGACATTTCTAACATAAAGCGGTAAGTCTCCTGTTTGAGATTATAGCAACTACATGCAGTGTGTGGCTTTGCTTTGGCGCATCCAAACCCTAACCCTGTAGCATTTAGCTTGCTATGCTACTTGAGCTTTGTAATGTGTAGAAACTCACTTCTTCATTTGGCTCCGTGTTGATGCTACATGGTTTTACTGTCCCGCGGGGCTTTTGTTCCTACTGTTATTACATGTGCCACGTCTATCAACATTTATTATGCTCTCACTTTTGTGTATTTTGAAATGCTCTGAAGGTTTCCGCAGGTTGTGCTTTGGGCGGATACAAACTAAAACAACAGAAACTCTTAAGCACATAAACTGTTTCCTGTGCATTGGAGGGATTTAGGAGGTGTTTTGGGGTCAAGCAGAAATGTGTTTCTCTGCATTGACAAGCTGTAACCCCTTACAAAAAATAAGTTTATTCAAGTATGCTATAAGTATACTTCTTTTAAACTTAAAGAGAGTATGCTTTCAGATTACTTTTTATGTACTTGTCAGAGATAAACTTAACAAAATTATACTGAAGTATACTTGGCTTATACCGACGACAAGTATACAGAAAAGTCTTTGTGTACTTGGCAAGTATACAGAAAAGTCCAAGTATACTTGGCTTATACTGAAAAGTATACAGAAAAGTCTAAGTGTACTTGGCAAGTATACAGAAAAGTCCAAGTATACTTGGCTTATACTGAAAAGAATACAGAAAAGTCTAAGTGTACTTGGCAAGTATACAGAAAAGTCCAAGTATACTTGGCATATATCAACAAGTATACAGAAAAGTCCAAGTGTACTTGGCTTATACTGAAAATTATACAGAAAAGTATAAGTGTACTTGGCAAGTATACAGAAAAGTCCAAGTATACTTGGTTTATACTTAAAAGTATACAGAATAGTCTAAGTGTACTTGGCAAGTATACAGAAAAGTCTAAGTGTACTTGGCAAGTATACAGAAAAGTCTAAGTATACTTTGCTTATACTGAAAAGTATACAGAAAAGTCTAAGTGTACTTGGCAAGTATACTGAAAAGTCCAAGTATACTTGGCTTATACTGAAAAGTATACAGAAAAATCTAAGTATACTTTGCAAGTATACAGAAAAGTCAGAGTATACTTAGCTTATACTGAAAAGTATAGAGAAAAGTCTAAGTGTACTTGGCAAATATACAGAAAAGTCCAAGTATACTTGGCTTATACCGACAAGTATACAGAAAAGTCTAAGTGTACTTGGCAAGCATACAGAAAAGTCCAAGTATACTTGGCTTATACCGACAAGTATACAGAAAAGTCTAAGTGTACTTGGCAAGCATACAGAAAAGTCCAAGTATACTTAGCTTATACTGACAAGTATACAGAAAAGTCCTAGTGTACTTGGTTTATGCGGAAAAGTATACAGAAAAGTATAAGTATATTTGGCTATATAAGTTTTACAAGTATTCTTGCTGTAAAAACCATTAAATTAGTAGTTTACTGAGAGTATACTTTAAAGTGTACTTTCATAAACTAAAAAATGTGCTACAAGTACATAACTAGTAAACTAACAGTATACCTATAAGCTCACTTATAGTATTGTTCATATTATACTTGCAGTACAAGATACAACTTGGATGTAAACTAGTAATACATGTAATATCCTTATTTTTAATTTGGTTGGCTATGTTCAACACCCGGGTTGAAACTCTGGTACTTCTACGATCTCCAGTAGGTGATCTAACCTTGCAGTGCATGACAAGCCTGGATATTTCTGATATTATCTTTTGAATTATCCCTTGTTAAATATTTCTTGTGCTGATTGTTTTGCCAGCCCGTACTAAATAACGCCAGAAAGCAACGAGTACAGTAGCCAGTGAGCGTCTGAGCAGTAGAGCAAATAAACTGAGGCTGCGATAAGAGCCGCTCGTACAGTAACAGTCAGCCGGCGTTTCCTCTCACCCCATGTATGAACTCTGAAGTCCAACCAGGATCTCGTGCTTCTGTTGGGTCTGCAGGTCGGTGACCCTGAACCACGCAGGCAGGCAGGCCACACGCCTGGACCTCAGTCAGTGATACACAACCAACCGCCCACTGACCTACTCATTAACACACGCACGTGGACACACATTTATGGATATACAAACACAAGCGTGTACAGTACAGTACAGTACATATCCACATGTAAGTGCAGAAACACTGGTTGTTTTGTTGGTCGACTGTCAGTCTGACATCAAGGTGTCTCTTTTCATCTTTCCTCAGGTGCTGTTAACTCTCAGGTCATTGGTGGATAAGGAAGCACACTGTAAACACAAACACTAGACGGGAGTAACCCAGCAGTCTGAATCCACCTACCTGGGCTGCAGGCGTCCACACGTTCCACCTGGTGAGTGACAGAAACACAGCAATTGAATTTTGTGTTGTCTAATGATTTGTAGCTTGTCTGTAGTTATGAGATGCTGTAAATAAGTGTGTGAGTGTGAACATATGACGTAAAACAGCTGCATACATTAGAGATGTCTGGGGCAACCCGGAGGACAGCCGTTGTAAAAGATTGATTTCACTACTGTATCTTAATTAGGGCAGCAGTGATTACCATTGTGTCAACAGTACGTCGATAGTGCCTATACATCACATTGCCTTCTGTCAGCACACACTTACCATGATACACTGCATTTGTTAGTAAAAACTTAGGTTAACACTGGTCTCAGAGTAAGCTTTCTGTTAGATATAGAGGAGACTTACAGCTTTTCTGACTGCCACACAGTGTAACACTATAATATCCGTGCTTCTTTTCTTGTTTTATGCCTCCGTTCTGGTGATGTTTTTGTTTTGTGTGAACCGAACCAAATTCTTAAATCCGGATTGAATCTTGAAGCTCCTATAAAGTGTGCAGTAAAAGGCAAAAAATGGCAGGAGTGAGCAGGATGATGGCAGTAGAGGCATGATGCTGTTAATGGTGCAGTGAACGTGCAGGAATTCAGCCAGTACGGACAGCATGGCATCACTTTATGGTCCCTTATCCGACACGGACACAGTGTGGGAAACACTTTCTACATTTGTCCTTCAATTTTCCCAGGATGGATAGTTCGAATTGTTGGCATTCCTCATTGAAACCAAGGACGCAGCTATACCGCAGCTAGCTGAGCCCCCTGCTCATAAGAAGAATGTCCAACGAATCAAATTACGGGCAGATTTTATTTATTTTTTGACGTAGCATGTCTGCCTATTGGCAAGTTCATTTTAAATATTGAGACTGGAGAGAGAACTTGAGGGGGACAGCATGAAACACATGCCAGATCTGAACCCAGGACGTCACAGTCACACGGTACAGTAAGCCACCAGGGTGCTCCATATTAGGCAAACACTAAGAAAATGTGAAACTATATTTCCATGATGTCCTGTGATGAAGAAAAATAACCCACTGCAATATTAAATGTCAAGGCATGTCCTACATGAAATATCCTTGAAGCACTAGTGTTCAGGCAAATATCCCAGCATCCCGCCCACCCTCGGTGCACAGAGCACTGCAGTTGTTCCCTCGTGCCTCGGCTCCGCTCGACACGAGTGGCTTAGTGGCTGAGATCAAACAGGATCATCAACTGTCAGCTTCATGCTTCCCACGGACGCCGTGGTGACAGCTTGAACAAGGGAACATGACGTGCTGCCCACTGCCTTCAGGAGAAGGCCTGGCACACTAACACCCCCTCACTCCATCCATCCATGGGCGGATCGTTTATGATTTGTTTGTGTTGTCGTGTGGCTCACTTATGAATCGCTGTCAATCACTTTCATATTATTTAAAAAGTATCACCCAGCTCAGTTCCACCTATTCTTCAAATTTAGATTTCTGGCTCCAGTAGCTCACATAAGACATTGAGGCAGCGAGAAGTAAACACAAATCTAAGTTTTAAGATGTCCTCTGAGAAACCTATGGGTGACGTTACTGTCACTACATCCAGGCCACATACAGGACTCCAGACTAACATTTTACATTGTTTGCACTGGTGCGCCTAACTTTTTCATTTAGGTGCACCCAAAAATTTTCACCACAACCTTTTGACGCCACAATAATACATTTTAAGCGCTTTGCCAGTTCCCATAGGCCTACACTAGGGAACCAGAAATTTAGTAGTCGATACCAAAAGCAGTGAAATTCCACGATTCTCAACCAATTCGATCCCACAGTAAAAAAAATAAAAGTAAAACAATAAATCCCATGTGTACTTCAACATATACTCCTTTATTACTGTTTGCATACTGGTTTTTGTTAGGAAGTTAAGCTGGTCATATTTCCCTCTCTGTTATCTAGTTTATATTGCTGTGAAAACATCTTCAAACAACTTCAAACAACATTTTACAAGATGACATTTGAACACATCATGATAACGTTAGAATTTACCTTCGCCCAATATCATCTTTACTGACTACAACCTGAACGTATCGTAATGTAAGTCAATGGCACATCCCATTACCTAGCTCTGGTCCTGCCGATTTCAACACGGATTTGTTGTTCACAATGTAGAACTATCAGGGATAATATTGTTTAAGGTTATTAAGGTCATTAAGGTTGTAATAATCTAATATATGATATCAGTTAATCATAGTTGATGTATCTCGTTTCACATTTAGTGTATGGAGGGATGACGTAGAGCGAAAGGTCCCCATCATGTCTCATGTGTGTCAGAGTGAGCCTGCAGTGCATAGATGGCTGAGTGATGACACCTGCTTGATGCCATTCTCTGACCTGTGAGTCATCACAGCTATGCACTGCCAGCCTCTCTGAGGTGTTGGATCGTAACAATGGCTGACATTAAATGTGATGACAGACTTTAGTAAAAATCTCTGCAGTCTGCAGCACACACAGGCTCCGGTGGCTTATACTACAGTATGGATTTGCATTATTGTGGTTAACCCCACTGAGACCCGTGATCCCGACCGACTTTACTGTCTTTCAGGTTCCCAGCTTTCAGATGATGTGTGCACCACTTCTATGTGACATCTACTGTTGACCTGCTATTTCCCCCTAAAGACCCCCTGTACCCCCCTAAAAAAGACAAAAACGGGTTTATTGTGGGTCTCAGAGGGTTAAGAGTCAAATACACATCAGCCTTTTTCACCTCTCTCTTCAATGTTTTTCAGTATGAAATAGTTTAATAATGCAGAATTGCTCTCTTAAACGAACGTATTTGTATATAATTGTTTTTCTAATTATTTTATTAAAGAGGACCACAGGGAGAAATTAAAGCCAGTCACTGAGTGCAAGTGTTGTCACCAGTCTGTTTGTCTTTCAACAGTTTACAGTTGTACCCTGTTGGCAGTAACAGTCACAAATAAGTGCTTATTTAATTGTCTCGACAGTGAAGTTAAGCCTCCTATAATCATGGCTCTGGTGTGAGTTTAGATCCACATGGTTTAGCTTTGTTGATCTTACAGTTTTACGCCAGCATCTTCTTACATTTGATCATATTTATTTTGAGGATTTGCTGTTGATCGGTGCAGCATCCTTTACCGCACCCTTGTTGGTATGCCTAATAAACCGCATCCCTCTGCAGCCTCTCATTCAAATGTCAGCTCTACACACCAGCTGGTCGTTATAACTCAGCTTTGTCTGTCTGTCTGTCTGTCTGTCTGTCTGTCTGTCTGTCTGTCTGTCTGGCACGACTTCCCTCAATGAAGGTCAGAAAGAAAGCCGGGGACCAACTGCCAGTGTCTAACAATCTGGTGATGGGCTTCAGGGCCTGATGCTAAATACAGACACATTTCTGTTGACTCACGATCAGGATTTCGGTGGAGTCCGTAGTGCAATTGGTTGTTTATCACCACACAGTGTAGAATCAGTCAAAGTTTGAATTACTCTTGAGTGTGTCTTTCATCATTACAAACCCACTGTCAAGCATTGTTTAGACCCACAGCATTTTCTTTTAAATTGTAGTCAAGATGCCAAGCTTTCCAAAATACCGCAAATGACATGCTGAATCCCACGGGAATGGAAATGATAAAATGTAGAATATGTCTATTTGGTTTGTGGTGTAAAACATCTGGACAGTTAATGTTTCACTCAATATACAGGCATACTGTTTCAGCGTGGAAGTTCTTGCTTTACTCTGAACGATATCTGTGACAAAATATCTCAAATCATAGGTCCACCTAATAACTTTTCACGGCTTTCAACCACTGTCTTCATCAGCAAAAGGGCCAGCTCCATTCACTGATGAAGACTGTGAGAATGCAATTTAAAGCTCCCAAAAACTAGTGAGTGGACTTTTGAGTTGAGATTATGTTGTCACACAGGATTGACATTTCTTTAAAGGTACTCGATACAACATCCAGAGTATTAATATAACCGCAAACAACTATTCTCTATGTAAAGATATAGAGGGGTAACGTCTACTGAGCAGAGAATGAAGTCTCTCTCCCTCTGTGTGTGTTGTCATCAGAGCCTCTCTGTGCTTTGTTGACATAGCCGGGCCGGCAGTGCAGGCCTCTTAGTGCATGTGAACGTGCCCCACTGCGTAGCTCACGGCCGTCTTTTATTTGGCTCTAAAATTTGGATCTAAAGAGCTTACATGGATTGTAGATCTTGGGCCAAGCATAAGCATGTGAGGTGACTCTAGGACTCGCAAATTTATCTGTACTTTGTTAGCAACGGTCATTTGTGAAATGGGATGCTAGCACCATTTGTGATCTGCGTGTAAGCAATGTCCGCAAACCCCTTTTTGTGAAACGGGCCCCAGTATCCCAAAGATACACCATGTCATGGTCAGAGGCAAAGTAAATGACCCCATTCTCAAATGCAGATAGGCCTACTGGAGCCTTTTTGGTGGACACCTCTGTCAACATCACCCAGGTGCTCAAAGTCAGTGTGGAACATCGACCCCAGTGGGCAACATACCATGGTGCATCCATTTATGAACTGTTTTAATGGGCAGCAGCTGTGGCAGTCAATGATCTCTATTTGTCTGTATGTCATTCTGCCTGCTCCAGATGTGGCTTCAGACGTATATACAGCACGACACAGTGTGGGCTTCACAGTAGAAGATGAATATTTGACCAAAGATTGACTGAAAGACTTTCATTATGCATGTGCACTGTTGTTGGTGTCCACACTGGGGGTATAATAGAACGAGACCAGCCCCATAGTTAGGAGACTCTTCCTAGTTACTAGACAAGAAACAATCTGCCTCTATAAAACTCACTTTGATATTTTTCTCCATAATAAATGATCATTGGCAGAGTAAAGTAAACAGCAACAGTAGTTGTTTTCCCTTGTTGATGTTGCTAACATTGGATGTGAATGTAATCTTCTTCTACAACAGCTGCTAAAGTTCACTCTGAGGCCTGCTTGGTCTCCATGCCATACATAGACTAAATACACAGCGAAGAAGAAACAGAATGCACACATTATATGTAAGCGTGATTACAAATATAAACACAAAGACATACGTTACTGTAGACAGACAGACAGCTGATTGATAAAAAGCAAGAGTCAAACAGACCTGGTATTAACATGCGTCCTCAGTGATCGATGTTAATAAAATGTGCCAGAATTCAAGAATATGTAGGATATTATTACTGACATTCATGTAATATTACGTGTTTATTTGCATATAGAGCGGGGAAGTGAGACCGGATCACAAGTGGTCACTCAAGGCGCATGTGGCGACGCATTCTAATGCCAGGTGTGAACAGACGTACTTAAAGCTGTCCACTTGTGTTCGGATCACTCATGTTAATACCAGCTCTGAACAGGGCCTTACGAGCTTAACCCTTAAAGTACACACTCCATTACCTCACCAGTTACACGGTGACACCCCCCCGCCAAGGCCAGACAGATTGTCAGAAGAGACGGCTTCAATAGCTGCAGGTTGTGTTGGGAGAGCTGAGCGGAGTTGCTAAGCTTCACTGACAGGCTTTGGCTTCACACCCTGGAGTCCACAGGCATGCCCTGAATTAGCACAGGGCTTTCCCACTATGTGAGAATGCTGTGGTGGCTGGAACGCCTGTCACAAGTGTGAAGACCTGGGTATACAACTGACTTCAGAGGGATTTTTAGGGACCTAGAATGGCTGTTATTTTAACCCCTTAAACCACTATATTTAGAATATTGTCGACACTTTGTCTTGCCGTCAGACGGCCCTTTCCGACGGGGAACTGCACTGAAAGTGAAACTTATCTATGCTTTCTTCAAAGCCATATCTAAAATATGTTTTGCTGCCGTCCCCGTCCACAGCAGTACATTGCTTTGCTCCCATGCCAGTACTCCTGTCTGTTTCTCCAAACTGGTGTTCGTATCCCATGTGAGTCACGTAACTTCCGTACTTAAGAATCGCCACTTCCACGATCTTTTCTTAAACCTAACTAAATAGTTTTTTTTTATCTAAACCTAATCAAGTTGTTTCCTGTGAAGACTGAAGTTTATTTTGAAAAGACTGTATGCATGTAACGAGCGGAAATTGACACATTCGTAGGAAAACGCACGAAAAATTAGGAATAACTTTTTGTAAGATATCATCCGAACCATACTGGATACTTTAGGTTGTTATCAAACACAAAACTTGTTTCGTCTCGTTCATCTTGTTTCAATATTTTTTTTATTTAAGCCACATTTATGACCATAATTGACATATTACATTCACAAACTTTTTAACTGCAGGTGATGAATACACATAAGAAAATATGAACACATATTTATACAAACACACACATAAGTTGGGCCCACATTGTCTTTATGTAATGTTCTAGTTTGCCACCCAGTTTGCAGTAGAGGAGAGGTAGGATGAAATCTTCTTGGAGCGACAGTTACATGAGAGAGGAACGGCAATGAGTGGGCTGGAAACCGTGACAGCCGGTCCGCTGCGAGAAGGGGAGCGCGAGAGAGAGAGAGAGAGTGAATAAGAGGAGGGGGTTACATGTGGGAGTATGCCACAGCAAATATGGTAGGAAGACAACACATTGCAGCCGCAGCCCAGTTTTGTTTTTTTTCAGCAGATGAGCGAATGAGCAAGCAAGCGTGTCTCGTCCAGACACCCACACTGCCTGGGCTGGTGTCCGAAGAGATTAGCAATACATTGTTACGTCTTTCTCTGTTTTTATTTCTGTGGTTTAGGTTGTTTTTAATACCAGTGTCTATATCCATTCCTGAGGTATAACATTAGCCTGGTGAAATTCCTTCATGCTATTCCTATGAGACAAACATGACTCAAAGTTTTTCTTTAGTTTGAACACCATCTCTATTGTTGTTGCGAAGTGTAGTCCAGTTTAATTTAATGTATTGCTTGGGATGCAGGGCCAGCTAGTGTGTGAATCTCGTTTAATTTTAGAACTAGATCGCCTAGTTTGACAGCTTGGTCCCAAGTTTCGTGAGCCGGACGCGTCGCGCTGGACGGACTCATTTGCATAAAGGACTGTTCCCCGCCTTTTAATTTTGAAAGAGCAACGGCTAATGAGGAAACTCCAACACTCAGTGACAGACTTTTGCGTTTGTAGGGCTGGCCCTCTGCTGTCCAGCCAAAAATATATTATGAAAAAGAAAATAGTTCCTGCGCTTGTTGACAAAGCCGCTCACATTTAGGACAATGAATCACTATGGAGCGTTATAGAGGAACATATGGGTCGGGCTCTCTCACTCACTAGTGTGAAATATCTGTCTAAATCAGTGACCTGCTTGTGTTTGCAGAGTCAGAGCTGCTGGTAGCAGCAGGAGTGGGAAGTGGTCATTTTATTTGCGGTGAATATTTCTCAGTTCATTTTCATAATGATCACCACTCGCATGCCCAATTTCCATACGGCTGGGATCCCTGTGCCGCACCACAATGTGAGCTACCTACTGTGACCAGAGCCTGTGATGGTGGCATGACAGAAGTGGTTTTCCATACAACAAGAATAGCACCGTGAAAAATACTATGTCAAGAGGAAGTTATTTCTTATCATATTATGCACCAGAATTATGGAGAAGCAGTCGTTGGCAATGAAAATGTCAGAGCTCAGAGAAAAGTAAAAAATGAGAAGATATCGGGAAAATAACTTTGTGACACTGAAATTAAATGTTGTTGCTCATTGCTAAAACATGTCTTGAGTACTTGAATTGCATATTTTCCTTGTTCGGCTGTCAGTATCAGTGGTGTTTGGTCATATATAATGATGTTTTATCTCATGAATGTAACAGAAATAGAGCCCAGGAGCCTGCTGCTAATGAAATGTTAATCCCTTGAATTACACAGTCTTTCCTGCTCATTTGACACTACTGCTGGTGTTTGATGTTTTGCATGAATGCACACACACACACACACACACACACACACACACACACACACACACACACACACATACACACACACAGATGCAGGTTTTTTGATCTTTGATCGTTCTCTCCGAGTTGAATATTGTTCTAGTTTTTACACCTGATTCTAGCTGCTTTTTCTAACCCAGCACCATAAGCATGGAACGTGTTGCCATGGCATCAGTGAAAAGGCTGAGGTCTCCCTGTTGTCACATTTTGTTCAAAGACAACCTGAGCTCTCCAAACCCTCTGCTCCTCTGTCTCTCAGTACATTTATTTCCATTATATATTATGGCTCTCCTCTACCCTGAGTCTGAAACCATGTGTCTCCACATGGGAGCTGACCGACCACTTCCTTAGACATTTTTAGAAACTGAAAAATGACATCATCTTTGCAAAAAAACAAAATGGAAGGAGAAAAAAGCCACACTGTTACGCTGGTTTAAAGATATTTTTTAATGTGCTAACAGCCAGGATATTTAAGGGCACTTTCACAACCCATAGTCTGTTTGGCTAGTCCAAATGAATTGATACTTTTGGTTTGTTTTCTATTTAGTCTGGTTCAGTTTCACAGTGCACAAATTAAAGCAGACCAAATTAAAAAAAACAACTTTGTGTATGGATCGAATTTATCTTTTTCGACTCGAGAGCTGCCACTTCCCCCCCACTGCCTAGACAAGATAACGTATGATAACATATCTACACAGGGAATGATGATTCAAAATTAAGTAGTAAAATAAAAAAATGTAATTAAAATTTTTAAAGAAAGTGCCAACAAACACAAAATTAATACAAAATACAACATACTTATAAATTAATTAATTAACATTTTGCTTAGGAAAAGATACATTTACATGCTTTGAAATATAAACAAATTTGTGGATGTTCAAGTATACAGTATAGGCTTATTTACCATCAGTTATCAACACTACATTCTAGTGTGTAGAGCGCTCGATGAGCAGTTCCTGGGGTGGGCTAATCGTGACGAATAAAATTACAGTGCCTGCCTAATTTTGGGGAAGGGTCTTAAGCCTTTCGAAATAAGATACTAAAGCGTCCCATGTTGCATGGAATTTTTGGATTGACCCTCTAACGGAATATTTTATCTTTTCTAACTTAAGGAATAGCATCACGTCATTCATCCAAGCGGAAGCTCTTGGTGGGTTTTCCGATTTCCACTCCAACAAAATCCTTCTTGTTATTCTTGAGAGCCGCCACTTCTATGCAGGGAATAGCAGACTTTAATGCTTTCAAAGTTTTTTCACTTTGAATCGGCACTGATCTGTGTTCATGAATCCCTTCTCCTCCAGTTTATCTCTAATGACTTTATAAATGTCCTTATTTTTGTGGACTTAATGTAGTGTGTGTTTTCTTCAGCCCAGATGTCGAGCAAACATCAGACTCCGTCGTCTCCCACTCATGTTAACCTGTCGTTCACCTGTGTCCATCTCAACAAATGCCAGCGCAGGTGGCCTGCCTTTTGGTTCACTTGGAAACGGACCAAGACCACCTCTCGCAAGCGGTCTTGGACCGGTTGTTTTGGTCCGCACTAGTGTACGATTACTGCGTTCACAACTGCCCAAACGAACCGCAGCGGGGGTTGAACCGCATCAGAGTTCGATTAAAGTGGACTAAATGTTGTTGGCTTGTGAAAGTGCCCTTATTTAGTTAAATTTCAGTTATTCTCTACCATTATGGACATTGTCATAACTTTCATCGCTGTGGCTGTTGTCTGATTACAATAATAACCTCTTATTAATACTATTTGCTCGCTATCAGCCTGCTCGAATGGCTCTGAGCTGACGTAATTGCAATGAACATGATCTCTTGCCAGAAAACAAAAGCTGGACTCTTTCATGGATTTTTAGACAAGTTGTTCTATTTTTAGTTTTGTTTTAGCTCTTTTTCCCTGTACTGTAACATCAAAGTTATTGAGTCATTTTGTTATTGAGCCAGAAGTGGCGTTCCATATATGGTCATCAGACAGGCTAACTTCTAGGTCAGTGGTATTTGTGTAGTTTCACAAATGGTGTGTGAAATATGCTCAAGCCCGGGACAATCTGTGGTGTCTACACATGTATGATTGTGTGTGTGAGAGGGCAGGCAAGTGAGAGTGCGGGCATGAATGTACATAAATAAACACTCGTGGTTCTGCTTTCACTCATGGGACTATTAAAATTGTCCTGAGCCAAACCAGCTCTCACAGAAC
This sequence comes from Sebastolobus alascanus, assembly GCA_916701645.2. Classification (NCBI taxonomy): domain Eukaryota; kingdom Metazoa; phylum Chordata; class Actinopteri; order Perciformes; family Sebastidae; genus Sebastolobus; species Sebastolobus alascanus. The sequence goes on along the minus strand of CAKAOJ020000101.1, from coordinate 4,610,399 downwards.
CAGGGGAAATAATGCCCTTTGATTTGAAGGCATCAGTGGATTGAGGGAATTGTTGATGGAAAGTATTTTTGATGGATTGACTATTATCCGTGGAACAAATCCTGGCTTTTTCTCAGGCAGCAATCTCTCTCCCACCTCAGTGCAAGGTGCTGACGTAATGTTGGGAAGTCATTTTCTCACTGAAAAGGCAAGAGATATGTTTGCTCCCATATAAGCAAACCTATTGTAAGATATTTATGGAGAAGCTCCCTAACATAAATGCCAAAAAGTGTTGTTATCACGTCATAAAATGTGTCTATATATCTTCCAGAGTGCAAAACCTTCCCACTGAGTAACTATTCTGGGAATGCCACAGCAGCAACACCTCGTGTTTGGAGTTATAGTTAGTGTTGTCATGATACCAAAATTCTGACTTCAATACGATACCCTGCCTAAATATCTAGATACGATACTGAAACGATACACTGCAAAAATCTGAAACATCAGGAAAAGTAATGGAATAATAGACGACCGAACACGGAACTTAACACCGTTTAATAAGGCTTTTGTTTTGTTAAACAGCGCCCTCACTGGCTTATTAGTAATAGTTAAGGCAGAAAGTGGTACTGCAGCACAGAAGACAACGAGAGGCTTCCAAAACAAAAACCCACAGAACGATTATAAATTCAACTCGACGCATCTCACGGCTCGTATTAAAACATTGTCAATCTTAAAGTACTTGTAATAATAAAACGGGGTATCGTACCCATTTTTAATGGCAGGGATTTGCGATACCTTTCTGGTATCGGTATACCGTGCAACACTAATCGGTGATCCTGCTTCCAGCGATCAGCCCCAAAAATCCTGATCTTCCTGTAGTAGTTGAGATATTTCAGTCTGGACCAAAGTGATGGATGGACCGACTGACCGGCATTGTTACCCCTATAGCCATGTCGCCAGCAAGTATTTACCCCCGTACAATGACTCACCTAAATCATTACTGGTGCAGCCAGATGTTTCACAGTGAGTTTAATGGAGATCATTTTGGCAAGCTTACGATAGTAATCACAAAGGTCGTACTATTAGTGCTAGAAGTGGCAGTAATATTGGTGACAGCTCTTTCTTGGGAAAACCAGTTACAGCTGTTTGGTACTGATTGCGATCATCATCACATGAGTAATATTACATGAGGCTGAAACTGCTCTCTCCTTAACTGTACTTAGAGACATACACCAACAGACAGCATGTTCAGGCTTGTGCAAATTTTAATATTCTTTTAATCATCACTGAAAACAAAACATATGGTGTGTGAGAGAGAGAATCTGAGTGAAGAAAAATTCCTCCCTATTACAAGTAAGCAAAATGTTGTATAATAGTGTTGTTGCACTTAAATCCCTCTCACACACATGCACTTGTTTTCAGTTTGCCTGCAGAGTTCGTGGTTATCAAGCTGCGCTCTGCCAGAAGAGTTGTGTTATTTGAGAGAGAGCGGGGGGGAAGTGAGAAGACGTGAACCTCGGGAGCTGTGCTGTTTCTCAGCTGCTGCTGCAACACGGAAGGTAACTTTCCTCATACTTTCCCCTTCTCCAGGCACCCAACAGGAAAAAGCTTTCATGGCATCGGCTTGTATCCTCAATGCTGAGAATAACACTGCGTGCTTGCAAAGAGCAGGTCACGTAGCTTCTGGTATTTAAAAAGAATACCAAGAATTGGAGGGTAATTATTATGAAATGACTCAGCTCTGCGGTAAAAAGCACAATAATGAGCTGAAATCCTCCATTCTTGAATAGATGAACCATTGTCATTTTGTCAGCCTCCATTCACTCCACATTGCCCATTATATTCATGTCATTAGCTATAGCTTTCTTTTTGTTCCTGGTGCATTTCATAGACTGTATATAAGAAGTAGACGTAGTCACAGTGATGTAACCCATTGGTTTGTGGACTACGGTTTTGAAGCCCCGATTTTGGCCGTCACCATCTTCGTTTTTTTTCCGTCGCCATCTTCCATCATTTTGCAACCAGAGGTGTGTGTGTGTATAGCACACATATTTGATGTATTAAAGCTTTAGTCTTTTGTCTATTTGCTGTACAAAAGACCCAACAGCACAGGGATGTTTTTAGCATGCAAATGTCACTCAGCTGGCCTGTACTTGTTGTAAGTTTAGAGGCATTTTTTTTGGCCTAAAATGAGAGTTGAGCTTTGGGATTTTTCTCTCCCCCACTCTGATCTAAATATAGACTCAAGGACCATGCATAATTCCAGTAATTCCTGGTTAATTAGGTTATTTCTCTGTGAAAAGTACAGTAGCTATGTTTCCCAGCAGACTGGAAAAACTTGAATTCATATGGCAACAGTAGCGTTTCCTTTAACCCCGCCTCCCAGCCCTCGCTCCAGCCTCGGTCTGGGTCTCATTCACATGAACGGAGGAAGGGAAATAACTCTGGATTCAAATATTAGTGCATTTTACAACTTTTAGGACCTAATGATTTAAATAAGGGCTATAAAACTGTTCGTACTGGGAAGTTGATTTACCTAAAAAAAAATTATCCTCTGAGTTACAGACATCTCGTGACGGACACGGAAGTTGTAGTACCGCCGTTTGGCCACTACGAAAATTTGCATCAAAGCTCGGCGCTCTTCCTGGGGGCTTGGTGGGTACCCATAGAAGCCATTTTCATTCACATATCTTGAGGTCAGAGGTCAAGGGACCCCTTTGAAAATGACAATGCCAGTTTTTCATCTCCAAAATTTAGCGCAAGTTTGGACCGTTATTTAGCCTCGTTTGTGACAAGCTAGTGTGAAACGGTTGGTACAATGGTTTCATTAGGTTTTCTAGTTTCATGATACCAGTATCTTCACTCTAGCTTTAAAACTGAGCCCACTACAACCTCAGAAAGATCGATTGCGTTAATGCATTAAAGAAATTAGTGGTGTTAAAACAAATTTGAGATAACGCATTATTATCGCCTTAACTTTGACAGCCCCCTATTATATATAATTGCATGTGACTCAATCTTTGATGTGTCTGTATTTCTTCATAATCCAGAGTGGTGAGAAGAACATTATTTACAGACGTTATCTAATAATATCTTTAATCCCATTTATAGCTGGGGAGGTGGGCTGTGAAGAAACAGGAAATTGGGAGGAAAAAAAGGGGTTTGTTTGTTTGTTATACAATCTGCAAAGTGTCTCAAGAGTTACTCAACGGCATCCAACCCACTCCATCCTCGGTGATTCAGGGGCTATAAACAGAAGCCAGAAGAAAAGATGGATGCCCAGTCTGTCCCATCTATTCTTCTTCTTTATGGCAGACGAGCAGGCTCGATGCAGAGAGAGGATTAACCAGAGCCCACTGTCTCAGTCTCTCTCTTATCAGGAAGCAGCAGGTTGGGAGTCAGGAGCACGAAAAAGACACATCACCACCTCCCCTATGAGTCATGCTCTGGTCCTCTGCTCACTATTACTGATACACACACGCAAACAGACTCCACACACACACACACACACACACACACACACACACACACACACACACACACACACACACACACGTACATGCACACACACTCCCACACATGCATCAATAATATTCATACAGAAATAGAGCCGTTGTCTCTGCATATTGATGACTGTCTACTGGCAGGGATGGGATGGACAGATGCAGCTCGCCTATCGAATGTCAGACACAGCCAGATTCATGGAGTAGCTCACAGAAGCAGCCATGACATTTTTATTTTTACTGGCCAACCACTTCCTGTGAGTCACACAGTTTCTTCAACTTTGGACAACTCCTATCACTTATTACATTAATACAAAGGGTTTGGACAGTGCAATTGGATGATTGTCCTGATAATCACGTTATTATAGAGCTGAAACGATTTGTCGACTAATCGATTAGTTGATCAACAGAAAAATAATCAGCAACTATTTTTGTTTTTGTTGCTGCTATTTTGCTGCTCTTCTTTGTCATATATAATTATAAACTGACTGTTTGGACTGACTGGGAACAAAACAATACATTTAAGATGTCACCTCGTGCTCTAGGACATTGCGATTGGCATTTCATCACATTTTTATACCCCCGCGACAACATAGTCGGGGGGGATATAGCGCTCCGCGTGTCACACTTTAGTTTCCGGAGCAGAACTCGAAAACTAGTAAATATAGGAACTTCAAATTTGGTTTGATGGTTGACAGTGTGGTCTAGTTCTGCCTTTTGGGGATAAGAAGTCCAGGGTGCCCAACATTTTTGATAATAACAAGCTAGATTGTGCTCAATAGACTAATGCCATTAGTTACTAAAGGGCAAAACCTTTGGCCCTACTTTAGCAGGGGTCAAGCAGTGAGCGGGGGTATTTGAGCCATGCTCACGTTTGCCTTGTTTTTACATTTTATAGGCTATGTTTAATAAAAAAAAAAAATAATAACAATATCAATTGATAATGAAAATAATTGTTAGTTGCAGCCCTGTTGGCATAAATGGCTTATGTGCATTAAGCATCTAAGCAGTAAAGTCCATTTACACACTGTGGTTTGACTGATCTGTACACAGTGTGAATACAGAATGCAGGTTTTTATTAAAGATATAAAGTTTGTTAAACTGTTTATACTGTTTATTTATACATACAAAGAAACTAAAAAAAACACTACTGCAACTAATAATTTTTCATTCAAAGAATCGCGATATAACGTGTTAATAAGAGCGCTTTAGTGGTGCTGTCTCGTACTGCGAATTTTCGCAACAAACAGAATAATAAAACGCATCAGACTCAGTGTGCGAGGTTTCTATGCGCAACGTTTTTTATCGGATCACGGATTAAAAAAACACATACAAAAATACAGCTTGCTCGCTGAAGGTGGGCAGACCTTTAAGGTGGACAACTTTTCCGGCGAAAACCCTGGAAAGATATCATTTAACGCTTGGCAAGAAAGCAAATAAGCAATTTTACAGAATCTCAAACTATTCCTTTTAAAGTTACAATTTAAGCTCCACAGATCCTGTGAACTTGTAAATCTAAACTTAAATACACTTAATCACCTGTTACTTCATCACAACTGAAACCTGAAAGCGCCATGTGCCTTTTCTGTCCGTAATAATTGCTATCACTTGCACTGATATCAAATATAACAACTTAAGAAAGTAGTTTCCTATTTGAATAAAGCTCCGAGTTAAGTGGATGTCATCTTAAGGAAGTTCAAAGGTTCCACTGAAAGCAAGTGACCTGAAGTGTGAGTGTGTGAGGCAGAGTTGCAGTCGGCCCTTGTTTTATGCAGTGGGCCTCTCAACTGGACAAGCTGCAGCTGTCCCTTAGTCAGAGAGCCTTGCAGGCCTGGGTGTGTGTATGTGGGCGTTAGTGGTTGACAACTAAGAGGGAGCATGTGTGTATCAAAGAGCAAAGGATGTTCAGGCCATTTATCTCTTTTAATGTTAGTAACACAAACAGACACGGATGCACACGCATATTTGTCCCAGATTTTCTAGTGTGTATGTGTGACTGTGTGTAATGGCCTGTGTTTGGGGGGATCTGGGGGCCTGGGAACTGTGTGGAAATCAAATTGGGCTTCCTCTGGCTCATCTCAGAGTCATGGGAAACAACACTGACTAAAAACAACAGGGATCGTGCACGCTGCAGCTTGACCACCCGACGTTATACTGTTTAGACTGGACAGCTTCTGCCACAGATAAAAGGAGAGAGGAGTTTGTCCTTTTAATCTGTAGCTTTAAATTATTTTCTGCAGCTTACCTACTGGTGGGAAATAGGAACAAAATCAGACTCGGTAATTACGATAGCATCATTTCACAACATTTCATGTTTGTCCCCAAACATGACCCGGGCCGAACTATTTTTTTGTATTTGACTAGAACTAGAGCTGTCGAAGTTCATATTAGTTTTAACGCCACTAATTTCTTTAACGCATTAACGCAACTTGCGATTTTTAGGTTGTAGCGGGTTTTAAAGCTACAGTGAAGATACTGGTATCATTTAAAACTTGAAAACCTAAGGAATCCATTGGTACCAACCATGTCATACTAGCTTGTCGCTAAATAAAGCTCCAAACTTATGCAAAATTTTGGCGAGGAAAAACTGTTATGGCTGTTTCAAAGGGGTCCTTTGACGTCTGACCTCAAGATATGTGAATGAAAATGGGTTCTATGGGTACCCACGAGTCTCCCCTTTACAGACATGCCAACTTTATGATAATCACATGCAGTTTGGGGCAAGTCATAGTCAAGTCAGCACACTGACACACTGACAGCTGTTGTTGCCTGTTGGGCTGCAGTTTGCCATGTTATGATTTGAGCATATTTTTTATGCTAAATGCAGTACCTGTGAGGGTTTCTGGACAATATTTGTCATTGTTTTGTGTTGTTAATTGATTTCCAATAATATATATATACATACATTTGCATAAAGCAGCATATTTGCCCATGCCATGTTGATAAGAGTAATAAATACTTGACAAATCTCCCTTTAAGGTTCATTTTTAACAGATAAAAATGTGTGATTAATCGCGATTAATTCTTAATCTCTTTAAAAATGTGCAGCTATTTCAGAGCAGCTTAGCTTCAGTTTAATTACAAATTATCTATGGTTGTTTTCTTAAATTTGCAGTTTTTTATTAATGAACATTATCATTAGATGTTTTATTACACAACAAAAAGATGCTTTTGGCATTTGTTTTGGCAAGCGGTGTGGTACATTGGATTAGCCTGTTCAGTGAGGTGCATCGGCTCGCCCACCTCATGTACTGCAGTTACATAACACACAAGGAGGAGATTTGTTTTTAAACAATCTTGTCTACTCCTTTCACAGAGTTGTCAGTTAACCTTACTGTACTGAAATACAGGTTGTAAAGCTACGAGAACAGCTGCTGTTTGTGAGAGACTCTCAGCTGCTGAAGGAGAAAGGAGTGTGTCGACTCGTCACAAGTAGTCTTAGTGGACTGTGTTGTACAGCGCAGCTTCTTTAGACAAGGTTCCCTACTGTATGTGAGTTTACGCATGGCTGCACATTCGTCTAGTGGTGCTGGGGGGGTGTATGTGGATGTCCTCTCTCTCCTCTCAGGACAGGACATTGTTATATTCATAACCATATGGTGTGTGGGAGATGAATTCACTTCCCTGTCTGCCCGCCAGGTTTCTGCTGATTCCTGGATGTGTCGTAATTGTCAGTTACATAGAAAGGCAACGCTTCTACAGTACTGTAATTACGCAACACTACATTCTCAACATCATTGTAGTCGCCCTGTGTTGACAGAAATGCTCTATGGTCCAAACAGTTAAGCAACAGAGGAGCATTTGCTGCTTACATTTGCAGTTATTGACCTTCACACCAGAAACTTTGAAATGATAAGAAAGGTTTTTAAGAAAATGTGAGCTTCTTTATGAAGCCGCTTTCTGAGAATCCCTAAAAGGACAGACATTGAGGTTGGGAGTGTGTGTTTGTGTTCAGCTCAGCCTCTGAACTCACCAGAAACTCTGGTTCTGTCTGTGATTTCCCTTCAGTTGCTCTCCGTTTTCCCCTCGTCGCTCTGTTATGAAGCAGATTCATAATGTTAATAACGGGATATGCAAAAATTTTTCGCTCGCGTTGAAACATTTTCAACTAGATACCTAAACCAGTCAATTTCCACGATTCTCGATACCCAATTCAATACCAAAAAACAATAAATCCCATGTACTTCAACATTCACTCCTGTATTACTCAAGTACACATCATCGATTAGACTCACGGTAATAACTACTCGTCGTTTTTGTTCCTACTGTACCAAAACAGCACAGACCTACAAGCTACTACGATGGGGTGAATGCCGTGTTATTCCATTGCGCACGTCCCCTGAGTTTCGCACTGTTGGCACACATCCAGCACCGCCTCCATGGGCTAAATCTTGCCTTCTGTAAGATTTAGCTAACGGCTAACGACAACAACAACAATTGCTTTTGACACGGATAAATACTCACAGAAGACTTTACTTTTATGAAGTCTCTGGAAAAACACTGTTGTTCCAAGCTGGATTACAAACCTTCTGAAAGAAATACAATCGATCCCGATGATAATCAGAAAGCTACGGTGGTGACGAAGCAGCTTCAAGTTAAAGTAAGAGCCTACACCGAAGCGTTCCGGAGATATTCTAAAAATAGTAACTAGAGTACTTTTCTGTACGACAGCGTCGACCTCAGGGGGATAATCCCTGATGATCTGCGTCAAGTTTCTCGCCCAAAAACTACATTTTACAAGATTACATTTGAACACACCATGATAACATTATAATTTACCTTCACTCAATACTCATATTTACATTTTATCATAATGCAACCTCCGTACGTTAGCTGCTCCTGGTACTAGCACTCCTCCTGCTGATTTCAACACAGATTTATTAGTTAGTTAGTTAGTTAGTTAGTCTGCGGTACTGTTAAAAAAACCATTTCTGATTTTTGGCATCCGACTTGGTATAGAGGTATCAGTTCTCCTGACATCCCCAGTCCACATATTTTTCTGCATGTGTACCTGGAGGATGATAAAGGGACAGATAAGGGCCAAATCATCCTTACCGTACGCTGGAATACCTTCCTAGAGAACTTGATTTTGCGAAGCGTAGACATAACTACACACAGGGACACTCACATGACATCACAGCAGAAAAAGTGGAAATGGCACCTTCAAAATCTTTGTTGTTGTCGCTTGTTCAGTCTGCTTACCTCATGTACTGCCCCAACTGTTCATGGAGTGCATCTACCTCTCTAAAAGAATGCAGGATATGCTGGGTAACCACCAAGTGCATTTGAACGCATCGCATAGTTAAAAGCTCAAAGGCTCAGGTCACAGAGGTTGGACAGTGTGCTACCTAAAAAAATCAAGTTAAAACCACTCACGTGCCTGTATCACAGCCCCTAATCCAATTGCCTGCTGTAGCCTTTTATAACTCCATCCAGCAGTGTTTTTCTCAAAATATGGCTTCAAATTCATTGATATGAATAATGAAACACTAATACCATCCACTGTCATCTGGGATTGTAGGGGTAACATTGCGTGTATGCCTCTGTGCTTTCATTAGTTTGTTGGATAAGACACTCAGATCTTGTTAAGAGTTGGAGTCCCTCCCTGGCAGCTGATTATCCAATTCCTAATCTGTTGTTATCTAATACCTCCAGCCGGCTGCTGAGATTAACATGACGGCTCTCTGATCCAGGTCCAACCTTCAGCGTTTCGGTCTCACTGTCCAATACCAACCTTCACTATTACAAAAATCTATACAACATAACCATAAGCATACATTTGGCATCTCTCAGTATGGCTTGTTTTGTTAGTCTGTTGTTTCATACTTGACTTTTTTCCTACCCTCAGCTGATTTTTAGAAACTTGCTGCAGACAATAATGGAGTTATTTTAACAGTGAGTTTCTAACAGTGACACAGTGAGGGGAGAGTTTCCTTTCCCAAAGGAACAACTTCTAAAGGGTTTGCCTTGGAAAGAGAAGTTGTTTTCTCTTCCGCCCATGCTGTTGCTTCCTGAGTCTTCAGGAGGAAGGAATTCCCTCTTGTGCCGGTCACCCACCCTACATCCTAACACACACACACAAAGAAGCTGTCTACAAAAGTGCTGTGCAGAGAGTCTACAAGTAGCGATAAGGTCCTTTCAAAAGGTCAGATAAGGTGGTTGTAGTGGCCGTTTTACCATGCTCCAAGTTCCTAGGCCACTTAGTCTGCAAGGTCTCTCAGTTCTGCCCATATAAAACATGATATACCGATATACGACATGTCTTTTTCAGCATAGTGGACGGTGCTTCACCCAAGCTTCTTCTTATGTATTCACCTTAAGGCATCACCAGTCAGCCCACTAATCCAAGGACTTTAGTCTAAATAATTTATCCCTCCTCAACCAATTTACCCACCTGGCAGTCAGACTCATTTCAGTGTCTTACATCATCGGATCTCTTCGTGCTGTGCTGTTCTCTCCACTCTTTACTCCCCAGCACGATCTTTGCACTCATATATAGCTGCAGGCTTTATTAAATGACTTCTCCCTGCTCTGTGTCCATTCTCTCTGCCCTGTGTGGCATTTCATCTTGTGTCTCTATCCGTGTGCCGAGCCATACATTCCCTTACTAACAGCAGTCCAGTCGGGGGGATGCTTTTCACTTGGCTGACCTCGCCCCACCCTCCACACTACCCCACCCTAATCTGGGCCCCACTGCGCTCCATTCAAGCGGCCAGCAGATGCTATTCTGATGAATGTGCTCAGCCCAAAGCTGTTCATACTCACAGCTTGGGTCAGTGGAGGATGGGGTGAGGAAGGTCTTTGGTCGGCCCTGGAATAGTTTGTCTTCCCACACTGCACACCCTCAGTCTTTGTCTGATACTCCAGCCCTGCCCCTGATACACTTTACACAATGCACCGCACATTTTGGAAGTGGAAGTGAGGTGACACTTCAACAGATGAGTATGTATAAAATCTGAATACAGAGAGCTGCTGTATATAAATGCGGACATGCGTGCACCAATTTAATAAATACTTTTTAGAAATAAAATAAAGAGATAAAAAACACAAAATACAATGTTTTCCAGGAACAGAAAAGCTCTAACTAAGAATCGTTGTGTTTTCGTTAGCATAGAATGACCCCTTCATATCAACATAGGGAGCTGGTCCTCTTCACGGAGTCCACCATGTTGCTCCTCCATGTTTCTACAGTAGCCCAACACGGACAAACCAAACACTGGCTCTAGAGAGAGAGAGCTTTTGCGTTTTTTACGTTACCTGAAGGCCACCATACTTCTCCAACATGCTTGTATTACCGCTGTACCGCCAGCTGCTATCTGACTTCCGTTGCTCCTAAAGTAGTGTTATTATCATAAGGAAGGCGAACGGCGTTACCACGGTTTTGCACTCGGCGGCTCACGTTACCGCAGTCTTGGAAAGGGAGGAGTGAGCGGACGGGGTACTCAGTTGGTTGTAATTTGCAACCACATCATTAGATGCCACCAAATCCTACATGCTGTCCCTTTAATAACCATCATTGTTAAAGGAATAGTTCGACATTTTGGGAAATACGCAACCGCCAGCAGCACAGTAGCTTAGCTCAGCACAAAGGTAACACAATCTGCCTACCAGTACTTCTAAAGCTCACTAATTAACTATCTAGTTTGTTTAATTTTTACTAAAACCACAGCCTAAAAACAACAGGTTGTTAGGCTGTGGTTAGGCTAGCTGTTTGCCCTCCTTTTCCAGTCTTTATGTTAAGCTAAGCTAACCGGCTGCTGGATGTAGCTTCATATTTAGCATTCAAACATGACAGTGGTATGAAACTTATTCCAGCAAGAAAGTGAATAAGTGTATTTCCAAACATGTCAAACTATTGCACTTGTGAATAATTCTCTCACAGCCGAGTCTTACAGCCTCAAGTCTACTTGAGCAGCAGTCTGTTGTTGTGCAAAGACAGAAGTTTCTGACATCTTTCTGCTACAGTATTCCTGAAACAGTCCAGGCTGATGTGCACCATTAACTCTGTTTAGTCTCTACTCTGCTAATGAGACATGAAGTTGTAATCCTATATCCCCACTGTTGATCCCTGTTCAATCATGTTATACTTGAAATCTGATCTTTTTGTTGAAGTGCGCTTCTTCAGCTTGCCTCACAGTGTTATTATATAAATGAAATAAAAACGCAATTGAAACTGGAGCCACTGTATTCCCCACTTCCCTAAAGTAATGACGGTTATTTAGTTTCTTATTCATCTCCTCTCCATACTCCTAGTTTGTACAGATATACTTCTTTTATTAGTCATGTGTTGAATAAATCACTGGAGTCCTGAAGAAATTAACGATTCTTGGGCACAGAGAGAAGGTCAATTTCTAATAACTAAAGTCGTGTTATAAGCTCTTCTATCTTTAGAACCAAATCATGACAAATGTATGGAATTTTGTTACTGAAAGACCTTAATATTAGGGCTGTCAAAGTTAACGATATGAGATATGATATATGATATGCATGATATGAAAAAAATTATATAATATGCGATAACGTTTTTGAATATTGCGATAACGATACGATTACTTGCGATAAAACATATAAATAATAATAAACAGATATTATAGTGTACTCAGTTCTGTTTTTCTGCTGCTTTCATTGTTCTGCTAAAATAAAACAAATTTCTTGTTGAATTAAAAAAAATAAATTATTTCCAACATTCTTTTATTGAACAAATTGAACAAAAGGCACCGATAAAAATGATAATTACATTTTAAAGTGCAATTTTCTACTGATACTCTTTCAACTAACTCGAAAAATCCCGAAGTGCAATATCGTAGTCTTTCGCGATGTGTTTATTGCTCAAATTGACATCGCAATGAAAATAAAAATACGATATATTGTGCAGCCTTATTTTGAATCCGACCTGCGGCCATTTGCTGCATGTCGTCCCCTCTCTCTCTCCCCTTATCATGACCATCACTATCACTATCAAATAAAGGCAAAAAGCCCAAAAATTCAATATTTTAATTGACAGCCGTACTTAATATTTAAACTGAGAAAAGCCTTGAAAACAGTTCATCATTTCCCCTCAAAAAAGTTCATAAATTGTTGTAAAACAAACAAGTTCAAAAGTGCAGTTTGCCTGCTGCACATTCCTTTTTTAATTGCTTCTGTGAACTGGAAAAAAAAAAACAGGAATTTTGCACCACTTTGTGTCAGTTTCAAATTTTCTTTCTGTAGCTCCTTCTATCCGTTCACCTTTTCTAGATTAGTCCGTTTGCACCACCGAGCTTGTCTTTTACCAGCTTCTCTGTATGTAAGAATTTGCGTGCATGTGTGTGTGTGTGTGTCAGATGACCTATTGAAATCATTGCTGTGCAGTGTGCCTGTTACCACGGCAACACAGGCTTCTCCGTCTCTCTCTCTCTCTCTGTCTCTCCCTCTCTATCTCTCTCTCTCTGTCTCCCCTCCCCTTTCATTTCCCCTCCACACCAGAGCGAGGTCATGTGACCGCTCTGACGTCAAGCTGGAGAGGCAGGCAGGCAGGCAGGCAGAGGGGCGAGTTAGTTTGTGGGCTTTTAGCAAACCTCCTGCTCAGACGCGGAGTCTCTGGGAGTCTGTCAGCTCCGTCTCAGTCGCTCAGTCCGTCTTCTCCTCCCCCCCTCTGCTGTTCTTTCCCCCCTCTCTCTCATCTTTTGTTTCTATCTGGTGCTCTTCTTTATTCCCAACCCGTTGCTTCTTCTTCTGCTGCTGCTGCTGCTGCTTCCACAAACTTGAGAGAGAGTGCTGGGTGATGGGCTGTTGAACGGCTTGTACGTCGCTACAAAGTGAGGTAAGCTTCCTGTGTTTTCTCTTTGTGTGTGTGTGTGTGTGTGTGTATTGTGTTGCTTTAGCAGCTAGTGGTTGCTTCCAGAGGGGTTGTGCAAGCTGGATAAAGGAGATGAGTTTGAGTCACATACTTGTGCAGAAGGGAAGTAAATGAATTCCCTGACAGAGAGTGAATGAGGCTCTGAAATCTTTTTGTCCTCCTTTTTAATCATTTGGCTAAACTTGCAGAAATGTAGTGAGATGTTTGAGGTTTCAAGAGAGATCCCTGATCAGGGTGTGATGTCGAAGAAGACTAGTTGCTTTCTTTCTCAGCACACAGCCAGATCTGTTTTCAACCCCCCCTTGCAGGAAGTGAGTGCATGATAGAAGAGAGAGAAGGAGAGTGCGATCACTACGGGGGACGAGTGTGTTATGTGTTGTGTAGTTGGAAGTGATGGGCAGCTCCACATGGCTTTTCCTCCCAAAGCGTTGCTAATGTTAGAGTTACTAGTGTGGGCTGGAGCTGCTGGCTCTGTCTGCCAGAGAGACAGAGGCAGGGGGGGGGGGGGGGGGGCCGAGCAGCTGCCACCTGCCCCCCTCAGAGGGGAAAGCCTCAGAGGTATTCGCTGCAAAAAATGTAACTCAAGGCCAGCTGATATTTCGTTTTTCTGAAGAAATTAACGGGATGAGATAAGGACTTTTTTTTCCCAAAGGAGTTTTTCAGAAATTTCCTTGACAAGTGTCTCGCTTGAGAACCCCCACCCTCCCCGTTACCCTGCACACACACACCTCCCTACGTTCCTCAGACAATAGCATGCCAGCCCACATTTAGCCCAAATAGGGTGGAAAGAAAGGGACATGTGCATAACAAGTGGTTTGGACCTCCCAACAATACTCTCTCCTCCTCCGTCTCTCTCTCGCTCTGCTTCTCTAGAACTCATCCGCCGTGAGACTTTATCCCTTCCTCTCATTCCCTCCTCAGCGGTGCCTCCCTCCTCCAACTTAATGAAGTGGAGGCGAGCCAAGAGCATGTAACAGGTCTTTTTCACCGCCTGAACTATTCTAGTCGCAGATATATACTGACTCCATCCAATTAAATGCTCAGATTAGGACACCAATTAGCATTTGCTGTGATGACTAGAATGGATTTAAGGTTTGGAGACATGTTGTGACGTAAGACCTCACACGGCCTATTTGAATACACCCATCAGTGAATAGCATTAAGTTACATAAAGGCAAATATACTATAAACTTTAAGGAGTTGTTCAAGATATATTTTTAAAACCAAAGTTACGAACATATATTCAAATCAAGCACAATAATGGCACTGACTCTTAGTTTCTTGCAAACTTATCAAGGAGCCAAAGGTCTTTAGTTGCAGCAGTATGCAGAAGTATGCGAGTTAGGAGAAGTTGAAAATGAATCACATTTCCTTTTGTATTGTCCATACTATGATGAGCTAAGAACTTCTATTTTAAATGAAATGCCTGTTTAAAATCCAGAAACGTTTTGGTGTTCGGACGATGATAAAATGGAACGGCTATTTAATGTTAAAGCTTATAGGTTGATTACTTTTGTTTCTCAAGCTTGGAAAAAACATCAGGATGGTTTATTTGTTTAGTATTATTTATAATTTATATTACTACTCTGTTTTCTGCCTTTGTCTTTTCTCTATTATCGGCCGATATGCAAAGCCCAGGTATCGCTATTGGGACTGAAAAAGTTGGATCGGTGCATCCGTAATTATGATACTATGAGATCCAAAATCTAAGACGATATCTAGTCTAATATCATGATATCGATATAATATCGATATATTGCCCAGTCCGAGCTTGTGCACGCTATAGTATAAAGTAATCTTCCTTCAGTGCACATTATCCATGTAAAGCCGTCCCAAATGTCCTGCAAGCCTGAGGGGACATCATTCAGAAGTGTCTTCCTGTTGTGAGATGAGCTGCATGAATACCACAAGAAGCCATTTTGAGTTAAGAGACAGAAAAAGGTTTGTCTTTGCGTCCGTCTAACAAAATAATACTTTGTGTTTGTGCACAAGTATACTGTTATCTAACGTGTGTTATGAGCTGGGCATGTTGGCAGCGTTTACTCTGAAGAAAGAGCCACCGCCACACACACACACACACACACACACACACACACCTCTAGCATACGGCCAGTAGCTTTATCTGACATCCTGCAGCAGGATCATTCTCTTGAGGCACGTGTGTGTGTGCTGTTGAATGTTTTCCAGCAGGTTTTTGAGAGACAACATCATGCAGGAGGTGGCCAAATATACAGAGTTTTCAGAATATTCTAATCTTGCATGGTAAAAGCTTATTATTGAAACAGCTCTGGAGACTGAATTGATGAAGTGGATGAGGTGGCAGCTGTAGGTGATCACGCACGGCATCTTAGCTTTTATCTTGGTGCTGCGTTGACACGATGGCGTGATTATTTTATGTCAAAAGGCAATGTATGAATCTGCTGGTATTTAGAGGGTTTCTTTGTGATGCGATTTGTGAAGTGTGGGATGCCAAACCTGTGTGTGAAACCATCTTTACATTGAAGAAGTTAACCCAGAGGCAGAGCTGCGTACACACTCACGCAGTAGTATCGGATCCAAGCACTGAATAGGTTATCTGTCGTGTGAAATTGTATTCGATACTTCAAACCGACTTTTTCATTTCACACTAACTCAACACACACATACTCACATTAGAACAGAGGTAATGGGATGACTGAGTGGGGCGAGATGTTGGTTACCATGGTATTGGCTCATTTTGTTCACTGGCTGTCATTTACGCAGAACACACAGCGGGCACAGGTCGGGCTTTTTATCCAGCTTTTCTTCCATTCTGGGGACGGTTCCACTCCGGGTCAGATGCTCTGTCTAAAGGTGCATAGATAGATAGTAACTTTATTGATCCCGAGGGAAATTCAAGTTTCCAGCATCACAGTTCCATAGTGCGTAATTGCTTTTACTGATATTGTTCATATTTTTCAACATCAAGTGCTACTTTATTGCTTTCACACCTCTGTATTACATGCTGTAGGGCTGGGATTGATACCGTAATACTGCAGGGTTGAGCTCATTAATGTCCTCAGAAAAATTAGGCAACATTACGGCGGCAAACTCATCCGTTTTCTCATCCGTCCTGCAAGAAGTAACGGTTAGCTTTTTGGAGTTGCCGTTTTTGTTAAAGCCAACACAACACTTCCTGTCGCTGGTTCAGAGTTAAATCTTTACACTGAACAACCACTGTAAGTCTATGGCTGCGGTCGAATAGTCAAAAAAATTACGTCCTAACTACTATTCATTGACCTCGATGGAAAACGTCATGAGGTCAAGGAAAGATGTGAAGGAGAATTCATAAGAACTTAGGAAAAGAAAGAGAATCCGACTGCACTTAAGCTACGGATGTTGTTTTGTTTAAAGCAACTTCATTTATACTGAAACACATGAGAAAATGAGTACAGTGAAAAACTAAATGTTGTACAGTACACAGAAATCAGAATTACAGGCAAATTGAAAATATACACAATATCATAGAATGACATCGTCATGCTTGCATTGTCATTTGTGACTAGTTTTAAGGCTGCCAATGTCTTTTGTTATTACCATCAGAACTATATCCACCCAGGTATAATAGTGTGAATTTGTGAGCATGCAGCATGTGTCTGTATGGTTGCAGGTGGGTGAAAGTAGACTGGCAGCTTCTTGCATGAATAACACTAAGTGTGCGTCTGTTCTATACATATGAATGCAGAAGTTTTCTGCATGTCCAGGTGTAAACGTGTGTAAACGTGTGGAGGAACTGGGAATCTAGTATAGGTTTTAAATAAAAGTTGATTTAAGATGGTTACATCATGGAAAAAGGGGACCTGACTCCCTATTCTCCTGCTACAGAGCCCATAGAGACAGTTGTATTTGTATGTGAAGTATTTATGCCCACATCCGTTTAAAAACTGGAGAAAATTGTTTAATTCTGCTACGTACAAGCTGAGCTGAACCGTATGAACCACGCAGGGTTCTATAACATCCTGTTTTGTACTTAAGGGAGTCTCATGTAACACTGGTGGAAACTAACTTGAAGGCAGTTTATGTAACTGTTGATTTATGACCAGAGTCTGAGAGGGAGACAGAAACAGAGATAAATAGAAAGAAAGAAAGAGTTTAAGTGAGAAGGATACTCGGAGATAAGAGAGGAGACAGACACTCGGAGAGGCAGTTCGATGTTGTTCCTGCCTGGATCCCTCGCACTCTTTTATCAGGTGTTAACTAACGGCGGCTCTAAGTGGTGATGGAGCAAACCAGGAGATGGTATCAAGAAGCGTAGCGCTCTGTGGCTGTTTAAGATGCCCATTCATTAGGGCCGTCAGAGTTAACGCGATAATAACGCAAATTCGTTTTAACACCACTAATTTCTTTAACATAATAATCGATCTTTTGGAGGTTGTGGCAGGCTCAGTTTTAAAGCTAGAGTGAAGATACTGGCATCATATGAAACTAGAAAACCTAAAGAATCCATCGGTAACTAACATGTCATACTAGCTGGTCATGAAAGAGGATAAATAACGCTCCAAACTTACGCTAAATTTTGACAAGGAAAAACTGGCACGGCCATTTTCAAAGGGGTCCCTTGACCTCTGACCTCCAGATATGTGAATGAAAATGGGTTCTATGGGTACCCACGAGTCTCCCCTTTACAGACATGCCCACTTTATGATAATCACATGCAGTTTGGGGGCGAGTCCTAGTCAAGTCAGCACACTGACACACTGACAGCTGTTGTTGCCTGTTGGGCTGCAGTTTGCCAGGTTATGATTTGAGCATACTTTTAATACTAAATGCAGTACCTGTGAGGGTTTCTGGAAAATATCTGTCATTGTTTTGTGTTGTTGATTGATTTCCAATAATACATATATACATACATTTGCATAAAGCAGCATATCTGCCCACTCCCATGTTGATAAGAGTATTAAATACTTGACAAATCTCCGTTTAAGTACATTTTGAACGGATAAAAACGTGTGATTAATCGTGATTAACTATTTTAATCAACAGCCCTAATTAATGTATATTCAACAATGGTACTCTGTTAAATTAGTATGTTATTGAGTGTCTTACACTCAAATGTCAAAATGTGTTTGTGCAGTGTAAAGTCCCCACGTCACAGAAGGAGCAGGTGTTGAAACACATTTGAATGAAGAGTGGAAATGTTGGTCACTGTGGTTACTGTGCTTAGATGGCTCTGACATCTTTCACTACTTCATGTGCTTCTCACCATAAAGGTCAGAGCAAAAAGAAAGGGGCAACTGACACTCAAAGCACAAGTACACTTCTTTGTCGAGGTGCCGTGGTGGTTAGAGTTTAATAGTTACTCACTGGTCATAGCACCACCACACACTAGATGGATATGTCATGCAATGTTGTCTTCCGTTGCTGTAAAGGAATACATGACTTTGATGACATGATTTTTTGAAGGTGCATGTGTACCGCTGTGGTGCTTCATAATTCAGCCTTTACTCCACATTTCAAACCCTATCAAGGATGAGCTTCATTTCAGTTTTGTTCAGAACTTCTCTTTCATGTTTAGAGTCTTGATCGTCACACACTTAATTTTACTTTTATAAGCATGTAGAGGCAAATAAGCATTCATGCTTTGCAAATTCTCTACATTTTACTCTTGTAATTTTAATGTAGGGCTGTCATCGATTAAAATATTTAATCGCACATTTTTTATCTGTTCAAAATGCACCTTAAAGGGAGATTTGTCAAGTATTTAATACTCTTATTAACATGGGAGTGGACAAATATTGTCCAGAAACCCTCACAGGTACTGCATTTAGCATAAAAACTATGCTCAAATCATAACATGGCAAACTGCAGCCCAACAGACAACAACAGCTGTCAGTGTGTCAGTGTGCTGACTTGACTATGACTTGCCCCAAACTGCATGTGATTATCATAAAGTGGGCATGTCTGTAAAGGGGAGACTCGTGGGTACCCATAGAACCCATTTTCATTCAAATTATCTTGAGGTCAGAGGTCAAGGGACCCCTTTGAAAAATATTCTTCACGCTAGCTTTAAAACTGAGCCCGCTACAACCTAAAAATCGCAAGTTGCGTTAATGCGTTAAATAAGTGGTGTTAAAACGAATATGCGTTAATACATTATTATCACATTAACTTTGACAGCCCTAATAAAAAGGGATTCATTTTTATAATGCCTGTGCAGCCTTCAGCATCAGTGAGTGGCTGGGGCCTGGGACTGGGGAAAAAACACCTTTAGAAATGTGACATAATGCGTACTTATGGAAATATTAAACAAGTTCACTGGGTGTTTGACAAACTGCAGTGCTCCGTCGTGTTAGTCTTCAGCCTTGATCCTGGAAGAGGAGGTTTTTTTTACAGTTGGGTTTGTGAAGAAGAAGATGCGCAGCAAAGCAAGAGGAATCTGGAAATGGTGTTTCGACCATTTATGTTGACCTAGAGATGAGTGCATCAGTTGTTTAGAGAATTGGATTATCAGTAAATTTAAACAAGTGTTTCCCAGAGCAGCACCACATAAATAGTTTCCCCTGTGAAAGCATTCATCTCTGTGACGTCCAGAGTTGAGAGTGAGAGCTTGCAGACAGACACGTTAGTGGTGGTTTTTCGAGGGACAGCTGGTCGACCACGCTCTTGTCATTCTCCAAAAGGCTTCTTTATGAAGGGGTCATAGGTCATTCGACTGAAACCCAGCCCCAATGAGGTGCTTGTGAGAGATTGCCCCCAGCTAAAGGACAACCTTGGCCTATAAGCTCCCATGCGTTGGTTTAGGGGAACTATGGGAAACAGATGTTCTATTTTTAGTCACAGAGAGGAATTCACACACACATTGTCATGACACAAGAGACAAAAGAAGGAGTTCTTTTTCAGTGAGCTGTTGCTTTTCTAG
Organism: Sebastolobus alascanus; assembly: GCA_916701645.2. NCBI lineage: Eukaryota > Metazoa > Chordata > Actinopteri > Perciformes > Sebastidae > Sebastolobus > Sebastolobus alascanus. The sequence continues at coordinate 4,590,202 of CAKAOJ020000101.1, read as the reverse complement.
AGTTTACTTGTTGGTAGTACTCTGCACTGCATCAAAACTCCCCTGCTGCCGTTGCTGAGAATTTTCTGTTTTTACACGAAGGAGGTTATTTGAGTCACTACAACGTCACTACTCACAGTTTGTGAATCAAAAGAGTATCAAGATGATCATTATTAGTGTACAACAGCGTAACTGAAAGTAGATAGGCATGGGAGTCAGTATCATAGTGATTTTAATACTTCTCTATGTGTATTTGGCCCATTTTTATTACTCGGCTACACAGATAAAAGGAAGCTGGATATTCGTTCTTTCCAACAAAATAGAAAATCGGCCTTGTGATGCAGCTTTCATTTGCTGCCGTGTCTCTGCTGTTTATTAGTGAGAGAGAAAGTATATTATATTACTACACCTCCGTATACAAGATATTTCAGTGGTGGTAGCTAATGTGTTTTGGAAATGAGCGAGCATTAACATGATTCTCTAAATGTTTGAGAGGAAGCAGGAAGACAACGACATCTGATTTCAGTGTCCTCCATTACAGTACTTCAGTCAGTGCTCTACAGATATTTAGCAACAACCAGATTATGCTTTTTCAAATTTGATTTTAAATTAGTGTTTTGAATCTATTCATCAAAAACAACATGATGCTTAATAATGTTTGGTGAAAGAACTGTTATTAAAGGCTGCTTACTGGGCATTTAAAAAAAAAAAAAAAAAAAGCTGCGTTGGTGTGGCAAGTGAGATCCAGTAAGACCAGTTTGAGTGATCCATCCATGAGTTTGAAGGCTTATTCTTTGCTAAATCTATCACATCATCAAAAACGTATCTTACTAGCCAGCCTAACAGCTACAAAAATAAAGATGCTGGCATTAGAGTCCTCCACATACTCTCAAAACATCACAGTAGTTATTTATCTTGATGATGTAGCTCGGATGCATGGTGCTAAAGAGAAAACGATCTAATCCTGGGCAAGAGCCTTAAGAATTTATCTAACTTTATGGTATCATAACACAACAGTTCTGTTTTTTTCTTTTTTTGTATATATTTTTATTTTTAAAATTGTTTTTTAATATTATTACTATTTATAATTATTATTATTATTATTATTATTATTATTATTATTATTATTATTATTATTATTATTATTATATTTGTTAATAATTTCCAGTGCATATCTTTAAAATTAATCAAATTTGATCATAAAAAAAGAGTTTGAAAGCTTATTAAAACGCTGCTCAGTGATTTATAATACTATGAGGAAGGATTTTACAACTTGGGAAAGCTTACCACAGAGATAATCATTTTATCCTCGGTCTGAACACATTTTTAATTATTATTAATATTTTTTTGGGGGCCTTTTTTGCCTTTTATTAGATAGACAGGATAGTTAGACTGGAAAGGGGACGACATGCAGCAAAGGGCCACGTGTCGGATTCGAACCCAGGCTTGGTACATGGTGCGCCTGCTCTACCAGGTGAGCTACCACCCCGGTCTGAACAATATTAAGATAAGCAGTAGAGAATGAAGGCTTGCCTATATTGACAGCACAGTGCGCGTTGCAAGATGACGTTGCATTGTGTTGCAGCAAAAGTTTAGCCAAGTTTTTGTTTTAGTTTTTTCAGGAATACCCTGCATGTTGTTGGCCTTAGTCACAATTATTGATCTGATTTAAAGAATCCTTTTGCAAAACCATTTCTACAAGGCTAAATTTAGTATATGTCCTCCTCATGCTTGTCGAGGCCCAGTCCTTGATCACTGTCCGGATGTAGACCATGAAGACTTTATGAAGGAACATTTGGTGCTGGACACAGTACACTCATCACAGATTAGGGTTTTAATAATTCAATAATTCACTCCGCCTAACTTAATCAGTATCAAATTTGTTCTTTTTTTAGGAATTACTGCTGGAAAATTAATATTTGAGCAAAAATAGCATGCCATTAAGTAGAGTTTTTGGGTCAGTAAAGAGAAGACATGGAATTATTATTTGATACTTGAAAAAATTATGGTTTTGATGATTTTTTTCTACCTTTCACATGGAGCTCAGAAGCAGCTCTCCGCCAGTATGGAAGATGTTGATTTTTTTCACGATGTAGCATGTGAATTATTTCCAAAAGGGAGTGTTTCAAATCACAGTGTGGCAGCTCGCAGTTGATAGATCTCAGATACACGACTGCTTAGAGCTCCTCAGTGCCCGCAGAGATCTCTGTCAGTCAAGGTGCATGTCTTACTGGGTTCATGTGAGGCGAAAGGATTCACTGAATTGTCACTTTCAGATCACTTGGATTGCAATATCTGTTTGGAAATTGCTTTCTGAAGCTGTGCATTTATTGCGAGCTGTCAGAAGCGAAGATGCTACCGTGGAGAGGAGATATTGTCTTGTATGCTCGTATGTTGTGGCAGCTGTTCACAACACAGATAGAGATACTGTAAACCCACACACATTAGTGCTTCACTGGTTCTGAATATCTTTTTGCACACGTGACAAATGTTGTGTTAGGACTTTCCTTCACTGTTTATACAACGCTTTCATACTCTGTGATTAGTTATCTACACAGTAAGTGAGACTTCCTCTTGGGGCTTTAGTCGTTCTACAATGTGTGTATTAACTCTGACTTTGTATAGAAGGAGAGAGTTTGACTGATAACAGCATTAGTATAAGGATCCAACCCCTTAAAACCATTATATAGTTAATTGCAAATATTATTGAGAAACCATTTATTACTGGAATAACCTTATGGGGATTGACTGTTTTTGGTTAATCCAGCCAAAATGCCAGAAATCCTGCAAATCCAATTTTGCAATGAAGTAGTCATGATCATTAATTTGCACTTCAGCATCGCCCACAGCGTGACATTAAAGGGGACAGCTATGTTATGATGGGAGCAGCTTTAAAGGAACATGGTTTTCTGGGGGGTTTTTTTTACTTAGTAGCTGAATCTAAACTCATATTGGCTGACTATCATCAGTGTAGGGAATTCACGAGAGCTGATACTTTGGTACCAAGTCAATGCCAAAATTATTGTACTGTAGGTACCATAGCAGGTCTCGAGAGTAACGTTGTCCCCGGGGATGATCGAAAATGTGTTTGGGATGCAGTAAACTCACTAGTGATGCATCCAGGGGACGCACCCTGTTTAGTTAGCCGCCGGTTGGCAGCACAGTCCTGCAGAGCTAACAGCTAACATTAATGGGAGGTGCCATTGACATTATGGTGCGTTCAGGCTCTATTCAATAAAAATGAGTCATTATCATGACGTGTTCAAATGTAATCTTGTGAAATGTAGTTTTTGGCGATAAACTTGAATAATTACACGTGTTTTAAGGAGATGTTTTCACAGCAATAAAAAACAGATAATAGAGAGAAAATGATGACCTGTTTAACTTCCACAATATGCTGAAAGGTTATTATGGAATTTTTTCCCAATGATGCCAAAAAAATACTGCCTACTGCACGTTTAACGCTCCAAAACATTTTCACTGTTCAACACATCCCAGTTCCCTGGGTTCATCCTGACCCTTGACCTCCACTGTGATGTAACTTCCACTCTGTTTGTTATTTTCCGTGATGTTATATCCTGTTTCTATATTTTCCTTTGACCACAGGAAGCAGACAGAGCTTTGTTGCACCCCCCCTAGGGGCATTTTTCAATCAGAACCATCTCCAGACTCAAGCTCTGCCCGAGTCAAATCTTGTCTTTCCCACTCTCTTTTTTTTCACCCACTGTCTCAGTACTCTATCTCTCAGACACGATAGACCTCGCCCTTATTCTGTAACCAGCATACATTCTCCAGCTGCTCTTATAGTTGCTCTGCAAACATTTTTTATCAGTTATGGTTCATTTTACAGCCATCCCCTTTTTATCTTTCACAATGCTGATGGGAATTTGTATCCAGCAGGTGTGATTGAGTGGGAGGCAGCTCTTTTTTTTTCATCAGTTTTATGGAAAATTCACTTTGAACAAACTCACTCTCATCTCCGTGGTCAAATGGGCCGACGCTTCAACTGTAGAGCACCCATATACTGACATTTATGTTAAGTGCATTCAAACGGCCACGATGGAGCTGACCATGGATGTATAAAGAGAACGGAGCTGACGGGAGAGCTAGGTACGGACTTAGAGAAGTTAGAGGAAGTGTACACGTGTGATTACGTCCGGTTTTCAAAATAAGGTGTAAGTATAAAACATTACATGTCTCTTATAAATTAAAAAGAAACTTTGTGAGGGAAATGTCTTTATTCTTTCATTTTGGGGTTACTGGAAAAAAAAATTATAAATAATTCCTGACAGTGACATACATACATGCTGAAAATCAAACATTTTTACTGTATTAATTTAGATATTTTCCAAAATAAAAGTCCCTAGAAGTGTATGATTCAACTTTTTCCCATGGTCTAGTGTTAAAAATAAATCGTAATATCGAATCGCAATACTTGTAAAATCGCATTACATATCGAATCGGCACCTAAGTATCATGTTAGTATTGAATCAGGAGATAGGTGAATCGTCCCAGCCCAACCATTGACCAGATCCAATGCCAGGCAGACGGATAACTCCCACCACAGCACTACAGACAGGGAGCAAAACAATAGACACAACCTCAGAACATAAGGCAGGGGTCCTTTTCTGTTGGACAAAGAGGAAGTGAAGAAGAAGAGATTCTTTGCAGGCATGTAACCCGAGCTGATTCTCAGTCATCCAAATTGTTGTTGTCAGCTGAGAAGCTTAATCCACCGGATCTTTACACATTTATATATCTAATACTTGCAAGCAAGCTAGCATAAACAGTAAAGATGTTATATAATCCGTATTTAATACCTCTAACGTGGATAATAACACATAGTTGTACAGGCACAGTGACAGATCTCTGCACTGTGGCTGCATAGATGAAATTACATAACCCTTAAGTTGATTATGAAAGTGACTTGAGGAAGTGTGTCATCTTGTTCTTCTTCTTGGTTCACTCTTTTTCTCCTGAATCAATAGGCACAATGTGTGGTTGCCTCCTCCTCCTCCTCCTCCTCCTATCAGGTCTGTTACCATAGCAACCTAATGAAGGCTAAGGAGGCCATTTAAAAGTATAAGGGCTGAAAATATCGACTGTGGGCAGCATCAAGCTTGCCAGCTAGCAACCCCAATCAATCCAACAAGACTTCAAATGCTGTTTGTCTGCTGTGTCAGGTTGGTTTGATGGGAACGAGCTCGCACAAGTATGGTCAGCTTTGCTGCAAAAGAAAAGGGAATCAAGGAGTCAGATCCTAGAAAAGTTGGCTTTAGTCCAAGTAGTACAAACTCATCTGCCCCCCTCCTGGGTCACCCTGTCTCCAGCTACTGCCTGGCCGTCTGCCAGCGCCTGTCTCTGTGTTTTCCCACCTCGCCTCCCGGTGCCAGAGCGTTGTCAGGAAGTTTGAGGGGAGAGGTTTCTCCTTTTGGACGCCTCTGTGGAACCAATACACATTGCAGAGTGATTATAGCTTAACAGTTTGATGGGTAAAAAAAAAGCCTTATTGTGTTTCAGTCAGACTGCGAAGCGTAAACCTGGTACATTGATGGTTATTTGGCGTAGTTAAACAAACAGTGTGGCTTGAGTGATGAATTATTATTAAATGGCTTGAATTGTTTTAGGGTTTTCCTGCTGGGACAGGAAAAGAGAGAACGGAGTTGTGTCTCTTAGGGCCCAGTAGGATGTAGGCATTTTCTTTCTTATTTTAATTTCTATTTTGTGTGTGTGTGTCTTTGTCCTCATCTGTCTCACCACCCATCTCTGTTGTTCCCGCTGTCCATTGTTCTGGAGACTCAAGCTGCTGCCTTGCACTAAGAAAAACCAAATGTACAGATGTTTCTTAACCCCCCTCCCCTTCCTATGTCTTTATGGTTGCACATCACAGTCCCTTTGTGTGGTTAGCACTCATATTATTCGGGGGACTTCATCCCAAAACCGCTGTGGTTTTCCATTGCAAATTTAGCATCACCATTTGTGTTTCCATTAGGAGCTATTTGCAGCGAGTAGAGAGATGAGCAACAACAACATGTTGATGCTAAAGCGCAACTAGACAACTAAACAAAGGCGCACCAAATTATATATTAGCACTCTGTTATGCAAAGTACTCCAGGAAGTGAAAGGGAGCTTTCCAAAGTGAAGTGCTCCATTTACGCTCAATTTAAAACCTTGTTGCGATATAGCAAATAACATGTAGTTTGCTACTGACTTACTACACTTATAAGCAGAATCACAAGGCATTGCTTTTTTATCTCTTGTTCAACATACTACTCTATATGTATCATGACTTCTTACCAGTGGACCAGTGAGTACTTGTTAAGTAATATTATTATTAGGAGCTGTCAAATAATAATAATAATAATAATGCGTTAACACAAATTCCTTTCAACGCCACTAATTTCTTTAATGCATTAACACAACTTGCGATTTTTAAGTTTTAGCGGGCTGTGTTTTAAAGGCTGAGAGAAGTGATTGGCATCACATTAAACTAGTGAAACTAAGGAATCCATTGGTACCAACCATGTCATACTAGCTTGTCAAGAAGGAAGCTAAATAACGCTCCAAACTTAAGCTGAAGTTTGGCGAGGAAAAACTGGCATGACTATTTTCAAAGGGGTAACCTTGACCTCTGACCTCAAGATATGTGAATGTAAATGGGTTCTATGGGTACCCACGAGTCTCCTCTTTACAGACATGCCCACTTTATGATAATCACATGCAGTTTGGGGTAAGTCATAGTCAAGTCAGCACACTGACACACTGACAGCTGTTGTTGCCTGTTGGGCTGCAGTTTGCCATGTTATGATTTGAGCATATTTTTTATGCTAAACGCAGTACCTGTTAGGGTTTCTGGACAATATCTGTCATTGTTTTTGTTGTGGTTTATTTGGTAGGGACAGATACAAAATACATAGACAAACTGAAAACAGCTATCCAATGCAATGCATCATAGTGTTTATAGCGAATGCTAATTTGCAACACCCGTCCCTCGAAGGGTTTTTATGAAACTAGGAGAGTAAAACAGTGAGGTAAAAAAAAAAAGGTTTTGACAGGATACAGTGAGATAAAATAAAGCACACATTAAAAGCATTACATTAGCAGTTTACAGTTTATGCCACATGATGGACGCAAATCTATTTATTATGCTAATTGTAAATCCATATAACTTCCATTTCTCAGTAACTGTAAGGAAGCTTCACTTCTCAGCTGTCTTTAAAAGAACCTTTGAACAGGTCTCATGACATATTTGGTCTAAGAATGCAGAGCTCAATGATTCTGACCCTGAATTTGGAGACAGCTATTGTTTGTTTTCAGTTAACTGGATTGTTAACACTTCGACTCCAACAACTCAGACACCCACACAGTCTTTTTACTGGTCTTCTCCATCTGAGATTCCTTCTCTGCAGCTAGTCTTTAAGCCCTTTTCACCCTCTGCAACAGCTGCTGTTATAGGTTTAGGAAAGTGGGGCAGCCGGGGCTAAAAGGGCATTATAAGAGTAGTTTGGCTCATTGTGTTCTTGTGGTTTTTGTTTTTTAAATCGGTAATCTTTTGTTGCAGTTTATTTTAGGAAGGCTGGCGTTCTATTGCATGCGTCCTTGTGAAAGACAACAGATCGGTAATTTTGGTTGAACAAATGATGCGGTCACCTTTGGGGTGACCTGGGATTAAAGCACCCCAATTTAGGGAATTTCTGTTGCATGTTGTATGAAGTGGGCTAATACTCACCTGTACGCAGTACCGGCACATCTCAAAACTTTTCGGTACTCTTTTCTGCCCTCTCCACATCAGGTTCTCTGAGAGATTCATAATCATACGGCACAGCCGACGCTCGTCTAGAGTTTTTGGAGTTATCTATAGTAATAATAATGGTCCAAAAATGATGTAAAATTAGTCAAAAACCTTCAAATTTTGGGGGGATGGCGCCCAAACCCAATATCTCCTAATATCTTTTATTCACTGTAGAAATTCAGAATGTGTCTTTGTATAATATTTAGGAGCATCCTGACTGGGACAGTGCTCCTAAAACCTGAATGAATAGCTCACACACCGCAGCTCTGCATGCATACCTGCCTGTCTGGCTGGCTGCTGTTGATTCCAGGCTATAGGCATCCTATAATATATTATAGAGCAATACCATAGGCTACGAATAACACAGGACCACCTTAACCGTAAAATCTTCCAGTTGAAATATTATTGGAGTATTATAGGCCTACTATAGAAGATGCATAACCCAAGTATAATAATATAGCAATAAAATAGCAACTGATTATGACTGACACAGTATAACATGCTTAAATAAATAATGAATAAATAAATAGGAGCAAGAGATTGCTGATAGCGGCGGATACATGTGAATAAGGGGAGGCACTTGTGTTTTTTCCACCTCAAGCACGGCTTTAAACCAGTCTGACTTGACATCCACAATCATGTGAATCAGGTGGCACACAATGTGAAAGGCTGTTTTCAATGGTGTAGTTCAGTTGTGGTTAATATACTAATGATTATAATTTACTGTAATGGGTGTAAAAAGAATCGTCTGGAGTAGCTGCTTGAAATGAAGGACACACGCAGAGTAGACTGCTGTAATGCATGTCTAAATTATTATGATTATTTGACATCCTGCGTCACAGAAAGAATGTTTTAATAACTTTGAGTTCATACAACTGTTGATCACAGTCGGCTACTTGCTACTCACCTCACATACCTGCACCGACATAGACACGCAGTCACTGTTTCTGTGTGTGTTTGACTGTGAGTAGTCTGTGTGTACCCATGCGTATGTGTATGCTGCGCACTCAGCCAGAAAGCTCATCAATGGCTGAGAGATTTTGCCAAATGTTACTATGGTAACTGCAGTGAAATTGCTTCATAAGAGAGAGTGAATTGTTCGTGTGAAGGATGAAATCAAACAGCGGATGAAGAGTATGGAAATAAGGTACCGGCAAGGTGGAGGAGAAAGACGAGGAGTTTATGAATGGGAGAGTAGAAAGATGGAAAGATTTGTTGACCGTAATGGATGAAGGGCAGCTGAAGAGTGTGAAGATGGGAAAAGATGAAATGTGTTGCTTCAGACTCCTTTCCTCTCTCCTATCAGCGTAGGAGAGCCGTCTCATAAATGTATTCATACAGCATTAACATCATCACAACCTTTCATCGTGCAGAGCCTTTGTGTTTTATATAGAAATTGTTTTGTCCACAGTGGAAGTGGTCGAAAAATATCATCAGCTTAACTGGTGAGTGTGTGTGAAGTGGTTAGCTTATAAACTGAATGTGAATCTGAGCCATGCAATCAATTCTGCCCCGGCTCAACTTGAATCTGAATCACCATCCGCTTCTGTCCGCACGCTTCGATTTGATTGATTATCAGTGTGAGTGGATGAGAGACGGGGACAGTGGAAGCTTCTGCTTGCTGCAAACAAACTACTTCGTGCGAAATGTCAACCAATCACATAGCACCGCCAAGTTGTTCTTACCTTTTCTCAACTATAGCTGAAATGGCGCGAAAAACTGGTGTGGGATTATGAACATGAAGTCACACAAATGAGTAAATATCTAGGACTGTCAATCGATTCAAATATTTAATCGCATGATTGTCCATAGTTAATAAAACGGACAGAAATTGTTCTCTAATCATATCTTCTTTTCAAATCTATGATTCTACTTATCTTTTCATCACAGCGCTTTTGTTAATGGAGACAAACAGGGCAGAGCCAGTTATGGGATTGGCTGCTGCTTCAGGCTGAATTGACCAACACGATTAATCGCACATTTTTTATCTGTTCAAATGTACCTTAAAGGGAGATTTGTCAAGTATTTAATACTCTTATCAACATGGGAGTGGGCAAATATGCTGCTTTATGCAAATGTATGTATATATATTTATTATTGGAAATCAATTAACAACACAAAACAATGACAAATATTGTCCAGAAACCCTCACAGGTACTGCATTTAGCATAAAAATATGCTCAAATCATAACAAACTCAAAACCAACAGGCAACAACAACTGTCAGTGTGTCAGTGTGCTGACTTGACTATGACTTGCCCCAAACTGCATGTGATCATCATAAAGTGGGCATGTCTGAAAGGGGAGACTCGTGGGTACCCATAGAACCCATTTTCATTCACATATTTTCATATCAGCTGCTGTTGATCTCAAATATATAGTACAACAGCACATACGCAAGCTCTTGTTTTCTTTTCAACACACACACAAACATCTTAGTATTTCTGTCCATATTTCTGCCTTCCTCTCACTACATGTATCTCCTCACCATCTAACTCCATGAAGCAAACCAAATTTGATTTAAATCTGAAATTACAAACCAAAAACTAATTAGAAACTGTTATCTTGAAATTCTCATTCCAAAGATCTAATCGAACTGATTCTCACAAGAATAGAGGTACAAGCACACACACACACACACACACACACACACACACACACACACACACACACACACACACACACACACACACACACACACACACACACACACATTCAGTCAAGTAGCTAAAAAAAAATCATCCATGTCATCACACAAGTGGGTTGCCAGCAGCATCCTCAGTTGGCTGAGCATGTCATCAGGAGCGGCAGAGTGGTTCAATCCCTATGTTTGTGTGTGTGTGTGTGTGTGCAAGCCTACGTGCACAGACTGGAAATGGAGTGTATCATACCAGGTGACAGGGCACAGTGGGTCAGTAATTAAGGCTTTGTGAGTGTGTGAATGAGCAGTGGACAGGGTCATGGCTATGGATTCCATTAGTGAAGAGCCTGGCGACACACTGAAGTGTGGTCAGGGTCAGTTGCTGTAGCAGCACCTTAAACAAGTAGTCAGCGCGGTAATTGGCGTGAAGTTTTTTAAAAACTTTCTCAACCAAATCATCAGTTATGCAATTTCACCTGCCATTGAGGACAGAGGACTACTCGTGCCCAAAACAAACTCACTCAAAGGTCTGTGAATGAATTAACTCCTATTTTAAACGCCTGGTATATAAATGCTTGTTATTTTGTGCCTTGCAGTTCAAAAGCATCTGGTAAGAAAAGACTAAAAGGAAAGTAGAGAAGCAGGATACACTCAGGATACAAACATGGATAAAACCTCCTGAAAGTAGCGACAAATTAAATCTGTCTGAACAGCATCCGTAAATTGCGAGAAATTATTGTTTCTTATTCTGGTCAAGCTTTGCATCCACATTAAATGGGTTTGCAGTTTGTTTGTTCTTTTTAGCCACATTAGCTGCATGGCTGTTATGTCGCTCGATCGGTCCATCGGTCAATATTGAGATCACAATTATTCATTGATTTTTTTTTTGGACAAAAATTTTTATTGCATTTTCACTGCTGTTTTCACTTACATGTTGTGCTACATTCCTGCTAATATACAATCGTCTGCATCAAAATATGACTGGTCGTTATTCACAGTGCATCTCCTAGATGAAAACTTGAATTATCTCAAAACTTTTTACCCAAAATGCAATCAACAGAGCACTGCTTTCGCTTCCATGTTGTGCTACATTCCTGCTAATTAACACATCTTTGCATCAAAATAAGACTTAAAATAAGGTTCTTCTTCACCTGAATTCATTGAATTTTCGTTTCGACCGTAAAGAATACAGTATATTACTCTTCTACTCTGGACTGCAGCCACAACATTCAGGAAAGTTTTTCACAGGAGGCTGCCGTAGGGTGCGCACGCAGCGGCATGACAGCTCCCCAAAAGTGAAGCCAAAACATCTGGATCACCCCCTAGTGGCTGTTAGTTTAGGAAGCGCTTGATTTGATATGCAGCAGAGTTTTCTATGAGCAGAGCATTTTAAACGTCAATTTTGTAGTCGATCATGTTCATTTAATTGTGGGAAGCCAAAATCTCGACAACTATTCCAGGATGAGTTGTAATAAGGTAGGAGATCCTCTGACTTTTCCTCTAGTGCCATCATCAAGTCAAATTACTAATGTGCCCAGAAATTTTTATGACAAAATACCTGCGAAGCCAATTTCCATCAACTGTACTTTGTGTTTAGCATGCTGACACGCTAAACTAAGATGGTGAACATTTTACCTGCTAAACATCCGCAGTCTTTATGAGCATGTTGACGTTAGCATTTAGCTCAAAGCACCACTGTGCCTAAGTAGAGCCTCACAGAGCCGATAGCATGTCTGTAGACTAAACATCCTAGGTTTTACCTTAGGATTACAGTAAGCATCTTGCCATGTTTAATACTGTATTATTATCTGGGTTAGCTTCCACATCATGGCCTTGAGAGACTCTGTTTTCCCTTCTGTTACTCTGGATTCCAGCCTCCAGGTTATCTTGTTTTATTGATATGTGCAGCTTGTTGAATGTTACCATCTACTTCTGTGTTATCTCCCCTTCCCACATTTTTCAATATGCTGCTGCAGTTTTTTGCTGTGTTCAGTGTGGCTGTGCAAACAAAAGTCTATGACTGAAGTAAACAAAGGAGAGTGTCAAACATACTTCCCCGCAAAAATCATTCTTCCATTAATTTGTGTGTCGCTCAAGTGATTGCTCTACTTGATCATGATTCTGTCTCAGACATCAGAGCCGTTTTCATCATCATGTTTGAGGTAGTTCTGTAGCATTAACCGCCTTGCTGGATATTTTACAGTCTTTAAGGGCACTTGAGCTTTTCCATCAGGCTCAGAGAGAAGATAATTCAACATTCTGATAACGTATCGCTTCTCAAATATCTTTGCTTACATTGTGGAAATTCTACTCAGTGGTAGCCTTGGTTGAACCTTGAGTGTAGGAGGTCTGGGTTTTTTTTTTTTCAGTATCTGCTGTGAAAGTCAGAGTTCTCCCTCTTGTTCTCTATGAGATTGTAGTAGACACTGTAGATGACCTGCTCCCAAGGATGTGAGAATGAAACATTCAGCAGTTGTTGTCATTTCCTATATATGGTTTCCTACTGCGCTGCTGTATTCAAGGACCTTGTTGGGTGGTTTTGAGTACACAAATGACTCATTTCCTGAGACTTTTCAGAGTGAAGGCCATATCAAGGCTAACAGAGAGCATTGCACAGGGCTAAATACATACTGGACACAAATACATACAAGGTAAAGTATGTTAGGGGGAATTACTGCATGTGCTGTAGTCATTTTCAAACATGTTTGTTTCTTATAATTGTAAACTCATTGTTGGATTAAAGGCTTAAAGCCAGCCAGTTTTACTTCCTGTTTTTTTGGTTAACGTTCTTTCTCAAACAGGGAATGGGGGTGTGGTTAACAGTCAGACGTAATTCATTACCATGGCAACCAGACTGCATCTTTTTTCAACCCAGTTTAGATGAATTTACTGTTTATCAGACCACAAATAAGACTAGAATTAGCGCAACTCGCCGACGCTCTCTCACTCGCTCTCTTCTTCAGCGTCTCCTCCTGGCGAGGCAGCCGTCTGGCTGCTGCTGCACCGAGGAGCCGCACCGCCACACGCCGACCACAGTATGGCTAATCAACTTAGTCAGGAAATGACTAAAATAAATATGAAATATCATAGAAATGCCAAAATACACTGGAGGGGGGCTTTAAGATAACCTAAATGCTAAAATATGAGCATGTATATACTCACATACTCAGAAAGAGCATGGTTACTGTATTGAGAGCACAATCACACTGAGACCAGGAGCAGACACTTCCTGTTTGTGTCACCAAAAGGGCAGATATAAAACAGACACTAAGAACTCCTCCACTGTGGCTCTCGTCACGTTTTGCCTGGCTGCCACTAGTTCCCCGCTCCCGTCTGTCTGTCCATGTATCTGCTGCCTCGTCTGTCTTTGGAGAGATAATATCTGTGGAGGAGACCCAAAGTGGCCAATTTTAAGTCATTATGAGAAAATAATCATGCTGCAGAAAAATAAATAAAAAACGTTATTACAAAATAAAATACAATTTATGAACTACAGTTATGAGATTGTGAAATAACCAAATATAATTTTAATATTAAGGCTGTCAAAGTTAACGCGTTAATAACTAATTCGATTTAACGGCACTAATTTATTTAACGCATTAACGCAACTTGCGTTTTTTAGGTTGTAGCGGGCTCAGTTTTAAAGCTAGAGTGAAGATACTGGCATCATATAAAACTAGAAAACATAAGGAATCCATTGGTACCAACCATGTCATACTAGCTTGTCGGGAAGGAGGTTAAATATTAATGATAATTACATAATGAGTCAGCACACTGACACACTGACAGCTGTTGTTGCCTGTTGGGCTGCAGTTTGCCATGTTATGATTTGAGCATATATTTTTTATGCTAAATGCAGTACCTGTGAGGGTTTCTGCACAATATTTGTCATTATTTTGTGTTGTTAATTGATTTCCAGTAATAAATATATACATACATTTGCATAAAGCAGCATATTTGCCCACTCCCATGTTGATAAGTATTAAATACTTTTGTACAGATAAAAAATGTGCAATTAATTTGCGATTAATCACAATTCAATATTTTGATCGATGGACAGCCCCATTTTATTATGAATTATTTATTATTATTTCATCCTGTTTTATTTACAGTAAACCACATTTATTGGGTCATTTTTATTTCATTGAGCGGATTTATATCAAAGTGTGTTATTTCAAACTTTTTCAAAAGCCTTTTTTTTTTTCACACTACCATTTTTCTCAATGACCAGCTGTTTGACAGCTAATTCAGCCTGAAGTAGAAGCCAATCACATAACTGGCTCTGCCCTGTTTGTCTCCATTAACAAAGATGCTGTGATGAAAAGTGGCATTATGAAATAAAAAACTAACACATGTTGTTCATTGAGGTGTTTCATTACCTGAAAACTGAAATCAACAGCAAACAGAGATTATAAAGCTTTATCCTGTTCATAAAGATCTACATGACAAACACGGATACGACAGTTCCAGGAAGAGAATTAAGAAATTGTTCCTCAAGAGGTTATGAACCTGAATGATGTTTGGCTTAAATATCATTTGGCTGCATCACCTTTTCCTTCCAGCGCAGCTAAACTGAGTTCAGTGTGTGTAGAGATTTTATAGACCAATTAAACCCATGTTGGCCATATGGCGTTGTGTGTACTCAGAGTACACAGTGCTGTTTTTCCATGGAAAGTTCCAATAGTTTGTATAAAAAAAAAAAAAAGGGAGTGATTTTCCTGATAAACGTAAAGTCTGAAAAGGAGGGTTGCTTACATTTTTTGTTTCATACCTAGGTAAAGCCACTTGAGGTCACAGCAGCAGCAGCGGCTATTTAACATGGGATGCATACATGGGATTCCAGCACCCCATAGTGGAACCAATTACTGAGCTCCCCTTTCACAGTAAAGTAGAATCCAATTGGCATATTATAACACTTTTCAAAGGACTGGCTGGTAATGAGTTCCAACCGCAGAAAAAATTATATTCAACTGCTTGATATTACAGTAGTAACGTTTGCTGCAGGGAATCATGAGAAGAGGCTCAGCACACGTTTGTGATTTATTGTTCCCGGAATATTGTAACCGTAACAACATGATGCTCTCTCCATCCAAGACCCATCAGTCTGCCACCTCTATCAGCTGTCACACACTGCAACTCTAAATGCATTTCAAACTAAGCATTGATCATGGAGCCTAACAAGCTCTTGCACTATCAATTTAAATGTGCTCTATATGATATTCTCTATACGTGAGCAGGGATTGAAGTCACTCTCCCTCTGTGTGTGTTGTAATCAGAGCTTCTCTGTGCTTTGTTGACACAGCGCATGTGCCTTTTAGTGCATGTGAGCGTGCACCACTGGCTAGCTCACGGCCGCCGCTCTGCACTGCCCTCATACGGCGGTTACAGCTGATAACGCCGTCCCGACTGACGGCGCCGTTGCGGAAGCGTAGCACCCACCCAGGTTAACACTGTTAGCTCTGTTAGCACTGATAGCACCATTAGCTACAAAAGGCCGTCACCATGTTGAGAGCCATGTGGAGGCAAAAGAAATGCTCCCAATCTCGCATTTAGCACCTTTAACATAGTCATAAACCTGCAGTAACAGTGTGAGTTGTCTTACCTTACCATTCAGCTAGTAATTCTGGTATTGAAGGTCTATACACTTTATACATGTGTGTTATGAACAGTTTTTCTTCTTTTCATCTTTCCTTTAGCTGGGACCCAGGAAATCGATAGAATGCTATATTGCACTTTAAATTGTCTGCTGACGTTTAAATCCCACCCTAAAACCAAACCTTCCCACCTCCCTCTCTCTCCCAGCTGTGAGCCGAGTGACTGACCGGACCTACAGACATGGGGAAGCAGAACAGCAAGCTCCGTCCGGAGGTGATGCAGGACCTCCTGGAGAGCACCGACTTCACCGAGCACGAGATCCAGGAGTGGTACAAGGGCTTCCTGAGGGACTGCCCCAGCGGGAACCTCTCCATGGAGGAGTTCAAGAAGATCTACGGTAACTTCTTCCCCTACGGAGACGCCTCGAAGTTCGCCGAGCACGTCTTTCGCACATTCGACGCCAATGGCGACGGGACAATAGACTTTCGGGAGTTTATCATCGCGCTAAGTGTGACGTCACGTGGCAAGCTGGAGCAGAAGTTGAAATGGGCATTCAGCATGTACGACCTGGACGGAAATGGGTACATCAGTAAAGCTGAGATGCTGGAGATTGTTCAGGTGAGTGTGCACACGGTACCGCATATTGAACAGACTATATAGTAAGGGTGGGGGGAAAAAATCAATCTACAGAAAATAGAAACTTACACTAACAGTCTGTGACTGTGAGGCAGTCGGTTATGAATTAATATCCATCAGGTGATGCATATAGATAGTAACTTTATTGATCCTGAGGGAAATTCAAGTTTCCAGCATCACAGTTCCATAGTGCAATACACACATACACACACACACACACACACACACACACACACACACACACACACACACACACACACACACACTAACTGTAAGATCAGCCAGGGCAGTGATTGTTAAACATTTGTACTGCCACTGTATCCATAACACACTCTTTATGAGACTAGGAAAAACAGTGCTGGCATTTTAAGAAGAGGAGGACATACAGCTGTGCTCCACGGAGGGAGGAAGCTCTTACAGCTGGATGTGCCTCCATCTAATACATGATTTCCGAGAGATATGTCGTTCAGGACCTCATTTACTGCCATCATTGAAATGTCGGTGTACTTAAAAGATGCATTTAGATGTTAAGATTAATTGAATGAAAGCAGTTTTGGAAACAGTCAGGGATTCATTAGCTTTCTTAAATGTGGCTTCTTATCTGGAAAGGAAAAGGATGGACTTTCCATCTGCTCTGCATCTTTTAGCTTCCACAAATGGAGCTCAAGCTGCATATTTTGTAAAGCCTACTTGGTTTCTTTTAGAGTTGCCAAAAACAGCCTAATGCTAGTAAGATGAGGAAGGAAATTTATATTAAATCCCTGACAGTGTTAAAGCTGTTGTTATTCATTAAGGTAATGAAGGTAAACGTCAACTAAAATGCCCAGCGGGCCATGTTGGCTTTCAAACATTCTCACCAACGTCTTACTTTGTGGTAGGAAAAAAAGATTAAACTGACAAGCAATTTGAGACGATGGTCATTTTTTTTAAATGAGAGATCTAGTTTATTTTCAGATTTTAAAAAGGATTGAATCCTATTTTTTTTTGTCTCTGTGTAACGTTGTACTTAAGGTTTACAGTATAAGAATTGGAAAACGTTTTTTGGGTTGTGCAGAACGGCACAGCGCGCCTTTAAATAAGAAAGCGACAAGGGGAACGGGGGAGCATGGGCGGCATTTCCTGCACAAGTTCTTCTCATGTAAACAGACTATTACAGCTGCACACATACACTATACATCTCTGTGTGTGCGTGCGTGTGTGTGCACTTTTTTCTTACTTCCTCCACATTTGTGTAACAGCAGCTAGTTGGTCACACTTCAGTTTCACCTAGTTTCATCTCTCGTGGAGCAGATTTCTTAATTTTAGAGACAAGTCTTATTCAGTGTTCGGTTGTACTTAGCTCCACCCTCTCGTGTCACTTCTGGTTCCAAAAAACAAAATGTCAAACTCAAGGCTTCAAACCGCAGTCCACAAACCAATGGGTGACTACATCTACTTCTTATATACAGTCTATGATTCATTTGCATTTTAATTCTAACACTAAGGAGTGGCTGTGTGCTCCAACAACGACCAGGTGACATCTGTGAGCGAGGTGGAGCCTCGAGCAGCATTTGAATGTTGATTTAACGTTTTGAATGAAGCTTTGACGCTTGAAACTATTCGATACAGCCCCATTAGAAAGACTGATTATAGCAGCTTTAACGTTTTGTCAGATTTTCTGCTCTTCCTTGTTGAGTATTATCTGTGTCCTACCTATAATTGCATCACAGAGCTTGGGTTTGTATTTTAATATTTTTAATTTTCTCTAAGCATACTCTGAATCACTGACGGTATAGCTATAGTTTAGTTCATCAAGCCAACTTCTCTGATTCATTTCATGGCAGCCACGGCCAATCCCTGCAGATATTAATCTATAATGCTTCACTTTTGCCCACGTATCATAGCTTCAAGGTTAAATCAGCCTCCCTACCTCAGACCGCAGTGATTCAGCCTTCAGCCTGTCACTAGACGACATCAACCCTCTGCCCACTTTCCATTAAAAGGTGCTGCTGTTCCCAAAGACAAAAGAATAGAAAGCGATGACTCAGACTGGCTGTGTGCAGGGCTCATCAGTTGAAGAGGAGTGTTGAAAAGTTGTGCCTTAATGAGTGTGAGTGTCATTGTTTTGTAAATCTGTGTGTGTGTGTACGTGGCAGTTGTTAATTAGCTGCACTTTAAGGGATCAGAAATGTTGCAGCATTGTAGTTCTAACTCCAGTCCGATTGTTGCTTTTTGAAATGTAGAAGCAGGAACTCTGTTGTGTTTGACTCATTAGATTAGACGGTGCCATTCCTCATTGCTGAAAGAGCTCAGGGCCATCTCAGTTTCTCTCTGTGTCTGTCTCAGACACACACAGAAGCATTTATACACAGTATTCATCTATCCTCATGTCTATCTACTCCCTCACTGCATTGGGCTGTCTGACTCTCCTGGTTCAAAGCCACCCACCTCTGCAGAGATAAAGCAGGCTTAAGAGAAAAGTTTTCAGGTAGCGCTGACTTTTGCATGTAACTACTGAAGTCAAAATGATGCCTGAGATCAGAGTCTTTGAGTAAAGTCTGCAGCTTAGTGTGATCACAGTATCTTCAGAGAGCAGATTGACAGGTAGATCTCAAAAAGCTAAATCCATCCATTTTCTGTTGTGTATCTAGGTACCAGTAGGGGTGGGGAAAATAATCAATTCCCCTATGCTTCGCGATATTTATTGATTTCTATTTTTTTAATCGTTTTTTTTAATGCCAGGATCGATATATTTGCTTCATTTGAGACTATGCAGAGGTAGAAGGAAGTTACCGCTTTTATTGTTGTAGTCTGAGTAACGTGACGTCATATCCGTATCGTATCCGTCAACCAAAACAAACCACAGCGAGCCGAAACGAGAAAGTAGAAAAGGGCAGAGGGTCTGCGTGGACCGTGCCATTCCCCCCACAGTGGTCTCCATGTTTTCTGTTCACAAACCTCCATTCGCCGCGGCGACTGAGCGCCGCGGCTCTGTCCAGCTAGCTAATGGTCTTTCCTGCAGAGAGTGTGTAAATGCTGTTGATGCTCATAATTAGCCTTGCTGTGGGAGTAATTGAACGAGATGGATCGCAGCCAGCCCGGCTCATATTCTCCAGATAATGACAAAATCTGAACTCCGTGAGACAGATAAAAGTGTCTCATCCACTCCACCAACAGTTGATATCTAACCTCTCATCTGAAACGCGGCGCTATCAGCCGAGCAGACGGGCACAGAGGGAAGTTCATTGTCTCGATTGGCAAAAAGGAGGGAGAGAGCATTCACACTGGTAATTTAGTGATATTGAGCAGAATAGCAGGTTAGATGAATAGATCACTGCTCAGGCGGATAAGGCCGCCATGGGAAGGGCATTCATCTTTTGTGTGAGGGTGAGGCGAGACACTGTGTGCATGTTGTGCATGTGTGCTTATTACTGCAAACGGTGCTCAGCTGGCTCTGTCGGCACAAATAAGTCTCAACAACTTTCTATTCTATATTTATGTTTCTTGACTTTGCAGTGCTTGCTTTTATTATCTATGTTTATTGTTATGCACCAAAACACAAAGGCAAACCTTGTGTGTGAAAACCTACTTGGCGATAAACCTGATTGTGATTGTGACGAGTGGACGACCTCCTACACTCTTTTCCTTTCTGTCTCTCTTAAGATCTACTGTCTGACTCTCTCTGTATTATGTGATGTGGTTAAGGTGCAGAGAGAAGGTTGTACCGTTTATGTAGGGATGCACCGATAGCAAAATTACGGGCCGATACCGATGTTTAAAATAAAAATTTGGCCAATTACCGATACCGATGCTTTGTTGTTGTTTATTATCATGTTATTAGGGCTGTCAAAGTTATCGTGATAATAACGCGTCGTTAACGAAAATTATTTTTAACAGCACAATTTTTTTTAACGCATTCACGCAATCTATCTTTCGGATGATGTAGCGGCTCAGTTTTAAAGCTAGAGTGAACTACTAGCTTGTTGCAAAGGAGGTTAAATAACGCTCCGAACTTATGCTAAATTTTAGCTAAGAAAAGCCATTTTCAAAGGGGTCCCTTGACCTCTGACCTCAAGATATGTGAATGACAATGGGTTCTATGGGTACCCACGAGTCTCCCCTTTACAGACATGCCCACTTTATGATAATCACATGCAGTTTGGGGCAAGTCATAGTCAAGTCAGCACACTGACACACTGACAGCTGTTGTTGCCTGTTGGGCTGCAGTTTGTCATGTTATGATTTGAGCATATTTTTTATGCTAAATGCAGTACCTGTGAGGGTTTCTGGACAATATTTGTAATTGTTTTGTGTTGTTAATTGATTTCCAATAATAAATATATACATACATTTGCATAAAGCAGCATATTTGACCTCTCCCATGTTGATAAGAGTATTAAATACTTGACAAATCTCCCTTTAAGGTACATTTCGAACAGATAAAAAATGTGCGATTTGCGATTAATCGTGATTAACTATTTTAATCAATTGAGAGCCTCCTTTAACCTCCTTCGCGACAAGCTAGTATGACATGGTTGGTACCGATGGGTTCCTTAGGTTTTCTAGTTTATATGATGCCAGTATCTTCACTCTAGCTTTAAAACTGAGCCTGTTACAACCTCCGAAAGATCGATTGTGTTAAAGAAATTAGTGGCGTTAACTTTGACAGCCCTAGTTTTAATATGTTTGTTACAAAAGTGGAGCTCTGTGGCCCAGATGGAGGAATAAGAAGAATTCCTGTCTCTCTTTGGCTCTAACTGTTTCCACAGCTCTGTGTGTAGTAGAGAATATTGAGAGGGCTATAAGCTCCAGATCGTTTCCCTTCTTATTGGTTGCTTGTAATTTTGGGATTTAGAAATTTAATCTTATTCCACTGCGTTGCTCTGGATTAGACCAGCAGCTAAATCCCCAACATGCAATATTGGCTAAATGTGCTAAACACTCGCAGCTGTTTGAAGGATTGTGATTAATAACAGAGCCGGCTCCAAACTGAAATGAAGACTGATATTAAGCGTGGCTGCTGCTGCTTGTTCCTCGGCTCCACGCTGACCCAGGATCTGAGCAGCCCTGCTGCTGTGTAATAGGAGGCATAACCAGCACCTATTTAAAGCTCCCGCTGCACTGTAATCACAATCAGCCCTCCTCTGTTCACATGTCAGCTCCCATTCCCCTCAAATCCGCCTCCTTATTAGAGACTGAGAGAGTGGGCTGTGATTTCACTGTTTACTGCCAAACAGCCTGCAATGCAACAGGGAGCAGAGGAGACACAACACTGATAAATAGTCTGTGAGGGATTGTGTGTATGTTTGTCTCCACCCGTCCCTACCTAAACCATGAAACTGTAATCACACTACAGTGAAGCAGTCTCTGTAGTCTGGATCAGGGATGGACTTATCTGATACGACGTGCTGGTATCAGCGCAGAATCTGACCTTATTAGGCTGATCCATATTACAGCTTCTTTAGCATATTACAGCTTCTTTAGCAATATAAAATTCAGTGCTTCAACTCTCAGTTATATTCATTAAGTCATGATGATCCCTGACCTCATGTTTCCTCACATAAAAGTGATCCCAATGAGACCCACACAGTGAGATATACAGTTTTTCAATTTGGGGAAAAATAGAGCACAGGTATCAAGATTCAAGATGTTTATTGTCACAACAGTTATACAAGTAAGATTATGTATAATACTTTTGCTGGGAGGTTCCATTAAAGAAAAAACGTAAATGGTAAATATAAAAAAGACCTATGGAATCTAATGAAATAGTACTCTGTATCAGTGCTGTGTATCTGCAGGTATTTGTTATCGGTAGAAAACATTGAATCGGTGCATCCTTAGTCTGGACCTGATCCAGCCATCATTTGCATACAAATAATCTCTATAAACAGATTCTGCATATGAATGCAGATATCTGAAGGCAACGGGTCAATATTTTGGTATCGGAAGCGTTCTGGTTTCCATTTGTAGTCCGAGTAGTATTGACCAATCACGTTTGAGCAGGCTTTGGTTGAATGCAGGTAAACAGTCCGTGTGGAGAGCAGAAGAAGCGGAACGCATTGGCTAAAATGCAATCTGGAAACCCACCGGCTATCGTCTGATGACGATTTAGCTTTTTATTAGCTAAAAAATTAACTGTTAACTGAGCGTAAACTGGCTACTTGTGAAACAATCTGGTCATAGACGTCTTCTCTCAACTCCAACTCCAGTTTTGCGTCTCTAGCTGCTAATCGGACTGTAAACAATGAGCAGCGCAGGGAAGAGGAAGTCTTGGCCCGGATATCCGATGGCTACCCCAGAGCCAATTCAACATGCTGAATTGGCCGAAAAAACTAGGCCGATGGCCCGTTTTTTTGGTGTGTCAGAGCCTTTAGCTGTTAGAAACGGAGAAAGCTTTCTACAGAGGTAGATGAGAAGTTTCTAAAGGATGGCTTTATAGATGAAAAGGTACATGTGAATCTTCCTCCTTGGACCTCAGTGAGGTCCATCCAGTTAACATACATTAAGTTCAAGATCCAACATTCAAAAATAAAACATGAATGGTCGCAAAATCACATCAGTTAGATACAGTCAGACATCACCACAGAGCTGTGATCTGATTATAATAATCTGATTATATGACCTCCATTGTGTCCCTTTTTGTAGGCGATCTATAAGATGGTGTCCTCTGTGATGAAGATGCCTGAGGACGAGTCGACACCTGAGAAGAGGACGGAGAAGATCTTCAGGCAGATGGACACCAACAGAGACGGTAGGCTGACCCTGAAGTGTTTGTAGTTGATGGGAAAACTGACTTTAAAACACCTTGTTGGTCATTTTGAGTCAAGAGAATTGCTGTGTGTGATGGTGTTGAATTGGGAGATAAGTGTATCGTCCCAGCCCTAAAATTTGAATATATTTAGGATTCTAACTTGTCACCTGACTTGACATACAAAACCTTTTAAATCCCCTTTTGCTTCTCTACCGAGACGCCAAGATGATTCAGTGAAATGGGACACAACAGGCATTTAAATTGCAAATGTATTGAGCGGCTTGTCACTGCCACCTGGTTAGCTGGCCGGCAGCTGTTGTCATTGTACAAACCGGCCTGTTTCTCCGTCACAGAGGCACTTGTAGAGCCCTCCAGCCTGAAGCGGCAGTCCATTGACAACAGAACTCACACCCGACCTGCAATTTTAGTCACACACACAACACACTTCAGTCACACACAGTTGTACTGTCAGAGAACGCAAACATCCTGAGCGCAGGAGGAGACAGAGAAACAAGATGGGAGGAGCAGAGAGATGGACAATGAGGAATTAGTGAGTAGTGTGGGTAGTAGGAGGAGGAGGAGGAGGAGAAGACGTAGCAAGAGAGGAGTGGGTTGGAAGAGAGAGAGAGAGGAGGAGGTGGAGGGAAGAACTGGGAGAAAAGTGACAGCAGAACAAACACATGTGAACAAATGTGCCGTCTTTCTTTTGCTTCTTCTAGTGACGGTAGTGAGCAAGTAGTAGAGCGGCATCTTGTGTCTGTCTGTCTGTTAGGAGGGTGAGAGAACAACACCGCCACCTGTTGGTGACAAATACAGCATCAGTAGGATTCAGGTTGTTGTCAGAACAGTCACAAAGAATCATAAGTGATTCATTTTGAAATGTGTTATCATCTCACTAAAACCCTCTGAGACCCACACTAGACCCGTTTTTGTCCTTGTTAGGGGGGTACAGGGGGTCTTTACGGGGAGATAGCAGGTCAACAGTAGATGTCACATAGAAGTGGTGTACAGCATCTGAAAGCTTGGAACCTGAAGATTAATTTGAGATGTAGCTCAGCACTGTGTGTCAAATTGTTCTAGTCATAAATCAGATCTCTAGATCTCTATTATGTCTCATAAATTGTTGCAGCAATTTTTGGGTTTGTTTCACAGATTTGGTGCTAAATTTAACCATTTTTTACCACTGGAGAATTGATAAAAAAAATGATCAATAATCCCTCCAGAATACCACATTAAGACACCAAGACCTTGAGGATCACCATAGAAAAAGCCATGCTGTGATTTGGTATCAAAAACTTTTGACATTTGGAGATTTTTCAGCGATTGGATGGCGAGCACTTCTGTTGTGTAAACTGCTCAGAAACCTCCTTATTGTCAATCTAGCTGGGAAAGTTTATACAGTGAGGTCATGTTTCAATAAATGGTCACACTACAATGAAATGTTTACTATGGGGACTAACATCAACACACATGAATACAGTTGGGCTCATTGAATCCACAAGAGTCTCAGCTTTACAGTGATACCCAATTTATGTAATTCCAAGACTGTTTAGGGACCCCAGTATGCAAAAATATTCAAACACACCATTTTAGAATAGGCAAAAATAACACATTTATACTGCATGCAAAACAACTACATGTGATTATCATAAAGTGGGCATGTCTGTAAAGGGGAGACTCGTGGGTACCCATAAACCCATTTTCATTCACATATCTTCAGGTCAGAGGTCAAGGGACCCCTTTGAAAATTGCCATGACAGCTTTTCCTCGACAAATTTAGCCCAACTCTGGAGCTTTATTTAGCCTACTTCCGGACAAGCTAGCTACAGCCTCTGAAAGACAGTGAAGTCGGTCGGGATACCTGTTCAGGTATAAAGTTATTTAAGGTTTTCTACGCCCTGGTTCGCCAATGAATTGCACCAACATGGACAGGTCCTCGTCACAGCATGAGGTAGCCTATAAAGCAGAGAATATAAGTCACATTTTACAGCGGAATGAGTAAACCAGCTAATTAGAGAACAGATCCAACAGAAACACATTTAGTGAAGAGCTAAAACACCATAATTCTGTCTGTGTCAGTAATTACTGTCATTTGCTGTTCTCTGAACAAATTGTGTCTCCCAGTAATGTGTTGGAACGCAGTGTTGCTGTGTGTTGTTAAAATGGGAGGTCATTAATGTTGTGCTGGTGTCGTATGTAT
This sequence comes from Sebastolobus alascanus, assembly GCA_916701645.2. Taxonomy (NCBI): domain Eukaryota; kingdom Metazoa; phylum Chordata; class Actinopteri; order Perciformes; family Sebastidae; genus Sebastolobus; species Sebastolobus alascanus. The sequence continues at coordinate 4,564,630 of CAKAOJ020000101.1, read as the reverse complement.
GTTTTTAGGTAAGCTGTCTCTGGAGGAGTTCATCAAAGGAGCGAAGAGCGACCCCTCCATCGTGCGCCTGTTGCAGTGCGACCCCAGCAGCGCCGGACAGTTCTAAAACCTGAGGGCATCAACACAACCTGTAAGGCTCACACTCAGCACCTTCACCTGCATAGTGAAAGCTTCACTTAATGGGTAACTTTGGTATTTCTCAACCCGATTTACCCAGTTTTTTGAGTCCAAGTGACTAATAGGGAAAACAGTTTCTGAAGTCACTCCAGTATTGAGGGAGAAGGCTGCTGAATGTAATCATATATCATCACATACGGGGCAATTTGGCACCATCATTTACGTCCACTAGAAGTGCTTGTTTTTGTCATGACAGGCTCCGATTGTTATTATAAGTGTCTGACATTATGGAGAGAGTCTCGCTCAAGGAGAAGTCTCATTTTGAAATCTGGCGAGGTGACGTGTTGCCGGAAGACAACGGTGGAATAGTGGAATTAGGGCTATAATAACGCGTTAACGGAAATTCGTTTTAACACCACTAATTTCTGTAATTTTTAGGTTGTAGCGGGCTCAGGCTAAAGTTAGAGTGAAGATACCGGCATCATATGAAACCAAAAAACCTAATGAAGCCATCGGTACCAATCATGTCATACTAGGTTGTCGTGAAAGGATAAATAACGCTCTAAATTTTGGTGAGAAAAAACTGGCTTGGCTATTTTCAAAGGGGTCCCTTGAACTCTGACCTCAAGTTTTGTGAATGAAAATGGGTTCTCTGGGTACCCACGAGTCTCCCCTTTACAGACATGCCCACTTTGTGATAATCACATGCAGTTTGGGGCAAGTCATAGTCAAGTCAGCACACTGACACACTGACAGCTGTTGTTGCCTGTTGGGCTGCAGTTTGTCATGTTATGATTTGAGCATATTTTTTATGCTAAATGCAGTACCTGTGAGGGTTTCTGGACAATATTTGTCATTGTTTTGTGGTAATAGTTAATTTCCAATAATAAATATATACATACATTTGCATAAAGCAGCATATTTGCCCACTCCCATGTTGATAAGAGTATTAAATATTTGACAAATCTCCCTTTAAGGTACATTTTGAACAGATAAAAAAAATGTGCGATTAACTATGGACAATCATGCAATTAATCGCAATTAAATATATTAATCGATTGACAGCCCTAAGTAGAATACATCCATGGTGGATGATGGAGCACAGAAAGAGCATCCTAGTGTTATCTAAAAGATTTTCAGCGTCATGGCTGAATATTTAGATTATTTCCACAATGTGGACGAGGTCTTTGAATTCGATGGGCGCCCGTATTTATTTGAGCCAGAGTATACGGACGGAGAGCTCCTACAAATTGAAGATCGGACAAAGACAGAGAGAGGCGATGAAGCTCAGGAGGAAGAATGCTCTAAAGAGTGAGATATTCAGATTTCACAACGAGACTTCTCCTTCAGCGGGACTTGGACACAATATCAAACAGACCGGATCAAGAGAAAGGTAAGAAAAAGGTTTTATTTCTCTCTGGGGTCCTTTCCATAATGTTGTCAGACACTTATAATAACAATCTGAGACTGTCGGCGGCAAAAACAAGCACTTTTAGTGGACGTTACGTTACACTGACGCTGCTCACTTGCCCTCGCAGCTTGTTTGGTGGCTGCCGGTTACAGCGTTATCTCTCAATACCGGACCAGAAATTGTTCCCATTAGTCACTTAGACATAAATCATGGGACAATAAGGTCCAGGTTGAAAAAATACCCTTTTTGAAAACAGCAAAGTATATTAAGTTCAGTGAGGTGAGAGTTACTGAAAGTGCGCTGGTGGTGTTTGAGAAAGTGAAAGTGATTAGTTGTGAGGCTGAGGTTCAGGTGTTTCTCCTACGAGCAGGTCGTGAGCGTGCCTGCTGGAGGGAAGCTATTCAGAGGCTGCGTGCAGTACGTGGGATGGGTCATCCACCGTGTCACTGGCTTTGTGACTATTTCTAGTTCATGGACGGATATTAGAGACTTTGTAGGAGGTGGCCTGTTATTTTGGAGCAGTTGTTGAAGGTGTTGCTGCTCTGAAGGAGCTTCTTATTTTTAAAGCCCCCGTGTGTAGGATTTGTCAATTTCTGAAGTCTGTTGGCACTCCTGTAAAGAGCCTCAGTGTTCTCTTCACATGTAAACTCTTTGCTAAAGGTTAAACCGGGGGATCTGTGTTGCCTCTCCATGAGTGTTTATGACAGTTTTAGAGGTTTACCGTCAACAAGCACTTCTTTAGTGTCGTGACTCTAAACTCGAGGTTGCAGCAGCACTTGATGAACTTGGTAAGGCTATGTCTGTAAAGTCTGAGCTGACAGTCAGTGTGTCGTCTGCTGTGTGTTTGTCAGAACTTAGTGATTTGTGAAATCAATTGGTTGTTAATATGAGCGCAGAAAACAGAAGAGAAGTTAGCAAACAGCTGACTTGCAGATGTCTTTGGTCCCTCTGAAATATGTGTATAGACACCAACAGACCTCTTCAAGTGAGTACTTGTTATGTAATATTATTATTAGGGGCTGTCAAATAATAATAATAATAACGCGTTAACGCAAATTTGATTTTGAAGATACTGGTATCATATGAAACTAGAAAACAACCTAATGAGCCCATTGGTACCAACCATGTCATACTAGCTTGTCGGGAAGGAGGTTAAATAACGCTCCAAACTTAGGCTACATTTTGGCGAGGAAAAACTGTCATGGCCATTTTCAAAGGGGTCCCTTGACCTCTGACCTCAAGATATGTGAATGAAAATGGGTTCTATGGGTACCCACGAGTCTCCCCTTTACAGACATGCCCACTTTATGATAATCACATGCAGTTTGGGGCAAGTCATAGTCAAGTCAGCACACTGACACACTGACAGCTGTTGTTGCCTGTTGGGCTGCAGTTTGCCATGTTATGATTTGAGCATATTTTTTATGCTAAATGCAGTACCTGTGAGGGTTTCTGGACAATATTTGTCATTGTTCTGTGTTGATAATTGATTTCCAATAATAAATATATACATACATTTGCATAAAGCAGCATATTTGTCCACTCCTATGTTGATAAGAGTATTAAATACTTGATAAATCTCCCTTTAAGGTGCATTTTGAACAGATAAAAAATGTGTGATTAACTTGCAATTAATCCCGATTAACTATGGACAATCATGCGATTAATGGCGATTAAATATTTGAATCGATTGACAGCCCTGTTATTAATACATGTTGGTATTTTAATTATTTTAACTGAAAACTGTTGATGTTAGAAGTGGACTGTGAAATACATCAGATGACCTTGTATCACTTGACCCGTCCTCTTTTATATTGTAACATCATGTGATAATAATAATAATAATAATAATAATAATGACCGACATGTTGGCACCTGTTGTCATAAACTGACCGTTTACTTTCATCCTTCATCTCCTCGCAGTGCTTCTTTGGGGTGACTCCAAATGCCCTTAACTCTCCACTATGGAGCAGACTGATGATGAAGAATGACAAGCTGATGATGACGATGAAGAAGACAGGCCTTCAACATGCACTGAGGACATCAAAGATGGGCACGGGAGCCAAATTGTCCAGTTTACACCCTCCCCCCCCTGAGCTGTTTATCTAAACCCTCCAAACCCCAACACAGACTGAACCTGAAGACTTTCCCAAACCCTCATCAGGTTGTCAAACCCTTACCGGGATCCCTCAGTTCTCCTAAAGGCCTGTCAGAGTATAAAGAAGGTCTACAGTAGGTTGTGTGTGTATATACAGTATAAACTGGAGTCTCTATATCAGTGTCTTTGCTTGGCTCTCTGTTCCCCTCGAGGCTCCAGCCGGGGCGACACAGAGCCTCCGTCACTCTAATGTGTATCATAGACAAGAGTGTGTGCATGAGACAACGAGAGAGAGAGAGAGAGAGATACGATGGTGTTGAATAACAGGACACACTGTAGGTGAGATAATTTAATCTGCAGAGAGGACTAGTGAAGTTTGTCCTTCACTCAGAGCGAGTACTGCTTTTAGTTTCCTCTTTTCTACTGTGAGAATGTGTGTTTGTGTATTTTATGATAGACTTTGTTTCATATTTTGTGCTGGGACAAAATTACATGTAACATGTAATAATATGCTACTATGCATACGCGCCCTAATCGGTAGTTTGATTTTGTGAAGTCTTCACTGATGTAATGAAGAATGAAACGCATCCCTTTTTCATATCGGTAAGAAGAGATATTTTTGAGGGAGTGGCAGTGCATTACTGCGCTCCGGTTTAAGGAAAATAGAATCTTTAAAGTATTTGAGCACAGTGTAGATATATTAAGGCGCACCTAAATTTGTAAAGCAAATTCAGATTTCTCAGTTCATAACAAAATGTTGTGAAATAATAATAATTGTTTATTTAAGCTACTGCGGGATGTCACAAACTATGTGAAGAACAGACAAACACTTCTTCACGGTCACTTTTAGATGTTTTTAAATGCCGCATGTTGGGCGCAGAGGTGCATTGACTAAAATAACACGTATGCATGTGACTTAACGCGCATGTGTGTGTTTTACGTACGTTTATGGATATGAGTGGCTAAACGGCCAGTTGCCCCCCCCCCCGCTCTGAGCTCGCTTCTGTATGTTAGTATTGTCATCGTTAGTGCTACCAGTAGTCAGTGTTATGATGGACTGCCAAAGCTGACACACATCTGACGGTTCACATGAGTAACTTCATGGAGGGAAACAAAGAGAAGCTTCTTCGGAAGACCAACACACAACAATCTATACGTATAAAGACACGCTGTTTAATGGGGATGCTGGGTCGTCACAGCGGAGAGCCTTCTTTTCTGTTTCAGTTGAGCTCAATAATTAAATCACCATCCAGTTGTTTACATAGACATATATACACAGACGCCGCATTGACTCCTGGAGCGTACGTCAACGTACAAACACATACAAGTGAACGGGGGAGCTGCCGTTTTTCTGGATACAAAGCACTATAACGTCTACATTTCTCAACCGATTTCAACTAGTCGATTTATATTCAAACATTTATGATCTACGTTAAGTTAACGTTACAATTTTTTGTTCTTTTCCCAAAGATTTTGGTGAAAAACAGTTAAATACGTCACTGCTTCCGTTTCATGGATCACCGGTCTGTCCTTCGATATGATGGGATTCAATCAATTATTAGGTAATTATTAAAAGCTAGTACTATCATATCACATTTTCCTTATTGTCAACTGTTCAAGTTAACGTTACATCTTTACAAAACGTTTGCTTCCGTAGCATCAGATAAGAGCTAGCTAACGTTCGTTATTGTTCGCTAATCGATATCAGTTAATGTTATCTTATTGATGTTCATATCTAACATGATATCCTGTTTAAAAACAATATGTGTCTAATATTGCAAACAATAAAACTGATGACATGTCTTGGTTAACAATTACGCTATTAGATTATTTTTTTTTATAATTGCTGTATTATCACCATTATTTCAATAAATTCAGATCATAACTAATATTGTTATACTAATATTTGTTGTTACCATTAGTTATTTACGTACTACTATTTGTTATTCTGATGCTCTTATTAGTAAGTACATAATAGTAATTGCAGTAGCAGTGTATTATATTATACAGGGACCTCTCTACAAGTATTAACCTTAAACAAGGAAAATAAACCAAAGCTATACATGACAAACGTGAGTTTTAACAATTCCTTATGATAAATGAATTATTTTCTATCACGTAAGTAATATGTGTCTCCTGAGCGTCTAGCAGCAATTATAGCTCAACTATCGAGATTCTAAGTAAGAAATGTAGACGTTATAGTGCTTTTTATCCAGAAAAACGGCAGCTCCCCTGTTCACTTGTATAGGGTTACAGGCCAGTCTTGCCCTGTCCAATATGGCGCCCACGTTGACGTATCGCTGTATGTATGTATGTATGTCTATGTATCTGAAACAGGGCCAAGCATGCACACAGAGGACTGAATTCTTTAACAACAGTCCCAATTCTACAGTACACTTTCAATCAACTAGCATAAACACAGTTTACAGTATTACGTAAAATGAATGCTTTTGGTCAGTATAACTCACCTTCTCTCCTTTCCTTTACTAAGCTGTTAAAGAAAAGAAAAAAGCTCTCCCTGAGGTTTTTAATAAAGTTCAACCAGGACCAGTGAGACCCTCCCCTGAATGTACCCGAGCCCTCCTCAGGGCTCAGCCAAGCCCTTTCAATTACTGCATTATTTTCCAATTAGAAAAGCTTTGAATGTTTTACTAAATAACTGCTGTTTTTTGTGAAGAAGAAGAGAAAAAAAAAAGGATGCAGACAAACAAACCGGAGAATCCCAACTACTGCAGTGATACTGTCACCATGTGTTGCTTTTATTGTATTTTTATGATTTTTTTTCTTCTTTTTTTAAAATAAAATAAAAAAAATACGTCAGGTGTAACATTTCTGTTAAAACACAAAATAGCATCTTGTGGTCAAGTGCCAAATAAAAACAAAGCAGTATTGTATGAATTTATACTGTACAATTGTTATCTGTTGAACAAAATGTTTGTAATTGTTGCATTTTGTAGGTTTTGTATGGTATCCTGTATTTAGTGACTGCAGTTTTGGAACACAGGATTCTGTTTTTTGGTCAACTTTAAAAAGGCAAGAATTAAATTTACAATTTATTGTGTGCAAGCATTAATGTGGTGTCTGCTTAATTGTGATATTGTGGTTTCAGTGGCAGCTCGACCGATAAAGTTCAGCCTATATTGCACATGTATTGTATCGTGTATGTGTTGGCCTGCAGTGTAAGCAAAGAGTATAGAAGCACAGAGACGAAACTCAAGTGGGTTTTTTTTTTCTTTACAACAGCCGCCATTTTGGACTGAAAAGGCTTATTATAGTTATAAAATGTTATTGTTCAACACAGTCCATGTCGGTAGAATATGACAATGGAAAAGAAATAAATTTGATTAACTTTTGTACGGCACCCTTTAGGCAGACGCTTTACTGGCGTCCGGTAGTCGCTTTCAGTCCAAAATGGCGGAATCGTAGCTCTGCTGCTGGGCGCTGACGTTGCAAGTGAACAAACAACTGACTTTCACTTCTAGGCAACATACGTTCTTTGCTATAAGTAAGAAACATCAGTACAGAAATGTTAAGGATTGTTTGTTTATTATAGTTTATAGTGAGTGCGAGCACTAAGTTTGTTTTTCAACTAAAAAATGTCCCGCTCAGTACCTATCTTGGCCAGAATTCATCAAAGTGTTTGTGTCCCGTGTGAAACCACAACTCAAAGTTGATTATTTGTCACCTAACGTCCGTACTTAAGTTACGCCACTTCCGGATTAATCCGTTATTTTAACCCAAACCACGATCTTTTCCTTAACTAAGTAGTTTTTTTGCCTAAACCTAACCAAGTCAATCTTTTCTTAAACCTAACTAAGTCATTTTGTTGCCTAAACCTAACCAAATCGATCTATTCCTAAACCTAAGTAAGTAGTTTTGTTTCGAAAAGACTGGAGCAGAAATTGACATGTGCGTCATGTGTTGCTGGACAAACGTTGTTGAAAGTCGTGCTGAGCGTCACGCAAAGAATTTGTGTCTATGTACACGAATCAATACATTACATTTCGTGACTATTTCACGAAATTTAGACTGTGTTGGATATTTCATTCTGGATCAAAGAGGTGGACGTACCAAACATTGTAAAACCATCTTCAGAGCGTTTTTTTCCGGCTGTAATGTCAAATGAAGATTTTTTCTATTCCGTGATGCTAAAATGAGATCACGGTGACCCGTCACACTGAGCTGCAGTCTGTGTGAAGCACTTTGATCCTTGATTAGAGAGAGGAACACGGTGAAATAACCTTTTGGAAAGCTGAAAATGTCTTAATGCATCTTCAATACCCTTAGCACCCACTTACAGCTCGGCTCCAGTCCAGGCCAAATGGTACCACTTTTTATTTAAAGGGTTTATAGGTTGTAACTTAATTAGAGTTAGTAAATCCTTTGATGATAATGCTTTATTGATCAGGGGCTGTACGTGCAAAATGTCTAAAACATGGTCTTGAGAATGGTCCTAAAATATCTTCGTATAAAGCAGCAGGACCTGGAAGCTTTCTAAAAAGAAAGTGTTCCTAAGGACTACAATTATGTCGACCCACCGTGTCCTCCAGAAGTGACATGTCAGAGCTGCCTCACATCACAGCTTCAAGTAAACCTTGTCATGATTACCCATCAGTCATTGGCTCCAACACTTGTGTACAGTATACTATACATCAGACCGGCACATACGGGTACTAAGCAAAAAGTCAAGGCCACGCCCCCTTTTTGTGGGTTAGAAAACCGAAGTTCCCATAGATTTCAATGCAATTTGACGTATGTTTGGATTGTAGTTTTGACAAGTTTGTATGCATTCATCTCTCGTTAACCAACCGTTTGTTTTATACACATGTCTAATAATTATTTTGCAATCTTGCCTGAACCTGAGCGTTGGCGTTACCTTAATAAATGAAGGTTGATCGCCGTCATGTCTCTTCAGTCTTCCCCCGTCCAACACAGTGGTCAGATATTGCTTATCCAGACATCTCTACATATCTGATTGAATCCCGTTAGGCTAAGTGATGTCTGTAAATAACCAACGTGTTAATAACCAACTGTTTGATCTAGAGGCTGAGATTTAGTTGGAGACGACAGTCTGATGCTGCTATAACGTTAATGTATGACTGTATTACTGCAGCAGCCTCCCACTCAAGCTAACGTTAGCTAGCCATGCTAGTCACTGTCACCAGCATCATTTAGCCATTTAGCACACTGACAGTGAATATTCACGTATCGTATGAGCCTCAGATCTCAGTTTGAAAGCCTCAGTTAACCTGCTAACAGCTTTTCATCATTTTCTCTCCTGTGACAGCGAGTTTCTTTCCCCCAGAAGGGAGCGCAGCCTCGGAGATGACGCCATGCTGGTCTGGTCTATAGCTTGGAGCCATAAAGCCCCTCTATTAGATCTTTTTTAGGACACGGCAGGGGAACAAATCAGAGATTAGCGTTTTTGGATTTATTGTTGGTGCAACCAACTACACAGCAGCTCTTCATCATAGCGTTATTACTATTAGCGGTTTGTTTAAAGTAGAAGTTTGGAGACATATTTCAACTTCTCCTGTTTACTCTGTTACCGTCTCTGAGGGACATGGGATTGTTTTGAAGAATTGTTTGTTTGTTTAGAATGAGACGTTCTAGAGCGGGTCCTCTTCACGGTCGTATCTAGACCCGCAGGTAACCCGCAAGTTGCGAAAATGTTCGAAAACTCTCGCGAGACTCGTTGCCGGATGACCTATCCTAACCATAAGCATTCAAGGTCAATGCCTAAGCTTAACCATCTTGCAAGATTTTCGCAACTTGGCGGTTACCTTGTACACACAACCCCTCTTTCCGGAGTCTGCCATGTTTCTACAGTAGCCCAGAACGGACAAACCAAACACTGGCTCTAGAGAGAGCCTTTCGCCTTTTTGTTGTTACCTGAAGGCCACCGTAGTTCTCGACATGCTTGCGTCTGACTTCCGTTGCTCCTAAAGTAGGGTTATTATAGTAAGGATGGCCTCTGAGCGAGGTGAACGGCATTACCACGGTTTTGCACTCGGCGGCTCACGTTACCGCAGTCTTGTAAAGGGAGGAGTGAGCGTAGGGGTACTCAGTAGGTGCAATGTGAAACCACACCACTAGATGCTGCCAAGTCCTACACACTGTCCCTTTAAGAACTTTATTCCAAAGTTTTACTCTGATGCTCACACATACCGGCCCAGGTATAAGCCACTAATAAGAAGGAAAGATACTTTTGGGTTTCCAGGTTGTGAACTGATGAAACAATATTACCACTTACCTTATGGAAAAGTGCTGCAGAGGATCTGGATTAAAATCCACTTAATTTATTAAGCTTTTACAATTACCAAATAGAATGGATAAAAAAACAACCACCATGTGTTCTTATTAATGGCTTATAACTGATCTATTAACTGATAATTAACCATTAATAAAGTCATTAATTACAACTTATAAAGTCTTTATAAAAAGGTGCCTTATTTGAAAGTAGTAAAAAAGAAGCGAGACAAGTGACTGCATATAAAACTATATTTATTGACTCATTTTAAAGACTGTACATTGTGGTGCTGTCAGTGAATCAGGCGTAAACCCAGGCAGTGTATAGGAACAGGGCGATTAGACTGTTTGCAGCAGCCTCAGAAAAGGATTGTGTAAATGGATGGAGCAGTTAGTCCCTGACTAATGTCATAAATACTAATGACTACAGTCTCTTCAGTGAGAGGAAAAACAATAAACACGGACACAGAGGAAGCAAAACACTTAAAAAGCATCCTGGAGACATAGCATAATGGAGCCTCGTGCAATTATAGAGACATGTAATCACTATCTGGGAAAACTGTTATTTCACTGGAACCGATTGGAAACATTTAGTATTCAGTGGCCAAACAATAAAAAAGATGGACAACAAAGTAAGATTCATGAGAATCATGACATGAGAACTATTAGAGACACATTTAAAAATAAGTATATACATACAAAACAATAAGTCATTTACTTTGAACTGTTGAGTGCCAGCAAAAGATGTCGCGTAGACTTGCTATGAAGCCTTTCAAACATCCGATCAAGTAATTTAAAAGCTTCCACAACTAGAAGAGGTAACAGGAAGGATGGCAGATGAACAGCAGTCCCCGCTGTTAATCCAATAAGACTACTGGATACTGTGCTGTCTTCTTCCTGTGAAACCACAGCAAGCTGGCTGTGTTTTGTGGTGACCTGGATAAAGACCTCTCTCCAGGTGCACCAAGTATCAGCTAATCAAGACTTGCACAGGTAGTTAGCCCGGAAATATCAAACATTTCCCCCCCTAAGTCACAAATCTGGACACTTCTATTAAGTTCTCTAAGTTAAGGATGTGGATTTTGCTGGATGGATGGAGCTTAGCCAGTGATCTAACAAATAGTGACTTGACTTCCTCAAGGAACACGTCTTGGCGCCGTCATCTAATACTGCTAGCAATGTTCACAATAGCAACACACGGCTAAAGTGTAGCCCACCCGTGATCGATGAAATGATGACTGGCGGATACGGTGCCGCGGCTAACAACCGTCAGATTTCTGACAGAGTGACGCGGAAGGATTCTGCTGAGCTCTCCATAGCCAGGATGAAGGTGTCCTCGTTAGAGTAGTGCTGGATAATGTTGTCATCCATGTTCACCAGCATCCTGAGGAAGACGAACATGGTAAATATTATACCTGCCAAACATAGATGTTAGTATTTAGCTCAAAGCACCACTGTGCCTCTGTACAACGTCACAGAAGCTGAATAGTCTTGTTTCAATAGTTTGGCTCACTCACCCTTTTTTGCTTTTTTGGTAAACTTTGGCCATCTTGTCAACAGGCACTGCATATTTCTCTGAGATCTGTGAAACACAGTGAAGAAAACAGTGCATTTTCAGCATGTCTAAGCACCACGAGTCCCTGCCTGTATCATCACTACAGTACTTCATTAATACTCACTGCCTCCAGCAACGCTGTAAGGGTCGGGCTGTGCAGCATTAAGGCGTCAAACACTTCATCACACTCCTTCCTCACATACAGCAGAACTAATGGGGGGATGGAGAAGACAAGGCATTCAAAATTCATTTTTCAGTCAAATAATAAAAAGTATGAGACCAAAAGCTTGAAATGAGAGAAAAGCAACATTTACAAACCTTTCCTCGCCAGTTCCACTTTGGACTTCTTGGGCTGAGGTGGACAGACATCTTCCTCAGCAACACATGACATCCTTTTCACCAGAACACTCCTGACACGAACACAATCATCATCATCATCATTTAAAAGGGAAAACTACGGGATCCCTAACCGAGGCACTCCGTGGTATTTTCACATGGAGAGATCAAACCAGAGAGGTGTGACAATAACAGTAGGATACTCACCCATCTCTCTTGACCTCTTCAGTGTTGAAAGCAAACACCTGCAAATTGAGTTAAAAGGCAACATGAGGTACACTCACTGCAAGACTGGACATTTCCCGTGTGTGTGTTAGACCAGTGGTTCCCAACCTGGGTTCTGGGCCTCCCTTAGTGGGGCGCCAAAGATCACAGGGGGTGCGCCAGGATTTGTCTGCTCTGAGGTTGTCAAAATTAGAATTTGAAATTGAAAAATAACTGGCAAATTTCACAAAAACTCAGAGAATCTCCTTCCACCGGCTTATAAATACTTATAAGTAGTTTCACAGTCTTTGTTTTAGCTGCTCTTCCTTTTCCTGGTGGTAGTTTCCATCATAATCCTCCTAAATCTGCAGAGCTTGTGACTCGCATTTTTCTCCGTTGGGCGTAGCGAAGCAAAGACGGTGAATGGTTAACTTGCACTTGAACCACGTGTGCGCAGTTTGACGTCAGGGGGGCTCAGCTTTTCTTAGATACAAGAAGGGGGGAGGGAGGCTTCAAGAAAAATAGGTTGGGAACCACTGTGTTAGACAATGACACAGGGAGGGGTCCCTCACCTGCCCGGCTCTCTGCAGGTTTCCAAAGTGGACGTCAGGAATGAAGAGGACAGGCTGGGAGTCCAGGTCCATCATGGTTTTGAGCAGCGTGTTATCAGCCCTCTTAAAGGGAGAGGTCTGCCCTGAGCTGCCATTTTTCCCTAATCCAGAGAGAGTGTGTGAGCTCAGCATCTGTTGCCAGGCAACCATTCCAAGTACAGATGTGATATGGTTTCGATTACATTTCCCTGTGGTTTCAGTCTTCTGCCGAGCTCTGCTATTCAATAGTGATTTTAAAATCAAGCTCACTAACATTATTTCTGTACATGAAATGATATGTGATTCATATTTCGTTATTTACTGAAGAAGAAAGAGAAAGTGTTTTTACCCTTCATCCTCTTCCTGAGCTGCTTCTTCTCCTCATCGCGAAGCTTCCTCTCAGCGCCCTACAGAACACACAAGGCAGCTCAAAGACAGTAAAACTAAAGCAAAAACAAATCTCTCATCCAAGACTAAATGATCGGCTCATTGTTGAGCAGACCAGCAAGCCGTCCTCACCTTGTCGCAGAAGACCTTGATCTGGGCGAAGGCCCTGTGGATCGGCCTGCTGCTGCAGCTGTTGTAACTGTAGGTGTCGACCTGGATGATCAGAGGCATCCCCTTCACGCCCTTCTGTGAGGAGAAGTCTGTGCTCAGACAGTTCACAGAGATTAAGACCTATAGGAGACAAAAATAAGACAGAAGACAGGGGGTCAACTTCTACAACAAGCAGTGAGAGACACGACTATCAAATAGTGATTCTCAACCACGAGGTGCTTCTGCAGTTACCAGTTGGTAAATGGAAAGAGTGTCGAGTTGCTCAACTAATTTGAAAAAAATGCAAATTATGATTTGATTAAAAATAATGTATCCTCATATCAAATCAGCTGTACCGTGTGAACAAGAGTGCATGAAAACTAATTATCAAGCAAGCAGAGAGGTTTAAAGTTAACTTTGTTCCCTTGTGAATCTCATCCTGACTCAGTGATGAGTGAGAAGGTCACGGGGTCATGAGTCACAGCAGCAGCAGTTCCCAGGCCAGAAGCAACACCCAGCCATGCAAATATGTCCCACCGCCTCTCGGCGCTCCTTATGTTGAATGTTTCATATGCCAACAAATAAAGTCTGTGACAACACGCTAGTGAACGATATTGATTTAGAAGAAAGTGTGTTTTGCGAACTGAAATACTGAATTGCTCCAAAATCACTCTCTCCCAGAGCTAAATAATGTAGCTGAGCAGAGCTGCTGAATCTTTTAAAAGCTTGTGAGAGAAAAACTAAATTCACAAAATCTCACCCAAATCGCTAAAACTACTTTAAACCATGAAGTGTACATTGTAAACGATGTGGCTCTCTTCCCACATTCGGCTACATGACAGGACAGATTCCCGCTATGATTTATGATGACGCCAAACTAACTAAACCAACATAAACTCCCGATGAATTTTCCAGATAAACAGGTCCGACAGCCTGAGCAACAGGTCGGCAGGGACGGATAACGGTAGAGATTCCTCACCGCGGCTCAACAGCAATTTTCCCACTACGCAGCATCAACGGCATCATGCCTGAACCTGCAGAGGTGAGGGCTGATTGCTGGAAAGGCCTGGAGCACAAATGAGCCTCCTACACACCTCCACAAATTCACACCTCCACAGACCCAAGCCATTTCTATTTCTCCAGAAGCACTGGACGTGTTGCTGCTAGCATCTGTGTGTGTGTGTGTGTGTGTGTGTGTGTGTGTGTGTGTGTGTGTGTGTGTGTGTGTGTGTGTGTGTGTGTGTGTGTGTGTGTGTGTGTAGGAGGCGTGTTGTGTTTGCACGTACTGCATGTGTGAGCTTTCAAATACCTTCCGAAAAAGAGAAAAGTTCACGAGGGCACCGGTAAGTGGCTGTTCGGTGCCATCCGCTCAACCAGGCACAAACAAACAAACAAAAAGACAGAGTCATGCTGCAGGAAGCAGCTCATCCCCCCTACCAACACATTCCACACTCCATTACAATGAGGATGGTGATTGTTGCTTGGCAACAGCAGAGCCATGCCAAAACAAAAAACAAAACTGATCATTTGCACCAAAAATACCAATTTGGTACATCAGCCTGTCAGGGCATGATTGGACGTCCAATTATGTTTGGAAACCAAAATTTCTAGGTGGCACAACACGGAGAGAAAGAGACGTGATAGCGGTGACATGTGAGCCCACAGACTTCCTCACAATAACAGAGGTCTTCTTCAACCTTATTTCCAGCTGGCTCTGCTCCTGTGTGAAGGTTTATATGGGGACACTGTCAGTGTGCAGCAGGAAGGCTGATAATGATCATCTAGTTTCTGACAGCAGAACCACACATTGACACAACCTGCTCAACCACCAAGCATTCAATACCTGGACTGTAATTAAGGGTGCTTTCACATCCGAGTACACTTGATCCCAAAGTCAGGCTTGTTTGATAAGTGAGAACGCTCCGTACTGTACTCGGGCACAGTCCGTCGATCCGTACTCGAGTCCACTTGACAAGGTGGTCTGCTGTATGGTTCATGTGTACTCGGGTACGGTTCGCATCAGGTGTGAAAGACAACTGTACCGAAACACGGAAGTGGACTGCTGTTTAACGCGAGTAACGTTAGCAGGAAGGCAGGCGAGAGAGTCCTTAAAATATAGACAATAGTAGGCGATGGGGTCGGGCGATGTTTGTTATGTTATTTAGCTAATTTAATGGTCTGCCTCCGAAGAACGAGAGCCGCTCAGCGGGCAGAGAGAGAGAGAGAGAGAGAGAGAGAGAGAGACAGCGGGGGAAACAGAGTGTAGAGTCGGCATATCTGCACACCAAACTGTGAAATAAGAGTTTATTTAGACCAAACCAGAGTCGATACATGATACAGCGTGCGTATGCCTCAGTGTGCCTGCGTAACAGTCGGAAAGCATCGAAGAGGAATCGATAGACACGGAGGCATGAGATGCCAAGGAATCGACCAACTACGTTTCTCTATTACCAATATTGATCAAAATAATCGTGATTATCATTTTGGCCATAATCGTGCAGGTGTACAACAAGCATGTAGAAGAAGCCTTTACGGAGTGAACACAGCTTGATGCTGTATCATGACAGCACTAAAAACAATTAGAGTGGAATGAAGGTTTATGCCAAACAGTAAATATTTATCCACAAACCCACAAAGCTGCAATTACCTCTCTCACAATGAGGCTGTTTGTGGAGCTCTCATTAGGTTTGAGCTGAATGGGATCCACATCCTCCTGAGCTCAAAACACCCTGAGGGTGGGCTGACGCTGTGTGGGTGTGGGTGGGTGTGTACGTGTTTACAGGTTGTTTGCCATTTGTCTTTATCCAACTGGCCACCTTTACAAATGTGAAATCCGAGCAGCTCCTTTCAGGGTCTATTGCAGTGCGTCTGAAATAATGACCCAACAGTAAGCAAGAGATGCTCCCTCTGTTATGGAGCACAAAGGGGTTGGGGGTGGATGGATGCAGAGACATATATAAGTAGACGCCGCATTGACTCCTGGATCGTACGTCAACGTGGGCACCATATTGGACAGGGCAAGACTGACCCGTAAACACACACAAGTGAACGGGAGAGCTGCCGTTTTCTGGATAAATTGAAAATTGAAATCGGTTGAGAAATGTAGACATTATAATGCTTTTTATCCAGAAAAATGACAGCTCCCCCGTTCACTTGTATAGAGTTACAGGCCAGTCTTGCCCTGTCCAATATGGCGCCCACGTTGACATATCGCCGCAACGGGCTGAAGCGTCCAATGCGGTATCTATGTATATATGTCTATGGATGGAGGGGCCTGGCATATGCTCCACCCCCACGCACCACTTTTTTTTACCTTAGGTTCCTCACTGACATCCCATGTGAAAGAGACAGCGTTGTAGGCAATATCCTCCACGTTCCCGATGGTGCTGAAGCTCTCCTTGTAGTCGGCTGCAGGCGAAGTGAAGATCATAGAAAACCGTTTCAGTGGGAGTTTTGTGTCAGCTCTAGTTTTAACATTGCAGGGCTCTTTCAAAATTGTGGCACAAGCAATAGTACAGTACAACAAAAAATACAACATTACAAGTAAAAGTCCTGCATTTAAAATCCCTAAAAATGTACTTAACCTCTTTTACCCGGCGAACCCGGTATCGCGTTCAGCTGAGCTGTGTGTTAAAACACTGCCTTTTAATATCGGTTAATCGCTTGGTCTATAAAATGTCCGAAAATAGGGAAAAATGTCAATCCCAATTTCTCAATTTCTTTAAATGTCTTGTTTTGTCAGTCCAAAACCCGAAGATATTCACTTTAATATGATATAAAACAGAGAAAAGAAGGAAATTAACATATTTAGGAGGCTATAAACAGCATTTTCTGACAATTTTGAATAAAAAAATACTTTAACGGTTAATCGATTATCAAAATAGTTGCCGATCATTTCTCCGTCGATCGACTAATTGATAAGTCGACTAATCGTTGCAGGTCAACTTTTTTATAAGGGGTCACAACCAAAAAGGCTGGAAACCACTGCCAATTCATCTGTTCACTCATGTTTAAGTTTATCTTTCATAAAGTATCTATATAATAATTTGGCATCATTTCACCCGTGACAAACAGTTTTGCCAACAAATCAAGTTCCAAATTAGTAAAATATTCCCATTGTTACCTCCTAAAACACTCAGCTTCTCATCAAATGGGCTTATTTCCATCCGCATACATTAGGTTATAGATTTGACCACAGTACTGGCATGAACTTGCCACAGACAAAACCACCACAGTGTCTGACATCTCTACCTCATTCCATTGAATTTTCAACCACAGGTTGAGGCCCGTCTCCTGCTGATCGTACAGGATATGGCTCCAGTCCAGGCCCCACCTATTTCTCCTGTTAACGTCTATGCAAATGCAGTCCCATTGGCTGTCTATTGACAGCGCTCTTGTGGGAATCGAGGATTGACAGTTATTCAAATTGTGCCGGATTTCACCTCAGGATATGTGACGGGATCCTCCTGGAGGCTCCTACAGGTTTACAACCTGCTTACTCTCTTTTTAACTCCATGGTTTTGTGGAGCTTAGGTGTCAAAATATCTGTCTAAGTGTGTTAAATGTTAAATACTGATATTGATACTGGTATTTGGGCCTATTCCTGTTCTACTTACAAACCCCATCAAGCCATGAATGTAGCAGGCAGGCCTGTCAATAACAATCATCTTACCAATGTCGAGGACTCTCTGTTTGGCAGTGTGCTGGCGGGAGTGCCAGTATTTCCAATTCTTCAGCTGCTCGTCTCTGCACTTGTCTTCCCCAAACACAACCATGATGACACTCTGAAGTAGAAGCAAATAAATATGAGACATATTACAGTATAATCAGGCCCAAACAAAGTGAAATTAATTCTTAAACAAATGTTAAATTTCTAAGTGTAACAAGATTTCCCACTACGCTACCCAACGATAAGCTAAATTTAAAACCCATTAACGTCTACGCTTCCTCTACATGAACTATCTCCCCTCCCTCACCTGCACAATACTGTCCCGCTGCAGCTCAGAGCCTCCCATGGTGCATTGCTCATTACTGGAGGGGCCCCCATCAGGCCCGTGTGACGGCGTCGGTCCACTCACCCGCACTTTGCCTCTGGACTGACGTAGGGACGACCTGAAGCCGGCCTTCGACAGTGTCAGAGCGTAGAACTGACCCCGGTTCAGGTAAACCATGGGTCCATCTCCCTGCCGCGGCCGCAGCGACATGCTGGCCTCCAGACGGTACTGGAAGCTGTCACTGGAACAACATAAGACTGGGTGACGATACAGTATTTTGTACTCCATGTATATATATTCTATATTTTAGATTTTGCATGTAGAGACCAAAACCAAGTGTGTGTGTGCATATTTATATATATACACACACACACACACTTGGTTTTGGTCTCTACATGCAAAATCTAAAATATAGAATATCCTTATCCTTTAACACCTGATAAACACTTGTGCATCAAAACATCCTGTGCGCACACAAAAAATGTAGTCTGTATGTTTAACGCTTTCACTTATCTTTGAATTTTAACTTACGTTGGTAGGCTGTAGTGGGATTCATCAGGGGGGGGACTTCTGTGGTACGTCTGTTAAAGGAGAATATATTCTGTGTGTTTCAGACAGGCAAATGCAGGATTCTGCCACTAATGGAGCAAAACAATCCTACAAATGTGATCCTGGTTTACAAAGCAAGACATAAGACCACCTCCACCTCGTCTCCCTTGTATAACGGGTCTCACCTCTCCTTCTGCAGAGTCCTCATATGTGCTGTCTGGAGTGCTTCGCTGTTCATCTTTCAAGTACGCAGCGCGGGACAAGTCATAGTGGCTCTGCTCATAAACCATCCGTAGCTGCTCGCTGGGTTCTTCTCGGAGGTAGGAACCTCCGGAGCAGGACACTCCCATGGACGTCTGGCCCTCTGTCTTGACCAGAGCCGCCCCACCTCCACCTTTACCGTCTCCTCCTCTGGTGTCTCCTGCGAGGCAGGTAGCTCCATACTTGTAGCCCTGGTGTTCTGTAGTGGTGTTGTTGTTTAGGGAGAGGTTGACAGGCATGGATCTGTGAGCCTGAAGGTGGTGATCTATTATCTCCAAGCTCCCGCAGTTATCAGGCCCAATAGCAGTGGGCTCTGTGGGTTTAACACCGCTGTAGGTTCGTCTCCTCTCTCTGGGAACCTGACAGGGTTATAGCAAATACAAAAAAATGTTATGTGAAACAAATCAGAACGTATCATGTAAATCGTCTTATTATATCATGATTATATTGGCTGTAAGCTTTCCACACCTTGTAGTAGTCGTAGAGCAGTCCCAGTGCTGCTGCACTGTCTTCATCTCCATTGATGCTCATCATGGCCTTAGTGGCTGCAGTCAGTGGGTTCTCCAGGTAGCTCTTCCACGCCTCATCCTCGCTGCTGAACACTCTGCGAGAGGGCGCCAGCGCTTCATTTGGTACCACCACCACCAGTCGTTTACTGGGAGGACGACGGGATAATGGGAAGAGACAACAAGCCATGTTGTTACTGCAAAGCCACTCTGTCATTAGCATAAGCTAAGTCTGCCAAGCCGCCAAGTCTGCCCCAGGCTGTTTCTCACAAAACTTCCATCTGATTGCCCACTCCACGTGAGGTGTGATTATGTAGGTTCACTTCTGTACATCACATTTAAATAACAAAGAGATGTTCTGATTCGGCTCTGTAAATGTCAAGCTAATGTGAGAGTTATTTCTATATATGTAATTTTTGAGAAATCATTTAGAGAGGCTGGCCCGAAGGGCACACATTGTACAGTCTTTAATATTCACAGTTAAGTAAAATAGTTTGCAATAATTATAGTACATACAATGTATATATATATATATATATATATATATATATACATAAATATACATATACTGTATATACATACACACACACACACACACACACACATATATATATATATACACACATATACATATATATGCTGGCAAGAAGGGCACAGATTGTACAGTCTTTAATATTAACAGTTAAGTCAAATAGTTTGCAACAATTATAGTACATATAAAAACAGTATAAATATATACACATAAATATACATATATACAGTATACACACACATATATACATACAGTATATACATGCATACATATATATACACATTGTACAGTCTTTAAAATAGTTTGCAATAATTATAGTACATATAAAAAGAGCAAATAGACCTCAATAAATTACAGTAAGGTTTGCCTAATACACATCACTATAATATTATAATTAACACTAAATAAAGTTTGGTCTGTGATGCATTTAGGACCTTTAATCTGTACCGATAGAAGCAACTTTATCAAATAGATGCTCATGGAATAAACTTTATAATAGTTTTTTTTAATGAGAAGGGTTCTGCTGCCTATGTGCAAAGAACAAAGAGACGAAAGGCGTCAAAACTATTTTAAGCACTTGTAAAAAATTCGAGTAAAACTGACAGAAGTTGTTACCCCCGATATTAATGATTTTCTCTTACCTGTCCAGGTCCATGTTGCCTCCAGGACTCTCTGGTGTTTTCAAGGACTAGCTTGAGAAACTGGACTTTCTAGTTAGTGCAGGTAAGTTTGTGTGGGAGACTGAGAAAACTAGGCGTACAAGAGGCTGGCTCTATTTAACCTCTCAGTCTATACAACCAATGAAATCCTCTGTTACCTTGCGCACTAAAATATATTCTAATGTTTATGATGTCATAAAATTTGAACCTATGCTGACTAAATAAATAAATAAAAAACGACATTTCTTGCACAGGTTTGTATGTATCCTGTTTGGAGAAGTTGGTAGATTAACAGATGGGTAAGGCTACTGAAGCAGGATAAGAGAGGCAGGATAAACAAGGAAACGAAAATTGTCTCGCTGATTGGTTAGATGTTTCTACAGAGGTGGCACAGTCTTGTTCCTATTGGTGGACAGGGAGGGGGAGTGCGTGACCTTTAAATGAGCACACGCCGATATTAAAATTCAGTTTCTGTCTCAGACACTGGTGGATTTCTTCAAAGCTGTATTGTCCTCTTCTGGTGCCAATGATCAAGAATGTATTCAGGTTACTGTTTAAGGGCATTGGTATTCTAAGACAATGTTATAATTTTCACTGAAAGTAGCAGATTAATCAAAGGTAAAGTCATATTACTGATAGGAGCCCCTTCTCTTTCCATAATGAGACTATGTATGATTAATATAACCACACAGTGATACATGAAAATAATGCCTATAGTTATACATAGGCTAATGTGCCAGAAACAATATTGTCTTTATCATTATTACATTGTACAGGCGTTAATATGCAGTAGGAGGAAAGTATAGTAGCTGTTCTGAGTAACCTTATTGTTGTCTGTACCGTGACACCTTGTGGTAGGCATTTCATTTTGCACCATGCAGACAGAAATGTTAATCAAATATGTAATCCACAAATGTGGTTGGTTATTTATAGAAATATGTTGTTGTATGGGTAAAAGGCTGCTCGTACACTTTGGTAGAATAGAATATATCTTTATTGTCATTGTACAAGTACAACGAAATTAAAATGCAATCCTTAAAAAGTGCAAGAAACAAACAGTAACGTGCCTCTAAAAACTATAAAAAAAATAAATAATAAATAAATCGAAAATAAAAAAACACACATACCACACACAAGGCATTCGTACATTCGTATTTGAGTTTTGTTGTTGTTGTTTTTGTAAATAGCCTTGAAGAAACCTTTCCTTTGGAAGTGATGCTGCCTTTACGTGCTGTCAGAAATGTTGCAATCCCACCAATATATCCCTACAGAGGCGTATGTGTGAATACGCGATCACTGACAACACTTGAAGGCAGCATAATGTGCGCATGCGCAGTGAGGACAATAAAACCACCGGAAGCTGCGGAAACATAGCGTTACTTCAATTATATTTTGCTGGCTATCTTCAGTAACACATTAATTTTCACCGGGTAAGGCATTTACAAAATGTGTATTATTAGTTTAAATGCCTAATATCTATCAATATTGCTATTTTCTGTATGCATTCCTCCAAACTGTTGCTAGGCTACGTAGCCTAGCAACAGCGATAGCAACCGGCTAACCGAATGCTAGCCTCTCTTGATTAGCTAACTAGTAGGACATTCAATTGACGCTATTTATTCTATAAATGTACTGAAAGATTTGACTGTTGTGTTCCTAATACAACCCTGTCTTCAACAGTATCCCTTTGCAACTGTCGCTCTTAAACTAAATGCTCGGTGGCGAGCTAAAGATGGCTAACGGTGCTGCTAAACCGGTCAGATAACGTTAGCTGGGTAGCAGCACATCACCCACAGTGCTTGGTGGATGATGTTTTTAATGTAAAAGATTGATGAGTAAGTTGACATAAGAGTTGCAATCGAAGAAGGAAATGGGTACCCCTTTCCAACACACTGTTTTTTGGGGAGATTACCCAGTGTATTAGATAGATAGATAGATAGAAAGATAGATAGATAGATAGTAACTTTATTGATCCCGAGGGAAATTCAAGTTTCCAGCATCACACTTCCATAGTGCAAACATGTTAGTAAAAACGTCACAGGTGAGTAGTACACATATTAGTAAAACAACACAAGTAGTAACAAGACACATGTAAGTAATACAGAGTATAAAACAAAATATTCAATGTGCAGAAGAACTGTTAAAAATGAATATAGTGCAGGGTAAACAACTGAGATACAGGACTATTTAAAAAAGTGAATGTAGTGCAGAAAGTGATACAGTGCTGGGTGGTTAAATATAGGAGATATAGATATTAAGAAATGTCAGATATGGAATATAATGCCGGATAAGTAGTGTAGTGTGCAGAATTAAAAGTAGCTCAGTCTATTAAAGCGCACTGTGTGCATTAACTGTCCTGCAGACCGTCCTCCTTTGTCCCCCTCCTCCCCAGAGAGGTGTTGTACAGTTTGATGGCTCGGGGGACAAATGATTTCCTGAGTCTGTCTGTTTATCCCTTTATCACTTTATTGATAGAATATCATTCAAAAACAAAGTTCATATATAACCACATCACTGACCTAGATCTGGTATTCTGTCTATAATAGCTTTGAATATCTGCAGGTTGATTTTCTTTGGGGAAATTTCCGAGGTAATTGCCTTGTCCCTGTGACCCAAAAAAGTGGCAATTAACCTAGTTCTTAAAAATGTTTCACAGCCATGCTGTCTTGCACATTTTGAAGTCTATTGATCCTATAAGACAGATCCCATTAATATGTTTATCATCAAGGTTGCTTCATCTGAACCCTCAACTGGTGTAACTGCTTTGTGTTTCCAATCGGTGCATCTTTCAGTCCCTCTGTGCTTTACATTTCAATCCCTTCTCAGAAGATCTTTAGATAGTTTTTCTCAGTTTATGGCTCATCACCTTCTCCATGGTGTTGTGCTGATCAAATTCCTGTATAATTTCTTCAGGTCTAGCGTCAGATATGGCTCGTGGGCACCAGAAGTTCCAGTCCCAGCAGAAGAATGCCAAAAAGCAGGCAGACGTCAAGAAGAGCAAAGGCCATGACCAGAAGGCAGCAGCTAAGGCTGCTTTAGTATACATGTGCACTGTGTGTCGGGTATGTGCTTATAGGCGGAAAACGGAACATGAGATTATTCCTTTATGAGCTCATTGAACCATGTAGTTAGATTGGAAATCAGTAGGTGGAGGGGCAGGCAAAGGAGCCACATGCCTTTCTGTATGGAGATATATTAAATTGTTCTCAACAATGACACTTTTATTGTGTATGTATCAAAGAGACTGTGGTGTAAGTATGCTTCAGGCAAGGCCAGTACTGGATCATCTCACTTCACATATTGTTTTAGCTCTGCAGTGTATATAATGTATCCAGTATATAATGTTTATTGTATATAAACATAGAATTGAATTTAATAGATCGACCTCATTGTCACTGATACCTGATCCAGCTATTTGAGTCAGTATCAGCCCGATATCCGATCTGGTATCGGTGCATCTCTATGCTCTTGTAGACAGAAAGTGTTAAAATGCCCTCTCAGAAAGTTGGTTCAGGAGGCTCTGGCCAAATTTTCTATCTTTCCGAGACACCCTGATGGTCGATCCCTCTTCAGTGATTGTCCAGATGTACATTGCAGGTATGAAAATGGGCAGAACTCCAAGTGGTTCATGAAGTCTTCTCTGCACATTCCTCTTTTTCCTACCTCTACCACCGTCTGTGTTCGCTGCTGAATTGCACTGTTTGTCTCTGTGTTGCCAGTGATGAAGTTCTATTACAACAGCTGGGACAGATATGAGCCGATTTCCCTCCTCTCTACATTTATTAATTAAACACTCTCCAGGAAAGGTGGCCAGCTACCTGTATGTCGCCTGTAGATGCAACATTTTATTTGCTTCGGCCTATAGTATCAAGTAATGTGATGTCCCAGCGATCACTGACATCCAGCCTCTCTTTTGACCCTTCAAGTCACCTTGTTGTGAAAGACCTTCTATGGAGCTGTTGGTGTACCTTGGCAAACTGATATAATTTTAGGAGGATACACTGTGAATAGACAAGACTGCTGGATCCCAAGTATATTAATACCATTTTTATTGGTTTGCTTTTCATTTACTGTCTGTTGAAATGTATATTTTCTAATTTTTCCCTTTTTTCTTTCCCACACTTTCTCAGACACAAATGCCCGACCCGAAGACCTTTAAGCAGCACTTTGAAAGCAAACATCCGAAGTCCTCGATGCCTCCGGAGTTGGTCGCTGTGGAGGCGTAATAGATTCTCCTCTCTTTCAGTAAGACAGTTGGGGCTGATTCAGGACAGGCTTCTACTTGTACTTTTGCAATGTTTTTGTATCTTTAGTACAACTTCAGTTATTCCTCATGCTGCTTATTTTAGTTATAGCCATATGAGTGTTTTATGCAGGGGTGTTACTGGATCTGCCTGCCCATGGTCTTCTTTCCAAATTGGATTTTTTTTACAAAGCTATCCTCACTTGCTTGAATTTGATCTGGGAGCAGTACTGAAGGTAAACACAGCAGACAACTACCCTCTCTTGGCTTGTGCCAAAAATATATACGTTTTATCTTTGATTGTATGCAATATTTCTATCCTATCATTTTAAAATGCTATGCTCACAAGAGCAGCTTGTCCACAGGCTCTACCACCATTAAGGCCCAGACACACCAAGCCGACATCAGAGATCTAGCGGCGATGAAGGCCGACTGTTACGTCGCCTCTGTCTTGGCCGACAAGTTGCATTTGAACACGCTGCAAAGACTAAAGCCGACAGCCAGTTAGCACGTATGTTCTGCTCCTGCGTGAGATGAAATAACTCTCCACACCAGCAGGCGGCGGTAGTCTGTATTCGTCATTCAAAAAGGGAAACCAGAAGACTGAGGACGGCTGATATACAAGCCGTTGTTATGATACGTAGATGAAACAAAGCGTTTGCAGACCATTTTCACACCACTGTCACTGTCGTTGTGAAAATATGTGTATTGGAATGATGAGATGAGATGAAGATGAAAAATGAGAGAACCTTGTGTGTGCCCTCTTGACATTACTCGTTGGCTTTCCTCACTTCCGTTTTTCCTCTCGTGCACTGATTCACTTAAGCTGAACAGCCAATCGGAGTGATTTCTCTCACCGACGAGCTTTGGTCGCTGCCAGTTCAACATGCTGAATTGACGGTGCGTGACACACCGCAAAAACTCGGCCGACAGACGCTCACCGACGGCCCCAAACTGTCCAACGGCCGACCGTCAGCTTGGTGTGTCGGGGCCTTTATACCATGTCAGGGCTCCCACTGTTTCAGGACAAGCTTTTGAATTTAGAAGAACATGTGAATTGGCACTGGCTCAGCTGAACAGTGTTGTAATACTGAGGTGGTAATACATTCATGACAAGTCATCTACATCCAAACTCAATGTACTGTGAAACCCTTTATGGATTTTTGACTGAAACTAATTTGTTATGTGCCAGGGTTTGTACTTAATTCAGAACCACTAAAAATGTGATGGATTCATATTTACTTCCAGTCTGCACTGATTTTTTTCCTTGCCTGGATATGTTTTTAAATAAAAGTATAGTTTTTGGTGATATGAAGAATATATGAAACATATTGTGCTACACGGGTACTGACATTATCATGAAATGTGTCTAGTTCATGTCCACTGTGCAACTTTCTCATGTGCAACAGAGTTGTAAAAGTTGACCAGAGAGGGCACTGCAAGTCTACGCATAGCAATATCTTCCATGACACAATTTCCTCCTCTTTTCATAGAGCAATGGAATGACTGCATAAAACAGTTCTGTTATCTTTGTGAGATTGAGAGATTTGGTATGAGGATAAGAGTTTGCACTGGGTGTTGTTAATGATACCGCTAACAATCTTCTCCTATCCTCCCAATTTG
Organism: Sebastolobus alascanus; assembly: GCA_916701645.2. Lineage (NCBI taxonomy): Eukaryota > Metazoa > Chordata > Actinopteri > Perciformes > Sebastidae > Sebastolobus > Sebastolobus alascanus. The sequence goes on along the minus strand of CAKAOJ020000101.1, from coordinate 4,538,166 downwards.
TCATTGTAATAAGTACGTGGCACAATTGTTTGCACCACTGTTGTATTAAATAATGGTTTAGTTCATCACTGTCCGCTGTCACCTCAATGGCATCTGTGCACAAGTACAGTCTCATTAGTGTTATCCCGTCATGGTGGTGCAAAAGTATTTTGACACTGAACCTACAGTACATCATAAGTCTACATTATACTGTAAGTTAGCTTTGGTTCTTATTTTTTAGATGAGTTTCTTTTCCTAGCATGCTAATAGACAGAGATTTGATTTATACAAAGGAACTATTTTCAATACATTTGGACCTACTGGTCATTAACCACTGACATTGTATCACTGTGCTGAAGTCTGGACTGACAACCAGCCATGTTTTTACTTTTGTAATAATCATTTCTTTGTCCCCACAATGTTATGTGTATGCTATTAATAAAAGTGTTACTTTTATATAAACCATTACTAAGTTGTTGTTTTTTGGATCATGTAGAAATGTCCAATTGTTTTAATTATTTTTGTAAGTGTGTGTGTGTGTGTGTGTGTGTGTGTGTGTGTGTTAGACAAGCGCTCCCGTCTGCCTGTCTGTTCACATGAGGAGCGCTAAACTGTCCAACGGCCCCAAACAAGCGCTCGTGTCTGCCGCTGATCCCAGCGGGACATCAGATGAATAGGAGGTCCTTAATGTGGCCCGGGACACATTCATGTACACACTGCTAAGAGAATGTGGCCATATGTGGCCCAGACCACATCTGAATGTGGTCTGAGCGATCGGATCTCAATGCGTCTTGAGTGCGTTCACACCTGTACTTAGAGCTGTCCACTTGTGATCCGATCACTCAGGACGCATGTTGATACCAGGTCTGAACAGGGCCTATGACATCTATAGATTGCCCCTTTAAATTTTGAAATAAATAACAGACAAACAATCACACGGGCACACAAAAACCTTACTGCTTATTGCAATTGTCTCTAAGACATGTTTACGAAATGATAATGTAATATTTAAGGGATAATTATGAAGAGAATAAGTGAAGCTGGTTGGGATTTTGCAACTTCCGCAGAGTGAATTCCTGCAGACATGGAGGCTTGAATCTACACAGTCACAAAAAGTCTCTATGACACCGAGACTCAGCTCATTGTGCTGTATTTCCTTTAGGAAATTCTGCTGCCCCAGACAAAGATTTCTGTGACGTATGAAGAGACTGATAGATTGATGCCCATTTGTTTGTTATTTGATGATTAAATCTACCAGTTGATCAAGAAAAGACTATTTTTACATGTTAAAGTTTCCTCCTGTGACTTGTTATAGAATATGAAGCTGATTGGCTCTCGCAGTATGACAACTGATTTTTTCCTTCTTATGTTGCTGGGAAGCACCTGAACTTTGGTAGTAATTTGTAAGTCGCGCATGTGTGTTCTAGTTCTCAAGATGTGGTTGACAGACTCGTCTAACTGGTTACGCGTCTTTAAATTTCCATTCAGCTTGCGTTTTTTTTTTCCCTTTCCTACTTGAAACCCCTCTGGTTTGGACCACACTTTGACAAGTGAGAGGAAACTAACATTTTTTCTGCACTGGTGCCTGTGCATTTCTACAGCCGACACTATCTGATCTGCCCTTAAATAGGTTACAAGCTTGAAATCTTGGCCCAAGGGGAAAACATGTGACAAGGCAAAAATAGCTTCACTCTCTCCCCTTGGAAACCAACCAGAATGCAGAAATAGTAGTTTCTATTAGGCAAGATATACTGTAGCACTGTGTCCTGTGTTCTAGTTTGTGATGCCCTCAGCATCTCCAGCAACTCCAGACACAATTTCACCACTGTGTGGAAAATGACTCATTTTGTTAGAGAAATATCACTCTGGTAGCTAAGGAGCTTGGTGGTCAATCACAATACAATGTTTTTACACAAGAAACATGCGACAAAATAGGATGAATAAGATTATAGACAAATGATCTCCTGACATAAGTTAAAAGCAACTAAAAATCATAGCAATTATAAAACCATATGGGGGGAAACTAAGAGGAACAGGCGAGTTTTAAGATTAGATTTTTAAAAACAGCAAGTGAATCTGAATTCACACCAGATCAGTCAGTAGCCATATGTGCTGTTTCTGCCTCTGTCCAGAAAGCCTTCCAAATTGTTTACATCACAATGAGTATGACAAAGGTCATAGTTATAATTGTATTATTTTATTGGTTTAAAAGGACTGTGTGCACAGACATTAATTGTTTACATGGAAACAAAAAGATGGGTGCACCAGATTTAGCAGGGAAGCTAATTTCCATCTGTAGTTCTAAACACAGACACAATAGACACAATAGACACACTACATAACATCACAACAGGATCACAATATAACATCACAGTTTCAAGTACAATCCAAAATACAATAAATACATATAACACAATAATATCAGGTCTATCAGGACACTCAATAACCACATGAGCCACTAACTTCCCTCAGCCGTCAAAGAAATGTGCAATATTAACATAACCACAACATTCTAACATGTGTAATATATTTATTACCTCATCCTGATTTATAACTGTGACATCATCTGTTCTTTATGACCTAAGTGCTCTTTTTTATTTTTTATTACTATTTATTCCTGTTGTCCTTACGTGTTCTTTTTATCCTTGATTTTATTGCTAATGCACCTTCAGCTGTAGCACCCCTAAATTTCATTGTATAGGAGACTGTACAATGACAATAAAGGCTATTCTATTCTATTCTATTCTATTCTATTCTATTCTATTCTATTCTAATAAATATGACAGACTTCAGTCAAGCAGCATTATCACAAATAAATACAGTAAAAATAATAATATTAATTTACTACAAAAACATCAAAATGTGCTAAAATTAACTACATTATTTGCCTCATGGAGACTAGGGAAGTAATGGTAATGTAGAGGAGAAACTACCCCTCCCACAATGTCTCGTGTTCGGTTGCCTTGGTAACGTTTTACGTCATGTCCCCCCCCCCCCCCCCTCTGCTCTGGCCGTGCCTTGGACTGGTGTGATTGGAGGGAAACCCCGTGGACTGCATTCAGACAGACAGACGGGCTGAGAGAATCAGCTGTATCGTGGCACGTCGAAATCACTGCTATCCGCCAGTACTCAGGTATGAAAGGACTTTAAAACTTTTTAAAACGTTTGCAAAAAAATGTATCGCGAGGTCTTCTAACGCATCGTAAAATATAGCGACGATGTGAGCGCATCGCCTCCATTTTTTATTGCGGCGACAATCGTCAGACCCAAAGAACAATGGCTAGCTTAGCTACAGTTTGGGACATGTCTAATGGCTGGTTATAAAATGGAGCGGAGGGTTGAAGCTCTGATATTCTGTTGCCTTGGCGACAAACCTTTAACCTGTTAAGTTATTTGTGAGGTTAAGCTAACTACTTGATTGTCCCCTTCTTAATAAATAACCATTGTGATGGGGATGTATTGTCTTGAAGGAACTGTCGCATGTTGCTATGGCTACTATTCTTGGGTGTGTATTCTTAGTTTTAGTAATAGTACACATTTGCTGACATTGCCAACAAGTAAAATATTGTTGCCCAACAGCAGTAAGTAGTAAAATATGACTAAAGGCGCTACAAAATGGTTACAACCCCCCGGGGGCCCCTTTTAAAAAAACCGGTCTGGCTTGAAATGCTTCGTTTCAGGAAATAGTCGGCGCCATAACTGGAAACGGGTCACGAGGGGCCTAACGGCAGCGGTTGCTCTTCATTCGCTTTATGGTGTTTATCGTGTGAACTATTCAATTTTAACTCGACTTTAAGTGTAATGGAAGCGCTTCTGAGTTCGTGCGGGGCCAAATATACTAACATTAATCACAGGACTTGGCTTTAATGTCGCACTCTAGTTGTCTCGCTTGTTGGGCGAGCCACAGGTACGGGGATGGGTGTGGTTTGTGTGTAAAGGCAGAAAGGGAGGAGGGAGGGAGGGGGTTGCTCTAGCCAGCAATAGAAGATATAAATATTCTCATATGTATCTGTACAAAGACTGTTGAATATTGTATTTCAACAACTCGTCTTACAGCCACACGAGACTTGGAACTGTAACTACGGTTATATAATATACTCTGCTATATATTAATATACTCTTCATATTTGCACCATTGTCACTTCACTGCTGTACTTACTTATGTTATCTTATTTTTATTTTATTTTACTTTATTCTATTTGATTGTATCTTTTTTAAGGTGTATTGGTGTTGGGACTTGTTGTCTATGCTACTGGATGCCTAAATTTCCTTCGGGATCAATAAAGTATCTATCTATCTATCTATCTATCTATCTATCTATCTATCTACGGAATTACTTTTTTTTGTAGCTTATTTATTTGTCGATTAAAATGCATAGGATTTTTTTTAGGATTTTATTTGTTTACACATATAAAAAAGGTACAAGTAGAGATTACATAACAACAACAAATGTGATGGAGAGGTGCAAAAAACCCTCGGTGGGGCTTGATCAGGGCACTCTCCAATGCTTACCTTAATCAATTTAAAAAGAAGAATAAATTATTAAAAAGGATGGTAAAGAGAGAAAAAAAGAAAATAAAAAGATAAGATTACACACAGTAGCAAACATCCATATACAATCCAAAGACAAAGTTAAATGGAATTAAGATTCTCATTCATATATCATCAATAAAAACTCATTATTAGTAAGCAATTTACAGAGATAATCCATAAGGAAAACATTGGGGAGATAAAAACAAACCTTTAACAGCTTTCACAGCATACATACCCATGGGTCATGTTACACCATGTCCATGGGTAGATCACCAGCCGGTCAGTGGCTGAAATGGTTGCAATTTCTACAAATCCCCTTTGTATTCTGTTTTTAAAATTTTGCAAACCTGAAACTATAAAAAACACTTTTATGTGTGTTTTGGAGTGGCGATACACCTATCTCCCGATTCGATGCTATCACGATGGGTGCCGATTCGATATGTATTGCAGTTTTTTTAAGTATTGCGATTCTACAAGTATTGCAATTCGATATTATGACTTATTGCAATTTTGAACTTTAACACTAAACCATGGGAACAAGTTGAATCATACACTTTTAGGGACTTTACTTTGTCTAAATTAATACAGTAAAAATGTTTGTGCAGTGTTTACCACTTTGGATTTGATATGTGAGGATGCAGGTCTTATCCACCAGAGGTGGGAGTAAGTCACACATGTGCAAGTCATGAGCAATTCTCAAGTCTTAACCTTCAAGTCTCAAGCAAGTCCCAAGTCACTGTGGTGACAACAGGGTCTGAAATTAACTTTTTTCACTTCCTGCCACTGTGGCAGACAAGTATTTTTTTTGTCTGCCACTCAGAAATTTTATCTGCCACTTTTGAAATCGCTGCACTAAATGAAGGAATAGCGTTTTAGATCTGATGTCATTCAATGTTCGATATATTTAACATAAAAACCATTATATACATGGTAAATTACAGTGTTCGAATTATACCGTAGCTTCTGGGGGAGCCCTATTTTTTTGGGGGGAGGGTACTGTACACAGTACTGTTCTTTGTTATTGTCATCTATAGTGGTTATTTGCATAAAAACACACAATTCAAATGATTATGATTATTTAAATATTTGCTTTTATTAAAAAAAATCTTGGTAAGTTGTTAAGAAGTTAAACAGGTCATAATTCTCTCTCTAATATCTATTTTATATTGCTGTGAAAACATCTCCTTCAAACAACAGGATTTATTCAAGTTTCTCGCCAAAGACTTAATTTTACGAGATTACATTTGAACACATCATGATGATGTTGTAATTTACCTTCGCCCAATGGTCATTTTGCTGAGCAGACCGTGAACGCCTCATAATAATACAGTAACTGAATGGCACCTCCGTTAACGTTAGTAGCTCCGCTATTTATCCAAGCAGGACTGTGCTGCCCAACTACTACTAACAGCTAACGTTACTAACTCTCCTCCTGTTGATTTCAGCACGGATTTATTGTTCACAGTGTCGCATTATCAGGGAAAAATAGGGTGCGCCCCTCAGGTTTAGTAGCACCATGCTGTTGAGCGCTTTTTTTTCTCTCCGCCGTGTCTCCGGTCCAAAACAAAGTGAAACATGATACAGCCAGCGTATGCTCCATTGTGCATGCGTAACTGTCGGAAAGCATCAATAAGAGGAATCGATAGTCACGGAGGCATGAGATGCCAAGAAAGCGGACAACTACGGTTCTCTATTCCCATCACTAGCATTTTCCCTGCCTGCCAAACTGGCGGGTGTCCTGATCATTTCACCCGCCAATGCCAGCAATTTACCCGCATTTGGCGGGTGCTAATTTCAGACCCTGGGTGAGAATCAAGCAAGTCAAGTCGAGTCCTGCTGTAAGTCAAGCAAGTCGAGTCACTGCTCTGGTCAAGCAAGTCACAAGTCAAGTCATATGACATTCTGATGATCTACCCCAGTTTCCACATTTAAAATCAGTTAAGACAGTGGTCATGAAAAGATGATTATAGGCATACTTTACAGGGCTCATGGCGAGTCAAATTAAAATGCTCACCATGGCAAATTAAAAAAAAAGTTGCAAGTGAAAATGTCCCTTAAAAATATTGAGTTAAGGATAAATAAATATTGTTAACAAAATCCGTATTCTTCATTCCTTCTCTCTTCCTTTTATTTCGATCCGGAGGCTGCTTTAATAATAATAATAATAGCTAAAGTTATGGGAATATCACGTATTGAAATGAAACATTTACAAACCTCCTCTGATTATTAATTGTGCATTGGTAGGCTATAAACTATCCCTTAGCTATAATACAACAACGGCATACATTTCATGGCATACATTTCAGAAACTTTTAGAAAAACTTTTAACAACGAACTTGATCATCAGAAAATAATGCATCATAATTATGAATGTATCAATCTCTGCCATGATAAAAATCAAATACCTGTGCTGTAATCCCATTTGTCTGGTGCTGTGGCTAATCTACCTAACGCCTGGTCACCATATCAAAAACTGTAGATTACTTTACATAACGTTAGCTAACGGGCTAAGAGTTTATTTAGTTAGTTAATCCCTCTGAAGAGGATTCAAGCTGGTAATTTGGAAATCTTCCGCTTTGTGATTTCAGTATTTTTCTATTATTTTTTTTCAGTTTATTTGGTTGTAAATCAATATATAGGCTGTGTGTAGAATAGCGTTTCTCAACGGGGGCGTTCAGAGAACATCGGGGGGCGCTGGAAGCAATATTTTTGTAAGAGGGGCGTTGAGGTGTTCTTGGGGGGTGTATGAACTTTACACCAAAAATTCATGACGAGACGAGTTGAAACTTGCAACTACTTTTAAAAGAATGTGGTCTTTAACATTAGAAAACCTGCCAGTTTACACCAATGCAACTAGATGAGACGGTGTAACATTTTTACAGCAACGACTCTTTACTTCAGTGTTTCTGTCAGCTTTCTGTAGCGCTGCTCCATATGCTGCCTTCACTGGAACGGGACGTCAGAGTATCATCTCTATAAACTTTCACCAACATGCGTTTAGTGTCAAGTCAGGAAAATGGACGCTCTCTTCCTTGGTATTACCCGTAGAGGAAATTAAGAGTTTCTTCGTCTTGAAAGCATTCATTTGTTCCGAGGATACACAGTAAACGCCATGTTATCGCCGTGGTTTCAAATTTAAAAGAGGGATATTCCGCTATCGGACTTCCAGTGAAAGCAACTTAGCGTCTAGCAACCAGCCACACACATACTTGAAAACCCTCCCGTTTTTCCTGGGAGACTACTGTTTTTCATCGCCCTCTCCCGGTTTCCTCCCGGGGTCACAATTCTCTCGATTTATGACAAATTTTCACACTTTTTTTCCTTTTCGTTATCTTAGTCTGTTTCTGAACTGAACAGTGTTTAAAGTCCCTACTGTTTCCACCCGGACGACAACAGAGCTACACCGACTGTCGTTTCTCAGGGGAAGAGAGAGCAGTCTATGCTCGCGACACAGCGCAGTTTGAGCTCATGTTTAAGCTGTGCTCGCCACAGCCTGCAGCGCCCAAAGTTGAGCTTTGCTCGGTGCAGTGAAAAGCCGTCGTGGCGCGGTGCAAACGGTTAGAAATAACGGGTTTCAGAGCGCAGTGGTGGTGTTGTCGCATTCTGAAAGGACCTTCAGTGAGTGAGAGAAGCCAGTTACCTGCGCTCATCCGCAGCTGGTCTTCTGACCATCCCCACCTCACTCCTCAGCACCCATGGGTGCTAGGGCATTCAGCTGCACTGCTCCCAGGCTCTGGAACTCCCTCCCTCCACACATCCGACAGTCTGACACTTTTACAACATTCAAATCCCACCTCAAAACTCAACTGTTCAAACTGGCCTATATTCACTGTAGTGTCCATCATTCTGTATCCTTCCCTCAACATCGTTACTGTTTTATTCCCTCTCATACTCTCTGCCTAAATGTCTCTTGTTATGTTCGCTCTGCTGGTGTTTACGTCGTGTCTGGCTGTTTTTATCTGTTCCAGTATTATTTTATCTTTGTAAGGTGTCCTGAAAGGTCCCACCACATAAAATGTATTATTATTACTATTATTATTATTAATATTAATATTATTAGGAAAGAGAAATGGAGAGAATGAAGAGAAAGAAATACTCAAACAGGAGCAAAGATAAATATAAACAGATGAATATTAGTTTATGTTAGAGATTCACATGCCAAGTTCACACCAGAGGGGTGAATTATTCAGTTTTCTTTCCTGGGAGGTAAAGGTAAAATCAAAAGTTCAACATAAAATGCTGTTGCACTGTATTTATTATGTTTGTTATTTTCACTCTTTTAAAGTCACCAGAATGCAGGAAACGAAGTCTCTGAAACTTTAATTTTTCTGGGGGAGGACCCCCAGACCCCCCACTTCGGTTTTCAAATCCTCCCTAGTTTTAAGGTCTCAAGGTTGGCAAGTATTGTGAATTAAAGTCTGAATGTCAAATTTCTAACTGTTGCAAAACTCATAAATATCTATTCTATTCACTTACTTTTTTAATGATATAACAGAATAATAATAAGAATATAAAGAGAACATAAATAAATAATAAATATACATAATAATAATCAACATTAATATTTAGGAAGACAATTAGCCTACATTTTATTTGATGGGGGGCGGTAAGGGACCTGGATAATGGATAGGGGGGCGCTAGCCCAAAAAAGGTTGAAAACCACTGGTGTAGAATTTGCTTTCGTTTCTGTATGTCAGGACAGATATTGAACATGGCACACTATATGAACTCTGGAATGGAAAAAAAGTGATTGATTCTCTGGAACCCCACTGGCTATTTTGGATGGGTCAAACAGATGTAGGCTATTGATCTACAAATGAGAGAGAGAGAGATTTTTTTTAGCAGTTCCCTTGTCTGGGAGTCAATGGGTTTTTAGTTGGATGCCTGAAACAAGGTGGTTAACACAAGCTGAAGAGATGACGTTTTGTCCTATGATATTAAATACGTCAGTAAATACCCCACTCGTGAATTTTGAAGCTTTTATGTGTCTTAAAAACAGCGGTTGCTAACAAGTGGCTAAATGAGACTACTATCATGCAGACTTGTCCGCCTTTACAGCCTCGTCGTTTATACTCACGCTTATGTGACCGTGATGTAGTATGTTTATAGCCTAATGTTAGCTTTTTACTTCTGGCGATTGCATTCACGTTTCAAAAATCATAAAAGTGGTGTTCATTGGTGGAGATTATTTTATGGAACAAAATGTGTAAGTATCATAAACGTTTGTTTGCCACAGATCTAATGTTGCTAACTTCCGGGTTGGCCTACAAAAATACGTCATCCCTGCACATTCTATAGTCCATGTACTCTTGTTGAGTTATTTGATGGCCCTTTGCTATTCTTCCCTGTCAAATCACCCTTTCACTCCCATAGTCTTGATCTGTCACGGAGTGCATCAGTGTTTCCTTGTAGAAATACTTCCTAAGGAGGGCAGCAAGCCTCAAAAATAGCAGTAGCATCAAATGCCACAACTTCAGTTAAACCAACACAGATGATTTCTATTTTACTGATAGTTTAGGCTCATTAGACTTATTAATCGCTCTTGACATTCTATTTTTCAATTGCTCTACTCCTTAAGTGATGGGAACGTCTGGTAAATAGTTACTGGTCCAAATAGAAAAATGTCCTCGGCTCTCACCACTCACCGCTGTCCTCTTTTCTTCTCTGCTTTTCTTTGTCCAGTGAGCAGTCATGTGCGAGCCAGTACCCCAGACCCAGAACCCACTGGTGCAACGGGCCAAGCTGTCCGAGCAGGCTGAGCGCTATGACGACATGGCTGCTGCAATGAAAAATGTGACAGAGACTAGCGATAAGCTGTCAAACGAGGAGCGTAACCTGCTGTCAGTGGCCTACAAGAATGTGGTGGGTGCCCGCCGCGCCTCGTGGCGTGTGCTGTCCGGCATTGAGTGCAAGGCCGAAACTGACAAGAAGCCCATGGTTCACGAGTACCGGACAAAGATTGAGGAAGAGCTGAAAGGTATCTGCAACGACGTGCTGGTGAGATTGATAACATTTCATTTGACATCATTGCTGGCTTTATCTGTCTGTTAAAGTTTTTTGTCATTTAGACATAGGTGTCCATATCACTTTTACTTAAAAATGTGCATGTCTGAAAGTGGCTAATTTCTGGTTAAAACTAATTGTCCATGGCATTGTATACTGCATGGTAAAAAAAAGTGGATAAATGTTAACTATTCAATCTAATCTGATATCATGCAGTATCACATTTTACCCTAAGAACAAACTGGATTTTATAATTTTCAGCAGGTGTGGTTACTAATCGTTGAGCATGTCAATTTTTGGGACTATTATAGAGGTACAAGGATAAGGAAATAACTGAGGAAAAAGCAAGGCCTCTTGATAAAATTTATAGAAAATGCACCTTATGCAAATTACTTCAGTCAATCATCTCCTTTTGACATTCAGATTATGAATGCCTTGCCACCATGCCTTGAGTGCTTCATTTTTATCCCTGGCTGTCTTACAGCAATTCTGCTTAAGTGTTCCACCTTTTAGTTATCTGTTATCAGTGATGATGACCTATAGCTTATCATGGTGTTCCTCCTCACACATGGAAAAAAAAGTATATTAAATGGGGTGAGAGTATGCAAAATGAGATCTTAGTTTATCAATTTCATTCATGATTCATAGTCTTGAGTTAGCCGGGTTGTCAGCAGTTTGTGAAGTGGTAAGTGTGTTAATCCTGACATGTGGTAAGGTTCCAAGTGGTCCTCTCTCATTACCCCTGCAGCAGCAGTTCTTTTGAATGTCACCAACTTCCTTGTTTGATCACTGAGCAGTGCAAGCAGCAGTCAAGTTCTATGTGGATAACCCAGAGATGAGAAAGTATGAAAACACAGAACGCATGAGCTCACGCAATGCAGGAAATTATGTGTAAATACACTCACCGATAGTCTGCAGGTAGAGACGACACAGCGTATCTTACCGGTAGTCTGCAGGTAGAGACGACACAGCGCATCTTACCGGTAGTCTGCAGGTAGAGATGACACAGGGCATCTTACCGGTAGTCTGCAGGTAGAAACGACACAGCGCGTCTTACCGGTAGTCTGAAGGGAGAGACGGCACAGCGCGTCTTACCGGTAGTCTGAAGGGAGAGACGGCACAGCGCGTCTTACCGGTAGTCTGCAGGTAGAGACGACACAGCCTATCTTACCTGTAGTCTGTAGGTAGAGACGACACAGCGCATCTTACCGGTATTCTGAAGGTAGAGACGGCACAGCGCGTCTTACCGGTAGTCTGCAGGTAGAGACGACACAGCCTATCTTACCTGTAGTCTGCAGGTAGAGACGACACAGCCTATCTTACCTGTAGTCTGCAGGTAGAGACGACACAGCGCATCTTACCGGTAGTCTGCAGGTAGAGACGACGCAGCGCGTCTTACCGGTAGTCTGCAGGTAGAGACGACGCAGCGCGTCTTACCGGTAGTCTGCAGGTAGAGACGACGCAGCGCATCTTACCGGTAGTCTGCAGGTAGAGACGACACAGCCTATCTTACCGGTAGTCTGCAGGTAGAAACGACACAGCCTATCTTACCGGTAGTCTGCAGGTAGAGACGAAACAAAATACTTCTGTGTACATGGACCAAAAAAAAAATTGGGGGGGAATTTTACTTTTTTTCTCGGCACTTCCTGCCGTATCCGACTGAAAGAAATCCAGCATCAATCTCTACGACATTCTTTTTTATGACTGTTCAAATATGAGGAAAGCGTCAATGTGTTATAATGTAATTTGAACCGACTTTCCCTTTAATTTTCTCAAACTGTACAGTAAAATAACTCAGGTCAGGGTCATCCTGAACAGGTTTACATTGAAAATTTCAGCAAACCTCTGAGGGAAAACATTTATTCCTTTAATTTGTGAGACTTTAAAAATGTGTTACAATATATTTAGAGCTGACTTTCCCTGTACAGTAATGTAAAGTGAAACTAGGTTACTTCCAGTTTTATATGTAAATAGTATTTTGAGCAGAAATCCATTGCGCTTCTCAGCAAACCTATTATGGAAACGGTTTTATCATATTTGATCTTTGTTGGTGGCGTCACATGTTCAACAAAAGTTAATATATGATGTGTAATAAATTATTGCTGAAATTCAAGTCTTTCTTAGTCCTTTTTGGCCACTCCAAGAACCTGTACTGCAACAGTACGAATAAGACGCGCTTAAAAATATCCTAACAACGGCTGGATTGACTGGGTTTTACACGGTGCTGCTGTTGCGCTGTGCTGTCATGTCACTTTTTCACTCCGCAGCGGTAGCAGTTAAAAATTTGTTTTCATTGTGTGAAAAGATATTTTCATTGCACACTACCATGCATATGCACGTGGTATTTCAAGCCCTGCATCTGTAGGACCTCTGCTTCTCTGTTCTTCTCTCAACCTGTGCATTATCTGCCTGGTGACTCACCATGTCCTAATCCTATAATGACAGCAGCTGAGCTACCAGTGCTCTGGTTCGCTGACCTCCACTTCGGCCGAACAGCCTTATGGGGACCGAAATAGAGAGGGATGAGAGTAAATAGGGCAGAGAAGGAGGGGTGTAGGACGGGGATAAGGCTAGGGTATTCTTGAAGCGAACTAGTTCGTTCAAGGTGTCGCTCTACCACGTTTAAAGACATGTTTGTTCCTGTTCTGAATGGCCACAATCAGGAATGAAAAGCCGACAACCATAGAGGGTGACAAACCAAAATCAAATGGAGATAACAACACATGGTTGTGCAAGTAATGGAAGTAGTTGCATGAAGACAAAAGAAGAGCCCTTGCCTACTTTCTCACGTTAGCAAACGGCTAATTGCTGCATGAAGTGGCTCTTTTTGGTTGTTCAAAACCATAGCAAACAGATTTTTCCTGGGGTTGTCGCTTTGGTGTGAAAGTGGTATAAGTCTGGTTGTATGTATTGACACCTTGTTATCTTTCTTGATGGATTTTTTACTTTGTTGCAATACTTGTGTAAACAACAACGTCCAATGACTGAGTTTAGCTACATGGCCAATTAAAGTAGACAAACTCAATATGCATTTTAATGGTCCATTTTAAGCTAAGTTTTTAAGTAATGTGTTTTATTGCTAATTTATTGTGTAATCTAATGTAACAGTGGTTGTATTAGTGTTACTTCAGAGTGCTTCAAGGTGAAAATCTTTGAACATTTCAGAATGGTTGCCAGCCCCGCCAAAGCTTTTCTGCCAGAAAAAAAAACGCTACATGGACACCTTACAGAAAATTCACGTTTTTATCTAATGAAATATTCCACTTTAATCCATATGTGTTGGCGTTTAGCCTTTCAAAAAACATTTTCACTGCGGCCAAAAATCAGTTTGCTCTCCCGCTCGCTGCGGCGTACACAATGGGAGGCAAGCACCTGTATTAACGGACATTCAAAGCTTGGTTAGCCTATGGGACTAACTAGCTTACTGCTACTTCGGCTACCTCACCAGAAGTTACGCCCATAATAATTTCCACAGTAACGCCCCCGAGAATAAGGTGGATATGGCCCACTTTTTGTCATGGCTGTTGGGGAGATTCATGTTTCTGTAAAGGCAGTGTTTAACCTTCTTTGTCCCATAGCACTTTAACATGGTAGATTAACAACACTTTTCAGCTAGTTTGTTAAGATACACTCCCACCTCGTATGACAATAAGGTACGCTTCCCCCCCGCAAACTAGCATTCAGGTTAGCAACAGGGAGAGGCTGTCTAGTGGTGCATTCTTGTCATTGGAAAGCTGGGCTCTTTGAGTGACCTACTTCCTCAGCAAAAGCTCATCAGGAGTTCAGCAGCCTAGCTCTCTCATCTCTTTCTCCATCCCACCAACTTTCATCCATATTCCCATCCTCCCTCACTCTCCTCCCCCACCCTTTTTCCACTCTCCACCATCTTCACTCCCCACTCTTCTACCCAGCCTGGCGCTTTCTCCTCCCCTATGCTTTCATGTTATCCACCATCCACACAGATCCACCCCCCTTCAGTGGCTCAAGGGGGGCTCAAGCCCTGAGGCTATTGGAGGTAGCCAGCTCTACCCTCATTTAGGTCTGGTGAGAAAAGTTGGCGATGAGGTTTATTTGAATGGGTTGAAATAACATCCACTGCTCTTATGGGGTCAGTGGATAAGTGTTTTATTGTCACATGAGCCTTGTAGTTATCAGTGTAAAAATTCCCACCTTCATCAATGAATTATTTACACATTTTATACCCATAGTACCCAAGGATACAAATCTACTCTGCTATTTCAAGGTCTTGCCAGCCCCAATCATAAGCAAGCTATGTACATTATAGTCGACACATTGGATTTTAATATCTTAGGAAGTCTGTTCTTTTCTAACAGTCTGCTATGTCTGTTTTATTTGTTTTCTGCCACAGGAACTCTTGGACAAATATCTCATTAAGGATGACAGTCCACCAGAGAGCCGAGTCTTCTATTTGAAAATGAAAGGAGACTACTACCGCTACTTGGCTGAGGTGGCTACAGAAGAAGACAAGAAAAGTAAGCGTTAAGTCTCTTTTATACCATCTGTGTGTGGGGGTGGTAGGGGGTTATTTCATTTTCATTATTTATACGTGTGCATGTTTTGCTGTCTGGAAAGAACTGATATCTGCAACTCCTAGCCTAGCCAAATATGATGCATTAGTTAAGATCCTATTAAATGAACACTTAACATATTGGGATGAGCTTTATGACATTGGCTCCTCAATGCTGATTACTACAACAGTATCACATTATGCTCCTCTGGCAGTAAGAAAGGCAGTATAAATGTATTTGAATGCTAACACTTCATGTTATTGTTGTTGACTGTTAATACTCAACAACTAGTAGGGGGAATAATTATGCAATAGATGCCTGTAGCATGTTAAAAGTGAAGTTTAAGAAGAGATCTTTTGTTTTGTAAATTTAACCTAAACAGCTAAACCTGTTCGGGTTTAACGGGCCTCAGTCAATTTTAGTCTAGTCTCTGGTCTACAGTGACCAGCTTAAGCTGCAGTTTAAGGAATATTCTGTTTCGGGTCATTTGATTTTTGTCCTTTTTAAATAAGCATGACCACATATTTTTGGATAGAAAGCACCTCATGAGTAAAGAGTGTCTCCATTTGTTTCAGTTTCATTCTCTTAACCTATTTGCCCCCTAGTGGAAGAAACATAACAGTGTCTACAGATGTTAGACTGAAGCAACATGATTCACTGGTCTCCTCTCTCTAAAGCTACTAAACTCTGTAGACTGATTTGTCTCTGTCATTTGCAGCCATATGTATTTTACTAATTTAATGCCTATCCAACAAGACGGTGATTACCAACCTGGGGTCTGGACCCCCCAAAGGTTTGCAATTGAATCTGAGTGGTCCTGAGATGGTTTTCAAGACTGGAAAGGAGAGAGAAAAATAATCCACACAGTTGTCTATTTTGAGTTCTGTCAAATATTTGGTCATTTTACCTCTTTAGGCTTCTAAAAAATATTCAAATGAAAACAATCAGAGAAGGGAAAATCACTGCTCACAATTCACAGACGTGCAATCAGTGACGAGCCTTCACAGGTGGACATTGCCTTGTTTTAATGGGTCATAGACCAGAAAGTTTGGGAAATACAAAGCCAGAGGACAATTATGTTCAATTGCAGGTCCACAGTCAGCCAAATAATAACTCAGAAAGTAGTAGTAATCAGTCAGTCTACAGAGAGTGCCACTGTCCAACTCTGACATTTCTGAGCCTTTTTATTGACCTCCAGCATCTGCTTTATAATTCTCCCTTCACTATGACCACCACCAAAGGTAGCCACCGTAAGAAAGTATGTACAACTTGGCCTTTTTAACATTGTGTACAGAGAACGTTTATTTTGGCCTTCAGAAACAATTGCGTGTTGAACCTCCAAACGAGCCTTCTCCCTGATGCTCTGCACTCAACACAAACTGAGAAAGAGGCACTTTTTCATATCACAGAGAGGTGTGGCCCATCTTTAGTATTAGTCATCAGTTACCATACTGCTGTAGAGTGCAGGGTTGTTGTATTAGATTGCAGTAGTTTTAGCTAGGTGAACATAATAAACTGGCAACTGAGTGTATTGTATAGTATCAAGTTTTAATCCTAAACCATAAAAAAAAGAATTTAATTAAATAGTGAGTTTTGTCTGGTATAATGTTCCACAACTCTTGCTCCTTTTTTCCTCTCAGGTATCAGGGACAGCTCAAAGGAAGCCTACCAACAAGCCTTTACTATCAGCAAAGAACAAATGCAGCCCACGCACCCAATCCGTCTTGGTCTTGCCCTCAACTTCTCCGTTTTCTACTATGAGATCCTCAACTCACCTGCTGAGGCCTGCAAGCTGGCTAAAACTGTAAGTTCATAACACCACATAACTCTTTTCAAACTTATGAGGATATTAAATTGCTCAATGTAATGCAAATTTATTTATAACATGTCATGTTGTTTGTTTTGTGAGGACTTATACGACTGATTGCACAGCTGTTTAAATATGCACAGTGAGACAGCAATAAAACCTGTGTACACAAACTGACCTGAAACATACACATTTTACTGACACATACCAGCTTGTTTACTTGTTAAAGGCCACCATCTTTTTTTTCCAGCTGTTAAAAATGTGTTTTGAATCCTTCAGGCTTTTGATGAGGCCATTGCAGAGCTCGATGCACTGAGTGAAGATTCGTACAAAGACAGTACACTAATCATGCAGCTACTGAGAGACAACTTGACAGTAAGTGTCCATTACTTAAACGTGTACCAACTCAAATGACATTAACAGATTTTGTGCATTATGGGACTGCAACTAATTATTTTCTTGATTGATTAGTCTACCGATCATTTTCTCAAGTAATTGTTTGGTCTTTAAAATGCCAAGCGCAGCGTCCCAGAACCCACGGTGACATTTTCAAATGTCTTTTCAGTCCAAAACTCAAAGATATTCAATTTACCATCATAGAAGAGTAAGAAAAACAGAAAATACTCACATTTGAGGAGCTGAAAACAGAAAGATTGCTATTTTTGCTTAAGAATAATATAAAAAAGAATTGATTATCAAATTTTTGCAGATTAATTTTCTGCAGTTTGACTAATTGTTGCAGCTCTAATTGAAACCACTGTTTTTTTTCTCTGCTCTATAAATGTTTGCAATCATCAGTGTGCCCTTTTTAAAGCACCAATACACTCTGTGACCAGAAAACATAAGAAAAATGAAAATAAAAAAGTATTTTAAGATTAGGACAGAGGCTGTTGTATCCTGTACATATTGTAAAGCCCCCTGAGGCAAATTTGTGATATTGGGCTATACAAATAAAATTGACTTGACTTGAAATTAGGTATTAATATTATTTTCTTTCTTTTTATTTCCTTTTCTCAGCTGTGGACCTCTGATACTGGGGCTGAGGCAGAGGACGATGCGGAGCAGCAGAAAGATTGAGCCCGACCCCCACAGTCATCCCTGTCTACCTGCCATAATCCCGGTTCATCTTCAACATGATTATCAACACTGAGACCACCTTCTTATCATCATCGTCGTCCAATTCTCTCCATCATTTTTCTATTTAGTTCTCTCAACACTCATCTCATTCCTATCGGTTTACTATTCCTTCTTTTGTAGTAACTGTGGGGAAAGGGGATGGGGAGGGAGGGTAAGTTTTAAATTGCGTGGCGGGAGGGTCCATGTGGAAGGGTAAAGTGTGTTTGGGGTTGGTTGCTTGTCTGCTGACCTTTCTTTTTGTGTGTGGGAGCTCTAGGGCATGTTTTCAACTCATGAAACATGCAGCTGGTTGAGCTTTTAGAGTCCGAAAACAGTTATACAGCATGTGTATCCTATTCATGTTAACAGTCCTGTTCTTGATTAACACCATCTTTGGATGATACATCTGAGGTTTCACAACATGAGGCTTTGGCTCCTCACACCTTAGGAGACAGCAGCTGTTAGTCTGTATTTGGCAGGAGGAATGACAGCAGAGGTAAAGATGGGAGAGTGCTGGAGACAAGAGGGCAAGGTTTTGTTGGAACACAACGGTTACATTCCATTTACTGTCAGTTGCTCAACTTTCTACTCTTTATTATTTTATTTTCGGGTGACCTGCTTTTGTATTTCTATGTATCAATTACGAGGTATAGAAAACTTTGAAGAACAAGAGCACACAAGCTTGTTGTTTTTATGAGCACAACAGTTTAAAAAAAAATCCCACGTGCTTATCTAGTTACTGCTTTTTCAAATTAAGATTATTTGATTTGTCTTTTATTCTCCTTTTCTTTTTTTTCTTGTTTTCTTTCAATACTTGCCTAAACTGCATGTTGGTAAGAAGTAGTTTGTGGAGATGTAAGGATGGTTGTTGTTGGGCGGGCTAGCTTTGTTCATGTCTTTGGAATTTTCATACAGAACACCCAAACATAACTGTTATTTGGGGGGAAATGTGTAATTTCATGTAAGTGGAATAAAAAAAATAATAATTTAACAGTTTCAACTTGTCCATTTGTGTGATACACTGGCGGTCTTGAGTTTTCTTTTGAAATATTTGAAGTTATCCATAATACACGTGAATGACTTTCAGCTCTCAGGAGTGGTTATCCTACCTCAAAAACCAGTACATTTTGCTATTTTTGGATGGTAAACCCAGCAACCATTAGAACGGAGATGTTCTGTGAATAACTGTTCAAGAATAAGTGAGTCACACAGGCGGAGGCTGGGAGCAGACCAGGAGACCTCCTCTCTCCTTATTACACACACCAGTTTGATGCGGTGTCTCTAATGCAAATACCCTGCTGTTGCTGTGGTCAATGATGCCTTTTTGTTCCTATAACAACTACAGTACAAGTACACCGCCTCCTGAAGACTAATCGGAGAAGTCAGGAGAGCAATAGGGTGAAGAATTTCTGAATTTCGTGGGACTCGAGCATTATCTCCCTTGTGTTTTGTTCCAAAATCAAAAAGCCCCTAAGATTGAATGAACAGCTGAAGGAAGAAGGAAAAGGAAAATACTTCTACACAAGCGTCTGGGTGTTGCTGCCCCGCTGCCATGACCCCGTGGGAGGAGGCACTGCAAGGCCACCACAGAGGAATGTTGCGCTGCAGTGCCATCTCTTAAACCCTGCCCATGAGTGAACACACATACAGTATATAGCACATCTGCAGAGCACTGTTCCAGCAGAGTTTGCCCTCACTCAGTCTGCACATAAGTGTAATCATGGTAACATTCAACTGTAGCATATGGGTGATGCAAAAAAATAGGGTATCTTCTTTATATACGGCCTATGGTATGTAGAGCGAGGCAGCTAAGCTGAAATATCATTAATGATAGTGCATTTTGCGATAAAAGCAACAAATTTGGCACAGACGTAGGTTTATATGTTATGAAAAGATATAGATATCGGGGCTCTGAAAATTTGGCCCCTGAGGGCCATGGCAGCCATTTTTCAAAAAGGCCGCCAAATAGGTGCTAAATATTCCTAATTGCTGCAGAAAACAGATCAGTTTTATTAGGCCACACTGGACTAAAATTGTCCCTGGTGTGATTGGTTTCGCAACATTTCTGCAGGTGAACTCTTTCATTTTCCATAAAGTAACCCTTGATCACATAGGTAACACCTTTTAGTATCCATAAACTTAAAAAACTGCATCCATTTTTGTTTATTCCAGTCAAGGTGAGTCAAAAACAGTCCAAAATATGTGTTGGAGACACCAATTGATAAATAAATGGGGAGGATATTCAATACACCTGATGCAGCTGCCGAGAAATGCCCTTGTGTCAGACAGTGTCTTAAAACAGAACTCTAAATGTCCCCCTTTCATTTGTATAGAAACAAATCCCCTTAAATCTATTTACTATCCTGTTAGGTGACATTTTATAAATATTAACCACCGAGATAATGTTTTTTTTCTAGAAGATAAGAGGTATTGTATGACATTAATTCCTAGATAATGTGTAGATAACTCTTATATGGATAGCTCTGTTTTTTTTCGTGCTGTCACAGCATCACTTTCGCTGTCTCAGGGAAACATGACTGCATAGAGTAGTCAAATCAAATGTGAAATATCGCGAGATGTGTGGTGTCAACCAATGCTGGTGAACGCGATCGCGTCTAGAAGGTAACGCGCAAACTGCTAAATCTGATGTGAGATCTCGCGAGACTCTCTGCCAATCGACCTATCCTAACCTTAAACTATTCGAGATCAATGTCTAAATGTAACCACTCGAGATGTCAATGTTAAACCTTAACTATTGCTAATCAACAGACTCAAAGACAGTTTTTATCCGAGGGCTATCAGGACACTCAATAACCACATGAGCCACTAACTTCCCTCAGCCGTCAAAGAAATGTGCAATATTAACATATCCACAACATTCTAACATGTGCAATATATTTATTACCCCATCCTGATTTATAACTGTAACATCATCTGTTCTTTATGACCTAAGTGCTCTTTTTTATTTTTTATTATTATTTATTCCTGTTGTTCTTACGTGTTTTTTTTGGTTTTTATTCTTGATTTTATTGCAAATGCACCTTCAGTTGTAGCACCTCTAAATTTCGTTGTATAGGAGACTGTACAATGACAATAAAGGTTATTCTATTCACGTTGTTCACATGTATATAATACTTATTTACACTACTGTTATCGCACATAATTTATTTATAAGTTATTTATAATGCACATATTTATTTACCTTTTATTTACCCTTATAACATAATTTTACTAGTGTTCTTATCTTGCTTACCTTGGATATTTTTTATTCTTATTTATTGTATGCCCTGTCCTAGTCTTATTTTATGAACTCTCTTTTGTTAGAATCTGTGCTGCTGTGAAACTGCAATTTCCCCACGGGGATAAATAAAATGCTATCCTATCCTATTCTATTATATTCTATTCGACATCAATGACTAACCTTGACAAATATCGCGAGAGTTCCCCCCCCCGGTTTGCTGGTTCCCCTTCTAGACAACGAGCGGTGTGAACGCGCCGTGGGTTTCTCGGACTAGAATCGCGAAACAACCTCCGCCGACCTTCCTTTCATTCCCGTAATCCGTCTGCGTAGGGTGTGTGCTCCGGAGCTAGTCTCGGCACACGTTGTATTATTATTATGAATCAAACCAAAAGCTAAGAAGAGCCACACGCAGACATATTTTTATAAGAAAAAAATTAAAAAATCGGTGAAGCAGGATTTCATTTCGCCCCAACAACAAGCAACGAGAGGAAGACGCTGAAAAAAAAGAAGGAAAGACGAAACGAGCAGTTAGCCTCATTGTTGGAAGCGTGGGTGAAGACAATTAGCCTGTTATATCGTTAACAACTTACTTATCCCTTTAAGGGTTTTGTCATACTAGTAAACGAGAACATTTGTGTCGTTTTCTACCGGTATTTAGTTCACTAACTTAAGAAAATAGTGAAGTCTGTGAGCCACAGCGACTAGGCCGCAATCCGACATTTTTGCTAACCGAGCTAGCATCTATTAGCCCATGTTGCTAAGCTACCTAGTATCTGTAATTGTTAGATTATAAGAGACCTCTTTATACGGTGGAGGCTTTTTATTAGTTGTCATACAAAAGCATCGAGCTATTATAAGCACACAGTTTGTCGTATTAGCTGAGAACACGCCGTCGTTTTGACATGAATCCCAGCGCGCCGAGCTACCCGATGGCTTCCCTCTATGTGGGGGATCTGCACCCAGACGTGACTGAGGCCATGCTGTACGAGAAATTCAGCCCGGCGGGGCCCATCCTGTCCATCAGAGTGTGCAGAGACATGATCACCCGCCGGTCCCTCGGCTATGCCTATGTCAACTTCCAGCAGCCAGCTGATGGTAGGTTTTACTACAACGCAAGGACAGTGCTAGGTGCTAGGGGGATGGCACCATCTGACTCCATTTTGATCGTGTACTGTAACCATTACTTGTCCCAGCATCTCTGTTGCATTTAGCACAATGTGTGTTTTTTAGTCAGCACCATTTCAGTACTGAACATGTCATGCATCTGTCTTTTTTTTATTTCTATAGATGAACTGAAGCTATTGCAGTAGGCCAATCAGAAATATGAACCCAGGCTTCTACTGTAACCATTGCTTGTCCCAGCATCTCTGTTGCATTTAGCACAATGTGTGTTTTAGTCAGCACCATTTCAGTACTGAACATGTCATGCATCCGTCTTTTTTTATTTTATTTCTATAGATGTACTGAAGCTATTGCAGTAGGCCAATCAGACATATGAACCTAGGCTGCGTCCGAAATCGCATACTATGATAGATAGATAGATAGTAACTTTATTGATCCCGAGGGAAATTCAAGTTCCCAGCATCACAGTTCCATAGTGCAAACATGTTAGTAAAAACGTCACAGGTAAGTAGTACACATGTTAGTAAAAAATACAAATACCCTGCTGTTGCTGTGGTCAATGATGCCTTTTGTTCCTATGACAACTACAGTACAAGTACACCGCCTCCTGAAGACTAATCAGAGAAGTCAGGAGAGCAATAGGGTGAAGAATTACTGAATTTCGTGGGACTCGAGCATTATCTCCCTTGTGTTTTGTTCCAAAATCAAAAAGCCCGTAAGCTTAGATAGATAGATAGATAGATAGATAGATAGTAACTTAATTGATCCCGAGGGAAATTCAAGTTTCCAGCATCACAGTTCCATAGTGCAAACATATTAGTAAAAAACGTCACAGGTAAGTAGTACACATGTTAGTAAAAACGTCACAGGTGAGTAGTACACATATTAGTAAAACGACACAAGTAGTAACAAGACACATGTAAGTAATACAGAGTATAAAACAAAATATGCAATGTGCAGAATAACTGTTAAAAATGAATATAGTGCAGGGTAAACAACTGAGATACAGGAGTATTTAAAAAAAAAAGTGAATGTAGTGCAGAAAGTGATCCAGTGCTGGGTGGTTAAATATAGGAGATATAGATATTAAGAAATGTCCATTTTTTGGTTTGTAACTTTAAATTTTTCTTGCCAACAAGTTGAACATTTAATTTAATTTTTGCATTTTGTTGCATTTTTGCAGACCGTGAATCCAGTGTCGGGAAGCCGCATTAAAGAGAACGGTGCTGCGTTTCTTTTATATTTTTCAGTGCTAAAATGTTAAACCAGATCGGCGTGATGTGCTCGTATATCACACTTAGAAAAACGGCAAACTGAAGAAAATATCTCACTGTTTTAGCGTACTAAACTTTTAATGAAAAAAAACTGAATAATTTGATCCTGTGGTTTGAACTTGTGTGAATCTCTGGTATAAATTAATATTCATAAGTTTTCATTAATTCAGTCATGTTTTGCCCCTGCTTGAGTATTTATTGCTCTCTCTGTCTCTCACTCACTGAAGGTCTTTTTCAGACACAACACTGCGCTCTGAAACCCGTTATTTCCAATGGGTTGTGCCGCGCCACACTTTCCGCTGTGCCGAGCAAGGCCCAACTTTGGGCGCTGCACGCTGTGATGTGTCGCGAACAGCTCTCTTCTGCTGGGCAACAACATTTGGTGTAGCTCTATTGTCATCCAGGTGGAATCAGTGGAGCTCAGCCAAAAAAACAATGGTAGTCTATTGAGTGGCTGCTAGATTTTTGAATCCACCAGACACAGTGGCAGGTGCACAAAAACGTTAATTTCCAACCCTGCATATGAACCTAGTGTCCTCAGAAGTCTTAACATATTGGGTCTTGTTTTCAGCTGAGCGAGCCCTGGATACCATGAACTTTGATGTGATCAAAGGCAGGCCCCTCCGCATCATGTGGTCTCAGCGTGATCCCTCACTGAGGAAGAGTGGAGTGGGCAACATCTTCATCAAGAACCTGGACAAGTCCATTGACAACAAGGCCCTCTATGACACCTTCTCTGCTTTTGGAAACATCCTTTCCTGCAAGGTAGGCAGGGCAGCATCCATTATGTCGGCCTCTGTTTTTGCGTTTGAGTGCTTTACATACAGACCGATAATTTGCATGACTAAAGATTGCACCAGTTTGAAGATGATTGTGTGTCTGACGTGTTTTTAAATGCATGGTGTTTGGGATTGTTTTGACATGCTCAAATCTCTCCTCTCCAAGGTGGTTTGTGATGAAAATGGCTCAAAGGGTTACGGCTTTGTGCACTTTGAGACCCACGAGGCTGCTGAGCGGGCCATTGAGAAAATGAATGGCATGTTGCTCAATGACAGAAAAGTGTAAGTGGGACTACTATTACACCCGTATAAATAATATTTTGGGGGAGACAGATTAACATGTGTTTTATTTACATCTAATCAAAGTTTGTGTTTAACTGCATCTTGCCCACAAACCCATCTCCAATCATGGCTAATGTACTTTCTGAACCCAGTTCACGGTTGCAAGTTAGTGCCATAAGAAAGATTTCTTAACTCCAAATGTCTAGAGGCTAAAATTGATTGCGATCACATCTTTCCTGCAGTCCACACTGCGTACCGTGTTCACTTGTTGCCAAAACTTGTAAGAGTTTGGTCATCCATTGCATTTAACTCAAAATGCATCCTCTAAATATTGCTATCCTGCAGTAAATGGTGCTATTAGTGGTTTCCATTTTGACTGGTTTATGAGCTTAACATGCTGCTGGTGTGAAAAAAAGGGCATGTGTATCCCACACTGCAAATAGTGGTGGATGACAGTGAAGTACTTTTTGTAGTATTAAAAAAAAATGCAGTAGAGAACAATTTCTCTTAAGAGTTTTAAGGCAGAACCTCAGGGTTGTCAATTGATATTCCAGCAAAAGTTATTGGAATATCACGGTAGTTAAAGAGTTATGGTATGTCTTGTCTTGGTATGTGTGATTTGTTCTAATATTTTACATTATTTGACCAACAGATTTGTTGGACGCTTTAAGTCCCGTAAAGAGAGGGAGGCTGAGCTTGGGGCACGTGCCAGAGAGTTTACCAATGTTTACATCAAGAACTTTGGGGAGGACATGGATGACGAGAAGCTGAAGGAGTTGTTTGGTAAATATGGTAAGATAGTGATAACGATTTCAGAGACAAAGCGCGTCGAGGTCGGCCGATTAATCGGGCCGATTTTTTGACATTTTGTCATAATCGGCATCGGCCGGTGCCTGATCATATTGAGCCGATTAGTAAACAGGCACTTCTGCGGGCAGCCCAGTGTTGTTGTTGCTGTGGAACACGTTTGACACCGCCCCTTGTGTGTCAATCAAAATGCCATTCTGCCGGGAGAAACTGGTAGGCTTAAATTCTTCTCTTTCAAAGCCCTATATATTTAATTGGTTAGATATGAAATGTTACTTTTAGAGAGAAAATACTTAGGAACTGTTCTGATAGCGAGTCTCCAACCAGCTACCTTGCAGGTAAGGATGGGTACCAAAACCCGGTAACGGGCTCGGGGGCTAAATTATTACAAACCGTAGTATTGCTAAGCTCCGACGATATCAATTCTGTTCCGCCCCTGTGTGCGGGGCGGAGCAGCTCTCACATACACGCTGCTGCAGCGCCGTGTTCAGACACACACAGAGCTTCTGCTCTTAGTAACTATGGCGGAAAAAACGAAACTTATAAAGCGTGATTACACTTTACTAGAGTTGATGCTGATAATGCTTGTCATAAGTGCAAGTTTGCGTGTGAGGGCAGAAACACGAGCAATCTGTCGAAACATTTAGCAAAAAGTTCACTTCCTCATTAAACGTCTCTGCGGTCTATGGGTCCTTCATAGCCTCTATGACGTCATCACTAGTGGCCTGTGTGTAGTCTGCAGCATAGCAGATATGAGCAGCAGGCTGTGTAATACTAGTGAACAAAGTTATTATTATTTTTTGATCAATTAGATTATGGCTATATAGCTTGTAACAGTGTCTGTCAACAAACATAAATAAAAAGCTTTAGGACAGTTTTGGAAAGGTGCTTAAAAGGTTTTGAGCCCTTTACTATTACTACTATTAACCATCATGCACAAATAAAATATGCACTGCAGTGCAGACACAAAATGCAAATTGGAGAGACAGACCATAAGTGTTGTTCAATAAATGTTTACTTAAGTTAAGAAATTTAGTGTATTATTTGTTATTATTAAGCTGTTATATTTTATCAGATGGAGGAAAAAAAGAAAACCAGCCAAACATATTGGCAAAAAAAAAAAAAATCGGCATCATATATCGGCCATCGGCTGTCCTGATTCTGTAAAAAATCGGCATCGGCATCGGCCATAAAAAAACCCATATGGGTCGACATCTAGTGTTAAGAATTAAGCAGGTTACCTGTGTGATTTAACCTGCTTGTTACTATGTATTGATTAGCTGTCGTATTTCTGTAGGACCTGCACTCAGTATCCGGGTTATGACTGATGAGAGTGGCAAATCTAAGGGATTTGGCTTTGTCAGCTTCGAGAGACACGAAGATGCACAGAAGGTTAGTACCAATTCCTGGTTCTTTTCTTAGGGGACATTGCCCCATAATATGTATCTTAAATTATTGGAAAAAGGAAACCTGCACTTGTTTGTCTCTTTACTTCAACTGATGGCTTTGAGTCAACACAAGCATAGCGTCTGTTCCAGTTGTCTGTTGCTTATTTCATTGCAGGCCGTGGACGACATGAATGGTAAAGAAATGAATGGCAGGCAGGTGTACGTGGGCCGTGCACAGAAGAAAGGGGAGCGCCAGAATGAGCTCAAGCGTAAATTTGAGCAGATGAAACAGGATCGCATGACCAGATACCAGGTTTGTTGACCTTCTACTCTGTCGTAGTAGAAGGTCTTCACACATATAATGCATTCTGATCCTTGATACCCCCCTCCCCTTAACTAAGTGTCAAGTTGCTCCATTAGGGTGTATATCTTGTGCCCGGTAGTTCAAATTTAGAAAGAGAAATATTGATGAAATATTTCAACTCGAGCAAGAAAATTGCGTGACACTGTCGCGAAAGCCTGTCAGCATTGAGGTTCTCCTCCTGTCATCACTGACGTCCTGACGTTGAATCAGAAATGGAGGAAAAAAAGTATTGTATATGTCTGTGGTCACCCAGAGCTACGATAGTACATCATATCTGTACAGAGACCGGACCAAACTCTGTGCGGAAATGTATGTGTATAAACCACAGACTGTCTATGGTAGAAACAACAACGTCGCTGCCGTATTTATGCCTAGATAACTTTATGTTGAGTGTTGATGGAGCAGCTGCATAGCCAGGCACTGATCGATCCAAACTCCATTCAGAAAACAAGCAATTTAAAAGTAGTTTGCTTGTCGTCTTGCGGACAGACCTGACAAAGCATGAATTCAGACTTTTTACAAATCGGTATTATTATGTAGTTATTTCGGCATCCTTTTGATGTGTTTATTGCATTTAAATCCCAGCACAATCTGTTTTATTTTTTGGTTCATACTGCAGTAGCAACGCGTGGCTTGCTAAATACAGCAATGGCAGCTCGCCGCCAGGTGATGTTATGAACCCAGACAGGACAACGTTTGGTTTTCGGATACATCTGGGACTTCCACAACATGCACAAAGCAGCAACACTGGTTATTTCTTCCGTGGTTGATGATGGAAATGGCAGAAAGAAAAGTTGTTGGTAGTCTATGGAGACAAACTCCTTCTCCTCTCCGGCATGTCTAGCGTGAATGAACACAAACGATAACGGCGGTCCAAGTCGCGTGGAGTAAAGCGTGGCGAAAATTCGATTTGCTCTTGGTCTGAACACAGGATAAGAGCTGATTTGACTCATTCTTCATATGTTACTTTGGTTTGTTACAAAACATGACAATGTCATTGTCCATATACCAGGGTGTCAATCTGTATGTGAAAAACCTGGATGATGGCCTAGATGACGAGCGCCTGCGTAAAGAATTCTCTCCATTCGGAACCATAACAAGTGCTAAGGTAATAACTTCACTCCTTGATTTGTAATGTTGCGATGTTTCATGGCTTGGTTACTGATTGAGTTCAATTGTTTAGATTTGAATGCAATTTTATGGTGATTAACATGATGATAATTTATCAGAATATATGCTAATCGGTTTCTTACCCAAAATAGGTGATGATGGAGGGTGGCCGCAGCAAAGGCTTTGGCTTCGTTTGCTTCTCGTCCCCAGAGGAGGCCACTAAAGCTGTAACGGAGATGAATGGGCGCATTGTCGCTACAAAGCCACTGTATGTGGCCCTGGCCCAGCGCAAGGAGGAGCGTCAAGCCCATCTCACCAACCAGTACATGCAGAGGATGGCCACAGTCCGCGCTGTGCCCAACCCGGTCCTCAACCCATATCAGCCTGCCCCCCCCTCAGGCTATTTCATGGCCGCTATACCTCAGGTGAGTCTCCCATCCCTCCCCGGCCAATTTGCCGAGTATACGTGACATACAACTTATCATGTTTGATTCTTTCGTTGCCACCACTTCTGTTGGTTGTAGGGGAAATTGATAGTAGGATGATAATAATAATAATGTTTCAATACCGTGGAGAGTCTATGTAATGCTAAATCTTTAGCTTCGTCCCTCTCAGGCCCAGAACCGTGCTGCATACTACTCCGCCAACCAGCTGGCCCAGCTCCGCCCCAGCCCCCGTTGGGCCACTCAAGGAGTGCGTCCTCAACGTAAGTAGAAACATCGTATCACACCTGATTCCATGTGATTATAACTAGGGCTGTCAATCGATTAAAATATTTAATCGCAAATTAAGCACACATTTTTTTATCTGTTCAAAATGCACCTTAAAAGGAGATTTGTCAAGGATTTAATACTCTTATCAACATGGGAGTGGGCAAATATGCTGCTTTATGCAAATGTATGTATATATTTATTATTGGAAATCAATTACTAACACAAAACGATGACAAATATTGTCCAGCAATCCTCAGAGGGACTGGGTTTAGCATTAAAAAATATGCTCAAATCATAACATGGCAAACTGCAGCCCAACAGGCAACAACAGCTGTCAGTGTGTCAGTGTGCTGACTTGACTATGACTTGCCCCAAACTGCAAGTGATTATCATAAAGTGGGCATGTCTGTAAAGGGGAGACTCGTGGGTACCCATAGAACCCATTTTCATTCACATATCTGGAGTTCAGAGGTCAAGGGACCCCTTTGGAAATGGACATGACAGTTTTTCCTCTCCCAAATTTAGCCTAAATTTGGAGCGTTATTTAGCCTCCTTTCAACAAGCTAGTATGACATGGTTGGTAACAATGGATTTCTTAGGTTTTGTAGTTTCATATGATGCCAGTATCTCCACTCTGGCTTTAAAACAGCCTGTTGCAACCTAAAACTCGGAAGTTGCGTCAATGCATTAGTGGCATTAAAACAATTTTTTGTTAAGGCGTTATCACGTTAACTTTGACAGCCCTTATTATAACTAATTAACAGTTTGGCCATTCTGTTCAGTGGAGTGCGTAGTTGTGCTGTAAATGAAGTGGCAACTAGCACCCTCTGTTAACATTGAAAGAACTGAATTCTAACCGCTTCAGTGTGGATCTCTAATGTTGTTTCCTCTTCCTTCAGACTTCCAAAACATGCCCAACGCCATGCGCCCATCAGCCCCCAGGCCCCAGACCTTCAACACCATCCGTCCCACCGCCACCCCCAACACGCAGGTCCCACGCATGATGGCTTCCCAGCGTATGCGTAAGTAGTTCAGCTATTTCGTTCCTCTGTCACTGCCTGTTGAATCACCGATGCAGTTTTGATGAAGTGCCCCTTTCACCTTCCTCACCTCAGCCACCCAGGCCCTCAGCCAACGCCCTGCCGGTGCTTCAGCCACGGCCGCCCCAGTGCGCGCCATGCCCCAGTACAAATATGCCGCTGGTGTGCGCAACCCCCAGCAGCACATGACCTCCCAGCCACAGGTCCCAATGCAGCAGGTATGTATTCATTTGACTTTCATATAAATCAATGTAGTAGATGAATTGTTACACCCCTATCAATAAGCATAATTTATTGTTTTTTACAGTTGGCTAGAATTTGTCCCTGGACTCAAGTCTTTTCTCCTTCCGTAGCCTGCTGTCCATGTCCAAGGACAAGAGCCCCTGACGAGCTCCATGCTGGCTGCTGCTCCTCCTCAGGAACAGAAGCAGATGCTGGGTTAGTACATGATTTGCTCAGAGGTTCACGAGGAACTAACATGAGCAGAACTGTTCTGGGAAACCAATAGAAGTTATTTGACACATTAAGTCTGTTTCATACACTTCAAATAGTTGTTGATGGGTTGTTCTTCTTCCTTCAGGTGAGCGTCTGTTCCCCCTGATCCAGAGCATGCACCCCAGCCTGGCAGGCAAGATCACCGGTATGCTGCTGGAGATCGACAACTCCGAACTCCTCCACATGCTCGAGTCACCCGAGTCGCTGCGCTCAAAGGTCAGTTAATGGCTAATCTGTTAGATAGATCTCTGGAAGCCTGTTGGCCGCCATTATTGCCTCCTTTTTCCATTTAAAGAAAACATCTTTGTTCCTCTGATTTAACATGAGCCTGGTTTGCTAGCAGCATCTTCAGGAGGCAGGACTCCATGGATAAACTGATCATGCTGTAACTTGCTGCTTGAATGAGTTGTTTTGTGTTGTTTTAGGTGGATGAGGCTGTTGCTGTGCTTCAGGCCCACCAGGCCAAGGAGGCTGCTCAGAAGTCTACCACACCAGCTGGTGTTCCCAGCGTCTAAGGTGTGTGTGTGGCGATTTTATTTTTAATATAAGTATTACATTACTCAGATGAAAGGAAATTAGATGTCATAAGTAAATGAACTACAGTGTAAGAAAATATCGATGCACATGAGTATAGCAATATTATGTTTTGCGATAGATTCCCTAAAACGCTGTATTGATTTTTAAGCAACCTCTTAAAAATCCAACGGCCTGTCGGTGCACTCGGACACTATTCTCTCTTTCGTAGGTTGTAGCGGGCTCAGTTTTCATGCTGGAGTGAAGATACTGGTATATGAAACTAGAAAACCTAATGAATCCATTGGTACCAACCAAACTGGCATGGCAGTTTTCAAAGGGGTCCCTTGACCTCTGACCTCAAGATCTGTGAATGCAAATCGGTCTCCCCTTTACAGACGTGCCCGCTTTATGATAATCACATGCAGTTTGGGGCAAAAACCGTGGAACACAGTACAAATGTGTTATTTTCGCATATTAAAAAATGGCGTATTTGAATATTTCTGCATACTGGGGTCCATAAACAGTCTTGAATTACATAAATTGGGTCTCTCTGTAAAGCTGAGACTCTTGTGGATCCAATGAGTTCAATTGTATTAATGTGCAATAATATTAGTCTCCATAGTAGCCATTTCACACAATGGCGTTTTTTTTTTATTATTATTATTATTATATTCATTCTTTCTTTTTTCTTACAGATCGTGCTTTTTGAAACCTGCTTCACCGATGGAAAAAGAGAAAAAAATATTAAACATTGAAAAACCTAAAAC
The DNA here is from genome assembly GCA_916701645.2 of Sebastolobus alascanus. Lineage (NCBI taxonomy): Eukaryota > Metazoa > Chordata > Actinopteri > Perciformes > Sebastidae > Sebastolobus > Sebastolobus alascanus. The sequence goes on along the minus strand of CAKAOJ020000101.1, from coordinate 4,506,301 downwards.
TCTGAAAACATCGCAAAATGATAAATTATTTCTTAAAAAAAGAATAAAACAATTAAATCTGCCGGGTCTAGCGATGGTTTGACTAGACCTTGTTCATAAACAAAAATTTGTTGAAAAAAAAATAGTAAAATAGAAAAAAAAATTGAGATTAGAAATTTGAATGCATTCCTCTGTTTTATGTCATTTTACTGTGTCAGTGCTCAGAATATCAGCCATGTTTAGGAAGGTGGTAGCTGAGCATTATGAAAGGAGATTTGTATTGTAAACGGCTGTAATAAATTCTCATTCAAAATCCATGCCTCTGTTTCATTTCTCCGTGTTATGTCCCCATGGGTTTTCATACCAGTAAACAGTAATAGTTATTACGCAGATATCGACACCATTAGATTATTGCATGTTTGACAGAACAGTCTTTGTCAGATGTTTTACACTGAACTGTGGTGATTGGGAAATGTTTTCCTGAGTTGCAGTCTCAATCTCAAAGCATGAAGGTCAGTGTGTTGTCGTCCACCAGGTGTCGCTGTCATTCAGTGGAATTAAGCAGATCACAAGCATTTCCTTTGAATTTTGGTACATGTGGGTGTTTCTGCAACTATGGGGATTTTTAAGTCCCAGCAATGAAATTTTGGATTTGTTAAAATTTGCAATGATTGATAAATATATACACAGTGTTATTACCCATCTTGACATAAAAAAAATAATTACTAAATGTGATTTAATAAAATTTCTGAAGCATTTTATGGGTCCAAACACCTCTTTTCTTCATGCCCCACAACTGTGGTCTCAATGTTGAGATATGTAAAATTATCTAATTCAATTATAATATGGCATTATTTAAAAATGGAATTGTTTCATATACACATTACTTTACATCATATTAAAGTTATTTTTTTGTTTACAAATCAGTTATATGATTTTTCCATCTAAATGCACCTGTCCTATACACTTCTGTCCTTACCGCGACACTGCTAAGATGCTAAGAGTCAAAGCTAATGTAGCAGACCTTGTGAGCTGCCATTTATCTTGCGATATTAGCAAAAATGTAATTTCCGCAACATGTCCTTACCACAACAGCTTTAGGTGTTGGGGTAAGGACATTAGAATTGCAATATCGGTCATAAAACAATATATTTTATATTTATTGTGTATGAAGACTGACATCTATGGTTACTGTCTACGTTTTTCAGGGTCTAGAGAAAATCATGAAATCCCCTATTTTTTTAAAGAATGTTTTATATCAGTATTTACAATGATGCACAAAGCTTTATGAAAATTAATAAAAATATAGAGATTAATAAAGCAAAATGTATAAAATAAACATTGTAATATTGCGGTAACATTTAGTAAACAAATGATGAAAACCATAAAACATGTTACAGATTAAAATCTTAACCACTATATGTAATTTTGTGTACCTGTTTATGTATTACATACTCTGATGGTTAAAATTCATAGAGGTTGATTTTTTTAATTTGGGAGAGTCAGAAGTGACCGTAGTTGCAGAAACACCCATGCACTTGATTACGAGTTTCAAATCTGTACTTTCTTTGACCAGTTGTCCTGATGCATCTGTGAGATTCACAGCTCTGGACTTACTGTACCACATACAATAAGAAGTTTATATGCTATTGTGTTATGAAATGCCCACTGTGGACAGACAAATCACCATGGTAAAATGTTTATATTGTGTGCAGCTCTGATCTACATAGATGATACTCACAGAAAGTAGGACAGCTTTGAATAAATAAGTGACAGTGAAGTGTCAGCAGCTCAGCCAGTCAAGCCTGATTTCTAGTGCCACTTTGACAACAGTATAGAATGACTGAGTGGATCAGTGATTTTTCTATTTTCTATCTCTTTCCCTTGGATTATATTCACATTGCAAACTGCACCAAATTTTCCACAGTGATGCATAATTGTGACACTTTACTCCAAATTCGAAGCAAAGAATTAGAGAGCGCCATTTTATTCTGTAAAAGAAATAAGTGTTTTACTTCAATTTATTTTTATATAGCATCAAATCATAACAGAAGTTATCTCAAGACGCTTTTCATATAGAGCAGGTCTAGGCCGTACTCTATAATGAAGAGACCTAACAAGAGATCCCCCATGACAGTGGTAAGAAAAAACTCTCCTCTAACAGGTCATACCCCATAGCTCAAGACCCGTGTCCCAGCCTCTTTCATGAAGCCTTTGGCAGAACCCAGCTCTGGGTGGGCGACCATCTGCCTCGACCAGTTGGGTTGAGAGAAAGAGATGCACAGCAACCACAATGATAGCACAACAGTTATAATAGTAATACAAATAGGACTAATAATAATCAGTTAGCTATGTATATTGCAGTGTGGGAGCCTTGCCCAGTCCGTACCGTCAGGAATGGCACTGCACCCTTCAGCTGGCATGTGTCCTCTGCCCTCTGTTTACATCTGTTTATGGTATCTCTGTAACAGCCTCTACAGTTTTTCCTACTGTGACAATTCTGTTTACTTTAATGCGGTTTAAATAGTACACTGTCGTATATGTTAATAGTGGTGAAAATGCCATTTCATCACATCAGTCCTTCCTTTGAACAGAGATGATCCTTCCAACCAGAGCAGGGGGGACCTTGTACTGGGTCTGGGAACTGACAAAGTGTGTCAAGAGGATGAGGGAGCAGGCCTTCATGAACAAATTAACTGCTGTTTTTTCTCACATTTGTGGAGAATGACCTAATCAGGGTCAAGAAATGTGATTTTTTTTCCTAAAATGTCTAGGGATGCACCGATCCAACTTTTTCAGTCCCGATACCAATCGTGATACCTGGGCTTTGGGTATCGCCCGATACTGAGTACCTATCTGATACCATTTCATAAGATTATCCAGCTTTGACTCGTGATGTTTGTTCATAGCTGTTTATAGTTCACAAAGGGAGGATTTTGAGTAAATATCTCTCATCTCTACGGTTTGATAGGTTCATATAAAACACCATCAGTGCCGTATTCAGTTCTCAGAGGAGTCCTTGTGCTGGTTTTCATGCTTTTTGGGTGTAATACGCACGTGGACTGAGCTTCTGTGTAGCCTGATTGTAAGGTCCTGTGTAGTGTAGGATTCGGAGTCGTGTACATTCACACTTTGGTAACTACAGGATGCAACTATTTGAGAATGAACGCCCAGCTTACCCTAGATTCCTGCTATCACATGATTTCCACAGTCTGGTTCAGGCTGTTACTTGTTTTGATCGGCTTTCCTCCCTAATTAGGCTGTAAGGAATCCTTGCTACAAGTAAACAGAGTGTTTCGAACATGTCTGTGAATATGTGAGTGGCAGTAATAATCAGAGCTGTGAAATTCCACCAGCTCATTCGTCACTTCCTCTAGTGTCCCTTTAAATAATTATAAACACACAGAGAGCTATCGTGTAATCCTCTGTAGCTTGGATTAGATTTGTCTGTCTGGAGCTGCCCTGTCTCACAGTCGATCAACAAAATCTTTCACGTACTATATTATTTATTTATTAATTATTATTTTTATAATACAACTTAATGGCTTTTTATTTAAATTTTAGTGTTAATCTTCAGGTTTGGTGGTTTTATTAAATGTATTATTATTATTATTATTATTATTATTATTATTATTATTATTATTATTATAACAATAGTAAATCTTTTTTTACAGATTACCTATCAGCTCTCTTGTAAAAATGTAATAAAAGCCAAAGTTAGCCAAAGCTAATTTTAAAATGTTATGGTTTTATTGTTTATACTTATTTTATTTATCATCATCTATATGGTGTTTGTTTTACTCCTTTGCTTTACTATTTTGGAATTTTATTGTTTAATACCATCTGCTTACTTTGTGTAGTTTCACGGTTTTTATTTATTTATTTATTTTTATTGTTATTTCCTTGTTTTTTATTTATCTTTTGTTATTTTGGATGCCCATCTTTGGTTGCTTTCATATTTGAGGAACTTTTGTGTTGTCTGTTTTGGTGTGCATTGGTCTCTAGGTCCATTTTTAACATTCCGCATTTTGTCAATCGTCTGTGCAGCACTTTTGAATTGCATTTAGCTTGTTTGAAAGGTGCTATATAAATAAAGTTTGATTGATTGATTGATTATTGTGTTATATGTATTTATTGTATTTTGGATTGTACTTGAAACTGTGATGTTATATTGTGATCCTGTTGTGATGTTATGTAGTGTGTCTATTGTGTCTATTGTGTCTATTGTGTCTGTGTTTAGGACTACAGATGGAAATTAGCTTCCCTGCTAAATCTGGTGCACCCATCTTTTTGTTTCTATGTAAACAATTAATGTCTGTGCACACAGTCCTTTTAAACCAATAAAATAAAAAATAAAATGAATGGCTTTTTATTTAAATTTTAGTGTTAATCTACAGGTTTGGTGGTTTTATTAAATTTATTATTATTATTATTATTATTATTATTATTATTATTATCATTATTATTATTATTATTATTATTATTATAACAATAGTAAATCTTTTTTTTTACAGATTACCTATCAGCTCTCTTGTAAAAATGTAATAGAAGCCAAAGTGTGGCGTTAACTTTGGCCACACTTTGGCCAAAGTGTGGCCAAAGTGTGTTTTTGCACTGCCCCTTTAGTCCTATTCACGTTGTTCACATGTATATAATATTTACACTACTGTTATAGCACATAATTTATTTATAATTTATTTATATTGCACATATTTATTTACCTTTTATTTACCCTTATAACATAATTTTACTAGTGTTCTTATCCCTTGGATATTTTTTATTCTTATTTATTGTATGCCCTGTCCGATTCTTATTCCTATTCTTATTCTTATTTTTATTCTTATTCTTATTTTATTTTATTTTATGAACTGTCTTTTGTTAGAATCTGTGCTGCTGTGAAACTGAAATTTCCCCACGGGGATAAATAAATTGCTATCCTATCCTATCCTTAACCCACACCACGGTAGAGAGGCCTGTGAAACTTTGGTCAAAGTCTCGCGATACGATTTGAATTTTCTGAGCTAGAACGAGACCAGCGAACAACAGAGGGAGCTCTGTGTGGAGCTGTTGTCGTTCGAAACGGAGCGGATAGGAGGGACCGAAGACAGGAGGAGAATAAGTGCTAGTAGCAGTGAGGAAGTGATTCACGGCACTGCACCGGGACCACCGATTAATAAACTGGAAACCTTTTTACGAAGGCAGAACGTTTCCCCTCGTCTTCGGTAACGTCTGCGGAACAAGGGTCACTAAGCAACAGACGGTATGTTCTCATCGTTTCGAGCTAACCTCGCTAGCCAGATGCTAACGCTCGCTGTGTTTGGTAACTGTTGGTTAGCTGGCTGGCAATTCTGCTTATCGCCAGTAAGGAACATGTCTAGTGGCTCATAGCTATATTTTTGCTAACGTCAATGTGCCCTATTTTCTGCCTGGACACGTGTACCAGATGTGGATAATTTGTGAGGTGACGTAAACTGACATTAAAAACACAATGAAGTATCGAAGCTAAGCTAGCTATCAAATCGAACCTAACGTTACTGAGAATTCGAAGTACAGAACGTAACGCAACGTTCGGCAGTGTCGTTACTTTTCAAGTGAAGCCGAAACAGCTGCTCACCGATGTGTGATTGCTAGACTTTGTAGTCAATTAAAGGAGTTGTTTTTAAACCAAGTATTGCAGCAGTGTGCCTAAACTTAATGACTGTCATGACAAGATAAAAACAGAAAGCAGCCAGAGAAAAAGTTGTGTCTGTAAAAAAAAAAAATGTGATCTGTGTGAGATTAGAGAAATGTCTCAAGTGGGTGGCTAAAAGTGCTTGATGCCTCTCCCACATTTCATTGGTGAAAAATAGAGAAATTGCTAAGCGTCTGCTCTGCATGTTTTATGCATCTGTAAAATATGGGTTTGTCAGGTGACATGCAAATGACTTTGTCACGACCTTCTTGTAACACCTGCCAAGATGGAGACCACCACTCAATTTAGATATAAAAGCACACAAAATGCAAATATGGATTAGCAGCTTTGAAGTAATGAAGACTAGACATAGATAGATAGATAGTAACTTTATTGATCCCGAGGGAAATTCAAGTTTCCAGCATCACAGTTCCATAGTGCAAACATATTAGTAAAAATGTCACAGGTGAGTAGTACACATGTTAGTAAAAAACGTCCCAGGTGAGTAGTACACGTATTAGTAAAACGACACAAGTAGTAACAAGACACATGTAAGTAATACAGAGTATAAAACAAAATATGCAATGTGCAGAAGAATTGTTAAAAATGAATATAGTGCAGGGTAAACAACTGAGATACAGGACTATTTAAAAAAAAATGAATGTAGTGCAGAAAGTGATACAGTGCTGGGTGGTTAAATATAGGAGATATAGATATTAAGAAATGTCAGATATGGAATATAATGCAGGAATGTTGTTATGACATGTTACTTGTACTAAAGATACGATTTAATAACTGATATCAGTAGATCTAAAGCAGGAGAAAAACTATTCCATGGTCCTTGAGTCAACCTGATCGGTATCATGATGTATCTTAAAAACTGGATATTTGTATGCTTGGGTCTCATAAATGAAGCTGCAGTTCTTGTGCCATTAATCAGCCCATGCCCAAACCTGGAAGAAAAGTTAGAGCGCCTCTTATTCAGTATGCAGTTGAACTGTGTAAATGTAGTGAATGTGTATACATACTAGGGCTGGGACGATACACCTATCTCCTGAATCCATACTATCACAATACTTGTGTGCTGATTCGATATGTATTGCAATTCTACAAATATTGCGATTCGATATTACGATTTATTGCGAGAACTGAGCCTGAATAACATCAAACAACACCAAAGTGCATTTCTCTCATAGTCATTTAGTTAAGGAAGTAAAGTTTAGCTATCTTTAGGATCTGAGGCCTTTTAAATACACTTGAGTCCATAGAATTATGGTCTATACATTTTTAGTGTTGGGCTATATAGCTGACAAGGTTATCACAATGATATTTCCAAATTGGAAAACAACAATTCATTAACACTGTAGTAACAAGTACTGTTCAGGGTTTTTCCTGGCTCAAAATGAGGTAGAGGTGGCCATCCTGATCAGGTTCACACGTGCACATGTACAGTCCTGGACTCTGTATGATCAATGTGCTAGATTGTGGCCAAATTGTTACAGGGATAGTGAGGGGTCTATAATGTGATCCCTGGATATTAAATGTTCAAGTTTCTGTAGTGGTCCCAGTAATATTTGTTCCTTAAGTGTACTGAAGGAGCATCTCACATGACATGGTTTAGTTGTTTGAGACTGAGAACATGACCACAAATACTGATATATCTTGTAAAACAATTTGATTCTACTGGCAAAATATTATTTACACTCTGTTTTGAAGCATTTAAAAATGAATTTAAAAAATAATTGTATGTTAAGCAATCCACTCTCACACACTTTTACACTTTATAAGACAGCCTATCCTTTTTTTATGTATCATTTATTTTGATTATTTTACTTCCTAATTTAATTATTTGCTTTTATCAGTAGCCTATTTGTGGCAGTCATGAACTAATATTCATCATGTTCTACAGATGTCTGTTAGAACATACGTATTCGGTAAAGTGTGAAAAAGGTTAGTTAAATATATTTTAACCTCTTTTATCCGAAGAACCCGGTACCGGGAGCTGTGTGTGTTTATAACACTGCCTTTAAAAACTTCACAAAATGCTGTTGTTCCGAATTGTTTCTAAAAGACGAGGCCTTAACGCTACTAAAACAACACTCCAAGTGTATTTTGTCCAAACAATGTTTGTTTGGCAATGATTTCAATATTTTAGTTACAAAATCAACGCACGAGATGTATCGCAATACTTAAAAATTGCAATACATATCGAATCGGCATTCAAGTGTCGAATCAAGAGATAGGTGTATCGTCCTAGCCCTAATACTTAATTTAAATTAATATTATATCATAAATTAGGGAATAAATGTGTAGAATTATCACCACCACTTTTTATATATGTTTACAATCTATTTATAGTTTTTAAATCTTGATTGTCTATACTGTCATTTTATTATGTCGGTCTATTCTGTATACACAACATCTATTGCACGTCTGTCCGTCCAGGAGAGGGATCCCTCCTCAGTTGCTCTTCCTGAAGTTTCTTCTTTTCCCCCATAAAATTAAAGTTTTATTTTTGGGGAGTTTATCCTTATTCGAAACAAGGGTGTTATTTGTGATACTTGGCTATATAAATAAAATTGACTTGACTTGACTATTGCTCAGCAGATTTCTAATGGAGACTCCTCACCATTCTGATGAGCCCTTATTTATTGTGTTCTATGAGTTTAAGAGGCAGCCCTCCAGAGTCATCAGTGTTTAGGAGTCAGCGGCCTCCCTGTGCTGAGCAGCATGTTGTCCAGACCTGTGTGTTCTTCCAAAGAAAGGTCATTAGCCCAGCATTTCGACCTGGCCTGTGTTCTCTGTGTGTTTGTCAGGACACGTGTGTGACCTCCCTCTCTTGCTCTATGGTAAACACAGCTGCAAGGCTAGGTGGTGCTGGCCTGGCCACATCAGGGTGCTGTCATTGATTGTGATTTGCTTCTATGCATCCTGGATGATCAGGCGTCTATCTCATTGTGCTTAATCGCATATTTACATTTTTGATGCATTGAAGTAGGATGGCGGTTTGATCGGTCAGACTAACTCCTCAGGCGGTTGGTAGTTTGTCGAGTGTAAATTCATAGATTTTGTCAAGTCATCTCTCAACACTTCCCAAAAAGGATGTCATCAGAACTGCAGTGCAGAAGTACTCAGTCCCTCAGTAGAGTGAGAAAGATCTCACGTCTTCTGCCAGCATTTGGTGCTGCAGACGGCCTCTTTCATGGGCTGTCATTTGCTGCTCATTTAAATTTGCTATGGACTGCTAAGCCCTGCACTAGGGCTGCACGATTATGGACAAAATGATAATCACAATTATTTTGATCGATATTGAGATCACGGTTATTTATCACGATTATTTATTGATTTTAGCGTCAATATTTTTTATTGCACTTTAACATTTAAATAAACAGAGCGCTGCTTTCACTTCCAACACTTGGCATCAAAACAAGACTTAAAATAAGGTTCGTCTTCATCTGAATTCAGTGCATTTTCATTATGCTCGTTGGAAAAACCAGTAAAATACAGTATATTACTTTTCCACTCTGGACTGCAGCCGTAACATTCAGCAAAGTTTTTTTACAGGCTGTGGCTGTAGGGTGTGCTCGGTGCGGCATGACAGCTTCACAAAAGTGAAACCAAAACATCTATATCGCCCCCTGGTGGCTGTTAGTTTAGGAAGCGCTTGATTTGATATGCAGCAGAGTTTTCTATGAGCAGAACATGGATTTTAAAAGTATATGTCGCTGTTGCTTATATTCACTTCATTGTGGGAAGCTGAATTCTTGATCGCGATTAATAGTGGATTAATTGTGCAGCCCTACCCCGCACCCTTTAAGGCCCTGACACACCAAGCCGACGGTCGGCAGCCTAGTTTTTGCGATTATTTTTAATCTAATTATTTTATACTTACATGATAACAGCAGACTTAAAGTCGACCAGCGCACACCTGCCTATTATCCAACACGTTCTCATCCCAACTCGTCACATACCGCCGCTTTGTCACGCCCCTTGGCACACCCACTGAGCCAATTCGTACTGAAATGGCAAACGGTACTTTTGTGACAGCTATTTTGCTTGCCTTTATATAATTGTGGCATGTAACCGAGTTATTCATTTATTCTTATATTACTATAAAGCTAAGAGAGCTTGTGAAACGTAGCGAACTAGTCGCTTGCCCCCAGCTAGAGATGTGTGTTTGCAGCGCCAGCCGGCTTACGTCATTTCAGCGTTGCTATTGACAGTGCGAATGCAAATAGAAAAAAGCCCTTGAAGGTATGTGGTTGTTGGGGGAGTTCCCCTGTGGCAGTTCCTCTCAGACAGTCCCCAGAACAATTTGGTCTGAAAACACCTAATGTGTATATCAGGCCACCAGTGTAAATCTGTCAGGCTGAACAAACACCAACCACATCATCCTATTCAAGAGGCCGTTGCAAATAAAAGGCAGGAGTGAAGATGAGTAAGTAGTCTTTAAAAAAACGGTATATGTTAGGGCAGGGACGATACATACACCTATCTCCCTATTCGATACTATCACAATACCTGGGTGCCGATTCGATATGTATTGCAATTTTTAAGTTTTACAATTTATTTACTTCTAGGGACTTTTACTTTGGAAAATATCTAAATCAATACAGTAAAAATGTTTTATACTCAGCATGTATGTAGTCAGAGATGTCCTGAAGTCAAATATATCAGTCACTGTCAGGAATTATTTATTACATTTTTTCCAGCAACCCGAAAATCAGAGAATAAAGAAATTTCCTTCACAAATTAGTGGTATTTTCTTTTCAATTGATAAAGGACATGTAATGTTTTATACTTCTGGTGAGTATAATCCAGTCAATCTTATTTCCACATATGTATTTTGTATATACAGTTTCCTTTGTTAACACCTTATTTTGAAAACTGGACGTAGTCACACATGTATACTTCTGCTAACTTCGCCTATTTATACATCCATGGTCAGCTCCATCGGGGCCGTTTGAATGCATTTAACATAAATGTCAGTATATGGGTGCTCTACAGTTGTAGCGTCGGCCCATTTGACCACGGAGATGAGAGTGACGGCCGGCTCGACCGCACGTTACCGCGATACGATTACGTTTCCTGTCCATGACAGAGTTAGCATGCAGCTTTAGCCATGATGTCTAGCTCTGCTTTTCCTGCAATGTGTGAAACCCAAAGTGTTTCCATACTTTACTGGATGTGTAGTGTTTACCTCTTTCGATTTAAATATGAGGGTGCAGGTCGTATCCACGCCAACCCTCCGACTTTTTCTACTTTGTCGTTTCAGCTCGCTGCGGTTTGTTTTGGTTGAAGGGTACGGAACGGATATGACGTCATGTTACTCAGACTACAACAATAGAAGTGGTTACTTCCTTCTACCTCCGCATAGACTCGAATAAAGCAATTATATCGAATGTGGCATTTAAAAATCGATTTCAAAACCGTAAAAAAAAAAAAAAAAATTGCGATACATAGGTGAATCAATTTTTTGGTCACACCCCTGATAATTAATATAACCAGAGATATTGAGGGGGTGGTTACAGTGGTATTAATGATAAGACTGATTGTATTTTTTTTAAATGTTTTTCTTCAGCGTTACCAGGGGAAATACATCACATGCTCCAAATTTACCAGTCTATTCCTTTTTATTTCACACCCTCTCCCCGAGCTTTTAGCTCTCTCAGCTGAGCTCAAATGCCAGGATGTTTACCTCATTTCCTCCCCACTTGTGTGAAGTGTGGGAGGAAAGAGGGGAAGTCTGGGAGGGGGGGGGGGGGCCGCTGGAGACTGTACTGGCTTTGTTGGGGTTGGAAACTTTTCCTGTTCTTCTCCCTGTCGGCCTGCCTTGCCTCTCTTTGTACATTCAACAATGCCTTCCCTGTTCACACTGCTGTTGTGGTTGTTGTTCGTACGGTTTTTAATCCTTCGTATCTTGTAGGGTCAGATTCAAAACACAATGCACGACCAACAGCCTTATATTTCTCTTTTATTTGATCCACTGTATACTGTGTGCAATTTTTACCCCCTGCAACAGAGGGAGATATGTTTTGAATGCCTTCTGTGAACACACTAAAACCTGTCATTTAAACGCAGCCACTGACCACACCCCCAGTTTTCAGCTTGCTCCACACTTTGGTGAAACGGGAGGGACGCTGTTTGACTTTCATCCCACATCAGTCAATAGCTGTTGAGCGTGCCTGCCAGGAGGTTGCTCTGTGTCATGATGCAGTGGAAGCCCCACTAATGCATTGACTGTCCCCAGCCCCCCTAGAAGCCCTGGAATGTGCATAGAGGCAGCATTACACAGGAGACAGACGGGCCAGGAATGCAGTTGGAGCGATACTGACTGGCCGAATACACTGGCTCAGCTGCTGCATTTTTCACTGTTCACATTTGTCTGCATTCCTGTCTCATTCCTAGCCTGCCATCGCTGGTGTCTCTCTGTCTGTATACCTGTCTATCTACTAGGGGTGGGGAAAAAATCGATTATTTTTTTTTTTTTACGATTTTGAAATACATTTTTTAATGCCAGAATCGACATATTTGATTCATTTGAGTCTATGCGGAGGTAGAAGGAAGTTGCCGCTTTTATTGTTGTAGTCTGAGTAACGTGACGTCATATCCGTTCAGTATCCATCAACCAAAACAAACCGCAGCGAGCCGAAACGACAAAGTAGAAAACGTAGGAGGGTCGGCGTGGATACGACCTGCACCCTCACATTTTAAATCCAAAGGGCCTTTTTTGGTTTTCCATAGACAAACGTCGTGGATAGTACCTGGTACCTGGTACTTTTGGTATCACCTATGTCGAGGTCCCAAGCGGGCTGAGCCGATACTAAAAGGTGCCGTTAAAACACTGCAGACCACTGATTGGTCAGAGAGAATCATATAGTCGTCACTATAGTCGTGAGCGACACGGGACATCCTGCACAAACCCGCCAATTTTAAATAGCCAAGCTACCATCAATAGCTACCAAACATTTTTTTTATTCACTCAACCCATATTTTGAAAAAAGAAAGGTACTGATTTACCTTCCTTGGCCTAGGAAAAACAAGGCTTGGATATGAAGAGGTTTCCCCTTAATATTTCCCTTTAGTTTAGAGTTGGCCTGACCAGGCTTATGTTTAACCAGTGTGTCAACATGGTTGGAAAAGAACTCAGTGGGAACTTAAAAAGGTCCTCTAACTTATTGTTTGTTTAGCTGGTTTGCTTTTTGTGTGTATGAGTCTGTGTTTGAGAGGACCACTTCACTCTTTGCGACTCTTTCACTCCAAAAATCGCAATAAATCATATCGAATCGCAATACTTGTAGAATCGCAATATTTAAAAATCGGTACCCAAGTATCGTGATAGTATCGAATCAGGAGATAGGTGTATCGTCCCAGCCCTACAAAATATTAAACCTCTGAAATGAGAAATATTTTGTATGCTATCTAATATTCTTGATCTGTGGCTTGGATTACACTTAAAGTTGCTTGAGGCTGTGTCCTTTTTTTTATTTGACCTTGTGCTGAATATTTTTCCATATTCATGGAGGTGAATTGAGAGATATTTGTTATAGGGGAAAACCATGAATCCCTGCTGCAGGAAATCTGTGTTGTGTTTAAAAGTTGAGTGTACCATGGTTCTCAGCTTGTGTTTAGTGAGAGTTGTACTCTCCCAGGCTGCAGCAGGTCAGCTGAGGTCAGCACTGGATCTGTTCTTTCTCTGGTATGCCCAATGAACTCTGTCCCCAAGGAAAGCTCTGGCACATTAACCAGCTCTGATCCTTCGATCTGCTTTCTCAGTTTGTTGCTCTTGTGCATGCACACAGAAACTCTCACTGCACTCGTATTTACATTTTCCTCTATTGCTCACATAGGTCTTACTCACGTCAGTGTTAGAAGCTGTCTTTGTGTTGGTGATTACCCAAGATTACTGAAAGAAAGACAATGAACAGAGGGCTTTTTACAGGGCAATTGTGATGTCACCTATGACATTAAGAATTTTACTGTTTTTCCACGACGCAAATGTTTTGCTCCATAAAACCTCATGTGGTTTTCCCTAATCGGTTTTGGACAGTTGTTTACAACAGCCAAGCACAGCTTGTCAAATGTGGGTGCTTTTTCTTGCTTTGGTTGTGGTTGTAAACAAACTCCTTATTGATATTTGTTGGTTGCGTCAGTAAGAGAAGTAGAGGTTGTGTGTGTTACACACTTGAGTACTGTCTTTATTGTACATGTTCACATGCATATTTTACTGTGTGCAAGTACATATCGGTCGATCCCTACTCCTAAACCTGGGTACGAATCATACCGTGACTTCTGTACCGTGTACCGTTACACCCCTAACTTTGACATTTTATCACCTGGTGTCAGGCTGCTCCCTGCAGAGCTGCAAATAAAATTAACAATTACAGAGCCTTGATCTCAGCGTCAATATTTCTCAAATCTGTCAAAACATTTACAATGAAAACTGATCCCAAGCCTTCCCTCAAGACCTACTCACCTCTTTTCAGCAAAGTGTTTGTTTATAAGCCCTAAAGCAGGTTATTTCATCCTTGGCTCACAGCTTCATTAGTGAGCCAATACTTATGAGTGACAAACCATAATCTCTTGTTTAAGAGGCCTGGGGAATGTTAAGTTATTGAGATTACTCTTGTTTTCTTTCCATTGTCTTTCGGTCCATTCTTCTTTTTCTTTTTCGCATTTTTGCTGCCTTCTCCTTTAGACATGCCACTTAATCTCTGAGGGGAAATGCACTGTGTGGAAACTGCCAGATCACAGGATTTTGTTCCTCACAGTTCCTTCAGCATCTTTTGCCCATTTTCTTCTCCCTTCCATCATTCTTCAGCTCTTCAAATCGTTTTTTGCATTCTTTTTATGTCTTATTCTCTCTCAATTTTCTTGTTTACCCTTTCCTTTATTTCTCTGTATTCCCCCTCTCTCTGCCCCTCTGAGCTCTCTCCCCGCAGATTTGGATTGTGTTAATGTACTTAAATGGGCACACTCCATGAGAAAAGCCTTTACTGCTGACCACAGCCTGCAGCCAATGAGCTGACATAGGTGTTTCATTTTGTGAGTGGGACCCAGCCAGGGCCTTCAGATGAGACCGCTGTGCTAGTCTACCTGCATCATCAGTCTTCTCATCACACGCTCACACACACAGCTATCTGCTCAGCGGCGATAAGCCCGGCCAGTCACTCTGAAAGGCTGATTTAGATGCGGTGGTAGCCTTGTGACAGACATCAAGGTTGCGATAAAGCACCTGACCTGCAATCATCTTTTCACGGTTGAAAGAAAACTATTAGTCTTTCATACTCTGTTGACTACATGCTGTACCCTTATACCTCACTCACAGTACAATGCACTCGACAGCAGTGCTACTGGACTGCAGCATTGCTTGTGTGGATGCATGCACAACACCCTGTAGGAAAAAGCTGAATGGGTTTTCCACTGGATTTCTGTAATGTTCTTTTGCTGCTTTCCTTACTTGTTTTGCATCTCGGTTCTTTGTTGCAAAAATGTCAACAACTTGACAAACTATGACTTTTCTGTTAAACGTTTGTTCTTAAAAGCCCATTAGGAACGCCCACTGCAGACTATTAACAGACGTACTTTAGTATAAAGTAGGGCTGGGACGATTCTCCCGATTCAATACTATCACGATACTTGAGTGCCGATTCGATATGTATTTTGATTTTTAAGTATTCTACAAGTATTGGGATTTGATATCGTGATTTTTGTTAACTTTTTATAACAGTACGTTACCGCAATATGATAACGTTTCCTGTCCATGACAGAGTTAGCATGCAGCTTTAGCCGTGATGTCTAGCTCTGCTTTTCCCGCCATATATGAAACCCAATATGTTTCCATACTTTACTGGCTGTGTAGTGTTTACCACTTTGGATTTAACATGTGAGGGTGCAGGTCGTATCCACGTGGACCCTCCGCCTTCCGGCGGGGAGAAAGAGCAGCATCTGTTTCAGAAAAGCAGAGAATTGCGGCGGCGCTGGTAGTGTCCGTGGTTTGGTTGCAGCTGTAGAGGTGCTGTGCTCGGTGGTGTTTGTGATCTTTTGGTATAGTGATGCAGATTGACAGGCTGTGGAGGTCGTTTAACTGCACTTGCATTAAGTGCTTATAAAGTATGCACATGTGTGAGAGAGCAGGCTCTGCAGGCCCCTCCAGCTTGTGTGGGTAGATTATGGGTGTGTGTGTGTTTACGTCCCTTGGCATTACTCTGTGTGCGTTTCCACCACAGCGTGGTTCATTGCCAAGGTGTAACCAAAGACACAGATAAACACACACACACATAATCAGGGATGGACACCCAGCGAGCAAGCTGGATTTCAGTAGCAACACTCTCCCAAAATAACAGACATTCTCTCTCCACCTCTCTCATCACCACTCCCAGCAACACAGATGTAGAATCACAGAGAGTACAGTCTGTGGCAAAGCAAACTGTGGTACAAACCTATGGTTTAATCAAGTTTATCAATATCAATATATCAAATTTATACTGGTTTTCAGTCCTGTTCCCTGCCCTGGGTGTAGATGATCTTGACTCTCAAATGCAGTTTTACATGGTTTTGTTGGTTTGTTGAGGTTGAGGCTTCTGAAGCCAATCCGTACTTATTGGCTCACATGGATTTCCTCAGAAACTGTACACAATCTTCCCCCTTCCTTCCAGATAAATTTCTTAAAGCAATTCTCAAGAAGTGGGCTGTCCAGGAGACAGAAGCACTTGCTCATTTCAGATCGTTATTTTAAAGCCAGACTTTTACTTCTCTACAAATGGACTTTGTCTATCCATCTGAACTGAAGCAATTCTGCATGTAATGACTAGCCTATACATCAGACCGGGTACTTCGCAAAAAGTCAAGGCCACGCCCCTTTTGGGTATAAAAAAAAAAGAAGAAAAAGATCATATAGACTTAAATGCAATTTGACATATGTTTGGACTGTAATTTTGAGAAGTTTGTATGCATCCATCTCTTTTTATGCAAGCGATTGTTTTATACACATGTCTAATAATTGTTTTGCGATCTTGCCTGAACCTGAGCATTTGCGATACCATAATAAATGTTGATCGCCGTCATGTCTCTTCAGTCTTCCCCCGTCCAACACAGCGGCTGGATATTGCTTATCCAGACTTCTCTACATGTCTGATTGCATCCTGTAAGGCTAAGTGTTGTCTGTAAATAACCAACGTGTTAATAACCAACTGTTTGATCTATAGGCTGAGATTTAGTTGGAGACGACAGTCTGATGCTGCTATAACGTTAATGTATGACTGTATTACTGCAGCAGCCTCCCACTCAAGCTAACGTTAGCTAGCCATGCTAGTCACTGTCACCAGCATCATTTAGCCATTTAGCACACTGACAGTGAATATTCACGTATCGTATGAGCCTCAGATCTCAGTGTGAAAGCCTCGGTTAACCTGCTAACAGCTTTTCATCATTTTCTCTCCTGTGACAGCGAGTTTCCTTCCCCCAAAAGTGAGCGCAGCCTCGGCGATGACGCCATGCTGGTCTGGTCTATAGCTTGGAGCCATAAAGCTCCTCTATTAGATCTTTTTTAGGACATGGTAGGGGAGAAAATCAGAGATTAGCATTTTGGGATTTATTGTTGGTGCAACCAACTACACAGCAACTCTTCAGCATATAACAATAGACCTAACCTCCAAAAACTGGTATTGGTTCGGGCTGTAGCTTCTTTTGCCTCTGCACTGTTTTAGTTTACAGTCTCCCTCTCTGTGGCTCTTTGTTTCTCTCACCCTCTCGAATGTGTGAAATTCTCAAGTAGACAGAACACGCATCAGATTGGCTCAGAAGCCATCTGCCCTGATATTATCATTTTTTGCGGAGTGACTAGTCACACAAACACGCTCAGACATGGAGATTTCAGAAACGTTTCATGTTTTGTCATACAGGAAATTGTGAAATTACCAGATCTAACCAGTAAGTTCTGATGAAATCGCAAGATCGTGCCTTCATAGAAGGAAGGAATCCAACATGTTAATCTAGGTCTTTGTTATTGTGAATTGTTACTTAAATCTTCTGCTGTTTTGACCCCTGTTCTTCTTTTAGCTTCACAACAGTGATTTGGCCCTGTACGGCTAGAAGATATGATGTAAAGTGTTAGTTTGTTAGACCATTCCCCTTGACATTTAACATCATTATCTCCACCAAGGCCGAAGGCCTAGGAAGGAGGTTATGTTTTCACCGGCGTTGGTTTGTTGGTTTGTTTGTTGGTTTGTCCGTTTGCAGAATAACTCCAAAAGTCCTTTATGGATTTGAATGAAATTTTTGGGAGGGGTGGGGTGTGGCACAATGAACAATCCATTAGATTTTGGTGGCGATCCAGATCATGATCCGGAGGAATATTTTTAAGAATTCTGATCAGCCTGAGTTTTAAAACCACAGGGTATGACACATGCGCAGTGTAGCTGATGACGCGTTGATGACGCATGACCACTCCTTCTTCCTTCAGAGAGAGAGGGGGAGGGACTGTAGATTCTGCGTTTTTTCACATAAAACTCGGTGCAATTACAGTTGAGTTCGACCAAAGCACACTTGGTGATTGTTGGAAAGAGTAACGACGGCGGTTTAGGTGAGTTTTATTTTGTTTCTGTCCAGTTTGAATGAAGTGTTTTACGATGCTCTGCTGCGATCAGCTGATCTCAACATAAACAAAAACACACGTGCATGATGACGCAAGCTGAACTGAGAGGGGGGCGGAGGTCTGCGCTCTCCGAGTGCCATTTTAGTTTTGCTATGTTTTCAGCTGATTCATTTTAGACTGTAACTATCTACTATGTCCCTTGAATGTCCTTATGTCACCTGGAAAATTCATGTAAGTTGCTGTTGTGCAACTGCCTTTGCAATTGTGATTTACAGTAGACGCTGTCTGAATTGCTGTTACATCAGAAACCGGTCTACCAAGGCAAAGCCATACATTATTATCTCACACCTCCTCCTGTTTGCCATTATCAGCAGAGGACGTCTGGGCCTTGTCACTGTCGATCTTACAGACACATCAGAGCGCTGTCTCTCTCTGCGTCAATACTGTCCAAGGTTGTCAACCTTTTGTCCTCTCTTCTCAGCTCTGTGACTGACGCTCTGATCAGCTATGCAAACCTGCACTCTTCCAGCTGTGATATTGACTGAGCATAATGTCAAGAACCAGCGAATACATAGCATAGGAATACTGCAGTATTTATTGAAGAAGTATTGGAGTGTTGGAAGGCTGCACTTTTATCGATACTACTACTCTTATCGATATGCCACTCCTTAGCGGTCCGGTTCTTTATACTGATACTCTTATCGGTTCTTTTTCATTACTAAACAATTGCTTTTTAATATTAGTGATGCACCAATACCGATACCGGATCAGAAATCGGGCGGATACTGACTCAGATAGCTGGATCGGATATCGGTGACGATGGGGCCAATCTATTAAATTCAATTTGATGTTTATATACATTATATACTGGAATTTTAATTCCTGTTTAAGTTTTGACAAATTTGTTGCTGCATTAAATAGGTTTACACTTGAATTGTAATTCCTGTTAATTTTGAAGATATGTTTTTTACCAAGTTGGTGGTGTACGATTTATTAATTTAATGATAAATAACAATTCACTAAATTTGTATCTACACTGTATGTATTTATTTGTTACATTTTGTTTTTTGTATCGGGACTGAAAAAGTAGGCTTGGTGCATCACTATTTAATATATTATTTAAAAAAGGAACAAATTCAGAACAGGATTAGAATTTAATATTTGAAATATAACTAGGCAAAATGTTGTTTCTAGAGCAGCAACAGTAATGTTACTATAAATTCATTAATATCTCACTGGAAACAAATCTAACATGTCAATAAAATAAATAATATTCCTGAGTGAAGTTTAGACAGAATAAAGAACACAGAACATACGTGGCAAACTAAGCTAAACAGTTCGACTACATACAGACTGTTTTTGTTTTAGCTTGTTTGTGACAATTCGCTATTAGCTGAGCTAGCACGCCGTGCTTGTGAAAAACAGCAGTGGTGGATGAAAGACTGCAGATGGAGCAGATTGAAATATTGCTTTTCTACATGTTTGTTTATGCTTGTTGAACAAGTGTATTGATAAAGTATTTTATTGCACTTACAATAAGCGTAGTTGTCATAGTTATCTTCGCTCCATGTGTATGCTTGTGTGTGTAGTTGGAGGTGCTAACTCCAGACACAGAGAGCAGAGGAGATGCTCGCTGCAGTGTGATAATAAATTACACCAAATTTAACGTTACAAAGCACCGATAAAAGAACCGATAATGTTGGAGCTTTAATTTTGTTTTGTAGATTTTACACTTTGAGGTATAGCTTTTAAGAATGAATGAAAAATGACCTTGCATTTGAGAGTGGTTATTGAAATTGAATATAAACGTATATTAAAATCTCACCTTCCTTTCTTCTCTCCCCCTCCCTTTGTTCCTCTCTTCCCTTCCCTTGCCTTTTCCCACAATTTTCTTCTTTTGCTCTCTCCAGGTTCTGTTGCATCAGTTTCGCAGCAGGTGACCCCCACCCCTTCGCCAAAATCCGGCTATTAGATGTGACCACGAGGTTGATCAGGAGAAGCCACCATGTCTTAAGCACAGAAGGGCCCTCTGGAGCCCTGTCCCTCTATCCTGGCCCACCCTCCCCTCCCCCCATCCACCACCTTACCCCTTCTCCAAGTCCCATCCCACTCCCGGACCTCCCTGCACATGCGAGGGACCGGCTACCCAGCCCTGGCTCCCCGCTGGCACACCCCTCCCCCCCCTCCCTAGAGATGAGCCTGCAGAAGCACCTGCAGCTGGGCGGTGGTAGCGGTGGGGTGATGGGCTCTGACCGGGACCTGCAGTCCACGGCTTCCTCCATCTCTCTGCCCTCTGTGAAGAAGGCCCCGAAGAAGAGGCGCCTCTCCCTGGCCTCTCTTTTCAGACGGCGAGGTCGGGAGCCCAAATCAGGGCGCCAAAGGTCCCGAGAGCTCCAACATCCTGGACCTCTAGGGCTCGGAGGGGTGGATGGCATCGCCAGCATCGAGAGCATCCACTCTGAGATGTGTAATGACAAGAACTCTGCCTTCTTCTCTGTGGCTGGGACCGGAGCTGCCTCTGCTGCTGCTGCTGCCTCCACCTCATCTGCCTCAGGGCCTTCTTCCTCTGCCACCGCCTCCTCCTCCTCCTCCGCCAAGGTGGGGGGTGGGGTGGGGTCAGAGCTACTGGAGTGCCCGCTGTGCCTTCTGCGCCACTCCAGGGAGAGCTTCCCTGACATCATGACCTGTCACCACCGCTCCTGTATCGATTGCCTGCGCCAGTACCTGCGCATCGAGATCTCGGAGTCGCGTGTCAACATCAGCTGCCCCGAGTGCTCGGAGCGCTTCAACCCGCACGACATCCGCATGATCCTGGGTGAGCGGGCGCTCATGGAGAAATACGAGGAGTTCATGCTGAGGAGGTGGCTTGTGGCTGACCCTGACTGCCGCTGGTGCCCTGCGCCGGACTGTGGGTAAGAAGTGAATTTAAATATACAGCCACCATGACGCACACTCTGATGCAGCTCACACTAATCCTGTCATATAAACCATGAAAATCTCTAGATTCTGTGTTTTCCAGCAAATAAACCATTGAAATCTAGTGATTATCCTGAACCAGGGATGAAGATGCATGAACACAGGCACAGCACACATTTACTTATTTGGGAGAATTACTATCCTTAAGCACACCCGTTTCTATCATGTTTAAAAACTCTCCCTCTCTTCTTCGCTTTCTCTCGCTCGCAGCCATTTCCTATTCTTCCAGGAATTGTTTGAGGTCAGGTGGCTATAAAGCCCCCCCCCCTCCCCAATCCCATCAGGCTTTCTTCAAGTACTGTTTATACCTCATTCTGAAGCCATAGTGACCTTGAATACTTTGGCAGCTGGATGTTTTGTTTTGTTTTCTGGGATGTCCTGTTTTGTAACCTTGACCAGAATAGTAACAAAATATATTTTGAGGGTAAAAAAAAAATGTGAGAGGCGTGAAAAGTTGAAATAGCTGTATCATAAAACAATGTTAGACTTTTGCCTTGGATTAGCCTGGAGCTAGAACAGTTTCATCCTACTGGGCAGGACAGTATTGGCATAATGAAGTATCCCAATATTTCTGACTTCTGAATTTTGAGAAATTACAAAATAGCCTGGATTAGGGTTGGGTGGTATACCGGTTTCATCACCGCCAACACAACATGGATTTTGCAATACCGTAATTCCTGTGATGAACTCACACACGTTTTGGTTTAGCTCGCACGCATCCACACACACACACACACACACATGCATACGTTCTCTCACAACTCAGAACAACAGCATGGCTGTTATTGTTAATTAAATCACAATATATTTACATTATGGGGCAGGCTACTCCTCCCAAAACACATGTAGGCCTATAACTCATTTTCAATCTTATTTGGAGCCAATAAACACATCTGTTTTTTAAAAATATATTTTTCTTTCTTAAGATATGTTTCTTAAGATATGTCCCTGTGATATAATACCATCACCTCAAAAAAAAAGAAATACCGTGATATACATTTTAGGTCATATCACCCACCCTTAGCTAGGGCTGCACGATTATGGCCAAAATGATAATCCCGATTATTTTGATCAATGTTGAGATCACGATTATTTATCACGATTTTAGGGACAAAATATTTGTATTCACATTTAAATAAACCAAGCACCGCTTTCACTTCCATGTTGTGCTACTTTCTTGCTAATGTACAAATATTTGCATCGAATTAAGACTGGTCCTTATTCACAGTGTATCTCCTAGAAGCAAAATAAATTGTACCAAAATTGCTGCTTTCACTTTCACGTTGTGCTGTGCTACATTCCTGCTATTTAACACATTTTTGCATAAAAATAAGACTTAAAATAAGGTTCTTCTACACCTGAATTCAGTGCATTTTTTGTTTTTCCCAACGAGTAATATACAGTACATTACTCTTCTGCTCCGTATTGCAGCCACAACATGCAGGAACGCATTTTTAAACGGCAATATTGCTGTCGATCATGTGCATTTAATTGTGGGAAGCCAAAATCGTGATCGCGATTAATATTCGATTAATTGTGCAGCCCTACCCCTAGCCAGGATATTTATTTATATATTGATGTATTGACCTTCTCTAGTCTTGCTACGGTATCTTTTTCTCCATTTCAGTCCTTTCCTCTGGGGCCCAAGGACACCAAGCCAACAGTTGGACGTCAGATGGCATTTGACCTTCATTAAGCGTTTTGGCTGACTATTGGCTGCAGTTTATGCAGTGGGTGTCCACCATTGTTGCCACTAGTTCACTGTTATACTGCCAATTGAGTGTGCTGACTTGATGGTGGCAGCAGTCAGTGAGACACAGCTCAGCTTATTCTTCTAGCAAAAGACCACAATGTCAAAGCAAACTTTACAGTAGAGTTGCAATTTATCAGACATATTCTCAGTTTGTGTATACAGATTCCTGAACAGCTATATCCTTATGTACAGACACAGTATGTGTGCATGTGTCGGTGGTTAGCTGGCTGTTGGCTGTAACTGTAGCAGTGCGCACAGTGTGCACTAGTTCTTTGAGTTCAGCTTTTTGTCATTGTCCTTAGATGAGTCCTTCCTTCCTCTCAAGTTTGTCAGACAGCAAATGTGTTTCTCTGGTGCTGGGAGATAAGATTTTATTTTTGCACCCCAGAGTTTCCCTCCATTTTATTTTTCTCTGCAGCTTTTCTGTGCTCTGTCCTCTCCTCTTGCTTGGCCAACATCGTGAACTTTATGACGCAGTTATTTGTGTGCATTGTTTCAGAGAACTTTGTGAAATGCACAGAAGGCACATGTGAACCAATGACCTCCTCCTGGAAACAATAGCTTCAGCCTACTGTAATTTGGCCCACATAATCAGGTGCACCTTGTAATGGGATCAGAAGGGTTCTGGTTCTGGGCCTGAGCCCACCCATCCAGCCCGCCAAGTCAATACTGAGCCAGGGCGAAAGACTGTAAAAAAAGAAGACAAAAAAAATTAAAATTTCAGCATTTTTTGACATATTGTTGTATTACTCGGACATTATTGAATAGAATACTGTATTATCACTGGTTATATAGTTGTTTATTGTCTAATCGTTGTTGTATTGTCACTGCTGTAGTCAAATATAAACATTAGGGC
Organism: Sebastolobus alascanus; assembly: GCA_916701645.2. NCBI lineage: Eukaryota > Metazoa > Chordata > Actinopteri > Perciformes > Sebastidae > Sebastolobus > Sebastolobus alascanus. The sequence continues at coordinate 4,482,471 of CAKAOJ020000101.1, read as the reverse complement.
TGTCGCGGTGAATGCATTTCCCCAGTGGTGATAATGATTGGCTAAACCGCGTGATGTTGGCTTTTCTTTTTTGCAAATTACTTTATTCATCCTGATTTTAGTGCTGTATAAATAAGCTTTCATTTTAAGCTATTACTACGTATATTGTTGCTTTTTCAATGACAAAGATGACGGTTTTAAAACAAATTAATTACTTGTATATTGTTAAATGCAGAACACAGAAGGGCAATCAGGCTTTGGTTGCTATGATACGGAATATCCGCAGAAGTAAAAATGTCGGCACAAGGTAGAGTACTAGCTCTGGATGAAGCGAAGGCTGAAGTACGTAGAGAGAGAAGGACGGACCCGCCGGTCTATGTGTATTCATTTTTCCTCCGTTGTTGTTGTTGTTCAGCAATCGTAGCCTACATGTAGGATGTAACGGTTGGTTTTTGTGGCATGTGTCCCGCCTCTCCCGCCTCTCCCGCCTCTCCCGCCTCTCCCGCCTCTCCCGCCTCTCCCGCCTGTCCTCCATCCAACTCTTGGCAACCAGAAAAAACACCATACGTGCAGCACTCAGCACAGAATAGAAGTTCAGAGCTTTGTGATGCTGCTGCCGTTTGTAGCATAGTGAAAATACACAGCGCTCCCATTGTAAAGAATTAAAAAAAATAATATATATATATATATATATATATATATATATATATACTGTATATCAGGGCATGTGCAATATTTGACATGTTTTTCTACTGCGTCTTTGGTGTACCACTGTAATGTCTTGCTGGCTTTGTATTGTTTTATGTTGATTGCAGCTGTGTGCAGCACTATTGCTCAAGCAAAATTTCCCCTTGGGGACAATAAAGTATATCTTATCTTATCTTAGTCTGCGTAGTGTTCAGTGCTGGCAGTGTACCGTTAATGATTTTAAATAAGATTGACACGTCTCTGCTATTCGTCACTGTCTGTCTGCATTCTAGACTCAGTCGTCAGTAGAGTAAAACGATCCACGGCGGAGGAAGTCTCCCAGGCTCTCCGTGGCTCTGTGATTGAAACTTAATCTTGGGTCAGTAACAGAAAGGCTGGGAGGCTACAGATACAACTACGTCACACACTCCAGGGTTTCCCTCAGGAAATTGTCTAGCAAGTATTTTGCAGCTGTCATCCTTGAACAGATGGACTTCTCTTACTTTTGAACGTAGTATCTTTGTCAGCACTCCTTGCTTTTGTCTCAAAAGCATCACGCATCGCATCACCTCAGCTGTCACTCTGTCAGAGATGTTAGGATTTGCTGTGCTGTGTCATGTATATACGCATGCAATTGCAGAAGACACAGCTACTGAAGGAAACCAGGCAGACTGACAACAGCTGTAGATTTCTATTCCAGACTCTGTTTAATACAATAAAAATGATTAAAGCACACAAAATGTCTTGTCCTGTCCAGATCGAAAGCACACTTATCATGTAATTCACTAGTGAATGCAGTGATTGAGGATGGACACAGCATCATTACTGAGGAGTATCCTGCAGCCTCTAGATGATAGATCACAACGCTGATACAAAGAGGGAGACAAAGCGGTTGCCTAGTTTGCCATTTTAGAAGCTCTCTAATATAAATATAACAAGATGGGTTTAGCTGGTGTTTTTAAATGCTAATGTTAGCCCCAGCTACATTAGTAGAAGTGTTAAGAAAATGAACACATCACCTCCTCTCAAATGTCAGCCGTCTTATTTTGTTGTCTGCACCTTTATTTTATGTGCAACACTTTTACTTATACATGCATTGTTTGCTTGTAACACCACTCTTTTCATTTGTACTGTCAGACACCAATCTCTCTGTTTTTCCTGTGACCTCGGTGCATTTAGACCAAACTCATCCTGTGATGTCATCACGGTGTATTCAATCTTAACTTGCGCCTGATATGTTATGTTTGTCTTCTACCAGGTATGCAGTGATCGCTTTCGGGTGTGCCAGCTGTCCTAAGATAACGTGCGGCAGAGAGGGCTGTGGTACAGAGTTCTGCTACCACTGTAAGCAGCTGTGGCATCCCAACCAGACGTGTGACGCAGCGCGACAGCAGAGAGCCCAGAGCCTCCGCCTGAGGACGGTCCGCTCGTCCTCCCTCAGCTACAGCCAAGAGAGCGGAGCTGCAGGTCGGCTGCTCTTTTCTTCTATGCACGTCTATCAAATCACTCGCACATTGTAAAACATGAGCATAGTTTTATATCCAGAACATAACCACAAGTGTGATGGTGTTGCATAGTTCTTCCCCTGATGGCGCATTCACACCAAGAGCGAAGCAAACGTTTTGCACAGTGCGATTACATAGAAAAGTAAATGCAAAGAGGCGAATAGACGCGAAAAAATAGTTGTTTGCCTATCGTCTTGCGGACAGACCTGACAAAACGTGACTGCAGACTTTTTACAAATCTGCATCATTACGTAGTTATTTCGGCATCCTTTTGATCTGTTTATTGCAATTATATCACAGCACAATCTGTTTATTTTGGGTTCATACAGCAGTAACTACGTGTGGCTTGCTAGATACAGCTCAGTGAAAGTCACAGAGCGCCGGCTGGTGATGTTGCGAACCCAGACACGACGGCGTTTGGTTTTCTGACATATCTGGGACTTCCACATGTACAAAGCAAAAACAGTGGTCATTTCTTCAATGGTTGATGGCGGTAAGAAAAGTTGTTGGTATCTATGGAGAGAAGTTCCTTTTCTCCTGTCTGGCGTGTCTAAAGCGAATGAACACAAATGACACCTGCGGGCCAACTCGCGCGAGTAAAGCGAGGCGAGAAGTCTCTTTGCTCTTGATGGATTGGGTCAGAATGCAGTAAAATGAATTGCTTTAATAGTTAGAATCGTCTAAGTGACAAATTATTTGTAGGGAATGTTTTTTCTCACCATGAAGAAGTTTGAAAGATGTTCCCTGACTGACCAGGCCTAGTTTGTTTGATAGCAGAAGTGTAACTAGTCAGTGAAACTATAATACTGTATATATTACACAATTAAATAATATTCTCTTTCCATCCTTGTGCCTCTCAGCTGACGACATTAAGCCATGTCCGCGCTGTGCTGCTTACATCATCAAGATGAACGACGGCAGCTGTAACCACATGACCTGCGCCGTCTGCGGCTGTGAGTTCTGCTGGCTCTGCATGAAGGAGATCTCAGACCTGCACTACCTGAGGTCAGTTTGCCAACACGCGTGATTTCCAGATAATGCCCAGGCCAATAAACACTGTCATATTTGCTGTTGTAAAAATTTATATTGGTCACTTTTATTCGTGGCAGTCCACAACTTGTAGTTAAGTTGTTCAACCGCTGGTTTGGTGGGTATGATAGAAGTTTTGTTGCCTGAGTATTGGATGAGATTAGGAACCTATCCAGTAAATTTGGTTGTTCTACCTCTCCAAATTAATATAAAATATCATTGGAACAGCTATGAAGCTAGCCAGTACACTTAAGACCTTTGTCTTTTTTTCCTCTTTTCCCCTGAGTTGTGTATCAAAGTTAACGCGATAATAATGCGTTAACACAAATTCGTTTTAACGCCACTAATTTCTTTAACACTTTAACGCAACTTGCTGTTTTTAAGGTTGTTGCAAAGGAGGTTAAATAACGCTCCAAACTTAGGCTAAAGTTTGGCGAGGAAAAACTGTCATGGCCATTTTCAAAGGGGTCCCTTGACCTCTGACCTCAAGATATGTGAATGAAAATGGGTTCTATGGGTACCCACGAGTCTCCCCTTTACAGACATGCCCACTTTATGATAATCACATGCAGTTTGGGGCAAGTCATAGTCAAGTCAGCACACTGACACACTGACAGCTGTTGTTGCCTGTTGGGCTGCAGTTTGCCATGTTATGATTTGAGCATATTTTTTATGCTAAATGTTGCTAAAAAATGTTAACTGATTTCCAATAATAAAATATATACATATATTTGCATTAAACAAGCATATTTGTCCACTCTCATGTTGATAAGAGTATTAAATACTTGACAAATCTCCCTTTACGGTACATTGTGAACAGATAAAAAATGTGTGATTAAATACTTTAATCGATTGACAGCCCTAATAACAAGGGATGAAAAGGCTGAAGACCTATTACAGTATTGACTGTATGAATTCTTCTTAATGTCTCCCCTCCACCTCTCTCAGTCCGTCAGGCTGTACTTTCTGGGGGAAGAAGCCATGGAGCAGGAAGAAGAAGATCCTTTGGCAGCTGGGAACACTTGTGGGTGCCCCCGTCGGCATCGCACTCATCGCCGGCATCGCCATCCCCGCCATGATTATTGGAATCCCAGTATATGTGGGAAGGAAGGTGAGACTCTGGACACACATTCACGTACTGTAGTCTGGAACATATTTAAGAGTTCCTGCTTGTTTTCACTACCTGGATGTGTTCAGATTTACTGTTCAAACACTCGACGGTATGGATCATTATTAAGGCACAAGGTTTCATTTAGATACAAAGAGTTCTTTCACACAAAGCCTAACTCTTGCGTTTCAGTTGTAAACATAGTCAGTGTTACATAACTAAGCATATCACAGTTCATCAGAGGAGGAAGTAAGCACACTGCACGAACAGAGACAAGCACTGCGTCAATCAGTAACTAACTTACATTGTAAAACTAGCACACATATTGTCTTGTCTGCCTCTTTTTTCTTTTTAGACGTTTCAGCAGACAGGATGGCACAGATGATCAAGGCAGCATGTTTCTACCTTGTTAGCGTTGTGACCCGTACAGACCTCTGCTAGCAAATAAACTTTACCTGCCTCGGAGCTTTCAAACTAATCTTTATTGACAACGGTCAACAGCCAGAACGGCCTTTGTTTTTTGTTTTTCTATTTTACACGTACAGTATGAGCTCTCAGGTCGTGGCTGATGATCGGACCGTACAGTGTGAGCACATAAATCGTGAACTTTGGCTTTACATCGCAAATGATCTACTCGTACAGTAGGAGTAGGAAGTACACAACAACATTTCTAAAATGGTACAGTGTATGCTCAGCCTACCCTGTGTGTTGGTGTTTCTGTGTACATACAGTCATCAGCTCTGTTCAGCAAGAATTTGACATTACTGCGAAACGAAAGTATTCAGGCTCTCCAGAATTCCCCTCTCAAGCCAGCCAAGAAGAGGGCGGAGCCAACACGCTTTTCCTCCCCGACAAAACCAGACCACATCCAGCAGCGATCACATGTGAAACATCTGAGCATGAATCACCTGCATTCCACACGCACTGGATGAATGTGGCTGTTCAGACTCGACTTTATATCTGCATCCTGGTGAATCACTACAGCGGGACCACGGCCATTTACTGGCAGCGTGCTCACGTGTCATATCAGCTGTACTTTTTCACTGTTGACTGACTTCTAAAGCTGAAGTCTTATGATAACAGTTAACAAGCAGTCTTTGTGGGAAGTACTGTAAGTGGGAGCTCAGTTTCACAGTCCTGTTTAAGGGGTCATTTGTAGCTCTGTTCCAATGTTGCCGTTTTCAGTTTTGTATACAGTGTTAGTTTTGGCAGCTATTTTACATTTAGTCTTAGTCTTAAGCCAAAAGAGCCAGTTTGGAGTGTTATTTAGCCTCCTTCTCGAGGGAGCTAGTATGACATGGTTCATTAGGTTTTCTGGTTTCATATGATGCCAGTATCTTTTCTCTAGCTTTAAAACTGAGCCCGCTACAACCTAAAAATCGCAACTTGCGTTAAAGAAATTAGCGGCGTTAAAACGGATTTATATTATCGTGTTAACTTTGACAGCCCTATTCAGTATATAAAGTAGTAAAAATGAATGAAAGTGTGGAACACATTAATGCATCAATAATTATAATCCAATAATATATTATTCTAAAATGGGCCATTCTGCGTGATGAGTGCACGGCGGGAGTCGTGAGCCACTTTCACCCCGGGGCCTTTCCGAGCCGAACCAGAGCCGGGCAGCGTCGCAGAGGAAATGCGCACAGCGATGACCAGCCAACCCACCCGTTGAGATGTGTAAAGATATTTTCGGTTCATTATGAAACTGTGGCGGGACAAAATGGACTATAGCGGGCCGCCACATTTTAGGTAATTAATTGGAAACACTGTGAGAAGTTGCTCAATCTGACTGTGTGAGTCTCATTGTTCCCCTTTCTGTCTCTGTCAGATCCATAACCGCTATGAAGGCAAAGATATCTCCAACCACAAGAGGAACCTGGTGATCGCTGGTGGAGTGACGCTCTCTGTCATTGTGTCTCCAGTAGTGGCTGCAGTCACCGTCGGTCAGTCTGTTCTCCAACATCTCTGTGTGTCTCTGCCTCCAGCGCTCTAGCTCTCTGCACGCCTGAGGATCTTTATTGACGTGTCCTTGTTTGACTTTGCTAGCTTCAGGAATTTCTTTTGTTTTAAGTTCATATTATGCAAAAGTTTGTTTTCAAAGATTTTTTTTCCAGTGCCTTGGTCTGACATGGTCCCTGGTGTCTCTGTCTCTTTCACCCCCTCAGGCATCGGAGTTCCCATCATGCTGGCTTACGTCTACGGCGTGGTGCCCATCTCGCTGTGCCGTAGCGGAGGATGTGGCGTCTCAGCTGGGAATGGCAAAGGAGTTCGCATAGAATTTGACGACGAGAATGACATGAATGTTGGCAGTGGGGCCGCCGCCACTGGTAAGCTTCACCGTAACCCCCCCACTGACACCCAAAAGGGACTCCATGTGTTTACACAACAAAATTTTCCTTTTGCTGAATACTGAGTCCGTGTCCAAATGAAATCTGCTGCTGGTTTCACACATGTCAAATGTTCTTTCACTTTTTCTTTTACAGAAAAATGTGCCTCTTCTGTGAAACCAAAAGCTTGCAGTCTCTTCAAAAAATCTTTAATTAGAAACTTCTTATTTTTTAGACACAGCTCCGCCTTTTGTTCCTGATTTAGATTGACTGATTGACCCATTGTTGTTCGTATATTTTTAAATGTTTTTTCATGATCGTACATTCGATGTAGATTCTACGTCAGTGGCAGACACCAGGAACAACCCCAGTATAGGCGAAGGCAGTGTCGGGGGACTGACAGGCAGCCTGAGTGCCAGCGGCAGCCACATGGACCGTCTGGGGGCCATCAGGGACAACCTGAGTGAGACGGCGTCCACCATGGCCCTGGCCGGAGCCAGCATCACCGGCAGCCTCTCTGGCAGCGCCATGGTCAATTACTTAAACAGGTACTGAAACAGCAACACACGTCATGGGATTTAAATGTTGGTGCAACTTTGGACTTCAAGGTGCTTTTCCTGCATTGTCTAAAATCCCCCCCCCCCACCACATGTTATTAGGCTGGAGGTGCATGCTGATGTCCAGAAGGAGCGCTGCAGCCTGAGCGGCGAGTCTGGCACCGTCAGCCTGGGCACAATCAGCGACAACGCTAGCACCAAAGCAATGGCTGGATCCATTCTTAACGCCTACATGCCTCTCGACAGGTGAGCAGCATCTACTGGATGATGCCGTTAGGGGAGAGGCTGTCGTTAGGGGAGAGGCTGTCGTTAGGGGAGAGGCTGTTCCTCGGCAGCGATGGTGTGGTTCTGTGTAGCTGGTGTCCTCCCAAAAATCTGTAATATTGCAGTGAAATATCAAGTAAATGTACACCTGTGATCACATCATGTAAATACTAAGTGAACGTCACCACTACTGATGTGAACAGGACTGTTGAAATACTGTCTTGCTTGGCAGAAGAAAAGCATTCAATTATTTATATTTTAAATTGTTTCAAGATAAAATATTCATTGAGCATGTTGGTTCTCTTTATTGTTGATGAGAATTTAGTATTTATTTTAGAAATATTTACTATTAAGCGCCGTTACAACAAGCTCCCAATACAGTTCTGTGCATCATGCCTAATGACACCTCTTAGGAGTGGCAGACTCTTTGTGAAACAGCCTTTTGAGGCTCATTGCTAAGTCGTGCTACACACATCTACTTAATTTTCTTAATTCCTTTTTAGGGCCGTCAGTCGATAAAAATATTTAATCACGATTAATCGCACATTTTTTATCTGTTCAAAATGTTCCTTAAAGGGAGATTTGTCAAGTATTTAATACTCTTATCAACATGGGAGTGGGCAAATATGCTGCTTTATGCAAATGTATGAATATATTTATTATTGGAAATCAATTAATAACACAAAACAATGACAGATATAGTCCAGAAACCCTCACAGGTACTGCATTTAGCATAAAAAATATGCTCAAATCATAACATGGCAAACTGCAGCCCAACAGGCAACAACAGCTGTCAGTGTGTCAGTGCGCTGACTTGACTATGACTTGCCCCCAAACTGCATGTGATTATCATAAAGTGGGCATGTCAGTAAAGGGGAGACTCGTGGGTACCCATAGAACCCATTTTCATAAACATATCTTGAGGTTAGAGGTCAAGGGACCCCTTTGAAAATGGCCATGCCAGTTTTTCCTCGCCAAAATTTAGTGTTAGTTTGGAGCGTTATTTAACCTCCTTCACTTCAAGCTAGTATGACATGGTTGGTACCGATGGATTCTTTAGGTTTTCTAGTTTAAATTGATGCCAGCTCAGGCTTTACCTGAGCCCACTACAACCTAAAAATTGCAAGGTGCGTTAAAAAAATTAGTGGCGTTAAAACGATTTTGCATTATCGCGTTAACTTTGACAGCCCTATTTCTTTTACTTTTTTGTCTCATGCTTCCCACTTCCTCCCATGTTCCAGAGATGGAAACAGTATGGAGGTCCAGGTTGACATTGAATCCAAACCCGGCAAACTACGGCACCACAGTGGCAGCAGCAGCGTAGACGACGGCAGCCACGTCGGCCGCTGCGGCTGGACCTGCCCCTCCAACGGCTGCACTTCCTCGGAAGGCAAAGGCGCCTCCACTAAGTGGGCCAAAGAGGCATCCTGCTCCTCCTCCACCGGCTCGGGGGGCAAAAAGAGCAAAGGCAAGCTGCGCAAGAAAGGCGGCGGAGGCGGCACCAAGATCAACGAGACGCGGGAGGACATGGACGCCCAGCTGCTGGAGCAGCGCAGCACCAACTCGTCGGAGTTCGACTCTCCGTCGCTGAGCGGCAGCCTGCCGTCCGTGGCCGACTCGCACTCCAGCCACTTCTCCGAGTTCAGCTGCTCCGACCTGGAAAGCATGAAGACGTCCTGTAGCCACGGCTCCGGCGGAGGCGACTACCACACGCGCTTCGCCACCGTCAGCCCCTTGCCCGAGGTGGAGAACGACCGCCTGGAGACCTGCCCCGCTTCTTCGTCCTCCTCGCAGGGACTCGGAGCCGTGGTCACCCCCCACTCCCCGACCTCCACCACCTCCTCCCTGGGCCACGCCGCAGAGATCCCCCCTCTCTGCTTCATCACAGAGGAGAATGTCAACCTGGTGTGCCCTGCTGAGCTGGACTCTCACAGCAACACCAGAGAGCTGCTAAAAGAAACCAACAACAACCAACCACCACAACACCCGACCCAAACCCAGCAGCTGCCCAAGAACTCCTGTATACAGACGGACATCTGAAATACCTTAAGTGCTGCACAGATGCTATTTTTTAGTTAACATCTTTTCCTCCACTAAACTAACAATCACAGCTTAACCTGCATTTTCTGTTATTCCCTTGTGAAGGGGACGTGTTATTTTGGGATACCCTGAGTAAAACAGAGATCTGTGTGAGCGTCAGAGGGTTTGTTGGATGTATTAACAGGCAGCCATGTGGGAAATGTTAAGGTTGTGAATGCTGGTGTTTCTCCCTGTGCGACCCGCAGACTGCTGACACTTTTTTTTTTTCACTCACCACTCGTAAAACGGAGACAGGCCCACCGATTCTGTCGCTGTCCTATCGATCTGTGTAGGTTTAATATAAAACCACTGTGCCGGGTTTTCTTCTATTTGATTTTGGCTCTACAATGCGGATGCAACACCGTGCAGGAATCTTACAGCTTTCCAGAAGTGAACTCCAACAGGGACCAGGCAATATGATTCACTATTTCCTCTTTTTATTTCCCCCCCAGATGTATTAGTAACAGAGGAACCTTTGTGTTCTTGTCTGTATTTATTATTAGACTTTTGTTTTTTGTTTGTTTTTTCCCCTGGATGTTTGAAATGAACCCTCTAAGGTAGGGATGCACCGATCTGACTTTTTCAGTCCCGATAGCGATACCTGGGCTTTGGGTATCGACTGATACCGAGTACCGATCCGATACCAGTGTTTTTAATTAACAAGCTGTTTGCCTCACTGTGTGGAAGTGGCTGGGATCATTCTTTTAAGTGTCAGGCTTGATTTAAACATCGCTTTCCTAACTTAAAACAAAATGTAACCAATAAATACATAGATATACATTTACTGAATTATTATTAAATAATAAATCGTACACCAGCAACTTGGTAAGAAATCTTCAAAATTTACAGGAAATACTAATAATGCATTTAGTATATAAACATAGAATGTAGTTGAATAGATCGGCCCCGTTGTCGCCGATACCCGATCCAGCTATTTGAGTCAGTATTGGCCCGATATCCGGTATCAGTGCATCCCTACTGGGCTCAACAGCCTACATCATTTTAGCACTAAAATCAACTTGTAACACAAGTGAGATTCTCTTTGGATGGATGGACACATAGCTGTAGTCCCACCGTGGGAGCTGTAGTCCCACTCTGGGAGCTGTAGTCCCACCGTGGGAGCTGTAGTCCCACCGTGGGAGCTGTAGTCCCACTCTGGGAGCTGTAGTCCCACTGTGGGAGCTGTAGTCCCCTTGTGGGAGCTGTAGTCCCCTTGTGGGAGCTGCAGCTCTTTTGCAGCCACAGTTTTTAGACCTGTAGCTGCCTAAAACCCTCAGTGTGTGTGTTTGAGTGTTTTTAGTGCTAAGATGACTCTGGAAACCCGGGCCTCGTTAGGTTCTGTGGAAAGCTTGTGATGAAATGTTGGGGGGCGGGTGGGTGAGGGTTTGATTTGAGGAAGGTCTCTGGAAGGCCACGGTTTTTTCGAAATAATGCTGAAAGTCATTATATTAAAATTAACCAATGGGTTGGTTCAATTCTGTGAAATTGTATAAAGAAACTGTTTTGTCCTGTTCAAAGGTGATTTATTCAGGCTGACGGCCTCGCCTCACTGAGTAAGAGAGAGCTTTGATATCTTTCTTTGTTAACTCATGGTGCCTTCAAGAAGCTGTTTGTGTTCTCTGTGTTCGTCTCTCTCTCTCTCTTTCTCTCTCTCTCTCTCTCTCTCTCTCTCTCTCTCTCTCTCTCTCTCTCTCTCTCTCTCTCTCTCTCTCTCTCTCTCTCTCTCTCTCTCTCTCTCTCTCTCTCCACTGTGTCTTCAAGACTCAAAAACGATGACTCATTATAGGTTGCAGAACGTCTGTCTGTGTAGGAGGGATGCTCATTCACATACAGAACATACTGTGGTAGACGTGGTAAATGAAGACTTTTCAATTGCCTACCAAAGACAGCACTCAGGCTCTTGTTAAATCTTATACCTTTTGACTTGTCACCTGTTGACACAGTATAGTGCGTCCTGTTTACACCATGGGGATGAATGAAGACAAGACCCAGGATCATACAGACATACAGACTGCTGTTTTTGTACATGCTTCACAAACGCTACGCAAATAACCGAGGCCGCAGAACGGCCCGAGGCACCTGCACTGTTACCTGTATTTCTTATTACGTAGATGTTCTGCAAGGTTAACAGGGATACACAGGTCGGGTCTGGGTTACCGTCCCTATCGATTCGTCCTGTGATTCCCGTTTGTGTTGCCAATCGGTGCTGCTGAGCAGACTTGAAGTCAAATTCTGTTTTCAACACTTTTATTTCAGAGTGTTTGCTTAAGCCTGTCTTTACTGCTCAGTGGTCGGCTTTGTTGAGGCCACTGAGTCGGCTCAGGTGAACCTCTACCAGGTAGGTAAAAAGCATCTTGAATGGTATTTTGACCCAGGTCTGTTACTGAATGAACACTGATTTTCAGTTCAGCGGATAAGGCTACACGCTGCAGTCCTCCCCGCATTTAAAGCAAAAATGTCGTTTTGTTCTTCCTCCTCGGTTTTCGGTCTCTCATTCTTCACCAAAACTCCGGTTTCTTGATCCTAATTTGAACACTAGTGCCAGATATAATTTGTAATTTGTGCAGAATGGCATAAGGTATTTGTATATTTGTTTGGTAATTTGCTTTACTATATGCGTGTAAATGCATATCAGAAAAAATAAAAAAAATATATATGAAATGTCGTCCTCCGTTTTTCAAGCAAGCACTGTAAATAATTAGGGTACTCCATTTGTTTTTTTATTTATCTATTTCATCTTAGCACAGAGAAGAAAACATATTTCCCCAGTTTATTGAATAGCCCTCTGTGAATACTGTACACTTTTGTTTTTACATCTCTACTGAAATATAACGTTAAAACCACAGTGAAGAGAAACTGTGAAATTATTGCCTCTCGCCCCCCAACTTGTCACCCTGAACTAAATGTGGTACATTCATGTAGAATAGATAAAACACTTGAAAACAAAGAATGGTTTGGATTCAGGCAGTCTTCAATGTTGGATGACTGGAATGTCTAATAATTAAATACTTAACATCGACAGAATGTCTGTAAATTAGCAAATAAATGTCATTTTAAACAATTACGTGCATGTAGCTAAGTGTATGATTTATGATGCATGAATCCAAACCATTAAACATTTTGATAAAAGCTACTGAGTGACATAAGTATACTCTCTCGTTAGGGAGTATCTCACCAAAATAAGTCGACCCCTAGTCTGAAATCTAAGGCACACATCTCATAAAGATGCTGCTTCTCTCCAGTGTGTGTTCACGTCTGCATGGCTGCACTGCTGTGAGGATGGCTGTGCGTTTCAGGCTAATTTGGTAAACAAATAGGTTGAATGACGGCATGTCGTTCCTTATGGAAAAGACACAAACGCCAGCCTTTTGAGAGTGACTTGACGTTAGAACGTCTGCTAATTGCATAGCTGAATAAAGAAAAGAGCATCTGAGTCATGTAAGGTTACACATTGTGTATTTTCTCCTACAGCGTTGATATCAGTTCAGATACTGTTATCATACTGCACAGAACAGCTTTAAGATATGCAGATAGAGAACATATGGTCATAATATAACTTTATGTTATGGTTTCAGTCATCTTAATTAGCTCAGTAGCAAATGGCCCCACTTGTTCCTTGGCTGGGTAATATTCAGCATTCACTGAATATTAGCTGGTGACTGATGGAAGCTCATTTATCAAAAGACTGATGGTGTTCGAGGACCGAACCATCGAAGCTCACCTGCCTGTAGGGGAAACGCTCGCCTGTAGCCTTACATAACATTGCACATTGGACCCTATTTATCAGTACACTAAAGCCAAAGGTCCATAGTATCCCGCTGACTGCCTGTTGTACAATGCGAATGGTTAGTGGTGGTACAAAAGTAAATCTGCATAGCAAAAATGTTCTGGAGAGAAAAATATATTCCTTATACTGTCACTCAAACATACAGTGATCAGAGCATTTACAGCACACACCAGGAGAGTGAATGTGACGTTCCACTCCGTTGCTTTGGGGGCACATTCTGCAGCTTCCTGCCTTCGTTTACTCAGTTCTTGTGCAGCGATTTGCATAGATCCAAGAGGTGTTGTAGTGGCGCAGCAGCTCATGCAGCAGGCAGCAGGGGGTCAGCGGGGGTCAGATGTATTTGTTGGCCAGATTCTGAACATCGTTCTTAGTGAACTCCGCGCTCTGCACAGCGGACAGATGCTCGAACAGCTGAGTCATGTGGCGACGCTCGTCCTTCTCCAGCAGCATCAACACGACCTGCAAAAACAGCATCATTTATCACCAACACCTCAGCTGCGGGGGACAAAGTGGACAGATTACTTACATAATGATTTATTAGGTGAAGTAGTTACCAAATTAAATGCGAGCTCTGTAAGGAGATATGTGATTTACAAATAACTTCATGATATTTTTATGGAAATAGCCTTTGTCACGGTCTGGCGCTGTGCCCAGAGGCTGTTTTCTCTTTGTTAAGAACTAAGACCATCTTGTGTTCATCTTTTTAGTGGATTATTAGTTCTGTTTGGTTTCTTGGATTTGGGTTTTCTGTTGTATTCATTCATTCTAGTGTTTCCTGTTTTCTTTTGATAAGTTCACCCCTCTTGTGTCTTGTCTGGTTTTGTTTCCCGCCTTTTTGTGATTGTCTGCCCCGCCCTGATTTGTTCCACCTGTGTTCAATCACCCTGCTCTCCTGGTGTATTTAGTCTGTGTGTTTCCCCTGTTTCTTTGTCAGTTCGTCGGCGCTCCTGGTGTGACAGTGTTTTCCAGTGTTTTGTTCATACCTGCCTGGATCAGCCGCATTTCTGCCTCTCTGTAAGTTTATTTTCATGATTAAAATAATTGAACTCTGCCATCTCCAACTCCTTACCTGCATTTGGGTCCAAACCTGTTATCCCTGAAACCTTGACAGTAAAAAGGCGGGAAACAAAACAAAGTCAGGAAGTAAAACCAGACAAGACACAAGACGGGTGAACTTATCAAAAGAAAACAGGAAACACTTGAATGAATGAATATAGAATAAAACCCAAATCCAAGAAACCCAAATCCTCTAGGCAATTACTGAAACACATAATTTCCAACGGCTTGCATCGCGCCACGACAGCTTTTCGCTGCATCGAGCAAAACCCAACTTTGGGCGCTGCACGCTGTGGCAAGCCCAGCTTAAAGATGAGCTCAAACTGCGCTGTGTCGCAAGCATAGACTGCTCTCTTCTGCTGGGAAACGACAGTTGGAGTAGCTCTATTGTCGTCCGGGTGGAAACAGTAGAGATTATACACACTGTTCAGTTCCAGAAACAGGCTAAGACAACGAAAAGGAAAAATAGTGTGAAAATTTGCCATAAATCGGGAAAATACGGGAGAATTGTGAGGAACCGGGAGAGGGAGATGAAAAACGGGAGTCTCCCAGGAAAATCGGGAAGGTTGGCAAGTATTGTAGATTATTTTGCGAATTACAAAACCTCCCATGAATGGGACATAAACCGTATCTTACCGAGAATCTGTCGGCGGTGTGCAGATGGTTGAGGTGTCGGTAGACCAGGTTGGGGTCTTTCTCCAGGAGGTGGGAGTCCATCGCCTGCATGATGAAGCTGATGTTGTTTCCATCCAGCTGGGTGCTCAGGAACTGGGGCAGCATCTCCGGGGTCGTGGAGGCCAGCAGGTCAGCGCAGGCCGCCGTGTTTCCGCTGCAGCGAGCTGCGTTCAGAGCCTGGCCGAACTCGTAGGCGTCGGTCGGCCGGACGTTGATGGTGATGTCCTCTCGTCTGTAACTGCTCTCTGAGTGTTCCTCGTCACCCTCAACCTGAGGAAGAAGATGAACAGAAGTGGATTTACAGAGGGAAGAGGGTTTGTTGGAGAAGCTCTGAAGGGGCTCTATGTAAGAATCAGAAATTGCTTGTTTACAGTGACACCTGTGGCCGTTAAGTCAACGACAGTCAGCGTCCTGTTGCTCACACTATGTAGACGCGAGTGAGCATTGGTCACTATTAGCCCTGTAGTGGAGCTGAAGAGAGTAAAGACACTCGCGAGCGTGTATGACGTCACATCCGTTGGATTTTCCCGGAAAAAACGGCCCACATTCTTCGCATTAAAAGCAGTCTACAGGCGGATAGAGGGAACCCAGAAAGTCGCGGAGGGTCTCGTTTTTTAGGTTAGTTAGTGAGGTTTTATTTTCCATTCAGTTTTCTTTAAAGAAAGTAAGATTCATAGCTCTTATTTTAAGAGTCCTCTTTTTGTTCTACTTATTTCTTTGATTTTAACAGCACCCACAAGCCCTTTCCTTTAGTCTGCCTCACCTCCTTTTGTTGTTTGTTCACTCTTTGTGCTATAAAGTCTCGATAAGTCACATGTTGACAGTGTTTTGAGGCTCCCGTGTAAATCCTTACGAAAAGAGTAGTATACTTCAAGTTTATTTTATGAAGTTTGAAGTAAGTATGCTTAAGCCACCACTCAAAGAAAAGCTGGTTTCATGTTGCTTCCCTTTACCTTAGCGAGCTGGGTCGTAACATAAACGGGGGGCTCGCCCGGGATCTTAAAAGATTTCTGGAGCCAAAAATTATTAAAAGCTTGGAGATTGGATCGTGTGTAGGCAGCTGAGTTCATTGGGTTCACAACTGGACATGGCGTTGTTTGATTTGGAGCATTTTTTTGCTTATCCCTCTTTTGACCAAATCGACCAAAGATGACCTATAGTTCAAATCGCAAACTACTTCAGCGTCTCGTATCCCAAAAAGTTTATTAAGAGGCAGCTTAAAGCCGTAATTATAGGTAAGCTGGTGGATGTGAATCAGTGTTCATGTGTATACTGCATTCAAGTAAATACACCAACTTTAACAGAATGAGAGAGGCCACGAGAAGTAGGCAGGTGTTGTTAAGCCAAGAGCACATTCTGCATGCAAATTGGCTTGTCTGGGCTTGTTTAGTGGAAACGGCTGCCTACAGTTTTCATGAGCGGTTGTTGAGAACAGTCCAGTGTTAATATGCTGTATGTTTGACATGATGGGTCAGACTATGTTGACTAAAAAGAGTCAATTTTGAACGTGTGCTATGTGCAGGACATTCTTTAACCATTTCTTTGCAGTGGATGCAGACAGAGAGGGTGATAATACGCAGTTTGTGTGGCCTGCAGTTCCGACTATGGCCACTAAACATCACCACACAGCCAACACTATCCCAGGGGGCTTGATGTGCAGCCAGAGCCAGAGTGGAAAAAGACAATGCCACTTTCCAGGTGAGCACTGCACAGTATCTGACTTGAAGCCTGGTTGAAATATTAAGAAAATAATGCATGTGTATCTACCTCTGTGATGGGGACAGTCTTTCTGGGTTTGGCTGGTGAAGCGCTGGCGTTTGCCAGACTCTGTCTGAGCAGCACTGTGACCTCCTCCAGCTCCTTCTCAGCCTCCTGCACGTTGGGGTCCTGCTGCAGGACCTCCTGCAGGTCAGAGCTGCACGCCAGGTAGTCCTGGTAGAGGGACGGACAAAATACAACTTTATGAATGCTATATATATTATCTGTTCAAAATGTACCTTAAAGGGAGATTTGTCAAGTATTTAATACTCTTATCAACATGGGAGTGGGCAAATATGTTGCTTTATGCAAATGTAGTGATATATTTATTATTGGAAGTCAATTAGCAATAAAAAAACAATGACAGATATTGTCCAGAAATCCTCACAGGTACTGCATTTAGCATAAAAAATATGCTCAAATCATAACATGGCAAACTCTACAGCTCACTTGTGTGCTGACTTGACTATGACTTGCCCCAAACTCCATGTGATTATCGTAAAGTGGGCATGTCTGTAAAGGAGAGACTCATGGGTACCAATAGAACCCATTTCATTCACATATCGTGAGGTCAGAGGTCAAGGGACCCCTTTGAAAATGGCCAGGCCAGTTTTTCCTCGCCAAAATTTAGCGTAAGTTTGGAGCGTTATTTAGCCTCCTTCACGACAAGCTAGTATGACATGGATTAATTCGGTTTTCTAGTTTCACATGATGCCAGTATCTTCACTCTAGCTTTAAAACCGAGCCCGCTACAATCTAAAAATTGCAAGTTGCGATACAGAAATTAGTGGCGTTAAAACAAATTTGCGTGCCCTAATTTAAAGATTTCCCTTTAGCTCTGGTTATAAACGAACACATTCTCTCATTAATGGCAGCTCTCTTCACCTTGAGGCCTTTATTGGCCAGGGCTCGCCTGTAGAAGGCCTTCTTATTGGTCGGCTCCACTTTCAGCGCTGCATCGCAGTCCTGCCTGGCCTCGGTAAACCTCTCCAGCTTCAAGTAGCACAGGGCTCTGCAAACACATACACACACACACGTCACTTGTGATTTTTATTTTTGTCACCAGCAGCTAATATGATGCGTGGCAAAACGGTATCATGAGTTTGTGACTCATCCACTGTGAATCAGACTTGAAGATAAAGGCTGAAGGCATGAAACAGATGAGACATGAGATATAATTTGCATCTCTGGAATAGTTTCACTTTCTTTGTGAACATGTTTTCAGTATTTTCAGTGTGTGGCAGCAGCAAGTGTGTTTGCTCTGGTGTGGCTGTACATACAAGCTCTTTTCCATACACACACATGCAAACATGAACACACAATAGGACATTTTTCATGTCTGCATCACAGTTTCCTCTGCGTCATGATCAACAATCTACCTACTATTGTGAAAAAGAAAGGAGGGGGGGTCAGCTGGAGACAAAATAAAGTCAACCCAGCCTGCTGCATGCACACTGTGCTCGCTGTATGTCTCTTTAGATGAAGATAATATGATAGAGGCTATAAATGGAGTTGTGATAAACAGAGCTGAAGCACGCAGCTGTTCCAACTTACTAACAATACATGCTAATTTACTACCAGTGACAGACTGGTTGGGATTGAATGCACCGCCTGGCAGATGACAGATAATGAATCAGTCTGTTTTAATTTACCCAAACCAACACATTGATTGTCTGGGCGTGTTCTGACATTCCTGCTTTATAAGGAAACAAACCATGAGTAACAAGTGTAGAGCATCAACAACACAGTGTGAGGAACAGAAAGTGAAAAAGGCCACAGCGGTGTCGGTGTTTGTTCATGCTGATGTGAGGCTCATCCTCTAACCTGTTGGTGTAGATAGCACACTCTTCTGGCTTTAGCTTAAGGCATTCAGTGTACTTTCCCAGTGCATCCTGGTATTGGCCCTTCTTCACAAAGTCATTCCCGTCTTGCTTCAGCGCTGTGAAACGCCCTTCTGCTTTCCTTTCTGCAAGACAAAGTAAAGAGGTGATTACTGCTTACTCACATGAAGAGCAATTCCCCTTTCTGTTGAAGTGTGTTTCTGTTGAATTCACATTGACACTTGCAATACATGTTAAAGTGGCAGTAGGCAGAATACTTTTGGCATCATTGGGCAATATAATAATATATTATTATTATTATTATTATATTATTTAACATAATAAACTTTCAGCATATTGTAATTCAAGTGTTCTGAGAGAAAACTAGACCTCTGAACCTCCTCATGGCTCTAAAATATCTAGCCCGTGACGGGAGACTCTGGCCAATCACAGGTCATTTGAGAGAGAGAGCTTTCCTATTGGCTGTGCTCCAGCTGGTGGGCGGTGCTTGGTATTTCCTCAACTGATCTCAACATGGCTGCCGGGTCACAAACGTTCTCATTTTACAGCTAAACAGTACGCTACAAGATGTTTCTGAAAACATTTGAGGAGAGAAATAGGCATTACAGTAACAGAATATTGATTCATATTTGATGAGCGCTGCCTAGTTTGACCGTTTGGTCGGAGTTCGCGAGTGATTGACAGCTGCTCAGAGACGACAGGCTCCAGCTCGGCTCTGATTAGTTGTTTTCCTCCGGTTTGTGAAATCTATCAGATGCCATTAGGAGCACCAGAGGACACAAGTCTCGTGCACTACTGTCAGGATATAGTGACTGTTTATAAAAATAACTTTTTTTTTTTTATCATATTTGCTCCATTTCTACCCACTGCAGCTTTAATTGACCTCTATTTTATTTCTAAGGAAGCCTAACACAAGGGAATACGCCAGTCTCCTATGCTATAAAAGCTTGAGGGTTTAAACCCTTGAAATGAATGCTGTGCTAGCTCGACGTGAGGCATGAGAGTTAAGTCAGCAGTCGGCCACGGTGTGGACTAAGGGCTAATCAATCTGCTGCAAAGTGTCTTCTGGGAGGAAAAAACTGTGCCAGCAGGTCTATTCTTTCATTCGGCTTTAAAAATAACAGCTGTAGCACAGCCCTGGGAATGGAAAAACTGCATGGTCAGTGAACAGAGGTGACACGTCCACTTATATAAAAATTAGGCCTTTGACATTCTCCCCCCTATCTTAGTGCGGAGTGAACGAGAGGGTAAAAATGTAGCGACTATTCTCTTCTAATCCTCTACGTCGATGTAAAACAGTGGTGGAAGAATTTGAGTAAAAATACCACAAGTCCTGCAATGAAAATGTAGGTAACATTAGGTTAGGTAGGTTTTATTGTTGGTCTGCTGATTTCAACTGCTTTGCTTGTGGGTGTGTTTCATGGGTTCAAGACATGAGTGTTTTTATTATGCTCCATTCTCCTGTCCTGTCTGCGGTTGACTAACTTTATACTATTGACTTACAACCTGTGACGAAACCAGTCATACCGTCACAAAAGTACGCAATTATTTTGAGCAAAATGTCAAAAGTTAAAGTATTCAATGCCAATGCAGACACTTTGGATATTACTGTAATAATTATTACTAATTCATTCATGTGTCCATATCATCTTACTGCTGCAGTTGGTCGAGGTGGAGCTAATAAAGTATTTTATACACTAGTGTGTAGCAGTCAAATCCACAACAATGCATCTTATTTTATAGGATCATCTTATGTTTTGTATGAAAAATGTAATTATTTAAAATTATTGATGTCAAGCATACTTTTTATGTACTTGTCAGAGATATACTTAAGTATACTTATACTTATACAGACAAGTATACAGTAAAGTCAAAGTATAACTGGCTTATACTTGTAATTAATCTTTTGATCGAGATATACTTAAGAAAAGTGTATTTAAGTATTCTTGCCTTATAGGCCTACAGAAAGGTATACTTGGCTCGTAGTTGTACTTACTTTTTGATAGAGTAGCCTATTAAAGTGTGTGAGAGTTTGTAAACTAATGTTTTGATATAAATTTACTTCAATTCATCAAGAATTTTGTATATGTAAAAATAACAGAGTGATGGAATTGAATTTCCCCTCGGGGATTAATAAACTGCCTTTTTTCTTCTTCTTCTTCTTCTTCTTCTTCTAGTTGTCTACTCAAAGTTTACTGTTCTTACTAAGTTGGCCCACTTTTCTAAACTAAAAAGTGGGCCAATTTAGTCCCAAGAAGTATTGAATTAGTACACTTACAAGTATACTACTAATAAATTGATATTAGTATACTTACTACATAAAGTATAATTCAGGGAAATATACTTGAACTTTACTTAAGCATACTTCATAAAATAAACTTGAAGTATACTACTCTTTTCGTAAGGATTTACACGGGAGCCTCAAAACACTGTCAACATGTGACTTATCGAGACTTTATAGCACAAAGAATATCCAAAAGAATATTTCTAGCCACCAGTAAGTGTAAAATCTTGTGTTTTGGGGGACAAACCTCAACAGTTCATGGTTATGACCTTTTTCAAAACAGACCTGCATCTCTGACTGCATTCTCTGCTCGAGCCTGGAGGGCCTCCGCGGTGGGTGGCTCCTCTCTGCGGTGCTGTTGGGCTGACAGAGGCACCAGGGGAATGTCCGGGAGCTTCTCTCTCCACTCTAGGCCGTCCTGCTCGATCAGCAGCCGGGTGATCCTGGAGGAGGATACATGGATGTCACACGTGGACACACATACAAGTGGAATACACAGAGAATATATGAAAAGGGCTCACAGCAAGTAAGTCTTTAAAGGTATGTGCATTAACACGAAGTTTCTACTGTTTAGTGTGTTTTTTTTTATGCAAGCATCTTATTGTTACGTGTTGTAGATATATATGGACGTATGCTAAAGCTGTGACCTTCTGGCACTCCTGATCACAAAGCAGCCAGGTGAGTTTTCCTATTGCATAACAGAGAGAGGACATGTACTCTGAAAGCCATAATTAGCCTCTAGCTGGAGCTCCTTTTGAACACCAGATAAATCTGTTAGCCACTAATAAGACTTTGATTGTTTGTTAATCATTGATAATATTATACAAGGCAGATAGAGTGATAATATTTCCTTATCTTGTTCCTTTTTATTTCCTAATCTAAGACACCTCATGATATTATGTGTCACCCAGAATTAAAATGGATAGCGAGAACACCTTCATCATAGATCTCTTTATCATATCTTATTCATCCAAATGCTGGCTTTGTGATGCCAGTGAGACCATTCCATGTGAATATGAATGTTAAAACTCATTCGGTGAAGTGAGAGGTGAAGGCTAATACCTGTTGACGCTGTCGTGTGCTGCCTGCACGCTGGTGTCTATCTGCAACACGGTCTTGTAATCCACATAGGCCTTACTGTAGCGCTCCAGGGTATCATAAGCCATGGCCCGGCGAAGGAGGGGCTTGAGGGAGAATGACTGCAGCTCCAGGGCTCTGGTCGATATAAATAGATGTGATGAGACAGGAGCAAAGGATCAAGTCTGCTGCCTCTGCTATACATGCTACTGTCTGACAGGGCTGGAATGGGAATCTTAGTATATAGTACTCTGGTGTACACATGTACTGTGGTGATTGTGTGAATAAACTGTAATACAACTAAATTTTCCTGTTTGCCCTAGAAGTTGAATCTTAAGCAAACATACAAGTTTTTAAAGGCTTTCACGTGGGAGGTTGCCTCAAGTTATCCTGAGTTTGCTCCTTACACAACTTCTAAAGAGATTAATAAGAAATCCCTTACAACACACCCTAGTTCAAATAACCTCACAAACTAATAGTCATCTGCTACTGAGGTATGTTAAATGATGTTAAATGAAGGCTGGAAATGGGAAGCTTTTCAAGGTAAGACCCAGTATGAATTGTGAAATTTGGGTTGACACCCACAGCTTGAAGAAGACTAACTATAAGCACATCACGTAGATGCGATGCTATCAGAACAGCGTCAGTAAAGAAAAAGGCAACACCTGCACACTACTCCACTACACTTTGACCTGACGAAGATTCAAGCAGGATCGAAACGTAGTCAATAAAATATTGTGGCATGGAGTAGGCGTTACCTTTTTCTTTATTGACACCCACAGCTAACATCACTTCTCATTCCACTTATACTCTACACAGTGTTACAAGATCAGTAAATAACGTGTCTCACCTTGTGCAGTCCTGTATGCACTCTTGACTGTTGCCATCTTTAAGGTAGCAAGCTGCTCTGTTAGAATACAGGATGCACAGATCCTCCGGACTATCGATCCCTGCATAAAAAGAGAAACACAACTCAGAAACAGTGTATGTAGTTTACCAATCTCTTGGGATCTGTCAGACAGAATATCTGTAACAGTGTCAAATATTTAAATAGGCATTAAATGACATCTTGACTTGTTTATGTGTGGCTTTAAAAAGCCTGTATGACTCATTTATAACAGGGGTTCTCAACCTTTTTGAGGTCAGGGACCCCTTAAAGGGGAGAAATTTTCCAAGGACCCCCTCATAATCGTAACACCGATTAAGCATAATGCTTACTACCATTTATACTCTTAGATGCCATTGGAACTATTTGTATTCTAAAACCTTTCAACCTAAATACTTTAGACCTGTTTAATATTGATAAACAGACACATTTCAATTTGAATCATGTTAATACCACTTTGTTTTGCTCTGATATTCCAGGTGCGCATTTTAGTCTCCCATCGCTGTCGATCGAAATAACTTTTGTCATATTTTCACAATTTAGCTAGTTTGGGCTTAGCGTCACTTGACGATGTGGACTGACTCAAGTATTTCTCCATGCTCGCCAGCTAGCTAGCTGGTTAATATGCTATGCAGCAGCAGGATTCATGAGTTTCTATTAGCCCAAAGCTAACGTGGGTGGTAGTAATGGACACAATAATATCCTTGTTTTATTGGCGCAAATGGTCCCCATCTGTAGATATGTACTTTTTAATGATAAAGCACAATTTTATAATTTATAGCTAATTATTCCGCAGACCCCCTGACAGAGTGCCACGGACCCCTGAGGGTCCCCTGACCTCACTTTGAGAATCACTGATTTATAATGTTCAGCGATTACTGGCTGAATACAACAGTTCAATGTGTTCTGACCTGACACAGATAGAAACATGGGAGTTCTGCTCAACAAGGAAATGGATTTCAATTAAAGGTTGAAATATCTCGGCACACTCCACCGTTGGTGCTGTATATGTGTAAGTGTTGCAATGATGGCATCTTGTAATGACTAACTGAAGAACTTGCATCTTGCAATCTAGTGAAGCCCGTCTTGCTAAACAGGAATGTGACCGACGTTGGGGGGAACACTGGGATCACTATCGGCCGGGCCTTCGATTCATGGAGGGACCTTCGTTTGGTAAGCTAACATTACTGCCAAGCATGTGAAATATATAGTGAAATTGTAGTTTTAGCTGGCTAATGTTGCGATCACGTTCAGTCTCGTGTGTGCCGCCTCACTGTTTTGACCGATGCTCGCTCGCGCCTACGTAGTGCGAGCACAAGTCCGAGCGACAGGACGCTGACTGTCGTTGACTTAACGGCCACAGGTGTCACTGTTAACAAGCGATTTCTGATTCTTACATAGAGCCCCTTTAAATCCTTTTATATGTACAGTTATGGTTACAGATTCTCTACAGTTTTAAAGCTAGAGTGAAGATGCTGGTATCATATGAAACTAGAAAACCTAAAGAATCCATTGGTACCAACCATGTCATACTAGCATACTAACTACTCACGAAGGAGGTTAAATAATGTTCCAAACTTCTACTACGCTAAATTTTGGAGAGGAAAAACTGGCATGGCCATTGTCAAAGGGGTCCCTTGACCTCAAGATATGTTTATGAAAATGGGTTCTATGGGTACCCACGAGTCTCCCCTTTACAGACATGCCCACTTTATGATAATCACATGCAGTTTGGGGGCAAGTCATAGTCAAGTCAGCACACTGACAAACTGACAGCTGTTGTTGCCTGTTGGGCTGCAGTTTGCCATGTTATGATTTGAGCATATTTTTCGTTGATTAACGATTCGTGCGATTAATCGTGAACAACTCCTAGGACGTTTTCTCCTGAAACTTGCTCACACAGACCGTTTTCACCATCACTATCACTGAGCGGGCAAATCAGGCTTATACTGTATATGACAGTCAGAGCAACATTAAATACAGTCAGCTTAGAATGCCACCTCATCAGATGAAATCAGATTATGGATGATGACACAGTGAGGCAGTGATGTCTCAGCAACTGCTCACACTTAGTGAGGTTACTGTGACAGTAGGGCATGTACAGGATGTTAGAGGTACAAACTAGGGCATCAATATAAAGACCCAAACATGACTTTGACACCCTGTTTGAATGTCAGTGTATTATGAGTTTTGTTTTGGTGTCCCTTTTGGACAGACCACCGACCACTGTAAGAATGTACCCTCATCTCTGCTCTGAGCTCTATTCTGTCTGCATTACATGTAGCCCTCCCTACATCAGACGGAGGATGGTCCTTGGATGATGTCCAGTCACTTATATAGTATATAGTATAGTGAGTACATTATAGCAGTCCACAGATAGACAGAGAGAGTATGCTCGATGGTGGATGAGCCCGACAGGCAGCAGTTTCTCTCCCTCCATCACTTTCTCCCTCTCTGTGAGAATTATAGCTGCGGTCCTACAGATTCAATTTCACAGTGAGTGGTTAGCAGTCATGTGACCTGGACAGACCTGAGCTGAGAGGCTTAGCGCCAGGCCGAGGCTAAAACATAAACACTGTCCGTATACACCACATAGAACGGCCACATTTTGACGCATCGCTGTCGGGACAAAAATCAATAAATACACAAAGAAACGGCCCAAACTTTTAACTCCTGAATATTGAAATCTTTGTTGCTGTTTCTAGACTGTATGTACACTAATGTGGAATGCTCCTGGGAGAGATAATTTCTGTTGTTTAGGTATAATTTCTCTCATTGAAAATATCCTCTTTGGTGTTTATTTTTGTTATATCCTCCACTGTGATAAAGCAACAAAAAACTAAATGGATGCACTAGTGTTATGACAGCAAGGTCATGACCTTTGATTTACAATTGCGTTGGCCAGTTATAGGAAACAGTCTCCAGAGCATAAACACCGTAAAGAAATATGTATTCAAATATGGGTGAGACTGGTGATGAAACATCAGTCAGTTAAACTATGGGCCAGTTGTTTATAACACACAGTGTAAATGATACTGACATGGAGGCACATAGTAAACTTCTCTCCAATATCATGCATCATACACACTATGTGACTGATCTACCAACCATGTTCTATAACAACAACAGCAGCAACCATGAGGACTCTTCCACCCTACCTGAATCTGTATAGCCTTGAATGGCTTGTGAGTATTTCTCCTGTGCATCGGCAAACTGTCCGTTTTTAAACAGCAGGTTCCCTTCATTCTTTAGCCGGGCCAGAGGTGGGGGCAGGGCTCCACATGGGGCATCAAGGTTGACAGTTTCCCCTACATTTCCTCCAACCGGAGTGTCTTTACCGCTGTTGCTCTGATCAGCCGGGACTGAAGCTGTCGAGCCCCTCTTGCTTGTTCCATTGGCTACCTTTTCCTTGGACTCCTGCGTGACTTTGTACTTGTCAGCGCTGCCTCCTTTAGTCTTCCTATGTCCGTGGTGGGAGTTGTTGGACTCAGTGTGAGGACCCCCGTCCCCTCTGCTGTGGGGCTTCTTTTGAGCGTTACCCATGTCTCCCCTTTCGGCAGGAGCAGCTGAGCTCTCCTCCCCTCCCACAGGCTGGCTGGGTTCAACCGGATGAGCTAGAAGGGAGAGGGAGGGGAGGCAGAGAACACAGAAAGAGAGAGAGAGAAGGGGGAGGCACACCCACAGGAAGGAGTCAGCGGTTACATCACAGTGGGGGAGGGTTGGACACACATGACATAGAGCCACTTCAGAGAGGGAGTTCCAGGAAGCAGCCACACACAGCAGTGAATTATGAAAGCGCTGTGTGGGGGTAGGGCAGATAGCACGCACACATACACAGTATGTCACGTTAAAGAGCCGAGGGGTGTTTCCTCTTTCTATAGCACAGGCAGACAGAAGGGTTTGTGATGAAAATGATTGAACCCTACTATTACCAGAACTGCTGAAGCTTTCTCAGATGTTTTGTGAAAATCAGTGGATTAGAGGGCAAATCCATAGCCAGGCCGCTACAGCGGGGGCAAATATACGAATATTAGGGCTGTCAATCGATTAAAATATTTGATTATGATTAATCGCATGATTGTCCATGATTAATCGCAAATTAATCCAACATTTTTTATGTGTTCAAAATGTACCTTAAAAGGAGATTTATCAAGTATTTAATACTCTTATCCACATGGGAGTGGACAAATATGCTGCTTTATGAAAATGTATGTATATATTTATTATTGGAAATCAATTAACAACACAAAACAATGACAAATATTGTCCAGAAACCCTCACAGGTACTGCATTTAGCATAAAATACTATGCCCCAAACTGCATGTGATTATCATAAAGTGGGCATGTCTGTAAAGGGGAGACTCGTGGGTACCCATAAAACCCATTTTCATTCACATATCTGAGGTCAGAGGTCAAGGGAACCCTTTGAAAATGGCCATGACAGTTTTTCCTCGCCATAATTTAGCATGAGTTTGGAGCTTTATTTAACGTCCTTTGCAACAAGCTATTATGACATCGGTTGGTACCAATGGATTCCTTAGGTTTTCTAGTTTCATATGATACTCTAGCTTTAAAACTGAGCCCGCAACAACCTCCAAAAGATCGATTGTGTTAATGCGTTAAAGAAATTAGTGGCGTTAAAATGAATTTGCGTTAACGCGTTATTATCGCGTTAACTTTGACAGCCCTAACAGATATACTACAGTGTAGTGTAAAAATACAGGTGCCTTCACAAAATATTGTATATTGACAGACCAAAGAGTATTCAGCAAGTTTTTAAACTCCTGTATGAATTAAATACTTGAGTATTCCCTCGTTTTAAGAACTTGAGTGCCAAATTAACATTTTAAGTGAAATAATAGAGAATAAATAAATAAATATAGGCCAAGCCTATATTGTGATAGAAACAATATAGAAAAATATATAGAATACACTTTTTTATATCGTTTGAACGATGTATATCGTCATATTGCCTAGCCCTACTAAAATCTACCGATAGTATCATCTATGCCAATATATTGGTCAGGCTCTACTGTAAAACTAAGCAAGTTCAGTCATTTTACCCACCATAGAGCTACAGATCTACTGCACCAGGTATCTAGTTGTTAGTTTTTAATTTGAGATCAGTAGTAGTAATTGGTGAATAAGGGCTTGTTACTCAATGCACTGTCTGGTTACAACAATAATTTTTCCGCTGAAAAACTGCAAAGTGCTGCTTTATACACAACACATAACAGATGCTGATTTAAAAAGCCGACTATCTCTAAAATCTAATTAAACTGTCCATGTTGAGTTAAATACGGCTAAGACACTACCTTACCTTGATCATAGATCGATTTCTGGATGGATTCAGGGAATTATAAACGCTCACTGGCTTGTGTCTCTGTGTGTGTATATCAGGGATATAGATATTGATTATGGAGGTGTACAAACAATCTCACCAATCTGTTCTGCTTTTGTCTCATCGTCACTGTCGTCATCTTCCTCTTCTACCTCTTGGATGAGGATTTTTTTGCCTTTGCTTTGCTGCTCTGGTTGACATCCCGTCATCTTCTTCTCTGTTTCAGACAGAAGTTTCTAAACCACAAATAATAAACACATTAGAATTTGTCAAAAGTAGGAACCAAAGTTCTGTTAAGTAGGTCAGCAAAGGTGACACACTACTGATACCACAGTCACCCATATACCACTGAGCTATAGTGAATGACTTACAGTACATTAAATTCCCTAATATGTATTGAATGGACATATAAACAATGTCCTCAAAGGTGACGACTAAATAAAATACACCCTGAGCTCAACATCTAACATACAACAACTGAAAAAGCTACACCATTCTCTATTTACAGTAACAACAGACTATGTGTGATTGTATTAATACCTTGCAGCAGCTGCAATCTGTTTTAAGTGCCTGATCTCACACAAATCCAGTGACACCTAGTGGACAAAAAGGCTACTGGCATGTAATCAATATGCCTCAGTGCTTGTATCACCTACAGTGGCTGCAGCATTCTGCGGCTCTTCTCTGAGCACCACCCTCAGGTCTTCAGCAGCCATTTGGAAGTTGCCCATGTGATTATAAACGGTGGCACGACGTAGCAGGGCTGATGATGAAAAATAAACCACATACAGTATAGACATTACACACATTGAAGCCACTGTTAAAGAGGACATATCATGCTCATTTTCAGGTGCATACTTACGCTCCTGCTCACTTGGTGATGTCACCAAGTAACACATTTTGCCTAGCAGCTAGTTTGGCAGGTAACAACTAGCTGCTAGGCTAAATGTGTTACTTGGTGACATCACCACGTCACGGAAGATAAGTTGCATTTGAACACACCGCAAAGACTACAGCCGACAACCAGTTAGCACGTACGTTCATATTTCTGTCTACATGCATTGTTATAATTCCATTAAAGTGCCACTGTACAAAAAAAGGAAAGCACCTTTCATATTGCCTGGTTCCAGCGCGAGTACCCTCAGACAGTCTCTCATGGCGTTGTGCCAGTGCTTGAGATAGATCTCTGCCTGGGCTCTGTTGTTGTATGCAGCCACAGTCGGTATAATGGAAAGGCTCCTGTAATGGAAGGCCAAAAATAAGACAAACCTTATTCATAATGAGGTTAATGGACAAACACTTAGAGGTACAGTAAATGGGAATGGAATCAGACTTAAATGAACAACGGAAGTCTAATTAAATGCCAGGAAACACAATATAATCCCCTTAGGAGATATAAAAGGCTTTCTATAATAATTGAGTTGTTTTAAGCGCCTGACCTGGAATAGTATGCAACTGCCTCCTCATAATCGTTTGCTCTGAAAGCCTCATTGCCTTTGTCCTTTTCACGATTCGCCAGAAGGAGCTTCTCCTGTTGTGTCAGCACTGGATGTATTGCAGAGGCCACACATTTCAGACACACATAACTTCAGTATACACAATGCTTTGCTATGACCACTATAAATATGAGCTACTATACATAATACATTACATGAAGCATCCACTTTAGTCTTGATTTTGGGGTGTCCTGTGTTTATAATGACAGATGGATCGATTCTTTCACATTCTTTTTCGACATCAAACCTGGAAATAGAGCAAAAATATATTTGGGTAAAGGAAGATATTCCGCAAAATGATGCTCTAGAACAGCATCAACCGTTTTACTGTGGATCACTGTAATGAAAGAAGCTTAGCTAAGGCCTTTTTACAAAGTAATATGTGTGGCAGCCTTTATGTACAGTGCCTGCAGCTGCTGTAACAGTGTGTTCTTTCTTCAGAATATAAAAGACAAATGTAGTAGAGACAAAATGACTCACTTGTCCCATTCTCGATAATCACGTGGGAGTTTTGAAGAATTCCTCTTTTCTTTTGGACCTGAAGTCTGTGGTGACATCAGACTTCATTTTAGTATATTTCTTGTATACATAAATGCACATGTTACATACATCGTTGAGACATTTTTTACCTGACTAAGTGGAACGGAGCGATTGGAACCTCTTATAGGTGGCATATTTTCTTTCACTAGATCATCAAACACTGACTGCTGTTTTAGTGAAGTCTCAGTCTTTTTGGTTTCATCTTGCCACGTCTGTAAAGAGCAAAGTACATAATATCAAAACAACTAATATTCAGAGAAACGCCATATAAGAAGAGAGCAGGAAGTGAGCAGGATTGATAAAAAAAAAATGATACTACAATGTGTAGCATGCCTTCAACTCATCAACAAGTTGGCTCCATTCATCATTAGAGAGGCTTGCTGCTGTGGCCACAGGCTTTTCCTTCCTGAGAGCTTGGCTCATCGGGTCCAATTTCTCCAAGTGACTCTCACAGAACTTAATCAGATGAGGATAAATGCCCTCGTCGCCAGACCTTTACACAAAGTAAAACATTATTTTCTGAAAGACCAAATTCCTAGCAAGTCAAGTATATAAAAATGTATGGTGTCATGATGTGCTCTATTATGGTAAGTGGTATGTAATCTATTTTCAAAAGTGCATGTACATTTTCCAGGATGAGAGAATAATCTTAATGAATATTTGATGAACATACAAAAATCAATTCTACTTCGACCCGTCACACCTCAAGCTCAGTTATGTGGCTTTTTACCTCAGTACTCTTAAGATCTTATTCAGGTAGTTTACATCCTTGCATTTTTCAATGTAATCATAGTCCAGGTGCTCCACAGGGACCTTCCAGTCATAGTCAATGGTGTTGGACTGGTTTCGAAGAGAGAAAGCTGCATCTGCACTCATACCTGGGAAGAGTATCTGTTTACTCAGTTATTATGTCAAACAATGTTGTACCAAATAGAAGTTTATTCAAGTGTGCTATTAGTATACTTATTTTAAACTTAAAATAAGAGAGTATACTTTCAGTTTACTGTTTATGTACTTATCAGAGATATAATTAAGTGTACTTAAAAGTATACTTGGCTTATACTGACAAGTATACAGTAAAGTCTAAGTATACTTGGCTTATGCTTGTACTTAATCTTTTGATCGAGATATACTTAAGAAAAGTATTATTAAGTATTCTTATACTTCTACTTCACTTAAGTATACTTTAAGGGCAGACTGGCTCACTAAAGTTAGCTAACCCAACATTAGCCTATAGTTATTTTAGATAGCATTAAGCTCGACAGAATGTGATTAAATAACGTGAGTTATTCGTTTTTGAGGAATTAACGTTGAGGCAAGATATCATTTTAATTAAGGGAAATTTCAGTGTTCCTGTTAGCTGATAAAAGTAATGTTAACTTAACTTAATGCTATCAAAGTTAAAGAAAAATAGCTTTACCTGCTGCCGTTTGGCTAAACACTCGTCTGTTACTATGGTACTGTTACTATGGTAACCACCACCCGGAAGCTGCACTTGCCAAAGCGGAAACACGTCACACAGGCCACAGTTGGGCTCCAAATTTGAAAACGTGGCTGGTAGTTTCCTGCAGATGAACATGTAGCAAACAGAAACAAGGGGGTAACGTTTGGCCTACGAGCTCAGACCTAGAACTGAGCCAACGGGGAAACAACATTACCGACAGAGTCATAAACGTAAGTCCAGTTTTGTGTCGAGGTAAGTTATAATTCTGTGTCTAAATATAATGTTTTGTTTGTAATTTACGACATAGCTTAGGAGGCTAACGTAGTTACGGTGATAACTTGTCAGTTTGTTCGACTGTTTTCTCTAAGAACACTTGAAGTACAATATGCAGAAAGGTTATTATGGATTTTTTTTGTCCCCCGTGGTCCACTATCACTTAGTCCGGGTCAGTTGCTCGTTTAGGCGGTTACAGCTCACTTTATAGCGGCATCAAAGAGCTGGGGGATTTAAATGGAGAACACGCCCATCTCCTAGCAACGCTGATGACACAGCTGAGACTGTTTGCTGTTCAACCAGCTTAATTAATTTGTGTTTAACAAACATTTAAGCTAGTTTACTTAGCTTTAATTACCTACTCTCATCCCTCAGTTGTCCTTAAGAAAAAGTAGGATACTTTAGGTTTATTTTATGAAGTAAATTCAAGTATATTTCCCCGAAGTATACTTTCTGTAGTAAGTATGCTAATATCAATGTACTAGTAGTATACTTGTAAGTGTACTAATTCAATACTTATTGGGACTAAAATGGCCCACTTTTTAGTTTATAAAAGTATACTTTTAAGTGTACTTTAAGTGTAAGAACAGTACACAACTAGTTTACATCTAAGTTGTATTTTGTACTGCAACTATACTATGAACTATACTACAAGTGAATAGGTATGCTGTTAATAGTTATATACTTGTAGCCCACTTTTTAGTTTATGAAAGTACACTTTAAAGTACTCTCAGTTTTTTATACCGCAAGTATACTTTTGTATACTTGTAGCCCACTTTTTAGTTTTTGAAAGTACACTTTGTATACTTTAACTTATAGTACTTAGCCAGTGATTTATGTATTACATAAAGAGACTTTTGCTCCTTTTGCTGTTTGACTTGATGTTTTGTGATAATAAAAAAATATATACGTTTTTCTCACATGCCTCCACGGTGAACGGAGAATCCAAAAAACGTAGAAAATTCTTGATGAATTGAAGTAAATTCATATCAAAACATTCGTTTACAAACTCTCACACACTTTAATAGGCTACTCTATCAAAAAGTAAGCACAACTACAAGCCAAGAACACCTTTCTGTAGGCCTAGAAGGCAAGAATACTTACTTATACTTTTCTTAATATATCTTGATCAAAAGATTAAGTACAAGTATAAGCCAAGTGTACTTAGACTTTACTGTATACTTGTCTGTATAAGCTAAGTATACTTAAGTATATCTCTGATAAGAACGTAAAAATTAAACTGAAAGTATGCTGTTATTTAAAATAAGTACACTGATAGCACACTTGACTAAACTTCTATATGGTACGCGTAGGTTCACTCACTACTTTTGTTGTCTGCAGGTCAGCTGACAACATCCCCACTTGGTGAACTGGACAGAAAGCGCACGCAGGAGGAGGAAAATGCAGTGCACTCCTAAATCAAACGTCTACCAGGAGAGCTGCAAAGCCCAGCGCTGTTATGAAGACTGCGCTGACAGTGGATACTCAGGTTTATTCCACAGCCCGCAGAGCATCTCTGGAGTTGACGCCTGCCGGTCTCCAGTAGAATTCAGTGAAACACCTAAAGAGAACCTCCGGCTTTCGGTCACAACCAAGGAGAGGACCAGAGAACCAGTGGGATTTTTGGGCACAAAAGACTCCAGGGGAACACAGCGGCCATCAGCAGTTAGCTGGTGTGAAACTCCTAAAGTATACAAAAGAGATGCCTTGTTGCGACACCGGCTTCTCATGTGCAAACCCACCACAGAGGTCAAAGCTGACAACACAAGATCACCATGCACCAGAAGGACTGAATCTTCCATCAGTGTCCGGTCTGAACACTGGCTCAGTGCATCGTTTGACTCTCTAGACACTGTGGCGGGGGCTTTCGCGTCAAGCACTTTAAAGTTGGAACAGGATCTTCCACTGTCTGGTCGGAAACGTCGTCTCCTGTTCACGCAGGTGAGGACCTCGACTCTTGAAGATGGTAAACTCAACTCTGGTAACCTTTCCAGTTTTGAGGGAGGAGCTTCATTCTCAGATGCAGATTTCAGTGAGAGCATTTCTGCCTCTGATCAAACTGATATTGAGACTCCATGCTTTATCAAATCATCTAAAGAAAGCTCTCAATCACCAGTCAGCATTGTGACAAATAATCTACATGACAGCTCAAGTATCTTGCGCACACCGTCATCCTCACATACACCCAAATATATCAGGTACGTGCTTTTTTAGACACTTGAAATTTTGTTGTAAATTTTCCCGAATAAAGGAATGTTCCCTACATTAATGATAAAACATGCCTCTACTAACCGCCTTCTAACCCTGGAACAGGTCTGTGTGTGAAGACAGTGGTTTTAGTTCCCTGGCGCTTGATAAATCCCAAGACTCCTCGGTGGACAATGATGGCTCATTCCTGGAGCTGCTGCTCTCTGCCTCCAGAGGAAACTGCGAAACCCCAAATGTGGCAGAGGCGAAGCGGCGCTCCCGTTTGCAGCGTCAGCACAGGCTTTCTACACTTAAAGAAGGGGGCTCTCAGTCTGAGGAAGACCCAGCGGACAGACTGCACAAACATCTTCATCAGTGCCACAGCAGTTCTAAAGAAGATGAGGTTTTTGCTGACAGTGCCACTCCTCGCAGTGTCCTTTCTGCTAAATGTGATAATAGCATGACCTCTGATAGTTTGACCTCTGCAAAACAAGACGATGCCACCCCACTAAGAGCAACCACAACCATGCCAGAAAGCATGACACCTTTTAGCACCGCTCCTGCTAATTCAGATGTAACTCCTCTCAGGACAACCCCAGTCAATCTCTCTCTGACTCCAGCTTTGCAGCTGGTTCACGCTATGTGCCAACAGAATGCCCACATGTTTGATGGCCAAAGTCCCAGCCTAAAGGAGCAGCTGAAGTCCACAGCAGCCCTGGCCGAGACCCCGGTGACGTTCAGGACCACCATGCCATTGACAGGGCTGATCGGCAGGAAGATGGGACTGAGGAAGGTGGACATACCCACAGAACTGAAGAAGAAGAACCTCAGGCACATCCTGGGTGTCATCCTCAGCCACCTGACCCCTGAGAGCATCTACGTGTAAGGCGTTTCAACAAATTTAGCTGTCATTACTCACATACAAAGTAAAATCTTATTTACTTTAATATTTTTATTCCATCTACTGTATATCTCAGCCCACCTTACATACTTCTCAAAGGTTAAGTAGTTGGTTCCCAATTTGTCATTCAATAAACTGATAATGATTACTTGTGACGGCAGCATCGATAAATATATGAATATGTAGAATTCAAAGTGTAGGACTTGCTTTTTGTATTTTTATTAAATTAATCGTGATTATTACTCAAAATGTGTTTAATTAATAAGCTGTATGCCTCACTGTGTGGAGGTGACTGGGATCATTCTTTTAGGTGTAAGGAAACATCACGCTTGACTTAAACA
Organism: Sebastolobus alascanus; assembly: GCA_916701645.2. Lineage (NCBI taxonomy): Eukaryota > Metazoa > Chordata > Actinopteri > Perciformes > Sebastidae > Sebastolobus > Sebastolobus alascanus. The sequence goes on along the minus strand of CAKAOJ020000101.1, from coordinate 4,447,046 downwards.
TTGCTTTCCTAACTTTATAAAACAAAATGTAGTAAATTAATACATAGATATAAATTTACTGAATTGTTATTTATTATTAAAATAGTAAATCGTGCACCAACAACTTGTTAAAAAATCTTCAAAAAACTGTAAACCTTTTTAATGCAGCAAGAAATTGGTCAAAACTTGCACATTAATTAAAGTTCCAGTATAAAGTATATAAACATAGAATTGAATTGAATAGATCGGCCCCATTTTCACCGATATCCGATCCAGCTACTCGAGTCAGTATTGGCCGGATATTCGATTCGGTATCGGTGCATCCCTAATATTGGTCTCATGCATGCATTTGTTTGTGTTGGGCAGGTGTGGTCAGGTGTGCAAGAGATGGAATGAAATCATCCAACAAGACAAGCGAGCTAGTTTTAAGAGAAGAAGCCACCTGAGTGAAGTGGAGGCTGCTCTCGAGGTAAGAGATATTAGCCACTATTGCTGATTGCTGGAAGCACTGACATAGGGCTCTGTGGCTTTTGTTGTCTTCCTCAAGCAGGTGTTTTCTATCTGCCTGCAATGGAGCAACATCTGCTATGACATTGATGGTCAGCTGTGTAAAAAAAAAAAAAAAATCATCTCATAGAGACGAGCACAACAGCAGTTTTCTGTCCGATGTGTAACTGTGCTGTTGTCTTCTAGCACGGTGGTGTCGTCCATGTCCCTGATGCAGAGACCAGACTCGCTGTGCTCAAGAGGTCGGCCCTCAAGACGGTTCAGGCCCAGTCCAGGACGTCCAGCTTCTGCACCCCGCAGTCAGCAAACAGCACTTTAACCCCATCAGAGCTCAGCGCCTTGAGTTCAGGCAGCAGCCACAAACGGGAGAAATTTCTAGAGGTGAGTTTTTAAATAATTACACCGGATTTCCTAAAAATAGATTATATGTAATGTTTGGATATAATAGTTCACGTAAAACATTACCTTCAAGTCATTTCAGTTTGTTTTTTTTTGTTTTTTTTTCAGGTTGCCAAAACCCTCTTCATCGATGAGTGCCTCAGGCCTTGCCCTCGGTGCCAGCATCCCGCCAGGTGTCACTCAGTGAAACAGGAGGGTGTGTGCACCAGAGCCGACTGTGCTTTCCAGTTTTGCACAGCCTGCTTGTGTGCTTTCCACGGCTCAAGAGAGTGTGGGAGCCGGTCTGTAGGCCGCCGCAAGAAGGACACTCTTCTTCCAGGAAGCGCTCAAAGCAAGCGCAACGTTAGGAGACTATGAGCAGAGTTTGAACTTTATTCCTGTCTGCTATGCCGAGGTCACTTGAGCATTTTTTTTTCTGCCCAATAGTGACAACGAGGCTTAACAGTAAGGAAACTGATTTGTAGCCAGTAATTGAGAGCAACTTCTATACCTATCAATGTGTCTTTGTGCCTGTTTTTTTTTTTCTGTATTTACTATATTTTCACTCTTTTTTTCAACACAGTTCTTACTTGTGTGTTTTAATTATGAATGTGAAGGAAGTCTCACCAGCAGAACAATGATTTAAGTTTGCTGTTGATGTATTTTTCCATATGCACTGATCAATTGTATGGAATGTTTTATGGAGTACCTCCAAGATTTTCAACTTTTACCAATGTGTTTTCAGAGCAGTTTTAAAATAAATTTGATTTTTTTTACATAATGTGTCTCATTTGTAAAATAATTTCTTGCCTAAGTCTCCATTGTAAGCTGTACAAATTTGTCAGTGTTTGGCGCCATCTAGTGGTATGACCTTACCTTGTCTTAACTGCAACAACAGTGTCATCATCCCATTTAACTTTTTTTTTTTTTTACTACATTAAGTAATTCTTGTTGATAACAATAATGTACATTCTGTGAATACTTTAGATTAAGTATTTTTTGGGGTCTCAAACTGCAGGAACACTAACTTTGTATTTGTTTCTTTGGTCTCTAGTTAAACTTTTACCGCCCCCTGTGTTTTGAAAGTAAGTCCACTTCCATAGCAACCTGCAGTGTATCTGTAATTACACAGAGAGGTTTGTGGCTGGCCGAATGCTCAGATGTGACTGCCTGGCTCGACTTTCAGGGCAGCCGGTTTGAAAATACTTTCCAGGCATTTGTGATCTTTGAAGTGAACAATGTGTGGAGTAATTTCAACAGGTAAGAGCAGAACTTTTAAGAAATTTAATTTTTGTTTTTTGTTTGTTTTGTTTTAAGTTTTGGAGCTTTTGTAACTGAAGTTTTACTTTCTCTTTTAAGAGTTTCCCCATCTTACTGCTGGCAATTTTGTGAGTATTTTGATTATTGACATTTCATAACTTTGTCAATCTTCATTTCTATACTTTGCCTTTTTTAGTGGATGCTCCTTAGAGTAATCAGGTTTTATTCTTTATCTCCATGCAGGAGCACTCTCTGGCCTCAGATGATGTGTTGGCTCACTTCTTCAATGATTTCTTAAGTCTGCCGGTAAAGTAGTCCTGATGTATAGATGTAGATTTTTTTTTCCTTTTGACAAAACTCTTATACCCTTACATCTTTTTCCAGTCTTTCCCAGAGGCTTTGCTGTACAACCAGGAGACGGGGCAGTTTGAGGTAGTGAATGAGGCAGCTGAGTTTGTCTCCAGGAGAATCAGATCAGTCCTTCACAGCAGCAAATCACAACTCCTTACTGGTGACCCCACAGCGCTGGCCAGAGCCCCTCCAGTAGACAACCATTACACCATCTGTGTAAGTAGTGAATGATTCCTTTATGTGGAAATCAATAATTGGATATATTTAGATTTAAAAAATGAGCAGATGTATGTGCAATGTAGATTTCGAGGGTTGACTTGAGGAATCTGTCTCCCTGACCTTTGCAGTGCCTGGACAGAGAGCAAGGAATTCAGTGGGTCATCAAGGAAAGGTTGCCCTTTTTCCTTCAAAGTGATTGCTACAACGAATACAGGTAGTACAAATGTTACTACTACATGTATAAAACAAATGTACCTCCTATATTTTGCATTGATTTAGATCTTTTTTATGCGGTTTACATCATGTTATTACTATTACTTGTTTTTATATTATTACTAAACTTAGTGTTCAGTGTGTCTAATAGCTCATCCAGTTTCTTTCTTGCTGACTTTACTTTCAATACTTGGCTCTGCTATAACCTGAAAAATACTTGCTTACGAACCGAGATTTTAAAGATGATTTGCTTCAGTCAGCTGTGACTTTTATCACATATTATGATCTTTGTCATTTCAAATAGAGCTGCAACGATTAATCGATTAGTTGTCAACAGCTCAGCACTGTGTGTCAAATTGTTCTAGTCATTAATCAGAAATAAACATGAATTAATTAGAATAAATTGTAAAAGTGTATTAAGGTTTAGAACATTATGATCAAAGTATATGATGGTCATTCCCATGCTCACTCAGGTCTCATAAGTTGTTGCAGCAGTTTTTGGGTTGGTACAATTTGTTATTTGGTGCTAAATTTAACAATTTATTTTTATCAATCGAGAATTGATTAAAACCAATCAATAATCCCTCCAAAATACAACATTAAGTCACCAAGACCTTGAGGAAACAGTGATCAACATTTTTCACCATTTTCTGACATTTTATAGACCAAACCACTAATCGATTAATCGACAATGAAAATAATCGTTAGTTGCAGCCCTAATTTCAAAGCATGCGTTTGTCAGTGATTAATGAGTATTGGCCTGTAGCAGTACACTGTGGTTATTGTGTAGCTATTTGTGATTGTGTTTAAGACTGTTGCCCTACTGCCCTACTTACTGGATCTTGCGGGATGGCTTACGGCCACATCCCTCCCTGTACAGATCAGATGACTGACTCACTAACGCTAACTTGCAATCTACACTTAGAAGCTGTGATACAGAAGTAACGAGTTTGTTAACTCCATTTATGTAATTAAGGAAAGATTTTTAGAAGAAAACACATGCTTGTGTATTCTGTGACTGGTGGTGTATACTTTTTTTCTGGTCTTTCCCAGACTAGCCAAGTTGTTGTTCCAGTGGAACCCAATCTTCTGTATCCAGAGGAGAAAAGGCCGTTCGGGTCGAACCACCCTGTCAGCCCCACAGCTGCGTAGTTCCTCCAAATTTGACCAGGAAAATAACAAAGCACTGAAGGTCCGAACATCCTCACATTCCCTAGAGAACATTTCAGCAAAACAAGGTATATATACACCTGTTTCCATTTACACATGTATGTTTACTAGGGCTGTCAATCGATTAAAATATTTAATCGCATTATTGTCCATAGTTAATTGCAAATTAATCACACATTTTTTACCTGTTCAAAATGTACCTTAAAGGGAGATTTGTCATGTATTTAATACTCTTCTCAACATGGGAGTGGGCAAATATGCTGCTTTATACAAATGTATGTATATATTTATTATTGGAAATCAATTAACAACACAAAAAAATTACAAATATTGTCCAGAAACCCTCAAAGGTACTGAATTTAGCATAAAAAATATGCTCAAATCATAACATGGCAAACTGCAGCCCAACAGTCAACAACAGCTGTCAGTGTGCTGACTTGACTATTACTTGCCCCAAACTGCATGTGATTTTCATAAAGTGGGTATGCCTGTAAAGGAGAGACTCGTGGGTACCCATAGAACCCATTTTCATTCACATATCTTGAGGTCAGAGGTCAAGGGACCGCTTTTAAAATGGCCATGCCAGTTTTTCCTCGCCAAAATTTAGTGTAAGTTTGGAGCGTTATTTAACCTCCTTCATGATAAGCTAGTATGACATGGTTGGAACCAATGGATTCATTAGGTTCTAGTTTCATGTGATAACAGTATCTTCACTCTAGCTTTAAAACCGAGCCTGCTACAACCTTAAAATCACAAGTTGTGTTAATGCGTTAAAGATATTAGTGGCGTTATTATCGCGTTAACTTGGACAGCCCTAATGTTTACTGTATATATGTGCAGGCTGAAGTCTAGTTAAGGACATATTTTCTCTTTTTTTCTTACTGTTCAGGGTCAATGAGGATGCACAGTGTTGCAGATCTACCAGAACCCTGCCAGAAGGAATATAACACAAAATGCAGTGAATCATCCAGATGTGTCTCCAGCTGTTCTGAGCAAGAGGGCCCATGTACCTTTTCCTCTTTGTCCTCCTGCTCTAACCTTAAATGTGAGACAACCCAGGAACTCCAGAGCTCACAAACAGAGTTGAGCCTAAACTTCACACGGGACTCGGAGGAGCTCACAGAGTCTTCTGAACTACAGCTGGAGTACCTGGCTGCCGAAGTGGTTAAACAGGTGCTTAACAATGCGCTGTACGTGATGGATGGTCAGACCCAAGCAAACACATTGGACTGTTTCAGCAAGTCAGGAGACCAGACAAATTGCACCAACAGCACAGACGGATCCTGTGAATGTAAAGTTTGCCAGCATTCGGCTGACGGGGGTACAGAAAGGTCGGGAGGAAAGAAAGAGAAAGGTCAAGGAGGCGAGAGGCGGTTTGGAGTGGAAGAAAAGACAGAGTGGTTTAAGAAGAATAGGGAGGTGGGGAGGAGAGGCACACACCAGCGTAATATCCTTAATATGTGTTGCCTTGGTACCTGTTGCCATGGCGATGGACCAGGTTTGGATGAGTTGAAGGAGTTTTTGCGAGGAACGCCAGGAGAGAAACTGCTTAATCTCTGGATGGATATAGAGAGAATGAAAGCTACGCAGAACAGAGAGCGGAAGAACAGGTAAATATTATGATGAAACTCACTTCTTGTTATTCTGGAGAACTAAATTGGTCTTTTTTACTGTTGATACAAAGCTAACAGCCTCTCTTTAAAGGTCATGATTTAATATTGAACTCACAACACTTTGCATGACAACTGCAGCTATAAAAGAAGAAAGAAAGTAATGTAATGTGGTATTTGAATCAGGTATTTCGTCCTAATGAGGAGCCAGTACCTGCTGAGCAGCAGCCATAGCAGGCTCAATGTGGAGCTGCTCTGCAGACTGGGACTGACTACCTCCCCCTGCTGGACAGAGGAGAAACTGCACTCAGTTCAGCCCCTCCTAGCAGAGTCTCTGCTCTACTACTGGTGAGATTCAATAATTCACAGTATTCAAGTTCAATGATGTTAATCATAGGTTCTGTATTTGTGTGTGCAGTACATGTCCCGAACTGCATGTGATTATCATAAAGTGGGCATGTCTGTAAAAGGGAGACTTGTGGGTACCAATAGAACCTATTTTCATTCACATTTCTTGAGGTCAGAGGTCAAGGGACCCCTTTGAAAAGTTAAGTCTTTGTATAAATGTCCTTGGTAATTCTCTCTCCTCTTCCCCCCACAGGGTTCCTCGGTTCAGGACGTCAGAGTGTGTTCAGGAAGACCGTGATGACTGCCCTCATCTAGAGCTGTGGACAGACTGGTGTGTTAGCTCTCTATCAGACATACAGCCCCATCACGGCTCTATGAGCCTGCCTCCACTCCGCCCTGACAGCTGCCTGCCCCACTCCCTCCATGCTCTCCATACACAGGTAGGTAGGAGCATTAGGATATGATACCACTTGGTGCATACATGTTTTAAAGTGGGGAAGAGAACCAGTGTGTGAAACTAACTTTTGGGATACTGGATAATAAATCAATTACACCAGCACAAAAAGCAATTGCTGCATATTGAAAGTATGCACAGAAGTGTTAATTCATTGTATTAAAAGTGTTCTCCTCTGTGTATGTATTTCATCAGATATATTCTAGCAGAAGTCAGGTACTGGATAGCAGAAGAATGGAAAAGATGTTACAGGCTCTTTGTGTTGACTCGAGTGCCGGCTTATACTTCACAAACTTCTGTGAACAATCTGGAAACCAGGTACTATATCAGCTACTGGATTGTTTGCACTTTTATTCTGTAAAGTCCATCACATTTAATCAGGATTGCGGTTACTGAGGTTCTTTTTTTGTCTCAGCTGTGGGAGAATGCGGTTAACTTTTGGACCGACCTGCAGCACTACCATGAGCTCTTCTATCAGGACGGACTGGATCCCTACAGAGTACAGAGAGAGGCACAGGTCAGCACGCACAAGAACAAGACTGAAGTTGTTCTGCTAAAAGTTTCACTTGGGGGGTTTTCTAAGTTCATCTCACACAGACTACTAAATTAAATGTGCAGTGTGTGTGATCTGGTAGCATCTAGCAGTGAGGTTGCAGATTGCAACCAACTGAAACTTCTCCCGTGTGCCAGGTGTGTAGGGTAGTGGTTCTCAAACTGTGGGGTGCGCCCCCTGGGGAAAATGTGCGCCGCACAAAATGGGTTCTATTGGTACCCACGAGTCTCCCCTTTACAGACATGCCCACTTTATGATAATCACATGCAGTTTGGGGCAAGTCATAGTCAAGTCAGCACACTGACACCATGTTATGATTTGAGCATATTTTTTATGCTAAATACAGTACCTGTGAGGGTTTCATGACAATATCTGTCATTGTTTTGTGTTGTTAATTGATTTCCAATAATAAATATATACATACATTTGTATAAAGCAAGCAAATCTCCCTTTAAGGTACATTTTGAACAGATAAAAAATGTGCGCGTAATTTGCGATTCATCGTGATTAACTATGGACAATCATGCCATTAATCACAAATAAATATTTTAATCGATTGACAGCCCTAGTTTAAATACCGTGTGTACACGCCACAAGGTAGTGTGATGGAGAGTTGGCTATTTAACACTGCCATTAACCCCGCAATTTGGAAGCATAAGCAAATCAATAATATAACAATCTAAATAGAGGAGAAGGCGGCAATTTCTGTCTACAAAGCAAGAATCCATAAAGTATTTTTTCTATATTACAAATAAATTAAATGTTATGTGTTGTGAAAATTGTTAGTTAGTTAGTATGTGTGTTTTTGCAGTTTGCAGTGGATTTGATAAGATGTCTCTACTTAGAGTTGAGTCCAGGCTGGCTCAGCAGATGTGGGGATTTTCCCGTCACAAAACACTCCCCCCCTTAGGATAACTTCATTTTCCTTTTGCCAAAAAATAGCAACACACTATTCCAGTCATTAAATTGTTCATGATTTCTTTTTTTCTTAGGTTTCTTAGATTACATTTTGCTGCCAAGGCCAACTGTGCAACATCAAACTAATTTCAAGAAATAAAACATAGGTACACTTGTGTAACTCGTGTTTTCTGTGGAAAAAAAAAGAAGTTATATAGCTAATTTAAAACTCAAATTAAGACGCTTCATACGGAGGAATACAATATCCAGAGAGATAAAGAGGCCCGTTTTAGAAAGGACGCCAGGAAAAATCATGAATCACGATAAATTCAATTTGCAGAGAGTCGACCAGTAATAAAATACAAAGTCATCAAATGGCAATGAAACTGATTGAGTATAACAATTTCACACACACCTGCTCTTGTCTGCGTGCTCTCTTGGCCTGCCATACCTGTTCTCATCTCACTAAGTAGAGAAATTTAAACACCCATAAAAACGAGTGAGTCAGACCCCCCCAGCTCTGCGCCAGTCCAGTCACCCAGAACCACCCTGTCTGGCTACAGCTGGACCAGGGAGGGAAAGCTGTGCGCTCCGGTCCAGAATACCTCACAGTGAAATCTATTTTCCTTCAGTTAACCTTTAGTTCACCAAAGGAATGACATTTAGATGGTCTTTCCATCGCGCCGTGGCCAAGAGGGTTAAATGAGTGACGTTTATGTGGTGTGATGGCAGCAGTGATGAGAGATAGTGAATGTTGTGTGTGAGAGCACCGAACAGTGGTGATGATGGAAGTGATGGCGGTTGTGAGGAGAAACGTTTCTGAAGTGGTGACATTTTTATGATCTCTTCTCTTCTTTCCCTTTCTCTTTCTCTTCTCAGCTCCTTTACTCCAGCTATCTCTCCAGCTCTGCCAGGAGGAGCGTCGGTGTTGATGAGGAGATCAGAAGGGAGGTGTACGACCAACTGATGCCTGCTTTTGAGGAGCTGTTTGATAAGGTTGAGGAACACACACTGAACATCCTGCTGGAGCCGTGGACGCTGCTGGTCAGCAGGGAAACAGAGTCCTTCAAGAAGGTAACCACAGTACATCCAGTTCAATTCACTTCCCTTTTACCTGGAGGAAGTGGATGCACAGCATTATAATATAATGATAAATGCAGACATCTGTCCCCACTGAGGAAAGAGGGTTTCCTACAAAAATGCACAATTAAATTAGGGCTGCATGATTATTTTGACTGTTATTGTAATTGTGATATCATTTGCAATATTAAAGGGAATGATAATTGTTACATCATTATTCTCATTTTCACTGAAAAACATAATAAAATGATTATGGTGTGATTTTTGCGGGGATCTGCACCAAACAAAGATGTTTTCTTAAATCTGTAGAATATAATGTGTAGAAGGACATCTCTGCAGCACCACAATATTTAATTTAAAATGGTATTTTGATGCACATTTCGCCTTATAATTTTAAATAAACATTGCAATTTCCTCATCCTGCAATTTGAAAATTGCAGTAGGCCATAATGCAATTTTGATAAAATTCAGATTAATTGTGCAGCCCTAAATTAAATGTCGAATAATATTGATTGTTGGTGCATCTATGAATATTGTAAAGATCAAATTGATTAGAGTTATTAATTTGAGTCTAAGGTTTCCTAAGAGGTTAATCTAAAGATTATTTTCTCAATTAATCGGTCTATAAAATATCAAAAAACTGTGAAAAATTATATAATATCCAAGAGTACAAGGTGATGTCATTAAATGTATTGTTTTGTCTGACCAACAATTCAATATTCAATGTAATATAATGCAAGAATCCAAGAAAGGCAGCAAATTTTCAGGGACCTTAAAATATCTGGCATTGCTGCTTGGAAAATTACTTAAATAATAAATTGATTATCAAAATAGTTGCGGATTAATGTTCTTTTGATTGACTAATTGGTTAATCAACTAATCAATTTCAGCTCTATTTGGCTTTATATGTGTGTGTGTGTCCAGGTGTGTGTGCAGGAGGAGGTGCGTTGCGTCGACAGTCGGGAGTACAGGGAACTCCAGAGTCTGTACGAGGAATCAGAGCGCCGACTGAAACAGGTCAGCCAGCATCCACGAGTTCCACAGATTTATAAAATGTTGGTCCTCAGTTATTAGCCAATAAACACACCTGTGAGCATAAAACCGCTAATATCAACTATGTGGAAATGGCCTCTCTCCAGTATTTATGTACTGCATTGCTTAGTAACAATGTTAGTATCTACTGATCCAAGACTATATTACTTGGCCTGAACGTGCCATTTACAATGGTGTCATACTGCGGTGACTTTAGTACATCTAAGAGGGTGATGTGATGTGGAAATATCACAGTTAAGAGTTTTCTACCACACCTTGTTTTTTCTCTTTCTTGCTCCATCTCACATATTCTCTCCCTTCTGCTGCTGTGTCTCCTCTACAGGTGGAGCAGTGCAGGTCCATGCTGTTTCCTCCTCCTATTACACCTTCGTCTCCCTTCTCAAAGGGCCCCCAGGCGCCTGACTCTTGGTCCACTGTGTCTCCAAATTACCAAGGATACCGTCTGGGTTCCTTACTTCGTCACCGCCATGAGATCGGGCACTTTATGTCCTTCCTACAGAACCAGGAGGCCAGGTGAGCAGTATAACCACAAGCAGACTGTTGTCTTTTTTTCAGACTTATCATGTACGGAAGCCCTGAGAGGCAAGTGAGAAAAAAAATTCTGGTGATCCGTTTTCTAAGTCTGATCTAAATTGTTTTTCCTGTTTATGACTTAAAAACAGGTGAGAAAAAGGTTTTGCCTTGATAATCTTTCTAAATTCCTTACATTTTTTTTCATCCATTTTGCCAGGATAATGTTTTTAAATTACTTTTTTTCCACCTTTGAAAACAAGTGATTTTTTTTTTGTCAAGCATTCATGTTTTGCCAGATTAGCACTGATTAAGTACATTTATAGCCAAAATAAAGACATGACGGTAATGTTACATAGCTGGCTAACACACAATATATGTACCTTATTTTTAGAGTACATGGGGCACTTCAGCTCCTTGTGGCTGAATTGAGTATTACAACAACAAATATTGAAAAACTATCCTGACAAAAAAAAAATTCTGGTGGCCCATTTTCCAGTCTGATCTAAATTGTTTACTCTCTCGTGTTTATAACTTAGGAACAGGTGAGAAAAAGGTTTTGCTAGGATAATTTTTTTAAATTACTTTTTTTTCACCTGTGAAAATAAGTGATTTTTTTTTTTGTCAAGCCAGTCATGTTTTCTTTAATGGCAGACTAACACTGATTAAAATACATTTATAGCCAAAAGAAAGACTTGCCTGTAATGTAGCATAGCTTGCTAACACACAGTATAGTATACTGTGTGTTAGCAAGCTATGCTGAGTATACTGTATGTACCTTGTGTTTAGAGCACACGGGGCACTTCAGCCCCTTGTGGCCGAAATGAGTATGACAACAACAAATATTGAAAAATGATCCTGACCAAAAAAAAAAAAAAAGATTAACCTTTTTTTCACCACCTGTTTCAAAGAGGAAAAAAAAAGTTACATAAAAAATTATCCTGGCAAATTCTTTTTTCACCTGTTCTTTAGTCATAAACACAGCAGAGTAAACAATTTATATCAGACTTAGAAAAAGGATCACCAGTATTTCTTCTTCTCTTTGCCTCTCAGGGCTTCCATACTTATGTCCCCCACTTTACCTAAATATGTTTATACAATATATTAACGACATTACACTGTGCCAACGTCCACATGTGCACCATATTCACATTAAAATGAAATGAAGACAGTATGAAAATGAACAGAAAGTGTATTGTTTGCAGGATGTATGCACTGAAGTTTATGCACAAATAACATGGTTGTTGTGAACATGTGTGTTTCCGCTCAGTATCCATCTGACATGCTGGTTGGATCTGGAGCAGTACAGGAGGACTCCTCAAAAAGACAAGGCTGTCAGACAGGAGAGATCGACTCATATTGCAACCAAATACCTCAACAGGAAGTACTTCTTTGGCTCCGACAGCCCCGCCACAACAGAGCAACAGAATGATGTACGTCGCACAGTCACATGGTTTATATAACAATATGTTCAGCTTTATTGGGAAACCCATTTTGGTATAGTCACATCTTCATTGATATTGATTGTCAACTTCCTGGGAAAACATTAGAGACAGCAGCAGAAATATGGTGCCCATGACATGAAAATCCAAAGATGGGATGTGAGCTCCAGCTGGGGCTCAACATCCAGATGTGATAAACAGAGGCTGCTGCGGCTCTCACACAATTCCCCATCTCCCTTCTTTGGCATCCTGCAGATTTCATGCTGACAGCTCTGACAGCAGGGTGTCGGTGGGAAACTGGGAATGAGAGGACATGGTTAGAATTAAAACGAGAAGAAGGAGAAGAGTGTGGTTTGGATCCAGAGAGACTAAAAAGACTAGCTCCAGTAACAATGACAGTAGGATGAAATTTCTCCTGACATTTATAGTCTGAGATTAGGTTTCTGGATTCTAAGATTACTGCAGAAGGGCATGCTGTGTAGAGCTAGAATGAGTAGATGGGACACGGAGCAGTGAGCCTGATTTTCTCTTTCGGGGTACCAGAGATGGTTGCTATTTATTATACGGTCACAGAAAAGACTATTTGAACTGTATATTTAATTTTAGCTAACTATTTTAACTATTTATTCGTTACTATTGGCTAACTATTTTAACTATTTATTCATTACTTTTAGTTAACTATTTGAACTATTTATTCATTACTTTTAGTTAACTATTTCAACTATTTATTCATTACTTTTACCTAACTATTTCAACTATTTATTCATTATTTTTAGTTAACTATTTGAACTGTTTATTCATTACTTTTAACCATCTATTTCACTGTTCAGACTTCTCTGCTAGCTTGCTAACTTGTGTTCACAAACTCAATCGCCACAGGCATTGTTCAGGTTTTTCTTTCTATTTTTTAAAATTAGCTGAGCTAATCTACAATTTTTCCCACATAGGCAACTGGCAAGCTACCCCTGGTTGGGAATATTAAAGAAATGGCCACGAAGAACCATGATTTCAGAGTGTTCTTGAAACACGCTGGGTTAAGAGAGAAACATACAGTGTACTTGTTGACATGAATTCAACTCTGGTGAATTGTCATTTGTCACCCTCATCTCATAAATACCATCAAAATAATGATCGTAACTGTGCGTTTGAGTGAAGATGCCAATTCTAGTGCTTCTAACTCTGTAGGACTGGGTCTGGCTGCCGCTCTTGCATCTCAGCGTTGGTTCTTGTCTGCGTGAGCGATGTAGAGAGACTGACAGCTTTACTGCTTTGGCCCTTCACTCTTTCAATCACTCAGTCATTCAGTCACAGATTGGCCTCCTTTCATCTACCGACTCCCACTCCAATGGCACGACTGGTTCTCATTTCTGAGGCCTTTGTGTGAGTGTACGTGTGCATGCGTGGCTGTGTGCGTGCATAGTGAGATGAGAGAAAATATAAAAGAGATATAAATAGGGAGACATGGCCAGATCGATGTATGAGGACAGAAAGCAGACAGGGGGAGATGAAGGGAACAGAGGGATTGTGGGAATGATGAAGAGCACAGCAGGAGTCAGGAAGGAGAGGAGTTTTCGGTCGGGTTTCCCACTGTGGGCAGCTTTTTTTCTGAGTCTGTCCTCATCCTCATATGTTTTTCATGTTGTAAGACATCTTTAGCATTCATATCAAACATATTAACACACACGCAACCATCTGCCTCTACTGTGTATTTGACTGCTTATGCTTTTTCTGTGTTTGTGTGTGTGTGTGTGTGTGTGTGTGTGTGTAGATATTGCGTCTGGCAGGTGGTCTGGAGCGTCAGACACTAGAATGTCTCTCGAACCCAGTCGTTGTGGAGATCCAGGACATCATCAGGAGTTACATTGAGAACAAATGGCTGCCTCTGTTCCTGTCCACAGCAGAGTTTGCAGAGCGACTGAAAAACAAACCAAAGGTGAACATCCTGATTCTTATAAACACTAACACGGCTCAGAACAGAAGTTACTGAAAGCACATAAAGAAATAGTTTGACTTCTTTGGGAAATAGGCTTTTTTGCCCAGAATTAAATGAGAATATTGATACCACTCCCATGTCTATCGGATCAATATGTGGCCACAGTCAAGTAGCTCAGCATAGTTTAGCTTAGCATAAAGACTGGAAACAGGAATTTTTGTTACCTTCGAATTAGGGCTGTCAAAGTTAACGCGATAATAACGCGTTAACGCAAATTCGTTTTAACGCCACTAATTTCTTTAACGCATTAACGCAACTTGCGATTTTTATATTGTAGCGGGTTCAGTTTTAAAACTAGAGAGAAGATACTGGTGTCATATGAAACTAGAAAACCGAAGGAATCCATATCCTGTCATACTAGCTTGTCATGAAGGAGGTTAAATATCGCTCCAAACTTGCGCTAAATTTTGGCGAGGAAAAACCGGCATGGCCATTTTCAAAGCTGCCCCTTGACCTCTGACCTCAAGATATGTGAATGAAAATGGGTTCTATGGGTACCCACGAGTCTCCCCTTTACAGACATGCCCACTTTATGATAATCACATGCAGTTTGGGGAAGTCATAGTCAAGTCAGCACACTGACACACTGACAGCTGTTGTTGCATGTTGGGCTGCAGTTTACCATGTTATGATTTGAGCATATTTTTTATGCTAAATTCAGTACCTGTGAGGGTTTCTGGACAATATTTAATTGATTTCCAGTAATAAATATATACATACATTTGCATAAAGCAGCATATTTGCCCACTCCCATGTTGATAAGTGTATTAAATACTTAACAAATCTCCCTTTAAGGTGCATTTTGAACAGATAAAAATGTGAGATTAATTCGCGATTAAACACGATTAACTATGGACAATCATGCGATTAATCGCGATTCAATATTTTAATCGATTGACAGCCCTTTTTATAACTATTATCAGCCTTTCTATAAGTACCATGACATGATGTGCAGAAATGAATAATTATGTTGGTTTGATTTCTTACTCTGGATTCCTTTTTTTATTGTTTGTGATCACAGAATTGAAAAAGTGGAAGGAATTTGGGCCCATTGCCAACCCTGACTTGCATACTTGTATTAATTGTACTCGCCATAATAGTATGGCCTTGAGAGTGGACAGACATACTGTAAGAGCACATTAGTGGTTCTGCCATGTGAGAAACCACTAAACGCCGTCGCTGTCCAGTCGCTCTCTCAGGTTGCCTCATCAGGTGGTAACACATAAACCAAAGATTCCGCTGCTCTGTCTCATTATGTTATCAAGTTTACCATGTTTGGTCACAAGGATACTCTCATTAAGTAATGAGAGGTAGACATAGTTTAGCGTTACATGCTGGGGGAGGATGGAGGTGGGAGACAGATGACGTCAGAGAGGTAACGATGTCTCTAAGAGGAGATTGGAGGAATAAGATCAGAGGAATTAAAGACTGAGGGAAGGTTAAAGGTAGAAGAGGAGAGAGAGCTTTAGTTACTGCCAGTGACAAAGAGCAGCAGAGTGCAGAGGTTTGAGAGGTGTTCAGTGTCTCGGTTAGTCCTAGTGTACTCAGTTTCTGACTTCTGACCTTTGTGTGTGTGTGTGTTTCTGTGTGTGGTAGCCCCAAGCAGCAGACCGGCTCTCGCAACACGTCTACCGTCGACGCAGAACGAGGAGAGAAGCCTGGAAGGTAAGGAGAAATCCTCCGGGAAAGCTGGATATTTTGAATGGAGAGAAATAAGGCATTTCCTGGCCCGAAAGCATGTGTGATTTAGTTCATGACTTGGCGTAGAGCTCTGGCTTTGTCAAACACCATTTTGGCCTTGTGGTTAGTTTTCCCAAATTGGATCCAGGATAAATAAGATTAAAGCATCAGCATTACTAACCTTCCTTTAATAGTGTTTGGAGTGTGTTTTCCATGCAGCTCTGTTCCCGTCCTCTCATCTCAGCTCCACAGCAGAACACAGATATAAAACATGAACATTTCACATTTTAAGCAGGATGATTACAGGAAGGAGTTTTCCATACATGATTGTGACTATGGTCTTTATGATCATTATCTCATCACTGGCAGAGCAGGTTTTCTGAATAAAGGAGAGTATCATTATCTCAGTTTTCTGTGAGCTCAGACTTTAGCTCATAGGTCACGGATAATTTTTACTGCTATTGTTCAGGAGCCCACTGTACTGTATCTTCTTCCACTGTACACATTTATAAGGTTTTGTAATAATGTTTATAAATGAGTAGGTGATTATATGTATTTTATCTATACCTGAGGGATTACAGTGTCCTTACAAACCTAATAGTACTCTGCTGTGTATATCTGCAGGCTGAGGGCTCATGGATGAGTTCCTCCAAAGAGATCCTGCTGTTTCGACGGATCCTACTCAACCCTGCCACTTGTATGCAGTTCCAGCATTTTGCCTCTCTGAAGGGAGACTTCCTAGAAAATGACGTGCTCTTCTGGCTGGAGGTGCAGAGATACAAGGTAAAAGAAGCAAAAATACATAGAGGATGGCCCTGTTCAGACCTGGTATCAACATGCGTCCTGAGTGATCCGATCACAAGTGGATAGCTTTAAGTACAGGTGTGAACGCACTCAAGACGCATTGAGATCCGATCTTTCAGACCACATTCAGAGGTGGTCTGGGCAACATATGGCCACATTCTTTTAGCAGTGTGTAGTGAATGTGTCCTGGGCCACATTGAAGGACCGCCTTGGATCCGCGGGTCTCTGCACTCCTCATGTGAATAGAGAGGCAGACGCGAGCGCTTGTTTGCCTCACAGCATGGAAACGGCTTCTGTGCTCTACTGTATCCTGTCTGTACAACTGTATTTTATTAATATATCTTATCTGTAGGCTACATAATCTACAGACCATCAGACTAGGCACGTGGAGTGCATTATTATCATACTGTCGGAGATGTGTCTGCGTTTTTGTTCCGCTGCTTTGCACGGAGCTGACGTCCGCCCGCCCGCTCGCTCGCTCTCCTCCTCGGCTCTCTGAAGCTCCCGAGGACCGCCAATACAATAACCTTATATTTTGATGTTAATAAAATGTACCCGACTTTATGAATATGAAGGATATTACTACTGACATTCATGTAACAATACGTCACAATGCACGCACAATTTAGCGCAAGTTTTGAGCGTTATTTAGCCTCCTTCCCGACAAGCTACTCTGACATGGTCGGTACCGATGGATTTCTTAGGTTTTCTAGTTTCATGTGATACCAGTATCTTCTCTCCAGCTTTAAAAGCCAACTACAACCAAAATTGCAAGTTGCGTAAATGCGTTAAAGAAATTAGTGGCATTAACGCGCTATTGCGCTAACTTTGGCAGCCCTAGAAATTACAAAAACTGGAAGAAAATAGTGTATTCATGTAAGATCTCATTGCTTATAGTAAGAAGTGAATAGAGACAATAAGGGGTCTTTAACCCCTGTGGCTTATCTCAATACAAAAATTGGAAACATTCCAAATCATTCCAAACATTTCAGGAGCAGTGGGAACTTAGAAAATAGTTCCCACCACACATTTAATTTATCCTCTGTCCTCTCTCTTCCTGTATGCAGGATCTCTGTCACTCCCACAGTGATGACGCCACCATCCAGCAGAAGATCTCCACCATCATTAACTGTTTTATCAACTCCTCCATGCCCCCGGCCCTGCAGATAGACATCCCTCCTGAACAGGCCCAGCACGTTCTGGAGAAACGCCACGAACTGGGTCCTTACATCTTCAGAGAGGCACAGGTAGCGTGTGTGTGTGTCTTAAGAGTATGGTTTGTATTGTATTTCCTTCCAGTATGTTGCCTGCAAGTGTGTGCCTTTTCTCTGTGGGTGTAGATGTCGGTGTTCAGTGCATTGCTGAAGTTTTGGCCCGAGTTTCAAGAGCTGAGCAGCAGTGTCCAAGAGGAACAACTTCTTCCTCTACTGCAGGAGAAACGAGTTAAACACAGAGCCAGAGTACGGAGACAGAGGAGAAAAGAGGAGGAGGAGGAAGAGGAGGAGAGGAGGAGAGCTCAGGTGAGAAAACGGTCAATACTGAGGGATGATGTGATTATACAACCTCCTAACACTACTGCAACAGTGGTGAGAAAAGGAAAGTAAAAAAGTAATTCAGTCTGACCTTTCTTGTTCAGGAAGGCATGGAGAGGCCAGAGTCCAGTTTTAGAAAGGAGGAGGAGACGGATGACGAAGATGATGTAGACGAAGAACAAGAGGGAAGAAGTGGAAAAAAACAGTCGAGAACGCAGAGCCGAACGCAGAGCCGAGTGCAGAGCCGAGTGCAGAGCCTCACACAGCCGGTAAGGAGCAGTCTGATGTTCCTAATGGGGAATGAATGTAGAGCTGAAGATGTGTTTGTGTAAAATATATCATATGAAGGAGACAAACCAAATTGGAGGACTGAGTTTGGTAAAAAGGACTATATGTCAAAACAGCTCCTGTGTAGCACCAGACAGGAGCTTGCGTACCACCAGTGGTACGTGTACCACATTTTGGGAAGCACTGGCCTAATTGAAACTATTTTTCTAATCACGTTAGATTTAACTGTATTTCTGGAAATGTTCCCTCAGTTGTCGTGGTCCTACTCCAAGTACATGGTGGCCCTGAACAGAGAGGAGGTGCTGCTGAGGAGACAGAGTCAGCTGGAATCCTCGTTCTCCACAACCTCAGGTACACACACACACACACACACCTCCCTTTGTCTCCCAGGGCTCAGTAAAACTCCCATATCCAGCACTTTTGACTACTCTCCGCTAACAGCAAGACTAAATGTAGGAAACCAAAACATTGAAATGACATTAGCCGTTCCCACAGTAAGAATCCAAGCTAAATTTCCGAGGCTCAGATATTACCTGGCAGTCACAGCCAAATCATTGTCAAACCAACCCCAACCACATGTCAGATCTATCTCATTATGTAGAACTCTGGCCAAAACAGCTACTTCAGCCTGTCCATTAAGCGTCAATGTTCTGTACAGGAGTTAGTCTGAGCCCACACTGTGTGGACGTGTAAATTAAAGGCAGGAGTTGGTTACAGCCCTTCATAGTGAATGAAGACGAACGAAATGAAGCACAGTGCAAATAGTGCCTTAATGGGAAGTACAAGAACAAATCCTCAAAAGGGCTTTAGTTTTTCAGATACCCCTACTCGAGGTAGAATAAAACACAACCATGTTTTTTCATAATTTTGATGATGATGGTCGTAACAAAAATATCTAATTTAATATCATGTCATTTTCCACCTGTTTTGCTTAGGTTTAGTTCAAATTTTAAACTACTATCCATGATATCCGCCCTACACCTCAAAGCAATATGAATATCAAAATATGTTTTTATTATAATACCAGAGCCTAGAGGCTTTTAAAAACAAAATTGTCATAGGCGGAAATTTCACACAGACAACCTTTTAGAAGAAAGTTACTTTTACTTTTTTTAAGGTAATGGAGGCCATCACGTTGATTAAGAAACCGTACAAAAACAATAAAGGTAGTGTAGTAAAGTGAGGAGTAAAATGCATTTTTTTTTCATGTTAATATGTAACAAAATATGCAAAACTAAACTGCTTTCCTACTTTTTGGAAATATATCAAAAATACAATTATAACTCCAGATTTCCAAATGTATCTCCTCTTACCGATGTTTAAACTAGACACTCCAAGCTCCAGTATAAGATATACTGTTACCACTTTTAAAGATTTTACACAGATTTTTTAAATTCTTTTTAGTTTTTAAGTTATTCTCATTTCCATACTTTCCATTCATTCTCTATGTAATTTGCTACATTTTATAAGATAAGAAGTATAATAATTGAATAAGATACAAACACCATTCCAACTTCCATACCTTTATTTATATCTCAGGCAAGACCATTAGTTATATCACCATATTGAAAATGAAAATTAAATGAAATCTCAAATATTTATTCAAATTACTCATTGTAACAATAATATTAATTATATTAATTAATATTAATTTTCCTAGTTGTGTTGTTCCTGGGAGCAATTAGAGTGTGACACCACCATGAGTAATGCTGGCTAGAGCTGTAGGTAATGCGAAGATTGAAATACGCTACTGTAGTAATTGCATCAGTTTACTCAGTGATTTAAAGATTTGTGGATATTGATAGTTTCTACAGTGGCTAATTAACCCCCGTTTGGTCTGTAACCCATTTCATTATAGCATTGTGATTACTAGAATAATTCTGGTCCATATTACATACAACATGCCATGTTGGTAGACATAAATAATAAGTGAAGGTACCCATGCTGTGCCAGCTGTACTCAAATTACGCATATTGGAGAGGTCTGAGCGTGTGCCAGTGCCAAAGACTAAAAAACAGACAGACAAATCACAAATAATCTAATTATTCCTATAATTGTAGGCAGATGCTGGATCCCACTGTCACAGAAATAGGTAATTTAGTAAACACACTTTCACACAAGCTTAATTAAAATGACTAATTAACAACAAAACAAATGGAAATTGCTGAAGTTGAGGTAGGATATTTTATCTCATTACCAGCTGTGTTGTGGTTAAAGTTGTTGAATATTGAAAGTGTACAAAATATTTTAAATTCAGTGGCCTCTTTAGCTTTGTAATGAACTTGTTCATGAAATTATAGGATATTGTCTGTAATAGACATTCAGACAGCGGTGTGATTCACAATTCAGAATATCATTATCTCTGATGTCCAGATCTTCAGAATACTTGAAGCTGACATTACAGCCCATTTAAGGCACTCATTTGACTTCTTTGTTGTATCTCAGAGAAAAGACACAAGGTGTTGGGAGAGGAGCAGCTGACTGGATGGAGACGAGGATGTCAAGGTGAGGAGCGCTGGACCTGAAAAACACTACTGTCTGTAAATAACTGGAAATTGCAACAGTCAAATTACATGATTTTTATAGTTTGAATGATTGTGTGTCTGTAATGTGTTTTTTTTTTTGGTCTCCGTCCTCCACAAAACGCTGGAGGAGCAGCTAGAGAACCACAAGGGAGGCTAATCAGAAGCAGCTCATCCGCCTCTGAGACGAGATCTAAGATGAGCAGAGGATGCTGGACAAACTCAGAGTAAGGAAACACCAGTAAAGCAAAATATTGTCTTGATACTTTGATTATTGTTTCAGTAAGTGTAGTATGCCAAAAAAATCTAGTATAGTTTGCCATAAAAATGTCATTAAAAAAGTCATAGTATAGTATGGCATAAAGATGTCAAAAAATTTCATAGTAGCCTATAGTCATAGTAACGTCATATAATAGTATGCCATGAAGGAGTCATACAAATTAATATAGTATGCCATAAAAGTCATAATTAAATAATAAAATGTGATAAAAAGTAATACAAATATCACAGTATTGTATGCCATAGACCATACAAAATGTGGTGACATAAAAATGTCATGGTATGCCTTAAAAAGTAAAAAGAAAACTCATAGTATAGTATGCCAAAAATAAAATATCATGAAAAATGTCATACTAGCCTAAAGTCATAGTAAAATATACCATAACATAATGTCAAAAAATGTCATATGCATAACAATGTAATAATATAGTAAAATAGTCATAAAAAAGTTGTAGCCATAAAAATGTCATAGCATAATATGCCAAAAAATGTAAAATAGTATGCCATAAAAGTCAGTATAGTTTGCCAAAAAAAGAGTAATAAAAATGTCACAGTATGTAGAAAAGTCATAAAAAAAGCTCATAGTATATGTTGAAAAAGTCGTAAAAAAGTCATAGCCAAAAATAAGTCATAAAAAATGTTGTCGTATAGTATGTCAACAAAAGTAATAAAAGTCATATTATAGTATGCCATAAAACTGTCAGAAAATATCATTATAGTATGCCATGAAAGAGCCATAATTAAATAATACAATGTCATAAAAATGTAATTTAGAATGCCATAAAAACTCGTAGCCATAAAAATGCCATAATATACTGTCAATTAACAACATTATGAAAATGTCATAGTATAGTATGCCATTAAAATGTAGTTTATTAAAATATAGTTTGATAGAAAAGTCCTGGTATAGTGTGCCATAAAAATAATAGTATGTCCAAAAAGAGTCATAAAAAAGTTATAACCATAAAAAAATATCATAGTATGGTATGCCATAAGTCATAGCCACACGAAATGTCATAATATACTGCCATAAAAAAGTCATGGTATAGTATTTCAAAAACCAAATAATATAGTATGCCATAAAAGTAATTAAAACATGTCATAGTATAATATGCAAAAAAAAGTCAAAGTCATACAAATGTCATAAAAATACCATAGTATGGTATGCCATCAGAGTAATAAAAAAAGTCATAGTATAGTATTTTGTTTTTCAGCATGAGAGTTGCCTTTTTTGATAATTTTTCCTTTCCTATTGGTCTTAACGCTCTTATCATTTTAATGTCCTGTTGGTTTTAAATTGTTCTTAGTGTTTTATTGTGTTATTTTTATGTTTAATTGTACAGCACTTTGGTCAACTTTTATTGTTTTGGATTGGAGTATGGCATAGTATAGTATGCCAATTTTTTTTATAACATAATATGCCATACAAATGTAATTAAAATGTAATAATATTGTATACTATAAAAAGTCATATAATATATATTGTTTATATCATATGCTGGCTCCCTAAATTTGCACGCAGTCATCAAAACTTCATTGAAGTAGGCATGTATGTGAATGTGATGCAAATTCTTATGTCGTCCTTCTGTTCTTTTCTCCACAGTGTGAGTGCAGAGTTTTCCTTTCTGGACCAAAACTAAAGATGAACAAGTTTCTTCACCATATCTTCGTCTACTACTGTATGAATGTACTCCGAAGGGTCAGTCACTAAAATGTATGGTTTTCTGTTCCATAACCCCCTCCTTCTGTCTCTCTCATACTCCCTTGTCCACATCCGCGGTGGTGCTCTATAGGCTACCGCTAACAGCGCTACTGCAATTACTATTATGTACTTAATAATAAGAGCAATCTACGGAGCCCCCCTAGTCCCCTAGGAGAAAATTTGTATTATCTCGTTCCCTGGAGTTAGTAATTTGTTCCCTCGAGTTAGGTATCTCGAGGGAACGAGTTACTTCATAGACCACTTCTTCCAATCATTCCTGCAGTCCACGCATTGCTGATGTACGGAGCCCCCCTAGATGATGTACTTCGGTAAAGTTGGAAAGATATTGACAGATTCAAACTTACTGGATCAATAACTCATAACAGAAACATTGTTAAAACACCACCACGGGCTCTTTCTAACCGTAGTAAGGTGGACTACGAGCTACAACCTCATTTTAATCACAACGAGCCTTTAGTCCTCCGAGCTGGACACATAACATTGGTCTCTATGCGCAGCTGGCTGTCGGACGAGTGGTCAGGGACCGTCTACAAAGTGCAACGCCGAAAAGAGAAAAATATTAAATAACTTCAGTATTATACAGTGTAGAACCACAGAAAATTACTTCACACATCAACGATCTCCTCATAGTTGTACTACAACACTTAGTTTGGAAAAATATGCTTTTGCATAATTTTGGTGAATTTTGAATGGGAAAGATATTCAATAACTTCACTTTTATCAAATGTAGAGCCATTAACATGTCTCAATTAGTTTAAAAAGTATAATCAAGAAGAGAGTTGATGTGTGAAGTGATTTTGGTGTTACTACACTGCATAATACTGAAGTTATTGAATATTTTTCTCTTTTCGGCGTTGCACTTTGTAGACGGTCCCTGACCACTCGTCTGACAGCCAGCTGCGCACAGAGACCAATGTTATGTGTCCAGCTCGGAGGACGGCTCGTTGTGATTAAAATGAGGTTGAAGCTCGTTGTCTACCTTACTACGGTTAGAAAGAGCCGTTGTTTGTGTTTTCACAACGTTTTGGTTATGAGTTATTGATCCAGGACGTATTAATCTGTCAATATATTTCCAACTTTACCGAAGTACATCATCTAGGGGGGCTCCGTACATCAGCAATGCGTTGGAAGAAGTGCTCTATGAAGTAACTCGTTCCCTCGAGATACCTAACTTGAGGGAACGAGATAATACATTTTTTCTCCTATGGGGACTAGGGGGGCTCCGTAGCAATCAGAATAACAGGCAAATAAGTAGTACATAAATAAATAATGGTAACAATAAATATTAGTATAATAATATTAGTTATGATGATAATACAGCAATTATAAAAAAAAAAAATAATTTCATATTGTAATTGTTAACCAAGACATGCCATCAGTTTTTTTTGTTTGCATATCGTTTTTAATACGTATCGTACATTTCATGTTTTAAACACGATATCATGTTAGTTATGAACATCAATAAGATAAAATTAGCTTATATCGATAAGCTAACAATAACGAACGTTATCTAGCTCTTATCTGATGTTACGGAAGCAAACGTTTTGTAAAGATGTAACGTTAACTTGAACAGTTGATCATGTGGAAAATGTGATATGATAGTACTAGCTTTTAATAATTACCTAATAATTGATTGAATCCCATCATATCGAAGGACAGACCGGTGATCCATGACACGGAAGCAGTGACGTTAACGTATTTTTCACCAAAATCTTTGGGAAAAGAACAAAAAATCGTAACGTTAACTTAACGTAGATCATAAATGTTTGAATATAAAACGACTAGTTAAAATCGGTTGAGAAATGTAGACGTTATAGGGCTTTTTATCCAGGAAAACGGCAGCTCCCCTGTTCACTTGTATAGGGTCACAGGCCAATATAAATGGTGTACAAGAACTGCGCATAATGTAATAATCAGCACATATGGTGCATTCAAACTGATTTTGTCGCTGATGTCGTTGCATTCAGTGTGACACAGTGTGATATGTAACACAGCATCCCAATACACTAGACCTCTCTTTGTTGTACACATTACATCCCCTCTAAATTTTTTTTTGTGAACCCCCAATCTTTTTAAAGCATGTCTGATCTTTTGTACAGCGGGTTTAACTCAGTTTTAAGTTCATCCAAGTGTTGAAAATGTCCTGACAGTCACCTGATAAAGTCTATAAATGTTTTTTCAACTGAACTAAGACTAAATTCATTTCACGCTGTAACACACCTGTTGATCCAGTGTTGATTTAATAAATGTTATAAAATCAATCTGTATTTTCGTAGCTTCTTTTGTATGAATGATTTGTTTGGAGAGAAAATCAAGACAATATAATAATATCTTGAAGAACTATTGTGAAGTAAACTAACTTTCTAAAGTATCTTCTTACTCAAAAGTTTTGAGGATGTAGTTTCTTTCCTCAAGCAAATGAAGGAATATAGTACCATTAAATTACATTCATTTAACTTATGCTTTAATCCAAAATGACTTCCAATAATTGCATACTATACTTCAAACTTTTGGGGACAGAGCTTTCAGTGTGACAGCCCCCACCCTCTGGAACTCTCTCCCCATAGAGCTCCGCAATGCCCCATCTCTGGACAGCTTCAAAAAACTCCTTAAAACCCACCTCTTTAACCAGGCCTATGGCCTCTAGCTACTGTTATGTTCCATTTGTTGTCTATTTATGTCTATGTTAAGCGTCCTAGGGTAGCGTCCTAGGGTATCTTGAAAGGCGCTATATAAATTCAAGTTATTATTATTATTATTAACTTACTATATTATGACATTTTCCCACATACTGTACTATAACTTTTATTTATCTTTTTCAACATACTATACTATAATTTTTTTTTGGCATACAACTTTTTAAAAAAGTTTCGACATACTATGACTTTTTTTTTTGTTATACTATTCTATGACTTTTTAATTTTTTTTTAAACTTACTATATTATGACATTTTTTCCCACATACTGTACTGTACTATGACTTTTTATTTTTTCGACATATGATGCTATGACTTTTTGACATACTATTCTGTTTTTTTTTCAAAATACTATGACTATTTTTTATTTTTTCGACATACTGTACTATGACTTTTTAAATTTTTTTTGACATACTATTCAGGGTTTTTTTCAAAATACTATGACTTTTTAAAAAAAAATTGACATACAATGACTTTTTTGCATACAATTTTTTGACATACTGTACTATGACTTTTTAAAGTTTTTTTTGACATACTATAATTATTTTTTTTTTTTTCGAAAAACTATAGTGACTTTTTTTTTTTTCCGACATATTATACTATGACTTTAAAATTGTATTTCGACATACTATAGGATGACTTTTTAAATTTTTTTCATCATACTATGCTATGACTTTTTTTTCACGAAATGTTTCGACATTCAATACTAAATTTTTTTTTTCATGAAATGTTTCGACAAAATACACTAACACTTTTCCAAACATTTTTTGACATTCTATACTATGACTTTTTTGAATGAAATTTTCGACATGCTATATTATGACTTTTTTTCACGAAATGTTTCGACATACTATACTAAGACTTTTTTTTATTTTTTGTTATACTATTCTATGACTTTTTAATTTTTATTTAAACTTACTATATCATGACATTTTTTCCCACATTTTATTTTTTCAACATTATACTATGACTTTTTTTCATCAAATTTTTTAACATACTACATTATGACTTTTTAATTTCTCGACATATTATACTATGACTTTTGTTTATTTTTTTCGACATACCATACTATGACTTTTTTTTTAACGTTTCTTTCAACAGACTGATTTTTTTTTATTTTTTTCGAAATACCATACTATGACTTTTTTTTTTATTTTTTCCACATCCTTTACTATGACTTTAAAATGTTATTTCCACATACTATAGGATAACTTTTTAAAATGTTTTCGACATTCTATACTTTGACATTTTTTCACGAAAATTTACGAAATTCTATACTATGACATTTTTTCACGAAAATTTTCGACATACTATACTATAACTTTTTTTTCATGAACATTTTCAAAATTTTAAGCTATGAGTTTCTTTTATCACAAAACTAATCTACATACTATACTATGCCTTTTTTCATGAACATTTTCGACATGCTATACTATAACTTTTTTTTCATGAAAATTTTCGAAATTCTAAACTGAGTTTTTTTCCACCAAATTAATCGACAGAATATACTGTCTTTTTTCATGAAAATTTTAGACATTCTATACTATAACATTTTTTTACGAATATTTTCGACAATTTTCATGAAAAAAGTCATACTATACTATGCCTTTTTTCATGAAAATTTTCGAAAATATTCTTAAAAAAATGTCATAGAATTAATCGACAGACTATACTATGCCTTTTTTCATTAAAATTTTCGACATTCTATACTATGACATTTTTTTACGAATATTTTCGAAAATTTTCATGAAAAAAGTCATGTCAAAAATATTCGTAAAAAAATGTCATAGTATAGAATGTCGAAAATTTTCATGAAAAAAGGCATAGTATAGTCTGTCGATTCATTTGGTGGAAAAAAAACTCAGTTTAAATTTTCGTCCATTTTCATGAAGTCATACTATACTATGCCTTTTTTCATGAAAATGTCAGAATTTTAAACTGAGTTTTTTTTCCACCAAATGAATCGACAGACTATACTATGCCTTTTTTCATTAAAATTTTCGACATTCTATACTATGACATTTTTTTACGAATATTTTTGACATGACTTTTTTCATGAAAATTTTCGAAAATATTCGTAAAAAAATGTCATAGTATAGAATGTCGAAAATTTTAATGAAAAAAGGCATAGTATAGTCTGTCGATTAATTTGGTGGAAAAAAAACTCAGTTTAAATTTTCATCAATTTTCATTAAGTCATACTATACTATGGCTTTTTTCATGAAGATGTCGAAATTTTAAACTGAGTTTTTTTTCCACCAAATGAATCGACAGACTATACTATGCCTTTTCTCATTAAAATTTTCGACATTCTATACTATGACATTTTTTTACGAATATTTTCGAAAATTTTCATGAAAAAAGTCATGTCGAAAAATATTCGTAAAAAAATGTCATAGTATAGAATGTCGAAAATTTGAATGAAAAAAGGCATAGTATAGTCTGTCGATTCATTTGGTGGAAAAAAAACTCAGTTTAAATTTTCGTCAATTTTCATGAAAGTCATACTATACTATGCTTTTTTTCATGAAAATGTCGAAATTTTAAACTGAGTTTTTTTTCCACCAAATGAATCGACAGACTATACTATGACTTTTTTCATTAAAATTTTCGACATTCTATACTATGACATTTTTTTACGAATATTTTTGACATGACTTTTTTCATGAAAATTTTCGAAAATATTCGTAAAAAAATGTCATAGTATAGAATGTCGAAAATTTTAATGAAAAAAGGCATAGTATAGTCTGTCGATTAATTTGGTGGAAAAAAAACTCAGTTTAAATTTTCGTCAATTTTCATGAAAAGTCATACTATACTATGCCTTTTTTCATGAAAATGTCGAAATTTTAAACTGAGTTTACCAAATGAATCGACAGACTATACTATGCCTTTTCTCATTAAAATTTTCGACATTCTATACTATGACATTTTTTTACGAATATTTTTGACATGACTTTTTTCATGAAAATTTTCGAAAATATTCGTAAAAAAATGTCATAGTATAGAATGTCGAAAATTTTAATGAAAAAAGGCATAGTATAGTCTGTCGATTCATTTGGTGGAAAAAAAACTCAGTTTAAATTTTCATCAATTTTCATGAAGTCATACTATACTATGCCTTTTTTCATGAAAATGTCGAAATTTTAAACTGAGTTTTTTTTCCACCAAATGAATCGACAGACTATACTATGCCTTTTCTCATTAAAATTTTCGACATTCTATACTATGACATTTTTTTACGAATATTTTTGACATGACTTTTTTCATGAAATTTTTGAAAATATTCGTAAAAAAATGTCATAGTATAGAATGTCGAAAATTTTAATGAAAAAAGGCATAGTATAGTCTGTCGATTAATTTGGTGGAAAAAAAACTCAGTTTAAATTTTCATCAATTTTCATGAAGTCATACTATACTATGCCTTTTTTCATGAAAATGTCGAAATTTTAAACTGAGTTTTTTTTCCACCAAATGAATCGACAGACTATACTATGCCTTTTCTCATTAAAATTTTCGACATTCTATACTATGACATTTTTTTACGAATATTTTTGACATGACTTTTTTCATGAAAATTTTCGAAAATATTCGTAAAAAAATGTCATAGTATAGAATGTCGAAAATTTTAATGAAAAAAGGCATAGTATAGTCTGTCGATTAATTTGGTGGAAAAAAAACTCAGTTTAAATTTTCATCAATTTTCATGAAGTCATACTATACTATGCCTTTTTTCATGAAAATGTCGAAATTTTAAACTGAGTTTTTTTTCCACCAAATGAATCGACAGACTATACTATGCCTTTTCTCATTAAAATTTTCGACATTCTATACTATGACATTTTTTTACGAATATTTTTGACATGACTTTTTTCATGAAAATTTTCGAAAATATTCGTAAAAAAATGTCATAGTATAGAATGTCGAAAATTTTAATGAAAAAAGGCATAGTATAGTCTGTCGATTAATTTGGTGGAAAAAAAACTCAGTTTAAATTTTCATCAATTTTCATGAAGTCATACTATACTATGCCTTTTTTCATGAAAATGTCGAAATTTTAAACTGAGTTTTTTTTCCACCAAATGAATCGACAGACTATACTATGCCTTTTCTCATTAAAATTTTCGACATTCTATACTATGACATTTTTTTACGAATATTTTTGACATGACTTTTTTCATGAAAATTTTCGAAAATATTCGTAAAAAAATGTCATAGTATAGAATGTCGAAAATTTTAATGAAAAAAGGCATAGTATAGTCTGTCGATTAATTTGGTGGAAAAAAAACTCAGTTTAAATTTTCATCAATTTTCATGAAGTCATACTATACTATGCCTTTTTTCATGAAAATGTCGAAATTTTAAACTGAGTTTTTTTTCCACCAAATGAATCGACAGACTATACTATGCCTTTTCTCATTAAAATTTTCGACATTCTATACTATGACATTTTTTTACGAATATTTTTGACATGACTTTTTTCATGAAAATTTTCGAAAATATTCGTAAAAAAATGTCATAGTATAGAATGTCGAAAATTTTAATGAAAAAAGGCATAGTATAGTCTGTCGATTCATTTGGTGGAAAAAAAACTCAGTTTAAATTTTCGTAAATTTTCATGAAAGTCATACTATACTATGCCTTTTTTCATGAAAATGTCGAAATTTTAAACTGAGTTTTTTTTCCACCAAATGAATCGACAGACTATACTATGCCTTTTCTCATTAAAATTTTCGACATTCTATACTATGACATTTTTTTACGAATATTTTTGACATGACTTTTTTCATGAAAATTTTCGAAAATATTCGTAAAAAAATGTCATAGTATAGAATGTCGAAAATTTTAATGAAAAAAGGCATAGTATAGTCTGTCGATTAATTTGGTGGAAAAAAAACTCAGTTTAAATTTTCATCAATTTTCATGAAGTCATACTATACTATGCCTTTTTTCATGAAAATGTCGAAATTTTAAACTGAGTTTTTTTTCCACCAAATGAATCGACAGACTATACTATGCCTTTTCTCATTAAAATTTTCGACATTCTATACTATGACATTTTTTTACGAATATTTTTGACATGACTTTTTTCATGAAAATTTTCGAAAATATTCGTAAAAAAATGTCATAGTATAGAATGTCGAAAATTTTAATGAAAAAAGGCATAGTATAGTCTGTCGATTAATTTGGTGGAAAAAAAACTCAGTTTAAATTTTCGTCAATTTTCATGAAGTCATACTATACTATGCCTTTTTTCATGAAAATGTCGAAATTTTAAACTGAGTTTTTTTTCCACCAAATTAATCGACAGACTATACTATGCCTTTTCTCATTAAAATTTTCGACATTCTATACTATGACATTTTTTTACGAATATTTTTGACATGACTTTTTTCATGAAAATTTTTGAAAATATTCGTAAAAAAATGTCATAGTATAGAACAGGGGTGCCCACACTTTTTCAGCATGCGAGCTACTTATAAAATGACCAAGTCAAAATGATCTACCTACTATAAAAATGCAAAACATATATTTATTTATAAATATATTGAGTATTCTTTATATGTACAATATATGTTGGTGTACCTTGCATAACTGCATGAACCCATATTGTACAATATAACTCTTTACATTTTTTGTCATTACCTTACTCTGATGACTTGCACTGAATGGAATCAGCTAGGGATGCATAGTCCGGACAGTAGCTGCTGATAGCCAGCCTCAAGCACACTTCCAAATGATCATCAGTCAAGGTGGAACGGTATTTGGACTTAATAATCTTCATGTGGGAAAAGGCTGACTCGCATAAATAAGTGGAGCCGAATAATGCAGTCATGGAGGTAGCACATTTCCTCATGTTGGGGTACTTTTCCTCTGTGAGTAAGTTCCAGAACTGTCCATGAGCCCTGGACTTAAGCTGAATGTCAGTTTGTAGTGTCAAAATCTCATCCTCCACTCCAGATGAGTTCAGGTGAAACAGTGTTGCAATTTTTGATGCGAGTGAATCAACCTCAGCATCTTCCCGAAAAGGGTAGCACATGAATGTAGCGACTGGCTCCAGTAAAACAAACAAACAAAATGCGCTTGTTTGCGCATGCGTGGTGACCCATGTGTCAGAAAAGATCAGATGTCAGACTGGTTGCCCTGTATGTCAATCAAGTGACAAATTTCATAGTGAGGATGGATGATAGG
Source organism: Sebastolobus alascanus (assembly GCA_916701645.2). Lineage (NCBI taxonomy): Eukaryota > Metazoa > Chordata > Actinopteri > Perciformes > Sebastidae > Sebastolobus > Sebastolobus alascanus. The sequence goes on along the minus strand of CAKAOJ020000101.1, from coordinate 4,415,314 downwards.
CTGACGTCTATTTATTTTTTTAATTTTTTTTTTTTTTTTTTTTTTTAATGCCATGCGATCTACCCACACTACCTTCGCGATCGACCGGTAGATCGCGATCGACGTATTGGGCACCCCTGGTATAGAATGTCGAAAATTTTAATGAAAAAAGGCATAGTATAGTCTGTCGATTCATTTGGTGGAAAAAAAACTCAGTTTAAAATTTCGTCATTTTCATGAAAAAGGCATAGTATAGTATGACTTCATGAAAATTGATGAAAATTTAAACTGAGTTTTTTTTCCACCAAATTAATCGACAGACTATACTATGCCTTTTTTCATTAAAATTTTCGACATTCTATACTATGACATTTTTTTACGAATATTTTCGAAAATTTTCATGAAAAAAGTCATGTCAAAAATATTCGTAAAAAAATGTCATAGTATAGAATGTCGAAAATTTTAATGAAAAAAGGCATAGTATAGTCTGTCGATTCATTTGGTGGAAAAAAAACTCAGTTTAAAATTTCGACATTTTCATGAAAAAAGGCATAGTATAGTATGACTTCATGAAAATTGACGAAAATTTAAACTGAGTTTTTTTTCCACCAAATTAATCGACAGACTATACTATGCCTTTTTTCATTAAAATTTTCGACATTCTATACTATGACATTTTTTTACGAATATTTTCGAAAATTTTCATGAAAATTTTCGAAAATATTCGTAAAAAAATGTCATAGTATAGAATGTCTAAAATTTTAATGAAAAAAGGCATAGTATAGTCTGTCGATTCATTTGGTGGAAAAAAAACTCAGTTTAAATTTTCATCAATTTTCATGAAGTCATACTATACTATGCCTTTTTTCATGAAAATGTCGAAATTTTAAACTGAGTTTTTTTTCCACCAAATGACACAGACTACTTGCTTTCCTAATTTGCATCTTTTTTTTTTATATTTTTGACATCTTTTTTGAATTTTTAAATATTTAAAATGACTTTTTGAATTAAAATTTTGAAAAATGTCATAGTATAGTGTCGAAATTTTAAGAAAAAACATTATATTGTCATATTTTGAAAAACTATTTAATTTTCTAAATGGATATATACTGTTTTTTCAAAAATATCGAATTTAAACTTGTTTTTTCATAAATATCGACACTATACTATGCTTTTCTAAAATTTTGACATCTTTTTTATGAAATTTTTCGAATATATTTATAAAATTTTGAAAATTGAAATTTTTAAAAAATGCATAGTATAGTTGTCAAAATTTTGAAAAACATATAAGTTTCGATAATTTCGAAAAATATTAAATCCTATTTTCATAAATGAAATTTTAAATGATTTTTTTCCAAATGTCGAATTTTAAACTATCTTTTTCTCCATTAATTTGACTTAATTACTTTTTTTACGAATATTTTTCGACATTCTATTATAATTTTTTAAAATTTGTAAACATTATAGTATATGAAAATTTTATAAAAAGATAGTATAGATTTTTAATTTTGGGAAAAAATCATTATAAATTGTCTTTATTTATGAAAATTTACTATGCTTTTTCATGAAAATGTCAATTTTAAACTTATTTTTTACAAATATTAACAGACTTTTATCCTTTCATAAAATTCTATCTATATTAAATTTTAAATATTTTTACATGACTTTTTTCTAAATTTTTAAAATTCGTAAAAAATTCAATATAGAATTTCAAAATTTTAGAAAAAAGTCATGTATAGATCTTAAATAATTTTGGAAAAAAACTCAGTTTAATTTCGTAATTTCATAAGTCATACTATATCATTTTTCATGAAAATGCGAAATTTAAACTGATTTTTTTTCCCAAATAAATAAGACTATATTTCCTTTTTCATTAAAATTTACATTCTATACTATAAATTTTTTTCGAATATTTTGATGACTTTTTTATGAATATTTTTAAAATTTTAAAAAAATTATTAAATTCGAAAATTTTATATAAACATGTAAAATTCGATTAATTGGGAAAAAAAATGTCTTATATTTTCGTCAAAAATAATAAATTATATTTTTTTCATGAAATGTGAAATTTAAACTGATTTTTTTTCCAAATGAATCGACAGACTATACTATGCTTTTTTCATAAAATTTCGAAAATTTTACTATGACATTTTTTTACAATATTTTGACAGATTTTTATGAAATTTTTAAAATTTTGAAAAAATTTATATAAATTTAAAATTTTAGAAAAAATGTAAGTATAGTCTTCGAATTAATTGGTAAAAAAACTAGTTTAAAATTTTTAAATTTTCAGAAATTATAATTCTATATTATAAAAGAAATTTTAATGATTTCTATTTAAATGAATCTACTATACATGCCTTTTCTCATTAAAATTTCCTTTATCTATAATTTTTTTAAATAATTTTTTACTTTTTTTGAAATTTTTGAAATATTTAAAAATATTCTATAAGAATGTCGAAAATTTTAATGAAAAAAGGCATAGTATAGTCTGTCGATTAATTTGGTGGAAAAAAAACTCAGTTTAAATTTTCGTCAATTTTCATGAAAGTCATACTATACTATGCCTTTTTTCATGAAAATGTCGAAATTTTAAACTGAGTTTTTTTTCCACCAAATGAATCGACAGACTACACTATGCCTTTTCTCATTAAAATTTTCGACATTCTATACTATGACATTTTTTTACGAATATTTTTGACATGACTTTTTTCATGAAAATTTTCGAAAATATTCGTAAAAAAATGTCATAGTATAGAATGTCGAAAATTTTAATGAAAACAGGCATAGTATAGTCTGTCGATTCATTTGGTGGAAAAAAAACTCAGTTTAAATTTTCGTCAATTTTCATGAAAGTCATACTATACTATGCCTTTTTTCATGAAAATGTCGAAATTTTAAACTGAGTTTTTTTTCCACCAAATGAATCGACAGACTATACTATGCCTTTTTTCATTAAAATTTTCGACATTCTATACTATGACATTTTTTTACGAATATTTTTGACATGACTTTTTTCATGAAAATTTTCGAAAATATTCGTAAAAAAATGTCATAGTATAGAATGTCGAAAATTTTAATGAAAACAGGCATAGTATAGTCTGTCGATTCATTTGGTGGAAAAAAAACTCAGTTTAAATTTTCGTCAATTTTCATGAAAGTCATACTATACTATGCCTTTTTTCATGAAAATGTCGAAATTTTAAACTGAGTTTTTTTTCCACCAAATGAATCGACAGACTATACTATGCCTTTTTCATTAAAATTTTCGACATTCTATACTATGACATTTTTTTACGAATATTTTTGACATGACTTTTTTCATGAAAATTTTCGAAAATATTCGTAAAAAAATGTCATAGTATAGAATGTCGAAAATTTTAATGAAAACAGGCATAGTATAGTCTGTCGATTCATTTGGTGGAAAAAAAACTCAGTTTAAATTTTCGTCAATTTTCATGAAAGTCATACTATACTATGCCTTTTTTCATGAAAATGTCGAAATTTTAAACTGAGTTTTTTTTCCACCAAATGAATCGACAGACTATACTATGCCTTTTCTCATTAAAATTTTCGACATTCTATACTATGACATTTTTTTACGAATATTTTTGACATGACTTTTTTCATGAAAATTTTCGAAAATATTCGTAAAAAAATGTCATAGTATAGAATGTCGAAAATTTTAATGAAAAAAGGCATAGTATAGTCTGTCGATTCATTTGGTGGAAAAAAAACTCAGTTTAAAATTTCGTCAATTTTCATGAAGTCATACTATACTATGCCTTTTTTCATGAAAATGTCGAAATTTTAAACTGAGTTTTTTTTCCACCAAATGAATCGACAGACTATACTATGCCTTTTCTCATTAAAATTTTCGACATTCTATACTATGACATTTTTTTACGAATATTTTTGACATGACTTTTTTCATGAAAATTTTCGAAAATATTCGTAAAAAAATGTCATAGTATAGAATGTCGAAAATTTTAATGAAAACAGGCATAGTATAGTCTGTCGATTCATTTGGTGGAAAAAAAACTCAGTTTAAATTTTCGTCAATTTTCATGAAAGTCATACTATACTATGCCTTTTTTCATGAAAATGTCGAAATTTTAAACTGAGTTTTTTTTCCACCAAATGAATCGACAGACTATACTATGCCTTTTCTCATTAAAATTTTCGACATTCTATACTATGACATTTTTTTACGAATATTTTTGACATGACTTTTTTCATGAAAATTTTCGAAAATATTCGTAAAAAAATGTCATAGTATAGAATGTCGAAAATTTTAATGAAAAAAGGCATAGTATAGTCTGTCGATTCATTTGGTGGAAAAAAAACTCAGTTTAAATTTTCGTCAATTTTCATGAAAGTCATACTATACTATGCCTTTTTTCATGAAAATGTCGAAATTTTAAACTGAGTTTTTTTTCCACCAAATGAATCGACAGACTATACTATGCCTTTTCTCATTAAAATTTTCGACATTCTATACTATGACATTTTTTTACGAATATTTTTGACATGACTTTTTTCATGAAAATTTTCGAAAATATTCGTAAAAAAATGTCATAGTATAGAATGTCGAAAATTTTAATGAAAACAGGCATAGTATAGTCTGTCGATTAATTTGGTGGAAAAAAAACTCAGTTTAAATTTTCGTCAATTTTCATGAAGTCATACTATACTATGACTTTTTTCATGAAAATGTCGAAATTTTAAACTGAGTTTTTTTTCCACCAAATGAATCGACAGACTATACTATGCCTTTTCTCATTAAAATTTTCGACATTCTATACTATGACATTTTTTTACGAATATTTTTGACATGACTTTTTTCATGAAAATTTTCGAAAATATTCGTAAAAAAATGTCATAGTATAGAATGTCGAAAATTTTAATGAAAACAGGCATAGTATAGTCTGTCGATTAATTTGGTGGAAAAAAAACTCAGTTTAAATTTTCGTCAATTTTCATGAAGTCATACTATACTATGCCTTTTTTCATGAAAATGTCGAAATTTTAAACTGAGTTTTTTTTCCACCAAATGAATCGACAGACTATACTATGCCTTTTTTCATTAAAATTTTCGACATTCTATACTATGACATTTTTTTACGAATATTTTCGACATGACTTTTTTCATGAAAATTTTCGAAAATATTCGTAAAAAAATGTAATAGTATAGAATGTCGAAAATTTTCATGAAAACAGGCATAGTATAGTCTGTCGATTAATTTGGTGGAAAAAAAACTCAGTTTAAATTTTCGTCAATTTTCATGAAGTCATACTATACTATGCCTTTTTTCATGAAAATGTCGAAATTTTAAACTGAGTTTTTTTTCCACAAAATTAATCGACAGACTATACTATGCCTTTTTTCATTAAAATTTTCGACATTCTATACTATGACAATTTATTACGAATATTTTTGACATGACTTTTTTCATGAAAATTTTCGAAAATATTCGTAAAAAAATGTCATAGTATAGAATGTCGAAAATTTTAATGAAAACAGGCATAGTATAGTCTGTAGATTAATTTGGTGGAAAAAAAACTCAGTTTAAATTTTCATCAATTTTCATGAAAGTCATACTATACTATGACTTTTTTCATGAAAATGTCGAAATTTTAAACTGAGTTTTTTTTCCACCAAATGAATCGACAGACTATACTATGCCTTTTCTCATTAAAATTTTCGACATTCTATACTATGACATTTTTTTACGAATATTTTTGACATGACTTTTTTCATGAAAATTTTTGAAAATATTCGTAAAAAAATGTCATAGTATAGAATGTCGAAAATTTTCATGAAAACAGGCATAGTATAGTCTGTCGATTCATTTGGTGGAAAAAAAACTCAGTTTAAATTTTCATCAATTTTCATGAAGCCACACTATACTATGCCTTTTTTCATGAAAATGTCGAAATTTTAAACTGTTTTTTTTCCACCAAATGAATCGACAGACTATACTATGCCTTATCTCATTAAAATTTTCGACATTCTATACTATGACATTTTTTTGCGAATATTTTTGACATGACTTTTTTCATGAAAATTTTCGAAAATATTCGTAAAAAAATGTCATAGTATAGAATGTCGAAAATTTTAATGAAAAAAGGCATAGTATAGTCTGTCGATTAATTTGGTGGAAAAAAAACTCAGTTTAAATTTTCATCAATTTTCATGAAGTCATACTATACTATGCCTTTTTTCATGAAAATGTCGAAATTTTAAACTGAGTTTTTTTTCCACCAAATGAATCGACAGACTATACTATGCCTTTTCTCATTAAAATTTTCGACATTCTATACTATGACATTTTTTTACGAATATTTTTGACATGACTTTTTTCATGAAAATTTTCGAAAATATTCGTAAAAAAATGTCATAGTATAGAATGTCGAAAATTTTAATGAAAAAAGGCATAGTATAGTCTGTCGATTCATTTGGTGGAAAAAAAACTCAGTTTAAATTTTCATCAATTTTCATGAAGTCATACTATACTATGCCTTTTTTCATGAAAATGTCGAAATTTTAAACTGAGTTTTTTTTCCACCAAATGAATCGACAGACTATACTATGCCTTTTCTCATTAAAATTTTCGACATTCTATACTATGACATTTTTTTACGAATATTTTTGACATGACTTTTTTCATGAAAATTTTCGAAAATATTCGTAAAAAAATGTCATAGTATAGAATGTCGAAAATTTTAATGAAAACAGGCATAGTATAGTCTGTCGATTCATTTGGTGGAAAAAAAACTCAGTTTAAATTTTCGTCAATTTTCATGAAAGTCATACTATAGTATGCCTTTTTCATGAAAATGTCGAAATTTTAAACTGAGTTTTTTTTCCACCAAATGAATCGACAGACTATACTATGCCTTTTCTCATTAAAATTTTCGACATTCTATACTATGACATTTTTTTACGAATATTTTTGACATGACTTTTTTCATGAAAATTTTCGAAAATATTCGTAAAAAAATGTCATAGTATAGAATGTCGAAAATTTTCATGAAAACAGGCATAGTATAGTCTGTCGATTAATTTGGTGGAAAAAAAACTCAGTTTAAATTTTCGTCAATTTTCATGAAGTCATACTATACTATGACTTTTTTCATGAAAATGTCGAAATTTTAAACTTAGTTTTTTTTCCACCAAATGAATGGACAGACTATACTATGCCTTTTTTCATTAAAATTTTCGACATTCTATACTATGACATTTTTTTACGAATATTTTTGACATGACTTTTTTCATGAAAATTTTCGAAAATATTCGTAAAAAAATGTCATAGTATAGAATGTCGAAAATTTTCATGAAAACAGGCATAGTATAGTCTGTCGATTAATTTGGTGGAAAAAAAACTCAGTTTAAATTTTCGTCAATTTTCATGAAGTCATACTATACTATGACTTTTTTCATGAAAATGTCGAAATTTTAAACTTAGTTTTTTTTCCACCAAATGAATGGACAGACTATACTATGCCTTTTTCATTAAAATTTTCGACATTCTATACTATGACATTTTTTTACGAATATTTTTGACATGACTTTTTTCATGAAAATTTTCGAAAATATTCGTAAAAAAATGTCATAGTATAGAATGTCGAAAATTTTAATGAAAAAAGGCATAGTATAGTCTGTCGATTCATTTGGTGGAAAAAAAACTCAGTTTAAATTTTCGTCAATTTTCATGAAAGTCATACTATACTATGACTTTTTCATGAAAATGTCGAAATTTTAAACTGAGTTTTTTTTCCACCAAATGAATCGACAGACTATACTATGCCTTTTCTCATTAAAATTTTCGACATTCTATACTATGACATTTTTTTACGAATATTTTTGACATGACTTTTTTCATGAAAATTTTCGAAAATATTCGTAAAAAAATGTCATAGTATAGAATGTCGAAAATTTTAATGAAAACAGGCATAGTATAGTCTGTCGATTCATTTGGTGGAAAAAAAACTCAGTTTAAATTTTCGTCAATTTTCATGAAAGTCATACTATACTATGACTTTTTTCATGAAAATGTCGAAATTTTAAACTGAGTTTTTTTTCCACCAAATGAATCGACAGACTATACTATGCCTTTTTCATTAAAATTTTCGACATTCTATACTATGACATTTTTTTACGAATATTTTTGACATGACTTTTTTCATGAAAATTTTCGAAAATATTCGTAAAAAAATGTCATAGTATAGAATGTCGAAAATTTTCATGAAAACAGGCATAGTATAGTCTGTCGATTCATTTGGTGGAAAAAAAACTCAGTTTAAATTTTCATCAATTTTCATGAAAGTCATACTATACTATGCCTTTTTTCATGAAAATGTCGAAATTTTAAACTGAGTTTTTTTTCCACCAAATGAATCGACAGACTATACTATGCCTTTTTCATTAAAATTTTCGACATTCTATACTATGACATTTTTTTACGAATATTTTTGACATGACTTTTTTCATGAAAATTTTCGAAAATATTCGTAAAAAAATGTCATAGTATAGAATGTCGAAAATTTTAATGAAAACAGGCATAGTATAGTCTGTCGATTCATTTGGTGGAAAAAAAACTCAGTTTAAATTTTCGTCAATTTTCATGAAAGTCATACTATAGTATGACTTTTTTCATGAAAATGTCGAAATTTTAAACTGAGTTTTTTTTCCACCAAATGAATCGACAGACTATACTATGCCTTTTCTCATTAAAATTTTCGACATTCTATACTATGACATTTTTTTACGAATATTTTTGACATGACTTTTTTCATGAAAATTTTCGAAAATATTCGTAAAAAAATGTCATAGTATAGAATGTCGAAAATTTTAATGAAAACAGGCATAGTATAGTCTGTCGATTCATTTGGTGGAAAAAAAACTCAGTTTAAATTTTCGTCAATTTTCATGAAAGTCATACTATACTATGACTTTTTTCATGAAAATGTCGAAATTTTAAACTGAGTTTTTTTTCCACCAAATGAATCGACAGACTATACTATGCCTTTTTCATTAAAATTTTCGACATTCTATACTATGACATTTTTTTACGAATATTTTTGACATGACTTTTTTCATGAAAATTTTCGAAAATATTCGTAAAAAAATGTCATAGTATAGAATGTCGAAAATTTTCATGAAAACAGGCATAGTATAGTCTGTCGATTAATTTGGTGGAAAAAAAACTCAGTTTAAATTTTCGTCAATTTTCATGAAAGTCATACTATACTATGACTTTTTTCATGAAAATGTCGAAATTTTAAACTGAGTTTTTTTCCCACCAAATGAATCGACAGACTATACTATGCCTTTTCTCATTAAAATTTTCGACATTCTATACTATGACATATTTTTACGAATATTTTTGACATGACTTTTTTCATGAAAATTTTCGAAAATATTCGTAAAAAAATGTCATAGTATAGAATGTCGAAAATTTTAATGAAAACAGGCATAGTATAGTCTGTCGATTCATTTGGTGGAAAAAAAACTCAGTTTAAATTTTCGTCAATTTTCATGAAAGTCATACTATAGTATGACTTTTTCATGAAAATGTCGAAATTTTAAACTGAGTTTTTTTTCCACCAAATGAATCGACAGACTATACTATGCCTTTTTTCATTAAAATTTTCGACATTCTATACTATGACATTTTTTTACGAATATTTTTGACATGACTTTTTTCATGAAAATTTTCGAAAATATTCGTAAAAAAATGTCATAGTATAGAATGTCGAAAATTTTAATGAAAACAGGCATAGTATAGTCTGTCGATTAATTTGGTGGAAAAAAAACTCAGTTTAAATTTTCGTCAATTTTCATGAAAGTCATACTATACTATGACTTTTTCATGAAAATGTCGAAATTTTAAACTGAGTTTTTTTTCCACCAAATGAATCGACAGACTATACTATGCCTTTTTCATTAAAATTTTCGACATTCTATACTATGACATTTTTTTACGAATATTTTTGACATGACTTTTTTCATGAAAATTTTCGAAAATATTCGTAAAAAAATGTCATAGTATAGAATGTCGAAAATTTTAATGAAAACAGGCATAGTATAGTCTGTCGATTCATTTGGTGGAAAAAAAACTCAGTTTAAATTTTCGTCAATTTTCATGAAAGTCATACTATACTATGACTTTTTTCATGAAAATGTCGAAATTTTAAACTGAGTTTTTTTTCCACCAAATGAATCGACAGACTATACTATGCCTTTTTTCATTAAAATTTTCGACATTCTATACTATGACATTTTTTTACGAATATTTTTGACATGACTTTTTTCATGAAAATTTTCGAAAATATTCGTAAAAAAATGTCATAGTATAGAATGTCGAAAATTTTCATGAAAACAGGCATAGTATAGTCTGTCGATTCATTTGGTGGAAAAAAAACTCAGTTTAAATTTTCGTCAATTTTCATGAAAGTCATACTATACTATGACTTTTTTCATGAAAATGTCGAAATTTTAAACTGAGTTTTTTTTCCACCAAATGAATCGACAGACTATACTATGCCTTTTCTCATTAAAATTTTCGACATTCTATACTATGACATTTTTTTACGAATATTTTTGACATGACTTTTTTCATGAAAATTTTCGAAAATATTCGTAAAAAAATGTCATAGTATAGAATGTCGAAAATTTTCATGAAAACAGGCATAGTATAGTCTGTCGATTAATTTGGTGGAAAAAAAACTCAGTTTAAATTTTCGTCAATTTTCATGAAAGTCATACTATAGTATGACTTTTTTCATGAAAATGTCGAAATTTTAAACTGAGTTTTTTTTCCACCAAATGAATCGACAGACTATACTATGCCTTTTCTCATTAAAATTTTCGACATTCTATACTATGACATTTTTTTACGAATATTTTTGACATGACTTTTTTCATGAAAATTTTCGAAAATATTCGTAAAAAAATGTCATAGTATAGAATGTCGAAAATTTTAATGAAAACAGGCATAGTATAGTCTGTCGATTCATTTGGTGGAAAAAAAACTCAGTTTAAATTTTCGTCAATTTTCATGAAAGTCATACTATACTATGACTTTTTCATGAAAATGTCGAAATTTTAAACTGAGTTTTTTTTCCACCAAATGAATCGACAGACTATACTATGCCTTTTTCATTAAAATTTTCGACATTCTATACTATGACATTTTTTTACGAATATTTTTGACATGACTTTTTTCATGAAAATTTTCGAAAATATTCGTAAAAAAATGTCATAGTATAGAATGTCGAAAATTTTAATGAAAACAGGCATAGTATAGTCTGTCGATTCATTTGGTGGAAAAAAAACTCAGTTTAAATTTTCGTCAATTTTCATGAAAGTCATACTATACTATGACTTTTTCATGAAAATGTCGAAATTTTAAACTGAGTTTTTTTTCCACCAAATGAATCGACAGACTATACTATGCCTTTTTCATTAAAATTTTCGACATTCTATACTATGACATTTTTTTACGAATATTTTTGACATGACTTTTTTCATGAAAATTTTCGAAAATATTCGTAAAAAATTGTCATAGTATAGAATGTCGAAAATTTTAATGAAAACAGGTATAGTATAGTCTGTCGATTCATTTGGTGGAAAAAAAACTCAGTTTAAATTTTCGTCAATTTTCATGAAAGTCATACTATACTATGACTTTTTCATGAAAATGTCGAAATTTTAAACTGAGTTTTTTTTCCACCAAATGAATCGACAGACTATACTATGCCTTTTTCATTAAAATTTTCGACATTCTATACTATGACATTTTTTTACGAATATTTTTGACATGACTTTTTTCATGAAAATTTTCGAAAATATTCGTAAAAAAATGTCATAGTATAGAATGTCGAAAATTTTAATGAAAACAGGCATAGTATAGTCTGTCGATTCATTTGGTGGAAAAAAAACTCAGTTTAAATTTTCGTCAATTTTCATGAAAGTCATACTATACTATGCCTTTTTTCATGAAAATGTCGAAATTTTAAACTGAGTTTTTTTTCCACCAAATGAATCGACAGACTATACTATGCCTTTTCTCATTAAAATTTTCGACATTCTATACTATGACATTTTTTTACGAATATTTTTGACATGACTTTTTTCATGAAAATTTTCGAAAATATTCGTAAAAAAATGTCATAGTATAGAATGTCGAAAATTTTAATGAAAACAGGCATAGTATAGTCTGTCGATTCATTTGGTGGAAAAAAAACTCAGTTTAAATTTTCGTCAATTTTCATGAAAGTCATACTATACTATGCCTTTTTTCATGAAAATGTCGAAATTTTAAACTGAGTTTTTTTTCCACCAAATGAATCGACAGACTATACTATGCCTTTTCTCATTAAAATTTTCGACATTCTATACTATGACATTTTTTTACGAATATTTTTGACATGACTTTTTTCATGAAAATTTTCGAAAATATTCGTAAAAAAATGTCATAGTATAGAATGTCGAAAATTTTCATGAAAAAAGGCATAGTATAGTCTGTCGATTCATTTGGTGGAAAAAAAACTCAGTTTAAATTTTCATCAATTTTCATGAAGTCATACTATACTATGCCTTTTTTCATGAAAATGTCGAAATTTTAAACTGAGTTTTTTTTCCACCAAATGAATCGACAGACTATACTATGCCTTTTCTCATTAAAATTTTCGACATTCTATACTATGACATTTTTTTACGAATATTTTTGACATGACTTTTTTCATGAAAATTTTCGAAAATATTCGTAAAAAAATGTCATAGTATAGAATGTCGAAAATTTTCATGAAAACAGGCATAGTATAGTCTGTCGATTCATTTGGTGGAAAAAAAACTCAGTTTAAATTTTCATCAATTTTCATGAAAGTCATACTATACTATGCCTTTTTTCATGAAAATGTCGAAATTTTAAACTGAGTTTTTTTTCCACCAAATGAATCGACAGACTATACTATGCCTTTTCTCATTAAAATTTTCGACATTCTATACTATGACATTTTTTTACGAATATTTTTGACATGACTTTTTTCATGAAAATTTTCGAAAATATTCGTAAAAAAATGTCATAGTATAGAATGTCGAAAATTTTAATGAAAACAGGCATAGTATAGTCTGTCGATTCATTTGGTGGAAAAAAAACTCAGTTTAAATTTTCGTCAATTTTCATGAAAGTCATACTATACTATGCCTTTTTTCATGAAAATGTCGAAATTTTAAACTGAGTTTTTTTTCCACCAAATGAATCGACAGACTATACTATGCCTTTCCTCATTAAAATTTTCGACATTCTATACTATGACATTTTTTAACGAATATTTTTGACATGACTTTTTTCATGAAAATTTTCGAAAATATTCGTAAAAAAATGTCATAGTATAGAATGTCGAAAATTTTAATGAAAAAAGGCATAGTATAGTCTGTCGATTAATTTGGTGGAAAAAAAACTCAGTTTAAATTTTCATCAATTTTCATGAAGTCATACTATACTATGCCTTTTTTCATGAAAATGTCGAAATTTTAAACTGAGTTTTTTTTCCACCAAATGAATCGACAGACTATACTATGCCTTTTCTCATTAAAATTTTCGACATTCTATACTATGACATTTTTTTACGAATATTTTTGACATGACTTTTTTCATGAAAATTTTTGAAAATATTCGTAAAAAAATGTCATAGTATAGAATGTCGAAAATTTTCATGAAAACAGGCATAGTATAGTCTGTCGATTAATTTGGTGGAAAAAAAACTCAGTTTAAATTTTCATCAATTTTCATGAAGTCATACTATACTATGCCTTTTTTCATGAAAATGTCGAAATTTTAAACTGAGTTTTTTTTCCACCAAATGAATCGACAGACTATACTATGCCTTTTCTCATTAAAATTTTCGACATTCTATACTATGACATTTTTTTACGAATATTTTTGACATGACTTTTTTCATGAAAATTTTTGAAAATATTCGTAAAAAAATGTCATAGTATAGAATGTCGAAAATTTTAATGAAAAAAGGCATAGTATAGTCTGTCGATTAATTTGGTGGAAAAAAAACTCAGTTTAAATTTTCATCAATTTTCATGAAGTCATACTATACTATGCCTTTTTTCATGAAAATGTCGAAATTTTAAACTGAGTTTTTTTTCCACCAAATGAATCGACAGACTATACTATGCCTTTTCTCATTAAAATTTTCGACATTCTATACTATGACATTTTTTTACGAATATTTTTGACATGACTTTTTTCATGAAAATTTTCGAAAATATTCGTAAAAAAATGTCATAGTATAGAATGTCGAAAATTTTAATGAAAAAAGGCATAGTATAGTCTGTCGATTAATTTGGTGGAAAAAAAACTCAGTTTAAATTTTCGTCAATTTTCATGAAGTCATACTATACTATGCCTTTTTTCATGAAAATGTCGAAATTTTAAACTGAGTTTTTTTTCCACCAAATGAATCGACAGACTATACTATGCCTTTTCTCATTAAAATTTTCGACATTCTATACTATGACATTTTTTTACGAATATTTTTGACATGACTTTTTTCATGAAAATTTTTGAAAATATTCGTAAAAAAATGTCATAGTATAGAATGTCGAAAATTTTAATGAAAAAAGGCATAGTATAGTCTGTCGATTCATTTGGTGGAAAAAAAACTCAGTTTAAATTTTCGTCAATTTTCATGAAGTCATACTATACTATGCCTTTTTTCATGAAAATGTCGAAATTTTAAACTGAGTTTTTTTTCCACCAAATGAATCGACAGACTATACTATGCCTTTTTTCATTAAAATTTTCGACATTCTATACTATGACATTTTTTTACGAATATTTTTGACATGACTTTTTTCATGAAATTTTCGAAAATATTCGTAAAAAAATGTCATAGTATAGAATGTCGAAAATTTTAATGAAAAAAGGCATAGTATAGTCTGTCGATTCATTTGGTGGAAAAAAAACTCAGTTTAAATTTTCGTCAATTTTCATGAAGTCATACTATACTATGACTTTTTTCATGAAAATGTCGAAATTTTAAACTGAGTTTTTTTTCCACCAAATGAATCGACAGACTATACTATGCCTTTTTTCATTAAAATTTTCGACATTCTATACTATGACATTTTTTTACGAATATTTTTGACATGACTTTTTTCATGAAAATTTTCGAAAATATTCGTAAAAAAATGTCATAGTATAGAATGTCGAAAATTTTCATGAAAACAGGCATAGTATAGTCTGTCGATTAATTTGGTGGAAAAAAAACTCAGTTTAAATTTTCGTCAATTTTCATGAAGTCATACTATACTATGCCTTTTTTCATGAAAATGTCGAAATTTTAAACTGAGTTTTTTTTCCACCAAATGAATCGACAGACTATACTATGCCTTTTCTCATTAAAATTTTCGACATTCTATACTATGACATTTTTTTACGAATATTTTTGACATGACTTTTTTCATGAAAATTTTTGAAAATATTCGTAAAAAAATGTCATAGTATAGAATGTCGAAAATTTTAATGAAAAAAGGCATAGTATAGTCTGTCGATTCATTTGGTGGAAAAAAAACTCAGTTTAAATTTTCGTCAATTTTCATGAAGTCATACTATACTATGCCTTTTTTCATGAAAATGTCGAAATTTTAAACTGAGTTTTTTTTCCACCAAATGAATCGACAGACTATACTATGCCTTTTTTCATTAAAATTTTCGACATTCTATACTATGACATTTTTTTACGAATATTTTTGACATGACTTTTTTCATGAATTTTCTAAAATATTCGTAAAAAAATGTCATAGTATAGAATGTCGAAAATTTTAATGAAAAAAGGCATAGTATAGTCTGTCGATTCATTTGGTGGAAAAAAAACTCAGTTTAAATTTTCGTCAATTTTCATGAAGTCATACTATACTATGCCTTTTTTCATGAAAATGTCGAAATTTTAAACTGAGTTTTTTTTCCACCAAATGAATCGACAGACTATACTATGCCTTTTCTCATTAAAATTTTCGACATTCTATACTATGACATTTTTTTACGAATATTTTTGACATGACTTTTTTCATGAAAATTTTCGAAAATATTCGTAAAAAAATGTCATAGTATAGAATGTCGAAAATTTTAATGAAAAAAGGCATAGTATAGTCTGTCGATTAATTTGGTGGAAAAAAAACTCAGTTTAAATTTTCATCAATTTTCATGAAGTCATACTATACTATGCCTTTTTTCATGAAAATGTCGAAATTTTCAACTGAGTTTTTTTTCCACCAAATGAATCGACAGACTATACTATGCCTTTTTTCATTAAAATTTTCGACATTCTATACTATGACATTTTTTTACGAATATTTTTGACATGACTTTTTTCATGAAATTTTCTAAAATATTCGTAAAAAAATGTCATAGTATAGAATGTCGAAAATTTTAATGAAAAAAGGCATAGTATAGTCTGTCGATTCATTTGGTGGAAAAAAAACTCAGTTTAAATTTTCGTCCATTTTCATGAAGTCATACTATACTATGCCTTTTTTCATGAAAATGTCGAAATTTTAAACTGAGTTTTTTTTCCACCAAATGAATCGACAGACTATACTATGCCTTTTCTCATTAAAATTTTCGACATTCTATACTATGACATTTTTTTACGAATATTTTTGACATGACTTTTTTCATGAAAATTTTCGAAAATATTCGTAAAAAAATGTCATAGTATAGAATGTCGAAAATTTTAATGAAAAAAGGCATAGTATAGTCTGTCGATTAATTTGGTGGAAAAAAAACTCAGTTTAAATTTTCATCAATTTTCATGAAGTCATACTATACTATGCCTTTTTTCATGAAAATGTCGAAATTTTAAACTGAGTTTTTTTTCCACCAAATGAATCGACAGACTATACTATGCCTTTTCTCATTAAAATTTTCGACATTCTATACTATGACATTTTTTTACGAATATTTTTGACATGACTTTTTTCATGAAAATTTTCGAAAATATTCGTAAAAAAATGTCATAGTATAGAATGTCGAAAATTTTCATGAAAACAGGCATAGTATAGTCTGTCGATTAATTTGGTGGAAAAAAAACTCAGTTTAAATTTTCATCAATTTTCATGAAAGTCATACTATACTATGCCTTTTTTCATGAAAATGTCGAAATTTTAAACTGAGTTTTTTTTCCACCAAATGAATCGACAGACTATACTATGCCTTTTCTCATTAAAATTTTCGACATTCTATACTATGACATTTTTTTACGAATATTTTTGACATGACTTTTTTCATGAAAATTTTCGAAAATATTCGTAAAAAAATGTCATAGTATAGAATGTCGAAAATTTTCATGAAAACAGGCATAGTATAGTCTGTCGATTAATTTGGTGGAAAAAAAACTCAGTTTAAATTTTCATCAATTTTCATGAAGTCATACTATACTATGCCTTTTTCATGAAAATGTCGAAATTTTAAACTGAGTTTTTTTTCCACCAAATGAATCGACAGACTATACTATGCCTTTTCTCATTAAAATTTTCGACATTCTATACTATGACATTTTTTTACGAATATTTTCGACATGACTTTTTTCATGAAAATTTTCGAAAATATTCGTAAAAAAATGTCATAGTATAGAATGTCGAAAATTTTAATGAAAAAAGGCATAGTATAGTCTGTCGATTCATTTGGTGGAAAAAAAACTCAGTTTAAATTTTCATCAATTTTCATGAAAGTCATACTATAGTATGACTTTTTTCATGAAAATGTCGAAATTTTAAACTGAGTTTTTTTTCCACCAAATGAATCGACAGACTATACTATGCCTTTTCTCATTAAAATTTTCGACATTCTATACTATGACATTTTTTTACGAATATTTTTGACATGACTTTTTTCATGAAAATTTTCGAAAATATTCGTAAAAAAATGTCATAGTATAGAATGTCGAAAATTTTCATGAAAACAGGCATAGTATAGTCTGTCGATTAATTTGGTGGAAAAAAAACTCAGTTTAAATTTTCATCAATTTTCATGAAGTCATCCTATACTATGCCTTTTTTCATGAAAATGTCGAAATTTTAAACTGAGTTTTTTTTCCACCAAATGAATCGACAGACTATACTATGCCTTTTCTCATTAAAATTTTCGACTTTCTATACTATGACATTTTTTTACGAATATTTTTGACATGACTTTTTTCATGAAAATTTTCGAAAATATTCGTAAAAAAATGTCATAGTATAGAATGTCGAAAATTTTCATGAAAACAGGCATAGTATAGTCTGTCGATTAATTTGGTGGAAAAAAAACTCAGTTTAAATTTTCGTCAATTTTCATGAAGTCATACTATACTATGCCTTTTTTCATGAAAATGTCGAAATTTTAAACTGAGTTTTTTTTCCACCAAATGAATCGACAGACTATACTATGCCTTTTCTCATTAAAATTTTCGACTTTCTATACTATGACATTTTTTCACGAAACTTTTCGACATACTATAGTATGACTTTTTTTTATGAAAATTTTCGAAATTGTAAACTATAAGTTTTTTTTACCACAAAATTATCTACATACTATACTATGACATTTTTTCACGAAAATTTTCGACAAACTAAAGTATGACTTTTTTTTTTACCACAAAATTAATCTACATACTATACTATGCCTTTTTTCATGAAAATTGTCGACATTCTATACTATGACATTTTTTCACGAAAATTTGCGACATACTATAGTATGACTTTTTTTTCATAAAAATTTTCGAAATTCTAAACTATGAGTTTTTTTTTACCACAAAATGAATCTACATACTAAACTATTTCTTTTTCCATGAAAATTTTCGAAATTCTATACTATGACATTTTTTCACGAAAATTTTCGATATACTATATAGTATGACTTTTTTTCATGAAAATTTTCGAAATTCTAAACTATGAGTTTTTTTTACCAGAAAATTAATCTACATACTATACCATGCCTTTTTCCATGAAAATTTTCGACATTCTATACTATGACATTTTTTTCATGAAAATTTTCGAAATTCTAAACTGAGTTTTTTTTTTACCACAAAATTAATCTACATACTATACCATGCCTTTTTTCATGAACATTTTCGACATTCTAAACTATGACATTTTTTTCATGAAAATTTTCGAAATTCTAAACTATGAGGTTTTTTTTACCACAAAATTAATCTACATACTATGCTATGCCTTTTTTCTTGAAAATTTTCGACATTCTATACTATGACATTTTTTCACCAAAATTTTCGACATACTATAGTATGACTTTTTTTTCCTGAAAATTTTCGAAATTCTAAACTATGAGTTTTTTTTACCACAAAACTAATCTACATACTATAGTATGACTTTTTTTTCAAGAAAATTTTCGAAATTCTAAACTATGGGGTTTTTTTTTACCACAAAAGTAATCTACATACTATACTATGCCTTTTTTTCATGAAGATTTTCGACATTCTATACTATGACATTTTTTCACGAAAATTTTCGACATTCTATATCATGACTTTTTTTAATGAAATTTTTCGACATTCTATATCATGACTTTTTTTAATGAAATTTTTCGACATTCTATATCATGACTTTTTTTCGTTAAATTTTTCGACATACTATACTATGACTTTTTTTCATGAAATTTTTCAACATACTAAGCTATGACTTTCTTTAATGAAATTTTTCGACATTCTATATTCTGCCTTTTTTTCATGAAAATTTTCGACATACTATATCATGACTTTTTTTAATGAAATTTTTCGACATTCTATATTATGACTTTTTTTCATGAAATTTTTCAACATAATATACTTGGACTTTTTTTTGTGAAATTTTTCGACATACTAAGCTATGACTTTTTTTAATGACATTTTTCGACACACCATACTACAACTTTTTTCATGAAATTTTTCGACATACCATACTATGACTTTTTTTCCTGAAATTTTTCGACATACCATACTATGACTTTTTTTAATGAAATTTTTCGACATTCTATATCATGACTTTTTTTAATGAAATTTTTCGAGATTCTATATCATTACTTTTTTTCGTTAAATTTTTCGACATACTATACTATGAATTTTTTTCGTGAAATTTTTCGACATACTATACTGTCTTTTTTAATGCAATTTTTCGACATACCATGACTTTTTTTAATGAAATTTTCCGACATACTATACTATGACCTTTTTTTCATAACATTTTTCAACATACTACAGTATGACTTTTTTCCATGAAATTTTTCGACATACTATACTATGACCTTTTTTTCATAAAATTTTTCGACATACTACACTGACTTTTTTTCCATGAAATTTTTTCGACATACTATACTATGACTTTTTTTCGTGTAATTTTTCAACATACTACACTATGACTTTTTTAATGAAATTTTCGACATTCTATATCATTACTTTTTTTCGTGAAATTTTTCGACATACTATACTATGACTTTTTCGTGAAATTTTTCAACATACTACACTATGCCTTTTTTTAATGAAATTTTTCGACATTCTATATTATGACATTTTTTCGTGAAATTTTTCGAGATACTATACAATGACTTTTTTTAATGAAATTTTTCGACATACTATATTATGACTTTTTTTTCGTGAAATTTTTCGACATACTATACTATGACTTTTTTTCATGAAATTTTTCGACATACTAAGCTATGACTTTATTCGAATGACATTTTTCGACATACTATACTCTGACTTTTTTAATGAAATTTTTCGACATTCTATACTATGAGTTTTTTTAGTGAAATTTTTCGACATACTATACTATGATTTTTTTCATGAATTTTTTCGACATAGTATAATATAACATTTTTTCGAGAACATTTTTTTTACATACTATACTATGACTTTTTTCAGGAATTTAAGAATGATAGTGTTTCAATACGAGCGGTGAGTTGCGTCGATGTGCTACAGCGTGGCAGTGTGTGTGTGCAGCGTTCTGCTTTAGAGGACGGTATTAGGATTGGGACCCAGTGGGAGCAAGCGGTTGTAACTTTGCTGCTGGTGGGAGCAAGAGGGCAAAAAATAAACTGTAGCGATAACCATAAAGAATGGAGTCAACAAATTAACTTGAAAAGAAGATTAAAGAAGATAATGAACCACTCGCCGGCTGCACAGTCTCGCTCTGAGTTGGTGTCTGTATCAGCAAAGCTCCCTTAAAAAAAAAGGAACATAATATCACGGCTCTAATTACCGATCAAATTTACCAATAAAATTAGATTCACCATCTTTCAATCTGTCCAAGCATCTCCTGTAATTTGGCAAACACATAATCCACCAAAGAGCACGTGTTAAATTACTATTTTACCGTGTCACTCTTCACAAACACCACTTTGACACAATACAGTGCTTTCTACAGTTACTGTCATGTCCTCATGATTTTAGCAGCTTTTCCCTCATCAACTTCTCAGAGAACTTCATCTGAATTTATTATCATTGTGTTGGTTTTTGTTTTGGAAGCCTCTTGCCATATCCCGTGCTGCAGTACCACCCTCCGCCTGAACTATTACTAATATGTCGATGGGGCGCTGTTTAACAAAAAAAAAAATCCTTAAGTGATATTTGGTTGCAAATATAAAGTATAGGGGACATCAGATTACTCCATACTATGTAATCTTTTTAATTAACAAATTTTTAATTCATAAAAATAAAATAATACATTTTAAGTTCCATATTCTGTCACCTATTATTCCATTACTTTTTTTTAGGTTTTTGCAGTGGTGTTGTTTCAGTATCGGTATCGAGATATTTATGCAGGGTATCATATCGAAGTCATAATTTAGGTATCGTGACAACACTACTGTACTATGACATTATTTATGGCATACTATACTATGACATTTTTTATGACACACTATATCATTATTTTTTATGGCATACTATATGATGACATTTCAATGCCATACGATACTATGAATTTGTTAATAACATACTTTACTATTGAATTTTTTTCTGATATTTTTTATGGCGTGCTATACTGTAACATGTATTCTTTTGGACATTTTTATAGCATACTATACTATGACATTTTTATGGCCTACCATACTATGACTTTTTTATGCCTTAAAATATTTTGCATGCTTTCACTATTCAACAACATTAAACACATCGCAGCTGGTAATGAGAAAAAAAATATCTCACCTCAGAGCTTCAACACAGAGAAGATGTTGTCTCTTGGTTTGTATAACGTTGCTCTTCTTCCCAGATGTCATCCGTTGGCGCAGCATATCTACAAGTGTGTGACAAATGAAAGCACCTGTCTTAACATGCAACACAACTGACAAAGTAAAAATAATACAACAATAAAAAACTTTTATAGAATAGTTACATTTATAGTATTACAGACTAATGTAAACTAGATCCTATTCTACATACTCCGGTACGGTAGGTGGCAGTATGCACCGAAAAGTTGACTTTCCAATCCGCCAAAAAACACAAAGAAGAAGAAGATGATGATGATGTGAGAAAGTGGAGAATTGCATAATGTTCATGAATAAAATGATATGCAGGATTTGGTCAAACCTGAACGTACTTCCATAGTTCCCCCAGACCTTGTAAACACCACTCCACCTGCAACCATCTATGCGATGAAACAAAATAAAGACATCAGAATTTTGAGTTAATTTAAACCATGTTGCACACATTCAAACCAACCTTGGTGTATGATATAAAAAGTGGATATTTGCACTAATAAATTATAGAGGCAGGCTCAGCATGAGGGCCCATGGTTGTACATGCATGACAAATATGAAGATATATGGTCCACCCTCCACACAGTATCTGCACCTTTTATGGCCAACATAACCCTTCTTATTCTCTGTAAAAGATCAAAAGAAGATGCTTTACCTCTGTGTCGTCTTGTCTCTGCAGACTCTTCTGACTGCAGTGTTGAATCAGCAGACAGTAAACACAGCAGCCATCATGTCGCTTCTCCAGTAAACACAGTAACAGATATAAGAGTTAGTGAACAGTGAAATAACAACATGTCATCGCACAAAACAAAGCAGTTACTCTCTGACTCGGACATAACTGGCTCTCATGTTTCACTGCAGCGGGTGTGAGAGCCTGTAACATGAAATAAAATTAAAACGGTAAAGGAAAGACTTCATGCAACAACTCTGACACAAACAGATGCGGGTGCCTGACGCCATTATCGGGAGCACGAGGAGTGAGATCTGACAGCAGAGCTGCTGCTGATATATTGATAATGAGGTAGAAGTTTGAAGCTGGGTTTACATATGATGTAGGAATAGTTGTGTGTGACAAACTAAAAAAATAATCCATTTTCTAGTCTCTAATTTGTTTTCCATCCTGTGTTTTTGACTTCAGAATAGATGAGAAAAAAGGTTTTTGCCATGATACTTTTTCTAAATAACTTTTTTTTTTGTCCGTTAATATTTCCATATACAAAACACAAAAGACTTTGATAAATTACAGATGAGATAAAATGCATAATAAAGTGAAGAATTACCAAACAAAAGACAGCTTATCCTCTGGCTTCCTGCTTGGTTCGGCCTAACAGGGTAATTGACATCAGCTGGAGTCCACGTGGTTGCGCGTTCAGGTGCGCTCTCCATGAAGCCACGCCCCCCGGAAGTAGACCTCAAAGTGAGAGAGTGATTAGTAGGGGTTCCCCAAAATAAAAGCACAACATAACAACATGAACTTCCTGTATTATTCTGTTTTTACCAGTCAATAGACATGTGTTTATCATTTTCCACCTTAGTGAGGCTTTCCAGCTCCCTCACAGTCGGGATCATTGTTAATTAATGTTTTCTTCAGGTTTAATTTACATAACTTGTGTTTAGAGTGCATGGACAAATTAAGACTTACCTGGAAGATCACATGAGTGCTTTTAGTCCTATTTAGAACATGGGGGTAGTGGTGCATTTCAGCCTCTTGTGGCAGTATTACAACAACAAACACTTAAAAGATAAGGTAAGTTTACTTATGTAGCACATTTCAGACACAATTCAAAGTGCTTTACATAAAAATAAACATACAAAACAAATAAAACAGAAAGCTAGAATTACCAAAATCTAATCAGTTCATACTTGAGTCCAAGTGGACGTTTGTGCCAAATCTGGAGAAATTCCCTCAAGGCCTTCCTGAGATAACACGAGAATGGGACAGACGTAAGGCCACATTGATCTTGACCTTTGACCTTTAACTACCATATTCTTATCAGTTCATCCTTGAGTCCAAGTGGACATTTGTGCCAAGTTTGAAGAAATTCCCTCCGGGTGTTCCTGAGATATCACGTTCAAATAATGGACCCGCAGCTCCGTCCACAGCTGGCGCCGGCGCGGAGGCATAAAAAGATAATTCATAAGAGAGAGAGAAAAAATATATATAACAAATAAAAATAAACAGAAGAAATACGGTAGATCTCATGGATTTAAGAGGTGCAGAAGCATAAGAATGTAACATCTATAAATGACCTCGGGAAAAGCAAACAGAAAAGTTTAGATAGAAAAACGATCAACAAAAATACACCTGCCAAAACTTTTTCCCACCTGTTTCACAGATTATATTTTTCAGGAAGTTAGAAAGATTATCCTGGCAAAATTTATTTTTTTCTCACCTTTTTTTAAGTCATAAACACAGAAGAGAAAACAACTTAGATCAGACTTAGGAAATGGATCACTTTTCTCACTTGCCTATTCAAAGTTCACATTCATCGTGTATTTCATTCATTCATATTTGCCAATTTCAAACTTAATTTTCTTCTTACATAGCACATAATGACAGCATAACACTTCATCATTTTCAATGTATTTATTAAAATGATTCTCTATTAATATATTATCCATTTACATACATTAAAGGCATTAGACAGAGCTCAGTTGTACAACAATATAAAAGGCAACAATAACATGTTTGCATCGTGACGGGTTGGCATCCACGTAAAGGTTACAAACAACAGTGTTATTGTCAAAACAAGTATGTTACATCATCTATAAAAAACGTTTTGGTTGACAGCTGGTATCTGTAGCGTCCATCAACATGTATATAATATTGCACTTAACATTGGCATGAGACATAGTCACTACATGGAGAATGTAAACACAAAGAGCTGATTCTGCAGAGTGAAACATTACAAACTGTTTTGATAGAAATCTAACAGATTAGTTGTGCATTTCTATCTGCAACACTGAAGGTTTCACACTGACTGAATGAGCCCTGATTTAAAGTTGGAAGAGAACAAACTGTTGGTCCAAGAAGGTTTAAGTTGACACAACTCTTATTTGTTTTAGTGTTCACTATATTATGTGCTCAGTGAAATGTCTTGACTTACATGTGTTTCTAGGATTAAAACTGATTGTAATCCCTTTGATTTTCTCAGTTTGTATCAGTAAAAAATATATCTTTCAAAGGCAATTTCTAAGAATTCTCTACATCCCTAAGACATGAATGACCAGGTGGACTTACTTTAATAAAATAAATTCTTCTTTGACCTCAACAGATATGTTTTGCATAAATGTGTAGTTATCATTTCAGAGCTAAAGTACAGTGTGTTTTTTAAGGCTTAATATAAATCGGAACAAATGGTTTGATCTCTTTTTTGTAGCATAAATCCACAGATGTGTGTTACTGTGTATCAGTGGAATCCCAAGCGTAAGGCTTTATTCTTTACCATGGTGAACTTGCTGACAAACACCTTGGCGAAGGCGGGGTCCACCAGGTAGCGGTAGGACTTGGTGACGGAGGGCGGTGGCTCCGCGAGCGTCACCGGGAGCTGCAGCTGGAGAGAGGCGGCGGAGGGGGAAAGAAACTGGCAGGCTCGCATCACGTAATCCACCAAGCGCCGATACTGCTGCTCTGACAGGCGTTCACGAACGCCGTCGCCCTGAGGGAGGACAGACAGGTCAGATGATCACCAATACACTGGTCCTAATGAAGTTAAATCTGCTGCAGGTGGTGTCCAATCATGCTCCATCACGATGGAGTGTTGTCATGACAACCAGAAACTGCAGCAGCTACATTAATCTTCAACCAGACTTTGTGAAAATAACTGAACCAGTCATGAGTAAGAATATATTTATGGTGCAATTCCTGGCTAGCAACTGATCATTTGAGGTCATAGGTTACTGCCTCTGAAAGATTCGATCGGTTCATAGTTGAGCGCACAACATGCTGCTGAGCAGGCAGCAATTGGTCATTTTTAAAGGACCAGTTTGTAGGATCTGGCTGTATCTAGCGGTGAGGTGAGGAGAAGGTAACAAACTAAGTTAATTTATAAATATTATCATGTGATTATACACTAAAGAAAAAAATATACTTATGAAAAATATATTCCATTTCTGCCAATAGATCCTCCTAATTGTTACACACTGGTCCTTTAAATTAACTAAATGTCCAAGAGAGCTGTCCTGGCCCTTTTTGCATCATATAGTTAAAACATAATGTAGAAGTGTGCACAAATATTGCTAAATTAAGGTTCAGTCATTTTTGTACACAGATAAATAAAACTGTAAAAGGAAAAAAATATTTGGAAGCGAGGAAGACTGCAATTAGACTCAGATATGAAATGTTGTCTGGCCTTCAGAATAAAAATGGAGATTAAAAAAGTGTTACAAATAATTTAAATGTAATGATTTGTAAATACTCAACCTGCTATTGCATTTCTCCCTTTTTAACTGTTTAAATGTGGTTTTAACAATCAGCCGGTGTAAACAGTGTTTAAATTAAGCAACGTATAATTCCTCTTTGATTGATTTCCACATCATGTTATTGTGTTCCACCATGTGGCCCCTGTGCAGGTCTCACCTCTGTGTCGCTGGCTACAGTCTGCTGCTGTAAGGTGAGGGTGAGCTGGCCCTTCTGTCCTGGATCCTGCTGACACTCCACCTGTAGAGGACAGGAGGTTTAACATTCACTCCACAGCAACACAGCTTAAAGAAAGGTTCATTCTTCCTGACTACTGTCAGTTACCTCTGTGATGGGGAAGGCCTGCTGCTGGGTGTCCTCACTGAGGCTGACCACAAACAGCACCTCAGAGGTGAGGAGCAGACAGCCGGCGTGCTCCTGACCCGACCCACTCACGATGGTCACCTCCAGGGCCATGTGGAGCTCTGGTCTCCCCAGAGACTGGAGCATCTTCCTGTGGTCAGAGAGCAGAGCAAGCAAAAAGGGATGGACATTATAAACAAGTTATGACATACACATTACGCTATTCATTTAGAGGGACAAATTCTAACTTTATATACGGTCAAATCTTAAAGAGACTGTATGTAACGTTTTATACAAATAATTCGTTTTTTATTGCCAATGTGTGAACAGTTTGTAACCTAACCTAAAAAATTAGACCTTCCGCAACTTTCTGGGTTTCCTCTATCAGCCTGTAGACTGCTTTTAATGTGAAGAACCTGGGATGTTTTTTCCGGGAAAATCTAACGGATGTGACGTCATGTGCGATTGCCTTAGCCGTAGCTAACGTTCGGTTAGAAATGAAGTCCGCTAACGCCAACAAACGACCAGCCTCCACCACAACTCGGACTCCAACACAAACTCCAAAAAGTTATATCTAGTGAAGCCCGTCCTGTAAAACAGGAATGTGACCAACGTTGGAGGACAACTAGTGTTGTGGGAGAATCGCAGAGCCAGTGCGAAGAGTGTGCGTGCACGTGGAAGGTGAGTGGTGATGCGCGAGAGAGAGAGAGCGGCGGCGAGTGTTTGAGAAGAAATGTGCAGAAATGTGTCTTGTTTCCTGCTGCTGAGTGAAGTAACGGGGCTCCGGAGCGGGTAACGTTATCGACTCCGGCCCAGGAGACCTAAACTGCGGTGTCTCCCTGTGTCTTCTGATCACAGTCGGGAGGCTGAAGCAGGAAAAGTTAACTCTAGGATCAACATCGGAAATATGTAGTGATACTGTGGTTTTAGCTGCTAATGTTGCTAACGTTAATCAACATGATGCCTGTCAATCACGTTCAGTCTCATGTGTGTTGGTAGTGAGAGCACAAGCAACAGGACGCTGACTGTCGTTGACTTAACGGCCATAGGTGTCACTGTTAACAAGCATTTTCTGATTCTTACAGAGATTCCCTTTAAAAATGAAGGTGTTGTAGTTTTGTGCTTAATCAGCTCTTGCACTATAGGCAGCAATCACATACGCATTACTTCTCCTGCGTGCATGGATTATGTGCATACATATACAGGCCTCCTAACTTCAGATATACACTCTCCCTATAAACACAAGACCACACAAGGTGCCCGACTAACCTCAACACGCACAAACACGTGACCATACGTGTCTCTATACATCCTGTAATTTACATTTCTACATGTTCTTTGTGTGGTTCCTATTACACACGCGTTCGATAGGGAAATATGTGAGCAGCAGCAGGAACCGGAGTCTTCAGTCATGTTCCTCTGACAGCGTGTTTACATTGGAAGGCAGGTGCTCAAATTGCAGAGCAGATGTTGAAGCAGCCACAGTAGGGACAGTTTGGTTCTGTTCAGTGTTACTCTGCTCAAACAGTCTGACCCCCTCAAGTGTCTGGGCTACCTGTAGTAGTAAAAATAATTGATGGATGCCTGATGGAAACCAGTTTGACTGCAATGCAGCATGAATAAAACCACAGGGGAGCATTATCTCAGCATTCATGTGTTTTTATCTTTTTTTTCATCTTCCTCTAACATTAGCACGACATGCTGCTAACCCCTCGGGTGATGACAACTAAAGTGGAATGTCCTAAAGAAATATTGCATCTAAAATGTTGGCCCGTTTCCTCATGGCAGTTGACAGTCGACACAGACCGCTATTAGAAGTAAATGTTTGATAGCTATGGAAACCAAACTAAATTGCGGAAAAAATCATTATGAAATGCTTTTTTTCTACAGCTCCTGATAACCTTCTGGAGACACAGGCCTCTTATGAATTTTTATGATAATATTAAGTGCTGTTGAGTTGAAACACTCAGATCTGATGCAGTGCCGTCGATACCGCTGCCATATTTTTCTTACAACGCGGGACCCAACGGTAACCTTCTGCTTGGCACAACACGCGATCTTCGTAAGCGGAGTCTCTCCCAAACTCCAAACCATTCCAGCACACGAAGGAAGGTGTTCCTCCATCTGATGGCACTGGGAAACATCTCTGGATAGACTCACAGTTAAACAACAAGAACAATTTCTAGCTGGCGGCTTTGGCAGAGTGCTTATAAAAACCTTTTAACATGGCTCGATGAGAACAGGGGAGGGCAGGCTGGCTACCATGTGTGGGATCAAGGTCAAACATTTTTCCACAGTCTTTTTTTTTTTTTGGAAAGTGGGTAATGAACCGTCCAAGGTTTTTTTTTAAAACAAGACAGCAAAAATGATGAGAGGTAAGGGGGAGAGAAAGAACAGCAGATCCTGGAGAGACTCCAAGAAAAGCAACGGCGAGAACACATGTCCCACTTCTAACGAATAGCTGGACAAAAGTGAAGGAGGAGCCTGCATAGAGAATGAATGGCCGGGGGTCATACCAGACATATTTAAGGTGGCTGTTTGGGGCCTGAGCAGACTTCTCCTCCGTAGGCAGGTACAGTTGTTTAGGAAGCTGCCACAGCCCGGCTCCATGAAGGATCCCTGTCAGAAGAGACAAACATAAAGACAACTCAGCAGAACTATCAGGGAAGTTTAGTCTCTTGGGTTTGACAGTGTTGTGGATTATGTACACACATTTAAAGCAGCAGTGGGTAGAAATGGAGCAAATATGATGGAAAAAAAAAGTCACGGTCACTATATCCTGACAGTAGTGCATGAGACAGGTAATGAGCAGCTGTCAATCACTCGCAGACTCCGATCAAACGGACAAACTAGGCAGCGCTGACCAAATGTGAATCAATATTCTGTTACTGTAATGTCTATTTCTCTCCTCAAATGTTTTCAGAAAAATCTTGTAGTGTACTGTTTAGCTGTAAAATGAGAAAGTTTGTGACCCCGGCAGCCATGTTGAGATCAAGTTGAGGAAGTACCAAGCACCGCCCACCAGCCGGAGCACAGCCAATAGGAACGCTCTCTCTCTGAAATGACTGGTGATTGTTCAAAGTCTCCCGTCACGGGCTAGATTTTTTTAAAGCCTGAAAACAGAGCCATGAGGAGGTGCAGAAGTCTAGTTTTCTCTCAGAACACTTGAAATTACAATATGCTGAAAGGTTATTATGGAATTTTTGCCCAGTGATGCCAAAAATATTCTGCCTACTGCAGCTTTAAACACAACATCCATTTACACCGACAAGTCAGACTGGTGCCATTCTCAGTTAAATCTCACTACAAGCTCATAAATTGGATTTTTTTTTTAATATCATACATCTTTATTAATAAAAATGATGGTTTACCGAATGATAATAATAACAAAAATATATTAAATTACTTGCAGACATTTATACAAATTCCCACATGCAGAAATGCATCCATAAAAAATAAGTAAAAAAACATGTCATATTCAAAAAGTTACGTTATCAGGTCTTGTTTCAAAAAATGTAAGGTATAAATCCCATATTTTATGAAAAACATGACTTTTATGTTTGATTGTGTATGTAAACTTTTCAGTCGCTAAGCAAGAGGAAAGCTCTTTAATCCAAAGGTTCAAAGACGGACAACAAACACTTTTCCAATTTCTAGCAATAAGACGCTAAATTGGACGTTTGATGAAAAAAGACAGTTTCTGTAAGTGTGTGCATTATGACGAGGAATGCTCTGTGTGTACATGTCAGAGTGAGTTCATAACCCATGTGCGTGTGGTCAGTTTTCCTCCAGCCGACTGGAGCTGTCAGCAGAGCAGCAGCAGCGGGCCAGTGAAGTCATCAAGTAGTTAAAACAGAGCCATAAAGAACATAGTGAGATCCATTAATGAGGTCACTGCAGTGGTACTCTGCAATGCTGCTCAACTCGGACTGGCTGTTTACAAGTGTGTGTGTGTGTCAAGGTTACAATAGTTTTTAATTTTCAATTAGTTTTAATTTTATTTTAGTTTTGAATTTTCAATTTAGTTTTAGTCTGTTTTCAGAGTTTGTTTCCTAGTTTTAGTTTAGTTTCAGTTTTTAGGAAGGTTTCGTTTTAGCTTCACTGTAGTTTTTGTTAAGGCTAGGTATAATGTCTCAGAAGTATGTAGCTTTATATACATACTAAATACATGGTTGGAGATCTGTTGTTGGAATGACCATAATATTTAATGTTTAATCTTCGCACTACTTTAGTGCAGTTGGGGCATAGCGCCATCTCCTGGAATGTCAAGTCCGTTCAATTTCTGTGGTTAAATGTCACAAGAGTTGACGGAAATTCGTACTGTCTCCTTTTTTCGGTACGGATATATTATTGCTAAAAAACTAAAACTGAAATCAATTCATGTTCATTTTTATTCGTTTTTTAACCAGGCAATATCGTTTCAGTTTAGTTTTTCTTAAAGGATATAGTATTTATTAAATTTCAGTTTACTAAAAATATTTTTCACTACTTATTTTAGTTTCAGTTTACTATAATAACCCGTGTGTGCAGGTATATCCATGTGTTTCATAAGACAGGATGGACTGTGACAGAATTATGACACACAGTCGTTCTGCAATGCAGATGTTACCAGCAGATAGAGGTTTTTTTTTTCCTGTGTATGTTGTCAAAGTGAGTGTGGATGTGGTCCGCGTGCCTTTGTGTGCACTCACGAGCATCCACGTGGATCCACATGTATTTGCCTAAGTTTGTGTGTGTGTGTGTGTGTTTGTGTTTTGCTGAGCTCAGAGGGTCAGGTAGATCAGGGCCAGACCCTGGGGAGTCGTTACTCTCACACAGAGCTGTTGGTAGTTTATGTGCTGTAGCCAAGACCTGTTAGCGCCAACACACCCCACCCTCTGACCCCCTCCTCACTTTCAACATACTACACTGACTTTTTTAATGAAATTTTCGACATTCTATATCATTACTTTTTTTCGTGAAATTTTTCGACATACTATACTATGACTTTTTCGTGAAATTTTTCAACATACTACACTATGCCTTTTTTTAATGAAATTTTTCGACATTCTATATTATGACATTTTTTCGTGAAATTTTTCGAGATACTATACAATGACTTTTTTTAATGAAATTTTTCGACATACTATATTATGACTTTTTTTTCGTGAAATTTTTCGACATACTATACTATGACTTTTTTTCATGAAATTTTTCGACATACTAAGCTTTGACTTTATTCGAATGACATTTTTCGACATACTATACTCTGACTTTTTTAATGAAATTTTTCGACATTCTATACTATGAGTTTTTTTAGTGACATTTTTCGACATACTATACTATGATTTTTTTCATGAATTTTTTCGACATAGTATAATATAACATTTTTTCGAGAACATTTTTTTTACATACTATACTATGACTTTTTTCAGGAATTTAAGAATGATAGTGTTTCAATACGAGCGGTGAGTTGCGTCGATGTGCTACAGCGTGGCAGTGTGTGTGTGCAGCGTTCTGCTTTAGAGGACGGTATTAGGATTGGGACCCAGTGGGAGCAAGCGGTTGTAACTTTGCTGCTGGTGGGAGCAAGAGGGCAAAAAATAAACTGTAGCGATAACCATAAAGAATGGAGTCAACAAATTAACTTGAAAAGAAGATTAAAGAAGATAATGAACCACTCGCCGGCTGCACAGTCTCGCTCTGAGTTGGTGTCTGTATCAGCAAAGCTCCCTTAAAAAAAAGGAACATAATATCGCGGCTCTAATTACCGATCAAATTTACCAATAAAATTAGATTCACCATCTTTCAATCTGTCCAAGCATCTCCTGTAATTTGGCAAACACATAATCCACCAAAGAGCACGTGTTAAATTACTATTTTACCGTGTCACTCTTCACAAACACCACTTTGACACAATACAGTGCTTTCTACAGTTACTGTCATGTCCTCATGATTTTAGCAGCTTTTCCCTCATCAACTTCTCAGAGAACTTCATCTGAATTTATTATCATTGTGTTGGTTTTTGTTTTGGAAGCCTCTTGCCATCTCCCGTGCTGCAGTACCACCCTCCGCCTGAACTATTAATAATATGTCGATGGGGCGCTGTTTAACAAAAAAAAAAAAACCTTAAGTGATATTTGGTTGCAAATATAAAGTATAGGGGACATCAGATTACTCCATACTATGTAATCTTTTTAATTAACAAATTTTTAATTCATAAAAATAAAATAATACATTTTAAGTTCCATGTTCTGTCACCTATTATTCCATTACTTTTTTTTAGGTTTTTGCAGTGGTGTTGTTTCAGTATCGGTATCGAGATATTTATGCAGGGTATCATATCGAAGTCATAATTTAGGTATCGTGACAACACTACTGTACTATGACATTATTTATGGCATACTATACTATGACATTTTTTATGACACACTATATCATTATTTTTTATGGCATACTATATGATGACATTTCAATGCCATACGATACTATGAATTTGTTAATAACATACTTTACTATTGAATTTTTTTCTGATATTTTTTCTGGCGTGCTATACTGTAACATGTATTCTTTTGGACATTTTTATAGCATACTATACTATGACATTTTTATGGCCTACCATACTATGACTTTTTTATGCCTTAAAATATTTTGCATGCTTTCACTATTCAACAACATTAAACACATCGCAGCTGGTAATGAGAAAAAAATATCTCACCTCAGAGCTTCAACACAGAGAAGATGTTGTCTTTTGGTTTGTATAACGTTGCTCTTCTTCCCAGATGTCATCCGTTGGCGCAGCATATCTACAAGTGTGTGACAAATGAAAGCACCTGTCTTAACATGCAACACAACTGACAAAGTAAAAATAATACAACAATAAAAAACTTTTATAGAATAGTTACATTTATAGTATTACAGACTAATGTAAACTAGATCCTATTCTACATACTCCGGTACGGTAGGTGGCAGTATGCACCGAA
Organism: Sebastolobus alascanus; assembly: GCA_916701645.2. Lineage (NCBI taxonomy): Eukaryota > Metazoa > Chordata > Actinopteri > Perciformes > Sebastidae > Sebastolobus > Sebastolobus alascanus. The sequence goes on along the minus strand of CAKAOJ020000101.1, from coordinate 4,381,361 downwards.
AAGTTGACTTTCCAATCCGCCAAAAAACACAAAGAAGAAGAAGATGATGATGTGAGAAAGTGGAGAATTGCATAATGTTCATGAATAAAATGATATGCAGGATTTGGTCAAACCTGAACGTACTTCCATAGTTCCCCCAGACCTTGTAAACACCACTCCACCTGCAACCATCTATGCGATGAAACAAAATAAAGACATCAGAATTTTGAGTTAATTTAAACCATGTTGCACACATTCAAACCAACCTTGGTGTATGATATAAAAAGTGGATATTTGCACTAATAAATTATAGAGGCAGGCTCAGCATGAGGGCCCATGGTTGTACATGCATGACAAATATGAAGATATATGGTCCACCCTCCACACAGTATCTGCACCTTTTATGGCCAACATAACCCTTCTTATTCTCTGTAAAAGATCAAAAGAAGATGCTTTACCTCTGTGTCGTCGTGTCTCTGCAGACTCTTCTGACTTCAGTGTTGAATCAGCAGACAGTAAACACAGCAGCCATCACGTCACTTCTCCAGTAAACACAGTAACAGATATAAGAGTTAGTGAAGAGTGAAATAACAACATGTCATCGCACAAAACAAAGCAGTTACTCTCTGACTCGGACATAACTGGCTCTCATGTTTCACTGCAGCGGGTGTGAGAGCCTGTAACATGAAATAAAACCAAAGCGTAAGGAAAGACTTCATGCAACAACTCTGACACAAACAGATGCGGGTGCCTGACGCCATTATCGGGAGCACGAGGAGTGAGATCTGACAGCAGAGCTGTTACTGATATCTTAATAATGAGGTAGAAGTTTGAAGCTGGGTTTACATATGATGTAAGAATAGTTGTGTGTGACAAACTAAAAAAATAATCCATTTTCTAGTCTCTAATTTGTTTTCCATCCTGTGTTTTTGACTTCAGAATAGATGAGAAAAAAGGTTTTTGCCATGATAATTTTTCTAAATAACTTTTTTTTTTGTCCGTTAATATTTCCATATACAAAACACAAAAGACTTTGATAAATTACAGATGAGATAAAATGCATAATAAAGTGAAGAATTACCAAACAAAAGACAGCTTATCCTCTGGCTTCCTGCTTGGTTCGGCCTAACAGGGTAATTGACATCAGCTGGAGTCCACGTGGTTGCGCGTTTAGGTGCGCTCTCCATGAAGCCACGCCCCCCGGAAGTAGACCTCAAAGTGAGAGAGTGATTAGTAGGGGTTCCCCAAAATAAAAGCACAACATAACAACATGAACTTCCTGTATTATTCTGTTTTTACCAGTCAATGGACATGTGTTTATCATTTTCCACCTTAGTGAGGCTTTCCAGCTCCCTCACAGTCGGGATCATTGTTAATTAATGTTTTCTTCAGGTTTAATTTACATAACTTGTGTTTAGAGTGCATGGACAAATTAAGACTTACCTGGAAGATCACATGAGTGCTTTTAGTCCTATTTAGAACATGGGGGTAGTGGTGCATTTCAGCCTCTTGTGGCAGTATTACAACAACAAACACTTAAAAGATAAGGTAAGTTTACTTAAGTAGCACATTTCAGACACAATTCAAAGTGCTTTACATAAAAATAAACATACAAAACAAATAAAACAGAAAGCTAGAATTACCAAAATCTAATCAGTTCATACTTGAGTCCAAGTGGACGTTTGTGCCAAATCTGGAGAAATTCCCTCAAGGCCTTCCTGAGATAACACGAGAATGGGACAGACGTAAGGCCACATTGATCTTGACCTTTGACCTTTAACTACCATATTCTTATCAGTTCATCCTTGAGTCCAAGTGGACATTTGTGCCAAGTTTGAAGAAATTCCCTCCGGGTGTTCCTGAGATATCACGTTCAAATAATGGACCCGCAGCTCCGTCCACAGCTGGCGCCGGCGCGGAGGCATAAAAAGATAATTCATAAGAGAGAGAGAAAAAATATATATAACAAATAAAAATAAACAGAAGAAATACGGTAGATCTCATGGATTTAAGAGGTGCAGAAGCATAAGAATGTAACATCTATAAATGACCTCGGGAAAAGCAAACAGAAAAGTTTAGATAGAAAAACGATCAACAAAAATTCACCTGCCAAAACTTTTTCCCACCTGTTTCACAGATTATATTTTTCAGGAAGTTAGAAAGATTATCCTGGCAAAATTTTTTTTTTTCTCACCTTTTTTTAAGTCATAAACACAGAAGAGAAAACAACTTAGATCAGACTTAGGAAATGGATCACTTTTCTCACTTGCCTATTCAAAGTTCACATTCATCGTGTATTTCATTCATTCATATTTGCCAATTTCAAACTTAATTTTCTTCTTACATAGCACATAATGACAGCATAACACTTCATCATTTTCAATGTATTTATTAAAATGATTCTCTATTAATATATTATCCATTTACATACATTAAAGGCATTAGACAGAGCTCAGTTGTACAACAATATAAAAGGCAACAATAACATGTTTGCATCGTGACGGGTTGGCATCCACGTAAAGGTTACAAACAACAGTGTTATTGTCAAAACAAGTATGTTACATCATCTATAAAAAACGTTTTGGTTGACAGCTGGTATCTGTAGCGTCCATCAACATGTATATAATATTGCACTTAACATTGGCATGAGACATAGTCACTACATGGAGAATGTAAACACAAAGAGCTGATTCTGCAGAGTGAAACATTACAAACTGTTTTGATAGAAATCTAACAGATTAGTTGTGCATTTCTATCTGCAACACTGAAGGTTTCACACTGACTGAATGAGCCCTGATTTAAAGTTGGAAGAGAACAAACTGTTGGTCCAAGAAGGTTTAAGTTGACACAACTCTTATTTGTTTTAGTGTTCACTATATTATGTGCTCAGTGAAATGTCTTGACTTACATGTGTTTCTAGGATTAAAACTGATTGTAATCCCTTTGATTTTCTCAGTTTGTATCAGTAAAAAATATATCTTTCAAAGGCAATTTCTAAGAATTCTCTACATCCCTAAGACATGAATGACCAGGTGGACTTACTTTAATAAAATAAATTCTTCTTTGACCTCAACAGATATGTTTTGCATAAATGTGTAGTTATCATTTCAGAGCTAAAGTACAGTGTGTTTTTTAAGGCTTAATTTAAATCGGAACAAATGGTTTGATCTCTTTTTTGTAGCATAAATCCACAGATGTGTGTTACTGTGTATCAGTGGAATCCCATGCGTAAGGCTTTATTCTTTACCATGGTGAACTTGCTGACAAACACCTTGGCGAAGGCGGGGTCCACCAGGTAGCGGTAGGACTTGGTGACGGAGGGCGGTGGCTCCGCGAGCGTCACCGGGAGCTGCAGCTGGAGAGAGGCGGCGGAGGGGGAAAGAAACTGGCAGGCTCGCATCACGTAATCCACCAAGCGCCGATACTGCTGCTCTGACAGGCGTTCACGAACGCCGTCGCCCTGAGGGAGGACAGACAGGTCAGATGATCACCAATACACTGGTCCTAATGAAGTTAAATCTGCTGCAGGTGGTGTCCAATCATGCTCCATCACGATGGAGTGTTGTCATGACAACCAGAAACTGCAGCAGCTACATTAATCTTCAACCAGACTTTGTGAAAATAACTGAACCAGTCATGAGTAAGAATATATTTATGGTGCAATTCCTGGCTAGCAACTGATCATTTGAGGTCATAGGTTACTGCCTCTGAAAGATTCGATCGGTTCATAGTTGAGCGCACAACATGCTGCTGAGCAGGCAGCAATTGGTCATTTTTAAAGGACCAGTTTGTAGGATCTGGCTGTATCTAGCGGTGAGGTGAGGAGAAGGTAACAAACTAAGTTAATTTATAAATATTATCATGTGATTATACACTAAAGAAAAAAATATACTTATGAAAAATATATTCCATTTCTGCCAATAGATCCTCCTAATTGTTACACACTGGTCCTTTAAATTAACTAAATGTCCAAGAGAGCTGTCCTGGCCCTTTTTGCATCATATAGTTAAAACATAATGTAGAAGTGTGCACAAATATTGCTAAATTAAGGTTCAGTCATTTTTGTACACAGATAAATAAAACTGTAAAAGGAAAAAAATATTTGGAAGCGAGGAAGACTGCAATTAGACTCAGATATGAAATGTTGTCTGGCCTTCAGAATAAAAATGGAGATTATAAAAGTGTTACAAATAATTTAAATGTAATGATTTGTAAATACTCAACCTGCTATTGCATTTCTCCCTTTTTAACTGTTTAAATGTGGTTTTAACAATCAGCCGGTGTAAACAGTGTTTAAATTAAGCAACGTATAATTCCTCTTTGATTGATTTCCACATCATGTTATTGTGTTCCACCATGTGGCCCCTGTGCAGGTCTCACCTCTGTGTCGCTGGCTACAGTCTGCTGCTGTAAGGTGAGGGTGAGCTGGCCCTTCTGTCCTGGATCCTGCTGACACTCCACCTGTAGAGGACAGGAGGTTTAACATTCACTCCACAGCAACACAGCTTAAAGAAAGGTTCATTCTTCCTGACTACTGTCAGTTACCTCTGTGATGGGGAAGGCCTGCTGCTGGGTGTCCTCACTGAGGCTGACCACAAACAGCACCTCAGAGGTGAGGAGCAGACAGCCGGCGTGCTCCTGACCCGACCCACTCACGATGGTCACCTCCAGGGCCATGTGGAGCTCTGGTCTCCCCAGAGACTGGAGCATCTTCCTGTGGTCAGAGAGCAGAGCAAGCAAAAAGGGATGGACATTATAAACAAGTTATGACATACACATTACGCTATTCATTTAGAGGGACAAATTCTAACTTTATATACGGTCAAATCTTAAAGAGACTGTATGTAACGTTTTATACAAATAATTCGTTTTTTATTGCCAATGTGTGAACAGTTTGTAACCTAACCTAAAAAATTAGACCTTCCGCAACTTTCTGGGTTTCCTCTATCAGCCTGTAGACTGCTTTTAATGTGAAGAACCTGGGATGTTTTTTCCGGGAAAATCTAACGGATGTGACGTTATGTGCGATTGCCTTAGCCGTAGCTAACGTTCGGTTAGAAATGGAGTCCGCTAACGCCAACAAACGACCAGCCTCCACCACAAATCGGACTCCAACACAAACTCCAAAAAGTTATATCTAGTGAAGCCCGTCCTGTAAAACAGGAATGTGACCAACGTTGGAGGACAACTAGTGTTGTGGGAGAATCGCAGAGCCAGTGCGAAGAGTGTGCGTGCACGTGGAAGGTGAGTGGTGATGCGCGAGAGAGAGAGAGCGGCGGCGAGTGTTTGAGAAGAAATGTGCAGAAATGTGTCTTGTTTCCTGCTGCTGAGTGAAGTAACGGGGCTCCGGAGCGGGTAACGTTATCGACTCCGGCCCAGGAGACCTAAACTGCGGTGTCCTCCCTGTGTCTTCTGATCACAGTCGGGAGGCTGAAGCAGGAAAAGTTAACTCTAGGATCAACATCGGAAATATGTAGTGATACTGTGGTTTTAGCTGCTAATGTTGCTAACGTCAATCAACATGATGCCTGTCAATCACGTTCAGTCTCATGTGTGTTGCTAGTGAGAGCACAAGCAACAGGACGCTGACTGTCGTTGACTTAACGGCCATAGGTGTCACTGTTAACAAGCATTTTCTGATTCTTACAGAGATTCCCTTTAAAAATGAAGGTGTTGTAGTTTTGTGCTTAATCAGCTCTTGCACTATAGGCAGCAATCACATACGCATTACTTCTCCTGCGTGCATGGATTATGTGCATACATATACAGGCCTCCTAACTTCAGATATACACTCTCCCTATAAACACAAGACCACACAAGGTGCCCGACTAACCTCAACACGCACAAACACGTGACCATACGTGTCTCTATACATCCTGTAATTTACATTTCTACATGTTCTTTGTGTGGTTCCTATTACACACGCGTTCGATAGGGAAATATGTGAGCAGCAGCAGGAACCGGAGTCTTCAGTCATGTTCCTCTGACAGCGTGTTTACATTGGAAGGCAGGTGCTCAAATTGCAGAGCAGATGTTGAAGCAGCCACAGTAGGGACAGTTTGGTTCTGTTCAGTGTTACTCTGCTCAAACAGTCTGACCCCCTCAAGTGTCTGGGCTACCTGTAGTAGTAAAAATAATTGATGGATGCCTGATGGAAACCAGTTTGACTGCAATGCAGCATGAATAAAACCACAGGGGAGCATTATCTCAGCATTCATGTGTTTTTATCTTTTTTTTCATCTTCCTCTAACATTAGCACGACATGCTGCTAACCCCTCGGGTGATGACAACTAAAGTGGAATGTCCTAAAGAAATATTGCATCTAAAATGTTGGCCCGTTTCCTCATGGCAGTTGACAGTCGACACAGACCGCTATTAGAAGTAAATGTTTGATAGCTATGGAAACCAAACTAAATTGCGGAAAAAATCATTATGAAATGCTTTTTTTCTACAGCTCCTGATAACCTTCTGGAGACACAGGCCTCTTATGAATTTTTATGATAATATTAAGTGCTGTTGAGTTGAAACACTCAGATCTGATGCAGTGCCGTCGATACCGCTGCCATATTTTTCTTACAACGCGGGACCCAACGGTAACCTTCTGCTTGGCACAACACGCGACCTTCGTAAGCTGAGTCTCTCCCAAACTCCAAACCATTCCAGCACACGAAGGAAGGTGTTCCTCCATCTGATGGCACTGGGAAACATCTCTGGATAGACTCACAGTTAAACAACAAGAACAATTTCTAGCTGGCGGCTTTGGCAGAGTGCTTATAAAAACCTTTTAACATGGCTCGATGAGAACAGGGGAGGGCAGGCTGGCTACCATGTGTGGGATCAAGGTCAAACATTTTTCCACAGTCTTTTTTTTTTTTTGGAAAGTGGGTAATGAACCGTCCAAGGTTTTTTTTTAAAACAAGACAGCAAAAATGATGAGAGGTAAGGGGGAGAGAAAGAACAGCAGATCCTGGAGAGACTCCAAGAAAAGCAACGGCGAGAACACATGTCCCACTTCTAACGAATAGCTGGACAAAAGTGAAGGAGGAGCCTGCATAGAGAATGAATGGCCGGGGGTCATACCAGACATATTTAAGGTGGCTGTTTGGGGCCTGAGCAGACTTCTCCTCCGTAGGCAGGTACAGTTGTTTAGGAAGCTGCCACAGCCCGGCTCCATGAAGGATCCCTGTCAGAAGAGACAAACATAAAGACAACTCAGCAGAACTATCAGGGAAGTTTAGTCTCTTGGGTTTGACAGTGTTGTGGATTATGTACACACATTTAAAGCAGCAGTGGGTAGAAATGGAGCAAATATGATGGAAAAAAAAAGTCACGGTCACTATATCCTGACAGTAGTGCATGAGACAGGTAATGAGCAGCTGTCAATCACTCGCAAACTCCGATCAAACGGACAAACTAGGCAGCGCTGACCAAATGTGAATCAATATTCTGTTACTGTAATGTCTATTTCTCTCCTCAAATGTTTTCAGAAAAATCTTGTAGTGTACTGTTTAGCTGTAAAATGAGAAAGTTTGTGACCCCGGCAGCCATGTTGAGATCAAGTTGAGGAAGTACCAAGCACCGCCCACCAGCCGGAGCACAGCCAATAGGAACGCTCTCTCTCTGAAATGACTGGTGATTGTTCAAAGTCTCCCGTCACGGGCTAGATTTTTTTAAAGCCTGAAAACAGAGCCATGAGGAGGTGCAGAAGTCTAGTTTTCTCTCAGAACACTTGAAATTACAATATGCTGAAAGGTTATTATGGAATTTTTGCCCAGTGATGCCAAAAATATTCTGCCTACTGCAGCTTTAAAAACAACATCCATTTACACCGACAAGTCAGACTGGTGCCATTCTCAGTTAAATCTCACTACAAGCTCATAAATTGGATTTTTTTTTTAATATCATACATCTTTATTAATAAAAATGATGGTTTACCGAATGATAATAATAACAAAAATATATTAAATTACTTGCAGACATTTATACAAATTCCCACATGCAGAAATGCATCCATAAAAAATAAGTAAAAAAACATGTCATATTCAAAAAGTTACGTTATCAGGTCTTGTTTCAAAAAATGTAAGGTATAAATCCCATATTTTATGAAAAACATGACTTTTATGTTTGATTGTGTATGTAAACTTTTCAGTCGCTAAGCAAGAGGAAAGCTCTTTAATCCAAAGGTTCAAAGACGGACAACAAACACTTTTCCAATTTCTAGCAATAAGACGCTAAATTGGACGTTTGATGAAAAAAGACAGTTTCTGTAAGTGTGTGCATTATGACGAGGAATGCTCTGTGTGTACATGTCAGAGTGAGTTCATAACCCATGTGCGTGTGGTCAGTTTTCCTCCAGCCGACTGGAGCTGTCAGCAGAGCAGCAGCAGCGGGCCAGTGAAGTCATCAAGTAGTTAAAACAGAGCCATAAAGAACATAGTGAGATCCATTAATGAGGTCACTGCAGTGGTACTCTGCAATGCTGCTCAACTCGGACTGGCTGTTTACAAGTGTGTGTGTGTGTCAAGGTTACAATAGTTTTTAATTTTCAATTAGTTTTAATTTTATTTTAGTTTTGAATTTTCAATTTAGTTTTAGTCTGTTTTCAGAGTTTGTTTCCTAGTTTTAGTTTAGTTTCAGTTTTTAGGAAGGTTTCGTTTTAGCTTCACTGTAGTTTTTGTTAAGGCTAGGTATAATGTCTCAGAAGTATGTAGCTTTATATACATACTAAATACATGGTTGGAGATCTGTGTTGGAATGACCATAATATTTAATGTTTAATCTTCGCACTACTTTAGTGCAGTTGGGGCATAGCGCCATCTCCTGGAATGTCAAGTCCGTTCAATTTCTGTGGTTCAATGTCACAAGAGTTGACGGAAATTCGTACTGTCTCCTTTTTTCGGTACGGATATATTATTGCTAAAAAACTAAAACTGAAATCAATTCATGTTCATTTTTATTCGTTTTTTAACCAGGCAATATCGTTTCAGTTTAGTTTTTCTTAAAGGATATAGTATTTATTAAATTTCAGTTTACTAAAAATATTTTTCACTACTTATTTTAGTTTCAGTTTACTATAATAACCCGTGTGTGCAGGTATATCCATGTGTTTCATAAGACAGGATGGACTGTGACAGAATTATGACACACAGTCGTTCTGCAATGCAGATGTTACCAGCAGATAGAGTTTTTTTTTTTCCTGTGTATGTTGTCAAAGTGAGTGTGGATGTGGTCCGCGTGCCTTTGTGTGCACTCACGAGCATCCACGTGGATCCACATGTATTTGCCTAAGTTTGTGTGTGTGTGTGTGTATTTGTGTTTTGCTGAGCTCAGAGGGTCAGGTAGATCAGGGCCAGACCCTGGGGAGTCGTTACTCTCACACAGAGCTGTTGGTAGTTTATGTGCTGTAGCCAAGACCTGTTAGCGCCAACACACCCCACCCTCTGACCCCCTCCTCACACCCCACCTCTATCTTCTGCCACCAATAAAACACTAACTAACTCCAAAGACCTTAACTGCCTGTATATACAAGTGTTTGTGCACGCATGACTTTCAACAGTGCTCCGTAAGGTCCTGCACTCCTGAAGGCATGACCTAATAAACACTTCTGGCTGGAGTCAAGAGGACAGAAGGGGAGAAATTGTCCATCCACTGATGGATTTATGATAATTCATGTGTGTGTTTATTACAATATTGTTGCCTAAGGCTCCCTGGAAAGTAAGACGCATTAGCTGAGCTGTGTTAAATACATTTGAGACCTCGCTGCAGGACCAAATCTCTCTTTATACTCCAGTTTACTGCGGTGTGACAGCGATAATGTGCTTGCGTGTTAAGGACGTAAAAGTTTGCATCTCTACGGGACAATTTGCAAATGTGATTTAAATGACTTTAGGTTAAATTAAACAAACACCTATTCTGTGCTTGACGTTTCCCCACAAAATGACGGAGCTCGCTGCCAGACATGACGTCACAAAAGAGCTTCTAGCTTTTTATGATCCTAGAAGCTGATATCCAAAATGGGTTAGTCATGTCTGTGTTGTCCAAGAATTATGCTCTAATTATGCTTTTATTTTTCTGTGTTTTGTGTGTAAGCCACAGGAAAAGAAATGGGGCCACTATAATAAACAAAACTAATGAGGCTTTTATGACCTTCACTTAATTCACTGACATTGTTTTCTAAAAAAAACAAAACCTGCAACACAACTTCTGAAACAGACTTACAAAGAAAAAAAACATGAATTCATTCCACATGCTGTTATCTTTGACCATCCTGAACTCACCGTATCCAGTCTGGGACACCAGTTCAGCTGCTCCTCCGATGGGCTTGGTGAAAACCCCCACAATGCCTTTCCCCACTCCAGAGATGACCCCCTTGGCCTTGCTACCAGCTGAGCTCTGCGTCTCCCAGCTCCTTTGGAAGTTCTGCATGGGCTGGTCCACGATGCCTGCTATTGCTCCTGAAAAAACAAGGAAAAAGTTGTTCTTTATTATTCTGCTCTGCTCAATAATTCAATTAATTTCAAACTTTATTTCAGAAACACAGAAAGGTCCATAGCAATAAAAGAAAAGAAAACAAAAAAAGATAAAACCACAGCAATTCATCATTCAATTAAAAAACAACAACAATACATTCATATATAGGCAGTCTCACCAGTGTTTTCTGAGCCTGGATGAGTACCGAGTGCAGCTCTTCCTCGGGCTGGTTACAGCCTCTATGATGCTGTTCTCTGACTCATCCAAGCGACACATGAAATTATACATCAAATGTCTTAAAAGTGCCTAACATGCAGGAGCACCAGAGGACACAGACAGTTGACTGGCACTACGCCACCTGGAAACCTGAAGCGAAGCAACAACCTCCTAAATACTAAATGAGAGACTTACAGTTACAAAATACAAGATGCACACAGAATTCGAGACATCTTCTGTGGACAAAAAGAGGGGCAAGACCTGCTAGTGATTTCATTTTAGCAAGACTCGGGACACATATAGATTCCAAAGTGTCATAAATAGGGCTCAAACAGGAATTCAGACATGCGTTTGCCCTGCAGAAAATATCTGACGCTTCATTTTATGTATGACACAGATGTTGTGATTGACAGTGCGTATCAGGAATTATAATCCACTGTAACCCAGAGAGAGGAGAGCAGCTGTTTGGTTTCAGTGACGATATGCTCCGTGTGTCCTGAGACTTGAGTTTTACTGCCCTCTGGGTGTTAACTGAGTCCCTGCTGTGCTGTCTCCACTGCTCCGTCTCATAGCTCTCTGTGTTGTCATGTTTCCAATGACCTGATGTTAAGGGAAGAGAGATCCTATATGGACTTGATGATGAAATAATATATTTTTTACCAATTTCAAACACTATTTCTTGGGATTCATGTATTACTTGTAATGACTGAGAACAAAATTGTATTGATGTTTCTGTGATTTTTGCCATTTCTCATCTAAAACCACATATTTTGTGTTATTGAGACGATTACTAATAGTGAAAAGGTCAGTTAAGGGATCCATTATCTGTAACCACTTATCCTATTCAGGGTCGCGGGGGAGCTGGAGACGATCCCAGCTGACATTGGGTGAAGGCGGGGTACAGCCTGGACAGGTCACCAGACTATCACAGGGCTGACACATAGAGACAGACAACCATTCACGCTCACATTCACACCTACGAGACATTTAAAGTCAACAATTAACCTGAATGTCTTTGGACTGTGGGAGGAATCCGGAGAACCTGGAGAAAACCCACGCTAACACAGGGAGAACATGCAAACACCACACAGAAGGGCCCTGATTAGGAGTGTTGTGTGTGTGTGTGTGTGTGTGTGTGTGTGTGTGTGTGTGTGTGTGTGTGTGTGTGCATCCCCACCTACCTAACAAGCTGATGCCGAGTCGGGACAGCCCCTGCCTCAGTCCGTCCCCGAGGCTCTCTGGTAGCTGGCGTCTCCACTCCTCCTGCCTGGTGTAGTGCTCTTCATCCAGAGACAGGCGGTCCATGTTCCTGGCCAGGCTCGTCGCTAAGTTGGTGATGGACGTCAGCGTGCCTAAACACAATGTGAAACCTCAATGTTCAGAGTTTGCAGTGAGTCAGCCATCTCTGCCAAAAAACAAAACCGATCATCCCAAATGTTGTGGTGGTCATCACTGCATGATGACACCCTAAATAGGAACAGTGTTCATCAGATAATGTATGTGCTATATCAGTCTGGGAGAAGATATGAAGTAAGCTATTACTTAAAGAGGACCTATTATGCTTATTTTCAGGTGCATACTTGTATTTTGGGTTTCTACTAAAACATGTTTACACGCTTTATTGTTCAAACTAGCCGCTAGGCAGGTATTATGCAAATGTGTTACTTGGTGACATCACCACGTTACGGAAGAAAAGGCGTGACTTCAAGTGAGGTGTTTCAGGCAGTTCAGGAGCAGTGTTTCTGTGGGGGAGAGTAACTCCCTTTGGCGTGGACTTTGTAACTTTGCAGACCTTTCACATGCACAAAAACACTATATAACACACTAAAGGAAAGGGGAAAAGCACAAAAGCATAACAGGTCCTCTTTATTATTAGTCCACAAATACAGATTAACATTTTTTCTGCTGTAAAATGAACAAAAACATAATGAACATCTGTGTTACCTTTTGAGATATGTTTGACGAAGGAGGTGGTCCCTCTGGACACCCCGCTGACGAAGGCTCCAGGCCCGCGCGTCAGACCCTCATATGGCAGCCGGAAGAAGTCGGACACGCCGTTACCGATACTCCGCACCAGGCTGGCAGGACTGCCCAGGATCTCCAAAGATCCCACCACCCAACCTGAGACAGAGCCACAACCACAGCACATTTGGCAAATAATACTAATTTATCTCCTAGTTTAGCTTTACAAGAAAAACTTGGACTGGAAGCAAATATTTAAATAAATAAACTTGACCTGTATTATTTTTGGATGTAGCCACAATGGTGTTATAATACACAGTTTACAGAACATACATACTGCATAATCCCACAGTAATTTTTTTAGACTGCTAGAATGGGTTTTGCATTCAACAGAAATACATCTGGAACACCTGCTCTTAGTAACACTCCACATACAAGCCCCTTGAGTAAACTTTCACTATCCTCTACTCGACAAAAGCAGTTTAGATTGGCTCTCCCAATCCAAACATTTTAGAGAATAACTTACAAAATGTTTTTACATCGTGATTATATGTTCAGCATCGTGTTAATTCTATCAGAATTTGTTTCTCAACGATACAAATATTCACACATACACATATGCACTTGTGCACACAGACATACACACTCCTGCATGAACTCATGCATGTGCCACAGCTAGATTTATGGCCTCCTACTATCTCACCTCATCTCTCTCATTCAACCGTAGCGTCCCCTTCAGATGGCACGGCTCATTGATATTTATGCACTGACAATTGCATCTCAAAAATCAAATAGCCATTTCTCAAGACGCCGACCCCGCTCTGCTCTTATTCTCCGTCAATTTGGGCTTGAGTGATGGACTCTAATGGTAGGAAACCAACTCCAGTGGGGCCTGGTGGTCGTTTCTGCTTCATATGGTCTCCCAGTTGTGGTTTTGGTAAAGCATAAAGTCCTGACAGGAGCTGATGTTTACAGGGCTGAGTCATGCTTTTAAAACACACATACATATGCTGTACTGGTGTGTGTGCATAGATAGTGCACGCCTTTTAGTATCCATAAGTCTTTGCATGTGTATGTGCGTGGATTTACGCCTGTGGGTGCATGTGCGACCGTAATACCGTACATCCTAATACTAATCAGTCCCAGAATGCAATGCTTCCCGGTGCCCCCTTCACTCCATGATGACTCAGGGAGAGGAGAACGCGGTGAGGTGACGTGTTGAAATATGAGCAGAAATGAGGGCCCTAACGAGAGACAGCGGGAAGGAAGTGTCCGTCCAGAACGGTGATTTCTGATGTGGAAATGACTGGCTTAAACCAGAACATGTGTGGAGGCTTTGACTAGACGTGAGGACAACGCAGGAGAGAGGTACGGAGCCTTTATATGGGTTGGATAAGTCAGACTCTGCCGTCCACAGATTATCCTGAACACCATGAGTCACCAGTCAAACCTTAGGATAAAACAGTAAATTATGACAATGAGAGAATGTAAATCTTTTTCGAGCCTCCAGTGATTCAGATTTTGCTTCCTGGAGTTCCTACAGTTTTACTGCCACAAAGCAATGGGGGCCCCTGGGTGCAATCATTTCAAAGCTCAACTCCAGATTTAGTGAGAATAAATCGTGGAATTTCTCACTTATTCTTCTGTCCATATTTGTCTGAACTGAGTGCACATGATCCATGGATTTAAGTGTGAGTCTATCTGAGACAGATTGTAAATCTGTGTCCCTGTAGTGTGAATAGAAATCAGCCTGGTGTCCATATATGAAACACAAGCTGGCTTGAAGGACCATTTGCTGTATGGTGTGATTGATGTGGCTCCTTCCACCTCTACCTACCAGCTCTGAAGAGGGCCCCGGCAGCATAGTGCATGGCCAAAGCGTGCACTAGCTGTCTGGCCGTGGTGCACAGCGGCCCTCTCTCAAACAGGGAGAAGGAGAGAGGAGTGTGGTCTGAAGCGATGTACAGCTTCAGGGAAGCGTGGATGCTGACCAACAGGTTGACTGGCTGGATGGTCAGCCTCTGCAGCCGCACAGGGTGGACCAACGCCTGCACCGACTGAAGCACCTGCAAGAAATTTACTAGTTTCAGTATTTATTTTTTCTTTTTATTTCATTTTTCATTTTCAACAGAATAGGACATTCCCTGACCTAGTACATAAATAAATATATTAATAAATACATTAAATTTAAAAAAAAAAAAATCTATACTATTTTTTCCTATTTTTTTCACGTAAATTTATGACTTTATGATCTCGCAAATTTGTGAGTTTTTTTCTCATAAATTTGCCACTTTAATCTCAGAGAAAAATATTTTCTTGTAAATTTACGACTATAATCTTGGAAATTCTGATATTTTTTATTTTTTATATATTTGATTATTATTACACCTCTCCCCCAGCTTGGTAATTATTAGTATTATTTTTTTTTTTATATATCTATATATATAAATAAATAAAAAATAATTACAAGTTTTAGTATTAACACAAGACAGTAAGGACCACAAAAAAATGCTAATGATTAAAACACAGCACAGATATAAGTTGCTTTATTTGAGGTAATAATTTAGGTAATAATGGCTGAATTATCATACAATAATCATGAGAAATTATTTTCTATCCTGCACCAAAATCATGACACATTATCATCTATTTCTGTCCTCAAAGTATATTTAAGATGATATGAAGGTACCATAAGAGTGTCAAACATATAAAGGACTGTGGATTACACTGAACAAAATCATGCCTAATATGTGAAGGATCTATCTGCTAAATTTAAGCAGTAGATTAACTATTTTTACAACAACAGACATGCCACTTTTGTTTATTAATTAAATATTGGTGCAAAATCAGCAGACCTCCCTCGTTGGCATTCTGATAACCATAATGAGGTTGGATGATGCCTCCTGTATGTCTGGCCCGAGCTGAATGCACCAGTGTAGTAATAATGTAATGAGAATGAAACCAGAAAACATTCAGCATCATCAGTGCCTAAATTAAAACATTATGTTATGAATAGTGCACCTGTTCAGGGAGGACGGGGGCTGATCCAGACTCTCTTCTCCTCTGGGTCTCTGTTGTGGCCGAGGCCTTGGCACTGTCAGGGATGTAGGTGTGGAACAGGGTCTTAATGTAGTAAACAAAGGTGTCTTCAAGATAGACTCTGGCAGGTTGGAGCTGGAAGGTGATCTGAGGAGAAAACACCAAAAGCTGTGATGAGAACTCATGATTGCTATGAAGGGAATAAACAAGACTTGGACACATCTGTCTCTTTAATAGGGTGTCTAAGGAATTTAGTCCTTTTTGACATGAGCACTCAGGTCTCCCATATTTCTACACGTATTACCTAATTAAATAATAATATCCACCTTCTACTGTGACCAAGAAAATGGAAATACAAAGACAGAAGTATGAATCCAACCTCCTCCGCAGTGCATCTGTCCCCAGCCAGCGTCATCCTCAGCTGCAGGAAACAAGAGCGTTTGAACTCCTCCAGGGTTTCAGGCGAGTCGGTGGGGTTGGCGTCGCTGTTCCACGGACCCCCGGGCTCAGCTCCCAGTCTCTGATCCTGGCACAGCAGCACGGGGAAGTGGAAACTCGCTCGGTTATACAGCTGGTTGTCTACTTGCAGGCTGGAGCAGTAGACCTCGATCAGAGAGACGTCGGGCATCAGAGCGGAGATGGCCGCTGCGCCCACGTCGGGGTCAGCTGCCAGCTCCGGGGGCAGGGAGGTGGTGAGTGGCGCCGGAGCCAGGGAGAGGAGCAGCTTGGTCAACGTGAGTCTGAGCAACTCCACGGATCCAGAGGGATTGGTGATGTCATCACTCAACACCACACTGGCTTCACTAAGGAGGACTCTGCAGGACAACTTAGACAACCTGGAACAAGACAGAAGTTATTATATGATGAAATAAATAAAAGAATGTATGAATGCTTTTCATTGATGCATGTCTACACTGTCATAGGTTTAATTGCCCTTCATTACCGTCTATAAGAAAGAAAACATCTCCATCTCGGACATAACTTAAGTCTGAAGTAGGTGTGTTATGATTCAGATGATTTGTAGAGGACCAAACTCATTCATCTTGTGCTGATGATGTTTCATGAATTTCCTTCCACCAGAACAAAGATCATTGTCTGACGTTATTTGTTTACATTTACCTAATATGTGATTATATTAATTTCCTGTTTTGCCAAAAGGAAAAAGCAGCTATGTGTTGATGTAATGGAATAAAGCTGTAATACCAAGTTCTACTGTACTAATTTCACTCATGACAACACAAGAAGGTTTTATTGCCCTCCTGTGGTGCAAATGATGCCTGTTTCTTCATGTTTGAAGTCTAGTAACGACTGCTACATGAAAACATTGCTGTTAATGATAATCATAAAGCAAAGTGAACACAATAAAAGGCGCACGGGTAGATACCTTGGGGTTCGGAAGAACAACGAGCACACATACCTGCTGTGCTGGTTGATCACAGCGTCCATGCTGCCCTCTGGTGCCAGATACAGAACCAGGGTGCCTTTCTCATACAGCACGTCTATGTAGAGGCAGCCGAAGCCTGGCAGGAACACCACCTGAGCAACAACAGAACACAGATCTGTGGTGAGACAGATTGGACACACATCGATAGAGTGTTCCTCATTTACACTCTAAATAAACTTAGAGGAGGTAACTTTACCCGTTCACAGATTCATAGCTCAGCTCAGTGCTCTTTGTGTGTGTTTCAGACTTTAACTTTAACCTCCAACACTCCGGGTTCAGCCCCTCATGTGACAAAAGGAAGCAGATCCCTGCTGAACGCTTCGCTGCGCAGTCATAACAAGTCCGACCTTTGACCTCTCACCCCGACCACAGGGGTGAGACTCAGACCTCACAGTAACCAGAGATACACAGCCTCAACCTCAACCCCAACCTGCAGCTGGCTAGACACAACACCAAACATTACACGCATAGCTCCTTAACATCTTGCTAACCCCAAACTACTACGCTGACCGAACCAAAATACTGGCTGGCTAGCGACTTAAAGGGGAACTACGCCCATTTTCCATATTCATCCATGTTATTCTTAAGGTCTACTAGAGTGCTAAAACTCAAACTTGTGATGTCATAGGGTATAAAGTCTGGAGGCTGATTTTGTGGACACACAAAATGTTTCTTTTCTTTTTTATACCCAAATGTGGTTTATTCTATTGTAGTTTTGTTAGTTGTGAAACAGAAAATGTACCCATATACTCAGAACATTCCCCTGGGTGCTCTCAGTGTCATCTAGAACATCTCTCCCAATTCATTGTCTATGGATTAGCTCCAGACTTTATACCGTATGACACCACAAGTTTGGGAGAGTGTTGTTTATGTTTACTAATATTTTTGGACCGTCTTAGACAATTGGAATAACATGGATGAATTTTGAAAAAGTTCCCCTTTAACCCTAGTGAGCATATACACACACACACACGCTACCTAAACATATTCTAGTATGCATGAACATATACCATATAAACACACACACACACACACACACACACACACACACACACACACACACACACACATACACACACACTCACTTCACCAAAACGCAAACCTTTGATAAATGTCTGTGTAAATGCCAGTGCTATGTAAATTTGTGCCATGCAAAACATGGCACAAATTTACATATTTTAAAATTTTTTGGGAGCGTTTTCGCCTTTATTTGACAGAGGACAGTGTAGAAACGGGGTGAGGGGAGGGCCATGACATGCAACACAGGTCAAGGCCGGATGTTACGACGCACTGTAACCACTCAGCTACAAAGGCGTTCCCAAAACATGGCATTTTTATACGATATATACAGTATGTTATAATACAGAGTGGAAAACATTTTTTTTTTCAAATATAAAGCTAGTTTTGGGTCTTATGAGTTAAAGGGGATTACATCCTGTCATCATGTATCTGGCTGTTATTAGTCAGTTAATTAAAACCATCAACTATAAGCCTGTGATGGGGCTATTCTAGCGTGACAAACTCTGGCTCCACATAACTGCCAATTGCAGTATCAGTGGGCTCTGCGACAACAAGTTCTTTAATGTGCATCAGTAGTAATTAAGAGAGTAAGATCTCATAACGAGCACTTGAGGACAATCTTTGTGTTTACATGACGAGTGCAGATGAGATTTTTCTAATTCTGAGAAGACAGATGATGGAAAAAAAATATGTGTTCCTACATTAACTCATTAAAATCAAAAGGGAAATATACTGTATACTGTATATTTAGTGTTGGGAGGTGTGACATCCTCTCACACCTGAGACAAAATCATGCCGTCTTCCCACCTCACCCGACCTACATGCGTGCTTTTACCTGAGTGCCGGGGCAGTTGATATCTATGGGGTCAGTCCAGTCGGTGGAGCTGTGGTCTGAGGTGGTTTTCAGCAGCAGACTGGGCAGCGTCTCTTTCTGCCTGCACTCGGGGAAACTGGAAAAGTGGTGGTAGAGCTCATGGTGCAGGGAGCAGTTAGCAGGCAGAGGAAGGCAGTGCACCTCAGTCCTTGGAGTTTCTATTTGAGGATAAGAGGAAATTGTACAACAAATTAGTAGTAAAATAGTATACGAGTAGTAGTAGTACGAGAGGAGAATGAGAGAAGGGGATGAGAGGAGAGGAGACCAGTCCGGTCCTTTCCCTTCCTACCTTTGACAGTTTCCTTTAGCAGCAGTGGGATAGGACACTTGTTGTGGATCAGCATCCGAGGACAGGGGTCCTCATTCAGGATGATGTATGTCACCCCGAGGTGCTCCTGATATGTCAGTACTATGCTTCTGCAAAACACAAATAAAAACAAGCCCATAAACAAGCTGTCCACAGACAGCTCGTATCCCAACCCCTTCTAACCACACAGCGATAAGAGCTCACACACACCCACCAACATGTCAAACGTCACATCGCTGCTATGTCCATTCACAAATCTCTGAGGTGCCTTTATGGGCAGAGCCCTAACTGAAGCCAGGCGGTGACACACTGTCACTCTTTGTGTGTGTGTCCATATTTGTGTTTCTATCTACTAGGGCTGTCAATTGATTAAAATATTTAATCACGATTAATCTCATAATTGTCCATATTTAATCATTATTAATCGCAAATTAATCACACATTTTTTAAATGTTCAAAATGTACCTTAAAGGGAGATTTGTCAAGTATTTAATACTCTTATCAACATGGAAGTGGACAAGTAGGCTTGCTTTATGCAAATGTATGTATATATTTATTATTAGAAATCAACTAACAACACAAAACAATGACAGATATTGTCCAGAAACCCTCACAGGTACTGCATTTAGCATAAAAAATATGCTCACATCATAACATGGCAAACAGCTGTCAGTGTGTCTGTGTGCTGACTTGACTATGACTTGCCCCAAACTGCATGTGATTATCATAAAGGGGCATGTCTGTAAAGGGGAGACTCGTGGGTACCCATAGAACCCATTTTCATTCACATATCTTGAGGTCAAAGGTCAAGGGACCCCTTTGGAAATGACCATGCCAGTTTTTCCTCGCCAAAATATAGCGTAAGTTTAGAGCTTTATTTAGCCTCCTTCATGACAAGCTAGCATGACATGGTTGGTACCGATGGATTCCATAGTTTCATATGATACCAGTATCTTCACTCTAGCTTTAAAACTGTACTACAACCTAAAAATCGCAAGTTGCATAAAAGAAATTAGTGGCGTTAAAACAAATTAGTGTTAACATGTTATTATCGCGTTAACTTTCACAGCCCTACTATTTATATATGTGTGTGATTGGCTGCACATATGTTACATTTATACACAGTAAATGAGGGCCAAGCTGGCCAGAACACAAGTGTGGAGAAAAATATGATATGCTCATTTGTCTACATACTGTATGTAGTCTCTTTTTGGTAATTGGAAGATGAAATAGCTTTCTACTGGGGCTAAATTTAAGACAAGAGGCTACAAGAAAAGAAAGAGAGAAAGAAAGTAGGTAAGACAAAGAAAAGGAAGACATGAGAGGGACCAATTGTACAAGACGAGCAGAGAGACTGACAGTGGAAATGTTGAGGGCATTTCTCTGTTTGCTTCATCTGCAGCGTTTAACAAGCTGTGACCAGCAACCGGCTTGATGTCCTGTGCCAGCCGGGTTCGGTACCCTGCTCTAAATGGACTGTCACAGCCAGCACACACCACGAATGCTCCGCTTCACCCACCTGCTGTTCAGGCCACCCCCAGAGTCCGCTTCCCCAGGAACAGACAAACTCTGCCTGGGGAAGTCTGGTCGGACGGGAGCGGGGAGGCTCCACGCTGCAGATCCAACTCCGCCATCGTGCCTGGGAAATAGGCTGAAGAGCATGTGTCTGAGCGGCAGAGGGAACTCCACCGATCCCTGGACGCTGGTTTGGAGGAGGTCCCAGCATGGCACGGAGCAGGGTTTGGCCTGGGATGATCCTTCAGATGGAGCCAGGCTGAACTGTGCCGTCTCTGGTATCTCACAGGCCTGAGGAGAGGACATGATGTGAACATGACGTAAAGGAAAAAAGAAGAGAGGAGATGAAAGGAAAGGAAAGGAGGAGAGGAAAAGAACAAGGAGTGGAAGAGAGGTGAGGATATGAGGAGAGAGAAAAAGAAAGAAAAAGATTGGAGGAGTGGAGAGGAAGGAAAAAGGAGGAGAGGGAAAATAAGCAGACATAAAAGCAAAAAAAGATGGAAGAGAAGAGACAAAAAAAATGAATGGAAGCGAGGGAAGCAAATGAGAATAAAGGAGGGGAAGTGGACAAAAGTTGCGTCAGAATAGGATATGAGATGGGACATGAAGTACAGAAAGACAGAGCAAAGAAGATGCAAGTGATTACAACAAAAGATACATGGTGAAACCACATTGTTATTGTCCTCTCTTCTCTCTCCCACTGAGCTTAGTGCTAAATTGGTAGCAGAGAAGCCCTGCTGCGCCGGTTTAACAGCCAGCGAGCAGCGAGTAGTCGAGGACTACAGGGATTAGGCACTAAGCATGATGAATAGATCAACTAGAAAGGCATTCCTCGCCTTGTTTGTGGTCTGTGTTATTGTTAAGCCCATCGCCCGCTATTTAGTTTTTTTAAGCTCTTTTTAAAAAAAAAAAACAGGGTTTTCAGTCAATTAGTGGCAACTGGCAAGCTCTGCCATCCTTCTTTAAGAGGATCTGAAGGCTCGTTAAATGACATCACTACATTGTTGCTCTCTTTGGGGACAAGCAGCAGATGAAAGCGAGAGGGGAAAACCTGCATCCAATTCTGGGTGTTTGTCTAATGTCCCAATGAAGTGCCATTGCCACATGGTGAAAAACGGTGGAGGGAGAGAGAGGGGGAGCAGCATGATCTGATGGAAAACGGCTTGCTGCGTCCGAGCGATGTGTATGGGTGGTAGCGCTGGGGTGGATGTGTGTGAGTAATGTGCGTAGGGAATACACTGTATGTGTGAAGTTTCTGAAACAGGATGGACATGATGCAGGGCCATACATGAAATAACACACAGGCCTCATGGTTATGAGGTAGCAGTGAGGAATTAAAGCTGTGGGCCCAGATTTTACACTATTTCACTGTGTTTTAGAGAGCAGGAGCTAACAGTTAAACTGGTGGGGACTTAGACTGGACAGGTGTTGTGATGTATGAAATATTATTAGCCTAGTATGGCCGGAAACGTCTCATATGTTCTAGCACTATGTCAGCACAAGCAGTTGTTTTAAAGCAGCAGTAGGCAGGTTGGAGCAAATACGATTTAAAAAAGTTATTTTTATAAAATGAGCTAGACTTTTTAAAGCCTGAAAACAGAGCAATGGTGAGGTGCAGAAGTCTAGTTTTCTCTCAGAACACTTGAATTACAATATGCTGAAAGGTTATTATGGAATTTTTGCCCAATGATGCAAAAAACATTCTGCCAAGTGCAGCTTTAACTTTTCAAAAGGTGGAGAAATACATGAAGATTCATTTCATATTTTATCATGAACAAAAATAACCCAGAGTTGACAGGATTGACATTATTTCATCAAGTCAAAGAAATGCTCTGTACTCTTGTGAAACTTCCTTTGAGTCACACCACTCAGAGACAACAGAGAAACCCTCAGTTCAGTGCACAGTGAGAGGAGAGAGCTTGTTTATGTGAGCATTTATTGTGCACATTACCTGGTCATCGGTTCCCAGCGCATGGTCGGTCAGCAGAGGCCTGCACTGAATCGTGTAAGGAGTGTTGTTGACGAGAATGGTTCTGTCCTCTATCCGTAGGATCTGGATGCCATGTCTCACCACAGACGACACGCTGAACTGACACAGCTGCAGAGGAAACAACAGACACTAAGTTGTCAGATATAAATGCTGAAAAAAACTCTGGATATCAGCCTCCTGTGGTGAGATAGAGCTAATTCAGTCATCGCCGTAATTAAATACACATTTAAGAATGTTTAAAGAAAAAACACCCAAATGCTGTCTGCTCAGAGGTTTTCAGTAAACTACATTACACTGAGTTGTACTACAAAAAATTTAATGAGCAGCTTAATGAGCTACCGTTGTTTCCCTCACCTTCTGTCTGCCTGGGAAGGCTCCCAGTGTGATGTCGGCCTCTACGTATCCCTCCTCATCCAGAGTAACCACCTCCGAGCCGGATCCCTCCTTCCATCGAGGAGAGGTCAGGTCATGGACCAGTTTGAGTGCTTTAGACTTGTGCACGGTGTTGGTGTGGGCCCAGTAGATACCAATCTGGAAGGCTTCCTGGATGGTGGGGGGGGACAAGAGGGCAAAGAAGGAAAAATGAGAGGGTGAGGAGGAAATCAGATGGAGATGAAAAGGAATCAGAGGTCAAATCGTTGTCAGTCATGTCAAACAAAATATACTATCAAAATCGACTGTATTTGATTGCATTTTGGAAACGGCCACATGCTGGGGTCAACTGTAGCTTCATTACCAACAACAACCGCTCCTGACAGTGTCCATGCTCCCTGCATAGCATGTCAAATAGTCCTGGAACTGAGGAGTACATAACTTCCATTACTGTTGGCTTTGTGAGGAGAACATAATTTAAGTGCCCCACAGATGCTGGAACGACACACTGATTGTTCATCTGGCTCTGCAGCCAGCAGCATCATGAAACACGCCGATCAAACAGCAACCTTCTCCCATAAACCAATCAACTCTGAGAGAGTCTCAGCGGAGACCAAATCTTCTCCTCACTTGTCATGCTACAATAAACAGCGGGGTTCTATGGAAACAACGCTTTATTTGTTTCTATTTCACAGGCCATTACACATTTACAACTTTTTATTTTGTTTCTTTGAGCTGAACCATATCAGCACTTGTTCTTTGATACGCTGCCTTAGCGCTGGGTTAGCAGTAGAACAATCTGTGGATGTGTGTGTGTGTTACGTTCCACGGGGGGAAAAGCATCTGCAGACCTCTTCTTCTGATCTCAGAAGCCAGGGAGGAGACATGCCTACAGTATACGGTGACAGTGCTTGGCTGCAGATAAAGACTCAGGCAGGGAATATTGTGGTAATGCAGCTTTGGTGAACAGTTCTGTGCTTATTAGTCAAGACGAGGGAAGAGCTGGTTTCATAATGAAAGCTATCATGCCATGAAAAGACCGACTTCCAGGTCTTGATCTAAAGACAAAATATATATTCAGTGCAATAGGAAGATCACTGCAGATCATACTGTGACTAAAGTATACAGAATCTGAATTATTTTTACTGGCAAAGTACTTTTACAATACTAAACTTTTGACCTGATGGGAAACATTCATGCAATATGACTCGTTTGATGCATAGTAAATGGTATGCGAGTAATATATAAAAAATGTAAGTGGTATAACAAAATTAAGAACAGACTTTTACACATGAAGTTCAGTTTACTTGTTATGAGGAGTACAAGACAGCTTGGGAAACAGTTGCATACTGTATTCTGTGGCTGTGGAGGGCAGTAGATTAGATTAAATGGCGTTATCAGTGGTTATCAGCCTCATAGATGTGGGTCAGAAGGGCCCTGCTACACCCACTAGTAAGTTTTATCAACGATTCACATGTTCGATCACCGGAAGAAGGAATAAAAGAACACGACAGCGACCTCTAGCGATCATAGTAACTATGACAGGAGAAAAAATGGATCCTTATTGGGTGGAGGTTGGTGGGTGATGGATGGGAGCATTAAGGTTCACTTTCACTTTTCAAATGCAGTTATTTTAAGCCAAAATAGGATCTTTTCCCCTAAACTTAACTTAGTGGTTTTGTTGCCTAAGCCTAAAGAAATTGTAGATTTGTTGCCTAAACCTAAACAAGCTGTTTTGTTTGTGTTCAAAACGTAACGTTTCATTCAGTTTTACGTATTCGAACGTGTTGCTTTTAAGTTTTGCTGTCACTTTTACAACATAGTAGGTGTAGCAGGCCCCTACTGACCCACATATATGAGGCTTATAGCGGCTGATAACGCACACTTAATGAATTGATAAGAGTTGAACCGGCTGTGGAGGGAGATTTTTAAAGTCTGAGAAAATAACCCCGATGATGACTTGAAGACTGCACATTTTTAACAGAAAGCCTACGTTTTTGAAGGTCGTCTTTATAATCGGTCTCTTGCAGGATACTGTAGTTGGCGTTGTACCTTGAAGTTGGGGGGTACAATGACCTTGCTGGCTGGTATCTGCAGTACGATGGTCTCTCCCTCAAAGAGCCAGAGGTCCCACTGGGAGTGGTTGGCCAGCAGGGCCCAGGGCAACAACTCCACCAGCAGAGTGTTCAGACCGGACTTCCAGCAGGATAACTTAACCTGCATGGGACTGTCCCACTGGGCAAGGGGCTCCATCACCGACCTGTGGTGGAGAGAACACACTATTATAGAAATCCCTCCAATAGCATCAGAGTATAGGAATTAGATTCTACTACAGTGACCCATTGATAGATATGAGAATATAGACACTGATTCAATCATACAGACAGAGCCAGTGGAAGCTTGGCTCTTTACAGTAAAGATGATGCATCCATTTTAAGCACAAGTAGACCTTCTGGGAATCAAAGGGGACCTATTATGCTTTTGTTCTTTTTCCCTTTCCTTTAGTATGTAATAAAGTGTTTTTGTGCATGTAAAAGGTCTGCAAAAGCCCAAAGTCCACGCCAAAGGGAGTTACTCTCCCCCACAGAAACACTGCTCCTGAACTGCCTGAAACGCCTTGCTTGAAGTCCCGCCTATTCTTCTGTAACGTGTTGATGTCACCAAGTAACTCAGACAGTAATTCAGACAGATGGTGAAAAGAGGTGTGGCAGCACAGCCGGTGGGAGAAAAATAAAGCGTTTTTTGAACATTAAAGCATGTAAACATGTTCTAGTAGAAACCTAAAAGACAAGTATGCACCTGAAAATGAGCATGTCCTCTTTAAACATGAATCCTTACAGTGTCAACACGACTCTATCCAGTGGGCTACACAAGACGACAGACAAGCAGGCGGACATATAGAACAATTTTTCTACTGTTCTGACTGAGCTTGTTTCTCATTTAGGCCACTGCAGTATGGGGGCATGGACCGTAAACACTTCACCCTAGACACATAGCTATAATGACACATATATATAGACAGAGAGACAGACACGCAGCTACCTGTAATGCAGTATTGATAAACAACCATTATTGTCAGCTTGGTAATAAAACTCATTTATGCTCAATTACTAAGATTGCGGATATAATTTGCCCCGTCTACTCATGTAATTCAGCTATGGACATGTTTTACACATGCAGCCTTAACCAGGCATTGAAAATGTGTCGTATATAAACAAACAATGGAGACCATTAACACACCGACAGTCAGTCAGGCTAAACAAAAGGTCTGTAGACAAGTTATGCAACACAAACAGAGAACAGTTGGCATCTGGGAACACATGTGGAGGCACAGACAAACAGGCAGACAGACAGAAACACACCACCATTTTTCCACCAATCCACTGACAACAGCAGTCATTTCACGGCAATCATGGTCTTGTGAAGCCTAAACAGAGCAGTGCCAGAAGAGAGCCAAACAAACAGTTCTCTCTCAGACTCGCTCTGGAGTTCAAAGCCATCAAAAGCGACCCGGTCTTCCCGCTCCCTCAAGGCCGCCTCCACTCTGCTCAACCCACCAACCTGCCGCCTCAAACTTGTCTCATCCCTGTGAAATGGGACTAAAAACAAGCACTGACGATAGCTTTTCTTTACCATTTACTGCTGTTTGTGTGTGGTTAAATAGGACATTGACCTCTAGGCTGAGGGCAGCAAAGTGTGGGGCTCGTAAATCACATTACAGAGCTCACAACAAGGTAATTGAGAGAAATGTGCTCAGCAGCTTCTGTCAAAACCTGCCAACTCTGGAGCTTAGTGTGAATTTTGAGAAGCACACTGCTCTGAACCCACACACACACACACACACACACACACACAGCCTGCAGCTACCCTAACCCAAACCACTACAAGATGTTTGTTTAATGATTGTGGAGGTGCCTCTCTGCCATTAGAAATCCAACAGAGAAAGAAAAATAACTTTTACCACTTTCAACTTCCTCCGCTCCTTTTAGACACAATATTTACACACTGCCTGCCAGGGAGCTTAGTTGGTTTGGTTTCTCCACTGTGCCAGGGAGACTGAGCCCGCTTTCCAAACAGCAAACTGTATCACTGTTATCAACATTAAGGGAAAATATACAAATTAAACTGTGGCTTTCACTTGCGGTCCAAGTTCTGAGTGTGTTTAGAGATAGGAATCAGTGCTATTAATCCTCTAATGGCACTTTTCCCCCCTTTTTTCTCGTACAATTTCCTCTTAAGATTTCTGGGTTTCAGACAAACTGCCACTTCCACTTCCATAATCGGAAATGTGCTTTGGCCTCGGGCTTAGGTCTCACAGGGAAGAGAGAGGCTTGACTGACAGAGAAACCCGACACCAAACCGCCAGATAGCAACTTTCCACTGCGTGTGTGTGACATTTAAAAGGTGTGTGAATGTAACCCAGTGTTATGTGTACACATGTGCCGGGCAACAATCCGTGTGCGTGTTTGAGTATGCATAGAGAGCATAGAGAGGCAACCACAGGCAGCCATATGGCCCACATGTCCAGTAGATCCGCTGGGACTCTCTGGAGCTCGGAGCCTGTGGGAGAGCATGCGGCTACGTCTTTTTCCGCTGCTATCAAGATGTGATTGCTTTGTGACAAAAGATGATTTCCAGAGTGACGTTTGTGGACAGATCCACATGTGTGCGCTGCCCGATCGCGTATGCACCCTCATGCACGGGGCCGCATATACAGTACGCACATGTGCACACAGCTATACAGTGTACACACTGTTCGCTCTGCAAAGCTGTGCCAAGTTTTAACTGGATGCAAGGCCCTGTGACTAGTGTGAGAAAGTGGGACTGTGACAGAGTGACAGCCTAAATCTCCGGTCTGCGGGGACGACTTCTGATGAACGCATGCCTCGGCATTGTCTTTGCAGCTAACGGTTTTATTACGTGAACAAAGAGTCAGCATTAAAGAGAAGCCTCCCTCATTAAAGGGCTCGGTTGCACAACTCTGTGCTTTGTATGAAGTCTACTATTAGAAAAAAAAACTCTCTGGTGGGTCTCAATGAAATTTGTGTTATGAAATCGAACAGTAAGATTTAATGCTTGCCACAAAAGTGCTACAATAAAAGAAAAGAATTACACATGTTGACTTATTACAAAGGATCATAAGGTGTCATGGCGTCTGAGGGGGCTAGTGCTCTCATGTTTTGAGTGTGAATCTGGCTCACAACTTGCATTATGCATAATTATTTTTCTACCTTGTTTATCCAACCCAGGATGCTTGTAAGTGCAGACGGACTCCTCAAGATTTTGTTTAAAACTAGAATTACCGCCTCGTGGTTGTATGCCTCCACCAACCAGTCAAATTTTACATCCATGTCTTTAAATGTCATCATTTTATCCTATTCAACATTCGTGTGAAATTTTCATAATTAGCATATGAATTCTTGAGTTATGGCCAAAAATGTGTTTTGTGAGGTCACAGTGACCTTTGACCACCAAAATCTAATCAGTTCATCCTAGACTCCAAGTGGACTTTTGTACCAAATTTGAGGAAATTCGCTCTACGCGTTCTTGAGATATCAAGAGAATTTGACGGTCATAAGGTCAAAGTGACCTTTGACCTTCAAAATGTAATCAGTTCACCCTTTGAAGGAATCTCCTCAAGGTGTTCGTGAGATATCGCATTCACGAGAATGGGACGGATGTGAGGTCACAGTGACATTGACCTTTGACCTCCAAAATATAATCAGTTCATCCTCGACTCCGACTGGACGTTTGTACCAAATTTGAAGAAATTTGCTCGAAGCGTTCCTGAGATATCTCATCTACGAGAACGGGACAGACGGACAACCTAAAAACTTAATGCCTCCAGCCGTGGCTGTCACCGGAGTGGAGGCATAAAAAACGATCAACACTAATCATGAAATTACAATCACAAAAACTGCAATTTTCACAAATGCATGACAACTCATGTGGAGTACCTGTCAGCATTGTTGGCGACGTAGGGCCACGGCGGCCCAGCGGAGGACTTCGGCCCGTAGAAGTCAGCCAGGATGTGTTCCAGGTTCTCCTCACTTCCATTCTTGTTCACTATCTGTTTGATCAGGCTGGTGGAGATCGGTACGGCACAGTGGGAAGCATCTTCATCCTCCCTGAAAAAGACGGAGCACAAATCATTATAGATTTTTCTGACAAGACGAACCTCAGTTTGATGCGTGTATTTGTTTGTCTGTGTGGGAAAATGTGACCACTTTCCATTTGAAACAGATACCTCAGAGGACGGTTATATTCTCAAACATGTGTGATCTTTACCCAACAATCTGCAGCTCCTCCTGCCAAACAGGCACTGTACCAGCTGATTTCACTTATCTTGATTATGTCCTCCTCTGTGGCAGATGGTGTGATAAGTGATTGCTTGAAATGAAAACCTACATACTCGTGGGGTCACGAAGGCACATGGTTGTGAACCGCCGCTGGATATTTTGTCAGCAAATCCGGTTTGGAAGCGTGTTTGCTTATTCCACGCCAGAACCAATCCAAACCTATTTTTTATTTCACTACAGAACAAGACATCTCTTGACAATGGCAGACTATTCCCATTGTTCTGTTCAGAACAATTAAAGTGACCTCCAGCTAAACTCTGCTTTTACCCTGAAACCTCGAAGAGGGTTGAATCTGCCTTTTGTTTTGGATTGTTCCCTCCTGACGTGCAGTCTTGCCTTACAAACACTAATTCACAAA
This sequence comes from Sebastolobus alascanus, assembly GCA_916701645.2. NCBI lineage: Eukaryota > Metazoa > Chordata > Actinopteri > Perciformes > Sebastidae > Sebastolobus > Sebastolobus alascanus. Next base: position 4,351,456 of record CAKAOJ020000101.1, on the reverse strand, counting down.
GATCACAGAAAAAGCTAAACAGCAGTAAATAATCCTATTGGATACCTCAGCCCCAGACACTGGTCAATTATGGCTTTGCAACAACAAAAAAATCCAAACTGTAATAGCTTCTTCTCTTTCTCTGGGCAGCATCCAGTTCCACTTGGCTAAAGCAAAGCAGCCCCCTTACCCCAGAGCAGCAGTTTATTAATAGAGCTCATTGTACTATAAAAGGAACACAGGGGCTATTGCTTATGGATCTGGGGCAAGACAGAGGATGTTGACAAGGTGTTGACAGGAAGCTTTTCATCCAGAGCAGTTCCTGAGGGGGGGAAACTGGAAGAGGCTTCTGATTGTAACCCTCAGCTTTCTAATGTGGTGGCCTATACGAGCAGAGCAGGACATAACGGTTCTGGTTCAGACTCGTCTGTGTCTCTTGTGTCGCAGACCGCAGCTCTGCTCTCTACCTCGTCCATTAGAGCCCACAACTATGTGTAATTACAGGAAGGAAAGACGAGCTGTTGACCAGCGAACATTCAAGATTGGATCCGTCCTAGAGGTTTGTGTGCGTGTGTTATTATGTGTGTATGTGAGTGAAGGTACGTTTACAATTGTGGCTTGTAGTGTGTGTGTTTTTGAGGATGGAGAGGGATGAAGGATGGATTGAGTTGGGAGGAGGGGGGGGGGGGGTAAGTTTGTGCGGTGAGAGGCAGTTTAGGCAGGGGACGGGTTGTAAACACAAGGAGCATTGTGGTTGCAATCCACAAAGACAAGACACTTAGTTGTTTCTGAGCTTTTATGCGCGTATGAAAAAAGGATTTATCTCCAACAACATAGGCCAGTCACTGTATGGCCACTGTGGTTCCTTTATGGCAGCTGCAATCAAAACAAACTTTGTGACCAGATATCTAAACACACAACGGTTACAGCAAAAAAAAAAAATCCTCTCAAGGGGAGTCAATTACACTCAACGTTTACTCTGTTTATTCAGATCGCCACTAGTTGCTACCAAAGGGGTGATTTTTCTTTCGTGGATTCGCATAAAACAACATAGATTACAGATGTACAGATAACAAATACAGTAGGAACAACAACAATACATGTGGTAGTTATTTCCTCCCGGGGCCACCCATACTGAAACATAAACACTCGTGTTTCTGAAAGACACTTTGGACTACTAGAGCATCTGTTATTTATATGTTGTGACATGACACATGAGGTACCATGATGATGCTATTAGACTGTCAATCGATCAAAATCTTTCACACATCACATTTTTATCTGTTCAAAATGTACCTTAAAGGGAGATTTGTCAAGTATTAAATACTCTTATCAACATGGGAGTGGGCAAATATGCTGCTTTATGCAAATGTATTTTTATTGGAAATCAATTAACAACAAAAAAAAATGACAGATATTGTTCAGAAACCCTCACAGGTACTGCATTTAGCATAAAAAATATGCTCAAATCATAACATGGCAAACTGCAGCCCAACAGGCAACAACAGCTGTCAGTTTTTCAGTGTGCTGACTTGACTATGACTTGCCCCAAACTGCATTTGATTATCATAAAGTGGGCTTGTCTGTAAAGGGGAGACTCGTGGGTACCCATAGAACCCATTTTCATTCACATATCTTGAGGTCAGAGGTCAAGGGATCCCTTTGAAAATGACCATGACAGTTTTTCCTCACCAAAATTTAGCGTAAGTTTGGAGCTTTATTTAGCCTCCTTCGTGACAAGCTAGTATGACATGGTTGGTACTAATGGAGTCCTTAGGTTTTGTAGTTTCATATGATGCCAGTATCTCCACTCTAGCTTTAAAACTGAGCCAGCTACAACCTAAAAATGCGTTACAGAAATTAGTGGAATTAAAACAAAACTTGCATTAACACGTTATTATCGCGTTAACTTTGACAGCCCTGATAGTGACATGACACATGAGGTACCACGATGATGCTATTAGGCCTACAGATGAATTACAGATACGTGGCATTTCTTTTATGGGCACACTTTGATGCAAAATTTGGACAACTGATTCAGCTTAGCGGAGCCTTCCATGATAAACTGTATAAAGAGCTGTCTCTTACATGGACCATATGAGAACGTGCGAACACACGCTGACAAACTGGGACCGAGTAACAGGCGCAGTAGTGATGTATGTGACAGGCTCTGCCCATGATGAAGTGGCGACTGTCACACTTGTACTGGCACACAGTCAACTGAGACAATGACAGACACAGACCACACATGGATACGAGGACACATGTGCTTACACCACTCATCCGCCCACGCAAACATGTGTGCATACACGGACAAATGCGTAGCCAATATGGGGCCAAAAACCTGCTCTCTGTTAGGGCCCGTATCGAAATGAGGTGTAATTACGGTCCAACCTGACATGTTGGAAATGGAGCAGTGTCTCAGCTGCAGCCAAGCTGGCTTCCTGTTTCCCTGAAATGTGCCTGGATTCCTCTGGATCATGTCTCCATGTTGGCTCAAGCAAATCAGAATGTGGTGTGAGAGAATCTTAAGTAAGTGTCTCTCCATCTTTGTTACATTGAGACATAAAATAGAAACCATTACAGAGGACCAGAGTCTGACTCTGTCCTTTGCAGCAGTATGAGCTGGTTGCTGATGACATAATATAACACCGGACTGAAAGAACTAAATTCTCCTGTGAATTTTTCCTGCTGATCAGCAACCGTCTTGGTCATGAGGAAACAGCGAGGATGAGTACAGAAGCATGTGAACGTCTGTCTCAGTCATGAGGACAGATTCTGAGTTGTGTTAATATATCATGAGATGTGTAGAAAGGTTAAAGTCTTGTGGGACACGGAGACTTTTGTTCTTGGTCTTGCAGGTGAGAGTTATTTTTTATACACTTTAGATCATGTCAGATCATGTCACTTGACCTTTATTTACCTTTACATACTGTTTTTTTACGAATGTACAACTCTATGTGTGTGTGTGTGTGTGTGTGTGTGTGTGTGTGTGTGTATATATATATATACTGTATATATATATATATTTAATATTATATATATTTATAGTTTAAATAAATAAATAAATATTGCCTTACACTGAAAAATAAATAAATATATATAAATAAATACATTTTATAATTTATTTATTACTTCTCTATACTACATTCCTGTCTACACCTCTCTCTCTCTATATATATATATTGTTTTAATACTTTTTATTATTACATACTACATTCCTGTTTACACCTCTGTGTACATATATTACTTCTCATCATACATATACATATTACATCCTGTTTATATTCAGTTTTCCCATCTGAAATACTGTCGTCAACTAAATTACAAATTTACATTTACATTACTATTTTATATTTACTTATGTTAATAATTTATTTTAACTGCACTATTTTATACGTTAGATTATCATTCTTGCATTTTAAGGGTGTAACTGTTTTGTAAATGTTGGGCAATACTACAGTATGTACCAGATGGTTTCAATGTGGCAACGCTCCATAGCTTTCGTTCTTTTGATTTTTTACCTGGCCTGGAAAGTGAGGTGGTGGGTCAGGTCGGCCTCAGTGTTCAGCAGAGGCTCCTGGTGGCCCTGGCCATGTATCAGCTGGCTCTCTCTCAGTCCTAGACTCCTCTTCTCTATGTGGACTGTTACCGGATCTGGCAAGTGGCTCCTCATGACAAACAGTGGACTGAAAACCACCTGAAACAGGAGATTCATACAGAACAACCATCAGTGAGATAAACTGCACAGACAAACAGACCGTACAGAATTAAACTGGCAAGGATAGTTAGCTGATGTTCAATAATTCAGCTGCCATGAATCCTTATGAAGTTTTCTCATTTTGGACTAATCAATGAATTCCAGCTATCCTAATAAGACACACAGGGTTGAAACTACGGCAGCCAATTATATGAAAACAGTACAGATCAACCAAGTAATAAACAACCAAACCAGGCTGGTCTGTGAACATGTTATGTCAAATTATACCAACAAAGGGAAAAGATTTGTTTGTTTGTTTTTGCCACTAATCAAAGAATCCATTGGTACCAACCATGTCAATTTTGGCGAGGAAAAACTGGCATGGCCATTTTCAAAGGGGTCCCTTGACCTCTGACCTCAAGATATGTGAATGAAAATGGGTTCTATGGGTGCCCACGAGTCTCCCCTTTACAGACATGCCCACTTTATGATAATCACATGCAGTTTGGGGCAAGTCATAGTCAAGTCGCACACTGACACACTGACAGCTGTTTGCCAGGTTATGATTTCAGCATATTTTTTATGCTAAATGCAGTACCTGTGAGGGTTTCTGGACAATATTTGTCATTATTTTGTGTTGTTAATTGATTTCCAATAATAAATATATACATGAATTTGCATAAAGCAGCATATTTGCCCACTCCCATGTTGATGAGAGTATTAAATACTTGACAAATCTCCCTTTAAGGTACATTTTGAACAGTTAAAAAATGTGCGATAAATTTGCATTTAATCACAACTAACTATGGACAATCATGCGATTATATGCATATGTGTATGTAATGCTTTGGGGTTCCCTAGTAACCAATAATATATTGCTCTCACTACCTGGCAGCAGACGGAGAAAAGTGTGTGTAGGGATACTTACCACTCTCTGCTGCATGTGAGAGCCAGGTTCAATCGTGATAAGAGTGCACCAAACATAGAGCAAAGAACCACTGGAGCAAGGCACCTGAGAAGAGACAAACTAGCTGTTATTGATAGTCTCATTACTGTCCATTATTACAAAGGGTTAATGGGAAAAAGGTTTGATCAAGGGCACTCAATGGCAAACTTGATTGTGTTTGTTTGCGGTCACAATGTAAAATATGGATATCTGATGACTTCAGTGCCTGTGCTGCCTCTCATCACTGACAGAATGTTTATTGCCTCCATCAGTAACGCATTATCATGTTTTGTCCTAAAAAATGTTGTTTCTTGGCTTCTTCCAGTAGTTAAAAGTTAAGTCTCCCTAAAGCCCTGCAACACAATATCATGGCTGAGGCGACTGACAGCTGCTAGTGCCAGATAAATGGGCCATTACAGGCGGTTAAATCTTAGTGAGATTTAAACGCTGAGAATGTGCCCACCGACGGGGCTGAGCGCTCTTAATGTGTCACTGGTGTTTGTCCCGTTCACTCCTCGCTCCTCATTAAAGCCTCGGGATGCCAAGGCACATTACGAGTGGTCTAGTTTATGACACACCGGGGACTTTGTGCGCTGGTGGGGACAGCAGAGTGGAGAACAGACGGAGCGAAAATTCAGTTTTAATAGATTGCAAAACAGCCTTGTTGGGATGAGGGAGTGAAAGTTTGGAAAACAGATACTCTATAGGCCTGATCCACCAAAAACACCCACTGCTGGAATGAGGTCAAGATGACCTCCTGTACTTTGTCAAACGTAAAGGACAAGGGCGAAAAAAAAGATGTTGAGAATAAGAGGAGGAAGGTGAGATATGAGGAAGAGGAGTTACTTCAGATGGATTACTGATACGGTTAATCAGGAGACAGATGAGAAAAGAGACAGACATAGACAGGGGGGGGGAGTGGAACAGGTGGACCAGCTGGATGCCAGAGGATGAAGTAAATAAAGAAGAGGAGTTAACAACTACAAGACAGATGACTGAGCCAGAGTGTGGGCGAGAGAGTGAGAGAAAGGGAGGAAGCGAGAGAGTGAAACATCAGGAGACAGACAGAGATAGAGAGATCTAAGAGCCCAGCTACTAGTCCAGGCAGCTCTCTGTTTCGGAGCCAAGCCTCCATATGTGTAATGAATGGCTGATCCGAGGAGAAGAGATAACAGCGGAGGTTGGAGTGGAATCAGAGATGTTCAGACCCACACACAGGAGCTGTAGAAACGAGCTAGCTGTTAACAGCACGGGGATTATAAACAAAGAGAGAGGGACAGACAAAGACAGGCAACAAGAAAAACGCAGGCGAGAGCAGCAGGGACGGAGCGATCGTCTGGCGCTAATCCAGCGGCGTGAAAGTGCCTTCAAAGCCTTCTCTCCCTGTGCCCACATATCAGCTAGTGTTTCCTGTCCATGGTTAGTGTTGTTATGAGAAAGCATAAACTGTATTTTCTGCCTCTCAACATGGTTGGGTTATGGGTAGGAGGGCCTTTGTAAGCCTATCTGAGGGGAAGATCTCAATCTGTTCTCTAAATGTGAGTAGCAGCGTGGAAGCTCTGCCACTGTGGCCACCCAGGAGGAGGAGAGGATCCGGCCACGGTTGGTGGTCCAGTCACCAAGTCCAACCGTGTGTGTGGCTGGATAGCCGGATGGAAGCAGTGGTGCGTGCAATGTGTGCGTCTATCTTCTGTTTGTGTATCCATATCAAACTTGTCTTTTTAAAACATTACATTTAAACTAACTATCCATCCATCCATCCATCCATGGCTCCTTTCGACGCGAAGGAGCAGCGGCTCTACTCCGAGCTCCCTCCGGATGTCTGAGCTCCTCATCCTATCTCTAGAGGTACATGTCCACAGGGGCGTTTTTTATTGCAAGGGATCGCCTCACCAACCATAGGTGAGGGTTGGAATGTAGATGGACTGGTAAATCGAGAGCTTTACCTTCCGGCTCAGCTCCCTCTTCACCACAATGGTCCGGTACAGTGCCCGCTGCATAAGACGCACCGAACCGCCTCTCCATCTCCAGCTCCATTTTACCCCCACTCGTGAACAAGACTCGTGAACTCGTGTACCTGTACAACAGAGCTGCTGTTGCCCTTTTCCCTCCTCTCCAGCTGAACATCCTGGGACCAGTCTTCATCTCCTCTGGCCCTCACACACAGCTCCGTCATCTCGGCGTCCTCCAGCACATACGACGGCAACTTGGCTCCTGCCTCCAGGCAGTCACAGTGTTCCCTCACCACCGTCTGACTGTCGGGCCCCACGTAGTGCTGCACCACCCGCAGCTCAATGTCCTGGGTCAGGTAGCTGCACATCACCTGCCGCCCACAGAATATTACCTGGAGACAAGAAGGTTACAGGTTATGTTACAGCTTAACAGAGCCTTGAATACAGAGATGTCCTGTTGCTGCCTGTGATCTTATAATGTCCTCAAAAGAAGATGTTTTTACATTCTCTGTTCATTGAGCATGACCTAACACAAAGATGCTCAAAACACACAAATGAGAGTTTGACACTCTTTCAGCTCTAGATCAATGGTTTTTTGACTGTTATATATCCCATTTCACAAGCCCAACATCATTGCTGCAGTATATGAGGGATGTTAGTGAAAAAGTGGGAACTTTAAACCGCAAAATCTAAATCTAAAGTCTAGTTACGTTCATAAAAAAGTGCTATCCAAGTATAGTGTGTGTGAGAATTGCTACATGAGTACAGTATTTCAGATGCTGTTTGACAAGCACGTAGGGTAACACATACCGACGCCTTTCTGAACAAAACAGAATTTCTATTACGGAACAAACTAGTTTACCTCAGTGAGGTTTTACTACACTTTAAAATCTAAAGGAAAAGTATCATTACAGTGTGGGTAGTATATGCAAATTAACAATCTTTAACCTCCATGTTGTCTGCACCCAGAGTTCCCCACTCATTTGCCAGCAAAAGTCCGCCGGATGATTCGTTTCGGCGGACTTTTGCTGGCTCTTGGGCTGTTGTTTGAACAAAAAAAATTCGGAGGTGCAATCAGTAGTCCTAGAGCTGGCAAAAGTCTTTTGCTGGCAAATGAGCAGGGAGCTCTGGGTACCGGCGACATGGAGGGAAGTTAAAGGTTATATTGAACATTTTTATGTAGACGAATCATTTAAAAAAAATAATTAATTCACTGAGCTTTTAGAAAGGTGCCGAATAAAAGTATGTCTTTTTCTCAAAAATATTATGACTGTAAATTAATCATTTTAAAAATTTTGGCGGGTCCAAAATGAATGCTTTGTTTATATCTGTGGAAGATATCTGACGTTTGGTTCCAACTTCTAACAAGGCCTGTGAGCCAATAGTATAACCACGTTGGTATCGTGGTATCTCTGTGTCGTCAGTGATCAAGTTGCCAGTTAGTGTGGAAAAAACGGATAAATGGCTTAGTTCGACACCGGTGTCTCCATCAGGCTGCAGAAAAAGAGCAATATTTACCTTGGCAACAATGTAGGCCTATAGCTACATGTTGCAAAATGACTTTTACTCTACCACGAAAGATTCATCACTTGACATGACTGTCTGTCTGAGTCATTCCACTCAACCATAAAATATGCAGGTTGTGCAACGAACTGGCAACCATTTGTTTTGAGGTGAATGCAATGGAACGGTGGAGGGACAATATGACATCTAGTGGCTGAACGTTATCAACTATACTTTTAAACACTGTTCATTTGCATACTCTATCAACACTGTAATGTGTAACAAAGCTGGTTGAAAATTGGCAAAGTATCCCTTTAAGAAATGGGGATGCATTACATATTTGTAGTTATGACAGCGAAATCTCCCCCAATGAAAGGTCACTGGTGCTCGGAAATACATCCCACCCTCAAGCATTATGGATCAGTAAAACTTCAAATTCAGCTTCCACTGTTAGTAAAAGTGATTCCCAGGGCCTGATGCCTCTATAGCTGCACTGCTGCTGTCTGTTTTTATCAAAGGGTTGCTCTATGTAGTCTGACTGCTTTCTCACTGCCTGATCATTTTCCAAGGTCGCTGTCTATGACTCCATATACAGTATGCACACACACAAGTCCACACAATATTTCCTTTAGTCTTACATCATGTACCACCAATATACGTACTGTACATAGGATCCGTACTTGTGTGGTCATATGCATATGTTATGTCAGTATTTATAGACATAATCGCACACGCAAAGAGCCAAGCCACAGCCACCAGGGAGCTCTCATCTGGGACTGACACATCTAATTGTGCTCAGAATTGATTGCTTCCACCACTCTCTGTGAGTGTGTTTATGTCTGCACGTGCACGTGCTATGGCTGTGTGTGTTCTGCAGGTTGTGGCACTGATAATGATCTTGGAGACAAAGATCTTGGACCTTAATGAGGGAAATCTCTCCATCAATCATCACTTTATATCCGTGCACAGACACACGCTCACGTCAGCAGCCAGCTGCGAGGGGGATTTTTATATATAAATGATAAAATGGTTGTCACAATAACAGACCATAGCTAAACAGAGAGGGACAGTACAGCAGTGTGTGACACTTGGAGGATGAATCCCCCCCCGCCCCTTTAAAAAACACTAGATGAGGTATGCTCACGCAGGCGGGAGCCAACTTCCTCTGTAGTGGCAGCCGCTGTCCCTCTCTGAGGATTTGTGTTGTGAATTGGATGTGACCAACACTCATACCCTATCATTGGATCCAATGGGAACAAGATGTAAACAAAGTGTGGGACAGACGGAGGAAGGAATGCGAGAGGCCAAGTCTGTTTTGTCTGGTGGACGAGAGGGAGACATGTGCGACACTTGACACTGTTTACATAACAAAGTGTCACTGCTGTAATGTGATGGCATCTCTGCGTTTTCAGGAATACGACGACGACTCTGCCTTGTATTTGTGGAAAAATCCGAACATGATTCACCACTGTTCTCGGTGTGAAAAAAGGGGAACGTGGCTGGTTCATGATTTCCTGTGATCTTCTCTGTGGGGCACATTGTGTTCTCGGATGGCTTCAAGTTCATAAGCTTTTGTTTTAGTGCTATAAAACAGATTATGAAAACTGACAAAAACAGAATACAGTCCATACATTCTTGTTTTTGTTGAAAACTGGGCCTTGTTTATTGCTGCGGTGTATTTTCACCACAAATCTACTCAATTAAAAAGAGTTGCCAGTGCTGTGAGTCTCTTTCCTTGGATTTTCTGTAAATGAAACCCTGGTTGGGTAACGCTCACCATTGTTCTTCTTTTATTGCTTAAACTAACTACAAAGTTCAGTCATTATTCTGGTTAACCTTGATGCTTATAGATGACATTTAAAATATATAACTTTTTGCAAAACGATCATTTCCAGGAAAAACAAAACATGACGAGTCTAACAACTGAGCAAACTCCATCCAGTGATGAAGACAGATGAGGTTGAAAGCTCCAGAAAAAGCCAGTAAGTAGAGATTGTGATCAATGCATTTTTTGGCAAAACCTGTTCTTAAAACAGCAAACCTTTCACATTCACGTCTTATATCTTAAGTATTTTAGCAAAATAGACATGTATTTAATGTAGCACACTGAAATATTCTTGCATATTTTCTCAGTGTTCTTATTTAAGAGGTTTTGGATGCTTTTCATTACTATGAAAACATGGTAAAAATGAAACAAAACAGACAGCAAAGGCCTTTACACACCGGGGGCGTCACGAATAAACAACACGAAAATGCAAAATACTCGCCTGCGAATATTATATGTCTAGAGCTTTTATTGTGAAAAGTAAGAACGGAAGGAGTGGATCTGGTCTGCGGAGCCTCCATGTTGTTTTATAAATATAGGCGCAACTTGGTTCCACACATCGTGATTTGTTGATGCCTTTATTCGCTGTGCGAAAGCTCAGAAAATCAACCTTGTTGAAAAAAAATTGCGTTTTCGCAGCTTAATTTTCGCGTTCTGTGTGAAGTACTCATGACAAAAACAACAGTTTGAAAAAATATACTGACGTGCGAATTAATTGCACGAAAAAAACGCCCCCGGTGTGTTACAGCCTTAGTAAAAAGTGACTGTACCTGCTTCTGGACACCGTTGAGCTGCACCACCTTGATGATGAGTGAAGCTGTGCGTCCTTTGTAGTGAATGGTCCTCAGCAGAGTCCCCACGTTGTCCACGCTGAAGGCCTCTGACCAGCGCCAGTTCCCCCATCCCTCGATGCAGATGTGCAGCAGCTGCAGGATGGGACAGAGCAGGACACACACACACACACACACACACACACACACACACACACACACACACACACACACACACACACATACAAACAGAGACAGAAGACACCAGACATCAGAGGTTAGTCTCCTTGCCCTTTATTTATCCTCGAGCAAAAGGCAAGTAAACAACAAGAGTCTTTGTTTAGAAGATTTTGCTAGGGAGACAACAAAGTTCCTGTTTACTGGTGCTGAACAGACCTGCTGCTGTTGCAAGTAGAAATGGAAGGCCGCACACAATAAACTGGCTGGTGGAAAACAGCTGATGTGGAAGCTCATTATGGCTGCAAGTGTGTGTGTGTGTGTGTGTGTGTACTTGTGCGGTTGGATGTGGAAGGCTCTGTTCTCCACACGTCTAAATAAGAGGCAAACAGCTTGGCTCTCAACCTTTTCAGCTTCGTATCCATCACTTCCCTGGGGAGCACATCCATGTGTGTGGCTGGGTGTACACACACACAGACACAGGACGACAGCAATAAACAGACGCCGTCCTATCGTTTGACATCCAAACAACTTTGCAATGGTGACAATTTTCCAACCATTTCCCACACAATTCCTTGTATTGTTGGCCACAACATGGCCAGCGTTATTTCTACATCTGTATCTGCAGACAGTCTGCAGACGGTGCTTTAGATGCTTTCTTCATTACACAATATTGTAAGAGTGCAAAACACTAACATAGTTTTTAAATGAGGTGTCATGAAGTGCATAATGCTGCAGCCTTTGTTACATCCCCCCTCCATCTTGATCCACACACACAACATACAGTCAGGTCACGGCGGGCTCTAGACCTTTTGGTTGGAGTTGGGGTTCAACCCCCCAGAACCGTAACCCTAGCCCCGTAAACCGCAACACGCATCAGACATCACAATGGTTTTAAGACAAAAATCAAGATTTTTATTTTCATAAATAACTGTATTTATTATAATATAAATAATAGACTTGCCGCGGTGGTCGTTGTTACCGGTGTTACACGGTGGTCGGGACACACACCGATTACATTACGTCCCCACCGTTGTTTTGCATTTTTTACAGAAATAAAACCCATTTAGTTCATTTTTGCGTATCAGCGCCGTGTTATCAATACATAGTCGGACGACAGACGCTACAAACTGAAAGTGAAAGTGTCTGCTCCACACGGATTCTCAGCTCAGAGTAGCAGGAGTCACATGGGATGAGAGAGGGTTGACAGACAAAATGATGGCGGAGGATTTGGTGTCGAAGCGAAAAGCAAAAGCGCCAATTTGGCAATATTTCAGATTTAAACCCAATGCTATAAGCGAACCATAACGTTAATGAGGTAATCGCCGTGAGGAGGACGGAGCGGTCACAGCTGGTGTGTGTGGTGGAGCAGCGCCGAGTGGAAACCTGTGGCGAAAGCACAGACACACAGCCATCCAACGGTAAATATCAAAGTAAGCGCTCTACATATATTAACCGTCATCTTTTCTTAAAAAGTAAAATATCCGGTGTAATCGCTAACACCGGTAAACACAAGTTTATTAACCAGTGGGAAAATGTCCTCACTGTAACATCCCTAATAAATAAACAATTGGTCTCTGATATTGTTGGCTTAAAAGTGTCAAAAGAGTCAGTTTCACTAAATTTTACACTTTCATTAACAAATAAGTGCAGCCGGGCAGATGAAAAAGTGTAAGATAGAGAATTACAGGGGTGAAAAGTGTATTTCTTTCTTTCTTTATTTGTTCATTTGTTACCTCAATGCAGAAAATGAGGAAGGGCGCCCACCGGCATTTAAAAAAAAAAAAAAAATTATTCATCAATTTCTTTTTTTTAGAGGGCGACCAGCGCTCCCCAGAAGGTGGCGCCCCCGGTGACCGCCTACGTGGCCTATGCCTTAAACCGGCCCTGCATACAGTACAAAAGGGAAGCGGGCTGGTCAAATGTCCATCCGTGCATACAGCACATCTGTGCTACAGTGAGGTCATACATGACAAGGAAACTCATTTGTCAAAACAAAGTGAGTGTTGTCATGAGATTATGGTCACAATACAGGAGCAGAACCATAAATACGTAGAGAGATCTAAAGCCTTCTCCCCTCCTGAGGCAGCGTGGCCGACCTTCCATCTAACTGAACTCTCTGTGTCAGCCCAGCTGCCAACACAACTTCAAACTTGCAACACTTCGACAGGGAGGAGAGAGAACGTGAGAAAGACAAAGAATGTATGTGAGCGAGAGAGTCTAGAAAGACAGGGGAGACGAGGGGGTGTGGTGGGGTGGGGGGGTTCAGTACTCTCCCAGAGGGGTTGTGACCAGAGTGAAACACTGAAAAGCGTTTTTGAAGATTTACACTTTGGCTCGTCGCCTCAATGTGCCGAACGTTTAGCCAATCTGACTCAAGAAAAACAAATTACTCATGAGGTCAAAGAGCGCGGGGGGACCCTGGTCGAGACCTTCTATGTTTCTCTCCGTTGTAGTCTTTCCTCGCTGTTTGAAGGCAGATTTCTTTACAATAACATTCTTAATCAAAGCCTGAATTCACTTTCTTCCAAGATCATCCCTTCTCCCTGTCGGCTGAGTGGAAATGACATAATTTCTCAGATCTCCAGCTCAGTGGACTTGCTCACAGGGAAAGTGGCAGCGTGGTGTAAACAGCCAGGTGGCAGAGGTTAAGGTTAAGCCTAAGGGTGGAGAACCACTAGATGATTCCCTAAACCAGCTCTAACATTATAATCAAGACCAGTTAAGATCGTGGTGGTTTGGCGAAAACTTTGAAAATAACTGTAATGTTGGGTTTTCTGCCATTCGGCTCCTACTCTCTCTTTAAGTGACCGGGTACTGGATGAGAGGGAAACCTTTTAATTTGACTTCAAAATCTTCCCTTAACTTCTTAGTATAAGCCCCTGTCTTTAAGATTTTCAGTGGAACTGCATTGGTGTTTTAATTATGGTCAAAATGTAGTGGTGGTGAACCCACTTTGCCGTGCCTCCTCGCCATCTGCGAGACCAATTTGTTATTTCAACACTTCTTTCTCCTTTAACCCCTCTCTCCCCCCCCCCCCTCACTGTGGCTCAACTTGACCTTTAAGGGAGAAGTCATAATAATGTCTCTCCTCAAACTTCAAACAGCGACTGCTGCTCTTGTTTTAATTCATCACTGCTCTGACTCAAGCAGTGGAAGAAAAAAAACCCAAAAAACACAGCAGTGACACAGATGAACTGGACACGTAGGATAACAAGAATGAAAAATAAGAAGCTGTTTTGCCTCTTTGTGACTTATCCAACTGTTGTGACACTGAGAAAACCCAGTCAGCCACATGTGGTGTTTTTATGCGCATGGATTAAGCCTGGCCTTACACTAACAATGTTCAACTGACTGGAAAACACCAATAGAAGTGGCTGTGTAGGAAGATGAGGCTTCATCTGAATCCGAATTTAGTTGAATTAAAGGAAAGGTTCACATTTATTTTAAGCCTACCTCAAAACAGTACTCAATGCCCATTTGTACACAGTTATTGGTTGCTTTAGGAGAGGGTTTCTTTACAGCCAATATGTGCGGGAGGAACAATTTCAGCAACCAATAACCCATTCAATATACATATGTGCATGTCAGTATTATTTTAACATAGATAGAAAAATGTGAACCTATCATTTAACCCTGATGTTGAAGCTAATGATTTCATTTTATGTATAATTTTATTAATACTGAGTATACTGTAGGTGACAAGATGACAGTGGAGAGGGGAAAACTTGTGATGAAAAATAAAACTGGTTACTGCACTGACTTTTGAAACTTAAATACAGTCAGAGTTCATTTTTTCACTCTTTTTTTTTTCATTTTCCTTGTGGCGCCCCCAGGCATGTTAAGAAACCATAATCACATCTGCTCTCTAATTCGAAGATCTCTAACCTCAAAAACCAAAATGATGAAATACCCACCAAGGGACTTACATGAGAGTGAAGCCCAAAGCTGCCTGTACTGTATAATGGCTTGACAAGGCCAGCACGCCAAGGTGGCAAACAAAACTGGACTGAAATAAGTGGTACATAGCACTGGCGCCCCCCTTGGAGGCCCTTATGTTCTATGATAGAAAACATGATAAAGTGCCCTCTAGGGTGCCCTTCCAGTGGAGAAAACATGATCAAATGTCCTCTAGGGTGCCCCTTAAATGGAGAAATTACGATGTATTGCCATATAGGTTACCTTACATGCTAGAAAACTTAGTGCCCCCATGTTCCCCCGCCAAAAAAAATGCAACAAAAGTGCCCTCTTGGTTGCCCCTATGGTAGATAAAACATGATAGAGTTTCCTCTGGGGTGCCCTTCTAGTAGAGAAAACATGATGAAGTGCCCTCTAGGGTGCCCTTCTTGTAGAGAAAACATGATAAAGTGCCCTCTAGGGTGCCCTTCCAGTAGAGAAAACATGATGAATTGCCCTGTAGGGTGCCCTTGCAGTGGGAAAACATGATGAAGTGCCCACTAGGGTGGCCTTAAAATTGAGACAACATGATGCAGTGCCATATAAGCTGCCCTAAATGCTAGATAACCTTCTGCGCGCTGGTGCCCAACGCATGCAGCTGGTGCCCTTTTTAGTTTTTTCGCCCCTGCCCCCCCATACAGCCTGAGTCCGCCACTGGTACATGGTGAGTATGAAAGTGTAAATAATTTCAGATTTTTTTAAAAAGCCAAAAGAAACTCAAACTCTACTTTGATAAACATGTGAATTGTAATAATCTACTCACTGTGATTCTCTTACTCTACTAGTATCTTGAGAGAAAGAACATTTTGAGCAAAACCAGCCTTCAGCTTGTAATCTCAGATGTTAATTGAGTTTTTATCTCATTCGCAAATAAATCTTTTTAAAAACTCCTACACTCACCCACAGACACTGGCGCTGAGTTGAAGATTTTTTGTCCAAAACCAACTAAGAACCCATCTGTCATATTAGGATATTACCCAAGTTGGGTATTGAGTGTGAAAGAAATGTGAAATCTCAATCTCTCCTCATTTCCCTTAAATCCACAGGGGGAGATTGTGATTACGGCTGGCTGATGGTGGACACGCAGCTTCCAGCACATTACTGGGCTCCGGCTTTGGTACCGGAGTGATCTGCATGAGGATTTTTAAACTGAGTAATTGGATGGAACCACACACAGCATTTTCATTCTGTGACTGCATTGTACTGTAACATTGGCTGTTATCTGTTTCGCTGATAGTGAGCAGGATTTGAGCAGGGTCATGTCATACTGTTGCTTTTCCAACAACAACTCTGGCCACAAGCTCTCTGACATTAACAAAATACAAGCATTCATCCAAATTCTTTGGATGTAACTTGACCAATGGTATTGATATATCAATAGAAGGCTTTAGTCAAACATATTTTCCACTCATTAATATAATCAACCAACCATTATTCATCCCATTTCTTTATAAATGAACTGACTACAAGTTACTGATATGGCTTTTGGTTTGATAGTAGATCCCAGCCTCGTATCATCATGAAGGTTCATAGTGACATGTTTGTCCAAATACACTAATATAACTAAGCTACAGATGATTCATCTCAGTTCCACGGAGATGAATCATCTGACTGATTTGACAATGGGATTGTCCATTCCTGCTCGAACTGAATCAACTCTGTTCTTCTTTGGTTTAATGGTCACAGTCAGACTGCGGGGCCACATCGGGGCCATACTCGCAAATTAATCGCACATTTCTTTATCTGTTCAAAATGTACCTTAAAAGGAGATTTGTCAAGTATTTCATACTCTTATCAACATGGGAGTGGGCAAATATGCTGCTTTATGTAAATGTATGTATATATTTATTATTGGAAATCAATTAACAAAACAAAACAACGACAAATATTGTCCAGAAACCCTCACAGGTACTGCATTTAGCATAAAAAATATGCTCAAATCATAACATGGCAAACTGCAGCCCAACAGGCAACAACAGTGTGTCAGTGTGCTGACTTGACTATGACTTGCCCCAAACTGCATGTGATTATCATAAAGTGGGCCTGTCTGTAAAGGGGAGACTCGTGGGTACCCATGCCAGTTTTTCCTCGCCAAAATTTAGCGCAAGTTTGGAGCGTTATTTAACCTCCTTCGCGACAAGCCAGTACGACATGGTTGGTACCAATGGATTCCTTAGGTTTTAGCTTAGCTATGTTCTAGCTTTAAAACTGAGCCCGCTACAACCTTCGAAAGATCTATGCTTTCATGCATTAAAGAAATTAGTGGCGTTAAAACGAATTTGCCATAACACATTATTATCGTCTTAACTTTGACAGCCCTAGTTTGTACATTACCATATTATCACTGGTTTTACGGCTTTGCCACAATCCAATCTGCTTAACTGACTTAGAGCCTGCAGGTATTGTTGAGAACATAATGAGGCTTTGACATGTGTTTTCACATCAAGAAGTCTGCTGAAATTGTGACTAACCCAAACGTAACAAGGAGCACCTGTCTACTAAACCAAATATCAGGGGGTCACAATGATGTTAAAATCCACACAGATCACGTTGTACGGTCTTATCACAAGATCAGTACCACATGAACTTTTTGAAACCCCATCATCCAGATTCTCCTGTTGCTATGGAAACTAAATGCAGAACCCAAACATGGGACTGACACATTCAGAAATGGTGTTAACTTCTGAGAATCGCCCCCCCGCCTAAACTGTAAGTTATATTCAGTGAGTCAATCAACCAACCAACCGAATTCCATCATGGGTACGATGTCATGTCTACTGCCTGGTCCATTGCTTAATCCCGTCCCGAGAGAAAATCATTAGCAACAAAGTTTCCTGTAAAAGACGCTAAGATATCAGTCAGTCATAACCAAAGCAATGACTATTAACTTCCTGTTAAACGCGGAGCCATGACCTCATTGGGATGGCAAACAGTCAAGTGTCTGCTTTGATAATGTGGGTGTCAAGCATAGATGAACAGAGCAACACATACACTTGGATAGACACATCTTTCTCACACATGCGCAGACACACACACACACACACACACACACCAAACGCCCTCCAACCCCTGTCCTCCTGCCGACACAACGAGTCACTCCTGCCACTGTAACCACTATCCGTCTATTGTCCTCTAGCAGGAATGTGCTTGGGCGCACATAACACAAATTAAGTGTCTGTCCGCGGTGGAGATGTAATCAGCGTTCTTGGATGCTGCAAAGACGGGCTGACAAAGCCACAGTGGTCGTCGGTCGTCTACCCATTACTACCATTCCTTCATTCCGTCTCACTCAGACTATAATAGGAGATTTGAGACTCTGAGACATGGACTAGAGGCATAAACAACACCAGTAGCTTTGCGCACAAGTTTCCATAACAGGCCCAAAGAGGCTGCGGCGGGTCTGAGATGGTTGATTACCAATCAATTCCACCCAAACAAGCTAAATTCTTAAGCTTGAAACTTTCTTTTTAAATTTGAAAATGATGTGATTTCAATTTCATATACCAAAGGTATAAAGTAATCTGACATGTCTTTGTACTGCCTGTCATATTTAATGTCATGGGCGTAGATGAGAAAAGAGGTTTGTGGAACAGAGGCCTGTTTTGTCTGGTGTTTTGTTTGGGACCAAGGAGCTAGCTAGCCACCTAACAAATGAGAAACAGGTTTATACCCAGACAACAAAACAAAAGAATATGGATTACTTTGTCCTCCAGAAAGGACAAGCATGGGAAAGAAAAAGAGAGAGAGGTAGACATAGTTGAACTGCAGTGAGCAGGGGGGAAAAAAAAGATCGCAAATGAGTTAAAGAGAGAACAGAGAGACACAACAGCATCCTTGCCAGGGCAGTGAGGGCTAACCCATGTAACATGAGGGAATTATGGTGGCTTTAACAGCTGTCTGCAATGCTTCTCTCCTCCTTGGCTCCCTCTCTCTGACAAAAGAAGCAGGGCAGTGCAACATCAAAGCCCAGATTTGCAAGTCTAAGAAGCGGTTTGAGAGCTGGAAGAAGGTACAGAGAGAAGGCATTGTGTGGGTCCGTGGTTGACAGAGGAGACGTTAAGAGGTTTATGCTTGACTAACATTGCTCCATAGTCCTCCCTCTGGTTTCTACCAAGGCATCTTAGACATCCAGGGCCTCGAGGGTTCCAGGAGATGCAGACGCGGCAAGTGTTTGCACCAAATGAAGGGAGCTGACAAAAGGAGTACTGTCTGAGAGGAGAGAGGTTTGTAAACCGCACGGCGGGGGGATGAAGGAGTCAGTAGTCGGGGACCCTTGGAAGGACAGAGACCTTGTCTCAGTCTAAGAACACAGAAAAACAAAGGCTTGCCCTGGGCTTCTGTAGAAATACAACAGAGGGAAACTATTGTAACATGCTGCACACATACAGTATACTGCACACACAGTGCATATACGGTATAGACATAGTAGGGGTGGGCGATATGACCAAAAATGTATATCACGGTATTTCTTTTGTTTTTTGCGGTGATGGTATTATATCACGGTATTACAAAATTAAAAGGGATACTCCACTCAAAACAACAAGGGGATGTATCTTAAGAAAGAAAACATTTTTTTTTTTTTAAACAGATGTGTTTATTGGCTCCAAATTGAAAAGTTATAGGCCTACATGTGTTTTGGGAGGAGTAGCCTTCCCCATAATGTAAATGTAATATGATTCATTCAGAGTTAATAATAACATGCTGTTGTTTTCAGTTGTAAGTGAACTGTAGCTGACTATCGAGCAACCTGGATCTCAGCAATAAAGAATATTTGGAAAAAAAATGTTTTTTCACATATTTAGCCAACTGTCGTTTTATTATTTCAAAGGTTTTTTCACCTCTTTTTACCACAGCCAAACTGGGAATTACATTACATTTAATTGAATTTACATCTTTGAAGAAACCGAAAGCTGACAAAACCTTTTACATCTTAACCCACAAGAAGAAAGGGTTTGAAAATATCCTGCGTAGAGTCACACTGTTGGACCAGTACTGTACAGAAGGACCTTAACAAGTAGTAACCTTCCCAAAACTGTATACATAGAAGTGAGTAAAAGGTGGTATGTTCTTGATTACAGGCTGACTAGTTAAGGGGAGACCTCAGTCACCCAGACCCTGACCACAAATAGAGAGCCTCTGAACTACCAGCAACCGTAGGCTGAATGCCTTCTAACTCAGACAACATGAGTGCAATCGATGTCTCCACTGGTTTGACAATGCAATGCATAGTGCAATGTAACACTTCCTTACACAGAGGATTGGTTCTCTACAATGAAACCACAAGCTCTCCCGCTAAAGACCAAATGCAGCATGGGTTAAGCCTACACAGCTACCCCTAACCGCAGAGTGGTAGATTGTGTAATGAAAGTGAGGCCCAGGAAAATGTAGAAAACACATCACCACAACATGGCCATACACTAAAAAAACGCTTTTCCTGCTTCCAACTCAGGGGGCCGCTAATGCATGTTCATTAGTGTCTTTCATTGGCTCTGCCTGGCTGACAGCCAACACACATGAATGGCACAAAAATGCCATCTTGATGCACCTCTTGGTGTGTACATGTTGGGCATAATATTTCAAATTTTCATACTTCAATTGGTATTTTTTAATGTAAGAAAAAATCCTATCCTCTTAGTTTCTTCTGAACTGCGTTCATGGTGGATGTACAATATATGGCGAGAGCCTTTCTGGGTCCGAGGGTGTCATGTGACCTGTAGTTCCAGAATCACCCTGCTGCCCAGTGCTGCTGCTGTGGGATTGGTCATACAACACTAAGGTGCTGTCCGTGGTGCTGAACCCCGGGCAGCACCAATGGGACCACAACGCTCACTGATTTTTCACCTGCACCTCCCTGTCCCTATCTGGGTAACTTTGTCTCTGTGCATTAGAGCAGAGTTTCCCAAACTTTTTTCTAGGGGACCCACTTTTTAAAAAAGACAAACCATCGCTACCCGATTCACAAAAGACCTTCTCTATGAATTGTGAGAAGAGCAAATTTGTGCGTAAATGAACGTTCCTGACCATTTTTACTGCCATTTCCGCATCACCTCATATCATCTTGAATAGGTAAACCAGCCATTTTGAAGAGATATATGTTTGATAAATTACAACTTTTTTTTACGCATGTGTTATTAAAAACATCTACACATGTTAAATATTTTATAAATGAGACCAAGTAAATGCATTTAGGCGGAGTTAACAGGTTATCGTTTTTTTCCTCTCATCAGTAAAACAAACAGAAAGTACGCTAGCCTTTCTTATTAGATTCAGTGTTATAAGTAGGCTACAATTATCAGAAAAATACGAACATTCATGCTCCCTCATGTGGTTCAAAGATGTACTGCAGTAATAAATGTTTAATAAAAGACGATGGAAGAAATTCTAAAAATGTATTGGGCGACCCTAATAAAATGTCTTGCGATGACTGCATTAGAGTACTACTCAAATGACAGGATTGAGATATCATTATTGAATGCACTGAAGATCTACGTTAATTGTTCAAACAGTATTTAGGAGTGTTCACAGGGCTGCAAATTAGAAAAACACTTGGGTCAAATGTTCATCCTTACTCAAGTATTGTTCTGGATTTCTTTTACATATTTTATCAAATAAAATTGAACTTGTGGGACATTTTATGGGAAATTTCAACCTTCACGTACACACTGTAAAGAAAAAGACAAGTGGATACTACACTGTGAGGTTAACGCTGACAATATTTGCTATCTTTTCAATTTTACTCTAACTACACACAAAGTAATGAAGAACTTGTCAAAACAAAAGACATCGGCCGCAGTGAGAGACCACTAACTGACATCATAGTACAACTCCTGGTCGGTGAACTTGAATGAATTGAATAAGTCTGCTGTCATAATGTGGCCCTGGGTCATTAAAACATACCAACACTTTTGTCATGTGGAGACCAACCAGAAACAGTTCTGCTGCCCGAACGGGGTTGCAACTCGTGGTTTAAGACTCTTTGTTGTAGTTTCAAGGCCAAGGATTTGATGGGGAGGATGAAAACATATTTTTTAAACTGCTAACACATTGGCATGTTTAAAAAGATTTACATAGAAAAACAAATATGAGATTCTAGCTGCTCAGCTCTCATCAACATGACAATTAAATTAATCTCCTCATGTCAGGGGGAGAGCTTCCTCTGGGACAAACTACACAGGGAGAGGAATTACTCAAATATATATACACACACAGAGTCGTGACAGACCAATGGCTCATCAGATATACAACGTGGAATCAAAATAAAATCTCACAGCATGTCAGTAAGAGTGGGAAAACAAAGACTTCTTAATATTGGGCTGAGTTTGGAGGGATGAGCGGGGACGATCTGTACGGAGATAAAAAAGAAAAAGCGCGTGGTGAAGGTGGAGACTCGCTGTCCTCCCTGTATTTCTCATGAAAATCTTGGCTGTGGCAGCTGTGGTAGAAAGCTGGGGAATGTACTACATTGTTTTACAATGGTTGGATGAGGACCAAATGGTGGGTTGCAGAAAGATGAGAATGAGTCCCCAGAATATTCAGGAGTCATTGATTTCAAAAATTACTGGCAACAATATGCTGTTGAATCTTTTTCTTTGTCTTTGCACTATAAGGCAAACATAAGGTTCAGAGCACATCCTATTAATCACTAATCAAGCCTGCTCCCCACGAGCACTGCTGGGAGAAATAGTTCCAGCCCTCCAGTGACAAATACTGAGAATACATACTAAGAAAAGGCTGTTGCCAATTTCTCAGAAACAAAAGCTTTAGCCTCAGTGAGCACAGCGCCCTTTGGCTAATATGTCCAGTGAGTTTATATAGATCTGAGACTGGAGGTCCAGTTGCAGATGGACCAGTAGCTGGAATGAACAGAGGTGTCGGCGCAAAAAACCTTAAAGCTAAATAGTGAGGCCTGTGCCCAGGGAAGCAAATTCAAACATCCTGGGAACACGAAATTACCTGTGACCTTTTAAATTAAAAGTTTGAATTAAAGTTGTTCCAATACCGATACCAGTATTGTAAATGCGTCCGATACTACTCAAAATTCGGTATCGGCGAGTGCGCCAGTCTATGCACCGATCTGATACTATAATTTATTAACCCAGAAAAAAATTCAACTTGTTTAACCGGAAATCCATTCTTCTTTGCCGCTCCAAAAATGTAGCCTTCACTGTGCTGTCACCCTGGATGTACCATGGCTGCCACTGGCAACTACTGTTTTAGAGGAGCGAAGAAGAACTGATTGCAGGTAGTCTGTCAGGTGATGACAGCAAACAACAACAGAGCGGTGCTAGTGGAGAGTTGTAACGGTAGTCAGAGCGAGGAAAATATCAGTTTCCTGTTTGAAAAGGCAAGCATAAGAACCTTTAATCAATCACGTGTCGTCAACAGTACGTCACCGCTTGAACGGCCAGTTGAGTCCACTAGTGTCCTCACCGGACCTGGTGGACATGTAGCGCTGGATTTAACATTATAGACATGACCACTGACTATTTGTGTAACAATTTAGCCACAAACTCACAGACTGACCATTCGCGGTCCAGACTTATAATCGGTTTGGACCGAGTCTTGTTTACTTTCATTTTTATTGTATTATTTGAGTTGTGCTGACTAAAGGCCAAGCCCTCCTCACTCACTCATCATGGACACTCACCATGTAACGTGGACCAGGAATGTGAATCGTGCATACAATAACTGAATAAGGCTGTAACCGATGACTGTGTTTGTCTGAGGTTTTCCTCCCAGAAAGATAATGATCCTCTCTCTCTCTCTAAGGACTGACTTAGAGGCTCCTGACACACTGACTCACACACAATCCTGCATCTTCATTTTTTCTTCAGTCTTTGCCTTATTAATCACTATGGTGAATTGATTTTTTTATTATTATTCCACTAGGGGTTAGTTTCAGAAGAAATGCCTGGACAAGATGTAGACAGTACATGATAAATGACTGTACTACACATCATCAAAATGTAACTCAGTGAGCAGCCAATGTTTAACCTTTGCCCGATGATGCAGTGTTCACCTTCAACTTTTCTTTTCATCACCTAAGGTAATGCCTACAAGTACATGTGGATTTAAAAAGGTCAGCCTTCCTTCTGGATCTAATCCAGCTCTGAGGATAAACAACAGGAAAGTGTAGGTTTTCTCCAGGGATCAATGGAGAGCAGTCCCTTTCATCGGCTTCTCTCTCTCTGATCAGTCAATGTGTGGGTTAACCTAATATCTCCCAAAGGGTCAGCTCAATCTACGGCAGTTAAAGCCACAATCTTGGATGAACAGCACAACTAAACCACTTCACATGAGGGCAGTGTTTCTTAAACAATGGTTGAGGACGGTGAAATGTGAAATCCTAGTTGACAAAAGAGCTGATTCATTTTAGGGAATAACTTTTGAATTTTGAATAATGAGCTGCAAAACGCTGCTGTAGGTTGAAAACAAGAATCTGGATCAGATTGACACAGCAAAGTGCCTGTGGCAAGTAGGCAACAGGAAACACACACAATACATCAAGCTCCTCGCACATGAACGTAAACACGCGGACACAGACGCACATAGCGTAAAATCTTCTCTCACGTTCCACACCCAAACACACGCACACACACTCAAATACCTCCCTGTCATGCCTGCTTCCAACAACACGGCCAATCCAGCCGCAAACTAATAGTCCTGGGCCGCTATCTCCAGCACATTACCCCTGGGAACCACACACACGCACGTCAACACAACACTGACGCACAAATACACATGGATCAATGCCACACACATGCAACAACCAACACACACACGCATCCAGCTCTTCAGTAGAAGCCTGCTCCTGGAGTAAATTACAATTTATTCAAATTGTGAATATTCCTTGTAGGCACTTAAAAAGTCCTTCCCAAATCTAGGGGGCTTTCTACGCCCCTCTCCCTGCTAACCACGCTAACCACAGGGATTTCCATCAGCTAGGCTGCATCCTGTACCAAGCAGCCAGATATTTCAACCATCCGCACCACACCACACGCCTGCAAAACAGCAGGGTGGGGACAGTGAGCGTGTGTGTGTGAGATAAACTGTGCTTAATTATAGAAAGTGTATGTAGTCATCCTGTCATTTTAGAATCGATGTGTCAACCTATCTATATCTATGTCTCGATGTCTTATATATTATATAAAAGAAAGAAAATTAATAAAATATCTATAAATAGGGGAAATTGTGGGTGTTTATAAACTTCTTCACCTTGGCTGGCAAATGCTGGGGTGTGAAGGCATGCTGAGCCTGAAAGAGAGAAATTAGACTGACAGACTCCAGGCCTTAGGAAACATTTTATCACAGTGTGTGTGTGTGTGTGTGGGTCTGGGTGTGCGCGTATGGGTATGAATTTGATCAAGTGTTAGACCGCGGCGGACTCTGAGGACGTGACTGCCTCAATCGACCCTTTTAATGCATCTTACGGTCGTGACTGACAGCAGAAACAGGGGAGGCAGCGAGAGACGGGGGAGAAACAGAGGAGCACTGAGAGGGTGTGTGACCTGAGCCGAGGTTCGCGTTTCACTGCAAAAACACTCCGCTCGAGCGTTCTTCGGAGAGAAGTGACAGATATTCGGAGGTATGTCAACATCGTGGGAAGTGTGCGCTGGTTAGACCGCTCAGGATCGCACACATTAAGCACTCTTCTTTCGCACAAACGGACACACAAAGGCACACACAGGAGATTGCAGGGTCTTAAATGTGCCTCCCTGTTTGAGTTCAAGCTGAAACAACAGCGGGCCTGTTCGTTTAGGAAGTTCTTTCCTCTCTCTCCCGACTCTTTTGGACTACGGACTGGCAATAACAGGATTAAAGGATTTAATGTGTGATAATAAAGCATAGTTGGCAAATCTACTCATCTATACTTCCTTAATACATATCATAAACATAGAGAAATGGGGAAGGCGAGAGGGACGGCGAGATAGCGAGCAGACATATTTTTGGCTGCGTTGTAGATTTCTCTCAGCCAATCTGTGAGTGTTAGGAGCACGGCTCATCCTTTGCCCTTGCTTCCTTTTTTCCATGTCCTCCCGTTTTCTCAAGTAAGCCTGTACAGTATCTCCCGTGACAACTCCTTGCTACCCTCCTTTTGAATTTCTCATATTTCCCTGTCCACTCTGCCTTCCTTCCTTCTTCTTCATCCCCCCTCCATCTCTCTGTGTCTCGCCCACATCTTCCACTTTTCAAGATGATTTCATGGCCAGTGGGTTCTCAGGGGAGCCAGAGAGAGAGAAGAGGGGGACAGATTACTTTACAACAGCAAATTAGTAGCTTTGGCTTGTGTGTGTGTGAGAGAGAAAGTGTGTGTGCCTGGGGGACAGGTCAGCTGGGACACACACATCATACCAGAGCCATGAGGACAGGCTGATGATCTGCCTTCTTGACAGGCCCCAGGTCTCCCTGACGAGAAGAGATTGGCCATGAACTACAGGGGCGGAGGACGTGTACTTCAGTATGTGTGTGTGTGTTGGATAACGTGGGGAAAAGGGACAAGGTCGGGAGGTGGAGATAGATGGACCCTGGACAGATTGATGGTGCTAATGGTAGTTTGGTGGTTAAGAGATATAGACTGTATATAAGAAGTGGACGTAGTCACCGTGACGTCATCCATTGGTTTGTGGAAGCTTCAACTTTGTCATTTTGGCCGTCGCCATCTTGTTTTTTTGCAACCAGAAGTGACGCGAGAGGGTGGAGCCAAGTACAACCGAATGCTGAATAAGACATTTTTAGGGACCAAAATTTTACAATTAACTTTCACGAACTGAACGAGCGAGCATCAGATTGTTTCCGTTTTTTCCCAATAAAGATGTCCTAACCTGCTCCGTGCGTCAGCGATCAGGCAAAGCGACGTGTTGCTTGTTTGAAAAATTGCTCACCCTGGCTCTATTTATGCAAAGTTTCCTGCATCTCCAACCTATTTTCATTGGTCAAAATCGAGGCTGACAGTAAAACAATATCACGCTCTCTATGTAATAGAGAGTGACATTGCTCAGAGTATATCTGGACAATTTTCCGTGCTTCATTCACCAGAGTTTGCTCGCTCGCTGTATGTTAGGAAGACATATTTAGGCAACCAAAATGTTACAATTTACTTTAATGAACCTTTCATACCGTGAAAGGGTTAAAGTTTGAACATCATGCTGTATTGAAGAAGACTTGAAACTAGTGACTGAGACCATAAACTCATGTTTACAATGTTTACTGAGGTAATAAATCAAGTGAGAAGTAGGGTCATTTTCTCATAGACTTCTATACAATCAGACTTCTTTTTGCCCCTGCTGGCTATTAGAAGGTTGCAGGTTTAAGGCACTTCCACATTGGCTTCACTTTTCAGACCTGGAGTTGCCCACTGTTAGGAGAGCTAGGAGGGTAAAATTAAGGGAGGAGGAGCCATGACCTCATGTCAACAGAGTGGACAGAGTCAAACCAGGGCTACGGACAGAACGATGGATGATACGGTAAAAGCTACACAAAGAGAACGAATCCTAAAGAGAAGGGACTGGAATGGCCAAAGAACAGACTGGACCAGGCCAGATGCGGAGCGAGGCTTCAGGGGTAATCCAAGGGCTATGATCCAAAATGAAAGGACAGCACTTATTGGGGTGTCGACAGAGATGGAAAGGACAAATTCATGGCGAAGGCCAGTGACAGGACAAGCCAGGAAGGCTACTGAAAAGTATGTTAGTAAACACCAGAACACAAGACTGTGCTAGGGGGATTGAGAAAGGGACAAGGACATTGTTGGAAGCTGCATGCTGTTGTTGGAGAGTGTTGAGAGTAAAGCACAAATGTCCAAAGTGAGACCCCAAAAACAGTGTGGAGGCCGGAGACTTTCCAGGTCTACTGATCTCATCGAGCTGATGGAGGTGAAGCATCGGGAATAAAGAGAATTGGACCGAGCCGACGTCGAGGGAATGCTGTGCAGCTACGTTCTCTAAACTGTGGTTTAGGGTGTGTGGCCTGAAATGGGTTTTGGCCTGTGTCTCGTGGGCCCCTACAGTGCATGGCAAGAAAAGACAGAATACTACGCACAGCATTAGCATAGCCCCAGCATGAGTGAGCTAATTGCACTGTGGGTCCCAAGCTGAAAAGTGTTTACTGATGTACTTGGAAGGGGTTCCAGCATTACACTGTTTGGATGCACTGTGAGCTGTTGTTTAACACGGTTATTCAAAGTTAAACTAAAGAGAAATTGGAAATTATGATTGAGACTCAAGAGATGAGGGAGGTATTGGGTGGTAGGAAATAACAGGTTTAAATTCCACAGTTTTGGTATAAAATTAGTATTAATGTTAGGGCTGTCAAGGTTGACGCGATAATAACGGAAATTCGTTCTAATGCCACTAATTTCTTTAACTCATGAACGCAATTTACGATTTTTAGGTTGTCGCTCAGTTTTAAAGCTAGAGTGAAGATACTGGTATCATATAAAACTAAACAAAAAATCCTAAGGAATCCATTGGTACCAACCATGTCATGCTAGCTTGTCGCAAAGGAGGTTAACTAACGATCCAAACTTACGCTAAATTGTAGCGAGGAAAAACTGTCATGGCAATCTTCAAAGGGGTCCCTTGACCTCTGACCTGAAGATATGTGAATGAAAATGGGTTCTATGGGTACCCACGAGTCTCCCCTTTACAGACATGCCCACTTTATGATAATCACATGCAGTTTGGGGCAAGTCATAGTCAAGTCAGCACACTGACACACTGACAGCTGTTGTTCCCTGTTGGGCTGCAGTTTGCCATGTTATGATTTTAGCATATTTTTTATGTTAAATGCAGTACCTGTGAGGGTTTCTGGACAATATTTGTCATTTTTTTGTGTTGTTAATTGATTTTAATAGTAAATATATACATACATTTGCATTAAGCAGCATATTTGCCCACTCCCATGTTGATAAGAGTATTAAATACTTGACAAATCTCCCTTTAAGGTACATTTTGAACAGATAAAAAAAGTTAATTTATGATTAATTGCAATTAAATATTTTAAGCGATTGACACCTCTAATAAATATGCAATAACAGCACAAATGGGCAGCGTGGAAGAGTCAAGTGTTAAGTGCAGGATTGGTAATATCATTGACAAACAGGTGAGAGGTCAGGGGTTAAGGGCTAGGTCTTGGGGTTGAAGTGGAGAGCAGGCTCACAGATAGAAAGAGGAAAGATGGGAGGAGTACGGAGGTCTGGGGAACGATGGCTTGTGATGACCAGAGTTGTTTTAGACACTCCAAAGCATCATGGGACTTAAGCAAAACAGCACAGCCACTTAAGACTTCGTCTAGAAACTGATTTGTAAGAGCTACAAAAACACACTTGCAGGACCATTACAGAAATACAAGCCCTTCTCTTATCAGTGCCGCTATTATCATAACCCCAAAATGTAATTAGGAGTGTGCGCTACAATTTGCCGAGGCGGACACATTGGCAGGCATTTTATCATCAAGCTCAATGAGTTAGCTGAGTGTTTTTGGCAAAGTTGCACTATTTCTTATTTATCTAGTTTCACAAATCATGTTCGTCTTGAGAACACATATTTCATATACCACAAACACATGATGGAATAAAGCAATAACATGACAGAACCATCCTGGAATCACATTCTTCATCTGTGATGACATTTGGCCCGTTCGGACAATTTGTCTTCCAAAACATCCCTGAGAACACAGAGGTCATTTTGACTCGCTGCTAAAAGTGAGATGTTGTATTCGCTGTGCTGATATGCCAGATTGCCACTCTCCAAGTGTGTGTGTGTGTGTGTGTGTGTGTGTGTGTGTAAGCAAGAGTGAGGTAAGAGCACAGATTAACCATGGGTTGATGATTAATACAACTTGACTTACTGACTTACTGCGAGCAATTATGGCCATGTCTTTTCTCAAGCTTGACTTTCTCACACTCGCCGTGGAACACATAGGGGTCCTGAAACATGTGCGCACCAAACACACACACATATGCCACAGATCGCCAGCCCACCCTCCGCTCAATCTCAAAACCACAAAGGGTTAAATATAATCAATCTTCTTTAACAATGCTGTCAGGGCACTGTCTGAGAGTGCTGACAGAAACACACTGATAGTGGCTGCACGCTGATGGCGGTGTGTGTATACCTCTGCGAGCCCGTGGACAGAATTTGTATGCTTGAGTATGGATTTGTATGTGCAAGCCTCTTCTTTATATATTTACCGGATGTGTGTGTGCGCACATGTAGTACATGTGCATCCAGGTACACACACTTGCATGGTCCAGAATGAGTGTGTCTGTAAGTTCATGTAGGTATCATCTGTGTATTATGTTTCTATGTGTGTACTGCTTGTGCTAAAACTCTAACACTCTATTCTGTATGTAGATGTGTTTGTATGTCTCTGTATTTGTTCCATGTACATATATTAAGGGTGCGCTAATGTGTTTCTGGATGTACTTCACTGTGTGTGTGTGTGTGTGTGTGTGTGTGTGTGTGTGTGTGTGTGTGTGTGTGTGTGTGTGTGAACATGCCTATGTGCATGCATTTACTCAAAACTCCAACCAAAACCACAGGGCTGAGGGCCATCAGATATTTCCCAGCCCCTGGGCTATGTATGTATGACAGGCGGCAACCTCCGGATCTGAAAAGTGAAGCCAAAGCTGAAGTGCCTTTAACTTGCAGTCTTTCTAACAGCCAGCAGGGGGCGACTCCTCTGGTTGCAAAAAGAAGTCTGATTGTTTAGAGTGCTACAGGAATGAGCCCTAAAACCCGTAAATGAGTTAGCATTTTAGCACCTATGGTTCCCTCGTCTGGAAGTCAATGGGTTTTTAGTTAGATGCCTGAAATAAGGTCTGTGGTTAGACCAAGCTGAAGAGATTTTAACGTTTTGTGCTACGATATACATATCGTGCAACCGTGGTGTAGTTTGTTTATACAGTAGGCTTGTCAAGGCTTCAAAATGGCAGTCCACATACCAATGGGTGATGTCACGGTGACTACGTCCACTTCTTATATACAGTATATGATGTGTGTGTGTGTGCGCTACCTGAGGGGACTTGTGGGATCTCCAGCTGTACTGGTGGCTGTGGAGGCTGGCCAGCAGCACATTCTCATCTGTGTCCACCTGGCCGAAGCGCAGCGTCTCGTGGGTGTCGTTACAGATCACATAGTGGCTGTAGACCAGCTCCTCAGCCTCCGGGTTCCCTCTCTGAGAGAGAAAATAGGGGGATGGATGGATGAAGAGAAGGAGAAAGAAGAGGGGGGACATGAGAAAGAGAGCTTGTGAATAAAAGAATGAGCAAATACTTCCAGGTGCGTATGTTTATGGTGGGTGTATAATGTACAGTGTGTGTGTATAAGCACATTTACAGGTGTCAACAATGTATGTATTCTCAATCTTAAAAATGCAGATCTCGGTAGTGCAGCTGTCAGTCAGTAGGAGAAAGAGATGAGTGATATCACACGTGGGAGCAACACAACCTCAACAGGGGAGTGAATCACATCACAGTCTGACAGCTATCCAGGCTGAAGCAGCTTAGACCAGGCCAAATCTAGCCCCTGGTCCCACATAAAACCTCCAGGAGGCCTCTCTCTTTACCAAAACTCTACTTTTTTTTCAAATCCTTCTTTGAGCAACTAAATTTGGGTCGTGAGATAAACAAGGTTACTTCAAATGGCAACTCCTTTGTGTGTGCATGGTTTTTCCCTAAAATTGCTTGGATCAAAGTGGGCCACTAAGTAGGCATTCCTGTTAGTAACAGTCATCAATATAGTGCGGTTTGTTAGGAGAAAACAATGTGGCCCACCTACAGCAACGGGTCACTGAGAAAGCCTCACAGAAAACTCAAGTCATGCGAGTCGTACAAGGGATGCTGTCCACTCATACGTCACCTCGCATGCAAGAGCGAAGAGCTCACTGGCCTGCTATTGAAAACACCGCTTTAACAGGGAAGGGGGAGTGTGTCCAGTCTCCTATAACGGGAATTCAAGTACACAATTTCAAAACAGCACATCGTTTGCATGTGAGTTGGAGAGCGAGTGCGTGGGTGCAAGTGCATGTGTAAGTTTGACTTGAGCTCCTTCCAAAGGCTCTCAGGCCCTGATGGGATCTCTCCTGCACACCCCTCCCTGACTCTTGACGCACATGACTGTGGTTCAGACAGCTTCTCAATAACTACTCCACTATCCTAACAAAGAGGGACCCCAGCCTGCTGTATACTTTTAAATGGCAGGGGGGGTTGATGGTTGATGGTTAAAAGAGGCTGGCAGTAAAAGCTCAGAGTTTGACTGCCAAGCACGTTCAGGGTCCCGGGGTTGTTGATGCTATTGAAAACGGATGGGAAAGTTTACACCATTAAAAAGAACACTTGATGATAGATGTGTGAGAGAGAGAGAGAGGGGTAGAGAGAGCAATATATAGACGGGACAGCTGCGACAGTGGGTTCAAATCCATTTCCAGTTTTATAGCGGAACACTATCTGCGCTCCCTTTCGAATCTGACACTGCGATTTACAAACTTCCTGCTGCCATCCCTGAGATGCCATCGCTAAGCCCGCTCTTTGATGGTATCGTCTTTCCGCTCCGATTCACGAGGCAACTTGATACACGCATCAGAAAAGCTTCCTGCGGTAATCATGATCACTCTCTGTCTATCCAGGGACTTTAAGTGGACAAATATTAAGACAAAGATATTTAAACAGTCAACACGTCCTCCTTGTTAAAGAGCGCAAGATGACAGCTTCTTCTGCAGACGCAGTCCTACCGGGAATCAAAGGATCAATTTCACTAATCCACCCAGATACTGTTACTTACGTTTTCACAGAGTCTAGCAAAGATCTGCGTGGCGGAGTGGCACATATATAAATGGCAAGGTACAGTAAAATGTCTGGAAAACTGATTGTAAATAATGACACCCGCTCAAAAGATGAAACAAGACACCGCGGAGGAGATAGACGAACCTGTAAAAGGGACATAATGAAACAATAATCAGATCTACAATCAGCTATATGTTCTGCTATAGATGACCCGCGCCCACACATCTGCTACAAACAGGAACCTGATCTGTCTGTCACTTTCTTTCCGGTTGCAAAGGAACATGGGAGGAAAGGAGGCGGGGGGGGAAGAAAAAAAATAACAGGAAAATTCCTGTTGTCTCAATTGCACATGTAACAGCCTGTGAACGTTCTGTGAGAAAGCAGAGTGTGTAAATACTACTGGGCTTTCGTGTGGCTTTCCACCAAAGCCACTTCCCTGGGGTTAGGGGCTGGGGGGGAGCAAAGATTGAAAGTGGGGCTGGGGACCGACTATTGAAAATGGAGGCCTGAGGTTAGAGTGGTGGGGAGCTGAGGTTGGGGCCATATGGGGCTATCGAGCAAACGAAGAAGAAGAAAATGTCTGTTTCTTTCATCTTTTTTGAACCAAGAAAGCCTTTAAAAACTGTAGTTTCACCTTCCTCTTCTTTCAGATTTACATAACGGCATAATTCTAGCTTTTCTACCTTAACGGACAAAGCGTTAAGGCAACTTGGGGTTCAGCGTCTTGCTAAAGGACATGTGGAGAGGAGAACCCATGGATCAAATCTCCAACCCTGTTATTATTGGACGACCTGCTCGACCTCCCGAGCCAGAGCCAACCTCAATTTTGAGCTGATCTACCTGTCGTCAGAACTGTTAGCGAGGACTTGATTGCAGGCTTGATTGACGCCACTAATTTCTTTAATGCATTAACGCAACTTGCGATTTTTAGGTCGTTGCGAGCAAATCCATTGGTACCAACCATGTCATACTTGTCGTGAAGGAGGCTAAATAAAACTCCAAACTTACGCTAAATTTTGGTCAGCACTGACACACTGACAGCTGTTGTTGCCTGTTGGGCTGCAGTTTGCCATGTTATGATTTGAGCATATTGTTTTATGCTAAATGCAGTACCTGTGAGGGTTTCTGGACAATATTTGTCATTGTTTTGTGTTGTTAATTGATTTCCAGTAATAAATATATACATACATTTGCATAAAGCAGCATATTTGCCCACTCCCATGTTGATAAGAGTATTAAATACTTGACAAATCTCCCTTTAAGGTACATTTATGTCAACATTAATGACGAGCCATTAGGCATGTATATGACTGCCAGAAAGACCCTGGTGATGTTATCATGGATACAAGAGCAGTCCGTGTTACCATGACTACAACTGCATATCATAAAAGTATAATGGCTATATGAGAATAAATTACAACCATACACCAAGCAGGGTCTTTTTTTATTTCTATTTATTGCTGTGCATCTGGAAGTGCTCCAGCTGTTCTGGTTGTGGCGGTCTGGTATGACCATGTCTGGGCTGTGAGGTTTCAATCGTGTGGTAGTTGAGGAATCTCCTCCACGGTTCAATGCTGACCCTACAGGCCACATCACAACGGGCCTGGCTGCCAGCCTTGACACCAGGAAACATGAAAATCACTGGAACAATTACACACGTTAGGATACATCCTTCTGTTGCGGAAGGACAGAGCCTGTTAACATTTCCAACTGCTTCTGATTACGTTTTCAATTAGGATCAAGTTGTTTCTCTGCGTGGACAATGTGTGCATGAATGCGTCTGGAATGTAAGGCTCCATCAGATCAAAGATGCATTTTAGCTTAACCGGCTGGTCCTTTACATCCACCCCTATAGTGCACCTCACCACCAGACACATTGTGCTTAATAATCGCGCCCATACAAGGTTCTCTCACAAGATTTAGTTTCAGTGAAAACCCCAAAAAGGGAAACAATATTCCATGATCTAAGTGTTCACAACTTTCTCTGAGAAGCACCAAATATTTAAGAGCGTTTTTTTTGTACCTGACCTTTCTCTACCCCTTACTCCAGAACTACCAAACCCACAGGCAGCACATTCGCCTTATAATTATGGTGTGTTTTTCCCCCTTGTGTTCAGTAAAGTGGTAAAGGCTGGAGGTAGTTAAAAGGTTCTGTACAAGTTACAAGCCTGCTGCTGTTTAGACCAATCAAGACAGCAGGCTTAATCATTTTATGAATCAATCCCATATACCAGTGAACATGCAAATGCAACCTTCAGGTTTAATGGTGCAGTGTATGACTGAAGAAGGGTATTCTGTGTGTGTGTGTGTGTGTGTGTGTGCGTGCGTGCGTGCGTGCGTGCGTGCGTGCGTGCGTGCGTGCGTGCGTGCGTGCGTGCGTGCGTGAGCGTTGTGGGGCCTCTATTTTGGGCCTCATGATACTGGGCAAAGATGGCATTCAAAAAAGCCAAACATATCACCCAATCAGTATCAGAAAAACCTTGGCAAAAAGCACACCACCAACTAATATTCCAACTAATCATGCTTGGCATGTTGTGTAAAGCCCACCATGGATACCAGCATGTCCAAAACACTCCACTAAAGCTGCAATATGACCGTTCATTACAACACCACCAACGCTCCAAAGTCTTATTTATGGCGAAATTAACCAGCAGAAATAGGGAACATTCGCTAGCTTGCCCTACGTGATGCAATGATGAAGCCAAGGGTCAATTATGCCCGATTATCCGACACGGTTCCGTTTGATGAGTCAGTGATGCCACTGGGTGAAAACAAAGGTATTAAACTGCTAGCCAGAACAATCAATTTATAGCAGATTTCCTATACAGCTTGTTTCATTTTCCGCAGGTAAAAGAGCACAGCTGTTCCTAGAATAACACAAGTTATTATTTCTCTCACCTGGCAGTGAGAGTCTGCATGCATGTAAAAACCATGAGAGTACCTCACGTCTCCAGAGGCCAGTATATGAGTCAGCAGAGCCACAGCTGAGCTGAGCTGAGCCATGATAGGGCATACAAAGCCAGAGGGGCCAGGGTGCATGTGTGTGTGTGTGTGCAGTAGACAAGTGGGTGGAGGACCGGGGCCAGATGAAATCTTGGCAGGTGTCACCACTCAAGTTTTACCGTGTTTTCATGGGCATCACTTCACACACAAATATCCTGGCTACCAGAGGCAGCGCTGAGAGCTGAGAACTGAGAGATGACGACGACCGTAGGACTAGAAAGAAGCTCAAGAACAGACACACTGTAGCCTCTTAGTCAGAGTTTACAGCAATGTTTTATCACCACTGGCACACAACCCGAACCATTCTCATGACATCCACTTTGTTGTGAGTTTGTTTAGCCGATACTCCATCTGGGACAAAAGCATATTCTCTAAATGTACATACATTTTCTACATATTTCCTCTACAGATTTACTAGCCTCTGGCTCCAAATATAATAGCTGTATGCAAGTGCTAGCGATAATCCCTTGTTACCTTAAATGTCTGATTGAATCCGACTATTTAAATGTACAAATGAACAAGTTATCCTCCAATACTTTGCGACCTAAGTGACCATATCACTTATTCCTTGGGTGGGCCCATTTTTTTTTAGGTTTTTATATAATTCTGTAGCGTCCCAGTGGTGTTCCTGATGTATTCAAATCTGAACATTCATATTTTGGTCAAAGTGTGTATGTTTTAGGGTCAAAATGCTATTTTCCCTTCAAGCCCTTCTAAAAACTTTTTCCCACGTGACCTGACGTAGATTTCTGCATGATGACGCTGCTACATATACAGTATATATACATCCTTATAGTCAGTGTATTAGCGTTACATACAGTAACATACGTAGGTGGTCGTCGGCATGCTCTTAGTTTGGAAAAGCAGACAGGAGTACCGCCACTGAAGCTAAGCAATGTACTGCTGTGGACGCTACGTTAGTTCGCATCCGAAAGTCACACAAACAAACTAACCGATCGATGCAGCGGTAGACCAGCAACTCCCCTTGCATACAATGTGCTTTTTTGCATGTCAGTTCATGGAGCTTATACTTTATTGTATTCTTTGGAGTGTTTTCAAATATAAAGTGTATATAAAGGTAACTGTCAGTTACCTGTTGCCAGCTTTGCAGGGCAGTGTCCACAGTGTGGATGGCGTACTGGCTGATATTGAGGAATACCGGGTCCACAAACACATTCACATCCAATGTGGTGTGCTGGGGGCAGCAGTTGGCTGCAGCCTGGCCCTGAAACACACATAAAACAAATTAAAGTCTAAATGAACTTGTTGTTGTCACATTTCCTCACCAAAGCTTTGAATCAAACATATCTAGACAGACAAACCAGCATGAATAGCTGAGCTCTACCTGTAGCACACAAGGCTGGAGGAGCTGGATGTGTGTTAGGTTTCGGTACTCCAGCAGCTTGCAGTCGAGCTGGGTGGAAAAGCTGAACTCCTGACAGTGACGCGGTCCGTTGCTCCACTGGCGCAGGAAGACCCGCGGGTCCCGAGCACCAGTCACCATGAACTCCTGCTCCTGAGGTAACTTCCTGTCTGGCAGGAAGGGGCGAAGCTGTCGAGATGGAACTGGAGGAGTGACACAGAGCGTCCATATTAAGAGACTGGACCGTAAGGTGTATTAACTTCTGTTAACCTGTTAATATGTTTATGATCCATGCTAGTAACCTGACTTTGGCATTGTATATATATTTTGAATTTGCACCTTATTATCTTAGACGTTATATATTTGCACTCTTCCCACTTAGTATTGCAACTACTGCACAGCAATTTCCGTTGGGATAAATAAAGTTTTATCTTATCTTCAACCTAAGAAGAGACTTTGTGACTGGTATTCTGCATCCTACCTGTGCCCAGCTGTTCTAGATGGTGGCAGAGGTGAATGTCCAGCTGTGCTAGTTGAAGGGAAACGCCCAGGGAGGGGACAAACCAGGGTGCAAAGCAGGAGTCCACACGGGTGCAGGCTGCCAACGCAATCGGAGACACCAACTGATCGCAGGGCAGCTGGGAGCCACACTCACTATCCGAGCTGGAGGGGAAGAGGAGACACAGCAGCCAAATGTGAGCAGTGCTGTTTCAGACTGTGAGAAAAACTGGACACGAAAAACACTAAAATTGCAAGGAAATAAAGAATAATGGAGGAAAATGAGTAATATACGACTGTGATTCAGCATTTGACAGTTTTAGGGGAAAAACTAGCAAACGGTTGTTGATTTTCTATCAAACTTTGTTTTGTAATATCAAAAGCATGGGCACAGCTGTGGAAGCACGGCCACAGGAATTCGACTCGCTAATTAAAATAGTCTGATTCTCATTTGTAGCTGAATGCTTTTGTCTCTTGCCCAGCGAGTTACAAATTGTGTGACATCCTCGTCAGAAATCTGCAGTGAGATAAACGCCGCAATTATTCAGACAAAAGGGAATGAAAAGAGACAACAACATGGAGAGGGCCTCGCCGCTGTCCGAGGCTGTGAGTTTAGGTACATTATTACTGCCGCAGTTTTCCGGGAGAACCTCTCCATGGACATTAATTGCATGTCATGGTTGATGATGTTGAATGGAAGGTAATTGAAGTGAATGACCATTTGCTCTGTAATTTGCTGCTACCATGATCCACCATAAAAACTCCAGCAGGAAACGCTCAAGACCTGAAAAACACTGGTGCAGCAGAGTGCTCCTTAAAAAGATAAGCATCATATGTTGACAATTTTCATTACTTCCAGTTGGCAGGGCAGCCAAGTTATTTTTTCTGGTGGAAACTAAAGTAAGGCAGATGAAACGAGCGAGTAAGGAAAGGGGAATCAATTTTGATCAAAAAAGACAAATAATTTAAACATAAAGGAAATGTAGTGTTTGGGCTATGATTGTAATGAAACACAGATGTATATTTTGCTTTACACTGTATCTGGTGCTGCAGACTTTTTTCCCTGTTTCTTCTCTTACATGTTTTCTTATTCCTCCCTTTCTGCTCCTCTGGAGCTCTCTAAGCCACACAGAATGTGGGCTTGGCAATTCTCTTCCACTAAAAGTTCCCTAAATCCCGAGAGGAAGTTAAAAGGGGGGGGGGAGGGAGAAAAAAAGAGAGTAAATTAAGATGAGAAAGGAATGAGAAAATGAAATGAAAAATGGGTGAAGCACGGAAGATGTAACGGGATGCCGGGTGAGACATGAGAGAGATGAAGAGAGGAAGCAGTGGTGGCGGGAAGGAGGGAGTGAAAGCATAGACCAACCTATCCCATCCCAACCCAGACCAGGCCTAGGAACTCATGTGCCAACCCAAAGGGGGCTTTACTCCTCTCGCTTCCCGTGAGCTTCCCCTCGATTAGATACACTCAAGGTAAGCAGGAAGGAATCCGGATGGGCCCTGACAGGCACTTGGTGTGCTGGGAAATCTCATTAGGCCGATCTGAACGCCTTCCAAGCCCGCTCCCTGCTCCTGCACACCAGATGTGGGGCGAGGGACACATTGCTAGTTCTTTGTGCTCGGCGGCCTGGGTGCGCTCTCCCTCTCTCTCTGCTTTCCCTCACACTGGACGGCATACGTACTGTAGATCCACACACATATCTGTGTGTAGGCATACACACGCAGTACAGTACAGGCATGCATAGACACAAAGACACAGAGAAACAGATCAAATGCAGATTCTCCCCCCACCTCTGCTCATCTCCTCCCTCTCCGTTATTATTGAGTACTATCCTCCACAGGTCCGAGGCCACCAGCTCCTTCTGCTGGTCGGTGAGGCTGAGGCTGGGCAGCTGCAGCTGGCAGGCACTGCTCTCTGAAAGGCTGAACTCCCGGTATGGAACAAAGGCCTGCTGGAGCTCGTCCCAGTACTCCAGGCCGCATGGTACCTGGAAGGAAAGACACAGTGAACAACTTATGTAAGTAACCCCCAAATATGTATTTTATTTAGGTTGTTATGCATCCTCTCTATCCTTCTTAGGGGAAGCAGCATTGCATAGTAATTACTGTGCTGTTCTTTAACTCAGATTTAAAGGTACAGTGTGTAGCATTTTGGGGGCTCTATTAGCAGAAATTGAATATAATATTCATAACTATGTTTTCATTAGAGAGTAATCACTTGAAACTAAGAAATGTTGTGTTTTTGTTAGCTTAGATTGAGTCCTTCATATCTACTTAGGGAGCGGGTCCCTTCTCCGATACGCTTGAAAAACTGCGGTAACGTGGGCCGCAGAGTGCAAAACCGTGGTACCGCCAGCCGCTGTCTGACTTCCGTTGCTCCTAAAGTAGCGTTATTATGGTATGGATGGCCTCTGAGCGAGGCAAACTCTGTTACCACGGTTTTGCACCAGGCGGCTCACGTTACCGCAGTCTTGGAAAGGGAAAAATTGAGCGGAGGGGTACTCAGTCGGTTGCAATCTGCAACCACACCACTAGATGCTGCCAAATCCTACACACTGCACCTTTAAGGGTTAGGAACTACCCTGCCCAGACACGGACTCTCACTGATTTCTTCTTTGAAGACATTATGAGAATTGACACAACATCATAAATCACAAAAAAATACTTATTTTGAAAAGTACAAAGCTAAAACTTCCGGCTCCTCTTGCTCGGACCACACCCATCTTCATTTTGATCTCAACTACACACCTGTACGGTTGTGACGCTATCGCAGTGACAAAATCAGACCACAGACAGACATATAAACACCTGGCAAAGTGCTCAAAACCTCCTCTGTGGTAGTTCCCGCTACAGGAGGTGTCTCCAGGACCACATTTTGCCGTGATGAAACACACACGGACTCACAAGGTGAAAACAATACCAGCGTCGCTGTCGTGGCTGGTAATGATCACAGATATTTGTTGGCATGGAGGAATTGTGAAGGGATGCCTTTCTTTGAGGACCCAAAGACACCAATGTGCTTCTTTGCATCCCGTTGGGTTGCATTATGGGGTTACACTGAAACATTACTTCAGATTGTTGCTGTTGAATAGATCCAAATCAGCAACATGCCTGAGGATGTCGTCTGTATAGTTTTGCTGAAGAAAATGTGCTATTTGGGTCAATTATTCCTTACTTAAGGTGGTGGCTGTGCTCCATCAGATGACAACATTTTACTGAGTGTTTTTATATCCCCCACTTAGTCTCCTCTACAGATGGACACCAGTGGTCTTACTATTGTATCCCTCAGTTGTTCATCTCTTTAACCTCCTCGGTGTAACCCTGATTACTCATCAGCAGTAGGATTACTGTAAGGCTTTGTTATTGCACAACAGGTACTACTTCAATCCTGTGGATCCCCAGTTACACATAAAGTATTAAGCAACTGCAGTGGTCTGCTAATCATTAAGCATTGATAGTTTACTGACCCTTTCAAGACACGGGGAATCCCCGCCTTGGAGAAGGAATGAGCAAGTGACTCTTTTGGTGTCTGTATTACAACCTTGAATTTAACTCACTTCAGACAAACCAATCCTTAATTTCTCATCTTGTCGGAAAAAAACTCATCGACCACAGACCACCAACGCAACGAGACGACAACTCATCTCCATAATAACGCTGCATGACCACAGCATAACTAAACACCGGGCACACTGTATGCTACGAGGCAGCCATTAGCATTGAAATCCTGGAGCTGTTTCTCACACCGAATAACAATCAGCTCATGTGAGTGTTCACACATTACGTGACGACTGGTAGGGCTCCATTCATTCCTCTCATATTGTGCCAAAATTAGCATAAATGTGTCTGGTGCTCCTGTGTGAGCTGAACCAGGTTCTCAGGTTCCCTCGACCACCTGCGCAACTCGGCCACTGATGGATCAGTGGTGGCAGGGAGCTCTGAGCGGCACACCTGAAGGATGCCAGGCAGTAAGACGTGTGTGTATATGGGTGAGCGAGTGCATTTGTCTGTGCACATGTGTCTGTGACAATCCAATTGTTTACCGGAGGTACGGAGCTCCCCGGGCACTTACCGACCTCATGGAACTGTCAACAAGTTGGTGTGTGAGAAGCTTTGTGTTCACACAATGTGTGTGTATGCATTCATAGAGTATGTGTGGTGGGGACTGTACTGTTAGGGAGGAATGCATGAGGTAACCGTAAGCTTACATCATGTATGAAATGCCACACAGGTTTTCCTGGAATCAACTCCTCATAATTGCACCTGACAGAGCGGTGCACCCGCAACCCCGACACCGAGCCACCGGAGCGGAAACTCACTGAATCTCCGCGGAGAATTCCCAGAACTGCGTTGCTAAAACACACAGGGTGTTTTTTTTTTTTAATATATTTTTTTTTCACCTGAGATATTCTATACACATGACGGCATACAGAAAACGAATATGTGAGGTACATATATGGTACAGTGGAATACATTTGCATGGTTGAACTTGCGTCATGTTCCCTTTCGCTTGCAGCCTTGGAGGAAGAGTGGAGATGAAATCGATAACCACTTCGAAAAAAATTTGCAGGGATGATGGAAAAATACATTTTTAGCTATGTTGAGTTGGACTTCTGGCAATGGCTTATGGGAGGAGAAGGCACCTGTTTATATGTCGAATGGATTGTGTATATGTGTCTATGTATAATTGTACGTATGAAAGACAATATGCGTGTATACATATGTGTATACACAGGTGTGCGTATGTATGTGAGTGCATGCGTACAATCTGGGCAGTGTCAGTTTCCGCTGCCTGATTGTGTGTGTACCTTATCTGATAAACAACATGTAACCCTGAATAGCTGACATTCCCTTGGCTGGAAGGGTGCAATCTGTGTTTTCCTCAAGCGAAAGACAGAGTAGGCCTGGCAGCTGGACCTGCAGGGCTAAATATCAGCCTATCTTAAATGTTATCTTGACTTTGGAGTTGGAGGCGGTTCAAATGCCTGGAAAGTTAAGTTACAAGTAGTTTCAATATTCAAAACTATTTACAAATAAATCCAGGATTGTTGGCAGCATTGTGTGTACACGGATCTGATTTCTATCCCTGTCACCCACCCCTGCTTCTGCCAAACCACAAAATACTATTCAGCATGGAGTTACTTTTCAGGGACTGATTGACCAATCACAGTCTCTCAAATGGTTAACTAAAGGCAGGCAAACTAAAGCAAATACACAACGTACAGAAATGATTTCAACTTCCATCATCGACCCAGGTGTGATCACTGCTAAATACGTCTCTGCAACTGAAGACTCCCCGAGCTCCCTCCGAGGCAGCGGCCGCTCACATCCGCAGCCTCGTCTGCCATTACTTCTATTAACAATATCAACACTGCTATTAGGTCTTCTGTTATTCCACTGATGCCTATATGTCTAAAAATTCCACTGCTAGCTACCTCTTATCA
Organism: Sebastolobus alascanus; assembly: GCA_916701645.2. NCBI lineage: Eukaryota > Metazoa > Chordata > Actinopteri > Perciformes > Sebastidae > Sebastolobus > Sebastolobus alascanus. The sequence continues at coordinate 4,308,557 of CAKAOJ020000101.1, read as the reverse complement.
GCCGGCAGACAAATTGAATTGACGTCGGCTTGAGGAAATGTTTACTCAGGAGATGTAATGAAAATTGTTCTGAAAATGACTCCCGCTATGCTGTCTCAGGTGGGCTAATATAGGTTAACATTAATCAGGGGGGAAAATCCCATGCTGAGATCTTCACGCTCAGCTTTTTTTTTTTTTTTTTTTTTTTGCTTCTCCTCCGTAATGCCAAACGTTTTAAAAAAGGGGGACTGAAGTTTTTGGTGGATGAGGTGTAAAAGCTCGAGATCAAATTAACCACATGGACAGTCTTTTATTTTTATAGTGCATTAGCTGTGACTAATGCAGGTCTGCTTGAGCGCTGTCCCACTAAAATAACAGTTATCTTGGCTAAAATACACTCTTGCTCTTTTTTGGTTCAATGGGTTGCTGCGAAGTGAAACACCCACCAACTCCCCTCAGATTCTAACTCCCTACAAAAGGTTTGATTAAGGATGCACTGATCCAACTTTTTCAGCCCCGATACCTGGGCTTTGGGTATCGGCCGATACTGAGTACTGATCCAATACCAGTGTTTAATTAATAAGCTGTATGCCTCACTGTGTGGAGGTGACTGGGATCATTGTTTTATGTGCCAGGCTTGACTTAAACATTGCTTTCCTAACTTTGTAAAACAAAATGTGACCAATAAATATAGATATGAATTTATTTAGTTGTTATTTATGTAAGATAATGTACAGTGAGCCGGCCATTGCTGTGAAATAAACCCCAACGTTTATTTTCACAACAATGACCCACTAGCTGTACTTTATCCTGCTTATTACACGGCTACTTACTGAAGAAATCAATAATTTGACACAAAAATAGTCCGCCAGAGTCAAACATCAGAACTGCGCCCATAGCAACGGTCTGTTATAAAGAAATAACAGACAGTAGAACGCCATGATTGACCAATCAGAATCCAGTATTCAATAAAACCGTGTAATAATATTGAAATATTAAATCGTACATTAGTAAGTAAAAAAATCTTCAACATTAACAGGAATTACAATTCAAGTGTTAACCTTTTAATGCAGCAACGAATTGGTCAAAACTTAAACAGGAATTAGAATTCCATTATATAATGTACATAGTATATAAACATAGAATTGAATTGAATAGATAGACCCCATTGTCACCGATATCCGATCCAGCTATTTGAGTCAGTATCGGCCCGATATCCGCTCCAGTATCGGTGCATCCCTAGGTTTTGATTAGAAAAATGTTGGGAGAAAAAGTGTGCATCACTAAAAAGGGGCGCGCCATGGACCTGTGTTTCTCATAATAACAACAATGAAAGAAACAACATCTGCAGAAGCGGTTATATCTGAAGGTTGCTGGTTCATCTCAGGCCACAGAGCTTTTATGATATCGGTGGCGGGCCAGCGGGGCCGTGATGGCAGCGCAGAGCCCTGCTGAGACATGAAAGGCTATCCCACAGTGCCATGCACGAAAGCAACAGCAGGGGAGCAGATGGTGTGATGTTTGTTGGAGGGACTTGGGCAGCTGCCCAAACAGCGTGGGGATGATCAAATTTTATCTATTTGCATATTGAGAAACGCGAGTATTGGTAAAAAGGCAAACTTTTGTAGGACTATATGCTGAGGCAAGTTGTTGTTGCTCTCTACTTTAACAAACTGGATCTCCTCCTCCTGCTTCTCCCCTGAGCTGGCGTCAGGCTGAATCATAGCTCCTGTGTTTACTCCCTGTTTCTCAGGCTTCAGAACCCCACAGAGAGGCAGGAGGAGGGGAGGACGAGCGAGAGAGAGGGATGGAAAAAGAGCAGTAAGGACACCTGCTTATGATTCAGAGAACTGGACCACACGGCGGTGAGGAGGTGAGAATGAGTCACCTTCCCTCTCTCCGTCTATCCCTTCATCACTCGAGCCCTCTGCAGGCGGGAACCTGTGGATGCTCCGTCACCCCCTCCAACCCCCCCCAATCACTCTGACATCGTTCCCCTTCTACTGTATGTAAAAAACAGCGCGGGCAGCAATTTGACTTTGAGTAATGGAAGAAGGTTTGAATTCCCCCTCCGAGATACTGGAACCAGTTGGGAAACCACAACTATTTAAATGCAGGAAATCTTGATTTTATAAAATGTTAATATGATCTGCTCTGGGGACAAGCGAGCAGCATGGCTCAGAGCGAGAACCCAACCCCACCTTCATCTATTCAGCGGGGTGGAGACAGGGAGGAGGGGGGAGTGTGTCAAAAGTAGGGGGAACAGAGAGAGAGGAGGAGGAGGAAAAGAAGAGATGAAGAAAATGTGAAGAAGAGCCACTTTTTTTTTCACCTCATGCAATCCTTCTCCCCATCCACCTGCTGGTAAACAGCCCTAAAACTGTCTAAATGATAGAGAGGAATGACAAGACAGCTCAATGCTGAACATCACTCTCTCTTTTTCTCCCTATTTCTTTTTCTTTCCCTATGCCTCTCACTTTCCATTTCTCAAAATCTATCAGCCTCCATCTCCGTGTGGCCACATGGTAATTTTAGAGGCCTGAGAAATTATGACTGCCTTCTTTCTCTTTCCTTCTCTCTCTCTCTTTCTCTCTCTTTCTCTCTGCAGAGTCGAGATGTAAAGTAAATGAAATTCCTTTGGAACTGAAACTGAGCCATTACTGTTTTGGGGATTTTTTATGGCTGCATTTCCTTTCTCTGTCGCTGGACTTTCTTTCTGGTCTCAGGAGAAATAAAAAAAAAAATTAATAAAGACTTTAGAAGTTTGGTAGAAAGGAAAGAATAAGCCGAAGACTGAAATCAATTAAATATGGGATCACAACGACTTGATGACCAAAAGGTCCTGTTAAATTAACCCCCACGTAGCCACCCTGTCGCCTCACACACACAACTGGTTTAATGCTGTGTGAGTGTTTGGACAAAAATATGAGGTAAGGAGGACTGTGTAACATATCAGTAAACTGATCCAATGTCTTATAATTACTTTAAAATCACTCCTTTCAAAAAGCCTGTGATACGTGATACTGTTTGATGAAATGCATCACAGTAGCTTTCAACAATGGATTTAAACCAGTTTAGCAAACACGTTTTGTAAATGATGTTTTTCATTAATGTTACCAACAATACCTTTGGGCCGTCTAAGTGACCTATTACAGACATCACTCTCAGGGTTCCTACAGCTTACGGCAAGTTAGATTTAAGACTTTTTTAATGCCACTCGGAATGAAATTTAAGATCAAATTTATAACCAAAATTGAAGAAACAAACCACTTCAATTACTTAGAGTGGTGGAGACGACGGTAGAACAGAACTGTGAAATACCTGGCAACTCTTGGCGGGTTGACTTGGCAGTGGAGTATCCATATGGTGTTTTGCACCGGGAACACCAGCGCCTTTTTTTAAAAGTCGGAGTGCTCTGAAAGTCGGAGCGCTCTTTCTCCAGGGGGCCACATACACTCTCTCATTGGGGAACAATTGCAAAAAGATTCTCATTGTGCCGAATTTGAAAAACTTCCCGCACAAAATACAACGTGCCTCATACACATTGCCTGGTACCGGTTTCAGCCAGGCCGCAAAATCTAGGTTGAATAGACAATTTTCATTGAATTTACACTTAAGTTGCAAAACTCTCGCAAAATGGTTAAGATTAGGCATTGATGAGTATGGTTAAGTTTTCGCACGTTTTCACAACTTGGGCGTTACCTTCTAGAAACGACCGTCGCTAGCTGGCAGACCAATCCGGTCTAACGGGAAGGCGTATAAATACCACGACATAACACAGACATTCCGTATGTCATGAGGACGCATTTTCGCGCGTAGTTTTTACGCCACGCAAAGGTCTGCAGATGGGTTTAGGCAAGAAAACCACTTAGTTAGGGCAAGGGAAAATGTCATGGTTGGGCTTAAAATATGTACGGAAACAACGTAACCCTACCATGGAAAACAAGTTACAAACGTCAATAAAAAAACATGTGACAATCGTAACTAACGTAACTTACAAAATAAAACACCAATCAACACGGGTGTCCTAGTTAAAAGTCCAGTGTTTGTTGGGCCCATCCACCTCCACACCATCCCACCATAAGTGTTCTGTCTTGCTTTTTATGTTACGTCACTAACTCTTACCGTAGCATTTATACATGAATGCGTTTACTGTACACTGCAGTCAGTAAAGGATAAATGGCATACGAATGACACGCGGAAATCAAAAAGGCATACTTATTGCACGCTAAACGCCTTGCTCATTATCATGGCATTTATACACAGTGCATCTGCTCTGAGCCTCCCGGCTGCAACCTAAATATGAGTGTTGTTGGTTCCGCTATCCTGATCTGCGTGATGTTATTGCGAGAGACATTCGGTAAATTATTTAAAGAATGGATCTTATCAATTATTTTGAGTTTTTTAAGTTTCAATGTCAGAAAAAAAGATCCATAAGATCCTACTTTCCATTTCTTAGCATTTTTAAGACTTTTCATAGATTAATTTAAGACATTTTAATACCAAATAAAGCCCTATTTTTAGATCAATGAATCCAATGCCTTTCAAGACTTTTTAAGGATCCGTGGGAACCCTGCGTTCGGGCAGGGCCTGACCAGAGCCTTTACATGGTTATCACAGAAACACAAGCTGCAGACTCACTCCTGTACAGTGGTTTCTATGAGCGCTAACTAAGTCTGCACAACTGTTAGGACTCTTCTCTTAGCCATCAATAACCATGGCTCCCATTTAAACACTTAGCATTTATTGCTTTTCTCAACGGACAGATTATCGCACCCTACTGCATCTCATCCCCACATGAAGTGGTTTCAGTAATAGTCGGGTGCTCGGAGGAAGCCTCCTCTTTTCACCACTTCCCCCCGTGGACGTCTCATCACCTGATTCCTTTTAACAGACTTGTCAGAGGAGACAGGACCACGCCAGATGACATGAGGAGTGGAGCAGAAGATGTGGAAACCACATGTTCATCAACCGCTGGTTCCACATCTCCTGCTGAGTACTGTAATACACACTCGCACAAATATGTCCGCAGTCACAGGCGTCCATTTTTATGCACAAACATAGATAGAAGTACAGAAGCAGAAATAAATGCAGGCACCGAACTGTCCAAGTGGATGGCAGATTGTGAATGCAAGTGAATCATGTGAACGTCCAGCTTGTTGTATCTCCTGTTAGACCTTCATTGGCCGCTTCATCAGCTGCTGAAGAATCATCTCTCTCCCCTGGACTAGAGTAAGACAACACCTCCACCTCTGTGACCATCTATCTCCATCCCTCTTAACCCTCCTCTCCCTCCATCTCCGTTCAGCAGCCATCCTTCCTGTCAATCTACTCCCATTAAACATCCTCTCCCTATTCCAACTCTGTCTATCACCACCTCTTCCTCTAACCCTCCCTCCTCCACACACATCAGCTCCCTCTGTTCTCTACTGTAACTCAATATGTGGCCAATCAGCAAGAGGCTTCGGAGTTTTGCTCATTACAGACTTTACAGCTGTGGGGCCTCCCTGGGAAGCCAGACATCTGCAGCACCTTCCAATATCTCGTCTCTCCTCGGCCGACATAAACAGACAGAAGAAAACATCTGTACTGTAGGTGAAATGGTGGTGGGAGTCCAGGAAAGACTCTGAGAGATAAAGGGAGGATATGTGGAGATGAGAAACTTCTGCTGCAGATGAAGGAAAGAAGCAGAAAGAAAAGGAAGAGGGAAGGTAATCTAACCCAAAGGCTTAAAAAATGTTATTAAAGAGGCCTTATAAATGGGCTGTGAATGAAATATAACTTGCTACCGTCATTAATTTCAGTAATAACTAGAGATCTTGCGATGGGATCACACCAGCTGCAATGCCTTATTGGGGCAGGGGCGTAAAGTGTGGGGGCCAATGGCCCCTTCTCCACTTCCTACCCCCTACTTCCGGCGCCCCTCTCTCAGACCACACCCATCTTCAAACTCAGCCTTCATTTTGATCTTGATCTTGATCATGACAGCATCTTGCACAGTTGCGATGCTATCACGGTGAAAAAATCTGTCCACAGACAGAAATATAGACACCTGGCAAATTACTCAAAACCTCCTCTATGGTAGTTCCCGCTACAGTAGGTGTTTCCAGCACCACATTTTGCCGTGATGACTCACACACAGACTCACAAGGTGAAAACAATACCAGTGTCGCTGTCCCGGCTGATAATAACATGTGATTATAAGATAAGTTTGTGATAAATACTATTAATCACAAGCAATGAGTCACGTTAAGTTAAAAGAACGTCATTATAGTGAATTTTATAACTTAAAGGGGACATATCATGCTCATTTCCAGGTTCATACTTGTATTTTCAGGTTTCTATTAGAACATTTTTACATGCTTTAATGTTCAAAAAACACATTATTTTTTTCATACTGTCCGTCTGAATATACCTGTATTCACCCTCGGTCTGAAACGCTCCGTGTTAGCGCCTGTCTCTTTAAAGCCCCCTCCCGAAAAAGCCCAGTCTGCTCTGATTGGTCGGCATTTCTGATCTTCCGCATGTGCGCTGTCACCGTCTTCACAACGTCACTCCAGCCGGGGACTCACTGTGTGTAACAACTACACAGAGTTTAGCGGCACTTCTACTGGTGACTGTGACATCACAATGTTACGGAAATCCCGACTGCTTATTTAAAGGCGCAGTTTCTGAATGTGGGCTGTGTGCATTTCTCCGTGGATTGAGAGTGTTAATACTTTCACAGTATTTATATAGCACCTAGACCTGCTTCATAATCAAACCAGACATTGAAATCTCACTTTCTAAAATATGGCACCTTTAACAACTAGATTGTATACCATTCATGAAGTAATTCTTCTCTATAGCGTAATGTTAGAGCCATATCTGTGAACTTATTGCATCATCTTATTTCATTAAATTTTTTTGCCAGTTGCTAAAGGGCTGCTTCTCAGCTTTTGCTTCTCAGTGACCTTTGAAGACCTTTTGCAACATAGAATTTATAGAAACCCCAATAACAGCGGATATTCAAATAATAACTGTCTAAACGTAGCTAATAAAAGCTGTGAAACTTTATATGAGCAGAAATCCCATTCCTAATTGCATGGTCAATAAAGAAGAGTGACTGTAACAGTATCAGGGAATTTGACCTAAAAATAGCATATTTCTGCTCCAGGAAAAAAAGAAAGATTACGGAGGAGGATGCGAAAGAACGCGATTTGGGACCCGGCTCGTCTTCGAGGATGCTAAGCTGGAAAGTAAGGAGGGGAATAGAAAGGCCGAGGATGAGTGATAGGAGGAAAAGTGGGATGTCCTGTCCCCCACTGAGGCCCAGTAGACTCAGTAGCTGCTACAGCCTGCCAAATTATAACCTCATCTGGGGTTAGAGACACCTGGCTACTCACACCAGAGCATGCGAGATGACTTCCACAGCTGTCGGAGCATGTATTACATGTTTGGAGGGACAGCAGGGGTCTCTGTCATTCAATAACACGTAGAGTATGGAAGTTCTCATGACTCATGTCATGGGAATTATGAATGGCCCCCAGTCCAACGCTAAGACAGTTTATTTCTCTTTCACTGCAGGTGATGTTAAGCAGGGAGCAGTGAGAGAGATGTGTGGATTCTCTTTCGCCTCCTTCATAGTAGCAGGATTCCTTGCTTACTTTAGAGTTTCCATATTTATTCAAGATATGCTGTGTGTTTGTGTTTGGGAAGGATTTTCAGAATAATGGTAGAGATGGAGGAGCACCTGGAAGTCTGTTTGGGAGTGTTGGGGGTATAACATTTTTTCTAATCAAGAGATACATTTGTGTGTACTAGGGCTGTCAAACCTAACGAGATAATAACGCGTTAACACCAATAATTTCTTTAACACATTAATGTGTTAAACGATCTTTTGGAGGTTGTAGTGGGCTCAGTTTTAAAGCTAGAGTGAAGTTACTGGTATCATATGAAACTAGAAAACCTAAGGAATCCACTGGTACCATACTAACTTATCAAGAAGGAGCCTAAATAACGCTACAAACGAGGAAAAACTGGCATGGCCATAAAGGGGTCCCTTGACCTCTGACCTCAAGATATGTTAATGAAAATGGGTTCTATAGGTACCCACGAGTCTCCCCTTTACAGACATGCCCACTTTATGATAATCACATGCAGTTTGGGGCAAGTCATAGTCAAGTCAGCACACTGACACACTGACAGCTGTTGTTGCCTGTTGGACTGCAGTTTGCCATGTTCTGAATTGAGCGTATTTTTTATGCTAAATGCAGTACCTGAGAGGGTTTCTGGACAATATTTGTCATTGTTTTGTGTTGTTAATTAATTTCCAATAATAAATATATACATACATTTGCATAAAGCAGCATATTTGTCCACTCCCATGTTGAAAAGAGTATTAAATACTTGACAAATCTCCCTTTAAGGTACATTTTGAATTGATAACAAATGTGCGATTAATTTGCAATTAATCACGATTAATTATGGACAAATCATGCCATTAATCGGGACTAAATAGTGACAGCCCTAATGTGTGTCAGTCTCTACCTGCAGGGCGTCCCCCAGGTCGGCGGTGCTGATCTCAGGGTCTTCCGTGGTGTTGAAAGGGACAGGAGTTATCCTGACGAAGGTGAGGACGCGGGGTTCAGGGTACCTCCACAGCATCACCCCCGGGCTGTCCTCTGTCTCGCTGTAGAACACCACCTCATGGGGTCCTGGCAGTCTCTGGGAAGCTGCCAGAAATAGAAGAATTCACAATAATATCAGAATAACTTTAATCTGTCAACGATCTAAAAGCAAGGCGTATGCTGCTCTTTACAGGGAGACATAAAAAAATCAGAGAGAAAACATATGGTGAGGGGCTGAGAGAATAAGAAACGAGGCGAGGAGGATAGTTGAAAGGAGGCAAAGCAAAGAGGAGAAAAAGATAAAACGTGATAGCTGACCGATAAAAGATGATGTGACCGGAAAGCAGAGGATACACTGGAAGGAATCCATGTATTTTATATGTTAAGATAGAGTAGATTACTAATTTAGTGCGCTACACTCTTCTACTTGAAATATTTCAGAACAAACAGCCTGTTTAAACTGGCCTCCTTGAACATTTACAGATGCTTGAGGAGGAATGAAACACACAGAGGTTGAAAAAATGGGATGAAAATTCCGATGCATTCGAATGTGGGATGATTCTTTTCACTTTATGAATTTCCCCTGATGTGGCAAAAAAAACAACCTAACTTTGACTTGCATTTTGGTGCTGAGCTGTTATTTCTACTATGGAATCCGAACCCTCCCAAACAATATCTCCTAAAAGAGCACCGTAGATGTTTCCACGCTTTCACAATGTTTATATGCATAAGAAGCCGTGCATAAACAGAGTGGCTGAGTAAACATTTTTGCTATTGAGTAAACAGCCATTGATTGAACCATGCCAAGCACCTGCAAAAGCTGGAGAACACTGGATCTGAACTTCTGAGTGGTGTTTGACTTAAGTCGTGGCTGCTGTTTGGGATTCAAGTCCTTTGGAAAAATGTTTATTTGAAAAAAACAGTGAAGCAGAGAACTGCTGCTTTGTTTGGCCCCTGGAGGTACAAACACTGAGAGTCGCTTTCCAGAAAACACATTTCAAGGGGCAGCGAGATCTGTCTGGGGCTAATTTCTCCCTTCATGTGAGGCGGTGAGCTGCCCACTTGAGGGTGGACAGCGTTATTGTTCTATTGCGAAAAGGGTGGATGAAAGAAAAAACAGACACTTTCATGAGGTTTTGCTTTCATTCGAGTTAGCATGAGCCTGGGGAAAGTGAGAGACGGGGACGGAGACTCCCCTCTACCCTTCTCTCCATCCATCTTTCATCTCCTCCTCTGTCCATCTATCCCATCCATCCCTGTGTCAGGACCCCGGAGGCCACTCGCTGTTCTCCGTGCCTCGGGGCCCGGTTTTCTCTGGCTGTTGACAACATGTTGCAGACAGATTGTGCTCTCTGTTCTCGTTCACTACTGTACGTTCTCCTCCTGCTTCAGCCAGCATATTAAATGCATCAAAGACCAGTGGAACAGTGCAACAAACAAAGACTCAACCACAGCTGACAGAGTGGACGGCTGGTCTACAGCCAGAGAGAAGTTTGATCCTCTGTGTATAATGTTCCTGTGTGTGTGTCTGCGTGTGTGCACGTAGAGGACGGCGCACACAAAGCACAAAGAGGGGGGGGAATAAACAGCATGTTACTCAGAGTGGAACCAGGCAGACATGTCCGATGAAACTTCTTCCCACAGAGGGCTTTGATCTGACTTTGATTTAAGGCGATGTGTATCTTAAGTGACATCTCACTTTGGCACAAAGGTTCCTTTTTTTAGGTTAGCACCAGGGACCACTGCTTACCACGGTTCGATCCATTTTGAAAAACTAGTCAAGAAATAGCAGGAAAAATGTATGTCCAGGTAATATTATTTTACTCTGAGTCTTGGCTAATGCTTTTTGTAACTACTACTATGAATGCCTAAAGCTGGGCATACACTGTACGATTTTAGAAATGTTGTTGTGTACTTCCCACTCCTACTGTACGAGTAGATTGTTTGCGATGTAAAGCCAAATCTCACGATTTATGTGCTCACACTGTACGGTCCGATCGTTCACCTGAACATTCACCTGAGTCCTGGATGTACTGGAAATGTCCTGTACGCAGGTCATCTGAGCTGTGCTCTGTCCGAGGAGAGGGAGAGCCTGGAGAAGGAGGTGGCTGGCTGTGGCAGGCCTTGCCCTTGGAGCAGCTATCAGCTGAATCTGAACCTTGCTGGAGGTTTAGGTACACCTGTAGGTGCTCCTCCACCAGCTTCAGGCAGCTCAGATGTTCCTGGCCCCAGAAGAGCTGTCAAGACAGAAGCAGAGACGGTGAGGTGGTTGGGAGTAGAGAGCGTGGGATGGGGAACTAGGAAAAACAGATAAGAAAAAAGCTAGACAGTGACACAGACTGATGCATAAATACATACGTTGAAAATTATTTATCATTCCTCTCAAAAACAGGAAGAGAGGCAGTCAGGGTTACCCTCGTCATCACCCCTTCACATCCTTTCTAACATTGCCCAACACAACCTCACATCCTCCTCACTTACCCGCGGCATTCCCCTTCCCGTGCTCCATCAAAGCGAGCCTGCCTGGGGTTTGGACTAAGGACCAGGAATCTCTGAGTCAAAAACTCTTCACACATGGAGCTGCCTGCCTGCTCGCCCGCCACTCACTAGCTTGCAAGGGTGGGTTATGACTAAACTCTGAAAACAGGAAAATTTGGGGATTTTTTTTTTTTTTCCCCCAGGTTTTTGGAAAGAGAGCACGAGAAGAAGGAATCGGAAGGAATTCCGGTGGTTTTTGTGCAGCACTTGATTAAAACACCACAAACGCCAATATTTACAGTGGGAAATGTATGATTACGTATTAAGTGTTGAGTTACGAGTCATGTTTCTGTTAATGGGCACGCAATAAAAGCATTAAGGGAGCCATTGCAAATGCGGGAGGGGTAGGGGGATCCCCCTGGAGAAGTAATGTGGAATAATACATTAGTAATAATGCGTTCGCTTAGTCACATTGAAAAGGGACTTTTTCAGAGTGGACATTATGTAACTTCTCAGGAAAAAAGGCACACATAAGATATAACCCCCCCCCCCCTAAAAATAGCCTTATAATATTCCACCACTTAACCAGCAGATGTGACTCAAATCTATGGTGGAATTACAGCATGCAATTCCTATTCTCATCACTTGAGCTGCAAAGAGGACAGAAGCAGAGTGAAAGAGGAATAGCAGGTATAAGAGGTGTGTGATGAGATGTGCCAGCTTATGAATACTGTTAGGATTCATTGGGAAACAAAAGGCACTCAAGCCGAGGTGATGTTTAAAGCAGCAGTGGGCAGATTGGAGCAAATATGATTAAAAAAAAGTTATTTTTTAAAACGGTCACTATATCCTGACAATAATGCATGAGCCAGGTAATATGAAAAAAAATCATGTTCCTCTGTGTCCTCCGGTGCTCCTAACGGCATCTGCAAGTTTTCACAGACCGGAGGAAAACAACCAATCAGATCCGAGCTGGAGCCTTGCCGTCTCTGAGCAGCTGTCAATCACTCGCAAACTCCTATCAAACGGTCAAACTAGGCAGTGCTGATCAAATATGAATCAATATTCTGTTACTGTAATGCCTATTTCTCTCCTCAAATGTGTTCAGAAACATCTTGTAGTGTACTGTTTAGCTGTAAAATGAGAAAGTTTGTGACCCGGCAGCCATGTTGAGATCAGTTGAGGAAATACCAAGCGCCGCCCACCAGCCGGAGCACACTTTCTCACAAGATGTTTCCGAAAACATTTTATGCGAGAAATAGGCATTACAGTAACAGAATAATGATTCATATTTGATCAGCGCTGCCTAGTTTGACAATAGGAACGCTCTCTCTCTCTCAAATGACCTGTGATTGGCCAAAGTCTCCCGTCACGGGCTAGATTTTTGAAAACAGAGCCATGAGGAGGTGCAGAGGTCTAGTTTTCTCTTTAACACTTTAATTACAATATGCTGAAAGGTTATTATGGAATCTTTGCCCAATGATGCCGAAAGCATTCTGCTTACTGCAGGTTTAAGTGGACAGCAGTGTCGCCTTGTGAGTGGAGGCCGTTCTTCAACTACCACAAGCCCTCGGGTTTAAGTGTCTTTGAGCAAGACATTAACCAGGTGTAGAGGTGCTGATCTGACCCTGACCTCTACAAACTGTAGCAGTGCTGGGTGATAAATCTTGTGACCGAGGATGCTGAATTGATGTCACGGGTGTACAAACCTGCAGCAGGCCTCCCTTCAGGTCCAGCAGCAGCTTAGGGGGGCCGGGCTCAGGTCCGGGGCTGCCGCTGTGCCGACACCAGCGAGCCTCTACGGAGGTGCTGCAGGAGAACGGCCCCAGCAGGAGACGGCTCCGGTCCTTCAGCCCCGTCCTCACCAACAAATCCTGCAGCTCCAGCTGCATAGAAGCAGCCTGAACTGCATCTGGGGAGACAGAAGGAGTAGCAATGAATGGCACGTAGAGCACAGGGTGGAACTACAGAGGGGAAACAGGAGGTAAATGATACGGCAAAAAAAAAAGTTGGACTATGATGAGGAAAAATGTCTTGTCAATGATACCCTATGTACTAAGTGGTTTGTGGATAAAGTAGGAGCGGCCACTAATTTATTGATTACACACACTGGGGAAAAAAAAAATGAAAAGAGGGTTCAAATAGACGGGAAAATGTCTAAAATAAATACTAGTTTCAAAGTGGAATATTGATATCTCTAATTATATATAAAAACTAACAGAGTTCATTGATACAAGTGCAACAAAGCCAGATGAAACCGGAACGCATAAACAATTCAACCTCAAAATTCAGTTGCACGAATGCTTCCCTCGGAGTTCTAACTAAATTCATAGTCTGCCTATGTGATATCAAAGAAGCAAAACATACAGAACAATTACATCAACCACATCACTGGCCTCCGAACTACCCTTCTCATTTGATGTTATTAACATAAACACTTGCCTCTGAAAGAGGAGAGCCTGATTCTTCCTCATGCATACTACATGTCTCTGCCTCTGCCTTTACAGTATGTTTCTGAATCAGTGGTGATGACCAATAAAAAAATAGGTTCAAACTTTCTGTGATTTGGTAAACAAACAGCAGTCATGATGACAGTGAGAAAACCCTGATGGGACCCAGACAGAGGAGCCAAACACCCACTCATCCTGAAAGAACCAAAAGTAGCTTAATTAGGACAGCATTCTCCGTCCTTTCCATTAAAACAGAGATGTGTCACTGTGGTCACATGCTGTCCTGAACTTGGTCCTTTAGTTCCATAAATCAGCGGACTGTAACCCCCTTCTACTAGTCGTTGACATGGGAGGGCTGATCTCTGATCAGTTGCAGCTACAGCAGCAGCAGCCCATTTGGAAACCTCAGCCCTAGATGACTAATAATGCCCTGAGAAGAGGCTCTTTAAAAATGCCTTTTAACTCTAGAAATTCTCACTCCAGTCTGTCCGTGAGTCTGGGAAAGTAAAAGAAAGAAGCAACACACCTGTTTCAGTCCGTAACTATAAGTTATACATTATAGTTCCTATTATGAAAATGTTTGACCTGTTGTTTGAATGTTGAATAAAGAGGGACATTTTGATAGGTTTGATTGTCACATTGAAAACAGCTGTTTTTTGTAAACACAACAAGTCAAAGGAATCTCTACAACACAACCAGGGGTAACCATCTGCAAAACTGAACCAAGACGTTACAGCACATTATATGACATCAGTAAATTAAAGGGTAACTTTGGTATTTTTCAACCCTTTTTTCCCACGTTTTTGTGTCTAAGTTACTAATAGGAACAACAGATTCTGAAACTGGTCCAGTATTGAGGGAGAACGATGTAGACAGCAGCTGCTCACAGGATGCAATATGGTGCTATTGGGGCAAGCTGGCACCATCATTTACTTCCACTAAAAGTGCTTGTTTTAACCATGACGGCCTCTGATTGTTATTATAAGTGTCTGACATTATGGAAAGAGTCTCGCTCAAGGAGAAGTATGTTCTGAAATATGGCGAGGTGACGTGTTGCTGGAAGACAACGGTGGAATAGTGGAATACATCCATGGTGGAAACGCAAGTTTGTTGTGTTGGAGTACAGTAAAGCGTAGCTTAGTGTTATCTAAAAGATTTTCACTGTCATGGCTTAATATGTAAATGATTTCCACAATGTGGAGGAGGTATTTATTTGAGCCAGAGTATACGGATATTCAGATTTCACAATGAGACTTCTCCTTGAGCGGGCACAGTAAACAACAGACCAGATCAAGCGAAAGGTTTTATTTCTCTTTAAGGTCCTTTCCATAATGTTGTCAGATACTTATAATAACAATCTGAGCCTGTCAGCGGCAAAAACAAGCACTTTTAGTGGAGGTAACGTTACATTGACGCTGCTCACAGGTACATCATTCTCCCACAATACTGGACCAATTTCAAAAAAATGTTGCCCCATTAGTCACTTAGACATAAAAACATGGGAAAATAGGGTCCAGGTTGAAAAATACCAAAGTTACCCTTTAAGAACTTTACCTACAATATAATTTGTATTTATCTCTTAAGTATTGTTTTGTTATTTCCAGTGGATGAAACACCTGACACCCCTATTTCACAAATATGACAATTCCATGTAGTGCTTTTATATCAAGAACAACTTCCCCTATTTATTTCTTCAGTCCTTTGAGGAAAGACTCAGTGTGCTCGGGGTTCACTTGGGGTAAAGCAGGATAGATGGAAAGGCGTATGCAGGGAGTGGAGGAGATAAATGAGGAGACAGATAGATACATGGAGTGAAAGAGTGAGCTAGGATTTGATGAAGATATGACACACAAGCGTCCTCACGTCTTTCCAGGCTTGGTAAACCGACTAAGAAACGTCTTATTCAACATCAGAGCGCAATAACACAACAGGGGGGGGGGGTTCCAATGAAAGAGGGCTTCTCTTGTATAAATCATTCAGAGGGGAAATATTATACTGGGGTGACTCATTTCTCTCAGGAAAAGACATTGTTGATACAAGTTGGCAGTTTACCTGCTAATATCTTCTGGTGTTGCGGCGCAGAGAGAGCTGTTAGAGATTACTTACTGAACTGTGGACATCGGGTTTATTTTCATGGCTAGGATTTATTAGACAGCGCAAGGGAACTCCCAATCTGGCTTGTTAAATGGAGGATCTTTCTTTCATTCACACACGTATAAAAAGAGACACAGGCACATGTACATAGACTGATGCATACATACACATGTAAATGCACACTCAGGTGAACAAGTGGAAATAAATACACCCACATTTGCACACACACGCAATGTGCATCAAAGCATTCTCTCCTGTCTCACCATGCGTCATTTACAGCCCAGTTGACCGCAGCATCCTGGTGCTAAAGCCAGCAGCAGCAGCAGCAGCATCAGCCAGCTCTCTTAATAATCACCCTAATTGGGAGTGGTTTTAATGAGGGGGAATCCCTTTCTTTCTTTCTTCTTCTCTAACTCCATTCTTCCATAATAGTCAGAGGCTCATTTCTCCATGCTCCCTCCATCACCGCCGTTACCCCGTACGACCATGGTACTGCTATTAAGGCTTATTTCCAGAGATGTGTCAGCAGACAGCCCAAAGACATTACACCGCTGAGCTGTGAAGTACTGCCATGAGAAGGGAGGAGCAGAGGGAATGTTAAGGGGGGAAAAGAAAGAGCTGGGAAAAGTATTGGAGGATGAGGCAGCGGCACCTGTGAGCCTGTGTTCGCCTAAATGGAGTATGTGACCTATTCACAGATGATGGGAGAGCCACAAAAACAAGCAACGATGGGGAGGAGAGGGACAAAAAATAATATGGACACAGATAAATGAGAGAACATGAGATTGCTTAATGATGGGATGAAAATAAAAGAAAGGAGTCTTGACCTTAGACACATAGTTGCAGTAAGAGAGATGATAAATATTGGAGACAGTTATCATCTAGTCACTACTTCATAAACCTAATGAGACAATGTACACATGTGCCTAAGAAATAAAAAAAGACCTTACATAGAAACCATACAGAATAGCATGGCATAACAAAGGGGTGAACACTCACTTATACACAAACACACACACGCCCACAGACACCGGAGACAGCTGTTGTTTGGGGGGTATTTGAGGTGGCTCTACTTTATGTGTTTGGGGTTTAGAAAACTGGCTCAGATGGCGCTGAATGAAATCGATCCTGGCATATGAACATGGCAGTAACACACACACACACCCTGTACTTCTATACTTGTGAGGACACTCATTGACATAATGCATTCCCTAGCTGCTTACCCTAACCTTAACCATCACAACTAAATGACTAACCCCAACCCTTACCGTAACCTAAACCTAATTCTAACCTGAACCTTACAGTGTGAACCCTCAAACAAGCCTTTGAAGGTCTGTCAGAAGGTGACGACCACACAAACTTTCCTCACACTGGTCTTAAATTCATGGTTCTCGCAGAAAAACATATCTTATATCTCATATCTTAGCCACATAAAAGAAAGGCCCACCTAAAAAAATGTATATCCGTTTAAGTGTACGCTTAGAATATTTTCCGATGGCGAACTGAAAGCGAAATCTATCTGTTTTACAGTATAGATACGTTATGTAGACGTAGAATAGAATATAGATACTGTTTTATACTAAATACAGCATACACTTAAATTGATATTGATTTTTTTAGGTGAGCCTTTCTTTTAGGTGACTAAAATACATTTTTCTGTCGTCCCCGTCCACAGCACTGTATTGCTTTGCTCTGGTGTCGGTGCTCCTGTCTGCTTGTCCAAACTGGGGGCACGCCTACTGTCATCTACTGTAGGTAAAACTCCTACTATGGATAAGTACCTCATACAACCCCACTTCAAAACACCCAAACTATCCCTTTAACTGTTTGTGTTCTCTTTATCACAAGACCATGAATGGTAAATTAAATAATCGTTTGAAGCTATTTTTTTAATTGTACAGACAGCAGTGTCCTCTACACAAATGATGCCAATAACTGCAGACACAGAGCAGCACCTTGAAAACCACTTCAATGTTATCCTCAGGCATCTCTGACATCTGCGAGCCCTCTATGGACACCATTTTTAACAGCTTTATACCAAACTGTGACACAGCACCAACTAGAGGCTGATATACACTGTCACCTTAGTGAGGAGCACCTTCTCCAAAAACACACACACTCATACACAAATAGGAAAGAAATATGCAAATGTGCAAATATTTCTTACAAACTAGCAAAATATTCAAAACCCATACACAGTAATGCACACATACACAGACCTTGTATGTAATCAGTTAAAGGTTTAGTCAATATGTTAGCGAGTGAGCTAAAATAATGGAACTACTGTGTGTCAAAAGGCTGTAAATTAGAATGAACTTTGATCACACACACAAACCTACACCTGCATACAGTATATCTCATGCTCTCACTTGCCAGTAAACCAGTGCACACAAGCACATCCTCCGCAGGCTAACGCACACTCTGGGAACAAAGTGGGTGGGGGGGGAACAGGGTGGGTGGAAATCTTCCTAAAGTGAAATACATTTCTGGCAAACACTCGGGTAAGATTAGATAGGATCGGAGACGTTGATTTACCGTGTCGGTTTCTCCCTGGCAACCGTTATCTGACCACTGCCTGGCTGATTTATACCCCGGGATGCACTGGTATCAATTAGACCAAACCTAAAGGAGGCATTACCTAACTAGCAGAGGCCCCCAAAGACTGTCTGGGATGGTAAGAGCAATAGAAGTAATATACTGTCACTCACCACAGAAATACACTATCCCTCTCACCACAAGACCACTATAGGACACTAGAGGAAACTGGTTTCCTAGCGGGGGGACACTGTCGGCCAAAATGGCACAACGCAGGGAGCTGTGCGTCATCCAAGCGGTTTACACAGTAACTGATGAGTGTCGATGAGCCACATATGGGTTCAATGAAGCACATTAGCAAACACAGCAAATTACGTACTGGTAGATGTGTTCTAATTTCTTAATATTCAACTCTACATGTGATCTCTTTATAGGAAGACATGTATGAAGATAAAGCTGCAATTGGACAGATCGTATTCCCACAGTTTGAATTTACACAATATGCCATTCTGTTACCCAACTTAAGCCTGATGGGTCCCGACAAATTATCGGGTTTTAGGTCGAGTTCGGGCCATCTCATTTCATACAGCTTCAGGCTCGGTGTGGTTTTGGTTTTGGTTATTTTCGAATGTAATTTAATAAGAAATGTCTCTCTATCTCTCTGGCTGCTCCGATGGTCTGCGTCTGTGTGTACACGCGTCTGTGTTGCAAGCAGGACATGCAGTGGCCAGCGGGAAAAGTGAAAGAAACAGCAAAACAAGACCAATGTTATGCATTACATGAGCCTGGCAAACTAACGCTCAATACTGGATAAAATAATGCACAATTCATCAGGTCAACAATGGAAAAAGGTGAAGCTGAACATGATATGGACAAACAGTTAAAGCCAATGGTTTTGGCTTCAATTTGTGTAATGTTATTACCACTGAACATGTACCTTTGTGCTGTTTTGGAAGGCAATTTACGCTGGTTGGCTGCAGTGCCTTAGTCTGTGTAGGTTAATATTATGGCTGTTCCCAGGTCAGTTCAATTTTATTCGTGAAAAGTAGAATGACAACATACATTTGTTTTAACGCCACTAGTTTCTTTAACGCATTTACACAACTTGCGATGTTTAGGTTGTAGCGGGCTCAATTTCAAAGCTAGAGTAAAAATGCTGGTATCATATGAAACTACAAAACCTAACAAATCCTTTGGTACCAACCATGTCATACTAGCTTGGTCGTGAAAATGGTTAAATAACGCTCCAAACTTACGCTAAATTTTGGCAAGGAAAAACTGTCATGGCCATTTTCAAAGGGGTCTCTTGACCTCTGACCTCAAGATATGTGAATGAAAATGGCTTCTATGGGTACCCACGAGTCTCCCCTTTACAGACATGCCCACTTTATGATAATCACATGCAGTTTGGGGCAAGTAATAGTCAAGTCAGCACACTGACACACTGACAGCTGTTGTTGCCTGTTGGGCTGCAGTTTGCCATGTTATGATTTTAGCATATTGTTTTATGCTAAATGCAGTACCTGTGAGGGTTTCTGGACAATATTTGTCATTTTGTGTGTTACTTGATTCCCAACAATAAATATATACATACATTTGCATAAAGCAGCATATCTGCCCACTCCCATGTTGATAAGAGTATTAAATACTTGACAAATCTCCCTTTAAAGTACATTTTGAACAGATAAAAAATGCGAGATTGATTTGTGATTAATCGCGATTAATTATGGACAATTTAATCGATTGACACCCTAGCTGTATGTGATAGTATATTGAACATGTTTAGGTTTTGGAGTATTATTTGGACACAGCAAGCCGTATGATGAGGTCAGCTTGGGATTTAGGAAGTTATGATGACAAATTTCTACTATATTCTGTTCTGACATTAAAAAATGTAAAAATTAATCATCAGATTGATCACTAATTACAGTGATCATTACTGGCAGCCCTCATATTGCAGGTACCACTGCTCTGATTTGAAGTTCCCACCCAGGATTATGGTCTGTTGGTTCAACACGGCTCCATGCTGAGAGACACCAATGTTCAACAAAATATGTGTCTGATAATCAACTACGACAATCTCACAGCTTTCTCACACTTTGTGTCTCGAACCAACTTACTGCTATACATCTTCACCTCGACGTGTGTTAACAAATACCTTGCTGGACAGTCGCCCCCCCCCCCCTCTCCATGTCTTCTCTGTGATATATTTCTATTATTAATGCGTTGAAAACTATTTATTAGTTGGGTTAACTTGCCAAATCACAGCGGGGTGTATTCCCAAATATAAATCTCCTAATGTTTGGCTTTGCTTCTCCCTGACTATTGAAACAGAAATAATATGATAAATGGAAAAAAAGAGTGGCTTTCTTTCAGCAGAGTAAACAAACGGACGTGATCGTAACTCAGAGACTGGCCAGGGAAACAAAATTAAAAAAAAAAAAAGTCCAGAGACATAAATAAATAATGGGTAGCTTTCACTTTGTTCCACGAACAGAAGTTTTCCTTTACAAGTGTGCTGGAGTAAATCACCGTGAAGAAGCAGGGGGTCCGCAGAGGCAAAGGACCGAGGAGAAAGCGTTGTGTGTCTGTGTGTATGTTGTTGTATGCTTATGAAAAAGTGTGCACTACTAGTAACAGGGTCTGTCGATACGTATGTGTGTGTGTTCTGGGGAAATCGGGGGCACTCTATGGGCAGTCTGACGGAGAGCTGAGAGATTAGGGAGGGTCTTGTTTCATGGACCTTAAGACATATGTTCTCTCTCTCAGCCCCCCCCCCCCCCTCCCTTCTTTCATTGAACTATAAATGCCCCCCTACCTTGGGGAGTGGTGAGCCGTGGACGGAGGGAGGAATGCGAGGCTTCCACTTGCTTTTCATTAACACAGGATCTGGTAACACACCTCACTGTCAACCTAATCCCCTCTCTCTCCATCTTGTCCCCTGGCAGAGGGGGGCTGCCATGACCAGGTACAGAGCCCCAGATGTTCCACGGATGAGGGGCGGGGGGGGGGGTTGGATGACAGGGTCTTCACCCCGTTGCAGCTATGGATGTACGCTGATGAAGACAGGGTGGGGTGGGGTGAGTGTAATGACACATACTTGAGAGACCCCTGTTACTGCTTTTCCCCTTCTGTCCTGTATTATATCTCCTTCCTTCTGCTTCCTTTATGCAACTTTGTGTTTTGACAAACCTTTTTTTCCTCATCTGCTCCTCTGTCCTATTTTCTTTCTTGTACTGTATCCCCTTTCTGCTTAATCTCTATTTTCTCTTCTAATCATGTTTTATTTCCTTTTCATCTGACTCCTCCTCCTCTCCTCTCACAGGCCCTGTTCAGACCTGGTATCAACATGCGTCCTCAGTGACCGGATCACAAGTGGACAGCTCTAAGTACAGGTGTGAACGCATTCATTGAGGACGCGTTGAGATCCGATCGCTCAGACCACATTCAGAGGTGGTCTGGGCCACATATGGCCGCATTCTTTTAGCAGTGTGTACGGGAATGTGTCCTGGGCCACATTAAGGACCTCCTACTCTACTGATGTCCCGCTGGGATTCGTGGATCTCTGTGCTCCTCATGTGAACAGACAGGCAGACGCGAGCGCTTGTCTGCCTCGTGGCATGGAAACGGCTTCTGTGTTCTACTGTATTCTGTCGGTACAACTGTATTTTATTAAAATATATCTTGTCTATAGGCTACATAATCTACAGACTATCAGACTAGGCACGTGAAGAGCGTTATTTTCATATTGTCGGAGATGTGTCGGTGTTTTTGTTCCGGTGCTTTGCTTTGCACGGAGCTGATACCCGCCCGTCCTCTTGCTCTTATCCCCAGCTCTCTGAAGCTCTGTACGCCGCTGTTGCCTGGCAAACGCAGCGGAGTCTATGACACAAAGGTCCCCGGGGACCGCCGGTACAATAACCTTTTATTTTGACGTTAATAAAATGTATCCGAATTCACGAATAAGTAGGATATTACTACTGACATTCATGTAATATTACGTCACAACGTCTGCTGTATTAGCCATGTGTTTACTACGTGTTTATTTGCATATAGAGCAGGAAGTGAGATCGGATCACAAGTGGTCACTAGAGACGCATGTGGAGACGCATTCTAATGCCAGGTGTGAACAGACGTACTTAAAGTGATCCACTTGTGATCCGATCACTCAGGACGCATGTTAATACCAGGTCCGAACAGGGCCACATTTTCTCCTCTCCCTCTACTTCTCTATCTCCATCACCCTCCTGCTTCCCTTCATTCACAACTCTTCCCTTCCCTCTTCCTCCCTCTCCTGTTTCTCTCTGCACACTGGCATCATCCCGAGGTCTGCTCAGGATGTGCTCCATCAATCTCAGCCCGCCGCTGCCGCCGAGGACCAGCAGAGAAACAACAACAGCAGCAGCAGCAACAGTAGTGGTGCACACACTGTAGCGGTAGTAACACTACATTCTCCTGTCTTACATCTCTCATGTACGGCCCTCTCCCAGGGGGGTCATTCCCGCTGACTTATTGTGGCAGCTCAAACGCTCAGCCTAACAGAACGGGAATCCTAACCTTTATCTCTGTGAAAAAAATTCCAAGGTATCCGTTTTCTGAGGTAGAGAGCACGGGCTGGAGAGGCCAGAGTGCTGAGTGATGGAGGCGGTGCAGCTGAGGCTAAAAGTCAGCAGATACGTCAGTGATCAGTCCGCGTAATTGGAGACAGTTTGTCTCCTTTCGATGGCAACAAATCTGGAAACACTATGGGAAGAAGCCCTCGGGGAAAATAGCCGTGTGTGTTGTGACAGAGATCTATACGAGTGCTAAAGTAATCACGACAAAAAAAAAAAGAAAGAAGAAACAAATGGGTGAGACAAACATGTTATTCAGCAGTATAACTGTTGACATCTGCTTCAAAGCACCTTTTCCCATGCAAAAAATAGATCCTCTTTGTGGGCATGTAAGTATTGTAATCCTCCACTGGCAACATGTACAGGTGTGCCACTAGAGATGAGGCAAAGAGATGAAATATCAGCGTCTATAATGAGATCTACATACAGGATCTTAAACCTCTCAGGTATTTCACACAGCACTAAAATATGATATACGAGGAGCCGAATGAAACTTTAGCAGCACACGATGACAGCATTAGTTTTACGGCAGTTATTATACTGTCTTGTTCGGAACAGACGTACATGATGTTATGTTTTTTGGGTCGTAACAACAAACAGTATTTCAAAGAGTTTGGAGCCAAACCGGGGATGGATGATCCAACGGATGTCAATAAACAGCAGTGGTCCAGATCACAACGTTTTTTATTTGCGTCCAGTCAAACGAGAAGCGGTGGCTCTGTTTCAAGGTGCTGCTGGTAACTGCGGGGTAAACACTATCCATGAAAGGACAGTTCACTGCACACTAATCTGTTTACTGTCAACAATTCAAAGACCAACTATTAACAAATCTCTTTTGAAAACGTGCAAAGGAAGAGAAGTCACTATAAATAGTGGAGGCATCTGAGAGCAAAGTGAGCGGGGGGGATTAGCTTTCATATTAGTACAATTGTCTCTATTTCTTTTTCCATTGCACTGCACACGCAGCTTCAACTGTTTGTCGAAGTCAACACATCAAAGACGGATGAAAGCTGGTGAAAATCAGAGCGGGGCCGCGGAGCTGGGTATTGTGTCACTGTGCAGTTATGCAGATTTGAGTAAACAAAGTGCAAATTGTTTGAGGTTTTAATTAACATTTTCGACAATCATTTTATCTGAAGTAACCCAATATAACAACATCTGTCAAACAGATGCAGGCACTTAGAGAGCCCGGCTCCAGCTCCGTCCTCGTCCCTCTGCAACCCCAGTCCACAGGGGATGTGTTGCTCAGCGGTACTGAGGCACAAACCGTCTACTCACAACAGAGTTCCTCTCCTGCATGTCAGCCCCTCGCTCTCTTTTATCTGTCTGTTTCCATCTGCTGTCCAATTTGGAAGACGTGCCAAAAAAATAGCAAAAACTGAAAATCCCTGATCATCTGTTGCAGCGCGTCGGCTCACACCCAACGGCACAGAGAATTGGAAGCTTTTTAATTTACATTAGCATTAGCAGTTCTGATTGTTAGGATGGAAACACTGCGATGCCTCCTGGATAATAGTCAGTGTTGATGATGAGGGCAGGGTTCGGTCCTAACACGAAAACAAACATCTCGCTCTCACACACACTCATGCATACAGTACGCACATGGGGAATATCTGTGTCTCTCTCAGGCCCTGATACACACACCCTTGCAATCAAATACACACAACAACTTTAGGTCCAAGACTAACACAAACATCTCACTTTACAGTTTACTGACAAACCTTGTTTTTGGCAGATGAGGGCTTTTTCTAGCATGTGTAAAAAACAGCAATATTCCAAATAATACTGAGAAGCGATGCTGGTATTTGGTTCCCAGTGTGAGTGAATGACAGAACGTCAAATCGTCCAAAAAGGCTGAAACATCACATGTTCTTCAACAAACAAGGGTGGATAGTGGAAAGTTTGACTAAGTGAAATGCTGATCAATACATGTTCAGAATGGATTTATTCTCCTTACACAACCTGCTGTTTAATTCCTGAGGAACATGTGTTACAGCTAGGGCTGTCAATCGACTAAAATATTGAATCCTGATTAATCGCATGATTGTCCATAGTTAATCGCAAATTAATCGCACATTTTTTATTTGTTCAAAATGTACCTTAAAGGGAGATTTGTCAAGTATTTAATACTCTTATCAATATGGGAGTGGGCAAATCTTTGTATATATTTATTACTGGAAATCAATTAACAACACAAAACAATGACAAATATTGTCCAGAAACCCTCTCAGGTACTGCATTTAGTATAAAACAATATGCTCAAATCATAACATGGCAAACTGCAGCCCAACAGGGAACAACAGCTGTCAGTGTGTCAGTGTGCTGACTTGACTATGACTTGCCCCAAACTGCATGTGATTATCATAAAGTGGGCATTTCTGTAAAGGGGAGACTCGTCGGTACCCATAGAACCCATTTTCATTCACATATCTGGAGGTCAGAGGTCAAGGGACCCCTTTGAAAATGGCCATGCCAGTTTTTCCTCTCCAAAATTTTGTGCAAGTTTGGAGCGTTATTTATCCTCCTTCACAATGGATGCCTTAGGTTTTCTAGTTTCATTTTCACTCTAGCATTAAAATTGAGCCCGCTACAACCTAAAGTTGCATTTATGCGTTAAAGAAATTAGTGGAGTTAAAACGGGTTTGCGTTAACGCGTTATTATCGCGTTAACTTTGACAGTCCTAGCTACAACACTTCAGCTACAGCTAGGAGGTGGCGCACTGGGTATAGCTCTCTAGAGTTTGTCCACATCAATATTTGTTTGGTTACACAATGACATGAAACAGAACAATTTGTTCTCCACTACATTTTTGCATTGGATATTTTGGAGCTCTGTGTAACTGTACTTGATTTTCAAAGGGCCTGGATTGATTCCTGTTGGCACACGCAGTGAGCTTGGGTACTGGGCAAATGACACACCACAAAAAAAAACAAAAAAAAGCATGTATATTTAGTGTAGTGCATTACTGAGTCTTTGTGGTTTCTATAAAAGATGATAAAATCTGCCAAATGGGGTGAAGTCATTGCAGTTGTTTCCAATGTAGCTCCACCTGTTTCAAGAATGTCCTTGAAACAAGTGGCAATGTTTTGCAGTGCAGCAGAATAAGATGGATCACATCACTGGTTGGATTTTTTTCATTTTCACTTTAAGAAAAAACAGTAATAATAAAGTAAGTCATTTAAGGGCCTGGGCTCTTGTTACTTTGGAGTGAAACAACACGGGTCATTTACAGAGCTCAGAGAAGTCTTAGCAGGGGGTTGGAGAAAAGAATATAAAATGGTTCGATAGTATTAAAAAAAAACTTCTCGTGTGCCCACATAAGCTCATGTTATTTTATAGTTTCTGCAAAAAAAATGAAAGCTGTTTTTCTTTGACTCACCTTCTATCCTGGGCCCTGACTTCATGTTCAGACTTCCCGTCATGGCCGACACTGTTACGGTCACGCTGGGCCTCATTGGATGGGCCTCCGTCTCCATGACTACCACGATCTGGGCGGTGTGGAGAGAGACCTTGTGGAAGGACAGCGCCAGGGCCCCGACGCCGCTGGCTTTACCCAGGGCAGAGGCCTGATGGTGCGGCTCTGAACGAGGAGAAAAGGCTCTGGGCAGCGTCTTCGTAGGGGAGGAGTGAGGGGAGGAGGAGGCGGACGGCGGTTTGCTGGAGGTATCCCATGTGTGGTCTGGTAAGACTTTCTTCAGGTAAGCTTTGGCCTGCTCCAGCTTCGCCAGCGTGGGGTTGACTTTTAGAGGGCGCGACAGCTCCACATTCAGCTCAGCTGTAGGTAGAAATAAAATGGGGGGAAGAAAAAGACGAGAGATAAGAAAAGAGTCAAAATAAAATCATATTTTTTAAAACTGTGTTGCCAACAAAACTTTACAAACAACAACTCCCTCTATGGATAGTTTCTAAGCAATCGCTCTCAAAATTGGGGAGTATCTCTTGTGCTCTTCCTGCCTTACATTTATGAAGTGCTGAGTGATAAATAAAACGGGGCAGGAAGTAGAGAGGAATGCTTTCGGGCAGGTGATAAAAACATGAATTTACTGTCGAGACAAAACAAAGTTACCTCATATCAGAAGTACATAAAGTAGTACACACACCCTCCCGGGGGGCTTCTGTGTGTTTGTTTTTGAGAATGGGAAATTAAAGGAGACATATCATGCTCATTTGCAGGTTCATACTTGTATTTTGGGTTTCTAATAGAACATGTTCACATGCTTTAATGTTCATAAACACTTTATTTTTTTCATACTGTCTGTCTGACTATACTTGTATTCACCCTCTGTGGATTGAGCGTTTTGATACTTCCACAGTATTTATATAGCACCTAGACTTGTTTTATAATCAAAAAAGACATTGAAATCTCACTTTCTACAATATGGCACCTTTAACATGTTTTTTGTTATGATTAGCAATCTAGTGAAAGACTTCTTCAATGCTAAAGCAGGCCCTCCTAAACTATGTGAAACCCAGGACCCAAATTGAATAAATTCACTGTTGACTGGAGCCTTTTGCTCTTTAAAACTCACTCTTGTCATTTGGAAACCCTCCATAAACTAGACACAACCCATTTGAGTGTTTTAAGAAAAGGCCGGCTTCATCAGTGTCCCACTGAGCAAGATGTGTTGCTCTCTAACCCAAGGAATACTGCATGGAACC
Organism: Sebastolobus alascanus; assembly: GCA_916701645.2. NCBI lineage: Eukaryota > Metazoa > Chordata > Actinopteri > Perciformes > Sebastidae > Sebastolobus > Sebastolobus alascanus. Next base: position 4,281,139 of record CAKAOJ020000101.1, on the reverse strand, counting down.
ACGTCTCGTAAATCAAACTTTCAACTCTTTACTCCTCTTCTAATGACTGAGCTTTGCATGCAAGGACCAGTTAAAGAACAGCTGGCTCCAGTCTCAATCTCTTTCTCCTCGTCTTATATACACACACACAATTACAGGCTGTCTCACTGTAACATCCTAACGTGACACTGCGGAATAGCAGAGGAGAATCTCTTCTTCATGCCAGCCACATAAATCCAAGACTCCTCGGCTCTCTCCCGTTCTACCCCTCTCTCTCTCTCTCTCTCTCTCTCTCTCTCTCTCTCTCTCTCTCTCTCTCTCTCTCTCTCTCTCTCTCTCTCTCTCTCTCTCTGGTGCACTGCAGCCTTCAAACACTTGACTGGAATTTACAGAGACACATGAATTAACTCAATGCCGTTTTACACCACTTCCATTATCCCATTTTTCCACTTGGTCATGATGATGGGAGAGGGAAGCGGCCCGAAAACAAGCGCAGCTGTTTTTCATGGTCTCATCAAGGCACCAGTGTTTAGAGGGGTTTTAAGGGTTTTAGGCCTCCCGTCTGTCTCCTTCCCAGGTAGGAGCGCTGGATGACACGAGCGGGAGCGCTGCCAAGAGAGGCAGGCGAGCGCACGCACGCACACACACACACACACACACACACACACACACACACACATAAACACACACTCTGCCCTCAGGAGTCTTTCTCATTTAATCCAGTGGAAGTGAGGCACATGGTCAAATGGAGAGAGGAATTGGAGGAAAGATAGGTGGAATTTGCTGTGCAATGTAGCTTATCATTTCCACTTGACTTATCACCAGGAAACTTTCCAGCGGTGGAATAAATAGTCCGTGTGCAGCTGTTCATCCAGGTTCCTCTGCTCCCCTCCCTTCTTCTTTCATTTTCTCTGTTCTCATGTAGCCCATCCTTCTGCTTCTTTCTCAGTCCTTTCTATCTTTTACTCTTCTTCCACCCACCCCTCAATCTAATCAACCACCCCCCCCCCCCCCTCTGTAATCACATAAAGCTGTCTCTGATCACCCAGTCAGGGCCTCGCCTGGCTCTCTGCACAGGGAGACCTGGTCCTCATTATCGATTGTCCTCCATCCCGAGGTCCCGCTCTTCCCTCACCCTGAAGAACCCATCCTACCCCCGACGTCCGGCCAGTTCTGGTGTGACGGTGAGGGATTTATTACCTGTTTGTTCAGAAACTCACCTGGCCTGAGTGAGCAGCGCGATGGATACAGCTCGCTGTAACCTACACGTAACTTTTACTTGGGTTGGGACATTAATCATAAAGTAAAAAGTCTGATGTACCGTCTGATGTACAGTCTGCCTTCGTGGCCTGGGATTATTATCAGCCTTTTTATTATTAGTAGTAGTCATACGAGCCTTTCTTTTAAGTGGCTAAAATACGTTTTTCTGCCGTCCCCGTCCACAGCACTGTATTGCTTTGCTCTGACGCCGGTCCTCCTGTCTGTTTGTCCAAGCTGGGGGCACGCCGACTGTCATCTACTGTAAGTAATACATCTACTATGGATAAGTACCTCATACAACCCCACTTCAAAACACCCAAACTATCCCTTTAAGGGTCCAAGGAAAATCTCTGTCACTTTACTTTGTCAAATGACAGCAGGATAGAGCGCATCTGAATCAGTTGATTTAAGTTGTGTGAACTCCGAAACAACTCTCCACAGAGGACCCTGGAGAGGAACAGCATCTGTTCAGCCTTCCTCCTGGCTTCGTTCAGACCGACCGATGGAGCACATTCTTCACTGCAGCGGAGCGATGTCCAAAGATGAATCTTTTGCAGAATTCTAATAAAATCACATCACAGCAGTATGTGGCTTCAAGTCGAGTACATCTGTGTCATTTCCCTACGTTTGGTTGTGTCTCTGGAGCTGTGTGTGCGAGACGGCCTTTACAGTGGCGTTCCATGTGGTTTCACTATCCGGGCAAAGACGGCATAAAACGAGGAAATTAAAACCTCAAAACAGAAACAAAAACAAAAAACTATTAACGAGCCATGACAGACTTATACGTTTTACAGACCGAGCTGAAAATCCAATATTTATGGAGATGTAACGCAGCACTTCGATGAAGACTTCTCTCGACACTGCTGCACCTCTTTAACACTGTAAGAAGAAGAACTGAGAATACAAATCTTATGTAACGCTGCTTTCAAATGTGCCTGTTATGCTTTAGGAGGGAAAGACTGCAGAGATTTTTTTTTTAATTAAAGGGAGGAAATATAACTTATTATTAAAGCGTGGGGGCACTTTCATCGCCAAGGCGGGGGAGTCAAATGAGGGCTTTTCCAGCAGTGGCACTCACACATATGAGTGTTTTTATTGGGAACACCTTGGCTTCAGCCATAAGACTACTGGCTGTTTTAAGCAGGAGACTGTCAGTGCAAGGAGCAGGCATCAAGCCTAGAGGTTGAGAGGTGGTGTTGGTGTTCACATACCTTTAAAGAACAGGACTTAATGTGAACAGGCTGGGGGGAATCATAGACTGGCCCTTCTCAGGTGTCAGCCTCTATTAGCGCTGGAGAAAGTGGGAGATCAAGGTCTGACAGAGGCACACACACACAGACACACAGACACACACACACGCAGGCACGCACGCACGCACGCACGCACGCACGCACGCACGCACGCACGCACGCACACACACACACGTATACATCTCTGCAAAGTGGAGGGGCAGATCAAATATACTTATTACCCAGGTTACTGTGCCTTTTTTCGGCGAGGTCATGCATGACGCGGTCCCCACTTTGAACCTGGTGCTGGGTATATGCGTGTGTGCGCAACCGCCACGAACATTGTTTTCATTCCCACCCCACCTTTGATTTCTCTAGCCGACTTTTACGCTTGACTCTTTGACAGCAGAGAGCCCGCGTCTGACACAGGTGACAATGTGTCCGATTACACAGGGTCCGTATGTGAAGGGTATGAGTGTATGTCTGTGTTTGCAAGGGCCAATCATGTTTTTGAGGGGGGTGTCTGTAGAATCCCACTGTCACAAAAAAAGCGCCTCATACCAAGTAAGGCCAGTGACACGCGCCTCAGATAGCATCTGACTCGAATTAGCGTGGTTCTGGACGGTTCGGAGGGGCACAGGCTTGTATACAGTAACTGACAACGTTTCTGTGAACCCATAGCTTGACGGGAACCAGGGACACGGGAGAGTAATGGTTCCAATTTGTTCTAGCTAATCTATCACCTGTTGCTTCTCTCGTCTCCAAGTGGTAGCAGTTACATCTCTGGACTCGCTCACTGACCCTCTCAAAGACTGGAACTGAGTAGGGAAGAGGAGAGAGGGAAAGTGTATGTGTGGTGTTGTGTGTGTGCGCTGGTCATCACTGTGAACCCTGCACATCCCGGCCTTTTTTCATGGATGTGTTTGCTGGTCAAGCCTTGAACCCTCCTGGTTTACAAAAGTGGCTTCCTGTATGCATCTGCATTAGCTGTGTTTATGTGTGTGTGAGATGAGCGGCCGCTGAGTGAGGGTCAGTCTGCTGAGGCACCATCCAGTTTACAGTACACGTGTTACAAGTGTTTCCCACTCGGCATCCTTGGGAGGGCAGCTTTGATTGGTCTCGCGGAACAAGCGCTGCAGAAATTGCGAGCACATTGCTGTAAACACACAGCGAGACGCGGCCTCGCGGCGGTCTGCTCTCCGTTTGCGCCTCGTTGAAACAAATCAAATGTGAAGCGCTGTCGAATCAAAGCGGAGCCGCCTGACATGATACATACACATCGCAAAACTTAAAGACTTGCACGTGCAGATAAACCATCTGTGAAAACACCAGGGGTGGGGATTGATAAATAAAATGCTGGATGCACTTTTTCTTCCTAATCCTGTCTTCATCGATCCTCCCTTTATTCTTTCTTCACACTCATTTTTGTTTCCTATTTAAATTAGGTGAATCCAAACATCGAAACATGTCTCACCAGGTCAAGACATCGACTGAACCTTCCTATGAATGACTCTGTCTCTATGTACCGTCTCAACAACAGGAATGACTGTATGCCACAAAAGTCCACATCCGTTCACTGATTCTCCTGCTCTTTGAAACTTCTTCCTTTGCTCCCCCCATCCCTGAAGAGGATAATTATCTCCGCCAGAGACTCATCTAACCAAACAACTCACAGTTGAAAATGTGTGTGTGTGTGTGTGTGTGTGTGTGTGTGACTGTGTGGGTGAAGGGGTGAGGGGGGGGAACCAGTAGCATGTGTGGTCAATTCTAGATATTTCCAGCGCAGCCTGACCCGGGGCAACCTCACACTGAGCCTGGATCCTGTCTGAGTCATTTGGGAGGGTGCTGTTTATATGTATGTGCAGGGAGAATGAATGTGAGTGATTATGATCGAAGTTATCCTTCTGAGACGAGGACAGCTCTGCTCTTTAGTTCAAGGGAAACACCTGCCTGTAATTGCACATCTGCGCTTCAACTAAACACTAGACTCACATGTAACCACAGCATAATGTAATGGAGATATGACAGGCTGTAACCCTGTTCAGTGAAACATCCTGTTAATAAATCACATTATGTTGTAAAATCAACGCTGGACATAATGCAATTTTGATTAGACAAATACACCAAGTGAACCTAAATCTATTTAAATATTTACTTAACCTTTGGAAACAATACTGCATCTACTTTCTTGCTCTTCTCCAAAGGGAGGTCAGAGGTCAGTGCAGTATATACTCTCTATAGCCGTGTTTCCACTGCATGGTACGGCTCTGCTCGGTTCGACTCACTTTTGGTACCAGGTCCTTTTCTCTATGCCGTGTTTCCACTGCAGATAGTTCCCCCTCAGTGTAGGCGGGATTCTCTGGGACGTGTCTAGAAGGTAACCCCCAAGCTGCAAAACTCCTGCGATGGTTAAGATTAGACATTGACCTTGAATAGTTAAGGTTAGGCATTGACCTTGAATGGTTAGGGTTAGGCAATGACCTCGAATGGTTGAGGTTAGGCATTGACCTTGAATGGCTAAGTTCAGGCATTGACCTTGAATGGCTAAGGTCAAGCATTGACCTTGAATGGCTAGGGTTAGCATTGACCTTGAATGGTTAAGGTCAGGCACTGACCTTGAATGGTTAAGGTTTGGAAAGGTTGTCGGGCAGCGAGTCTTGCGAGAGTTTTTTCATACCTTTTCGAAACTTGGGGGTTACCTTCTAGACACGACTGATTCTCAGCTGATCGCCGTAGCGACGGTGCATGACACCGACGTGACATCATCTTCAACGGGACACCCGCTTAATCATTTCAACAGATAGCTGCCATTTTTTAAAAATCTGGCTCGAGTGAATTAAAAATTGTGGTGGCTGTTGTCGGTAGCTTGGTTATTTAAAAACAGCGGGTTTGTGCAGGATGTCCCGTGTCACACTAGTCACGATTCTCTCTGACCAATCAGTGATCTGCAGTGTTTTAACTCCACCTTCTAGTATCAGCTCAGCTCGCTTGGAACCTCGACTGAGGCGGTACCCAGAATGGAGTGGTTCTATTGGTGTCATCTACAACTTTTGCAAATGGAAACACAAAAATAACAGTTGTAATGAACTGAACTGCTTGGTGGAAACGTGCCATATTAGGGACGGTTTCTTTTTACTCACTACATCAACCTGCCTCTCCTGTATACAGTGAATCCCCGTCAGACAGGAATCATATTTACCACGTAAGCTCAAAACGGGACTGAAATTCTGATGTAATTCATGCCTCATGGAAAGGTCACGCACGCTATAATTTGACTGCTGGCGCCATCTGGAACAAGCAGAGGGGTAGATGGACACTGGTGGCGTGCGGGCTGCATTGTGTGATTGTACAGAGAGCCGCATTGTGTTGTGTGATTCCAGGTGGACGGAGAAGCTGAGGGCTTTCCGCTGACAGCAGGAAGGGACGGGTGTGGGCGAGGGGGGGCTATGCAGCTTCCCCGAACCATCATCAATAACACCTACAGTTCAGCCTGGAGCTCCTTTTTTTGTATACATGCACAGTATGTGTTCATGATTGTATGCATGTGGAAGAAAGACAGACTATATGTCATAGTGTATCTGTAGTTGTGTGTGTGTGTGTGTGTGTGTGTGTGTGTGTGTGTGTGTGTGTGTGCATCTGCAGCATCTGGCCTACTGGGCTCAGGGAGCTGAACTCTGAAGGATGTCCTGCGCCTACACACACTCTCCAAGAAACCCTCATAGGGATAACAAGGTTGCAAACACTCAAAAGCCCACTCACACTTTTATTCATTGCAACACTATTTGGGTAGGATGTCAGCCACACCCTTAGGTCAACAACCTTAGCTTAAAGCTGCTCATATGGATATCATATCAGTCTAAAAATAGGCAACCGAACCCTGAGAAAGGCAAATCCACAGGAGCCTGACGCTACACACGCACTAAAATCCACAGGAGCTTGTAGTCGGCTGTTCAAAGTGAGCATTAGCGAAAACATTGTCATTTAGGCTGCTATCATGTGCCCACACAGCAGAAAAGTAGACCTTTGTGTGTGCATCTGGGATGTGTTTGATCAGTGTGTGTGTGTGTGTGTGTGTGTGTGTGTGTGTGTGTGTGTGTGTGTGTGTCACAGCGGTGGACATTTCCCCTGCAATGGGATTAAATGTGAAACGGATGCCTTAAAATAGTAAACGAGCATGTTAGCGTGAGTGTACAGAAGTTGCATGCGTTGAACAATGTGTGCGTGTGCGTGTGTGTGTGTGTGCATGATCCCCACCAGGTCCATTGAGGAAATCTTTGATCTGGAGGCAGAGCAGAGGGGGAGGGATGCCCGTTTTACTGTCTACCTCTCCTGCTACCGTCTGCAGCCAAAACACATTGTAGTCCAGAGACTCTGGCAGAGTCTTTCCTGGGTCTGGATGAAAGATGAAGACATTAAGAAAGAGCGGGGGAAAAAAGAGAGGAGGAAAGGGGCATGGAGAAAGAAGAAGAACAGGACAAAAAGAAATGGTGTCAAAGTTATTTAACATGAAAAGATTTTACATTTACTAGTCTGATAGTATTCCTTTGTGGGGTGGTAGCAAAGTTACATTCCCTGTACTTTAAATAGGGTCGATATTAGGACTGTCAAAGTTAACGCGATAATAACGCCTTAACGCAAATTCGTTTTAACGCTAATAACATTTAAACTAATTTCTTTAACACATAAACGCAATTGTCCTTTCGGAGGTTGTAGCGGGCTGAGTTTTAAAGTTAAAGTGAAGATACTGACATCATATCAAAACTAGAAAAACCTAAAGAATCCATTGGTACCATGAATTCATGTCATCCATGACATACTAGCTTGTCGTGAAGGAGGTTAAATAACGCTCTAAACTTGCGCTAGATTTGAGGAAAAAACTTGCATGGCCATTTTCAAAGGGGTCCCTTGACCTCTGACCTCAAAATATGTGAATGAAAATAGGTTCTATGGGTACCCACGAGTCTCCCCTTTACAGACATGCCCATTTTATGATAATCACATGCAGTTTGGGGCAAGTCAGCACACTGATACACTGACAGCAGTTGTTGCCTGTTGGGCTGCAGTTTGCCATGTTATGATTTGAGCATATTTTTTATGCTAAATGCAGTACCTGTGAGGGTTTCTGGACAATATTTGTCATTGTTTTGTGTTGTTAATTGATTCCCAATAATAAATATATACATACAATTGCATAAAGCAGCATATTTGTCCACTCCAATGTTGATAAGAGTATTAAATACTTCCCTTTAAGGTATATTTTGAAAAAAAAGTACGATTAATTTGCGATTAACTATCACAATCATGTGATTAAAAACGATAAAATATTTTAATCGATTGACAGCTCTAGTCTATATGTTAATCAGAATATCCAAATCCCTAAGTTCACTCTAACAAGAACCCTTTAGTACCTCTTCCCCACACAAACTTTGCCATTCTCCTGATCTCTCTTACCGAGGCACTTATAGTCAGAAGCCACTCCTCTCAAGACGACGTCAAACACAGAGAGCTCCATCCTCTGCTTGCGGTGGTGGCAGCTGAGCAGAGCAGAAGGTTGCATCACCTGGATGTACAGGAGAGGTTCCAGCACCTGGTCCCCAGCCCCTCTCCTCCCCGGCTGCCTCACTATGGTCACACCCAGCGCTTGGCGGGCCGAGGAGCGGCTGGGAGCTGGCAGGCCACCCAGGGATAACAGGCTGCCTTTCAGCAGCGGAGAGGCCGGCTGGGAGTTGGTGCTGTTGAGGATGTCCTCGGCGGTTAGGCCAGCGAGGGAACTCTGGGCAGCTGGAGCCGGGTCTGGAGTGGGGGAGGCCGAGGCTGGAGGAGACTCAGACAGGACCTCGGGCTGGTTGAGGGCACTCTTTCCCACCTGAAGTAGATGCAGAAAGATTGTTTAGTGTTGTCTCACCAGCGTCATGCAGGTCTCACACCATTACCTATCCACAGACTGTATATAAAGATGGACGACATGACAGCTCCCCAAAATTGAAGCCAAAAAATCTTGATTGCCCCCTGGTAGCTGGCTGCAGTATAGATCCCGCCCCCTCCATGTTAGCGGATGGGACATGGGCCAAACTAAAAAGTCAAAGTACACGTCAAATACATTTTTCCGAAAGATGGTTTCTGTCATTTTAGGTAGTTCTTATCACGCTGATGTATGTTTAAGTGTTCATTTTTCTGATAAGTTTTCTTTTAATTAGTTATTTGATGCTATAAAAAGCGGTGAGACGTTGTGATTGACAGCTGCTCTGAGTGAGTAGTCGCGGAGCCGGAGGCTCTGAATTGTACAATAACCATCCATAACCGTCACGAGTCTGTGTCAGTTCGATCATAAATGTAGCTATAGAGATATTATGGTTAGTTGTTGTGTTTTTCTGACCAAACAGCTACCGTGGTGCTAACGTAGCAGCTAGGTTGCTCACGCTAGCAAGCTGTGGCCGTGCTCGTCTCGTGATTGGTTCAGGCGGGTGTGTGGGCGGGACCTCGATACCGCGGCTACAGCCCTCCGATCGCTACTGCGCAGACTCTGGCTCCAAATGACGTCAAAATCAGAAGATGGCAGCTCCCGTATCCGGGATATGTTGGTTTCACTTTTGTACAGTGTGAGGAAGTGGAGACGCGTCGTCTATTTATATATCCTAAATTTCCTTTGGGATCAATAAAGTATCTATCTATCTATCTATCTATCTATCTATCTATCTATCTATCTATCTATATACAGTCTATGATCCAGTCCATAACAGCACATTATGGATATAATCACATTACCTATACAACATGTTGTAGCAAATCAAATTGGCACTCAGTGTAGATGTGAGCAAATAGACATTCTTATTACCAAGAATGAAAACTTCAGAGTTCTAAATGCATGTGACAACTATGTGTTTGTTTTTCTATTTCGTGTGGGACAGTGTTGAGCTGGTCCCTAGATCACATTACCCCCCGACTAAGTGTAAAGAGCAGCTTTTTAATATACATCATATATATACATTTAAAGTCTTTAGTCAGCTAGATGGGCAGTGACAGATTGAATAGAACAGCACAATGACTAACCGCACTGTACACATCCATGTTACAGTATAAAACACGTCATTATGTTGGATTAAATTCAGTCATATGAATGTGGGCTGTATGGAACTACTCTCATAAACCACATAAAGTAATTCCAAATTGCGAAGTTGATTTGAAATCTGTGTAATATTAATCCTTTGTACTTATACACCACTACAGTCCTCACATATATTACACATATTGTGTATGGTATGAAAAATTGCACACACATGGACAACTGACAAATCCAGGAAGTGAGTCATGAGAGAGCCTGCATGTCACAGGCTTGTTGTTTACCTTATCCCCAGGCTCCGTCTTCTCGGGCGTGCTGGGGGAGTCCGCCGATGAGGGAAGGGCCTTCGGGGCGCTGGAGCAAGCATAGGTCATGACAGACAGCCTGCTGGCCGTGAGGAAGATGTCGAAGGGGATGAAGCTGAGGTTCTTGGTGATGGTGGACTTGTGGGAGGGCCGAGCGATGCAGTGGTGACTGGCCCCGCTCTGCTGCTCTATTTGGACGATGCGAATGCGGGCGCTGTCGCTGCCGAAGCCGCTGTCCTGCCCGGTCCCGCTGTGACGCGATGAAGAGTCGCCGCCCGCCGCATGGTCTCTAGTGCCACGCTTGTGCTCGTGTCGACGCACCTGTACACAGACGCAGAGAAAGGTGAGGCTGTGTTCACACTGATGTAGATCTTTTTTTTTGCTTTGACTACAGGAGATGGCTGGAGTGACTTTACTGTAAAAACGTGCTTTTCTTTGTCTACCTTTATAGGCAGAGATGAGTTTTCCTGATAAATGAGCAAATGGTGGTTTTCAAGAACAATAATGAAATTGAAGAAGAAGGTTAACTTGCACCTAATGTTTACACTGTACAGTATTCCAGCTGGTGGCTAATGCAGTTTGCAGTGCATTGTCTGTTCTGTTTTGATTTCTGCTTTTTCCCCAACTACCACAACATGAAGACCAGTGTTCCCAACCTGGAGGTCGGGACCCCCAAAGCGGTCACAAGATAAATCTGAGGGGTTGCCAGGTTAATTTTTTTCATGTTCCTCTAATCTTTGCTTACTTCATGCAAATTACTGTAAAATTGCACCTGACTAGGACTTATCAGATAAAAGCGAAAGAGAGTTTGGCTGACCCGGCCATAACTTAGAGCAGTGGTTCCCAACATGGGGATCGGGTCCCCCCATGGGGTCGCAAGATAAATCTGAGGGGTCATGAGTAACCAGATTTGGGAAGCAGAAGAAATATACAGTGGTTATACTGCACAAAATTGTTCATTATCACTTTTTCTAATCAATGACTCTTTGGTTGAAGAGGCCACCTCTGAGTGAAATCTGTGTATTTATGTGATGAGGGGTCGCAAGATGACATAGCTTTATTTTCTGGGGTCACAAGAGAAAAAGGTTGGGAACCACTGATGCATCCTCAAACAGCAGTTATTAAATGATCTCAGTAAAAAGGCGGCTGCTACCTCCACAAACACGTCTTAACATGTGCAACAGTTTGATAAATATGATGAACATGAGAATTCAATTTGCGTTAAAACAAAGTGCATTATCTCAAACCAAACCAAGATGCTGTGTTAGAATCACAGAGATGCAAAGAGATGAGAACACTTTTTTTTTTCTTTTTTTTATGCAAAGTTTGTTTCTTGTTTGGATCCTGCCTTTACAAGAGGACTCAAACCAAATAACTCGCTTGATTAAAACCATGGACAAATTGACCAAAGAAGGGGATGATCGTATAGCCACAGAGACATTAAAGGCATGCTCTGGGACTTTTTCCGCGGTCTTAAAATCATTTTGCACTTCTTGCAATATTGGAAATGTCTTTTAAAAAAGAGCCTCACCCCGGCAAATCAAATCGTTTCGTGCAGCGACTGTGGTATTGTGTCTCAAGCGGCCGAGATTTTATGCTTGGCTCCAGCTAACGGATGTCGGGGGAGCTCCAGCCGTTGTGGCAATAAAAAGCTTTCAGTGACAGATGATATAAATCAAAGTGAGTAGGTTGCTGGGCTTCAAGCGACAATGAAAGCAGGCATCTTTACTCTGCTACCAAAGCATGCCATCTTCAAGACTATAAAGAAGCCGCCACCGGCTCCCAGGGGACAGGAACGAGACAAACATATAAAACTAAACGCTACCTATCAAATAATAAATTACTGGACGTGTTTATATGCAACTGACACGTGTGGGTAAAAAAAGATGGAATAAACAGAAGCGTTTACAAAAACAGGCATGGAATATATTTTTGTAGATGCTGAGAAAAAACACTTCAAACCATCTCTTCAAAAGGACTCCCTTTTCTCTCCTACAGCAGAGCTGAGACAGTCAGAAAGTAAAAAATATAGGAAAAGAGAAGGCAAAGAGGGCGTTTTCAAGTTTATTCAACCACTGTGTCATATCAATTGAACACTCCTCTTATAGCTGCAGGTTTGTCAGGTGCATCATGAAGAGACTTGGGCCTATTAATCATCATCATTTCCAATAGCGTGTCCATTATTGAAGCCTTTCCCTCCATTGATGTTAACGACTACAACGTCAGGTTCAATTAGCTACTGCTGTCCTTTGAAACCTGATTGTGATAAATTGAAAATAGAGGAGACATACGGAAAGAGAGTTTTCAAAAGACCCAAGGTATGTCCCGTCCCATCCCGCCCTCGTCTGCTCCAACCTGCACATGGTTGCTATTACAGCATGTACTCTCAGCTGCCCCCCCCCCCCTCTCTCTATATATATCGCTCCCTCCCACCCGCTCCATGAGAATTTTAAATGTATATTATTGCTGTGGCGGAGATAGTGTTTCAAGACCTCCAGGCAAATACTAAACCCACTGGCAGCACATTAGACAGAATACTTGACTTATTAGATATTTCCTATTCTAAACAGTGTCATCAAAGGCTAAGAACAAGAGCCGTATAAAACGCCGCGGCATGCCCGCCCGCCCGCCTGTTCTGTTCTGTTCTGTTCTGTTCGTCCAGGCTCATGTGTGGGGCTTCTATAGGATCGGCCCTGCCAGATCCCTCTCTTTTCCCTTGCCTAATGAGGACAGGATGTGTGCACTTCTTTTCTGTAGAAATGTAAGATTTTCCAAGCAATGGGGAGGGGAGGCAGAAAAAAAAAGGCCTGGACTTGTCTCCATGTGTGTTGTGTTAAGCGGGTGAAGCTTGTATTGAGGTAAGGAGGTATTTGAAAAAGGTATTCAGCAAAGGCAAAACGTCCACTCCGAGGAGCGCCCCGCGTTGGAAGGGACAAATAAGCTGCACAGCAGCTGGGAAAAGAGCGAGCGCCAGGAGAAACTGCCAGATAGTCTTTTACGCTCCTCTGTCTCTCTTCCCAAGCTTAGGCTGTACACATGCATTTACAATTACAGCAAATACCCCGTCTTCTCTTTAACCACCACTACTAAGAGAGTGCCCCCTAAGCAAATTCTTGGTCTATATTTAGACGTGCTTACAAGTGGAATAACGGATAATGGGGAACACAATTGGGGGGGCGTAGAGGAAAAGAAACAATGAGAAAACACACCACAGCACACAGTTGTTCATATAGTTTGAATCAATGCATGCAATCAAGTGCATTCACAAACATGTGCACATAAACACACATGAAGTCAGTTGCTTTCCCAGGGTTTGATCTCAGCTATACTTTTCACTGGACTCCTTCCTGTGTTTCTGGCCTCAGTTGTATTATACGCATTGTGCTAACTCCCGGAAAAAGAAAAAACAGGTAAACCAATGGCTCTGTAGTCTATATGCTTTAACCTTTCGCCAATTTATTCATTGACAGAGGGCAATAAATTCAGAATACAAACATGCTCTGTAGCTGCAGGCCCGGTCCCAGCTGAAATCCCCCTTTTCCAACCATTACTTTCTATTATATTATATAATGGCTGCACCGAAGCACTGTTTCCAGATCCCAATGCAATCTTTCTCTGAACTTAGTTGATCATGATCATGGACTACACACACATACCCCCCCCCCCATCAGCCAATCATGAGGTCATCCCCTCAGAGTCTCTAGGCAGAACATTCTGGAAAATGGAGGATAATCCCCAAAGTGTGAAACCGTGAGTCTCCCAAGTGCCAATCATATCCGAGTGCATCTGTACGACTTCTGACCCCTATTCCTGTCAGTGTAACTCACAACAGCTTGGCTAGAGGAAGGCTAATATGCGGAAGCAAATGTCACATCATCCAAATGCCACCCGTTTACAGCGTTGGCCGGCTAGTCGAATATGACAACATCACTTTTACATCTGAATAGCACATATGCAGTTGATCGTTTCCAGATGAATGAAAAGTAGGTTGCAATTCAGGTTCAGGGATCAGGGAACATAAAAATGTGGATGTTTTAAGATGGCAGAGACGTCCGTGGTAGTCGACAGGAAAGAATATAATAAATAAAGTCAAAGTAACAAAGGTGACTATTATTCCTTTCAAAAGGGTCTATTTAACAGCCACATATCCTCACTGAAATCTGGATTATATAATAAAAGCTTCATGGAAGCCCGAGTTTACTTCAGGAACATGAAAAGCACCAAAAGGGGAGCAAAAAAAGCACCGAAAAGTACATAAATATATGTTCGTAGATGTGAGTGTGCCCCACTGGCTAGCTCACGGCCACCACTCTGCACTGCTCTCATGCGGCGGTTACAGCTGATAACGCCATCCCGACTGACGCCGTCGTTGCGGAAGCCTGGCGCCCCCCCTCCGGTTCCCCCTCAGGTCAACACTGTTAGCTCCGTCAGCACTGTTGCATTCGTTTTCACTGTTAGCGCTGTTAGCACCGTTAGCTACAAGTGGCCACCTCAGCTATCGCCATGTTGAGAGCCGTGCGGAGGCAATAGAAATGTCCAAATCTCGCTTTTAACACCTTTAAGGATGGCACAAAAGATGGTGAAAAATAAGATGTTATAAAATAAAAGAACATACTGTATGAATGAACTGCATGAGAAAGTACAAAATACCACTAAAAACACACGACAGGAACCCAGAGCGATTATAACAACAGGGCATGGACATGTTGGTGACATAATCAGAGTACTAGTGAATGGAAAAGTTGGTTGAGTGACATCACTCGGAAGTGACAACAGTGCTTATTGTGGGAGGAGGTCAAGGCAGAGGTATAAAAAGAGCTTTAGTGTTGAGTGAAATAGGTCAGCAACTTGACATCATGAGAGAATTACATCAAAGAAAACCTTCAAGTATGCGCCACGCCATGCGTAATACCCGACATTACACGGCCATTCCGCGTGTCATGATTACACATTTTTGCTTTTTCACGTGTCATTTGTCACGCAACGCAAACGTCCGCTGTTAGGTTCAGGCAAGAAAACCACTAAGTTAAGGTAAGGGAAAACGTCATGGTTGGGTTTAAAATAAGTACGTAAACTAAGTAAAATACGTACAGAAACAACTTAACCCAACTACGGAAAACACGTTACAAACGTCAATAAAACACTGCAGTCAGTACAGGATACATGGCGTACAAATGACACGCGAAAATCAATAAAGGCGTACTTATTGCACGCTTAACGCCTTGCACGCTTAACGCCATTATCGTGGCATTCATACGCCTTTTCATGCAAACAGGCTGCTTATCTATACCATGTTTTCTTACCAAAAAAAAAGTGACTTCACATGTATTGTGTTTCCAATTCTGGCTGTCTCCTCCTCAGGTTTTCCAATCATGGCGATATAGTATATGTGCTTGTTTATTAACTTGAAGAGATATGAAAGTTACTGTGGAGAGAAACAAGTCGCAATTGGCAGCATGTTCCGACCTAAATGAAACCAGTGGCAGGCGGTTCCAGTAGTCATAGTAGTCAGGTGAGGTCAGCTTAAGAACGGAGCTGCTTTTGATGTTGAAAATTTGTACGTCACAGTTTTCCCATGTTCTCTTGTAACTACAGTAGAATTCCCATTGAAAAACATGGAAGTCATGTTACTAAATCTTTCTGACAGAACTATTCAGCCGAGCTACTTGCTTGCAGGACGCCTGCATGGAAATTAACTTCTGTATCTTGACTCCATCAGAGTTTACAGGTCCGGCCCCTGCTGTGCTACCCGCTATTGTTTACCAGAACCATAAAGCTGATAGCAGGCCTCTGTGCTTTTGTGCTGATGGAAGAAAACCTCAATGCGGCAATACCTCATCTTAATCAAAAATAATAACAATAATACTTAACCAAATGCCATAAAGCCTGCAATTCATTCTCTCATTTTCTGGAGGAAAACAGAGGGGGGAAGACATTTATAATGTGAAGTCACCGCTCTTTGTACGCCGTAACAGCGGTCACAAAGCAAAAAAGGGCATCAAAGGCAGTCATTTAATACATTCAACTTTGTTTCAATAACAAAGGCAACCTGCTATGCACTTCAGCTGAACCACAACAAAGAAGCAGTGGAAGGTCGCGACCCCGGAGCTTGCAAATGGATGCCGAGTGCTTCAGAGTGACTGTCAACTGTATTTTAAACACCGTGTACTCCAAAAGATCAGGGCGCCGAGTGGGGCCATTTTAACAAGCTCCCTCCACCCAGTAATGCTGGTGGGTGGGTTTACTCCTCCAGGGTTTAACAGCATGACAGACAATATCCCTTTCGTTCTCTCTTCCCACAATCCGAGCACCTTTCCACTGTCCCCATAATCTGTGATTTAGAGAAATAATGTGAGAATATTTTGCTCACTATGTCAGATACTCTCTTGTTCCCCTGATGCCACGAGACATACAGGGGGGGGGGGGAAGCAAACATCCGTGTGACCGTAATAATTTATGCATGTTGACATTCCTAAAGCGCTGGGTCAGTTGGAACACTGTCCCTCCGGAAAAGACCTACCGGAGGAGAAGTGAGGAGAGGACCGAGTATGACATGGCTGGTCTAAATAGAGGAACGCCTGTGAAACACCAAACTGAAAAAAAAAAAAAAAATCAAAAACAAAGGAAAGATGAACAGACAAGAAAACATGAATACAGAGATGTTTTCAACTGCTTTATGGCTTGGGAAAGCCTTGGCTCCAAAACAAAGATGCAAAATGATAAAGGCTGGAGAATGAAAAGAAAAATTGTGAAAAGGGTGAGTTAATGTGGTCCATCTGGGGAGCTGCAGTACGCTGCTCAACAAAAACCTGGCTCTGGGAGATGTGGCGGCCAAAGCCTCTGTTTTAGGATTGATTGAAGTACAAAACCGATTCTGCACATGACATTAGTTTGCTTACAAACATTTTGCCACAAATTGAATGCGGATTGCCGTTGCTTGGTGAAGCAGAGTTCTGACATTCAGCAGGCTGCAGTGTTGTGATCAACACGTTGAGTTTAAGACCGAGGCCTTCCCAGGCCCCTTGGAGGAGCTCGCCAAACCCACCGTGCCCCGCTCCTAAGCTTTGGCAATCGAGAATGATTTAAAAGGTCTGAGAGACGCCACCCTTAAAGCTCAACAGGAGACGTATTGCTTCAGTCACCCTCAACAGATCCATCAAATCTAAACCAAAAACCCTGATTCAGATCCACCAATCAAATCCAAAGCTTAGGTTAGGGGTGATTGTGAGGACACTGCAGGAATTACCCCATATCACTACAATAACAGCGGCTGTTTGTTTATTAGTCAGTGAAGAAAGCGTTGCCAGAAGACCATTTCTAGATTAACACCACCAGTGTGTTAGTGAAAACAAACAAAGGGGGGAAAGTGGCTCGACCGTCATGATGTAAGTATTCAGAAATGATACACAGACTTTCTCTGCTCATCCGACATAATCTCTTGGCTGGAATCGGATGCTGCTGCATGGACTTTATCACCAAATGCATCATTAATGATAAACAAGATATCAGCCATGTGGTAAACAAAGCAGGGACAGTAAAGACATTGAAATTTTATGATGAAGTTATCGTGGGGCTAAAGCTAGATGGAGAACTTGGCAGATAGACCGCGGCTGATAAATGGATGAACAGCCTTTTCTACATGTAGTGCAAAAACATCTAACTCCCTGTCTTACATCGCTGGACAACTGCAACCAGACTCCTAGCATTTTATTTGGTAACTGATTAAATGAAGATGCAGGCCAGATGTGGAGAAAGGTGTGATTAGAAGACGCACTAGTGAAAGTGAATGAGAGGCAGAGGCACCCTGGGGTCCGTCTTAATTGCTGTGATCCTGGCCTCCATAGCAGCAGCAGAGTCATCATCAGACTTCCTTTCCTTTGTCCTCTCTTCTTTCTTTCCATGGGAACGGAGTGGAGAACAACTGGCTCTCATTAGCTGTCACCGTCCCTATTTAGTGTTGAGATTTGTGTGGGGGGGTAATTTTTCTAATCTAATATTCAAGGCTCTAGTATTTACACATGTCTCGAGTCCCTGAGTGAGGTGGGCTTGATGGTGACGGTGGCGTCTGAAAGTTGTGGGTGTGAAGTGCTTGTCTGTAGGTGAGCTACTGTGAGAAATCCTGTATGTGAGGGAAATGTAAAATTTCAATGTTTGTTAGAGAATGCGTTAGCTTTAGAGCAGGGGTTATCAAACGTATTACTCAAAGGTCCGCATCTGATTTTTATTTAAGGTCAGAGGTCTGGAATGATTGGTTAAAACAAACTAACATCATAACATATTGTATTCATAACACAAGTAGAAATGGATATCGTTAGGATATTACGAATCTTAATATAATATTAATTAAAAATCTATACAGTGTTTTTGAGAATACAGTACCACAAAACATAATATTGTGATACTCAAATGTATCAATATTTTCTTACACTCCTAAATATTTGCGTGTTTGGTCCATAACAAGAATAAGTTGTAAGAGCAGTGATTCAGTGTAGTTCTTCTCTCATTGCATCACTGTTTATATTCCATGGGTAGCGTGAAGTGTGGCAATGCACCACAATTCACAGGCACGCACAGTGAAAACACATCGTCAGTACAGCAGAGATCCACGCAGCAGAGTAATCATCAGGTTTCAGCCTGGCCCTCAAGATCACTCATCCAAGCTTTCAACTTAACGTCATTAGCTTTGGCATTATGTTTTCAACAAACAAACAACAAAAGAGACTTCAAACTGCATTGTCTTCAGCGCCGGCTCGGTGGTTCACGAAAGCAGACTGTCTGAGAGACTTCAAAAAGCTGCGGAGATGCCTTTCATTAGGTCATAAAGTGTTCTTCTGAAGCGCCTCCCTGCGCTGCCTGGCGGCCACGTCTGTAGTCTCTGCTTTAGTAACAAGGTCGTGGGGAAACAGCAACGGCGGGGGAAAAAAACAACGGCGACCCGAGGTGAGATGAGGCTGTTTGGAGCAGGACAGGGTGAGAGAGGTGCAGGGTTGAGGGGGGGACAGATGAGCCCCAGGTGGTCTGCTGAGGACTGTGAGTGATGCTGCTGTGGTCAGCCCACACCCTGGGGGAGCCGGCACACACGCACAAACGCGCACAAACGCGCAAAAATACGCGCATAAGTTCGCATACAAATTCAAAGAGCAGCGTGAAGACAGGAACAATCCTGGCTCGCTGTCTATTTACAGAGCTGAAATTAGAAGAGGAGGATTGAAGTAATCTTCCTTTAATTTCTCTCTGGATGTGCTCCCAGGGCTGAGTGAGACAAAGGCTCTGATGTGCTGCATGTTGGGATCTCAAAGGAGAATGATGCAAGACCCCCTGTCCCCTCATCTGGGTTAGCGGGGAGGGCCTCGATAAGGGGTACAGGGAGGACAAAGCCAGAGGACACATCGGTACAAGTTAAGCTAACCTCAGAAAATGTCCTGCAGATTTCAGAAAGCATTGGCTTCATTGGGCAGGCACGGGTCAAGAGGACATTGCGGAAGAGGGAGCAATTTCAGGTGTTTAAGACCTGATCACGAGGCTGCACTGGTGGGATTCAGAAGCAGAGCTTAACATGGAAGGAGCACCTGTAATACATTAAACTGCAAAACTAAGTCATCACCACACACATGAGTTTTTTTTTTCCTGTTCTGGCTGGAGTACTGGCAAAATACTGCAACTCAAATGAACACACTATCAAGAATGGATTTTAGCTGGTGGACTAGTTCCAACTGCTGGAATATGTGATGATTCATCTCTGTCATGCACATCTGAACCACGGGAGCAGCTCCAAACAGACAAACTGAAACAGGTGAGGTATAAAATCAAGCCCACCTCTTGATTATCCAAAACATCTGAGCTATGTTTTGGAGTTGGGTCTCAAGTGGCTACATGGCACCTATCCGTGCATATCCATCATTGCCTGGATTTCATTTGGGCTCACGTGCTGCTATCGGGTTTCAGGGCCGGTCACAAGCCTCAAGTACAAAGACATCACTCATTTCACACATACGTTCATAAATAGCACTTGAGGTATACATGGAATACTGTTTGGTTGTTCAAACATGTACTTAAGAAACACAGTTAAGTATGGGAAATGTTACCCCATAGCAGGGATTAGTTGCTGGAGGAAAAACTATACACACATTCTTCTCATGTCAAATGTTGATACCCTTTTGGGAGGGGTTGAGAAAACCATAAAATATATTTTGGACTTAAAAGAACCTCTGAAACTAGAAAATATGTTGTGTAATAATTTACTAGGAAAGATCAAATCGGTGGACACGCATCTGTTTAATGTATTGCGTGTGACGGCCACGAAGCAGGTGACAAGGACACGGAAACAGTCAAACGCACCAAAACTAAATTCAAATTAACCTTTACTATCAGTGATCATTTTTATTTATGTTTTTGTTAAGTTTAGTTTTTGGTTTGGTTGAGTTTTGTGCCTCTTAGTTGTTTTCTGATATTTATTAATTTAACTTGTGTAAAAAGTATAAAAATATGCAATATACTTAGTAAATTGTCTGCAAGACGATGAAAGAAAAGTTGAAATAAAGTATTAAAAAAATGAAACATATTTCACAATTAGGGCTGCAACCATGGATGTATAATAATAACACCTGGACACGGTGCCGCTGCTCTGCCTTGCTTCCAATTTTTTTTTTACAGTTTTTTCCCCATAGACCACCATTGTAAAAGAGACTCAATTATGACTCTTTCTATTATGAACTTTCCATGGATCCATGGAGGTTTTAAAATCTGGGACGTCATCACAATGTAAAGTCTATGGACCGAGCGGGAACTCGCTTGCGGGGCCAGCAGGAGAAACACTACTGCGCACATTCAGACTTCGGACTGAATAGGAGCCATCTTAGGGTCCGGTATCCAGTTCTTATAATACATCCATAGCTACAACTAATGACTAGTTCCATTATAAACTTATGTCTAGCTTATTTTCTAAATAACTGATTAATCGCTTGGTCTATAGACTGTCTATTATAGTGAAGAATAGCCATCACAATAATCCAGAGCACTCCAAATTTGCTCAACCAACAGTCAAAAAGGTTTGAAATAATAAAACAGATAAGGCAGCCAATATTCACATTTAAGAAGCTGAAACTGGCAAATGTTTGGAATTTTTGCTCGAGAAAATGACTTAAAAAATTATCAGTTATAATAATCAGTTATCAAAATTGTTGTTGATTTTACATTATTTTACCCCTATGTGACCTGGATAATAAAGTAGCATAGACACATGGGGGAAAAAAAAGAATATGTGCCTGCACCCATGGAAAATCTTCCTGGAATGAAGTGTGAATTTTTAGGGTTTAATTTTAGGGTAAATATTTAGTTTAATGAGAGCAGTCCAAGAGGAACTCAGTAGTACTTCAGTCAACCGCAGGACTTGCAGATATAGTCAATAGCAAACATTTGCATCCACATACATGTATGTACGCACATGCAGACACACATGCATGGTCTAGCACACACACATGTGCACACACACTTTTACTCCACCATCCAAGTTACAGAGCGAGAACCCAATACTCTCCATCACCTGTTATTCTAGGTGGAATCTTGCTTATACAGGTGTAGAGGAGAAAAAAAAACAGTTTCCTCTTTTCACCTCTTCAGACAAAAAATCGGGGCTTTTCCACTGAACAAAGTCTACCATGGTGTGTACATATGTGTCTGTACTAGTTGGCCTGGTGTGCCCTGCTTTTACTAGTCCCCTGGGTGTGTGACCCGGTTTCCCTTGCAGGCAGAGAGAGAGAGAGAGAGAGAGAGAGAGAGAGGGAGGGCACTCCTGACTCCTCCTCACCTGAGTCGACACCCGATCCCAGGGTTCACGGTGGGGGCCCGCTGCCTCTCCTCAAAGGCGCCGTTTGTTTCCCCGCTCTAATAGAATTCCAACCTTCGTGATTTTATCAGGAGTTTTCACGCCAATTTTGCCAAAACCGATTGAGGAGAGAGCAAATTCAGCTGCTACTGATCTCAAATAGATTGAGTTTCCAAGGGGCCAATTTAAGAATGTGCCACGGTTCTGCTTTGAGAAGAAGGTGGGTCGGGGTGCGGGGGCTGAACAGGCAAGGTGAGTTGTTATGACTGGCTGTCAATTAGCAGTTGATTCACACAGGAGGGTCAGTGAGACATGAACAAAAACGGGGGGGGGGAAAAAAGATACGTTTTCATAACAAAAGAAGGGCAGCGAGATGAACACTGGCTATGAAAATATGTATGTTTAAGATAAGCTGAGACAACGACGCTTACTTAACAGATGTAAGGCAGCCAAAATGGAAAAAGGAGATGGCTGTGCAGGGAGCCTTATTTATTATTACTCTCAGCAGCAACAGGGCGAAGGAAAATAGTGCTAAGCAGGATGGGAAGAGGTCAGGGTGAAAGGGATCTGGCCCTCAGAGAGGGTTAATAGCCAGGCTGCCTGGTTAAGAGCTGACCTCTAAGGGACGCCAGCTCCCACATTTACAGACAAATGCTTTGGACAGAGCCGGGAATCAAAGCAAACACCGGATTCAGACTCTCCTTTTCTCACTGTGTCATGTCTCATCTCCGTGGATTTCTCCCTTACTCCTCGCTCCCTCGTGCATTCTCTGTCATTTGGCCATCCTCTCTCAAAGCTGTCTCCACTCTCTTACTGTTCCTTTTCCACGCCTCGGATTTTCACTCGCATCTGATGTCTCCCTATTTCTGTTGGCCGGCGAGAGCACATAAAAGCTCCTCTGACACCTCACTGTCCTGGAAGGATCGGAGGTCGGGAGAGAGGCTTCGGTTCTCAAAGCTCAACAGCTACGAGACAATATGAAACACTCATCACAAAGAGGAGCGGTCTTGGAAATGGTTTACTTTAAACATACACAGACAAGGATCCAGCTCCGGGTCGCTCACTGAGCCAAGCTTGTCAACAACACCGTGGCTTAGATAAGCCGCCTTATGTGCTTTTGACATTCGGCTAATACTCCTACATGAACGAGAGCTAAATTGTTATACAACGGCGCAGAATAGGTCACCAAGCTTCCATTATCCCACAGTGTAACACTTAGTAGCGTTTGGAGTGAAGACCGAGGTGCAGAAAGGTCTTCATTTGTTTCAGAGGTTTTATTATTATGTTTATCTGCAAGCTAGTTCAGGGACATTAGAGGGGCCTTTGCTGGCTGTTGATCTACATTACCATATGGCCTTTTTTAACGAAAGACAAACAAATATTGGAAAGCTCTAATCCTTCATCGGCTTCTAAATACAGCCGGTTAGACTGTTATCAGGTCATTAAAGCTGCAGTGGGTAGAAATGGAGTAAATATGATTTTAAAAAGTTATTTTTATAAAACGGTCGTTATATCCTGACAGTAGTGCATGAAACAGGTAATCTGAAAGAAGTCATGTGCCTCCAGTGTGCAAGATCTCACAGACCGGAGGAAAACAACCAATCAGAGCCGGGCTGGAGGCTGCTGTCTCTGATCATCTGTCAATGTTGAAATTAACCAGTTTTAGGTGTTAGAAGGTGTTGCTTTTAAGTTTCACTTTCACTTTTACAATGTAGTAGGTGTAGCAGGCCCCTACTGACCCACATCTATGAGGCTTATAAAGACTGATTATGCATATTTAATGAGCTGATAACAGTCGAATTGGGTGCTTAATTAGACAACTTTAAAAATCTATCCAAACATATGTAACTGTAGCTGAGAGTGGTTGTGTGGATGATGTGCACAAAAAACACATGCATCAGTAAAACACTGTCTCCTCCCCACTAATAACCTAAAACTGCTGTCCAAACCCACTGACAAACCAAACCAGCTACCGACCAGCGTGCTGCGCCCGCTGTAAATTCACTACTCACAGCGGTTGGTGTTGGCTGGCGGTCTATCTCCGCGGTCTATAGTGCTGCATTAGTCCAGCTTTGCGTGAGAGTGCAGCTCGTGTGCAGCTCGTGTGCATCCTGAACGCAGGCATGTAATAATAGTCCAGTAACGGCATAATCTACAGATCTGTCTTCAGAGGAGGAACCCTCTCCGCTGTCGGCCAGCTATAGCTACCTAACCAGCCAGCTCTGGAAGGCCCAACACTTTTCCAACCAGGAGCTGTGCCAGTCCCACGAGGGAAAAACAGATCAATGAGAGGGGACATGGAAAAGAGAGGAAAGTGATAAAAAGGGAGGATGAAAGAAGAGTTGGGTGATGGTTTAAAGACGCAGGAGATTGAGAAGTTGGTGGTAGATAAAGATGCATATAACCTCACAATGCCAACTGATGGTGGTAAGTGATACAAACAGGAAAGAAAAGAAAAAGAGGGGGAGAGGAAGAATAGAGATAAGGCAGGTAATGGGTGATTGAGAGGTTTCCCCCCCATGTGTGTTTACTCAAAACTGTAATTCAGCGGTTCCTGTGAGGCCTGATACCTCGTCCTGAACGTGGGTGCTGCCTTAGTGTGTGTGCACTGGCATTCGTGTGTGTGTGTGCATGAGTGTTGGAGGAAGTCTAAAGCCCTGTTTCCCATGCGTGTAATCATCCCAGGATGAGGTGGAGGATGAAGCCGAGCGGGACTTCCCCTGCACCAGAGGGTATTTTCCTCTCACACTGTGGTGCGAGCACATGGCTGACCCGGGCTGCCTCTGCTTGTGTGTGTGTGTGTGTGTGTGTGTGTGTGTGTGTGTGTGTGTACGAGAGAGGGACATACCAACATGGGACGAGGGAAGCAATTTTTTAAAAATGTTCTCTATGCTGGCTCCTAACCAGTTTGGTGGGACATTACTAAAATACTTTGGGAGCTTGTCATTGTGGTGCAGTGATGCCAATGATGAGAGGTTACACTATAAAATCTGCTCAAAGGGATGGATGGCATTGAGGTGGCGAATAAAGCTCGGCATAGACTGTACGGTTTTAGAAATGTTGTTGTGTAACTCCTACTCCTACCGTACGAGTAGATCGTTTGCGATGTGAAGCCAAAGCTCACGATTTATGTGCTCACACTGTACGGTCCGGTCGGCCCCTGAGGACTGTTCTGTCTGTTGACCGTTGTCAGTAAAGATTTGTTTGAAAGCTCCGAGGCAGGTAAAGTGTGTTTGCTAGCAGAGGTCTGTACGGGTCACAATGCAAACAAGGCCGAAACGTGCTGCCTTGATCATCTGTGCAATCCTGTCTGCTCAAACGTCTAAAAACAAGAGGCAGCGGCGTAATGTTATATGGACTCTCTGTGGCTAGGAACACTACACTACACTGTTATCTTGATGGCTACGCTCTGATTACTGTAAAAAAGTAGAAAAAAGGCAGTGACGTTAGGGAATCGGCTCGTGGCTCTGCTTCAACTGTGCGAGAGCCTGTGGACGGCCAACCAAAATTTCTGACATGTCAGAAATTCATCCGACTGTCCGACGGCCGGTCAGGAGGAGTTAATCTGTCCTAAGTCCCCCCCCCCCCCCTGTACACTGCACGGCTGAAATTCGGTCCAACTCTAAAGTGAGTCGTGCGGCTAAAGAATTCGGGCCAGAAACGGGCTAAAACCGTACAGTGTATGCCCAGCTTAAAAGAATGACTTGTGCTTGGAGGAAGTTCAGAGAGACTGGAATGAAAAGCTGCAGGGAGGATGAAGATTCGCACACTTCTTTCACACGAAGTCATTAACTTCTGGAATAACGTCATGGCAGAGCTGACGCACACAGAATGCAAACACACAAACAAACAGGTCAGCTGTTCAGTCATGAAGCGGCATCACAGTGCTGGCTCCCAAATAAAAGGCTGCAGGCGCTCACCATGCAGAGAATGTGGGGACCATGTGTATGTGCGCACATGTGTGTGTATGAGGGTATACACTTCTGCGTTGCCGGGTGACAGTGCCGATGACAGAGCGGCGAGATAAGTCCCAGAAGCCGCTCTATCATCTATTCATAGCTCCCTGACTGTGGGACCTCCCGCTGCTGAAAGCTGCCTGATCTCAACCCAGCGTCGCTTTATCATCATTAACATCCACCGAAAAAATACAGAGATGAAGTCAAACTGTGACGGACCGGAGCTAATGCCGCGATAAACATCCTAATAATGCACTGACTTAAAGAGCAACAAATCTGCCCACGGAGCGCTTAGAAATCATGTTGCATTTGCATCGTGATTTAAACCGGTATGGAAACTGTAGACAGCTGGCTACAGCGACACTGAATTTACAGATTATGAGAAAATAACCATCTTGGACAGCATCTGTATGTATGCACGGAAGGGTAATAATAAAAGTGTGTATGTATGTGGACAGATTCTCTCTCAAAGCACAGCTCAGTGACTGAAATCACACACACAACAAGGCTCGCACATATTGCCCACGCGCCTGGCTCGCCTCACCACTGCCAGGGAACCCAAAAGCCCCTACAAAACAAATTCATTAACCCAGACAATAAAACACAGCTGTGAGGGGCCGATGGGAACTGTTTGAAATCAGTGCCCGGGATTGCGGAGAATCTGTTCGAGGCAAACAAGCGTGTTCTCAAAATGTCTAGGAAAAAAAAATAATTAAAAAAAGAGAGGAGGAAAGGGTTTGGAAATAAGAGAGAGTGAGCAAGGAGCAGTGTTTAATTTAAACTCTTGCTGGGGACAGCGCTGACTGTGAGGGGGGGGGGGTTATTGAAGCACAACAACAAAAACAGTTCCCCTGCACCAGATGCTTGAGATCCAGGACCTGTTTTTAATTGAATCCTTTGAACAGGTTGTATAAAGGAAGTACAAACAAAACTGTCAAATACTATAAATATCATTACGGAAGTTAAAAAAAAAAGACAGATACATGCACCAAATCCAGACTCTGATATTGTGGAAACTGGCGATGGAAATACATCTGAACTTTATGATTATTATTTGTAACGTGCTAGCAGGGGGTGGACAGGCATCTGTTTTATTCTATCCAGTTAGTCCACATCAAAAAGCCTTTACCTGTTCCAAACTCATACTCCAAACAATGTCAGTGCACATACTACTGATATTATTTGATGGCGGTGTGTCTAATGTGTTAGCAGGGGGTAGACAGGCTGCTGGCAGAGCAGGCTGCGAGTGAAGAGAAGCAGCCCCTCATGGAGCATGGAACGTCATGGTGCTGTGGTTAAACGCGCCACTAGAGGGCTCTGCAGCTTGTGGAATGAGCTTCTGCAGACCCGATCATGTCTTAGTCACACACTGACCTCCCTTCTGCAGGTTCTGGGCCAAGCAGCCGGACAGATGCGGCCGCCAAAAAGACTTACGACACTGAGATAGATGGAGGTACAAATAGTTTTACAGAGAGTGTCCAAAAAGTCAAAGCCAGACCACATTTATTCAGAGCAACCTCCGTGCTCTGCAGCTGCACAGAGGTGAAGACACACACTGACTGACCTCAGTGTTAATGATACTGTTACGCTCCATAATGGCACCACTATAAAACCGAATGACTAAAGAACATGGGATAATGCACCTGAAATGAATACGGTGTAATAAAAGTAAAAAGTGAAACACTGAGAGTTCCCAACAACTGTGACCAAAAAAAAATATATTAAATGAAAGCAGAGGAATGTTCCCAAGCATATATACTTCATTTCTCAATAGTGGACGGATGATCATTATATTACATCACTCTGGACCTATGGGTCATTTCAATTCCACTTAATCCAGCTGAAGGCAGCAATAACACAGCGGTTGGATGAGGAGTTTTGAACAAAAAGTTGACTGTTCCCATCTCTGGATTAAATGGGAAACATGGCCGGGGGGAAAGAACTTAACACCCAGCAGCTACTGCCGCAATGCCGTTGAGCAAAAACACGCTTAAAGTAATACTTCACCCACTTCACAACATGACCATTTGTATATCAATTACTCGCCCCGTGTTACCCTGAATTCTTGAAGAAAACTTTTTTCTTACAGGCCTCAACAGTGAACGAAGAGTCAAAACACAGAGGAAAGTCTTGATGAATTGAAGTAAAGGGGGCCGCGTTGCAAAACTATATCAAAACATCTGTTTACAAACTCTCACACAACTGGTGCAGTATAATCCAAGTCTCATTTAGGCTACATCCACACTAATATCCAAGTAAGGGTTACATCAGCAGCAACTGGACTTGGTTTAGATCCAGTTGCTGCTGATTTAACTCTTACTCGGATACCATGACCTGGATGACTGAGAACCTTCACAAACATCCACACTAAAACATTTTCACGGTGTAAACAGGAAGCAGCACTAGACGCGGGAATTGATTGTTTGTCAAGCGCTCAAATAATAGCTTGCCTCCTGCGCATGTAGGCAGTAGTAGGATTATAAAATGCAGTATTTAACTGCACAACAGCTGCTAGCATCGACAACAAGGTCAGCAACGCTTGCAACTCGTTATCCATGTTGAAATTAACCACTGGTGGTCGAGGCTGATGTAGTTTGTTTGTGTGACCAATCAGGGAAGGACACGTCATGACTGATAAGACCCAATCAATAAGTGAACGT
Organism: Sebastolobus alascanus; assembly: GCA_916701645.2. Lineage (NCBI taxonomy): Eukaryota > Metazoa > Chordata > Actinopteri > Perciformes > Sebastidae > Sebastolobus > Sebastolobus alascanus. The sequence goes on along the minus strand of CAKAOJ020000101.1, from coordinate 4,252,866 downwards.
GGGTGTCTCTGCATCATCGTTTTCAAAGGATTTTCAAACGTTTTAGGGGCTCGAAAATAGTGTGAGAGTAGTGTGGAAGCTAGGCATAAACGTAGCAAAAGTCATGCATTTTAAAACGAAAACATATTAGTGTGGATGTAGCCTTATCCAGTCGCTACCTCCCAAACGTGCATTTTCACTCAAACCTTACTATTTAAACCACTTCAGACTCGCATGGACGAGTAGCGCATCTGCACAGGTGTGAGCCTGTTTATGTGGAAGGGTTTTAAATGGTAAGATTTTAGTGAAGATGAATGTGTTTGGCGAGTAAGTGAGCATACGACTGGATAAATGGGAGTTGGATTATACTGAACCAGTTGAACAGATGGTTTGATATAGTTTAGTTACTGTATCGCGGACCCCATTTACTTCAATTCATCAAGGATTTACACCGTTTTTTGATTATCCGTTCACCGTGGAGGCATGCAAGAAGTTTTCTTAAAGAATTTAAGGTAAAAGGGGGTGATTGATACACAAATGGTCATTTTGTGGGTGAAGTATTCCTTTAATCCCCAGCTCCTCAGGCTGGAGGGAGGTTTTGCTGTGTATGTGCGGAACTGTGTGCATGTGAAGCAAGTTGTTGCTGGTAAAATTGGAAAATAATCAGTTTACATTGCCTTGAGAAAAAAAGGTAAAACAAACTTAAACCTTTGTTAAATGGAGTAAAGCTGAATATGTTTTTTTTTTTCTTCTGATTTTATAAGGGTTGCCAACGGACCTCCCAGAATAGCTGCTCGCTGAACTTTCTCGTCCTGCCTTGAACCTGGATGAACCCTCTGCAGCCGTTAGCTGCCCCTCAACAGAATCAAGCCATGAATCATTACGAGTCAGGGGTGAGGGCTCCGAGATCAGCCAAATCAAAACCAGATGCACAGCAGGCACCTCCTCGGGACTCACTGTGTAAATAACTAAATAAATGAATAAAGAAATAAAGAAGTCAGCAAACTCCTCACTATGTCTTCTGACTTGATGTCCATCTTATCATTGATTTTATAATGCTTTCAGGTGACAGTCGGCTCTGTGAATGATGGTGCTCCTTGTATTATCTGTATTAGTTCCCACAAGATTGTGAAGCACATCTGTGGTAGCAACAGAAGCAACAAATGATCGCTGTACCTTTATCCCTTTAATGTGTTTTTTTAATTTTCCCAGGAATCCAACCACGTCACTTCACAGAAGCCTTTACTGGATCTGAGTCATCTGACGCAGCCGCTGCACGTCAGCACACACATCCTCCCGTAAAGACACTCTGTCAACTCTATTTCTCCCCCCCCCCCTCCTCTCCCCCCTGTCCCCATCCCTCCCCGATGACTCCCATCCTCACCACAGCCGGTAAATATTTTTATATTGTGTTCCATTAGAAAGCCTTATTAAGCGGTCAGACGGGGCAAATGGCGCCTGGGAGCTCCCTGTCCTGTAAACAATAGAAAGGGCCCTGAAAGCTGCAGCTGAGTACAGCACAGTAAACTAAGGTCACATTAGAGGACCGCCTCGCTCTCAATGAGTAAATATTTAAATGTGTTGGATTCACCCAAAATAGTGAGGGGCGATAGTTAGGGGCACTGTATCGGGAAAACGGTCATGATGTATTTTTGAGCAAAACTGGCATAGCCCCGTGGAGTGATTTTGTAAATGGATGCATATCAAACTGCGATACTTCATGAAGATTAACAAGATGTTAATCATTAGCAAGAGAGGGCCAAGATGTGATGTGTGAGCATGTGAATATAACTACTGTAGAGCCAGGATTCATACATGCTGAGTCGAGAGATTGTTGTTGATTACAGTACGTACCTCGGCGCTTTTCTCAGGAGCGTCCATCCACACCATGTTCTCTCTGACAAGCTGCTGAAGGAGCTGCACCTGGGCAACGCTGAGGTAGAAATCCAGACTGCTGGTCACATTCACCTCCAGAGAGTGGCCACACACCACCACCTCCTAGAGAGAGATGAAGTACAGGGGGAATGAAAAAAGGGAAGGTGGGTGGAGAGAGAGCAGGAGAGACATTCAATAACTAGAACAAATAACGCGATAATAACGCCAAGTTGTTTTAACTCCACTAATATCTTTAACGCATTAACACAACTTGCAATTTTTAGGTTGTAGGGGGCTCAGTTTTAAAGCTAGAGTGAAGGTACTGGCAACTAGAAACTAGAAAACCTAAGGAATCCATTGGTATCAACCATGTCATACTAGCTTGTCGTGAAGGAGGTTAAATAATGCTCAAAACTTCATTTTCAAAGGGGTCCCTTGACCTCTGACCTCAACATATGTGAATGAAAATGGGTTCTATGGGTACCAACGAGTCTCCCCTTTACAGACATGCCCACTTTATGATAATCTCATGCAGTTTGGGGCAAGTCATAGTCAAGTCAGCACACTGACACACTGACAGCTGTTGTTACATGTTGGGCTGCAGTTTGTTATGATTTGAGCATATTGTTTTATGCTAAATGCAGTACCTTTTCTGGACAATATTTGTCATTGTTTTGTGTTGTTAATTGATTTCCAATAATAAATATATACATACATTTGCATAAACCAAGCATATTTGCGTATTTGAGTATTAAATACTTGACAAATCTCCCTTTAAGATACATTTTGAACAGATAAAAAATGTGTGATTAATTTAAGATTAATCGTGATTAACTATGGACAATCATGTGATTAATCACATTTAAATATTTTAATCGATTGACAGCCCTATCAATAACACATCAGGGTTGTCTATGACCCCATAACTTTTATACTCTTGGACGATCTACTTCCTATCTCTCCTCTATCTTGTTCCCTTTAGCTCCGTTGTTCCCTCCTTCCCCTCGTCCCTCTGTCCTCTCCAGGGTCCCACCCACAGCCTGGAGGCTGCATCTAACAGGATAGCAGTCACTGACACACACACACACACACACACACACACACACACACACACACACACACACACACAGAGACACACACACAGAGACACACACACAGAGACACACACACAAACACACACACACACACATACACACGGGCCAGACCTACAGTAACTACACACAATGGTATTTGGCAACTTCTGTGTAAACATAATCTATTCACACCCACAGTTTAAAAACATGAAAGGCCTGTTAATATTTCATATCATTTTTATCACTATTTTTGTTTCTCTCATTTAGATGTATACAACATATTACGTGTATAATCATCATGATTATTATTAGTAGTAGTAGTAGTAGTAGTAGTAGTAAGTGGTAGGAGTAATCGCACAAGGTCATAATATCATAAGGTTACAATAACAGTTACAGAATATGTTGAAGAGGTGAATGTAGATTGTAGAACATATACTGGAGATTAGAATGAATAAATTAATAATTCAATAAGGAGAGCTGTGTGGTAAGCATGCATACATCTTTTACAAGTTAGTTGAAAACTAAAATGAATTTTATTATACGAATTGCTGTAATTTATCTACACTGCGTAGTTCAAAGCCCTGTTTGTGTTGTTATTGGCTCCGAGTCTCCATATCTCAGGGAGTTACACAAATCACATTGTGTGTGTGTGTGTGCGTCAGTGCAAACTATGGATTAGCTGTTACGCATTGTCAGGGGGCGCGTTAGCGTGGAGGGACGAGGCATCAAAGAGGCAGGAAGTCTCAGAGAGCCGTGCCAGAAAACATCAGCTGTATAAGCAGAAAGGTCTGAACTCTGTGGGTCAGAAGCCTCCATTACACGGCGGACTGGGCGGAGGGATTCCTAATGAGGAAGTTACTGTATGTTAAGAGGCAAACCGTAAATACTTCTGACATCTCACATAATCAATGTCTATTTTCATATGGACAACGGATTGTGAGAGTAATGGTTACAATCATGGCTGTAACAGGTCCTGGTCAAAGGGCATTAAATGTCAGTGGAAGTGGGGAACGAACCTCGACAAAGTATACGAAGAAAAATATGCAACCTCTAACTCAATGTGAGTTTCTTAGAAAATCCTTGTTACAGGCGTTTTTTCATGCACTGGTCAATTTTGAGATTTTGGGCTATTTTTCTTCCATAACATGTCTTCTTTTAGACTGGTGGAAAGAAAACATTCAAAATACACATTTAGGTATTTCTTTTACTACTTTCTCTATTTGCGTATGTACATTTCTTTTTTAGGTTGTAGTTGGTATGTGCTCCAAACTTACGCAAAATGTTGGTGAGGAAAAACTGGCATGGTCATTTTCAAAGGGGTCCCTTGACCTCAAGATATGTGAATGAAAATGGGTTCTATGGGTACCCACGAGTCTCCCCTTTACAGACATGCACACTTTATGATAATCACATGCAGTTTGGGGCAAGTCATAGTCAAGTCAGCACACTGACGCACTGACAGCTGTTGTTGCCTGTTGGGCTGCAGTTTGCCATGTTATGATTTGAGCATATTTTTTATGCGAAATGCAGTACCTGTGAGGGTTTCTGGACAATATTTGTCATTGTTTTGTGTTGTTAATTGATTTACAATAATATATACATACATTTGCATAATACATTTGCCCACTCCCATGTTGATAAGAGTATTAAATACTTGACAAATCTCCCTTTAAGGTACATTTTGAACAGATAAAAAATGTGATTAATTTGCGATTAATTGCAATTAGCTATGGACAATCATGTGATTAAATATTTTAATTGATTGATTGACAAATAGATACATATAGATTTTTTTTACTTTTACTTGTTTTAATTAGCTTGACACAGATAAATTCACTCTTGCAGAAAATACAAATATTTTTAAGAGAAAGATGCTGGATTCATAAAGAGCTGTGTTGAGAGGATACTGACCTCCGGCTGTCCGCAGTCAGGGGATAGATTCTTGCTGAAGATGATGGCGGGGGCAGCAGTCACCCGGACAGAGAAGTCAGTCAGGATTGGTGTCAGGATGGCCCGCCGCTCCTGGTGCCTCCTGATACTGAACAGAGATACATACAGGATCAAACTGTTAGCACACACCTCTTCAGATAGGTTCCATAACTTAGATGTTACTGTTAATAATCTCTTAATAACTGAGAAAAATGATGGGATGAATTCATACATTTGGGGATTGGATATCTTGTGGCAACTTAATGGACGTTTTCATTTAAAGGGTATTAATTACTGAATTCTATTTTAGGTAAACGTGTATAGTCCTGGTGCTGAAGTGATTCTAACAGCATAAGGGAACACTTATTCACTAACATTCCCCAACCTTTATTTACTAATAACTTGTTATGGTTACCAGCTGTAAAATATTTGTAACACTGTCCCATCTGCCTAGGACATGACAAGTCAACACAACACAGTCAAGACCGCAAAATGTTCAAAACTGAGCTTTTGTTTTGCCCTTAGCTGACAAGGCAGACACACATTTCAAACTCGCTCTGGATTTTTAAATTCAAACCAGTGGGATGAAAAGCTGAACTCAAAATATAAAGACTTCAAAATTGATTCTTCTCATGCGGCCCAGACTTGTGAAATATTCCCGTATTATTTTTTTTTAAATTTCTGCTCTAACACATTTGAGCTGGAAGCTTGAATACAGAGACAGAGTGAGACGTTATTTGACAAGTCTCAATTGGGAACACCCCTTAATTGTATACACAAGATCAAATGGAGACCTTCTCACATCAACTCTCTCCGTTTCACTAATGCTCATTCCCACAATCAAGTCATATTTGTGGGAACATTTGTTAGTAGTAAAACAAATATACATGGGGGCTTTATAAAGTGGTGTTAATTGCCACATCTGCTGCTATTAAAACAATCAAGTGGTACAGCTTCCAATATTTATAGTTGGCCAGGATTATAAAAGGCCCTGTTTCTAGGTGGCCTGGAGTACAGTACTTAAGCAGAACCAATATCATATTCACTTCTGCTACACAAATGTGCATTACCGGTGCCCTTAAGGGATTATTTTCTGACACATTTCTTTGCGTAGAGAGTTTGAGGGAGGCCTAATTCGGAGGTGAAATGATCTGTGAGGCCAATTGGTGTTGGCTAATCTCCCCTCAGACAGGGATTGAAACAGTGAGTGTCTCGTTGCAGGGGACAGGTGCTATCATTCACCAGCGAGGCTAGGAGGCGTGGGGCTCGGTTTACCAGTAATACGGGCTCCTCTGACCGGCCCGGAGAACTCTGTGTGTCTGTGTGAGTGTGTGTGTGTGTGTGTGTGTATGTGTGTGTGTGTGTGCACCTTTGAATGGGTTTGGTGTAAAGCACAAAAGATGGAAAGAATGACTTTGTTTTCATACAAAGCTACACACAGTGCGAACGGTAAGTGGAGATATATCCGTGGCATGGACAAAAGGAGAGAGAGAGAGAGAGAGAGAGAGGCGTGCACTGGGTGGCTGACAGGAGGGGAGATGGAGAAAGTTCACAGCTCCGTGACACGGGTCTTTCCTAGCCGGCAACTACACACTGTGATGAGGACAGATCCTGTCAGTGGATCCGTAGTGCTGGAATTTCCTCGCAAAACCTCAGGAAGCCGACTGAGGCCACTGCAGATCCGCAACTACTGGAATTGAACCCCCAAAAACAGCAGAGTGAACATGCCAGAGAGAGAGAGGGAGAGAGAGAGAGAGAGAGAGGGGGTATCGATGTAGGGAATGAGGGAAAGGTGTGAACTTTGGAAGTGGTGTGTGTCAAAACTTGTTACAACCGAGGTGGTGGATTTCTGCGGGTGATTGCAGCGGACAAGTAAAGCTGTGAACTTGACTCCCCTTTCCTCAGTGTGTTGGAACATTCTAAATCACACGTTCAGTTATGACTCGGTCGTGGAGGTGGCTGAGGCCGGGGTGTACGGTGCAGCAGTTTCCAACAGAACCTCCGGTGCTGCTCCTGCTGCCACGGTGAGGAGACAGAGGGCAACGAGGAGGCAACCACAGACGCTCTGGATGATTTGTTTGGAAGCTTAAAGTGAGAGTTAGGGTGAAATTTAAAAACCTCAACAACAACGGCAACTTTGATCTTCTCAGCGTGATCACACAGAGGCATACTTCCTTTACTTGGTGTGAATCTTAATTATTAAGGATTAGGGCTGTCAAAGTTAATGCGATAATAACATGTTAACACAAATTCATTTTAACTCCACTACTTTTTTTAACGCATTAACACAACTTGCAATTTTTAGGTTGTAGCGGGCTCAGTTTTAAAGCTAGAGTGGAGATACTGGTATCATATGAAACTAGAAAACCTAAGGAATCCATTGGTACCAACCATGTCATACTAGCTTGTCGAGAAGGAGGTTAAATAACGCTCCAAACTTACGCCAAAGTTTGGCGAGGAAAAACTGGCATGGCCATTTTCAAAGGGTGTCCCTTGACCTCTGACCTCAAGATATGTTAATGAAAATGGGTTCTATGGGTACCCACGAGTCTCCCCTTTACAGACATGCCCACTTTATGATAATCACATGCAGTTTGGGGCAAGTCATAGTCAAGTCAGCACACTGACACACTGACAGCTGTTGTTGCCTGTTGGGCTGCAGTTTGCCATGTTATGATTTGAGCATATTTTTTATGCTAAATGCAGTACCTGTGAGGGTTTCTGGACAATATTTGTCATTGTTTTGTGTTGTTAATTGATTTCCAATAATAAATATATACATATATTTAAATAAAACAAGCATACTTGTCCACTCCCATGTTGATAAGAGTATTAAATACTTATTAAATACAAATCTCCCTTTAAGGTACATTTTGAACAGATAAAAATGTGCGATTAATTTGCGATTAACTATGGACAATCACGCAATTAAATATTTTAATCGAATGACAGCTCTATTAAGGATATGAAAATGAGAAGAGATTAAGCCTTCTGATTATTAGATGATTAATCGATACGACACTCTACAACAAGTCAATGTCAAACTAAAGTGACCTTCGCTACGGTATACTGTAATACCGTGCGTCAATCCTTTGAGTAGTAAAGTAACTGTTAAGCTACATGTTAGGTCATTCTATAATCAAGTTGTGAATAAAAATCCAGACCTGCAGCTGTAGCATGTCTAAAGAAAGTTGAGTCTACTCAAAAGGCATTCGGCATCTTCTGGAGCCTAAAGTGTGAGCCCAAAATCTCACCTCATTGCCCTGTCAGACAGTCTGGCCTTGGCACGAGGCCCACGCAGCCCTGTTTTCATCGACAGAGAGACAAATTGAGAGTAAAAAAGAAATATTGCGAGTGGACTGAGCCTCAGTAGAAGCCCTTTGCTCATATGAGCTTGTCAGACTCGGTAATAAGAGGGTAAGACGCTAACGTATAGGTCCAAGTCCGCTACTTAAAAGGGCCGTTTTACAACAGACTCTGGCACAGTTAGCGAAGGTCGAGGAAAAGGAGGATTTTGGGATAGATGGTCAAAACTACTGGGGACACCAAGCCATCGGTGACAATTGGGGAGGACCCCTTGGCGTCACTTTCTAATGCACTGTGAGTCGCTCCACTGCAGTTGCAGTAAACACGTGGTTAACGTTGTGAATTCAAACAAAAACACTTAGATTTAGGCAGCAAAACCACTTAGTTAGGTTAAGGAAAATAGATTGTGGTTTTGGTTTCACGCATCCTCCTCTCCAACCGACCCTATGTGGGTTTTTTCGGTCTTTATTCTATGTCACCACACTCCCAGAACACTTGCTCTGAGCGTCTAATATTGACGCGGATGGGTTTACATTGTAGTTATTTGAAAGCCCAGTTCATCTCATACAGACTCTAAAGGGTGCCTTGTGCGTCGGTATCAAAGCATTGGTATTTGACGCCCTGGGAATGAGACCGGGCTGGGAACACAGAGGGAGAGTAAACAGAAATCAGGGTGGTCTAGTGGTTAGAAATACCATCCCATAGGTCCACTCCATTGTCTTGTTGAAATGTGAAAAAACTAAAGCTCTACTTGCCTTCTCATTCTGAGTCACTCTGACTGAAAGCCTCATCTAAATGACTGAAATTAGACAATTAGATTTAAGAATTTCTATCTTTTAACTGACTCCCCAAAAAAAGGAGAGAAGGAGTGGAGACAGCATTGATTATTTTTTATTTAAATAATTATTTTCTATTCAAATATAAAGTGAACACATACTAAAACACTTGAAAATCTAAACTAAAAATAACTAAAAAATAATCAAACTCGTTTAAAATGACTGAATTATTGCGTTTGCCATCCTTTTTATATTGATACTTGCACCATGTCTTACACAAGTTTAAAGTTTATTGTAAAAGGTGTAGTCAGCACCTCAACTTTAACATGACATTTGCCTAACTCTGCCTAAAAAAGATGTTTAATCAACTAACTTTTTAAAGTATTTTTAGGGCATTTTTTTGCCATAATGAGATAGTATACAGCAGGGAGCTGACAGGACAAGAGGGAGGAGAGAGAGGAGGATGACATGCAACAGTAAAAGGTCTTACGGCAGGTCTTAAGAGCTAAGGGCTCAGCATCAGCATCAGCATCATCAGCAGTCTGTGTTCCACTATCATATCATTCTGTGTGTGTGTGTAAGTGTAAGATATACAGTACAGAAAACATCAGTGTTCATGATGAGGATGTATGGTTGTTTGTGTGTGTGTGAAAGGTGTGTGTATCTCAGCCAGCATCACTCTCAGCTCCGATGACCTGAGGGCGCTCAGTCTCAATCAGGCCCGTGTTGTTTCTGCACTGCATTCTTCCACAAGGCTTATTTTTAGTTGACAGGGAACAAATCTGGAGTCGTTGCCTGTGATTCTGTGATTTTTGGGCCTGTTCCCTCTCAAAACACGAGCGGAAAAAAAAGGATTTGGGGCCAAACAGGCTGTTACACTTGTGCTTGTTTTAGCTCCCGAGTCTATAAAAAAATGACAGGGTTTGTAATTATGACTGTGCATGGAGAGGCTCCATGATAGGGCGCTAACTCAATAACATGCTGCTCCCACATCAAGACTGATGAGATACATTCTGGGACATTCACAGCACACACACACAGCACCTGACTCGGGGTGTAACGATTTCATCTAGCAGCAATTATACTTGCTGTGGTCATTGTAAGGGATTCATCCAAACGGACTAAGAATCTCAGTGGGGTTCTCTTTCTGGACACCTGACGAATGTAATTACAATAATCACTAACATTTTAGTCCCGGTTTGTCCTGAGAGAGATATATGGCTCTGTTTGGGTTATTAAGTGTTCAAATTCACCGGTCACGTTGCCGTATTGTTCTGGGCAGTTAGCATACAGCTGGCTTGTGTAGTGTCAATGATTCTATCAGATTTTACAGACTGCTATGGAAGCCGTGAGAGGCAAGTGAGAAAAAAAAAAAATTCTGGTGAATCCATTTTCTAAGTTTGATCTAAAGTGTTTTCTCTCCTGTGTTTATGACTTAAGAACAGGTGAAAAAAAAAAAAATGTTTTTGGTGGAGAAAACATTTTTGTGCAAGGTGAAAACATTTTTTTTCACAGGATTATTTTTCTAAATTAATTTATTTTTTCATCTGTGAAAACAGGTGCAAAAAAGAAGTTTGAGCAGGTGAATTTTGTTTTTGTTGTTGTAATACTCATTTCGGCCACAAGTGGCCGAAGTGCACCTCTACCCCATGTTCTAAATAGGACTGATAGCGTCAATTAAAATACATTTCTGGCCAAACGAAGGACATGACAGTAATGTTACGTAATTTGCGACCATAATATATGTAGCTTGTGTTTAGAGTTAATGGAGAAATTACAACTCACCAGGAAGGAAACATGAATGCTTTTAGTCCTATTTAGAACATTGGGTAGTGGTGCACGTCAGCCTCTTGTGGCCGATATGAGTATTACAACAACAAACACTTCGTCATCTTGACAAAAAGTCACCTGCCAAAACTTTTTTTTTCTCCTGTTTTTACAGATGTGAAAGAAAAATGATCCAAGCAAAATAATTTTTTCTCCACCTGTTTCACATAGATGCATTTTTGTTTTTGTTTTGAAGGAATTTAGAAAAACTATCCTGGCAAAATGTTTCTTTTTAACCTGCTCTTAAGTCTTAAACATAGGAGAGAAAACAATTAGGATCAGACTTAGAAAATGGATCACCAGAATATATTTTCTCACTTGCCTCTCAGGGCTTCTGTAGACAAAAGAACATTTTGCAAAGAGATCAATTCAGTTCTTAAATTCTGTTGGGATGGAAGTGTGGATGCACCAAGACTTCTTTTCAAAATGCATCAACAATTATTTACTATATCAAAAAGAAAAAAAAAGAACTCATTGGTACCTGCTTGACTGAATTAATCACACATCATCGTCTTAACATGCAAACACCGAAGTGTCTCCTGACCTGCTGGCCATGTTCCACTCCAGGGCCGGGTTCTGGGAGCTCCTCTCGCTCTCCACGGACACGCCTCCTTTGGTTCCCTCCTTCTCCGGCTTGAGTTGCTCCCAATGAGCCGTTCCGATGTTGATGGACTGGAGATCGACCTGATACTGCCGGTCCTCCACCTCTGAACCCGGGTCACGCAGGATGCCGAGGTGCAGTGCACGTCTAGAGGGAAGGGAAGGAAAACGCAATTTGGTTGAGTCGCTTTACAAATCGTATAGCGTGCTAATGATTGTAGGAAGCCCAGGCTAGGCTACGACTTAGATCTAGAGCAGGTGTCTAGGCCCAACTAACCTAAATGTATAAAACATGAATAGGTTTTATTTATTGTTGTGGGGGTCACATTGGGTCGGGCTGTACTTTATATAGTCAATTACTATGAAGTACATGACTCGAGGAGTAGAGCAGGTAGTCTGTTACACTGAACCAGTAAAGAGGTTCTGGCAGCAGGCCCGAACCACTACGGGCTTCTTTCTTCCCTCTGCCTACTCAGTGGTTTAGTAGCACAAGTTTCTTACAGGATGATTTATGACTAAATCAAAGCCTCTGGTACAGCCAGGACTCAGATAAATAACCCCGTGGGCCTCAGGTGAAATCATTTGCCTTTTATAAAGTTCAGATTTATGCCAGCTTATCATTGGCAGTAAACATTGCTTAAACCCCTGGCTGGACGGCACAGTAGTCTGGAGACTCTTACCGCCTCTCTCTTTCTATTCCTGTCTCAAGAAACACAGGACTTCTGCAGTATACACAAGCCGTGATATGGTAGGAGAGATGTAGAGATATGTCAGGAGTGGGCAGCGCTGCCTCTGTAGCTGAACCGCTAAACTCAAAGTGAGCAAACACTGTCCCACCAGCGCCAAGAAAAAATGATGTCATCTATTTTTCGCCTTTGAGAGACAAGATCCTGACGAATTCACGAGGCAAAAGGAATAATCAAAATTCAACATCTGCACATGACATCAGGGCTCTCGGTTCGTTATGATATGTTTATTTGTGCTGGTGAATTCAAATGAGAGCTTAAATGGTATAAATAAGGGCTTAAAATGGCTACAGATGTAGCGGCAGCATGAGTAGTTTTATTTGTTTCGGCAACGTCAATGGCAATTTTCATATAGCGTTTCGCCCCCTTAGCCACACTGGAGAGGCCTCTACCGGAGCGTGATGTTATGACAATAGGCACCAAGTACAAAAACAATGGCAATGGGAGATCAGAGGTGTATAACTGGATTTAGCTGGATTTGTTGACATACAAACAAGTGAAACAGATCCTTAATCAACATTTGGAACCGCATTTATCAACAGAGTATAATATAAATCAAACCAAGAGCCCTGTAAGATTTGGGTGGGATGTGTCAGTCTAGATTCATTAGGGCTTTGGTAACAGTACCTCCATCACCCTCCCCAAACCCCAAACTGTATTTTTCACATTAAACAAACCACAGTTACCTCATGTGCTTTCCAAATTATCTCTTAACTTCAGCTTATTTAGGAGACTCTCTTACTCATAATCAACATTACATGGGAGTCGGCGGCCAAGTCTCCGCATTGCTGAGCTGCAGGGTCATCTCCAATGACATAAATAAATATGATAAACATTTGTCTTGGTCATGCAGCCAGTGGAAACCGGTGTGATTTAATATCAAAAGACATATTTCAGCCAATCGCAGGAAACGAGAGAGCTTCATTTCTGACAAATGAGGAGGGGAGGAATTTTGGAAGTTCCCCTTGGGGTGCAATAATAATTGGAGCCAGATTTTCTTGTTGTACATGTGGGGGGAAAACACTGGTGGTTTGACATATTTGATTGGTCATGTGAAGACCACACTGCTTGGCCGAGGGGAATCAGAGAATGCCTTGGGAAAGCACGGCGCTCACTCTGCCCACCATATACACGGACGAACTAAAAACATACAGAGCGAGGCAGGTGGAACACACCCTTCTGCCGGGTCTCCCATTATCAGACATCTGCCCGCCACTACTGCCATGTGGAAAATATGGAGCAAAAATGAACATAACAAGTCATAAATGACATGCTTTCACAGATGAGGAAGGCAACGAGGGAGGGAAGGGAGAGAGAGGGAGAAATTTTTCTCAAACACAAGTACTTAGTTTTGCCCTTGTTCCTGAGCCAACCTTATTTTAATTGCAGGAAAAGACCACAGAAACATTATTTTTTACGACAAAATTCTGCTATTTATAAAAACGGATCAAAAGCTCTGCAGTAAGAACGCTCCGTTTCATGGCATTCATGGCTATTATTTTAAAAAACATTTCTCCCTCTTCTGACACAATTTAAACCCAATTTGAGTCCGAAAAGCCACTGGGCCGATTTCGCATCAGAGCTGAAATATGAGGGCGCCCGTCCAACATTATTATGGCTCAAAGTCAAAACCTCCATCCAATTCAAACCCTCCGGTGGGAAACAGCAGACGAAATAGCGAAGGCATGGCAGTGTTATGTATCTAGAACGCAGGACTTGGAAAGAGCAATTCACTGGTACTTCATCACTGAGGAAAATAATAATGATGTTCCAAATTCCTTTGAACAGAAGATATGCAGACAAATTTACAAATGGGCAATTAATTGCAAGTTATGTTCCTGTGTTTAGCATTCTTGGGGTCTATGCATGTGCTGGGCAGAGCATCAATCATGATTTGTGTTATTAAGTGGACGTGTGGGAGGACTGAGTGCTTAACATGTAGCAGATTTGGGAACGTGTGCTGAAGTGGTAATAGGATTCACGGAGGAATCTTCTGGGCACATGCATAACACGCCAGTTATTACACACATTAGCTTAATGCCCATGTATATACTGATAAACGGCACATGAGCTCATGCAGACACAGAGTGCTGCTGCATGCCATGGAGGCATTAGGTGTAACCGGTGAAGGATTTACTTTGCTGCTGCGCACAACTTTGAAACAGCATCCAGACTTGGAATATAGATCTTAGCACGGCAGGAGAGAATGAATTGCAAGAAAAATAATACATTTAAAGAGTGTTACATGGACACAGGAATCATATTGAGCAGAGCCAATGGGTAAATAAGTAAAAGGGCTTGTTGAAAAGGAGAGAAAGTGGAATGCTGGGAGAGCCTGATTACCAAACTAAGGCTCTGAAGGCTAACCGTGGTTCAAGGTTGTAAAACAAACCACAGTGGGATCTGGTTGAGGCTCAGGGCCCGATGGTAGGAGTGTGGGAGCAGTGGGCTGCGTTACAGACTCTTGCTGAGGAGATCCCGTGGGCCAGGGTGTATCATGGCCCTTGGCTTTAAATGGCCTCCCACCTTCCTCTCTCAAGCTCCATCCATCCCCCCCCCTCATCCCCATCCCCTGCCCCGGACCAATGGGGCAGGAAGCAGCAGGGTAATACCAAGCGCCGCTGGCTTCTGGATCTCGTCACTCTGAAACCCGCAACCTGAACCCACAACCCCAGACCTGTTTTTCACTCCATTTCCCCAACAATCACATGCAATACATGTCTGCTTACACGTTCAACAGAGGCAGGGGTGTATGTAAATGTGTGTGTTTGAGAGAGACGGGGCCCTCTGCTTCTGCTCTCCTTGTACATACCGAGTAGAAATTTCATTGAGTTCTCAGGCTTAATTCGGCCAAGTCAAGCTAAATTAGGTCTGTGCGCACACATGTGCTGTATTTCTTTGTTTTGAGCAGACCTCAACTACTGTATATTTGAACTGAGGGAGCACATGCTAACGGTGCATGTCTCGCTGTGTCATTTCATTTTGCGGTGGGGTCTATGTGCAAATGAAAAAGTAACATCCAAGAGGCAAAGGGTTTTTGCGTGAGACCAGCAAAAATAATAAGAAAGAAAGTTTTCAATTGAGGTTTTGATATTCTTTCTCCGCGGTTCCAAAGTGTTATTAGCCAAACCCCATTAGCACCCAGCAGCTCCTGCACGGTGTTTGTGATGTGGAGAGGCCAGAGCTGCACAGTGGCTTCTCAATCCGCTCGCTACGACTCCCAGTGGCTTAAAGTGGAGTCCCACTGGGCCCGCATGTGTGCCGAGGGGGAATTCATACGCATTATGATTCATGAAACTTGCAATTACTTAGTAAGTTAAGCACCCCTGCCGACGGTGGTCCGCTCCGAATTGCCAGAAATTCGGCAACTTCTGAGCTGTGGATTTATGACCCCAGTCAAGTCCAATTGCTGTTAATTTGCATCTACCAATTATAGTAATTAAGGCTCGGAATTAGAACGCTGAGCAGCCCTCGGAGCGAGAGGGGAAAATGATGTCGTGGAACATGGCGAGTCAGCAGAATATAAGACCCAGTCACTCAGGGGTTTTCATACCGCTGCTACTAAAATGATTTTTGATGACTAGAGCGTTTTTTTCAACAGGAGTCAAACAAAACAAAATATCCCCGACAACGGAGCGGCAACAATGCTCCAAATTTGTCACACCTGGCAATAACAAGGTACTTACTGGGTGGGTGTTTTACGCCAAGTACAACAATCTCAATCTACATTTTTTTTTCTCTCACTGGCACAATACGCAATAAACATCGCTGCTTTCCCGCATTGTGTCTATGTAGCGACACATTCCCATGACAAAAACTGAATAATCTATTCTTTTTCAGCCCCGATAGCATTACTCATCTCCACTGCTGCTCCCAACAGAAGCCTGTTATTCATTAGGCTGATTGCACTTTAAAGACACTCATGCTCAACCAATTATATCATATTTACACAAGATCTTAGGAGGAAACTATTACTTCTATATACAATACAAGCAGGGCTTAGCCGGAGCCCGTACCACCCTGGAGACAATGGTGCTTGATAGTGAGGAGCAGGGAGACGCGGCGCTGCAGAGGAAGGCCCTCTGTTTACAATGACATGGTGCATACCAACCGTCAGTGTTTGCACTTTGATTTCAACATAATTACAGGAGTCATTTATCTCCCGTGCAGTTTACATGTCAGAGGAGTTATATCGTTATAAACACAGTCGGCATTAGAAGTGTTGCTCTGAAGACGCTGGCTAACATGTGCTCGCCATGATGGCCTGTTAAAGATGTCAGTCTGGCTCATCAATTCAAAATCTGCTTCTTGCATCAGAGCTCCATGTTGCAAAGAAGCCGTGAGTGATGTGTATTTCATTGGAATTTACACGTGCTGGTGACTGTGTAGATTAAACTACTAATCTTTCATCACAGTGCATGATTCATCATACAGTAAAAACATACAATCACATAGCGGACACATACTCATTTATTAACACATTTTAAGGAGAAAGTATGTCTAAAGCTGTATAATATCATATAACGCTGGCTGCACATCAGTCAGAATGTTGATGCAACTCCAAACTCACATTTCAGTCTGAAGTGCTCTGCAGTTTGTCCCCGCTAATAGCATCGTAAGGGCCTTTTATTGAAGCGCACAGATGTCGTCCTCATCTCCACTGCTTCTGTTCTGCTTCTCACACACACACACACACTTTGCTTGGCCTGTTCAGCCTTAACTATGCTCTTCTCCTGCTTGTATGTAGCTCTAAGCATGGAACATTCCTGGCTAACAGGGACAGTAATTTATTGGCTTTTTAAGAGCACTGACTTCTCACAGTATCCCTTCATACATTATTGTAGGTATATTAGCACTGGATCTACTGAAAAAGACTCCTAGGATCCTTTTTTGTGAACAACTGAAGTTGTGGCTTCTGCAGAAAATTACATTTTTTTGTGTGTTTGACCGCGTCCATGCTTCAGTCCCTCTAAGGCCCTGACACACCAAGCTGACAGTCGGCCGTCGGACAGTTTGGGGCCGGCAGTGAGCGTCTGTCGGCCAAGTTGTTGTGGTGTGTCCCGCACCGTCGGTTCTATTCTGCCTGTGTTGGAGGCTTTTCGGCGAATTCGGCATGTTGAATTGGCAGCGGAGCTAGTCGGTGAGAGAAATCACTCTGATTGGTGGTTCAGCTTAAATAAATCAGTGCACGAGACGAGAAACGGACGTGAGAAAAGCAAATTAAGTGAAAACAAGTGAAAATGGTCGGCAAACACCGCTTTGATTCATGCAAAGATTATAGAAGCAAAAAAACTCTGGTGTTTTTTTGACAACAGCCGCTGCCGCCATTTTGGACTGAAAACGCTTATTATATTTATAATATTTCATTGTTCAACACAGGCCATTTCAGGCGGACGTTTTACTGGCTTCCGGCAGTCGCTTTCAGTCAAAAATGGCAGAAGCGTAGCTCTGCTGCTGGGCGCTTATGTTGCAATGGAATGAACAATTGACTTTCACTTCCTGGCAATATACGTTCTTTGTTTCATGTATGTATCATGACAATGGCTTGTATAACTGCTGTACTCTTGTCTTCCCGTTTCCCTTTTTCAATGATGAATACAGACTACCGCCGCCTGCTGGTGTGGAGAGTTATTTCATCTCACGGAGGTGCAGAACGTAGTGCTAACTGGCCGTCGGCTGTAGTCTTTGCAGTGTTCGGGTGCAACTTGTCGGCCAAGACAAAGGCGACATGAGGCGACGCAACAGTTGCCGCTAGTTCTTTGATGTCAGCTTGGCGTGTCTGGGCCTTTAGATGGTGACTTGAAGTTGCTGCTGAGAATCACTACGAGTCATCTGTGCGTCACCGCAGGACAAAGCTACCATTTTTCCCCATAAAATTGAGTGGGTCGGTGCTTGTGAAATCACTTCCTCTGTTAGCAGCTACAGATTCGACATGCTTCCTCCCTGATCTGAAAACAGACACAACGCCGCCTTTATAAAACATGTCAGGCGGAGGAGTTTTAGCAGTGGGTTCCCTGACGCAGAGGTGTGAAGGGAAATGCCTCGCTGACTTCCTCAAGACCTCAGATTGAAAACAGATTTCGTGTCCCCACCAAGCAGTTTCACGATGATGTAACCCCGCTGCCATTTTAATTTGAGAGGCCTTATCTTTAATTAATCGCTAAACACATGCGTGGAAGAGATTATTCATAACTGGCTGCAGCGGGGAACATGGCAGGGGTAGCCAAGGATCTGGCCTGCCCTCGTATGCAGTCATTTTCATCAAGCTAAAGTAGAACAGGCACATACCTCAATGCTACTTTTACACTAATTAAAGGAAAATAATCCTTTTTTTGCTGGAGGAAGATTCTAGATCCAGAGTCTGTCCCTGGTCTCTGGCGAGGCACTCGGCGTGTTCGCCGCTCTGATTGACAAAGCCTGAAGTGAATCAAACATAAAGGAGTCAGAATCGCCCAGGAACCAAAACCGTTTATTCCAGCTGAAGCAGTTTCAAGTAGATTGACGATAATTGATGATAGAGCGAGAGCGATACTTGTACAGCTGCACCTCACATGTTGTATCAGACATGCTGTCCAGATTGTCAGAAAACACATGGAGCAGTGGTGCGTATTCCTCTTATCATTCCCAAATCTTTTCACTTATGAGTAGAAATACACTGTAGTCTTTAGGAGCATAACTACCAGCACAAACAGGCATACGTAAACACAGAAAAATCTATGGCAAAACTGGAAACGCATTAAAACATAATGCTCACACGCACAGGCAATATACATCCACTCTATGATACAAGTCTCAAAACCAAGATGGTTACAGACTTCAGAGCATTCCTCGTGATTTACTTCTGCACATAAATTGTTCGCTTCGTGCTCCGGCGAGGAGGGTGTTTTATGGAGCTGTAAAATTAGGCCCACTTTATGGATCCAACAGCATGAACCACTACTGTTTTTTTCCACTTGATATTGATTAAGCGGTTCAGCGTTGCCAAGCTGCTTCGCATTAGTGTACACACAGGGCGCGTCGTGTGTATTTTTGAGGATGCTCATTTTTATCTGTGAAAGCGAGGGTCTTTGGCAGAGCACTTTGAAGTTGATTACACGTTGTTTACAGCAATTATTGAATTCTGACAAATGTTTAAAGCAACGAGATTACATATCAAGGCCTTATCCTTCGTCGGATAAAGAATGAGAATTTTCCTAAACAAAGCCGGGGAAATGATGGCCATATTTGATTAGGTTAACGTATGCTACAGGTTTAGCAGACAGGCTGAACAAACATGTAATCGGATAGCTAAAACAGTAGGTCCTGCTCGTTGACGTTTGCCTTGACCTTAAACAACATTTTGTTCTAATTCAAATTTCCTTCCAGCAAACAAAGGCGGAATGAAACAAAATACAACGACTTGCTGCTGGAAGCTCCCACATAATGGAATTAAAAACTTATGTCTAAATCACAAGCTTTAAGGAGAGACAGGCCGGACTTTGAGAATACGAGAGCAGCTTAGAAGCCCCTCGTGTGGCCCGAGACTGCAGGACTACAACGGCTTTCTCATGAGATAGTGTCCAAATACTTTTATGTCAGCAAGGAAAAACAGCATAAAATAATTACAATAATGTGGGGCGCACATGCTTCCTACATCGGCTAATTCTTCCTCCTCTGTAAATGACTGCAGAGCCAGTGTTTATAATTCTGAAGCGGATCTCGCATTCATCCAAACCGCCGAGTGTATTTATACAAAGTGACATTTCTATATGGGAGATTTCCCCCGTTTCTTTTCCCCCTCTAACTGAGGAAATCACATGAACTCCCGTGCTTAGCTAATTCCACTGGTGGTGCTGTTGATATGGGGAGGGAGAGGGAGGGAAGAATGGAGAAAAGGTACAACAAAAATGAATGGAGAGGGACTGTAGCTTCATTGAAAATTAACAAGAAAGAAAATGTAAATGTAGCACAAATGCAGTTGAAGTAAAGACTGAGATGAATGCAACTTATCTCTGAGTCAGACAATAAAATAAAAGTCGGCTCCTCCCCTTCATGTCATTGCGGCTCTGCACTAAAAAGATTCTTATCCAGATTATAGCAACTATTAGAAATAACACTAATTCCTCTACTTAAAACTATCAGGAAACATGTCAACACAAGTCACTATCCATAATGGCTTTGACTGTTCTCTGGCTGATATTGGTTTCATCAAATAACTATGTGTGTCATCATCACACCAATCCCACTGCTTCATTTAGTCAAATTATTCAACTTCTGTGGGTTAAATGAGGTAGAAGTTCTCACTTCCTGTATGGAAATATAGTGTGAAAGATGTAGAGAGAAACTGGTTGAAGACATTATGAGTAATAGACAGAAACGTCACATGAATGTAAGAGGAACGCCCCTCAGCAGGTTGCTGAAATGGCTACGTCTCAGAGACCTACAGGAGGTAAAGGCTGCATTGAATCAGCTTCGTCTGGAGCCCGTCACACTGAACATGTGCAGTGACAGTGCTCTCTGAGAATCAGCCTGAGCCTGGTTGTCTCTGGGTTTGCTGGCACTGCACCTTGTTTCAATGAGGAGGAAGAACCATGCAGAATGTGAGAACCGCAAAAAGGAGAGAGGAGCTAAAGCTGGGCATACACTGTACGATTTTAGAAAAGTTGTTGTATAACTCCTACTCCTACTGTACAAGTAGATTGTTTGCGATGTAAAGCCAAAACTCACGATTTATGTGCTCACACTGTACGGTCCTGTCGGTCCGGACCGTTCTGGCTGTTGACAGTTATTAATAAAGATTTGTTTGAAAGCTCCGATGCAGGTAAAGGTTGCAGAGGTCAGTACGGGTCACAATGCTAACAAGGCAGAAACGTGCTACCTTGGTCATCTGTGCCATCCTGTCTGCTGAAACGTCTAAAAAAAAAAAAGAGGCGCCGGCGTATATGGACTCGCAGGTGGCGAGGAAGACGTGGACAGTATGGATTGTATTGCCCATTTTGCAGAGAGAGTCGGAGGTAAGCTAGCTATGTTTTACTATATCTATTGTACATTGTTATCCTGATAGCTACGCTCTGATTACTGTAAAAAAAAAAAAGCAGAAAAAAGGCAGTGACGTTGGGGAATCGGCTCGTGGCTCTGCTTCAGCTGTACGAGAGCCTGTGGACGGCCGACCAAAATTTCTCATCCGACTGTCCGACGGCCGGTCGTGAGGAGTTAATCGGTCCTCGGTCCCCCCCGTACACTGCACGGCAAACGACGCCTGACGAAGCTGAAATTCGGTCAGACTCTAAAATAAGTGTATGCCCAGCTTAAGGGAGATGGGGGTCCTGAAAAGTGACAGAGAAGAGGAAACGGCTGTGTGAGATGCAGAATGAGTAGAAAGACTGAAAAAAAAACCTCAATGAGACATAATGATAGAGAAATTAAAAGAGGCACGTTGTTGTGGAAGATAACCTCCATTAATAGCTCCATACATCATCTTTACATAATTACCTCAGCAGTAAAATTCTACTCTTCTTTTAGTACTATGATATTCTTTTTCCTCCCCTCTCCTCTGTTGCCAGTCAGTGTTTTGGTACACTGACTCCAGAACAGTGAGGAGGAAGTGGCCCCTGCGGGCCGGGCTCCTGACAAACCACAACTCTAAACAGGCAGTGCTGTGAAAATATGGCATTCAAACAACACAATGCCAAAGCTTTCTGACCACCATGTCGACATCCAAACAGCTGCCGGCTCTGAGAACATTTAATGGGAGAAGAAAACAAAGAGAAAGAAACGGATAGAAAAGAGGGACAAAATAATAAAAGAAGTAGCAGGAGGGGAGTTGGGAAATCAAAAACATGCCAAACAGAGCTTCAGCAGTGTCTGCGTTGGGCTTGGGACCGGAGCGGGCCTTGCTTTTATTAGAAGGAACTGAGAGACGAGGAAGACATGATGCTAACATGTCAGCCCCCTGTGCCTCTGTGGAATGGAGCTTCTACCCCCTTAAAACATACTGAACACAAGAGTATGTTGTGAAGCGAGAGGCTGCAGGGAGAGATTGAGAAACTGAGTGAAGGATGCTGTAGGAATGAAGGAATGAAGGGGGAGAACGAGAGAAGTTCAGTTGAGTAGAAGCTCTGTAGAGAGAACAGTCCAGGTGTAAAGAATTAGAGGAGATGGCACATCAAACAGAGGCTGTGCTCGGCCTCTTTCCTGTAGCCCTTGTGGCAGGAAATGCTCTACAGCATCCTGTGAGCTGACCAGAGAGAAACTGACGAGAGGGAGCAACCAGGAGAGCAAATAAAGTGGGAGGTGAAGAACAGAAGAGGGCACGTGGAGAATATGTTCAGCAACATCCTGCACAGAAGAGGGAGATTAGGAGGCAGACGGGGGGGGAATAAGGACATGGGGAGAAACAGGAGACGGAGAGGAACAGAGGAAATTCTGCAGAACAGAACAGGAAAGAAGTGAGAGGGGAAGGAGAAGAGGAAGAAGCAAGGAGAAGGTAGATGACTTGGCACTAATAGGCTGGGTGGAGGGGAATAGGAGAGATGGATTGTAGGATACATGAAGATGTATAGACATGGGGAATAATACAAAGCAGGTATGAAGTTGAACTGGGCCTATGACTTGCCCCAAACTGCATGTGATTATCATAAAGTGGGCATGTCTGTAAAGGGGAGACTCGTGGGTACCCATAGAACCCATTTTCATTCACATATCTTGAGGTCAGAGGTCAAGGGTACCTTTGAAAATGGCCATGCCAGTTTTTCCTCGCCAAAATTTTGCGTAAGTTTGGAGCGTTATTTAACCTCATTCACTACACGCTAGCATGACATGGTTGGTACCAATGGATTCCTTAGGTTTTTGTAGTTTCATATGATGCCAGTATCTTCACTCTAGCTTTAGAACTGAGCCCGCTACAACCTAAAAATCGTAAGTTGCGTTAATGCGTTGAAGAAATTAGTGGCGTTAAAACGAATTTGCGTTAACGCGTTACTATCGCGTTTCGCTTTGACAGCCCTAATTTGAAGACGTTTGTGAGCCTAAATTTCAGACGTTCGAATTTAAGACTTTTTAAGGACCTGCAGGAACCCTGTGGCTTCATGTTTCTTGGATAAAATACTCTGTATTGGCGACTGAGATGTGAATCATGGACAGATAAGCAGGTTAAATACTCGCATACTGTGTATGTCTCACACAGATACAACAGGCAGCACAGTGACATTTGTGTGTGGTTGAAAACACATGTGCGATGTTCTTGATGTGCAAGTTTAAGTGTGTGTACAAATACCATTTGCACAGCGTGTGATATGGTGTGTGTGTGTGTGTGTGTGTGTGTGTGTGTGAGAACGTCTGATATGTCAGGTTGTGATGTGTGAGCCTCTTGTCTCCCTGTGCTGCCTGTCCAACATGTGTCTGTCAGCTGGATCTCTCCCTCAGCCTTCAAACCAGCCTTCTGCTCCTAAAAAAAACTCTTATGTGGCTTTAAAATGCTAATAACATCAGTCCATTACCAGACTACACATAATGTGAGGCCTTCAAAAAAAAAACTCCTTTCAAAGCCCTTCAAATGCCTTCTCGGTTGTTAGGAGAGGAGATGGAAAAATATCAAGGGGGGGAACAATGATGCCTTAAACACTGGCTCCTCGTCATTACTGAGGAATGAAGGCAAGTCTTGCCAACAGTTGGACATTTCATTTCAGCATAAATATATGGAGCAAAGCATATTTAATATATTTAATAATTTTTGCCCCGGCTACATGTGCAAAAACCAGAGCCGTGCATGCGTGCGATGATAAAGTGACAGGGGTGGTTTGCTGATTGGAGGGCTGTTGTGTGTGTGTGTGTGTGTATGTGTGTGTGTGTGTGTGTGTGTGTGTGTGTGTGTGTGTGTGTGTGTGTGTGTGTGTGTGTGTGTGTGTGTGTGTGTGTGTGTGTGTGTGTGTGTGCGTGTGTGTGTGTGTGTGTGTGTGTGTGTGTGTGTGTGTGCGTGTGTGTGTGCGTGTGTGTGTGTGTTTGTGTGGGGTAAGTTATGGAGAGAAGAAAGGGGACCACCGCAGTAGAGTTGTCTACATGGTGGCTTCACATTTCCCTCTGTGGTTCTCTCAAACCTGCAGCTGAAGGAACATGACTGACATTCTCACACATATCACACACACAGACACACACGAACACACACACCGGACACACACACACACACACACACACACACACACACACACACACACACACACACACACACACACACACACACACACACACACACACACACACACACACACACACACACACACACACACACGCATACATATACCCACGCACACATACGTACACACACGCAAAGCAAAGCTGCAGCCTCACACTGCAAGTATCTGCCAGCCTGCTAATCTTGATCCCATGGGTAAAAGCTGTTGTGAGTTTAACAGAATACTTACTGCCAACCTACCAACCATGGCCAAGTAAACTACTGTGTTTGATTTGGACAGTCTCCAAAACACAATACCTGTAGGTGCACATCCATAATAACACAATAGCCCCGCCAGAGTCTTCCACAAGCTGCTAGCTTGACAGCTGTGAGTACTACTGTAACAATAGTCATGTTCGTTGTTCACGTTCATAATGATAATTTTGGGCGAGTGGCTTTGGAGGGAGGCCTGAAAGGAACTTGCTCGCTAGATTTTGGGACTTTGGGATTTTTGCAGCCAGTGCTTCTACTTTCATTGGAAAAGAGTTGGCACACTGGGCTGGGTTTTTCGGTTTATTTTTAAAAATCTAGCGTACTCTTGTGAGTTTCTTAAGATTACCAAACCAATCTTTAAAGGAATAGTTTGGGTGTTTTGAAGTGGGGTTGTTTGAGGTACTTATCCATAGTTGGTGTATTACTTATAGTAGATGAGGGAGAAACAGACAGGAGCACAGACACCGGAGCAAAGCAATACAGTGCTGTGGACGGGGATGCAGAAAAATGTATTTTAGCCACCTAAAAGAAAGGCTCACTTTAACAAATTGATATCCGTTTAAGTGTACGTTATATTTAGAATATTTTCTAACGGCGAACTGAACTGAAAATGAAACGTTTCCATATTGTTTTTGTCATCTGAGCCTGCTGGCTTTGGAGAGAGCATAGAGAAGTTTCACTTTCACTTCAGTGAGGGCTGTCTAATGGCTAGATAAAGCTGCAAAAAGATTGTAATTATAACGTATACTTAAACGGATGTTGATTTTTTAGAACACCTGAACTATCCCTTTAAGCGCAATACACGAGAAAGGGAAAAATCTGTTACATTCTACATTCAGTGCATTTAAGTCATACAGATATTTAAAATAGCTGGGATCAATCTGGAATGTGGTACTCAAACTATATAGTACACCTATATAGTTATAGATGCATTAATACTACAGGTGCATTAATAGGGATTGTTAAGTAGTGAAAGCCTCAAGACCGCAAAAACATAACAGAGGATATTTAATTTCCACGCATTGGATTTAAGCAAGATGGTATTAAAGTGGCAAAACAAGATTAATTAAACACATATATTAGAGTTGATAATATATACATTAAATATGCCATTCACTATTGAGTGGGATCCGAGTAAAACCAACTGGTAAAGACCAGGAGGAGGAAGACAGTTGTGAGCCCACTTTAGTGCCAGCCTCTGGTTCTTTCATGTCTGGTTGGGCCTCCTGGGGTTGTAATGTGCCTCTTATTACACAAGCATTAGGCAATTACGCCACTGGTTTCACATTGGCTTCCCAGAGCCACAGAAGAGCTTGTGGCTTCACACATGGACATTTGAAAGCATCTGCACATTCCTTCTCTCTTGAGGTTGACTCCTTTTTTTTTTTTTTCCTCTTTCGTACTTCTACTCAATCCTCCAATTGCCTCTGCTCTGGTCTGACGCTCGACTGAGTAGCCTACTGATAACCGCCGCTTGGCAGGAGACTACTGACCACACACATACAGATATACATGGGCACATGTCTACAGAAATAGACACAGGACACAGAGTTGTGTATATACAGTATATATACAGAGACTCAACGTCTAGGTGGCTCTTTCTTCCGAAAAAATAATACTATAGAGGTGTAATAAAATATTGATACACATGAGTATCGGGATATTATGTTGCGTCATACTGTATTGATTCTCCAGAACACTGTGTCAATTTTTAATTAACCTCTTACAAATCCGACAGCCTGCCGTCAGGCTATTCGATCTTTCGGAGGTTGTAGCGGGCTCAGTTTTAAAGCTAGAGTGAAGTTATTGGTATCATATAAAACTAGAAAAGATAAGGAATCCATTGGTATCAACAATGTCGAGAAGGAGGCTAAATAACGCTCCAAAGTTAAATTTTGGCAAGGAAAAACTGGAATTGCGATTTTCAGTCCCTTAGCATCTGAGCTCAAGATATGTGAATGAAAATGGGTTCTATGGGTACCCACGAGTCTCCCCTTTGCAGACATGCCCACTTTATGATAATCACATGCAGTTTGGTGCAAAAACCATGCCGTTTTTTTAATGCAGTATAAATGTCTTATTTTTTGCCTATTCTAAAATGGTTTATGTCTGGTGAGATCTTTATACTATGACAGTTTTCCTAAAATTAAATTAAAAAATAATCGCATTATATCACCTTGCTTACAGTATCGCAATATTGCGATATATTGAATCGTTATCATGTGAGTTTTTCACTACATCAGAACTTATTTGGCAAAGGCGTTTCCATAATCCATTTAGCGCTTCAACTCTTTTGAACAAAGGAAAAAAACACCTCAAGCAGGCGTAAAAACTTTTTTTTCTAGCAGTTTTATTGAGTTTTGCCGTTTCCACACAGCTTTTCTAATGTGATATTTCAAAATGAGCATAAGAATATGTGAACGGAAACACGGTTAATGCCATACTGCTCTGAGAAATGACAAAAACTCTCCCTCTGTCTCAGACCTCGCTGTGCATATCGATGCATGAAGCTCAAGCTCAGCTATTTCCAATGGAAATCCCATGAAAAGAATCTAGACCAAGTGGAGACACATTGACTATCAATACGGTATTCCTGAATTCCCTCGACGATTCACCTGGCCTCGGCTACTGCTGTGTGACCGGCCAGTCAGAGTGTCCCTGTCAGTACAATGACAGCTTCAAACCAACCACACAGGATGCCAGAACATCAACATGTCATGAGCCGGGAGAAGAGGAACTAAAACACAATAATGCACAAGGCTTGAGTTTGACTACACACATGGACACATACACAAAACACATGCACGTACAACACACACACACACACACACACACACACACACACACGCACACACACACACACACACACACACATATTAGACTTTGACAGGGTAACACCGGTAGAATGTGTGTATCGCACGCTGCAGTGGAGAGCAGAGCTTCCTAGGTTGGTGCTATGGGTGTATTCTTAGAACCCTTATATCCTGCTTCAGGATGAACCATTTACACTCACACATACAGGCACAATCAATGAGCCCAGTGGCCCGGCGGTCAACCCCTGGATCAGGCCCTTTTATGAGTGCAGGACAGCTGAGGGGTGATCCCTCTCGCCTCTGTCAGCACGCATCCCGACCTGACTGACAGCAATGTGCCAAAACACAAGAGCGGTTTCCGGGAAGCTCTGAATTAAGGTCCGTCACCTTGAGTGCCACCAAACAAGGAATGCAGAACTCCGCTCTGCTTTCAGCAGCAACAGACAGACAGATGTTAAAAAGGAAAACCGAAAGGGAATCCATACTGTGGGTGTTTCAGCTTTGCATACAACACTTGAAGGGGGAAACTGCACTGTGCACACTCAGGGTTAAGGAGGTCATCTTGTCTGCTCGCATGTGAGTACCATGCTTGGGTGGTGCCAGAGGAAGTTGCTACCAAAACTAAAAGGGTTCATCTTCCGATTAGAATGAAAATGTGCATAGCAGTTATTTTTCACCCTGCAGGTGGTGCTAGAGAAAAGGTAACCGTAATACATAAGGCCTACCCTCTTAGGAGGCCTTTACATTTAGAGATCTTATCTTATAAACAAATGAAAATGTCAGCAGATGTGTGATGCTACATGAGAGGTTGAGCTGTTGAAAAGTTGAAAGGGGTCCAAGAAACCAAGATGGCGAAGGCCAAAAACCAAGATGGCGAAGGCCAAAATGCCAAACCAGAGGCTTCAAAACAGCAGTCCACAAACCAATGGGTCACGTCACGGTGACCACGTCCACTTCTTATTTACGGTCTATGGTACAAAGTTAAGAATTGTGACCAGAGGCGGTCATAAAAATCATTACGATTCCACCTCTTATCCACAGCAAATTTCACAGAAATTCATGCAATACTTTTTTTTTTTTTTTTTTTTTTTACAATATCTTGTCAACAGTTCTTAAGATATTTCAGACTAGACCAAACTGTTGGACCATCGGACCCAAAGACGAACAGATCAACATGGTCTTCCCAATAGCCGCTCCACTTTGTGCCAAAAAGAGAGAGAGGGAAAATAAAGTTGTGGTTTACTTGTTTGATTCCCCTGTGGTGAGTCCTAATACCCCCTTCTCTCCCTCTTCTCCACTTTCTCCGCACATTACATTGGAATCATATGCATAAAATGGCCATAAAAATGTATAGCAGGGCCCAGGCTGGGGTTTTCTCCCTCCTAATCCCCCTAAACCTCTAACTGCAGGCTGAGGAATACAAGTGTTGTGGTGCAATCTTCTCACAGAGCGGAGGGCCCTGAGAATAACATCACAGAGGCCACAGATATTTATGGAATGAACCACAGGCTGTACACAGAAGTCAGCAGACACCACAACACAGCACACAAGACCCTGTATACAGCTCCCTACTCATATACTGTACAGCACAAGACACTGCTGGCTGAACACAAAGTGTAGAGCTGCGGTCAAAAGCTCTCCAATGATGGATAAGTGGAATTAGAGGGACAGAGAGACAGATGACAAAAGATACAAGATGATATATAGGTAAATAGATACCGCTTCATTCAGTATCCACATGAACTTTACAAGTAATCTGTTTAAGGGCCTCTAGTCGGACAGAAAGAGGGACGGCTGGTGGTCAGCCTGGACAGCGTGGAGTACACCCTTAAAAAGACTGATAGCCTTATACCGAGTGGTTGACTTGATTGAACACAGCGGTCAGGTACTCTGGTTGGCAGATCAAAGATCAAATCCAATAACATTCATCTGGTTTCCTCTGTTCTGCTCTCGTAACATTAGCTCCTCAAACACAAACCAAGTCTTCCTCTCTTATGACTGCAGAGGCAAATGACATGTTCTCCCCTTCCAGGAAATCAGCTTGCATGTCACACGATATGCTCGCTGTATCATCTGGGAGACAGAGAAATCTATCCATCACACTGGTTCCCACTGAAAACGACAAATATCACTTTATCAAAAGGAAAAAAAAAAAAGGTGAAGGGGGAAATATGTAGTCCACCTAAAAGCCGCAGCAGTATTCACTGGCTGAGTCTAAACTTCCTGTTCACATTACGACACGTTGTCCGAAGGGCTGTTTCAACATGAGCCCCGGCGAGCCCACACTCCCGGTCTCATCTGTCGGCTCTGCGCAGGCTATCCTGTCAGATTCAAAACATAAATTCTAGGGCAAGCTTTAATAAAAGGGGGCGTGTGATTTACTCTGGGTAGCGGCTGTCCCCATTCTTAAAACAATTTGATGTTGCATTAATCCTGAGTGTCAAGGCGATGTGAAATATGTCCTCTGCGTTTACCAGCACCAGGTGTTTCATTTGCTGGACTGACAAAAAACAATGTTTATTCTGGCTGACCCAACGATCCTTGCTTATTTTATCTTCTTTCTCTTGTAGAAGAGAAGGGAGAACACGTCTACAGCGAGAGAGTAGAAGAGAGGGTTAAAAGAAAGGGAGAGGAACAAATGGAGCTAAATGATTTACAGTTCACCAAGAAAGGTCTCGCTCTAATCATCTCAATTGGATGTCTCTTTCGTCATGCAGCCTCCCAGGCCCAAACGGAGCACAACAGGATGAATGAAGCCCGGGCCTCAGGAGCCCACAGAGCCATTCTTGTTGACGAAATATGTTGCACTATTAGCCACTTTACCTCTGTTTGACTGCTGGGTGGGTCTGCTATTATAGGGTCAGGTTCCACAAACTCTCATGGCTCAGTGCCATTTCCCCCTTTTCTGCCCAAAAGCTTATAATTACTACTGAATTACATTATGATAACTGGACATTTGCCTTTAACGCAATATGGGGCCATATACATTCTGTGTCTAAAACGCACTCCAGCTATAGTCTAACGAGCTTCGTTTGAGGGTTTGCCAAACTAGCCGCTAGGCAGGTATTATGCAAATGTGTTACTTGGTGACATCACCACGTTACAGAAGTAAAGGCAGGAATCCAATCAAGGTGTTTCAGGCAGTTCAGGAGCAGTGTTACTGTGGCGGAGAGTAACTCCCTTTGGCGGGGACTTTGGTCTTTGTAACTTTGCAGACCTTTTACATGCACAAAAAACTATATAACACACTAAAGGAAAGGGAAAAAGCACAAAAGCATAATAGGTCCTCTTTAAGACAATCATGTTGTACCAAAAGGGATTGCTGTAATAACATATATTTAAGTCAATATACTCACATGAAGCAACTAAAAGATCAGAACAGCTAGTTAGCCAAACAAGCACCGATGCAATTAAAGAGATTTACTAAGTTGGTTTGGTTTTGCCCACAGTTCTTTGTTAATGACACACTGGCATATTTTCACAAAAAAGACAAATTTTAGAATAGCAAGAGGGTAAACTTTTCTCTGATTATATTTTTAAAGCCTGGAAGTGGAGACCAAAAATAGATGAAGAGAACTTTGATTCACATGGCTCATGTCTGGCTGGGTAATCCCCACAGACACCGCTTTTACTGTTCTAAAATGATACTCTGCATACTGAAAGCACCGAGTAGCAATGTACTACACCAGCAGGGAGTAATTGAGAAGTTTTACAACCTAACTCCTTTCAGCACTACTATTACAAAACGTCATTTTGGCGCATCAAAAAATGTGCATATAGGCTGCTCTGCAGTAGCAGCTTAATACTAAAGCGTTCTTTTAATCTGGTGATATTACAGATATTACCACCGTTGCCATCATTGCCTCTGAAAGGAGTTTATCATTAAACCTGTTCAGCAGCCGGGGGAGTTTTTAAAGCAACTCCTAAATCAGTGTATATAAGTGTAGGTCCTGAGTGTCACTGTGTGTGGCCCTGAGCAGCTACTCTCCTCTCGCTGCGGCAGCGAAGCAAAGCCGACGCACTTTTTTGCTGGTGTAAACAAACGGGGAAATGGGGCACTTGGCAGCCGAGTAAAGTGAGTGATGAGGCAAGTGTGCACTGAAGCATCTAATGAATCATTTGCTGGGAACTCTGGGTTTTATGAGGGAAAGAAAGATGAGGAGGAAGACAAGAAAGAGGGAGACCAGCTGAGAGCGTAAAAAAAAAGAAAAGAAGAATGGCATTTCAAATGAAAAGAAAAGAAAGAGCCGCAGCTGTCATAAAGACAGACGCCTGAGAGGATCATTCAGTGTTTTGCCCAAATGTGAGGACAAGAGATTAGAATACATAAAACTCGCAGGGTCTCCTAATCCTACTACCAGCACAGCAGCAGCAGCAGCAGCAGCAGCAGCCTGTGAACCCCAGTGACCGGCGGTGAATTTACTGAGGTGACTGCTGACGCTGTGACAGGTCTGCACCTTTGAACAGGGCTGATGTGCTGAGGGCCTAGAAGCAGCTTTATCCCACACCTTGCCTTCACTCCTACTGCCTCAAACTAATAAAGGAGAAATATTACCTCTGCTACTACTGAATGAACAGTGAAATCCAACAAAGATGATTAGAAGACTGTTTATAAAAATTAGGGGTGTCAAAGTTCACACAATAATAATGCGATACTGTCAGGTAGTACGAAAGAGTAGTACACCTCTCTCCCACCTCTCTGGGGACTTGTATCCCTGCTGTATCCACACATACACCATACCGCCCATGACAAGGATGTTTCTAGAGGAGGAGGATGCATAGAACGCAGTGCCAGGGAGTTTTATTGGTAACAGGCAGGGTCCTGGCTTCGGCGGGCTGTGTTTATCTGCGGAGGGGAGATCCCCATCACAACCACTTATTAGGACATATATGTGGGCTTAACCAGGCAGCCATTCAACAGCAATAAGGGGCTTGCTTACTGACCACAGTGTGCTGGGACTGGGACCAGTCTAACCAACACTAGAGCGGAGAGAGAGCAGAGAGGAAAATCGAGACAGGAAGGAAATAACAAATACACAAGGAGACAGAGAGAAAAAAAAAATAGAAAAAGAGACATGGGGGGTAAAAAGGACAGCAGAAGGTGAGAAAGAGTGGAAATTAAAGGAAGGAGGTATGAAAAAGAGCTACAGACTGTATACATATACTGCAGCCAAAAAGAAAGAGCCTGCAAGGGAAAGAGGAGAGGAGGGAAAAAATGATATTGGAGAAAGGTAAAAGGGGGCATGAAAGGAAATAACAAAAAGAAGAAGCAACAGTTACGTTAAACATTAAAGAGAGAGTTAGGGAGAGGTAAGGAAAAAAGGTGGAAATAAGGAAGGATGAAGAAAGAGTGAGGAGAAAAGGGGAGTAGAAAGAAAAATGCTGCTGATCAAAAAAAAGAGATGAAAAGAAAGAAATTATACAGCAATCAAAAAATGTACAGAAAATAAGGATAAAAAGTTAGGTGATGAGGGTATATAACTGCTAAAGTAAAGAGGTAGAGTGGGTTATAAACACCAGAAACAAACATGGGATGAGGAAAGAAAGTAGAGAGAAAAAGAGGAAATGGACAAAACAAATGCCAGACATAGTTGGAAAGCGTATGAGAAAAAGACGCAGGAGGAGTCCATTGATACAGCCACATCATGTTGACTTGGCGCTGCATCACCACTGACACAGCAGCCGTCTCTGCCGTTGCCGTAGGAACGCAGGCATGTGCACTAATCAAAACAAAAAAGCAAAAAAAAAACATATTTTGCGGTAGCGGGATGCTCCCTGAGTCTCCCTCGGACAGACCATGAGGTAACCGAGCATGTGATGGAATTTGGAGCTGTGTCATCGAGGTGTGGGGATGTCGGGAAATGTGCAGGATATTTTAAGACCCAAACACACACACACACACACACACACACACACACACACACACACACACACACACACACACACGCACACACACTTAGAAACATGCATACACATGGATGCAAGCAGGCACACAGGGAGGGACAAACGGACAAACACACACACACACACACACACACACACACACAAAAAGGTTAAAGGGGAACTACGCCCATTTTCAAAATTCATACACGTTATTCCTATGGTCTAAGACAGTCAAAAAAATATTAGTTAACATGAACAACTCTCCCAAATTCAAGAACTAGAGTGCTAAAATTCAAATTTGTGATGTCATAGGGTATAAAGTGTGGAGCTTGTGGAGCTAGCAATGTAGTAGGCGTAGTAGGCCCCTACTGACCCACATCTATGGTGCTTATAGCGACTGATAACGCCAATTTAATGGCCTGATAACAGTCAAATCGGGTGATGAATTGTGAAAGATGTTCTAGATGACACTGAGAGCACCCACGGGAATGTTCTGAGTATATGGGAACATTTTCTGTTTCACAACTGACAACACTACAATAGAAAAAAGCTCATTTGGATTCAGTCATCCATTCATTGTCTATGGACCAGACTTTATACCTGTTTGAGACTTACTTCTCTGGTTTCTGGCTTTGAGAGAGTAGCTCATGTTCACCAATATTGAACTTTCCTAGACCATGAAAATAACATATTAGTATTCTTAATTTAGATGGTGTTCCCCTTTAAGTTAATCTTTCATTATTTAAACTTTACCAAAATTATTTGATTTAATTTCTAAAAAAAAAAACCAGCTAAAAAGCAAAACAGTATGTTAAAAAACTAGAACTGTAACGATTAATTGATTAGTTGTAAACTATTAAATCATCGCCAACGATTTTGATAATCGATTAATTGGTTTGAGTAATTTTTTAAGAAAAAAAAGTCAAAATTCACTGATTCTTAAATGAGAATATTTTCTGGTTTCTTTACTCCTCTATGACAGTAAACTGAATATCTTTGAGTTGTGGACAGAACAAGACATTTGAGGACGTCATCTTGGGCTTTGGGAAACACTGATCGACATTTTTCACCATTTTCTAACATTTTACAGACCAAACAACTAATCGATTTATCAACAAAATACTCAACAGATTAATCAGCAGTGAAAATAATCACAAGTTGCAGCTCTATAAAAAAACAACTAAGTTATTAAAGTAATTTTCATTGTAGTTGATGAAAGGTCAATATTGGGCCAAGATATTGTCAAACTGATGTAATGTTTTAACCCTGGACATTTGAACATGTGTCTCTATGCTCTTAAAAAGGGACACTCAGTCTCCACATGGTACTTGAAAGAGCGGTCCCCATTCACCCCGGCACACAAGAAGCTTTCAATTAAGTGTTCCATAAGTGAAAAAAATCTCATTGGAAGAAAAAGGAGAAAAACAGAGAGAGAATGAGAGAAAATAGGAGTGGGGAGTAAAAGATCTGTGAGATTTTTACGGAGGGCCCAAACCACAAGAAAGTCAGGGCTGAATGCATGCTGGACATTCCCCGGGCCGGCGCTCATGTACTTGGAAAAAGCCCGCTTTTTTCAAGCAGGAGGAAAATGATTTCAGCTGTGTAAATTGACAGCGGCCTTGTAGCCGAAGATGGAGAGGGAGAAAGAGGGGAAGCATGCAGCTCTGTGTCATAATTCCTGCTTAGCGAAGAAGCCGCTGGGGACCGCCGCTTCAGGGAAACAAGATTCAACATCACATGATCAAATGAAACGGTGATAATTGTTACCAAATGAACCTGGCGGTGGATATCAACTGAGCTCTACGGCTTTACAGTCAAACAGGTTTATTTGACCTTCTTTGAGGAAATCTATCTGATAAATACACACTGTGCCCTGAGAGGGTTGAGGCTGAAAGGGAAGCTGAGGAGCTTTGAAGTGTGTCAGAAACAGTGTTAGGTGAACAGCATCAAGACATGCTCCGTCAGGATGTTTACACATGCTCGCTATTTTAGCCTTCACTCTAGTCTTCTCTCGCAGGGTGGCATTACAGTAAATCCTGCTTTTAGACGTTGTGAGGCAATCATTTCATGTACAGTAGACAATAACAGCATGGCTGCTTCAGATCAGTCATTCAATTATGACAACGGATGTAATTAGTGGTGGGCTTTAAACAGAATTGCAGCAAATGGCTACCGGCGCTCACAGACATATTTCTTCCTATAGCCACAGTTGGTTATAGATTGTAAACACACATCGGTTTGCATGATTACAGACTCTCACTTTGACTTTCTCTATACGACCTGGGGGAGCACACGCGGTACAGAACTCGGCGCAGATAAAGCACACAGCAGTGCTGGGTAATGGTATGTCAACAAGTCCCTGATCTCAGGGTTATCAATCATGTGACTCAGAAGTGTGATCATCCTAAATTGGAGGGCCGATGTGAACAGGGAAGGTGGTGAGGATAATGCACGGTTAGGAATGGAAGAATGAACACAGAGAGCGGTTTGACATAATTCCTGGGTTTCGCTGCAGAGAGGGAAGTGGTGGCTCTTGGCTTCTGTGTGTAGAGGTTAAGGGGGTGAGTGCATGTGGGTGTGTTTGTACACACGGCCATGCCTGCTGCTAGTTTTTGTGACGGAGCCTGTATATGTGTGTTTTTGTGTAGCGTAGGTACAGTGTGCGGTTGTGTTTGTTGCACACTTGGGTGTGAATGCGTGACTCAGTGTAGGAAACTTATTGTGTTTGTGAATGCCTGACTGTGTGTACTGAATGGCGTGCGGAGCTACGTGGTAGCGTGCATGTGTTCAGGCCAGGGTGGAGCGTCGTGCGAGTCAATCTGTGTCTATGAGCAGATGTGGGCACCACAGCCACCAATCCTCTCGCTACCACAGGCAGAACATTACTGGCCGATATGGGGTG
Organism: Sebastolobus alascanus; assembly: GCA_916701645.2. Lineage (NCBI taxonomy): Eukaryota > Metazoa > Chordata > Actinopteri > Perciformes > Sebastidae > Sebastolobus > Sebastolobus alascanus. Next base: position 4,216,736 of record CAKAOJ020000101.1, on the reverse strand, counting down.
AAATTGCATGGCTGGTCTGACTGGTTTTTGGGGAGAAAGTCTGAGAAAAACTCCAGATTAGTTTCCATGCCCACAAGATCATCATTTATCATGTGACATGATAACAACATGGCCAACATGTCAACAAATAAATCTAAGCACAGTTGCCATGGAAATGGAGTAGTTACTACCCATTAGCTGTGCTAACTTGTACCAAAACAAAAAGCAAACATTTCAGCACAGTTTGGAACTAGAGGGGATGAAAAAAATACCCCAAAAAGTCCCTGCAAAACAGTAGCTATGGTTACTGATCAAAACCATCTTTGCTCCAATACATCAGACAAGTAAATGAGAGACTGTGATGGCCTGGGTACTTTGGACAATGTTGGACAGAGTGTCTCCATCTTGCCCAGATTGTCAGACATGCCCATAGGCCTGGATCGCCTCGGCCTCCGTGCTGCATGTAATCTCCCTGCATATGACACTTCCACCAACTGAAGGCAGCAATGAAGCCTAAAGTGGCCTCTCCTCTCCTTTTGTTGTCCACCTTCTTTCCTTTTTTTCTCCACTTCACGTCTTGTGTCAGCTCACATCTCACTTGCAGCTGCACAAAGCATTTGGCACCACTTTTATCTCCCTCATTACATGTGTTTGCCAGCTCCATATCTGCCCATTCACACTCTCTCTCTCTCACACACACACACACACACACACACACACACACACACACACACACACACACACACACACACACACACACACACACACACACACACACACAAGCTATGGGGCTCAGGGGCTGCGGTTTTTGAGGCAGCTATGACACAATCCAGATTCTTTTAGCTGCCTATAGCAGGGAAATGTGTTTTGCGCGTAGATATTTCCCTCAGAAGTCCAGATTTTTCCTGCCTAGTTGCTTTGATCTACATGGCACGGGGGGGCTTGTGTCAACAGTCTTGTGTTTCAGCTGGAGGGCCCGGCAGACCCCCAAGGTGTCACTCAATGCTCTCCTGTCATTGCCGGGGCAGCTTAACCACTATGTGGCGCTGTCACTCGCTGTACCCTAAAAAAAAAACCTCCCATGTGACAGCAAACAGACACACAGAAGTGTACCCATGCACAGCCCGGACACACACACAGAGACACCAAAAACACAACAGGTTTTATGGAGTGTGACTTGAGGTCAGACAAATTTGAATGGCACCTTCAATGAACTGTGGTCAAATAGCCAAAGTTTGGTGGTGGTTTAATACTACCAGCGGTGTGTGATTTCAAAGAAGAATGTAATAAAGCTGTGTGAGTGTGATGAGATATATTAACAGAGGAGGTGTCGGAGCTGAAAGTTAAAATGTGTACAAGAGGGAGAGGGAGACTGTGAGGTAGAATCGGTGATGAATATCTTGAACATCATCTCGAAGTTACGGAAGCTCTGAGAAAATTCTGGTGGTCCAAGTTCTAAGTCTGATCTAAATTGTCTTCTCTCCTGTGTTTACGACTTTTTCCATCTGTGAAACAGGTGTGAAAAAAAGGTTTTGGCAGGTGAATTTTGTCAGGATCAAGTGTTTGCTGTGGTAATACTACTTTCGGCCACACTTGGCTGAAGTGCACCACTACAGACCAGAAGAAAAACAAATCACCTGCAAAAACTTTTTTTTCACCTGTTTTCACAGATGGAAAAAAAGGTAATTTACAAAAACTGAATAAAAACTATTTAGATCAGACTTAGAAAACGGATCACGGGAATTATTTTTCTCACTTGCCTCTCAGGGCCTCCGTATAATGTGGAGAAAGTGAGGATAAACATATAGTATGAGCAAACAGAAGAGAAGGGAAAATAGCAAATTATTTAAATGTCGACTGTTTTTTTTTTTTTTTATGAACATGCTGTTCAAGGGATGTAATTTGGAATTGGGGAAGAAGTTTGATTATTCTGCATGTGCTTTTAGACTGTTGACTGCGGGTGGCTGTGGCTCAGAGGTAGAGCTGGTCGCCCACCAATCAGAAGGTCGGAGGTTTGATCCCCGGCTCCTCCAGTCCACATGTCAAAGTGTCCTTGAGCAAGATACTTAACCCCAAATTGCTCCCGAAGGCTGTGCCATCAGTGTATTCAGTTAGTGCTTTGAGTGGTCAGAAGACTAGAAAGGCACTATATAAATGCAAGTCCATTTACCACCCATTTACTGTACCATTTAAACATGCACTGATTTACTAACTGGTACTACTGTGTGTGACTGATTATATTATGTTTTTATCACATTTGAATTGTATACTTACTGCAGAAAATTACTTTAACAATGTCTGTAAATGTTTCACTAAAACAAAGCCTCACATGGTGGACTTTAATATCGCTTTTCTATTGAAAACAGTAAATATCCATTTTTCTATCTACCACATAATGTCGATTCAGCAGAGAGGTTGTAGTGAGAAGAGAGTTGGTCTTACTGGTAGATGTCTTTTCGCAGCACGGTGCGGGTCAGCGGGTTATCAGCCTGAGGAGCCATGCTGAGGGAACCCAGCTTTAAGACCAGTGTGTCCTCTTTTTTCCCCTGGGGTTCTAGTGGGACACACACAGACACTAGATCAAATACACTGAATATGGAGGGATATATAAAGCCTTACCACTATTAGTCATAACCACCAGCAGACAAAACAAGCCTCCATCTACAGTATGACATTCTGACAATGGTTTTATATTCTGTAGGAGTGTATACAACTGTGGTTGGTTCTTCAGAACCTCAACTATTTCTCTTAGCAAATGTCTAATGTGGCGGCTCTGCTATGTCTGGCGGGCCATGACAGGGACTTTCATACAGGCACCACAGCATCTGAAACACAGCTTGTGACATAATACTGTCCCTTTGTTGTTTCCCATGTGGAAACACAAGTGTGCGTTCAAAAGCGACAAGTAGCTCTCTAACCTGTATGTCTGTCTTGTGCCCCGGGGCAGAAGACCCTGATCACGCTGGTGTTGATGTACATGAGAGGCAAACATCTGGAGGTCAGTGTGTGGCTTCTCATTGGTTGACCTGCTGACTTCCCACGCTCTCTGTAGCGTCTCGGTACCGTAGCCTGAAAAGACATCAAGTCCAATATATAAATAATAATTTCATAAGATCTTAAGCACGAGTTTTGTTGTTTTAATGGCTGGCTCAAATAACAAATTAAGTAAATAAATCCTCATCATAGAGTAGACTATCAAACTGCATGAAATGTGTAAGAGTTTAAGGTAAAATTGTACCTTATTGTAGACATTATAATTTATCGTAAAGGCTAACTAACTGGTTAACTGGTACAATATATTTCTTCTATTAATGTCAAATTATTTTTAAAAAATAAATTATTTAAAAAATAAATTATTAAAAAAAAAGAAAGGCAGCTGTTCGTCATAACTTTTTTTTTTATTTGTTAACAAATATAATCAATGAAATGTTATTTAAAAGTTTTCTGAATCTGCTCTTTTAGGGAAAACATTTCCAGAATAATTAAATGTTCAGAAGGCTGTGATATGTGTAAATACTAAAATAATTATTTAACTAGTAATAATAACGGTCCAAAATTATGTAAAATTGCAAAGGGAAGTAAAAAGCCTTCATATTTTCTTGGGGGAGGAGGCTCAAACCCAATATCTCCTCGTATCTTTTATTCACTGTAGAAATTCACAATGTGTCTCTTTATCCTGCTGCATAATATGTAGGAGGAATGTGTCAGAGTTTAAGGTAAAATTGTACCTTATTGTACACATTTTAATTTATTGTAAAGGCTGACAAACCGGTACAATATATATTTATTCCATTAAGGTCAAATTATTTAAAAAAAATAAATTATTTAAAAGAAAATATATATATATATATATCTACCTGGAAGACCCCTGCCACAGTAGCTAATAGGGGACAGGATAGCACCACATCAAAGGGCTGGGCTGTCAGCAGGATTTCTCTCAGGTACTGAGGTGAGCTGTCTGCCAGAGGATCGGTGGTAGCACCGCTGCGTGTTGGCCGCTCAGGTCGGGTGGTGAGTTTGTGGCGGACATTTTTGGTGACAGCCTGGGTGTAGGTGATGGACAGGAAGCCGTGCTGCTGGTGGGAGCCCTCCAGGACCTTGGCTGCCGTCTGGCCAGCGGTCAGACAGGACAGATCACACCAACGGTTAATATCAGAGCAATAGTAGACAATAACTTTAACTCTTCAGTGTTATTTTGGTCTGATTTCTTGGATGAGGGTTAAGCCTGGCTGAAAATAACATAACTCTGGATTTTACAATATATTTTACAAAAAATCTCCAATTAAACGACTTGAAAATCTTAATCAAGAAACTGGGCCAGATAGCTTTTACCTTCAACAATACTTTATTTAAAGGAAAAGACTTAACCTCAGCCAAAAAATCAGCCCTCTGTGTTCCAATATACAACTCTAAAAAAGCCAAGCTGAAGCTACTAGCTAAAAAGGGTTCTACAGCAAATGCATTTATATTCTGTGCAGTAATTTAGATTGGATCCTCAAAACAGCCAACTTTATGAGATGCATACATTCGTATAAAACCAATTAATGCTTGAATTCTGAGGCTGAATCATTTCTGATTTATCAGAAAAGCCAGATTTCCAATCTTACGTGTGTTTTGATAAGCAAATACAGGGTGAAAATCACTTAAGTACCCATTAAGTAAAAGAAAAACAATCTCCAACTGTTGCGTGGTTAAAAGAAAGGCAGATCTGTTTAAGACATCAGGGTAAAGTCTGCAAAAACATCCAGTATCAGTGGACTTAATAATTTAATAATTTATTAATTTCCCCAAGGGGATTAATAAAGGTTCATCTTATCTTAATAGCTGTTGATAAAATAATTTATTAACTGAAAAATTTCTAAAAGTACAAAATCTGCACCGTTTTGGGAGACATTCTGTAAAAAAATTAAAGTACAAATAATAAATACATAAAAAATAAAGTTTAGAGGACATTCCTCAGAGGTCAAGTGTGTTATACTGTATATCTACCCATAAAGGTATTTGCCTTTACAGCATTATGTTTTTTATTTTTATTAATTTGTGATTGTTACAGTGACTTTAGTTTAGAACCGGTGGAAAATCTCACATTATAATAATTGTTTAAAACCAAATTAAAGCTCTCCGAGGAGCATGGAGAACTCTTTTAAGCCACTGTTACTGGAGGTTAAGCAGAGTCAACTAAAAAGGAGAAGAGCATGGATTCTTACAGGAGGGAAAAAGCCAGAGAAGTGGCTGAAAGATTCTTGCTTGCTGACGGGTCGAACCAACACAGTGCGTCTGTTCAGCTTGTCAGTGCAAGAGAGGACCACTCCTCCACAGCCGCCCGAGCTCCGAACACCCTCCTCCGTACTGGAGGTGAGGAGAGGGAAGGAGGAGAGAGAAAGAACGAGAGAAGGTTGATGCCGAAAGGGACGGAGAAGGCAAAGTGAGAACAGAGAAGAGTAGGAAAAAAGACAAACAGGGAAGGAAAACAGAAAAGCGTGAAACCTCAAGATAATTTGGGAAAAATGAAATATAGAGTAAACTGATTAAAACCAAAGGAAGTTGAACCAGCTTGAACCAGCTGACATAAAGTGGAATGGTCTTATACTATCCAGTATTAGGAACATTGAAGCACCTGTTTAATTCTGGGATGAGCCGTATGTTTAATGGAAAAAGTACAATTTAAAGTCTTAAAGACTTAAAATCCCTGACCTGTACACAAGATAAATGCTGAGAAAAAATACTTAAATGTTATAATTTTATCTAGTGTACATTCTTTACTAGGGCTGTCCTCGACCAAAGAATTTCTTAGCCGACTAACACTCATATGATTTTGTCGATTGATACTTGATTTCATCGACAGATCTGTAAAAGTTTCTCCACAAAAAAATCGCACAAAGGCACCACTTTAAATTGTGTTTATCAGAGATGTGCTCATAAGAAAACAGCGTAAAAAAATGACTAATCGACTAAAGAAATCTTAGTCAACTAAGACCAAAACGAAGTGGGGGCAGCCCTGCTCTTTACTGCTTAAATAATGTAAACTCTGCTCTTTCCAACACGTTTCCATTTGTTAGGTACCAGTATAAGACCATCCCCAGAATAAAATTTCATCAACAAGAGAAAGGAGGCCCATGTCTGAGTCTCCTCCCACACACACAGACACACACACACAGAAGAACGGTTGTCACCAGATTTCATTGGCTTGATTATTTAGCCAATCACAGCCACTGGAGGGACAGGGGGAAATTTTATTTATTTGTAATTTTATTGAAAATTTGAAGGTGTATCAAATGATTCCATGTGTGGACACCCTGCGTTGTAGCCAAATACAATGTGTTTTCCCTTTATTTTCCTGTCTGTCCAGCATGAGCAGAGATGAGCGACCTTGATTAGGAGCAGCAGAACGGCAGAGGCACAGTAATATAGAGGCCTAAGGGCGGCTGCTATGTCTGGTTTGGGACAGGCAGAAGCCTCACCACAGCTGTCTCCTTGCACTGCAGAATGAGTCCTTCATAGTGGCCAGAGGACAAGCCCTGCCCTGGCCTGGAGACACACACAAGGCCAAGCTTAACTTTGGGCATCTGGGAATACTCATACTGTTGTGGCAAGGACTGATAATATCTCTTTAATGGCAACAGTAGTTACAAAAATTACATTTAGATAAGAGAACAACAGGCTGAACATTTTTTATCAAACTTGCAGCAGCGGAGGCACATTGAGACTTCAATGGAGGTAGATTATGTACGGAAAATGACCATTTCTATTGAATTTTAGACAGTGTTTTGAGATATTAATAAAAATGGAACACATGCATTAACTTTGGGAACTTATATAAACTTAAATAATGTTATGATTAGGGCTGTCAATCGATTAAAATAATTAATCCCGATTAATCGCACATGCTTTATCTGTTCATGGAGATTTGTCAAGTATTTAACACTCTTATCCACATGTGAGTGGGCAAATATGCTGCTTTATGCAAATGTATGCATATATTTATTATTGGAAATCAATCAACAACACAAACCAATGACAAATATTGTCCAGAAACCCTCACAGGTACTGCATTTAGCATAAAAAATATGCTCAAATCATAACATGGAAAACTGCAGCCCAACAGGCAACAACAGCTGTCAGTGTGTCAGTGTGCTGACTTGACTATGACTTGCCCCCAAACTGCATGTGATTATCATAAAGTGGGCATGTCTGTAAAGGGGAGACTCGTGGGTACCCATACAACCCATTTTCATTCACATATCTTGAGGTCAGAGGTCAAAGGACCACTTTGAAAATGGCCATGACAGTTTTTCCTCGCCAAAATTTAGCATAAGTTTGGAGCGTTATTTAACCTTCTTCGCAACAAGCTAGTATGACATGGTTGGTACCAATGGATTCTTTAGGTTTTCTAGTTTCATATGATGCCAGTATCTTCACCCTAGCTTTAAAACTGAGACCGAACAATCTAAGAATTGCAAGTTGAGTTAAAGAAATTACTGGCATTAAAACGAAATTTGCGTTAACGTGTTATTATGGCGTTAACGTTGACAGCCCTAGTTACTTTTTGTGACAGTTGATTTTTGTTGTTGTGGCCATCCGTAAGAAGCAGAAAGCACCTGTAAAGCAGACATCAAAAAGAAGTTAACACGAAGACAGACACAACATTTACACTCTAAATCTACTGTAGAAATAAAATACTGACACACAGACATATACGTGCACAGCGTTATTACAGCTACTCCAGGATGCCAAATCATGCACAACACATGTATGGCAAAATGTTTCACACAATGGAAATGGTTCAACACCATCTGCATCAGATCTTTTACGCCATCCTCAGCTTAACCCCCCCTCCCCAATCCTTCTTCATTACTCCCCACCAGAGTACTGGGAGCTCATTGAGAGAGGAGTAGGCCTACTGCTGAGTGTGTGTGTGTTTCATGCGTAGTTCTCTTGTGTGTGTGCGCCAGTTCTTTCTGTGTGTTAGCCTATGTGAATATCTCTTTGTAATCTCCTTCTCAGCAAGAGTGACTAATACATATGGACCCCCCACAAGCTTTTCATTTCTCCCATCATCCCTCTCTCTTCTCCCTCTCTCTCTCTCTGCTCCCATCCAGTCATCCTTCGCTCCAAGCCATTTGCGGAACAGCTGGAAGACATCAGCTCCAATCTGTGTGAGCTGCTCCTTGGAGCCAATAAGGGTGAACTGTCACCGGCCGTCCTCTCTCGGGGGGGGAGGCGTTTCAGAGCAGTTCAAGGAGCACCGTTGCTAGGGGAGACCCGGCTCAAGTAAGGAGAAGAAGAAGCTTCCTAATTTCTAAACTTCCCACTGGACGGGAGAGTTTCATACCGAATCACCTCCTTGCTTCTCTGTTCCCTTTAATTCACCTCTCCTCCATGATTAGTGAGCCCCACACCTACGAGTCCAACGCCAACCTATTTCATATCCCTCTGGGGCTCCTTTTCTGTCATTTTCCCTCCTTTCTCAACCGTTTTTTTTTTGTCCTCCTCCTATTTTGATACAATCAGCGATTCAATTATATATTCACCTCGCATATTTGCCTGCCCTATCTAACTTTCCATTCATTATCCAGCAGTGAGATAGCTGAGGCCAGATGAGACATTTTCTCTGTCAAGCTTGATTTAATCTGACCCACTGCACACAAATAACCTGGGCTGGGTGATGACATACCTAACAATTATCCGCTCAGAATGATTAATATGGACTCCAACCCCAGTGGGCTCCCTTGTATATGTGGATGATACAGATTAGAGTGGGCCGGGAGCCCAGAGGTCCTCCACTGTGTCCTAAGCAGCCATGACTATAACCTGGCTTGGATGATGGAGCGCTTCTGCCTGCCAGAACTTCGGTCGGTTAAAAGTGTGTTGAGACCATGTTGTTAAATGCACATTAAACTGAAATAACCTAGAAATGAGAAAATTGACCTATTATCTACTTAGGAAGGCATAGAGGTCTACTAAAGAGATTAAGGTTGGCTCCGTCTCAGGAGCAATTGGACACACACCTGCGGAGAACAGAGCGGCGCGATATAATGACCCGCGACACCTTTACGCTCTAAAACTGTCTAACCACTGACATTGTCCTGGCTTAGGTTGATTCTCCATACTGTCTGTAACACATGTGGCCTGAATATAAATCAACTGACTGCAGCGAAAAAACAGGGAGGTCTGCAAGATGCTTGCTGGAGAGTCAGGTTCAAAGTCAAGACGACCGCCTCGCTCCCTCTCCCGACCTGTACTCACATGGCTGATTTTAAAATCTGGCAAATCAGAATCTATATCTATTATCGCGTCAGTGGTAAGAGCGTTGATTGCCGATGACAGGGTTCAATACGGGCGCACGGCCTGGGAAGGTCCATCTCCCTTTCACTGCCTGGCTCGATCAGAGAAGGAGGCACTTATAGGAAGATATCTATTCAGGCACGTAGGCAAACAGGTCTGCTGGATGCTGGAGTGTGAGAGATGACTGTTTCATTATCTCCTCAGACAAGAGACAGAGGGAATTGCCTCCTGCTAAAGTGGTCTCTTCCCAACAGAGCAAGACCTCAGGCACGTACAGAGCACGCTCGCAGCTGCTGACTCCATCACAGAGGCATGTGATCAAGGCGAGGAGGAAAATAAGGATTTAGATATTGAAATGAAGCCACCCTTTAATTGATGGGAAGAACGTGTGTGTAGGGTGTGGGAAAAAAATACAGAAAGGTTTAGTTACAGCTTCAATTTCACCATGATGCAGTGTGTGCTTTCATAATTTCAGAGCCCAGAGCTAAATTACTCCGTTTTGACTGGAAGTTGACATGGGGAGAGATTATCTTAAGGATGCAGTGGAATATCGCCCAGTGGTTTTTCCTCCACAACGTGTTAATGTTTCTGTGAATCGATTCAGTCACCGCGGACTGAACTCTGTCCTGTGAGTCAGAGTTGGGCCGGCCCAGGGCCCGCTCAACGTGTCCGTCCAATCTGTTGGTCTATGTGTCTGTCCATCTGCCCGTTAGTCTGTCTGTGGTAACCACTGCAACAGCTGTCTGGAAAGATGATGACGCTGAGGTGATAATCCGAAAAGAAATCACCCGTATGAGCAGAAGTGGGAACAGACAAAGTGTTAGTGGTATTGGTGGTGAAGTGTGTTTGCAAATGTGTGTTTGGACTCTGGGACTGTGAGAGCACAAGTGTGTGGGTGCAGCAGGGGGACCTGGTGGATAGAGAGTCCCAGTTTTATCACTGCCTCCATCAGTGCCATATCATTTAGATATGGCATTGTCATCAAAGTCATTCCTGCTTGCTGCTTGTGTAGGATTTGGTGGCATCTAGTGGTGAGGTTGCAGATTGCAACCAACTGAACACCCCTCCGCTAACTCCTCCCTTTCCAAGACTGCGGTAACGTGAGCCACCGAGTGCAAAACCGCAGTAACGGCGTTCGCCTCGCTCAGAGGCCATCCTTAACATAATAACACTACTTTAGGAGCAACGGAAGTCAGACGGCGGCTGGCGGTACCACGGTTCCGCGCTCTGCGGCTCACGCTACCGCAGTTTGAAGTGTTGGAGAACTACGGTGGCCTTCAGGTAATGTCAAAACGTGAAAGGTTTTCTCTAGAGCCTGTGTTTGGTTTGTCAGTTCTATACCTTAGAAACATGGCGGACCAACATGGTGGACTCCGTGAAGAGGACCCGCTCCCTATGTAGATCAAGCACCAGGCTTTGAAGAACATTTTCGTGGTGGCCAAACGGTGGCACTACAACTTCCGTGTCTGTCACATGAAGCCATTGGGCCCAAAAAGACTTACATTGGGAAAGTCACATCTGTAACTCTGCGGCTCACGTTACCGGAGTTTCACAAGCATGTCGGAGAACTACAGTGGCCTTCAGGTAACGTGATAACGCGAGAGGCTCTCTCTAGAGTGTTTGGTTTGAGCAACATGGCGGTCTCTGTGAAGAGGACCTGCTCCCTATGTAGATATGAAGGGCTCATTCTAAGCTAACGAAAACAACGATTCTTAGTTTCAGGTGATTTTACACTAATGAAAACATAGTTATGATTATTATATTCCATTTCTGCTGATAGATCCCCTGAAATGTTACACACTTTTCCATTAAAGACCTGGATGCCCGTATGGGTTTACATGTAGGTGATGTACATTACCTGCATCTGTGGTGGTCGATGTTGAAGCTGCCAACTTTACATTTGATCTTTGTATAAACATCCTGGACGTCTACTGAGGCACTCAGGTCTTCTAGTTCACCGATGACACAGATCTCTGACAGAAACACACACAAAAAGAAAACATTTAAGACATTTTAAGATCCTGAAGTGAATCACAGTGGAAAGACATTCATTATGCAGCTTAATTGTGTATCAATCTTTAGTTTGGGAGTTTTCTCCCTCTGTTTCTGTTTAAGAATGCCGTATGGCCGTCATAGGACTTGGCAAACAGGCAACACAGCTGAACTCGGACTTGAGTAGAGGAAGTTTCATCTGTGCGTGTGAATTTCATTTCTGTGGGCAAGGACCTGCACTGTAGCTAACCCTGTCCAGGTCTTGCCTTTGGTCCTGGTCCAACTGCTGTGGTCAGTTCCTGCACAGTGGACACACAGTGTGTTTTCAAAACTGGACCACTGTTAGGCTGATTAAGACTAGAGCCTATGTAAACACATGCACACACACACCGACACACCAGTCATACTGAAATATGCGGGTAAGAAGGCAAAGCATGAATAAGACATCCCTCAGCCTGTCATAATGAGGAGTTTGTGTGTGTGTATTCATGAAAATGTATGTGCGTGTCTCGGTGCACCTTGTGTGCAAACAAACCCACCCACTTCAGGCAGAGTGAGTAAGCTTCATAGACGGACTGATTAACTTTGTATTGAACCGAGCCTGTGAGCTTAACTGTTGCTTCTCTCTCATTGTTTCCACAGAGAGAGAGAGAGAGAGAGAGAGAGAGAGAGAGAGAGAAGTCCCACAATCACAGGCTAGCTTGGGAAAATGGACTTCATGCATGTGAAACTATGGTTGTTGTTGTACTGTTGCCTTGCGGTGGTTCTGAGAAACGCGGAGGTTCCTAACGGCTTATTAAAATTGAAACACAAGGCATGTCAGCTTTATTGTGGAGACTGTGTGGAAAGAACTCTCCCAAGTTGTTAGATACTCAGAAAGTCATAGTCTCCGAACATGGTGTTGATATTGATGTATGAGTTTTCTAAACCCACCCCTGTAAAGAGTACTGTGGAAAGCCTTAGTCCCTTGGTCTTAACTGGTTCATCTTAAAAGAAGGAAAGTGTACCACTGATTTGTGCCTTTAGCAGAGCCTCTGGAGACTCACGCTTGAATTTCTACCTCTAATCTTCCAACACATAATAGCATAACATTATACCCGAGAACCAATACGTCTTGGAGTGGCTGTTTTTCCATTTCTCTGGAGAGGCAAGAATCTGATTTCCTTTGCAGTTGAAAAACATATTACATCATAGCAGATTGTCTGCAGTCCTATCTGCGGCTTACTTATCTCCGAGAAATGTGCATGTGATATTAGCCATCTAATATATCGCATGCACACAATTCTTGTTTTCAATAACATGCTTAATGCGTTGCACACAGAAAATCCAGTGGTAAGTTCCTCTTGCAACTCAGATGGCACATATTAAGGCCAAATCCAAAGCAATGCCTCTTTAGGATGTCTCTAAGTCAAACCATCTCTGTGAGGTCCTCCAAAACATTCCGTTTCCACAATTTAAAGACCTTAAGCTGGGCGATCTGCTTGGCAGATGCTAAATATTACAGCCACCAATTAAAGGTAAATCTAGCCTTTCATCGCCCCAGTAAATCTAAAGGGGACAAGAGGCGGTTCGCTTGGGATTCATCATCCATTTATTTATTTGTCTTCTCCCCCCCCATCCCTCCTTCTCTCCAGCTGCTTTTCCCTTCCGAGTGCACAACATTCGAATGAGACAAGAGGTGGGGGTTGATCGCTTAAAGTGTTCATACAGCAGGACTGTAAGAGCTCCGAATAGCTTCCTGCACTCAAATTTACAATAAAAACTAGTTCTGAGTTTTCTCAATTGTCTTATAACTAAGGCTGTCAATCCAAAAAAGAGCAGTAAGTATTATATTGAGGTTAGATGGGTACCTGTCTTTTTGGCAGTTGGGTCGGCAGCAAACAGTTTAACTGTGACCTTGGGTAACATCCACTGCATCCAAAGGCTGACCTTCCCGCTGGTGCCACCAATGCTGCTAGTCTTCTGCTCCAGAGTCACCGTGTCGGCGAACGGACCGTCGTCTCCAGCAGGCACCGAGTCACCCTGGGGAGCCAAAACAGGATCTGTTCAATCAGGGCTGCTGAGATGGGAACAAGCCATGATTTGAGGCCAAACTTGGCTTTACCACATGAGCGTGAAGACTGTGACAGAATTCAAACATTTACATCAGATTTAACATCTGTTCAAACAAATCTAAGGAAATGTCCTTTTCTTGTCAATGTCAAAGCCATTAACAACTCACATTTTAGTTCGCAAAACTGGATAGTCAGTTAAGAGTCACAACAGTCAAACAAGAAATTAGACTTTATGAAAGAACATATGCACAAATTGACAGTAAAATCCTGATGTTTGTGTTGCAACAGTCTGCTTTGCGCGCGTGTCCGACCATGTGTTCGAGTGAATGTGCACGAATGTTTGAAAGTGTCGTCGCTGTGCGTGTCGCCATAACAAAGCAACCACCGGCTTTCGAGCCTTTTGGTGCGTAGATGACATCAGTGTCTGGTGAGCAGAGCTCCACTCGGTGTGGGGAAAAGGACCATTGTGTGGAGCTGTCACTGGTGTTAACCCCAAACTAAGCCACCGGCACCCACGTGGCCTGCCTTCACTCAAGTGTGCCAGGACACACACGTCTTGCAGCCTGGGAGAGAATGGGAAGTGAAGACCGGAGGCGGGGGTGGCGGTGGGGGGTGAGGTGGAGAGGCAAGCAGGATGCGGCGGAGGAGCTGTGAGCTCTCATCTCATTACTGGAGGTTTGGCAACGCACTGAGGATGACAGCACTGGGGACATTTTTTTTTTTTATTTCTCTCATGCTCTTCCTGGTATATCTGTTTTCCAAGATGTACAGTATCTGCGTGGCTGACTCGGATTGTGAAAAGCCTGCAAACAAACAATATGGCAATTTGCAGCCCTGGCATTGTTGGGTTTCAGTTTTTCCACAGCTTTTCCCATCGCGGCGTGGTAATGACAGATTGTGTCATGGTTATCGAGCCTGGCTGCGGTTGGTGAGGAGATTATCAACCATCTCAATTAGAAAGCCCGCAGCTGCTGCGCTGATTACAGTGTCTTAAAGAGGGTCCAGATGAGGAAACTATGTCCCTGTTGAGCATCTGGGGGGGAGGGATGAGGGCCCCATGCTAAATTGCAAATTTAATTTAATTGTGCAGTTGAGGGGCGGCTGACAGCAGAGCTCAGTAACAACGGATGACAAAAATATAAATAAATTAAGGATTATACTGATTAAAAAATAGATTCAACATTACAATATGGGGATCACTAGAAACAGATGAGAAGCGTGTGCTCCGTGGGAAACATTAGCGTAGAGCTGCAACCATTAATCGATTAGATGTCAACTATTAAATTAATCGCCAACTATTTTGATAATCGATTAATCGGTTCGAGTTTTGAAGAAAAAAAGTCAAAATTCTCTGATTCCATTTTCTTAAATGTGAATATTTTGTTGTTTCTTTACTCCTTTAGGACAGTAAACTGAATATGTTTGAGTTGTGGACAAAACCAGACATTTGAGGACGTCATCTTGGGCTTTGGGAAACACTGATCGACATTTATTACGATTAATCGACAATGAAAATAATCGTTGGCTGCAGCCCTACAGTACATTAGCTAGAAACGAAAGTAAAAATATCCATTTAGTCATTTCTTTTAAGAATTGAAGATTTTAAATCCATCAGATATAAAATAAAGAAAGGAATGCACCAGAAACACAAGCACAAACTTGGCTAAGCTGTAGGACACTGAAGGCCAGAGGAAATACAGTCCTATACTAGATCAACTATATAGTACCGTATATATAACATTATATAAAGCCTCATAACCCCCCATATGATGAATTTAAATACTGTACTTATGAAGAAAAATACCACAAAAAACAACACTGAATCACTTAATTCCCACCAGAACTAGCATTTACTCCAATCAAATGTCTCCAGCAGTGTCATTACAGTATGTGTTTCCATGGAACCAAACAGTCAAGGTGTGTGTGTGTGTCTATGTGAGTGTAATAACGGTGAATGGCAGTGAGTAACATGAGCCCAGCAGTAATGGTGTTCAGTCAGTCTCAATGAGAGATATTCTAGTGTCAACTGCCATTTGGGGGCTAATTATTGTTGAGCTGGAGTCAAAACACGGGACTCTCTCTGTCTGTGTGTGTGTGTGTGTGTGTGTGTGTGTGTGTGTGTGTGTGTGTGTGTGTGTGTGTGTGTGTGTGTGTGTGTGTGTGTGTGGTCAGGACTGTTTAGTTTACAGTTCTGGCCAGTCGGTAGGATTAGACTCTGTAATGTCATGTGTGGAAACAGGAGCCAGCCGCTGGCGCTGTGGGAAGCTCAGACCACTGTGTACTGTAGCGTGGTTACACTGGAGCATCGGACACCCGACTGCTCCGGCTTCCCAGCCAGAACCGCTGCTGTCTGTCACTTAGAAACGCTCGGTCTCTCCAAGCTGATTTTACCAGGGTCAGTAACAAAGAACAATTATTAACAGACTGACATCCCTGCATCTTTTTTTTTTTCGGGAATAACACAAACATTTTTTTTACTTCCAGTTTAAGAATCTTGCCAATTGTGAATGGCTTCAAATGAGAGAAAACAACCTCAAAACTGGTTAGTTGTCAAAAATCCACCTACAAGACATTTTCTAAGACATTTTAATGCACACCTGGAATTTGAAACCACCTGAAAAACCTTAAATTAAGAAAGAAAGTTGTAAAAAGAAGGCTGCTTTCAATTGAACTTCTCAAAAAAATCCTAGAATTGTAACTTTGCATTTTTAAGATAAATGATTACATGGAATTAGGGAAGTCACGATACCAGAAGTTTAGTAGTCGACACCAATACCAATGAAATTCCATGATTCTCAATATCCAATTCGATACTACGATAAAAAAACAAAACAATAAATCCAATGTACTTCAACTCTTTTATTACCATTTGCATACTGTTTTTTTCGAATTTATTATTAGTCCCTAATGATCCGTCTCACGTTTCTTGCCAAAAACTAAATTTTACAAGGTTACATTTGAATTCATTATAACATAATTTACCTTCGCCTAATACTCATTATTACTGAATAGAACTTGAACACATCATAATGCAACCCATACGCTAGCTGTTAGCTCCATTATATAGCCAAGCAGGACTGTGCTGCCCACCGGTTGCTAACAGCTCACGTTAACTAGCTCTCTTCCTGCCGATTTCAACAAGGATTTGTTGTTCACAATGTGGCATTATCAGGGAAATTTTCTATCATCTCCGGGACAACGGTACGCTGTTAGTCTCCAGCCCTGATCCCTGATACCCACGGTACCTGCTGTACTGTAGAAAAACGAGAACCATCACGTTTTCAGGTACTGAAGTATCAGTTCTTGTGACATCCCTACATGGAATTCATTAACATGCACAACCGTTTTTTTTTAAAAGCAGATGAGACAAATAGTCCAAACAAAAAAAAACTAAAGCTAAGATCACTAAGAACTTCCAAAAAGCCAAAGCTCAAGTTTTTATGAGTGACAGAAAATTCCCTCCCCTCTTATCAAGGTGAGGCCTTGAAGAACAGATGTGGTGGCGTGGCGTTGGCAGAGGTTGGCTCTGCCACGTTCCTGAACTGCCGAATTTGGGGCCCCAAACACACACACACACACACACACACACACACACACACACACACACACACACACACACAGACACACACACACAAACACACACACACACACACACACACACACACACACACACACACACACACACGCACAAACACACACACACACACACACACACACACACACACACACACACACACACACACACACACACACACACACACACACACACACACACACAGACCCATACACACACACTTTCGAAGAGGGAGCTATTTTCCCACACCTCCACAAGCCAAGTTGTAAAGTATACAGTTTAATTCCTGGGCCTCCGTGCTATAAACGGGCTGAGGATCCGGGTTTATTTTCTTTGCAGAGTTTGTCTTTGCTCATCAGAGAGACCCAAACATTGGAAGACAACAGCAGGCTGGGAAGTGTCGAAGAAAGATGGTGGGAAAGACAGACTATGAAAGAAGAGTGGAAAGAAAGAATGGTTTAGGGACAGGTGGAAGGATGGAGAAAAGTTGGGAGGGTACAAAAGATGCGTTTAGTGATAGCAAGAGACCGTCCGTGGCTCCATCTGAGCCTAAGAGAATACACAGAAAATCCTAAATTAAGTCCACAACAATAATGAGGTTTATAAAGTCATTGGAGATAAACTAGAGAAGGGATTTGTGCTCACAGTAGATCAGTGACGAGTCAAAGTGAAAAAACCTTGACAGCAATATTTCAAAGTCTCCGATTCCCTGCATAGAAGTGGTAGCTCTCGAGACGAAAAAGATAAATTCGCTCCTTCGTACAAATTTTTTATTTGGTACGCCTTAATTTGTCTAGGAATACTTGCCAACCTTGAGACCTTAAAAAAAGGGAGGATTTCAAAACCAGAGTGGGTGGTCTTGGGGTCCTCCCCCCAAAAAAACTGAGTTTCAGAGACTTTGTTTCCTGCATTCTGGTGACTTTAAAAGATTGAAAATAAAAAATAATAAGTACACTGCAACAGCATTTTGTTGTTAAACTTTTGATTTTACCTTTAACTACCAGGAAAGAAAACTGAATAATTCACCCCTCTGCTGTGAACTTGGCATGTGAATCTCTGACATAAACTAATATTCATCCATTTTTATTTATTTTTGCTCCAGCTTGAGTATTTCTTTCTCTTAGTACTCTCCATTTCTCTCTCCTTCTCTCAATTCAATTCAATTCAAATGGCTTTATTTGCATGACGTAACACTGTATATATTGCCAAAGCATATTCAAATGATGAAAAAAATTCCATTAATTACATTTCCCTAACATCAATAAAATAATTCAAAATTTGTTGGAACAACGATCTCAACAGGAAAGAAAGCAAACTAACAAACAATCAAACAACAACAAGGTGCAGACAGCTGTCCCTGTCCCTGTCCCTCAGTTTATGTCACTGTCCCTCAGTTTATGGCAGGCAGCAACATAGACTGCTACCAGCTCACAGCTCTTAGTGTCCTCCCCCAGTAGGACTGCTAATTTCTCTTCATCTGAGAGCTGTAGAAAACCTTTAGTTTTTAAGTTAATTCTTTTGAAATATATTTCCCTTATGTTTTTATATTTCTCACATTTGGTGAGGAAGTGTAGCTCTGTTTCAGGCTCACTCATTCACTGAAGGTCCTTTCAGATACAACGCGACAACGGCACCACTGCGCTCTAAAGCATATTATTTCCAACGGCTTGCGCCGCGCCACGACGACTTTTCGCTGCATTGAGCAAAGCCCAACTTTAAGCGCAGCTTAAACATGAGCTCAAACTGTGCTGTGTCGCGAGTAGAGACTGCTCTTTTCCGCCGGGAAAACGACAGTTGATGTAGCTCTATTGTCGTCCGGATGGAAACAGTAGAGATTATACACACTTTTCAGTTCCAGAAACAGGCTAAGATAACGAAAAGGAGAAAAAAAAGTGTGAACATTTTTCATAAATCGGGAGAAATACGGGAGTATTGTGACCCCGGGAGGAAACCAGGAGACGGCAATGAAAAACAGAAGTCTCTCGGGAAAATCGGGAGGGTTGGCAAGTATGGCTGTAGGGCAGGGGTTTTGGGTCATGTGGTGTGGATGTAGTTGTGTAGACAACTAGAGGACTGAGCAGCAGGAGGTGGGGAGCGAGGTTGTTGGGGAGAGACTGCTGCCACTACTGCTGAGACTTATCAAAACAGCTCCTACATTCTTGCTCAATCACCCGGCCTCCCAGAGGACTAAACACTTCTACCAGTGTTTGTACTTAGGTAAACAGTGACAAGTGGGCTGTCAGGGGCCTCCGTGGCCTTGTTATATAGACGCACTATACCATCGGGCCTCCGCTGCCATGCCGAACTGCTGCCACTTCTGTGGGTCCACAAATGACGCAAGAGCACACACATGTTGATCGTGCAGAAACAAATGCAGACCCAGATGCACATCGACATATGAAACACTTTTTTTTTTCATGTGTATGTTCTCACACAGACACACTTTATTGGCTCTCGGGGCGGTGTGATGGCTGTGCTGTGACCCCAGGGGCCCCACACCGCTGACAGGGCCCTGGTGGTCAAATAGCATTAAATCCTGGGCTGGTTGCCAGTGCTTAACAACACAAACACTCATCAACTCCATCAGTTTTATGCATCCTATGTTCCTACTTCACACGAATATACACATACGTATTGCACAAGGCCCTGGTGGCTAAGGCCCCAAGGCCATGGACCCCCAGCTAGTCTTTGTTGCTGCTACTGTACTAGACAGGAGAAAAAACGCCTGCCACATTGTCAAAGTCAAGGATAAGCATCACCGAGGGACGAAAGGAACACTCAACATTTGTTGTTGCCTCCTAAAAACTCTCGACTGTAAGTTTTCCATCGGCTTCGCACATGCCTGCACGCACTGCTCCACTCCATACCTCATTCTCTTGGTTTGATATTTTATCTGTGCGAAAAATGTAAATACAGGTTATTGTTTTCCCTAAATTAAGAGGCAGGTTTATACTCAATCAAGCCCCAGCTTACACGAATCAAACACAGCTCACAGCCTATCTGGAGTATCTGTTCTGGGTAAGAAAATGCAGTGCAAGAAACACAAGCACTGATGAGATTTTTCCAGCTTTGAAAATCCTTCCCAAACAAAACAGATTTTTTTTTTCTAGACACATTGCATGCGTTAGCACTGACTCAACTACTCATAACAATAAAAAATACACTTAAAATCAGAAATCAGCAGCAGAATTATGTATACAACAAAGGTCATTACTCAAAGCACCTTTGATTTCAAATAAAAGCTCAGAGTTGGGTGTTGGCAGGGTGTAGTCATTAGGCCTCTTATTAATCAAGTAGCACCACATGAAAGGAGTGATGCCAGATAAACACAGACTGAATGACAACAAAGTGTCTGACACTGTGTTGTAGCGTGTAATATGGAAGAAGGAGCAATAGCAACAGTGAGATAAGTACATAAAGGAATGAATAAAATAGTGAACCATTTAAATGCAAGTCCCGTTCATGATGCATGAAATGAAAAAACACAACTTAGATGTGCCGATTCATGAATCTCAAACTTTATAAAACAAAATGAAATGTGTAGCTGGGTGTGAAGGACGAACCTCAGTGGGGGAGCCGAAATCTGCAGACGGGCTGCAGGTGCTGGTGTCTGGTAGGGCGGTGCCGGCACTGCTGCGCACCGGGGACGACGGAGCAGCGCCAGCAGGGGGTTCTGGGACGCTAGAGGTCTGACGCAGGATGCCGTGCCTGTGGAGGCGAGCCCACGTAGAGCTCCAGCTGAGGAGGAGCTCGTACAGTAGCTGGACCTGGAGAGTGACAGAAGCAGAGAATAGATATTACTTATTGGGATGAAATGTGATCTAATGTAGTCTAATGTAAGGAAAAAATATAATGCAGGATTACCATGTCAATCAATCTATTTCTTTCTTATCTGAGAACACGTTCATATCAGAGCTGTTGCGATTAATCGCAAATTAATCGCACATTTTTATCTGTTCAAAATGTACCTTAAAGGGAGATTTGTCAAGTATTTAATACTCTTATCAACATGGGAGTGGACAAATATGCTGCTTTGTGCAAATGCATGTATATATTTATTACTGTAAATCAATTAACAACACAAAACAATGACAAATATTGTCCAGAAACCCTCTCAGGTACTGCATTTAGCATAACAAATATAATCAAATCATAACATGGCAAACTGCAGCCCAACAGGCAACAACAGCTGTCAGTGTGTCAGTGTGCTGACTTGACCATGACTTGCCCCAAACTGCATGTGATTATCAGAAAGTGGGCATGTCTGTAAAGGGGAGACTCGTGGGTACCCATAGAACCCATTTTCATTCACATATCTTGAGTTCAGAGGTCAAGGGACCCCTTTGAAAATGGCCATGCCAGTTTTTCCTCGCCAAAATTTAGCATTTAGCATAGTTGTAGTGTGACATGGTTGGTACCAATGGATTTCCTTAGGTTTTTTCTAGTTTCATATGATACCAGATATCTTCACTCTAGCTTTAAAACTGAACCCGCTACAACCTAAAAATCGTAAGTTGCGTTAATGCGTTAAGGAAATTAGCGGCGTTAAAACGAATTTGTGTTAATGCGTTATCGCGTTAACTTTGACAGCCCTAGTTCATATAGAAAGCGCTTTCTCAATTGACCATGGAAACACAGATGAATACACCTCAACACATGAAGTCTACTGTGCCAGTTGAGTGCCTACAAAGATGGACCTAACACACCAAAAGTAGTCTTAATATTTGAAACCAGATTCAATTGTATTTTTGCCAAGGTCTGACTCAAACAGCTGCACTGGGGAGTTCTCATGTAGTTCTTACTTCTGAGGCCATTACCATGATTTGGCTTGGCAGCTTTGTAGTTATGTGACACTAAACCTAGTTATAGTTGAGAGAGAAGGAGGAAATATTAGCCAGAAATGGACCGCTATATCCATTCCCATTTCTTTCACTCTCCAACTTAACACTCTTTTTGACGTTGTTCTTGTCATTCAGAGAGGCCTCATTTCACAAAAGTGAAACGTGTTCGTGTTTCTATTCTATTGGTGATTACTTGCGAGGCGCAGCATGCTCGTACACGTGCTTCACAGTGCAAATTTTTTATCCATAACAACAAAACTCCCAACGAAACACCCACAGAGGAAAGTTAAGTTGTGTCATCAATTTCCCCCAAAAAACTCACCACGGTTAGGAAAAACTGAAGGCTCGGCGTCAAGTGTTCTCAACTATTTATCATGTGTTCACATGAAAAGAGGCCTTCGCTTTAAACAACAACAAAGCCAAAAACAAGAGTGGAAAACATGAGGGGAAGGCAGGGGAATGTGATGTGATGCTTTCAGTTATTCATGCATTCACTCAGTGTTCTTTAGAGGAGAGGAGAGAGAGAGAGAGAGGGAAAGAAAGGGAGGAAAGCAACGCTCTTTCACAGTGAGCTAATTTCTGGATTTCAAATGCTTCGCTTCTGTAGCCAACTAACCCCCCTGCCCCCCCGCCCCACCACTGAGGGTCCCTCTAAAGTAAAGGTGCACAGACACATGATCGCACACACAAAATAGTTCTCTCTACTCCAAACACATTTCTGCTCGCTCGCACACATGCACGCCTGTTAGCGCACACATTACAGGGAGGCCTTCCATAAATAAGCATAAATCAAATGAAAAGCAGCACAATACATTACAGCTGGGCCATTTCAAACATGTCCAGGAAGAGCTGCTAACGCCGATCCAGCAGCCCGTCCAGGGACGGGGCCAACAGCTGTCTGCCATACCCAACCGAACTGCACCGCCGTCAGGAGAGGTACGGCTCCACGCTCTCTTCTCTGAGCGTCTGGGGGCCTGGAAGTCCAACCAAGCACAACAAGGCCTACTGCACTCAGCGGCAGATGTGGAGGAAGCAGAGAATGCCGAATAGAGGAGTGAGTACAGTGAGGCTGAGATGAAGGGTCATTACATGACCTCTGTTTTAGCGGAGTCTGGGGTTCAGTCCTGACTTTCAGGGGCTGCAGTCGAAAAGTCTTTTTTTCTTAGGAAGGTTCCTAACGGAGTGAAATGACCCGGAAGTATCTAAGTAGCAGCGGTGATAAGAGTTGTTCAAATTCTCTAAATGCTAAGGAAAGGTGCTTCAATGCTTCTTTTATTATCTCCTTTAGCATAGGATACTTGGTAATGAACTGATATTTCTCACCGGTTGTCCACATTAGGTCAGATAATCCTTTATTATATGTTGATGTAAAGTGTTCCAGCAGCAGAAGGACCTGTCGTATCTCTCTTTCACACACCGCAGGTCAAGCAGCCTGTCACTGAAAGAGCCATATTTAAGAACGCACGGGGGGAAGCAGCGTCTTTTGTAATCCTTCTTCGGAGCATTGTAGTTTCACCACGGCAGAATAACACCCGTCGCATCATAATTACAGAGCCTAGTGTAAGTGCAGTCGGACTCTCTTAATGCCACGGTTGTCTTGTTTTAAGTCCTCATGAATTCTCCTTCACATCTTTCCTTGATCTCATGATATTTTCCATCGCGGTCGAGGAAAAGTGGTTTGGAAAAGACATTAGGTCGTAATTCTTTGACTTGATGTTCTCTGTTACCTAATTCCTTTCATCCACCCTCTCATAATTTGTCTTCATATTGTCCTTCTCACCATTCTTACCACACTCTATCCTACTTTTCCTTCATCTTCCCTCTGCCATTTGCTCCACCCTACATCTACTTCCTGCTCATGATAATAGTGGAAAGTAGGGTCAGTTGGTTCATCTCAGCTACTGCTGTCAGGCCAGTGGGCAGGATCGGCCACACACACACACACACACACTTACACAATACATATGCCACATTTCATGAGTTGGGGAAGTGAGCAGAACATTTGGAGGGCTGGGTTCTCCAAAGACCTGTCATCTGCAGATCAGGAGGTCTGCTCGGCTGCAGTAGTACAAACTGGAGGCTGAACAGAGGCTTCCACAGTCATTCATAAAAACACACAGATGAAAGACGGGAGAGCATGCAGATGGTGAGTGCTCCGTGTTCCTTTATCTAAGCACAGTTTATATAGAAACTTCACAACAGTGACATATTGTTAGGTTTGTGTAGTAGCTGAGAGTGTACAGATATATTAGTGTGTGTGTGTGAGTGCATATGTGTTTGCTGAAATGCTGTACAGCTAATTGTCAAAGGTCAAAGCAAGCTGCTGATTTCAAGGTGGTCCTGATAAGGTAAAAGTGCAGCTACTAACCCCATCCTTCTGACACCCACATGAATCATTCACCCGGACACACAAACTTAGATTGGAGACGACATGCACTACGCACAGCGAGCATCGCACTACCAGCACACATTCTCGTTAAAATGAGAAGAACATATGTTGGAAACATGCATCAAAGCTGATTCATGATACCTGTGGCTACCTGTAAAATAAACAAAAAAGGTAAAGATAAAAAAAAACACTCCAAGACTCGACCATTTCACCCCAGTTCCTAAAAATACCTTTTGTTTGTGCCATGGAGTAATCCACTGCATATTATGGAAAATCTGATTTAATGTCACAAAAATGTAGTATAGATGCCAGAGGAAGTTAAGAGGCCAAACTCTTTGGTTTTATTTGTTGACTTTAAACATATTAATGTCTCAAAATGAGTGTGATGATGATTGATTGATTTCCAAATGTTACTCTACCACCCACACTCATCGCAGCGCTCTCATCTAACCATCTTGGTGGTACTTATTGTGTAGCATCCGTGCACCGCTCCGACAACCCCATATACATTCCCACAAATGGAAATGCTAATTAGAAAGAGGGGTAAGTGGTGTGAGGTCTCTTTTGTTCTGGAGAGGGTGGGGTCGCTCTGGCAGCAGCTCTTAGAGAGCTGCTGCATGACTTCAAATGGTACAGTACGAGTTTATAACCCCCCTCGAGTCTGGAACTTACACAGAAGAGTGGAAGAAAAAGAGAGGAGGAGAGCAGATGGGAAGAGAGAGCAGAGAGATCGCGATGAAAGAGAAGAGAAGTTTTCATTGGACCCAAAAACTAATAATGACTCATCATATAATCGCAATAAGCCTTCCCAGCTTTGCCAGACGCAGGCACTGCATTTGAAAGGCAGTACAGAGAAGAAGAAATTTTCCTTTAATAAACGACCAGCTCTCCTCATCTCTGGGAAAGTTTTCACCACTACCAGATTAAGGCCTTTCATTCGTCTCTGGTACCAATTCCCCTCAATATCACCATGGCTCATCACTGTGGTCAGAGACGTTTAACAGTGTGACCACTCAAAAGGTCGCCCCAATTAAGTGTTTACAGAGCAACCTAATTCAATACAGCTAATTCAATTGCGAAAAAACAAAACATGTGTAATGGTACATGTAGATGTGATTATAGCGCTGTAGCGGCGCGGTGAAAAACAACTCAGAGAGGCCTAGCCCGGAGACAAACCAATTCCAAATCTGTCCATATTCATCATGCTCTCACTAAAACATAATAACACACTGTAAAACAATGATGAGGAGTCTCGCAAATCCCCCGCTCTCCTTCACCCGGACCTCAAAATATCTGACCAAAGCAAACAAGGCAACACTCTCTTGTTTACGCTTCCATTCTCATGGAAATCATACTAGGAAAGAAGATGAGGCTGTTTGTTTATTGGAGTCAATCTATATGAGAGAATCATGCAGAGGCAGGATGCTCCTGCCAGGGTTCGTGTTTTCATATTCAGGAAAGTTTACAAGGGGGTGATTTGTATAAATATACAAGTAAATCTGCTGACTACTTTGTAAGATTCAGGGCTGTCTGACTGACCTGAGGGTTGGAGCACTTGACGTGGACGGGCTGCAGATCGACATGGAGGCAGACAACGAAGGAGTGTCTCCCTTCAGAGCAGCTCTGCAGCTTATGGGATGTGACGGCCAGCGTGGAGGTACAGCCCATGGGCACCAACAGGCTCAGGCTCTGCTGCTGCCCCAGCAGAGTGTACACGCTGAACTGACTGAGGCTTACTGTCCACGGGAAGGCATCACCTGGTGGTAGACAAGAGAGAGGGAAAAATAGGATACGTCAAAAAAAAATGTGGGAAAGGGATGAAACAGTAGGAGGAAGAGGATGGAAATTGCAACACATTGGCAGAGATTGCGAGTAGCAGGGAGGATGAGAGAGAGACGTCATGTGAGGGGAGAGCAAAGAGGACAAGCCAAGTCGTTGTGAAATTGAGAGGAAGACGAAGAGAGATGCAAGAAAATGCAGACTAGATTTGAAAAAGAAGGACAAAAATTGTGATTAAAAGTGCAGGTGCAGTTACATTTGTCATGTTTGTTATATAATCGCTCATTAGATTGGAAATCCATTTAGTAAACCAGCTTAACTTGGTTGACTGATTCATCTCCACTTGAATGAAGTGTGATCAGCCTGGTAAAATTACTGTTTCTGTCAATGGAATCTCCTGGCATTGAGGAGAGCATATTAATTGTATGTTTTGTACGTTAATAAATTATAACAATTGTTTAAATCCCTGTTGATTTTATTTATTTGTTAATAGTCCAATATTTTTCCATTTCAGACATTTAAGTTTGGCTATTGGGCGAGTAAAACACCAAGTTGCCCGAAGGGTCAGTGTGTAACAATTAGGGGGATATATATATGTATAATCATCTGATAATAAGAATTGTTGTGCTTTTGTTAGCCTAGAATGGGCCGTTTATATCTACAGAGGGAGCAGGTCAATAACAGAAGGATCAGTCAGCAATGCTCATGATCAAAAGCACTATGACAACTAGATCATTCCTTTCACTTAAATCAAATCGAATTACTGTACATGGGATGAGAAAGCTTCTTGGAAAACATTAAAGATACACTAAGGAGTAGAATCAAACATTCAACCCCAAAAAGGAGAAAGAGGATCCCATAAAAACACATGTAAAATGAGGGTCTATTCTAAATGTGTGGGTCTGAGACAGGATGCCACACTGGGAGCGTGTTAACTTGCCAACCGTGGTAGAACAACCGTACAGAGAAGGGGAACTTGTTCACTAGCACGGGGCCATGAAGAGCACATTCCCCATGCACCCACCGTGGGTAGCACGCTTTGATCCAGAGCATTGCAAATGAGAGATGAAGAGCTTTTCAAAGGGTCGGAATGAATTACTGAAAGCGAGGGTTGCTCATTTTTACGGCAACATTGACAAGGCTGCTGATGTCACTGTTTTTGCTGTCGTTTTTTCTTTCTCCTCCGTTCTTTTTTTAATCTGTATGCCCAATGCTGATGTCATTGAAGAGTTGAGAGAAAAAAAGAAGGAGGGTGGCCCCTTTTTTTTTCTTCTTCTTCTAAAGAGAAAACACTGCTCACCCGTCTGAGTGTTGCTTATGTCAACTCTACCCAGGTGTGCACACCACATGTGCAAGATCTATCTCTCAAAGTCGCTCTACTTAAGTTTGTTTGTCTTTTGTCATGGTAAATGAGTAGCGGTGGGTCAAAGGTTTGCTCAGTGTTGAAAAGGCCGTAATGATGATGAATTCACATTATGTAGCCTATTACTATTATGAAAGCATTTGTTTCAATTATTAATAAAAGCATGTGTAAAAAAGTTAAGTAGATTGTTCCCACCCATTGAAATTTATTTTCCAAGACTCCCATTTTTAACCTATGAACCTATCACGATCATTGTTTTCTGAAGGGTAATGTTTTGTTTTCTCATTTAAGCTTTCAAATCAGTCTTTTTTTGACATCAAGTCATTTGGTGGTGTTCTCATCTGGGTGTGTGATCTTCTCCCAACACTTTAATCATTCTGATTAAAGCTGAGATCATATCAGATACAGTATGAAAGCCTACCTTCCTCCAAGATGGGCTTGGAGACCACGAAGGGGAGCTCCTGCAGCGGTTCCATGTACTTGTGCCCCGCACTGAGGACGCTGATCTGCGGCAGGCAGACTACCAGAGTCCCCGGCATGGAGGCCTGGTTGTGGTACCAGCTGCGGACGGTGCCGGGTATGTCGCCGCAGATGATGGTGCTCGGGGAGGGGAGGCTGTCATTGGGCAGGAACACGCAGCATGACTGCAGCTCCAGCTGGAGAGATGAGAGAAACATAAAGGACACATGACGTTAATCAACTCAGTCACGTGATCAGTGACCACCCGCCTGCCCCGGCCTCCCTACTGTATATCACTTTCAGTGAGCAAAGTGCTCAAGGGGCAGTGCTTTGTGCCAACATTAGACGATCTGGATTGCAATGGAAATAACCCAGTGTAAGAAGGAGTG
The DNA here is from genome assembly GCA_916701645.2 of Sebastolobus alascanus. Classification (NCBI taxonomy): domain Eukaryota; kingdom Metazoa; phylum Chordata; class Actinopteri; order Perciformes; family Sebastidae; genus Sebastolobus; species Sebastolobus alascanus. The sequence continues at coordinate 4,188,632 of CAKAOJ020000101.1, read as the reverse complement.
TGTGCACAACGCTGGGTGTTGCTGGAAAAGACTGAACATGCTTAATAAACCTTTCCTTGATTTGAAAAATGGAAACAGTCGATCCCACATTTACTCATGCATGCTGTTCTACTTGATGCCTCCTGTATGATAAACTAAACTTTGTTATATATTATTATATCATAAGACCACTACTGTATTACTATATTACTGTCTAGTTGGATTTGCCTTCAAAAAACCTTTTAAAAGTAGAATGTGAGACTTTGAATGCCCATTTAAAACTAATGTGAAATTCCATATTCAGGAAACAGAACACCTTTTACAACTTCAGGGACTTTTTTTACAGTTAAATCTTAAACTTTAATCATATTTGAAGTATTTTTAAAAGGGTTTGAGACCCATTCCAGCTGCATTGTGTCACGCATATCTCTGTTCACCAAAAAAGGCGAAATTTACAAGCCGTTAGGTCAGTAACCAGTAGCAAGTAGCCAGTAAGTGTAAGAGCAGTGTCTTTTTCCATTACATCGGGGCTGCACTGATTTAAAAGACCAGTTAACAGAAAGGAGAGGAGGACGGGGTCCAGGGGGCAGACGGCAGGTGCTGCCAGATACTGTGTGTGTGTGTGTGTGTCAGTCAGAGAGCTGCTCGGTTTAACGACTGGCAAGTAAGCGCTGTTACACTATGTTCAGTGTAACATACACACACAAATGCACAGACACACATCCTCCACTGAGATTTGCATGCACAAATTTGCAGACTTTTGCTAATATCACACACAAATGTTGGAGCGCCTCTGACAGGCCTGCGTATGGAGGCCAGTTCTCCCGGCTTTGATGGGAGGGCGAGAAAGAGAGACGGCGAGCAAGAGAGAAAGAGAAAGAGAGGGAGAGATATGGTTACACATTCATCTCACGCTGCTTCCTCTTTTGATTACTCTTCAAAGGGGGGGTTTGAAATCGGGACACTTTTGCACACTGACACATAAGGCTCTGGCCTTTTTTAAGAGCCGGCACGCATGAAGAGAATCCATTGACACTGGCTGGTCTGCTGCAGATCTTAGCAGGGTTAAGCTGTAAAGCGGGCAGACACACGGAAAGCGCTAGGTTTAACACTGGGACTCTGGTCTGCACCTTTGAGCTCACTGCCTGAGGCTAATGCTCTCCTGCTGGACATCTTGGTTCAGTCACATTATTACACATTACTTCTTCTTCTTCTTTTACTGCTCGGGCTATTCATCAACCATCAAAACAGTTTTTGAACAACGGTAAGGGCTGATACTGGGCGTGTCAGTATGAAGAACTGCAGACACAGAGAGGAAAACCTGGGAGTGGCAATGGCAGTCAATGATGTATTTATTTTAGGGCCTCATCTACTTATACTGTAATACCAAAGGTATTTTTTTTAAGTATGTCAAAAACAATAAAAAAGCTAATAACAAGTAACCAGAACCCAGCAGGATGTCTTAATATTACTCAGTTTGTCTCAACAAACATCTAAAAAGCCAAAGTAATCAAATAACATTGACACGAAATTGAGAAAAACAAGCAAACATTCACATGTAAGAAGCTGTAACCAGCAAATGTTTTTTATTTTTGTTTAATAACTCACTAACATAAGGCGTTGTCAAAATTGTCATTGATAAATTTTCGATTGAAGGTGCTAAATAAGGGACCGGGAGCATTTCTACTGCCTCTCAATGGCTCGCAACATGGCGCCAGTGAGCCGGCGGCTCGCTGCTCACGGTGCTAACGGTGCAAACAACGGCGAAAGTGTTGACAGAGATAACAGTGTTTACCTGAGGGGGAACCAGAGGGTGAATTTAGCACCTTTAATTGACTGTTTGATTAATTGACTAATTATTCAGGACTAATTTAATGCAGAACAAATATCAAATGTCATTCAAAGATATGCACGCAGATGTATATCTAGTGTAATAAATGTGTAAGCTTACTGTCAGACATAAAGAATCATACTAAGTTCAACCATAACATATAGAAAGTAATCTTATACTTAAACATTTGCCGTTTCAAACGGGTCATTTCAGAGCACAGCGATCCTTCCATACAGACCAACTGTAAACTGCAGGTGCCTAAATTATTTTAGTTCCCATACTGTGTCTGATGGTTGACTAAATCTGTCACCATATATCAAACTTTGGAAGTCAAACTTTTATACACAATCATAGGAAAATATTAAACAGTAAAATAAATGCTCACAGATGAAAGCTCACGCTGGTAAAACTCTAAAGGAAACTGGTCCGTCTGTGTTTGAGAAGACACAGATGGAAGACTCTTTATTTCACCAGACATTTCATTTTATATTGACCTTTTTATTAGCAATTGTTGGATAATTTTAGCTGAATTAAGTATGAAGTAGATTTCGTTAATAACTATTCGGAAAGGGTGAGTTAATGCTTCAGGTCAGCCAATATTCTTGGAAAAGCTTGGCAAAGGAAAAAGGGACTTTTTTGGTAGTGAGAGTCGGTTTGTGCAACAAGAGGATGTATATCTTTTCACAGCAGTGCAGATAAAAATGGGCACCTACTGTGTAAGCTGCCACCATAGTTGCTAGCTTGAGTGTATACAATAAAACATAATGTAATACCCCTTAATGGTGTTTGCTTATGACTTTATTATGCTTTGCTGTTGTTCCCCATGGCAACCCAAAACCAAAGATGATGTCAAGTGTATGGTAGCTGCAGACTTGCCACATCACACAGTGAAATACTAACAATAATCAGATAACATCTCACAGATGACAACAAGGGGAAAAAGTTGAACAATTGAATGGCACTCACTGGGCATAGCGACCGCTGTTTCTACATGTTTACACTAAGGCCAAAAGGCTCAAAATGCTTCAAAGGGCCTAACTATGTAATGGAAAAGAAAATGGCCTGTCAGTGCTAAATCTGGGTGATACAAAACTAATCTTTAGTCAGCCCCCCCCTCCTTTAGTGACAGCTAATAAAAGCCACAAAAAACACAGAAACAAACATGTTGTAATTCACAACGGCATTCACAGTTCATGAGTCCGACCGAGGTCGAGGGCGGTGAATAAAGAAACATTTGCTTTTCTCTTGAGTGAGGGAGTCAAGGTCAACAGAGTAGATAAGAACAACAGTGAACGGGGTATATGCCATGCACCGGGGACCAGAGGCTGCAGCCGCTGATGAATATCTGACTTCAACTCACACAGTTGCTAGAAGAAGGATGACGGCACAGAAAGACAAGGGAAATGATGCTCTGCCAAACAGATGAACTGTAATGTTAGTCAAATATCTTGCCAGGGTCTGGATTAAATCGTGTGGGGCCACAGAGTCCATGAACAAACTACTTATTGTAATCCATACCTACTCCAGGAGGCAATATGGTCACTGGCTGAAGCCGTATCCAAGACAAATATGGTAAACAAGTAAGATGAAAATATAATGAGAACTAAAAAGCACTCAGAGAGAGAGCATGCCTCTGCCAAGGCTGCACAATCGTCTACATTTGTTATTTTAATAATAGAAAATGTTTAGGAATGTTTAATCCGCATCTGGATCTGGAGCAAAATACACAATGTGATAGACAATCATGGGATAAATGTGCCTAAAAGTGAGTACAATAGTTCATGAGAAAATAGCAAAAATGTTGCGAAATCCTTTAAAGGAGCAGTTTGTAAAAATCAGTGACATCTAGTGGTGAGATTGCAGATTCCAACCAATTAAACCGTGCACCATTTAAGCGTGTAGGAGTACAACGGTGGCCGACGCAAAAACGTAAACGGTCCTCTCGAGAGCCAGTTGTTCTAAGAGTAGGAGTAGGTCAATTGGAGAATAGAGAGCAGAGTGTGTGCACATGGGAAGTGATCATTGAAGCAAGAGAGAGAACAGCGGCGAATGTGTGTTAGCGAACAAGTGAGAGAGTGGAAGACGGAGTTAGTTTAGCTTTGAGAATATCAAGTGAATGTATAGTGGAAATTGCATTTTGTGCAGAAATAAATGCTGCAGCTCCTCAAGACCAACAGAGGTTTCCTGTGTGGAGTGAGTAATATGGACTCGGCCCAAGCAGGACAAGTTAACACAGTGGTTTGTCCGTTCTGGGCTACTGTAGAAACATGGAGGCCAGCTCCGTGGAGAGAGGACTCGCTCCCTATGTAGATATAAACGGCTCATTCTAAGGTAACGTACACACAATTATTCTTATTATCATGTGATTATACACTAAAGAAAACATAGTTATTCATATTATATTCCATTTCTGCCAATAGATCCCCCTAATTGTAACACGCTAGTCCTTTTAATACGACTTCCACCCGAATTAAATCAAGTTCGCTGACATGATGCCTTTGCCATGGAAACCCTCTGCTTTCTCAGTCACAGCAAACCACTGGCCACTTAAAGGCAGTATATCAAACCTTCATGCCGGAAAATTTATGGTGAAATGTACTCAAAATATCAGTCAAACATATTGACAACATTTTTAAATGACTATCCTCGGTTCTGCGGTTGTGTCACCCTGCTAGGAACGTGAACTCAGAGCCCTCTGAGAATGGACTGGCTATACTCCACCCTGTTCTCTGCTACCACTAACAGCAGGTCACCCTGGTTGACCTCGCAGGCCTCTCCAAGGCTCCCCCCCCACCTCTGTGGTCTCATGTTCTGAGCTGTGACTCACACACACACCAACACAAGGAGACGGACATACAGTATCCAAACAAAGGCGACAGGGGTAACAAAGGGCCAGAGAGGGGAGCGCTGGCACCGCTGAGCAGCGCTGACAGATCCAAAGAGAGAAATAGTCTGAGGTCAGAATGTCCCATTATGCATCACTGCTTTGACCACTGCCAAAACCACTGACAGCTCCTCTCCCTGACCAATATCCCTCTACCCTCCCGTGCCTCTGTCCTTTTGTCCCGCTCACTGCTGAGGCCTGGCAGTCGGGTGTCCAGGTCTTTCACCATGACCATGCATTGATTGAGGGTGGAAAGTCTGTGTCGAGATGTTGTGACCGGAGCAAGGGGAGGAAAGGAAACCCTAGAGGAGGGGTGGGGGCAGAGGGGAATCCAGTGTTTGTGAATGGTTGCATACACAGCAAAAAGAAAAAGTATTCTCTGAACTAACAGGTCAAAGCAGAAAGTGGGAGCATGGGTGCAGCGCCGGCGCTAGGCACATCACGCATCACACTCCGGGCCGGAGGGGACACAAACAGCCTGGCCATAACGCTGCCATTTGCAACTGGGGTGTCACGGACCTCAAGGTAAAGACAGCTCAACTTTGGAGCAATATGTAGCCCCTGTCCCAGTAAGCTAACATGTCATGTTTGGTAACAACGGATTCATCGCAATCTCAAGATTCATATGATACCATGTATGTCTACTATCTAAAAAAGTGAAACCCACAATGGCCTTCAAATGAAGGGTCTCTAAATTATAGAGTACAGTCTAGACCTGCTCTATATGAAAAGTGTCTGGAGATAACTTCTGTTTTGACGCTATATATGACGCAATATATCAAAATAAATTGAATTGAATTGAATGATCCACCATCATTTTCAGAGGGTTAAAAGTGGGCCAAGTAAACCAAAAACTGAACAGGAGAATAATTCCAATTTTAAGTGATCAATGAGACAGGCAGAGTCTAAATAAAATAGAACCTATGGTTCTATTTTTCACTTTTAGATGGTTAAATTAGTTAACAAATAGGCCTACCAGTAGGCTGCAGTTTCATTTAAAAGATATATATCAGCTTACCTTGTTTTTTTCAATGTGTTACTGTTACTGGTGCATTCTGGTCAGATTTAGTTAGTAGATTTGATCTTCAAAACATGTTTTCCAAAAAAGGAGTCTTGAAAAGAAAGGGTATGTCTCACAATCGAAGTCAATATGGTAGCTACATTATTAGCATGTTAAGAGGTTATGTCAATCATCATCAAATAACACTGTTTAAGAACCCGGCAGGATGAGCTTTGCGAGCACACAAAAGGTAGGGGGCACCAGCTAAAATCTTGCCTATAGGGCACAAAATTGGTCAGGACCGGCTCTGTATGGGTGTGTTTCATGTCACAAGTTCAGGTGTAAAAGTTGAGCTGAGGTTGTGCAGGGTCATGTTTGCTATTCCACTCAATTGTGTTTAACAGCTCTGTAACAGGCCAATAAACACAGCACTGGAAGCAGTTAGCCTGTGTGACAATGTCCCCCTGCTGTGCGCTGATGGGCATGCCAGGTTTGTGTGTGTGTTTGTGTCTGTGTGTGTGTGAAAGAGAGAGAGCATGCACAATGTCCAGTGACAGGACAGGAAACTGACAGGTACTGTATGCCAGGATGACCTAAAACTCAGTTTGTTCCCTCACATGCTCGGGAGGCAAAGGGCGACATTTGCAGCATGTCACTGTATTTACGAGCCACTCAGCAAACTAAATTAAATCTATCATCCATAATAAGATGGTGAAAACGTATTTTCTGTTCGGGTAGGTCAGCCCGTGGTAAGGCAGCTTTTCCAAGTGCAGCAAAAGGAAAATTCTGAAATGAATTTAAAAATAGAAATGGGCACCAATAATATCTGAAAGCCAGGAGTATAATTGCAGTGTGGAATATCTGTTACACAACTTTACCCTCTGAGGGGTTCAGGGTAATGTGGAATAAAACTGCAGCAAGAAATGACAGAGAGACGGCCTCTGGAAATGACTCAGGTACAACAAACAAGACACACAGCACAGGGTTGTGCAGCACCTCTGAGTCTGATATGTTTTAACAATCTTGTGGGTTAAACAATCATTTCTGATTATACGAGGGGTATCTGGAGCTCAACCACATTAGGAGGACTCGGGATTATCACAAAGATTTGGATTCAAGTTGAAGCCTACTGTTGGAAGTTTAAGCATGGCAGGTGTGTTCATATAGTATATATGTCATATGTCATGGTTCAGAGGAGTCAAAGAGTCATAACTCTTCATTCCTTTTGTCCAATGACATCATGTCCTGTCAAAGTGAAACTAAATCTTTAAACATAACAAATGGAGTTAACCGTCAGCGGCCTGGGACTGCAGTTCAGTTCCCCTGCTGCCTCTAATGACAGATTAATTCAGGAAAAAAAACACACTGAGGGACAATGTGAGTGTGTGTCTGTGTGTGTACTCGGGGCAGGGTGTATCACTCGCGGCACACTCTATTAATATACTTCAAAAACAGCGGAAACACTTTTCAATTTTGACCAGGAAATCTCCGTTAGGAAAAAAAAAAACGATTGAAGCCAATCGACTCCTTATGAGGCTGCACGTGCCAGGCTTTAACTGTGAAAACATGCTCAAATGACACACTTACAAAAGCACACACACACACACACACACACACACACACACACACAAAATCAAAGGTCATATCATCCCTTGCAACTGCAGTTGCCATTATATCATTTAAAGAAGATACATATTCAGAATTAAAAAGTTAAAACAAAGTTAAAACAAATAAAATAAGACCCTACGGCCTCGAGCCACCTGAATTAACATCTCCCGTCTTCTTTTTCTTCAAACAAGTGCTGCTCTGAGAGAGCCCCCCCTCCGTCTCTTTTTAATATCCTTGCACAGACTTGGAGCTGTGCTTACCACTTCCTCTGAAGGATGGCACCTGCAACAGCAATGAACTCAGTAACCACAACACTGCTCAAGTTATAAGCTTATATCCCTCTGTACTACTGCTGGGTGCTGAGCTAGTTTAGTACAACAAGCTGGCTGCATGCTGCATCCTTTCTCCTCCTCCTCTTATGTTGGGTGAAAAGTAGGGCTGGGAGGATACACCTATCTCCCGATTCAATACTATCACGCTACTTGGGTGCCGATTCGATATGTATTGCAATTCTACAAGTATTGCGATTCTGGCATTAAAGTATCGATTTCAAAATCGTAAAAAAAAAAATCGCGATACATAGGTGAATCGATTTTTTTCCCCACCCCTAGTGCAAAGGCGTCCAAAAGCTGGACTAATGGGAGACCCCCCTTCAGTATGAGCGGAGCAGGGATACTGGTGTTTGGCATAGAATCAGAGACAGAGCAGAGTGTGTTTGTACTTATAAAGATGCGTTTTACTCATTGCTGCCTTTCATCAGTACACGCCTGGTATGTGGAGAAAATGTCTGTGTTATGTGGGTTGTTCATTCAGAGATGAGAGGGAGAGATCTGACAGTACACAGCCATTAGTGACACTGACAAACTCAGGATTCAGTAAAAAATAAAGCCCCACGGCCCCAAAGAGCGAGCGTACCAGTGTTTTTTGAGTGACAGCGTGGTTATTTAGTAGGTGACCGTTGCTTATCCTGAGACTTAGGCCTTGATCCTTTCCTCTTAGGCCTCTAAATGAACAAGGATCTTCTTACACTTTGATCTACAATCACACAGGCTCTAATTCAATCTGGATTCTGGATCAGGAAGCCAGCACATGCTGTCAAGAGTAAATAAATACTACTAGAAAAGAGACAGACGAACAAAAAGAGCCTGAAACACTAAAAAACCTGAAACATATCCATTTGGAAAGCACTTTGATTAAATGGTAAGATGCCTGAAGAAATTTTTTTTTGCTTTGTCTATTTCTTCCTTCTCATCCCTGCCTGGCGTCACATCACAGACTTCTTAATGTGGGATTGTTCCATTTTCTGCAGCAAGTTCTGCTCAGTTTTATTCCTGATCACTTCCCCGCTCCATCAGATAGCATTCCGAATCCAGCCACATGTGTGGACCCTGTTTCAAATCTTTCAGTCGTAATACCCCGCAAAAAAGCGTCCCTTACTTCCTCCTCTTCTGAGCAGCGTAGGGAGCGTATGATCTGTCTTGTGTAGCATTTCTCCCCAGAGTCTTTGTGAAGATGGTTTATCTGGTTCCAGCAGAGCAGGTTCTAATAGAGAGGAAGCGGAGGGCCAAACACACTTAGGCTTTAAAAGGCTGGGGCCATGTGGAAATGGCCTATATAACCACAGGAGGCTCTTAGGATCGGCCGTGCCTCGCCAGTAAATGACAGAACAGTGAGTTAGATGGAGGACAGCCTGTCTGCACTGAAGAGCAGCTTCAGCTGAGAGGACATTATTCTCACATCGTCATTCGAAGTATAACTACAGTTAAATGTTTCAGACATGAAGTGACTTTGCAGAATAGGTAGAAAATCCGGCCTGGATCTGGAATTTGAACTATCATAACTAAACTCTCACTGCTTAAAGGTTTCTCTATACAAGCATTACTATAACAGCAAACAACAATTTGCTATGTAAAGATTGCTATGTAATGTCTACCTGAGAAGAAAATAAAGTAATTCTCCGTCTGTGTGTTTTGTAATCAGGACTGTCCTCGACCAAAGAAATTCTTTGTCGACAAATACTCATACGATTTTGTTGACTGATCGATTAGTTGATTTAATTGACAGATCTGTAAAATTGAGTTTCTCCACAAAGAATCACACAAAAGCACCACTTTAAATCTTGTGTTTACCAGAGATGTGCTCATAAATTTCTCAGAAATAAGTCATTCAGCATGAAAAAAGCATAAAAAAACAACTAATCGACTAAAGAAATCTTAAAACCCAAACAACTTATTAGTTAATCGACTAAGAGGGGGGCAGCCATAGCTGAAATCCGAGCTTCTCCTTGCTTTGTTGAGAAAGCCGAGCCGGCTGCGCGTACCTTTTAGTAAATATTCGTGCATCCGAGCGTGCACCACTGGCTAGCTCACGACCCTGATAACACCGTCCCAACCGAAGACGTTGTCCCCCCAAGGTTAAAACTGTTAGCTCTGTCAGCACTGTTGCCATTGTTTGCACTGTTAGCACCGTTTGCTGTGAGCCGCCAGCTCAGCTGTCGCCATGTTGAGAGCCATGTGGAGGCAATAGAAATTAACCCAATCTCACATTTAGCACTTTTAAAACAGTGGAGAACACTTTAGAAAGTGCTCCAATGTTTAAATGGGTTGGTACGCTTCACATTGTATCTGAATGAGTGTGATCTTGTGCTATATGAACCATCTTTCTCCTGTGTAAAGTGCTGTTTATTAAACTACAGAATGTATAACACAGTTATCTCTTTTTACTAATCTGTCCTAACTGAGCCCATAAACTTAAAAACCTGGGTCTACATAATTATGACAGCATTAAATACAACCTCTGTCTCAGTCATCTATATTGGACCCAGGCAGTGAAGTACGTGTCTGACATTTGTGCTGTGGTGCTGCGGTCAGATCCGCTGTTAGACCTATTGTTTTCATATCACTGCAGGGAGGAGAACCGTGGAGGCCCTGACTCTGTACAGACCTCAGCACAGCACAAACCCAAGATCACCTCTCTGTGGAGCGACCCCACAACATGCGAAGCACAACACACACTTGCACATTCAGGCACGTATGTACGGACACATTTTCTCCTCATTTTCACACAAGCCACGACACACAGGAAATCACCCAGAGATAGAGGAGAGGAAATTAGAAACACCCTCCCAACATCCCGGGTGAAAACATTTGCAACTCTGGAGCAGAGAGATCTCAGCGGAGAGATCTGCAGCAAACGGAAAATACATCCCTTTGTTTTTAAAAACCTGATACCTCTCCAAATGTAATCTTCCTGTGCCTGCACCAGACGGGACACTGTGTTTCCTAAGTGGCCAGTCAGATGAACAGAAGGTCCACAGAGCAACCCCCTTCCCCCCCCTCCAGTCTCTCTGGATAACCCACCCACTGTTAACCTTCTGCTCCCCTTCCTTCTGCATATCCTCCTGCATTTTCAGCTCTGTTCAAAAACACATTTGGAACTGAGTGTAATAGTGTAAATAGTAAATGAACATGATTAATGTGTGTATCTGAAGATGACACTGTGCAGATGTGTGTCGCGGTGCATGGATGTACACAAATTAAGTTGTCCCTGTAACCTCAGAGAGCAGCTTTCCTCCCTAATGTCTATGAGAAAGGCATCTAAGCGTGATGCCTCCTGACAACAGATAGGCTGGGTCTCACCCACATGCCACCACAAGCAATAAGCTCGTGGCCTGGCAGAGCAGCAGCACGGCCAGGCAGCCAGCCATCCCTGTGGCCCTGCATTCCTCTCTTCTAACACTGCTTACAGAAGCTGACAAGCGCTGGAGGTCTCCCTGGCCGAGGTGGAAATCTGCAAAAATAAACGCTTTAGGTGACATGAAGGCTTTGTTTGTTTCTGCTGGCCCAGCTGTTTGTGTTAGCGCGGTGGGTTAATTGCGACTTTGATCGCTGCGTTTATTGATCCAACAGTGGCCTTAGGAGCGCGGGCCGGCCTGGCCTGCCTCGCTTGCTCCCACCCCTGATCCCAAACAATCACACCTCAACCACCCCGGCGTGGTGAGCCACTACAGATGGGGTCTAAGGGGTGGACACGCCAAACTAGGGTTGAAGATGCACTGGGAGATGTTTGCCATGTCTGGGAGTACTCAACTGAGCAGGGCCAAGGACAATTAGGATGGGGTGGCCTAGTTTAGAGACCCGTTCAACCCGAATAGGCCATTAAATAGGTGTTATCGCTAACTATAAGCACCATAGATGTGGGTGAGTAGGGGCCTACTATACGCCTACTATGTTGCAGTAGTGAAAGCAAAACTTAACAGCAAACTGAATGAAACATTGCGTTTTTAACACAAACAAAACTTCTTTAAGTTTAGGCAACGAAACTACAACTTTTTTAGGTTAAGTCAACAAAACCACTTAGTCAAGTTTAGTGGAAAACATCGTGCTTTGGCTTAAAATAAATACGTTTCAAAACTGAAAGTGAAACTTAACGCTTGTGAACACATAGATAACTAAACACTGTTGGTTTCACACGGCTGTCTATACTACAGCGCCTGACTTCAGCTTCTGTTCCAGTCATAATTACTATGGTCGCTAGAGGTCGCTGCCGTGCTCTTTTATACCTTCTTTCGGTGATCGAACATGTGAATAAATGATAAAACCTAATACTGGATGTAGCAGGGCCCTTCTGACCCACATCTATGGGGCTTCTAAGTAAGGGATAATGTACAGCGATGTCGGGGTTTATTTCGCAACAATGACCCGCTCGCTCTACATTATCCCGCTTATTACTACTACTTAATTAAGAAATCGATAATTTCACGCAAAAATGGTCCTACAGTGTCCGAGATCATTAGTGTGTCCATAGCAACAATCTGTTATACATAGCAGCGGTCTGCTATAAAGAAATAACAGACCGTAGAATGCCATGATTGACCAATCAGAATTGAGTATTCAACAAAGCCGTGTAATAACCACCAATACGTTTATTTAACAGCCTGATAACAGTCTAATCGGCTGGCCCGTTAAAGGGACTATTTGTAACTTATCACGCGCATAAATCTTAACGGGTCGGTATCCCATGCGCGCTCGCGTGTGGGTACGCGAGCGCGCAGCAGCTCTGCTCCTGCCTGTTTGCACACCGCGCTCGTTCTCACTCGCTTGGCTCGCTCCGCCTCCACGTGAACGCGCGCACACTACACACTGCAGAGAGTTAGTTTAGCTCTGAGAATATCTGGTGAATGTGCAGTGGTCGTTTTTGCAGAAATAACTGCTGCAGCTCCTCCAGACCAACAGAGGTTTCCCGTGTCTTGTGAAGTGACGGGGCTCCGCAGCGAGTTACGTTATCGTCCCGACCGGGTGTCGGTCTCCCCCCCCCCCCGTTCCCTCCGTTCCCTCCGGATCGGGAGGAAAAGCCAACACTAGGATCAGCATTGATTCATGGAGAGACCTTCCTCTGGTCAGCTAACATTACTGCCAAGCAGGTGAAATATAGAGTGATATTGTGGTTTTAGCTGACGTGTGTCGCCTCATTGTTTTGACGGACACTCGCTCACATTCAGGTAGCGCGTGCACACGGGCGAGCGCAAGCCACAGGACGCTGACTTTCATTGACATTGCGGCCACAGGTGTCGCTGTGAACAAGCAATTTCTGATTCTTACATATAGACTCTTTAAATGGGAATGGGGTGAATTGGACTGTGCTAAAGGTCCAGCAATAGATTCATGGTACAGCTGAGAGCGTTGATAAAAGCCCTCACATACAACGGACTAATGACAAGCAGGTTGGCCTGCGCTTCGGTAAGATGTATGAAACAGGCTTGGCTTAGTTTATCTACAGTAGTGGTGTGGCCAGACAATTTTGCTCTGGGCCAGCTGAAGTGAGTGGAGGTGGCTGTGTATGTTATGCAGTATGTAATACCAGGCCAAGTTCGATCAAATGGTCATGGACTGCAGATGAAAAGAGCTTTTATTGGCTAGCTCTGGCAAATTTTCACCACTACTGATTTATGCGGTGTGACCCGATCAAGTAGGCCAAACTGGGCTGATCTGATTTGTCCTGCGTTTTAGCATGGCTTCCCCCTCTGTCCCAAGACAAAAGGGTGGGTGCGTGCCCTAACAACATAACCGGATTCACCTCCAACCTCTCCAAAAACACATTCAGAAGATAAAGGGTGAACAAAAAAAAACACCACCATATTTCCCTGACAATTTTTAAAACATCTCAATCTTGAAATTCTAGCTGCTGTGAGTTTTTATCCTGATGAAAATCAGTTCCAGGTCTCCAGGCCTCCGAGGTTCAAGAGGTTACAGACACAAGAGAATCCTGGTAAGCACTTTTCCAGCGCAGCCCGGTGAGAGGGTCAAATATGTGTGTGCGTCTATAATGGCTGTGAGGTCATCGGTGTATTGACTTAGCAGCAGATGATGGAACGGGATTCTGGCCACACATGCACATGAGCGCTCCCGTCAACATGTGCACGCACAGAAACACAGTGTTCTCACTCGGTAAACAGCTAATGACACATCTACTGTGACACTGTGGGGTCTTGATTTAGCTCAGGCAACACCAGAGAGGATGAGTGTGTAATCAGGAGAGAATGTACACCCTTTCTCTCACTCTCTCCTCCTTCATATTCCCTCAGCCCCTCCGCTGTATCCTTCTCTCCTTCCTTCCTCTCCAGCTCCCTCTCTGTGTGGAGACTCAATGACAGGAGAGACACACTGCGTACTGCCCCCAGCATTAACCCTTCTCTTTGTTTGCACTACAGCCAATCAGTACTTATAGCTTTCTATTAGACACCCAGGGACTGCAAGCTGAAATAAAAGCCTATTCTTTTTCCTGTGCTCTTAAACATAAACACCACAGCCATTTGTGCCGCTGACGCTCCATCACAACATATAGAATTCATCACAGTTTCAGCCTGATTGAAAAACAATTGCGTTTGGCAACCTGCAGCAAAGTATGCTACAGTGGCATGCAGATTAATAAGCGCTCAAAAGGTGCAATGTTGTCAGTTATTTATTGTGATAAATACAGTAAAGTGTATGGACTCTGGTCCGAGTGTGTGCATGTGTGATTTAACTCCCAGTGTTAAAGTCAAACAAGCACACCATGTTTGAAAAATAGTCTTATTAAATAGTCAGGGGTCCTCTGAGGGAATGCACTGGGAGTGTGTGGGTACCTTTTGTTTATGAGGGTTATTACATGTTTATTTAATTGCTGTTTTATTACATTCTATGTATTCAAATGATTATACTGATTTAAAGGGACAGTGTGTAGGATTTGGCGGCATCTAGTGGTGTTGTTGCAGATTGAAACCAACTGAGTACCCCTCCGCTCTCTCCTCCCTTTCCAAATCTGCGGTCTTGGAAAGGGTAACGTGAGCTGCCGAGTGCAAAACCGTGGTAACGCCGTTCGCCTCGCTCAGTACTCACTACTTTAGGAGCAACGGAAATCAGGCGGTGCCTGGCGGTACCACGGCTTTGCACTCTGTGGCTCATGGTACCGCAGTTTCACAAGCGTGTCTGAGAACTATGGTGGCCTTCAGGTAACGTAAACACGCAAAAGGCTCTCTCTAGAGCCAGAGTTTGGTTTGTCCGTTCTGGGCTACTGTAGAAACATGGAGGAGCAACATGGCGGACTCTGTGAAGAGGACCCACTCCCTATGTAGATATGAAGGGCTCATTCTTAGCTGACGAAAACACAACGATTCTTAGTTTCAGGTGATTATACACTAATGAAAACATAGTTATGAATATTATATTACACTTCTGCTAATAGATCCCCCGAAATGCTACACACTGTACCTTTAAGGGTCTTTCATTAAACACATTTTCTTGGCTCAATGGGTTAGGGTTAAGCCCTATTCATGGCTGGGGCTTGAGGTTAATCATAATAAATGTAAATGTATGCACTTACCCCATCATAGAACACCTGAAGTTGCACTATTTCCCAAAAAAATGTTTCTGTCATGATTTTGATGAGATGGCGACCCTCAGGGTTTGTAAAATGACTGTCAAGTTGACAATTTATTCCCACAGTCCACATATAAACATGGTGTTATTAGTGGCACACAATTAAAAGTTGTATTTGCAAATCATTTGGAAATTGTGGGGATCTGACAGACAGGGAGGGTGAGGTGTTGAGTGGAGGGATGATAGGATGGAGGAAGGGGGGGGGCAGAGGATGAAGTAATGTGCCTGCAGAAGGCACTCCAGCCGGGGGTCAGATCCTGTTCATGGAAACCATCTGGCCAGCTCCATCTGAGCCACACCAAACATACAGTACACATGATCCTCCTTTCTATCTCTCTCTCACCTCCCTCCTGCCTTAAACTTACTCACCTTCTGCACATTCTTTCTCCTTCTTCCTCGCTTCCTAACTCGTCTCCTTTCCATCACTTTACCTTTCTACCCCACCGCTTTTCCTCCTCCTTTTCTCTCTCGAAAAATATCCTACTCATTAATGCATGGCAGCTGCAGGGAGCAGTGTTACTTCATTTTTCCATGGCAACGGTCTCTCTGTTTCAGCAGATCCCATTTCAGTTTTGGTAGCAACGTGCTCCTTTGCCAGCGCTGAACACATTCATGTGTTAAATAGAAGGAATTATTGCAAAAATTCCTGAAATAGAATCACCGTCCTGATCACTGGCAATTATTATCAGGGCCCAGAGAGAACATGGGTGTCCCCGGGGAAGAACGGAGCTGAGAAGGGGAGATGACAGGATGAAAAGGGGTAAGGGTGAGCAGTGGGGGAGAGGCGTAGGCAGGAAATAAGCAGGGGGGAGAAACGCAGGGGACAGAGAAAGACCCGAGAGGTACTGTAAGAACACAAAAGCTAAGTAAGGAGGTCAGGAGATGTAAGGAGCAACGCAATGAGTTGGAGCAAGAGAAGGAAGTGAAGCGGAGGGTCAGAACTCCAAGGCGGAGGGCAAATGGCCATCTGAAGCTGTGCCAGGCCACTCTGGCCAGGGTGACAATTGCAGCACTGCCCTTCAGCCCTAATGCGAAGTGACTACTAAAATAACACCACCTACACATATTGTAGCCTTGCATGACCAAGAGACTTAGTTGCCTCTGCAGGGAAAAACACACACTCTCTCCCTCGTGTGTACAACGCAGATGTTCTGTGCTGTACGTAATTTCAATTTCTCCACCATCCTGGGCCTGAGGGGCTCACTTTGGATGGTATGTCTCTCTGACCTCACCATGCCGCTGTTGCAATGGTGTGACAAAGACACTGGGCCCTATTTAAACGATCTATAGCTCATGGTCCAAAGTGCATTTAAGGCGTGTCTGGCTGAGCTCCGGAGCTGCTTTACGTACGGGCTTGCAGCCAGGCACTGCCGGAGAGGCGGAGCCTAACGCGTGGATCCATCAGCCTCAAAACGCCGCCGTTTGGGGCAATCGCTTTCTGCTGCCTCAAGATAGCAATGCGCCAACAGAGCGCGTGACCACACCTCATTTTAAGACCAACACGCCCATGGGCGCAAGTACATTTGCTACTCACACAACGTGGGTGTTAACAACTGCATCGGTCGGAAACTAGCAATGACTGTTGCGCTGTGCGCCGCTTTGCGCCGGGTGTAAAATAGGACCCACTGGCTCTTTCACTCTTAGTGAATGTCTTTTTCCTCCACATCCAGATCCTCTCTTTCTCTCAGTTCATCTTTCCTGAGGAGCATCAACACTAATCAACTACTGTTTAAGACTGTGGGACCCCTAATTGTCCAAGCGGTGATTCGCTGAACCATTTTTCATTGGACCAGCCAGCTTGTCTGTTTTCACCATTAGCTGCCTGTCTGTCTCGATCATCGACGGTTCCTTGAGGAGACTAAAGGACCTTCTCTGATGGCTTTTGAATGGATTACGAATAACGTTTCGGCCATTTTCATTGCAGGGTGAAAATCGCCCATCATTCCCAGTGAGGTAACAGGAGAAGAGGGTGTTACAAGCCGAGATAGATAGGAATGTGCTGGAATTGAAGTCACAGAGGAGCCACGGCTCAGGATCATTTCTGGGGTTCGGTTTAAGCACTCAGCTACAGATAGAGCGTGACACTCACGGATTCAGATAATAATCTGTACCCTAACCACGCATGACGGGCCATCACCGGGAATCAAAGCTAACTACGTCTGTCATTGAAAAAGACAAGTACAGTGTAAAGCATGATTTTAGAGCAGAAAGCTACAAATAGAAACGGTGCATGTTCTGCTTTTTCCAGCTGCTATTCTGGTTTTAGACTTTGAGTGGGAGATGTGTCTAAGACATTACATAAGCTATACTCAAGTCTAGAGACACACTGTAATGAAATGCACAGTGCAGTGGGACAGAATTGCTTGCACAGATTTTTTTTTTTGAGGTTACGCTGTTTCTTGTGGTAAGATAAGGGATGATGCAGCAAAGTGCATTAGACCTTGAAAATGTATGACACTACAAATGAAAATATAGAACATGTTTTATTCCATTCTATGCTATTTGTGAACTGCTGACACTGGTGGAATAAATGACAACACAATAGCTGAAAACGCAAACCTCATGTACTGCAGCTTTTCCAATCTGCATTATCACTATTTTCTACTCCTATTAAGATGAACCCACAGCCTAGCATCTGTGCAAGACCTCTTCTTTCTTGCTTTCTGCTGTGAATCTGTAGGAAAGAATTTATGTCACAGCGACAAAGCATCACGACTGCATCGATTTACACAATCACCAGCTATCACGTGTCCCTATCCTGTTTAAACAGCCTTAAGTGGTCTCAGCAGCCGTAGAATAATAAATACTTTTGTAACTTTTCTCTCCCCCAATCTCGTCCCTCCACCTTCGCTCTATCCCTCTTGTTCCTCTCTCTTCTGTAAAAGACGGAGAGAGCCCCCGCATGCCAAATTGGGCACATGTGCAGCAGAAGTGTGAGCCATTAGGTATTCTGTTTACACCACACTAAAATAAATGGAGTGGTTTAAGTTTGGGGATATCCAAGGCCTGGGGTACCAGCTGTCGGGTCGGTCGGGTTTGGTCCGCTTCCACCCCCATGTCAACAGGACAGACTGTTTCCTAATTACCGCTGTAGTGCGTGGTGTGGTCCCGGTCGCAGCGCCGAAGGGGACAGAGGGAAGTGGAGGCAATGACGGGCTCAGCAAACTATTAGCGGGTTGAGTTAACTTTTGTGGAAGTACTGTAAACAGCTCAATGGGCTGACATGGGACCTGGGCTCTGAAGCACTATTTCGATTCGCATGCGTCATGCACTCTTTCATGTTTGACTGACATCAGTTTGTGTGGTCCTAGCAATAAGAATTAAGATGAGATTAAGAATGGTTGTTGGACTCTTGCATCGTCGGTTATTGTTTACATGCACAAAGAAACTTGCCTATAAGCCATATTCCAATTAAAGACCGATTTAGTTTACTTGAATTCCCTGGAACAGAGTATCCCTGTTGCCGTGAATAAACCTGTTAAGAGAAAACTTCTGTGCGCCTGTGATGACCTGCCTGCATATACAACACGCTGCTGAAAAGGTATGAAAACAGAATCCCGTGAAGTTATGATCTCTGAGATGATAGTCTCATCACCATGTAACCATTACCTTATTTGACTGTGTGCTGACAGAGAAAACCAACAGTGAAAGAATACGTCCATGCTGCAGAGATCTGTGGGATACTTCATCATGAGAATATGAGCCTAACTGGAGTATTTTAACATCGTTCTGCCAACCAAAAACTTGGATATTTGAGCAAGAAAAATGAATACTACTGGGTAAATGTGGTCACCATCTTCACAGTAATGCTGGCACACTGTAGACCAGCAGTCATAGAGGAACCTAACCCATTACTGGACACAAAGATGTCCATATTCCCCAATCAGTAATATGCCGAACCACATGAGTACTGTGTGCGTAGACACACACGTGTGCATACACCATGACGTTCTGTTCCTGCATCAAGACGAGCCCTGTCAGAGAGTTGTCAGCACTTCCTGATGTATTTCAGATGGGGCTGGTTGTGATGTGGGTTCTGCTAACTGGTCCAGTCAAGATGCAGCAAGCATCCACACAATGGGAGCACTCAACTGTCCAGTTAGACACTCAGACAGACGGACAGGAACATCCAGCAAGCCAGCCAAACCAGACAGCCAGCCCACCACAAAGCGACTAGAGACGCTACGTCGCATCTGTATGTAAAGCAGGCTAATGGGCTAACAGCTAACAGAGGTCCCTGGAAGCCATATGGTCACAACCGCAGAGAGAGCTAAGCCGGGCTGGGCCGGGCTAAGCTAAACCTCAGTACCTCAGAGAGGAAGAGGAGGACAGGGAGAGGGGTTAATGGTCTCTAAAGTAGATTTGGGACTGGTGGTTGGAAATGTAAAACTGCTCCCGGACGTGTGACAGCCAATAACTTCTGTATAACGTCAAGTTAAAGAAAGTCAAGAAGTTGAAGCACTTTTGCTGATGCTCGAACCCCAAAGATAAATGTGGTAAAGATTGGCATATATTGGGAGGCCAAGGATTCAAATTTTTTCAAATATTCCTTTTTTTTTTTTATTGCAATAATGTGAATTCAGTGTGTAGCTCAACAATATTTCAGGAGGGTGGTCTCTTGTTGACATGGGGGCTTGACCCCTGAGTACTACAGTAATGCCACTGGACCACTCTGCCCCCAGCAGGACTAGATACAGTGAAATCTTGCACATCACTGACTGACATTAAAGGACCATCATCCAAAGGAAATGGGCATCTTGTATACCTGCTCCTATACACAAGTACAACAATAATGGTATAGAGTTATAGTTTGGTACCTGTAGAGTAAGGCGTTTAACAGCATCCCAGGCTTGGGCGATGAGCTCCTTCATCCTCTCCTCTGAGGTCGTCCATGACTCCAGTGCCGCAATGTCGGGCATCACCTTCATTGGGATGGACAGGGGACGTGATTCTGGAAAAGAAAGAAAGCGATAAAGACAAAAGACACTGGATTCATACATTGTTTTAAAATAGCTTTTCTTAAAGCCCGATCTTAGTTTTGTTAAACTTCTGGTCCTGTGATGAAGTAACCTCTGTAATACAGAAGTACTGTAGAACCCCGTAACATATGATATAAAATCAATATATGGTACATGAGACTATGTTCTGTCCTGCATTAATCCTTTATTGAACTCTCTTCATAATTCACTGTTATTTTCATTTGCTGTACAGTATCATGTTATATGATGTTTTACTGACACTTCATTGAGGTGATGTAATGTTGGCACTCCGGTTTCTTGTCTCCTACAGCCGGAGAGGGAACTATGAGAACTGAGAGAATGCACGCACACACACACGGTGTCCTAGACATGACATGTCCTGGTGTGCCTGCTGTGGTCCAGACGAAGGTCGATTGTCTGCGCCGACACTCATGGCAACAGCCAAGCACACAAATCCCACAGCAACAAACCCCTCAATTAGCCTCTGCACTAACCGTATTAACCTGAAGGTGAAAAGGACACCTTCAGTGTTCGATATACGGTTGTGGTGAGAGAAGAAGACACACAGATAAAGGAGAAGCTGAGTGGAAGAAGCAGAAATGGACGGAGCTGAGACAGAGGCGTATAGACAGAACGCACATTCTAGCAGGTTAGCCTGAGGTCTGTGGATGTTAAAGCCATCAGGGCGTCAGAGGTGAGGGAAGGGGGGTCCCTCTGAAGACACATTAAGACATATTCCATGATTTAAAAGGTCTGCCTTGCTCAGCAGCTCTATCCCACAGTTGTCATGAAACAGCGGTGATGTCACAGCACCGCCGTGCCTCCTCAGATGCACGCTCCCAAATATCACTAAAGCAGCCAAGCGGGTTGGTGGGGGCAACAGGAGCGTGTTGCCGGGGTGATGGACAAAGAGGATGGTTAGTTACCCTGGTTTGTGGTCGCTGTGGCAACCTGCCTAAAACTTGTGGGTGGGAGCGTGTGTGTGTGAGGTGAGGTCACAGGTGCGTGTGTGTAAAGTTTGTGTGTGTGTGTGTGGAAGTGGAAGAAACCAGACCGAAGGCCGAGATCATCGTGTCTGGACTCTCTTACAGTACTTTCTCACACTCAGCATCCAGGTGCCTCTGGCATTCAGGGACTATGAAATGGACTGTTTTTGTCATGATGCCTACAATCAGTGTTGCATCACTGTGCACTATACGCACAGTACTTTGACCGCACTGGACAGTTTGTACATCTGACAAACCCATATTTTCCAATTTGCCTTCTCCCTCATTCTTATTCTTCAGCGACATTGTTTCTGCGAGCCTCGTACACAACCGATTCCACTGTTCACATACTTTACTAAATATCCACATAGTCTCAGATGGCAGAAATTGACTTTGACAGGACAGATTTTGTTTCATGGACTGTCTTTCATTGAGTAATGTGCAGAGAGTGCTGCATAAACCGCTGTGATATCATTGGGTTGTCAATAGTGTTTTGTTGTAGCGGGCAGTGTGTGTGTTAGAGTATTCCTGTCACACTGCATTAAGAGAGCTGTTTCCTGTTCAGCTCTGCAGGGGATCCGTACAGACATGACAGAGCTCTGTGGCTGCTGCTCTCTGTCATGTGGCCCAGCTTTCTAGACCAAGGAGTCTTTACCCCGGGGACTGGGCATGCTCTCTGTGTGTGTGTGTGTGTGTGTGTGTGTGTGTGTGTGTGAATGTGTGTTTATTTGTTAAGTAAAGTAGTGTATATGCATGTGTAAGCGTTTGGGTGTACCCACGTTGACATCAATGTCTGTGCACACCGTTGGTGGTTATCACTGGAAACACCAGCCTCACTACTTACGTCAGTGTCCTGGTTATCCCCCCCCATACCCGGAATACATCCTCGCCCAACCAAACAGTGCCTTACCACATCGGAAAATACAACGCAAACATATATCCAGACACACTGCCCTAACAACACACAACAGAATAAACACTAAAACAGACCCCAAATGAGTTCACACCCTCACCAATCATCACTGATGAAATCTTAGAGTAAACAGAGACCACCCTTCTATCTGAAACATTAATCCTTGTCACACACACACTCGTACCATGTCCCCCCAATTCACCAAACTAATCTATTACACACCATGGGATTTGTCAGTGTGAGGGTGGAGTGGACCCCATATGACTAGAAGTTGGAGACTATCTGGCTGTGTGTGTGTGTGTGTGTGTGTGTGTGTGTGTGTGTGTGTGTGTGTGTGTGTGTGTGTGTGTGTGTGTGTGTGCATTTTGAAAATTACAACTATGATTCCTTTTGAGTTTAAATGCACTATTGTGAATATGCAAGCCTACATGAGTAGGTGTACAGTGTGCCACATGCAGTATGCTCACATAAACCTGTGGGACTAATTTTATAATGCACAACATGCAGTGAGTATTAATACAATATACATGCGGGCACACACCAAGCCCCCAGGAAGAGCACTGGTCATTGATGCTTCCATGTCCGTCAGGCGATGCCATTGGGCCCGAAAAGATTACATTGAGAAAGGGACATCTGTAACTGAGCGGATAATTTTTTTTTTAGGTAAATGAACAACCCAGTATGAACACTTGTCCTTTATCTCTCGGCAGTCGAGCCATTTTGGCTTCATACGTCACTGATTGATTGGATGCACCGTCTGTCAATCAAACTCTTGCCGAAGCCAGTTGGGCGAAGAGCGAAGACATCTTTTTCATCAAGAAAAGCCTTCGGTACCGTTCTTTGCTCTTCTTTCAATGAAGAAATCCTCTCCAGTTCTGGTAGAACTGATGCTATTGCAGCATCTACGCTAACCTCTTCAGGAGCCGCCATTGTTGATTCAAACGAACAGTCGCCTCTCTGTGTCATCACACACCTAAGCCACGCCTGTAGCTGCCAGTAGCTCCTCACAGGACGCTGATTGGTCCGTGCTCTGGCTTGCCGGACACAAACACATCACTTGAAGCCTGACAAGATGGATTTTTGCGTGTGATATGTGATCCTGCAATTCTCACGTGATCTACTGACATCGCGAGAATCCAGCTGCCGTGCGAGGTAACACACACGTCAGCACAGAGCCAGAAATTGGGCAAACAATTGCTGTTATTAAATTCAGCCTTTTAACACCGTGACCTTCTACTACATTCTCATTTCAAACCAATACCACCTTCAAAATATTAATCTGAGTCATGTTCTAGAGGAACCCATCACTCTTCCTGATATTATTACTATTTGGCCAGGCCTCAGAGGCTGCAGTTTTCATCTAAAAACTGGTTATTGCCCTAATCCTATAGACCTTATGGCTAACCTTCACCTGAAATAGACCAAGGAGAGAAGTCATTTTTTCTTTACTTTGGGGGTAGGCAAGACTGTGAATGTCCTTCCCAAGAGAGAGTCTGTTAGGCCAATCAGAAAGTGTGCATAGGCAGTAACAATGCAAGGCCAGTCTGCTCTCCGCTTTGTTTTAAATACCATTCCAGGACTCTGTTTGTTAATCCTGGGGTCATTATTTGGAATGAAACTGCCATATCTTGTTATAGTGACTTGGCGCCCGCCATTTCTGCAGGGAGGGGATTGAAAAAAAAAGAGAGAGGCAGGCAGGGACAGAGAATGAGAAAGACAGAGAAAACACAAGAGGTCTAAATTCAAATGAAAGAGAAATATGACAGGAGCGCCCAAAGCTCTTAAACCTGCCCAGGCCTAACAAGTCCTGAGAGTCCTCTTAAAGTGGGGTTATTCCCCCTGTCTCGTGCCATCTTAGCCATGTCCTCATTTTCACCCTCTGTTAGGCCATTAGGCTAATATCTTATTGGCCAAACTCTGGCCATACACCCTTCCACTCTCCTTTCCTCCTCTGTTTTGTTCTCACTCTCTCCCACCACTCCCTCTTTCTCTCTTAGTGTTCAGAGCTGCCAGTCCAGTCCCCTATAAACATTCTCGTGTTCTGCTGGTGATTATTCATTCTCTTTAACAGCTCCATCACATCTCCCAGCGAGCGAAATGCCCGGCTCTTTTAAGACCCACAGCCCGGGCCGAGAGACGCGGAGCCCCATTACAACGCGTTGACTTTAAGGCGAGAAACAAATCAGTGTTGCCTCGTTTCATGAGGTACAACACAACACCGCTGTGGCAGAGTAGCAATGCAATAAAATGTGTGAACACACACACAAATTCGCTCTGAGTTAACAGTCTTCACAACAACAATGGCGCAAAGTATCCGCACGTCCTTCCCAAGTGGTTGAGCAAGTCAGCCATAAAAACAGCCTCATTGAGGGATCTCGGCGTTTCCCCATGCCGCCTGCTATCTTTCTGGTATGTTCCCTTTTACAAATGGTTTACAGTGAGTTGAAGTGTTGTATATTCTGTTACAGCTGCGTGCAGAGGCAGCAATGGGGCTCTTTAATAAACCTGCCCGCCTATTTGTTTTGGATGCAGATCGGTGTTTATTTAAATATTTACGTAACTCCATTTGTTATGGGGTTATTGAAGCCGCCATGAAAAAGTGGCCAGGCTGACTGAACGGGTGAGGAATGGGGGTGAGGGGGTGGCAAGAGGACTGTGTTTTAAGAGTTTTATCTTGCCCATTCATTTCTACTCTACACACTTAGGGTCGGGTATACGACCGGTATCTACCGGACTGAATGGTAACGCAGATTTCGGTGCCACTTAAATGCCTAAGACCCTCTGGTGCTCCGAAACGGACGTTACAGGTAACAGAAGCATCGCCACACGTCTCGTGCCATAGCTGGTTAACAATATTGCATTCGCTTGCAGCGGCAGCAGGTAGCGTACCGTTATCTCGCAGCTAGCTTAAAGTTTAAACACGGTTAAAATGCCTAAAGCTAAACAGTCTAAAAACCTTTCCTCAGGTTAGTAATGTAATGTAACGTTGATTGCAAATCTTGCATTTATAAAGTACTAATTCGGGCTGTACCATATAGTTCAAAGCTTCCAATTCCAATTATTATTGTTAATAACTTACAGAAACATTGCGTGCAGTAGTCCACCTTCTCTCTTCTCTCTTAACTGTTAACACACAGCGAGCGCTGTGTGTTAACAGTTAATATTTTGATCAATTTAAATTTCAAATTTTCCTCAGCAATAAAAAAGGCATTTTTTTTTATCTTGTCGACCGTCATTTTTTTTTGCTTTTTTGTGTTTTTTTTTAAGAATCGGTTCAGGAACCGTTTAAAAAATATCACTTTAGCACCGGTATCGGTGTCCAAACAATACCCAACCCTACACGCACTGCATGATCTTTTTTTGTGCCAGCTACGCTTTAGGAAGTCTCCTCACCAGTCAAGGTAATTGTGGCAGAATTACTTTTCAGTTCAGGCATGCGGAGACAGACTCCGATGTCTCTGGCAAGAAGAAAAGCGAGAAGAGGATCACACACATTTCCCACCGCAATCGTCATCACTTTCATCATCATTATCATCAAAGTTCAGCCTGGTCATGCACAACATCGCTATCCAACCTATACAAAATGCAGTTGAGATACTCATCTAAAAAAGATGAGAGGGGAGAGTGTCTGCCAGCCAGACTATGACACAACAAATAAAGAATGAAAACAAAAAGACGCGTCTTCTCAGTGTGACACCGAGAACCTTTGATACGTCCCTTGTGAAATCATCTCAACCCGGTTTCCAATCCCCTCCTGTTCCTCTGTCGTCTGAACTAAGCCCCCTCCAGCCTGCGCACTAATCCACCCCACGACTGATGAACCACAACTCAACCCCAACTTCCCTCTCTGCTCCTCTCACTTCAACCTCAAAAACCACAGCCAACAACCACATGGCCTAATACCCTTATCATTCATGAAAGCAGCAAAGGGGATACATAAGGACAAATCTGTTCCCCACAGACTGCTCCGTCTGCCCTGGAAGCCGGGGAGAGCTTTGTACGGGCTCATCAGCGTGCAGAGGCCAGAGACATTCTCATCTAGCGAGCAGAGTCCCCTATAGACCACAACCATGCTTCTCAGGGGGAACCTCCTATCTCATTATTCCTCCTTTTTCTTGTTTTCTTTCCCCACTCCAACCATCATTACCTTGATAAATTATTGACTTTACCAGAAAAATTAAACTATATAAATAACTCCACAATGAAAATATTATCCCCTTCTGAAAAGCGCACAGCAGCCAATAAAAACCTGCCTGACTTCCATCAAGCTACTTGGGCTCAGATTATAGTTATGTATGACTGTGTAGTTCTGCCTGAAGTGCTCTCATCAGTTCTCTCCTTCCCTCTCTCTTTTATATATGGGTGTATATGCTAGTATATATTAGTTTCTCTCTGCCGTTTCTTTCTCCAAAATATATTGATTAATGTCTTTCCAGAATATACGTCTCCCAACCATGAAACCTGGACTTTTTTTCCTGTCCAACCTTTTTTGCAGGCGCACTACGGTTGAGATCACAGAGAAGCCATCAGTACGGAAACGTCTTTTTGTGAGTGCCCACAGCCAGGACCACCACCGGATATTGTCTTCTACATTACAGATTGAAAATGTGAACAATGCAAATGTTTCCATGTCTCTCTCTCTCTCTTTCTGGTCCTCCCAGTAAACAGCAAAATTACATCTAATCCCATCATCCAGACCACTAGCAGACAGGAACTAAGACAACAGTTCTCGTTCCAACCTTTAAGAAGCACAGCCAGGTCGCAGGATAGGTTTCTCAGCAAAAGAAGTATGTTCTCAGAGCGCCAACGGCTAATTTTAGGATTGAAAAGGAAAGCCAGTGAGATCATTACTCTGGTAGATGTTAGAGAACAATGAGAAGCTCGGGACTCGGGAGGCTCTCCATCAGGAACACGGTGCTGCTGCCAATAAGAACATTCATTAGGGACAAATAAAGAAAATACTTAGAGGCTAGTTTTATGTGAACCAATTTGTGGCGTAATTGTGCGGGCAGACAGAAATCGACCTCAAACTGAAGAGAACCGACTTGTTTTCAAAGTCACCGTTCCACGGCCCTTCTCTTGTAAAGGATAATCACACAAAAACAACCGTTAACACTTCTGATGATGTTACTAAGCAATATTCAAACAAGACCGTGATGGGAGTTAAATGATCAGTCTTGGGGTTAGTTTGTAAAAATGAAGTCAAAAACCTCAGCCTCTAGTCTATCCACCAGACTATTTAGTCAGACCATATACTTTGACCAGAACAGCCTGATGGACTGACCAGAAATATTAGCTATTATTAAAGCCAACTAGAGCCATGCAATTATGAAAAGGGAGAATTTTGAAGAAGCAAGTTTTAGCACAAAAAACACATAGACAAGGCTTAAAGAGGACCCATTATGCTTTTGTACTTTTTCCCTGTCCTTTAGTGTGTTCTGTTGATTTTTTGTGCATGTAACAGGTCTGCAAAGTTGAAAAGCAAAGTCCACGCCAAAGGGAGTTACAGAAACACTGATCCTGAACTGCCTGAAACGCTTTGCTTGAAGTCCCGCCTTTTCTTCTGTAACGTAGTGATGTCACCAAGTAACATATTTGCATAATACCTGTGTAGGTAAACATGATCTAGCAGAAACCCAAAAATACAAGTATGCACCTGAAAATGAGCACAATAGGTCCTCTTTAAAAAATTGTATTTGTAAAGAGTATATGCCATCATAAAAGACAAACCAATTAAAAGAGAAATATGATTCCTTATATGATAGAGAGCCAATCTTAATTGCACACGTGTGTCTTTAGTAACATGAAAATATCTATAATATCTTTTACCATGTGCTGTGTTCAACATTTCTGTCATCCAGCAGAACTGGCTTCTGTCCAACTCAGCCAACGCTGGTCCTGAAAGTCAGCGGTGTTTTGTAACATGTGCCCTGTATATTTAACATGTGCAATGACCAAAGCCAGAAAGGAAGAGAGACAGAGTGAAATATTTCGCTGCCAAATGGAGCTGAGTGGATATGGGTTGTGAGATTTGAGCTGGGCAGCCCCACAGCCCCAGTATGATATCACCTTGCCCTCAGTGCTTTCTGGGGAAATGATCTGCAGTGAACTGGTCCTGTGTGTCTCTGTACATTTGCCTACACATTAACAGGCACCTTACGAAAGCCTGCAGGAAAGTCCCCCTTGATTACTACGAAACTGTAGCTAGGGCTGAGTGTGGTAACAAAACAACATAACACTCTCTTTACATCATAAAAGTGCCAGGCATGCGTTCAAATGGCCAATTGGAAGCAGGGACATCTAGCGAGTGCAATTGTTCTGAGGAGGCTTTGAACTGCTAAAAACTCTGAAAATGATTTTCTTCCAGTGGATTATGATTTATTCTGTAATTCCCCGAGGTGATTTCTGTGGGGAAATCAATAGCTCCAGTGGAAAACCATGATAATCAATAGGCACAGGAAAAGGCCGCTCTCGCCAATTTATAATCAGGCGGAACAAAACATCGCTCTATATCAATATTCCATATATCCAGCACATCGGGTCATTTAATCTTATAATAGTATTTCAAACAACCACACTCTGGACATGCAAACTGTTAACTTATATTTTTGAATTGACCACTTTACTGCATGGTTGGAGAGTACACATGTTGGGCTTCAGAGTGTCTCAGGGGGGGGCAGGGGCCAGAACAGTACGTATCCTGGAGCACAAAATCTTACCGTAGAGCACTCAAGGAGGAATCAGTTCAAACAGTACTGTGACCAATCATACAGTTTCTTTTGAAGAATGTACATTGTCTGTTTTTTTCAGTGTGCAGTATTGAGACAATTGGGACTACAACTGTTGTGGGATAAAAAGTAGTAACTTAGCATATTTAATATCAGCAGCTCAAGTGACTTGGAAACCTTTAGTGCGGGTCCATCTGCGTTCTGTTACGTTTGTGTTTTTTTCAAATAGAAACGCCCACTCAGCTGTTACAAAAAGCAGTGACGTAGGACACCAAAGTAGGCTAATCGAAGCTAATCAATTAGGTTATGAATAATGTGAACGCTAGCACTAGCTGAGTTAACGTTAGCTGTTCTAAGTTTGGAGATAACAGAATGGGTTAGTTTGGATTTTTTGAAGTGGGGTTGCATTTATACTCCCGTGTCCTGCAAGGTAAAATTACTGCTTTTGTGAATGTAGTCTGGTGGCTTTGAAGAGAGCGATACAACGGCTTCAGTTCCCCGTCGGAAAGGATTGTCTGACAGCGAGGTAATGCTGCTGTGGACGGGAGCAGCAGAAAAACGTATTTTCGCCACCTAAAAACGCTATATTTAGAATATTTTCACCGCTTTACCTCGCCATTAGAAAGCCCTTTCTGATGGGGAACTGACAGTCTTCAAAGCTACCAGACCAGACTCCATTTACAAAAACAGTCATTTTATCTCGCAGAACACAGGAGTTGCTGGTCTACCGCTGCATCGATCGGTTAGTTTGTTTGTGTTATTGTGTGACTTGCGGATCCGATCCCGTCTGCTTCTCCAAACTGGGAGCATGTCGACCGCCATCTAAGTTACTGTATGTAACGTTAATACACTGACTATGAGGCTGTATATACACTATACTGCATATATAGCAGCGTCATCATGAAGAAACCTATGTCAGGTCACGTGGGTAAAAAGTTTTTAGAAGGGCTTGGAAAATTCTTTGACCAGAATTTGAATGTTCAGATTTGAATACATAAGACATACTGTACATAAAACTGAAAAAACCCCAAAGTAATGGACCCGCCCTTTACAGGGAGTATCCAGGATTATGACAGCATACATACATTACGAGCATTTAGGGGCTAAATATTTGAGTTGCACACTTAAGGTAAATTAATTTGCAACAAAATACCAGTGTTATGTTTCCTATAAGAACCTCATGACGTCTTCTCCTGAAGGTCAACTGAGCAGCAGCACCAGTGGCAGTCCAGTTGGCTGGCTGCCCCTGTTGAGCCTGAGCCAGTCTTACTGTATGCGTTTATTCCCCATGCATTCCTGTGAATGGCAGCCCGAACACGTGTTGACTCCAACTGGCAAACAACCGGCACATCTCTCCTCTGTTTACCTAAATAGATGACTGAAGACTGAAAAATAAGACGTCCGCTGCGGTGATTACAACCCCCTTAGAGTCCCCTGAGAAATTATATGCCGGCAATAAACCCGCAACCAAAATCGACCTTGTCATATATCTGGACGTTTATTTGAAGTCACGTTAAAACAAGCACATTAGAGCTATCGAGGAAAAGGCCAAATGATAATTTAGCAAAAAGAAGAAAGAATGCCTCTCTGTGTACCCGCTCCAAAAGGGGAAACATGAGCTGGTCCATTTCAATTCATTTCTTACAACAACACAGTTTATTTCTCAGGGCAATTATTAATTTGCCTGAAAACCTCGCTCCGTCACAGCTGTGAGATTAAGGTCCATCAAGACACAATGGTCATTTCTCAACTCCATTCACATCAGCTTTACCCTTCAGTAAATCATTAAGGCTTATTGATTCAACCTAAGCTAAACAGTTGGATCGGGTGTCCTGGGGTAAACACGCAGCCATTACAAATAGATTCTGAAAAATCCATCAGATCGCTCGCCGCGGCTAAATGGCTTTAGAGATCAAATGCATCTTGCTGATGAGGAAAAAGCAGAAGACAGTTTTATGTCCAGCTAACAGTCAACAAAGTATAAACACCACAGGCAAACATGATAAACTAATAACCAAGTTGGATTTAAAGGCTGACCCTGGCCAGTGTTTTTTTTACATAACAGCAAGACCAGAGTGAGCTCCCATCATCTCCCTCCTGTTTAAACACCCAGCTCCTTATTCACAGTGTGCTCCACACATGGTAAAGCAATTAATAAATCATCTTTAGAGAGGCTAATTCCAATCATAACATGTTAGATGTCAGCAGCTCTTCTCATGAGGTGACTGTGGGGGGGGGGGCTTTACAAGGGAAAATCCACCCTAACAACAGAATCCACATATGTTATTCCCATGACCCTGAGCCTTTAAGCTGGTTTTCCACCAAGTGTTCCTGGGAATTTTAGTCCCTGGAACTACTTTTCAAGGAACTAAAAGGTTCCTTAAGTTGTTGTCTGCGTTTCCACCGCGGTCTAAAGACCTGTAAAGATCAAGCACAGTAGTCCTCTGATGTATGAAAAAGCAACATGATATGGGACGAGGGCTGCTGATGGTCACAGCGGTAAACACACACACACTGCAGCCTGTTTCATCTAAAAAACACGCTGGGAAAAAAACGCAGGTTTTG
This sequence comes from Sebastolobus alascanus, assembly GCA_916701645.2. Classification (NCBI taxonomy): domain Eukaryota; kingdom Metazoa; phylum Chordata; class Actinopteri; order Perciformes; family Sebastidae; genus Sebastolobus; species Sebastolobus alascanus. The sequence goes on along the minus strand of CAKAOJ020000101.1, from coordinate 4,157,243 downwards.
TCTCACTGCGACGACATTCACTGCTGCATATATTTACTGATGCACGTTGATGTAATGAATGAAATGAAACTAAGAGCGTCTATCTCCACAGTACCTGTTGAGTGTTCGAGGGTTATTTATTTGTGCTTTAGAACGTTAACACCGTGAAACAATCAGATAATAACTTTTCTTTCTCTCATTCACAGCACCGCCGCACTACGTCTCTCTCTCGTCTACCGCTCGCCCTCTCAGCTCGCTCGCACGATTTCTCTCTCTTTTCGTAAATGAGTCGGGAAGCCGACAGCAGAGCCTAACTTTACTTTTAATGTTATCAAACAAAGAGATTTGCTCTACCCTCGTCCTAAAATGGTCCTAAATCGATACCTTGTTTTATGAATGAAGCGGTACAGTTGAAGCAGCAGTGCTGTGTGTGTTTCACCAATCAGCAACGGTCATCCCTTCAAACACCACTCCGAAAGTTCTGGTACTTTCAGTAAGTACTACCCCCAGACCAGGACCTTTTTTGGGGGTAAAAAGGCCCCGTAAAATGTCCCCAAAACTTAATTTAGAACCTGGTCCCTGCCGTCAAAACGCAATGAGTTCCTCAAAAAGTTCTTAGTTCCGGGGGGAAAGTTCCTTCGGTGGAAACGGGGCTCCAGTTTAACAGTACAGTTATGTGAATTCTGTTTTTGGGTGGATTTTTACCTGAGCTGCCTCAGCAAACAGCTCTTTCCACACAGTTCTACATTAAACAACCATTACCCAAAGGGAAGCTAAATATCATGATAGATCAGTCTTCATATCAGGTTTCTGTGTATCCAGTATCTTCCCCACCGTGGCCGGCCAACTCTGGGGAATGTGAAGAATTAACATTCCATTTATCATCCTCCAATTAATCACAGGAACAATGTATTATTAAGAGAAATGAGGTGGAACAGAATTTAAATTTATGAATCTAAAAAAACTGTGTATCAAGTATCACCACAAGATGTTGGGAGTTCACATTTTTCATCCATGGCCCAAGATATAAAGTCATCTTCGCATAAAGAGAAACAAAATAGTTAATTGCAGGAAGGATGCATTATTATGTAACAAGGATAAGGTGGAGCTGAGATGAAGGAAACTAAATACCTGCTGCGCTGCAAGTCCTCCTCTGCAGTGTTGAGCTGTAGTCTATCAAGATCTTGTGACTGCAGGGAGGCTTATTGTTTCACCATGATTAAAACCACAAGGGCTAAATGCCTCTGCCCTTTCCTTATTCTGATTGCTCGCGGAAACAATTTGTAACTTTTCATTACATCTACTCCTGTAACACCGCAGCAATTTCCAGAGAAGATGCTATTCATTTACTTGCAGGTTCTATTCCAGCACAGAGTGTTGGGAGTGTTGGGGCAATGGGGGTTGAGTTTCAACAAAATACAGTACCAGCACCTAGTTACCAATGCCTTGTTTTCACTTCACAAGAGAAATATTTGGATAAGAAAGAGCTCGAGTCAGACTCAGTGTATGTTTCTAACTAGCTAATGCAGTCCAACAATGAAATGCCGTATACAAATAGGTCTAACACTAAACAATCCAACGGTCACAATTTCAGGCCAGAAGTGGTGACCACTTAACATTTCAACAGTCAACACACTGTGTGTGACATGTGCGTTTAATTCTAAAATCCAGCCTCATTTACCACCCGATTCGATTGTCAGTCCATTAAATAGGCGTTATCAGTCACTATAAGCACCATAGATGTGGGTCATTAGGGGCCTACTACACCTACTACGTTGTAAAAGTGAAAGTGAAACTTAAAATGAACACCTAACATGTTGTAAAACTGAATGAAACGTCATGTTTGAACACAAACAAAACACCTTCTTTAGGTTTAGGCAACAAAACTACAACTTCTTTAGGTTTAGGCAAAAAAAAACTACAACTTCTTTAGGTTTAGGCAAAAAAAACAGTTCGGTTTAGGCAACAAAACTATGAATGGTGTATGAGAACAGCCTGAGCCTACTTATAACATTGAATCTAATATAAAAAAGCTAGCATACATTCTGTTTGTTTTACTGATGAGAGGAAAAAAACATTGTTAACTCCGCCTAAATGCATTTATTTGGTCTCATTTATAAAGTATTTAACATGTGTATATGTTTTCAATAACACACGCATAAAGTTGTGATTTATCAAATGTATATCTCTTCGAAATGATTGGCTTACCTCTTCAAGATAATATGTGGTGATGCGGAAATGACAGTAAAAATGGTCATTTACGCACAAATTGGCTCTTCTCACGATTTATACTGTAGATAAGGCCTATTGTGAATCGGGTCGTGATGGTTTGTCATTTTTTTAAAAGTTGGTCCCCAGAAAAAAAGTTTGGGAAACACTGCTCTACTCAGTTAAGTGTTGCTGACAGCCTGATTTAGCTTTGTGTGCGGCGTTGGAGCCAAGGTGACTGTTTACTGACGACCCATAATGAGAGAATATGCTGTTGAGATGTGAGTAAGCAAAGATGCTGCGGGATGGAAAAGCCATTAGTGCAGATTTTGAATGAAACAAGGAACAGAGGGAAAACCAGCAGGAAAAGGCAGCGTGACCTTTTAGCTGTGAGCTTTTAAAGCGAGCAAGGAAACAACCCTAATGGCCTTTTTTTAGACTCTGAAATGTCAATGGAGCATTTTTCCTATCAAAACACTTGACATGGGGGGGACGTCATAGACATGCAATGTTATTTACAGCTACAGGATGACTTCACCCAAAACAGGGATTCATCACTCCTGTAGGGAACACATTTCCCAGGGACTTAAGAAAGAAGAAAAAAAAAGACAAACAACCACTTGCTTACAGTATTTCCCCCGACTCTTCACAGCGATGCTTTGGCAGAGAATGTTTCAACCGTTAAAGTGTTTAGAGGACCTGGAGCCTAAACACTGTGAGAGTCAAACAGTAGAGGCTGGGGAGACGTTTTTGTTATGTATTTATTTATTCCTTTTTTAAACTCTGTAACTAATTCAGTTATATGAAGAGAGCCAAGACCTTCCATCGGATCACATTAATTAAATATCTATAGGGGAACACCAGAGAGAGGAGGAGGGCTATTAGGTTCGTAAATACACCTCATGAGTATTAAATGAAAACCATTTCTGCAGTCAGTGAGGCTCTGTGTTGTGTCATGGACAGCTCCTTAACAGAGTGACTGCTCCAGCCATCCTCCCAGGTACAGTAGGAGTGGAAGTGTACTGTACAGTATTGTGTGTGTGTGTTTGGGTTTCAGGTAGTTTTTTGTGATCACCATACAATATCCCTGAGGTCCACTAAACAGATTCCTCATACTGATAAAAAATACCACAGAGACGGAGCGTCATACTCTGAAAACCACGCTCACCAGAGGGAAAAACAATTGGCGCCACAATATGCAACCAAGGGCTGAAACGCTAGCTAAAAAAAATTAGATTTCAGCATGTAAAAGGATTATTTTAGCCCCCTCTGTCTACCAGGGGTGCAGGTGATAACTAAAATGATGATGGGTGATGATGAAGTTAGCTGTTAGCGAGCTAATGTTAGCTATGTGTTAGCAAGCTTGCAAACATTAATACTGCCATGCAATGTCTCTGATCCTGTGAGTCCTACATGTTGACCGGTGTTATAAAAGAATTTCTTCTCGTCTGAAACACATGGATGCGCCTCCCGGACGCAGAAAAATGTAATTATTGCAGCGAGCCGCACTTCGCCGCTGCCTGGTGTGAATTCGGCGTGAGTATCAGGATCCCATAGTTTACCCATTCTTCCTACTGATGCCTCACGTCTTATTGCTTGTATCCTCAGTTTTTTGGCATTTTTCTGTTCTTTGCTACCAGACGAAAGTCAATGGAGAGCCGTGAATTGTTTTCCCCTTGGGTGTGTGATTTTTTCTTTTTTATTATTTTTTGGCTTTTTGCTTTTATTTGATAGAGGTAGTCTTGAAAGGAGGCGAGAGAGGGGACCTGGTGTGTGATTTATTTGCACTCTGTCTCTATTGTCAGGTATTTTTTGCCCTGCATTTATACAGTTCATGAATCGTCAGTAATACAATTCCTCCTGCCCAGCCACTATCAACAATAACCTAAAAACTTATGGATACTGTTGGTGTACCTCACAGTGTGTTCCTGACACTAAAGCAAGCAGTCACATCCGTAACGAGGTCCAGAACTGAATCTATCCTCCCTCATTCTCCTCTCCTCCATTTCTCCAATCTGTCCATCTCCATCCAAAGGGTTCAGAGTTTCCTACTTAGAGACCGATTTGGAAAATTGTTAAGGAAGGACCACAGCAATGCTACACGAGTGTGTGGTGTCTGTGTGTGGCATGCACTGGTGTGTACAGATACAGTATAAACCTGCCTGCCTATATGTACGTATATGCATGTATGTATGTGCCGATATGTACATGTATTCTCTGAAGTTGTGTGTGTGTGTGTGTGTGTGTGTGTGTGTGTGTGTGTGTGTGTGTGTGTGCACACTGAATGAGTTCGTTCTGAACAGGGGGGTCCCAGAAAAGCGGAAAACTGGCATGGAAGAAGGCTCCGCACAGCCAAGCCACTCATCTATTCTGGGCATCCAGAGCCCGCAGTAATACTACCAGAGGAGGAAAACAGAGGAGGACATGCCTGGATATGTGGTGTCCTCTGAGAAACGGGTTCACTCAGGTGTCAGCGAGCTGTAGTTTGTTATGTAACAACATAGTAACATGATTTCATCGCATAGAAACAAGGTTAAATGCAGTAAAAAAGGTGTTATTCCACTACTGAAAGACCATATCCTTAAACATAGAAACATGTGGTAGTTATTGCAAATATCGAGGGAGAAGTAAATGTCGTTGCAGTTTTCATTTGTATATTAATCTTTACACAAAACACTTCTGAAAACAAACACTTGAGAGAAGGTCTGTTACAAACCTGTTCCCTTTATGTGTGTAAACCTCTCTGCTGCATGGAGTTAATGTCATGTTATTGTACTGAGTGCAGTGTCACAGTGAAATCTTCAATATTAGCTATATAGCTACAATATAGCAGAGCTTGGGGTTGGTAGACCTACCTGTCACTGTCTTAGTTTTGACCGGGCTGCTGGCATAGTCCGAGGCCGGATTGGAGGGCTGTTTGGCCAGCGGTGTGCTCCCTACCGACACCTCGTCCTCTCTCCGCTTGGCCAGAGGAACCGAACCTGGAGTCTGCAATGACATCACAGCATGACTGAGCATCCATGAGGTCATGGGAAAGGAAATATGTTGTTTTATTGTAACATGATTGCATTTCCACTTGAATATTCAGTCTTTTATTTAAAAAACAAATGCTATTTTAACATCAGGAGTGAGCACAAATTATTCAAATATTGTTGTACCAACATTGTTCTGTGTTAGTGAGCCCATGACCCGGGGATAACTTTAGACAGCTATAAAGATGTGGGTTAAACAGGAGACACAATGCATAACGCAATACAATGCAAGACAGAGAAGGAGGCAGAGAGAGAAAGAGAAAAGAAAAATGCAGTGGAACACAACAGAGGCCTCCAAGACCAACAAGGACTAGTGACAGCTCCCTGTTTTTTTTGAGCAGTCTCCCATGCTGCTGGCAGGCCAAACACACACACACACACACACACACACACACACACACACACACACACACACACACACACACACACACACACACACACACACACACACACACTAGCTGGCAGTGAGATGGCTGAAAGACAGAAGAGTGGAAGGTTGGTCTGAAATAAGGAAACCCCATTAGCATCAGCCAGCAGCAGCAGCGCTAGGCTATGATGCAGCTGCACGAGGCTGCAGGCCAACCACGTACTGCAGCCTGTGTAAACAGTCACACGCACACATTGATGCAGTTGTTTTTCAATGACTGGGTCGGGACCCAAAGGCTGGTTATGGTAAGATTAAAAATGGGCCCCCAAATTACATTAGTATTTGAAACTACTGACTGAGGTATGACGCCAAATCCTTCGAAGGTTTTTTGCAACTTAACATAGGGTGAGTGAAATACTGTAGGCCAGTAGGGTAGCTGCACAAAGTCGCGTTCGACTTGAACATCTGATTCAGGTCTGTTAAAGGTGCAGTGTATAAGATCTGCCCACATGCTCCAAAGAAATAAGGGGCAGCATTTCACCTCTACTAGTGGGTCCATACCATAGAAATAAAATAGGAGTAGAAGGGGCATTCAACTGCTTGCTGTGGTAATGTGACTAGTACAAAAGAAAATGGCGATTGCCGTCAGTGGGGCCGTAAAGTGTGTGGTCGCAGCTCGCCGGGAAGAGAACGGCACAGCTCCCGGAGACAGCTGGCTGGCTAGTTAGCTAGGGGGCTTGTCCCCAGGCGAAGAGGGACCGTTTAGACCCGGCGCTGCCGCTGGCCACCAGCCCGCTGTTCGGCTCATTTTCCGTAATCAGTGCAGCACCAAAGCCTGGCGGATCAAGCCCAAGAGCTAACCAGCTAGCTAGCTAGCTTGCTAATTCCACCACGCTTCCATGCCACACTGCTTACAGAAAACAAAACGATAACATGTACCTTAAGGGGAGGCTTGTCAAATATTTAATACTCTAATCAACATGGGAGTGGACAAATACACTTTCTTTATGCAAATATATGTGTATATTTATTATTGGACAGCCCTATTTTAAACTAAAATTCTGGCCATATCTTACAAATTGCACCTTTAGATCAGCACAGAGGATGTTCAAAATATTCTCTAATTAGAATCACACTTAAATACACCCATAGCATACACAAACACTGTATTGGAGGCTTCAACAACAAATGCATGATTGAAAAAAAACAACTAAAATACGGATTTATAGAGTATACATGACAGTAAAATACTGTACAGACAAACCAGAACAGACTGTTTTGTTGGTTCATGTGTTAGAGGAAAATGCAAAATGGTTAAAAACAAATTATATAATTCAGTTTGTACACTTCATGGAAAATATGTGCTTGGCTACATTTGAATACTCAATGCTAAAAGCAGGTACCTTACCCAATGACCATCGCTCATTCCTGATGGATGACATAGTATGAGCTAACTCCTTCTACCGCACACACCGAGGGGCGGTGAAAACAGCCAAGGCAAATGCCTGTTTGGTTCTCAACCTTCTTTTTTTCCTCTTCTTCCCTTTCTCTTCATTACCCGCTTCCCCAACCATCTCCCTCTACTTCTCTGATTTGTGGCCTGTGAGTCTGTGCTCCCTGCTTGCTCTGGTAGTTTTCAGTTGACTTTTAATTCTACCTCCTTCTCATTTCTCTGCATCTTCTCGATGCTGTCCTATGCTTTGTGTTGTCTCCTATCTGTTCCATACTCTTCTTACTGTACCCCATTCAAAGGTGTTTTCTTTTGTACCTCCACATGTTCCTTTTCACCTCTTTCCATATATGTCCTCTCATACTCATACCCCCATGTGCCTCCCCTCTCCATTGTTTGTGACTCCACTTCTCTCTGATACTTTTGCTTGTCTTCTCTTTCTCCCTCCCATCATCTTTTATCTTGTTTTTTCCCCACTTCTCTTTCCTATGCACTACCAAAGCCCTTCCCATTCCTCTCTTAAAGCTGCAGTAGGCAGAATATTTTTGGCATCATTGGGAAGAAATTCCATGATAATCTTTCAGCATACTGTAATTCAAGTGTTCTGAGAGAAAACTAGACATCTGCACCTCCTCATGACTCTGTTTTCAGGCTTTAAAAAAATCTAGCCCGTGACGGGAGACTTTGGCCAATCACAGGTAATTTCATAGAGAGAGAGAGCGTTCCTATTGGCTGTGCTCCGGCTGGTGGGCGGTGCTTGGTATTTCCTCAACTGTTCTCAACATGGCTGCCAGGTCACAAACTTTCTCATTTTACAGCTAAACAGAACACTACAAGATGTTTCTGACATTTGAGGTGAGAAATATGTTTGCGAGTGATTGACAGCTGGCTCTCATAGACTCCAGCTCAACTATGATACTTTTACTATGATACTTTTTTCAGATTACCTGTCTCATGCACTACTGTCAGGATATAGTGACCGTTTTATAAAAATAACTTTTTTTTAATCATATTTGCTCCAATCTGCCTACTGCTGCTTTAATGTGACACACACGTCCTTCTCCTCTTGTCCATCTGTCCTTCTTTCCCATCATTTCCTGCCATCCTGACCCTAGTCGGTGTCCTCTCCCCTGTCCTTCACAGGCTGTTGTGTGGCCTTCAGCTGAAGGTCCAAACCAGCCAGGCCTTGAGAAGTGGCCCTGACAGGCAGCTGAGTTCACAGAAACACACACACACACACACACACACACACACACACACACACACACGTTTGCTGCAGCATGTCCAAACACACACACACACACACACACACACACACACACACACACACACACACACACACACACACACACACACACACACACACACACACACACACACACACACACACACAGCAGCCAGTGTTGTGTATCCCTCACACTGGCTGCAGTTCAACTCATAACATCTGTTTACCCCCGTACAGCAATAACCTCGAGAGTAAGGAGTTGGTGCAATTAACTCCCTCTCTCTTTGTCTGTCACACACACATGCACGCTGACAGCCCTTCCAAACTGCAGGAGGCATGAAACAGAGCAACTTGTAAAAAAAAAAAAAAAAAATTAAAGTATTACAATATGATACTTTCATGTACTATATATATTTATGTGCCTTTATGGGGTGAACCTGTGCTATATCCCAGGCAATCAAACTGAGCATGTCTGCATGTGTGTGTGTGTGTGTAGTGTGGGCACAGAGCATTCAATGTCCATAACCATCACCATGACCCCTGTCAAATAAATAGAGAGAGAGTGGATGGAAGACAGGGAGCAGAGCACATGGAAAAAGGTAGCTGGGAATGAGAAGCAATGGAGAGGGAGGGAGGGAGACATTTACATTCCCTTCAGGCTCTTAACTGGAGACGCTTAGAATGAGTGCAACAGTAGAATATGCTGCAGGTACTATTAATACTACTATTAATACAAATTACATGTACAAGCTAAACATGTGAAACATCAAAAGTGAAACATGTTTAAATGTTGACAAAGGAAGAGAAATTTTGTCTGAGAATTAGAGCTGTCAAAGTTAACGCGATAATAATTAACGCAAATTCGTTTTAACGCCACTAATTTCTTTAACGCATTAACGCACTCGATATTTCGGATATTGTAGCGGGTTTTAGAGCGAGAGTGAAGATACTGGTATCATATGAAACTAGAAAAACCTAAGGAATCCATTGATACCAACCATGTCATAGAAGCTTGTCGACAAGGAGGCTAAATAACGCTCCACATTTATGCTAAATTTTGGCGAGGAAAAACTGTCATGTCCATTTTCAAAGGGGTCCCTTGACCTCTGACCTCAAGATATGTGAATGAAAATGGGTTCTATGGGTACCCACGAGTCACCCCTTTACAGACATGTCCATTTTATGATAATCACATGCAGTTTGGGGCAAGTCATAGTCAAGTCAGCACACTGACACACTGACAGCTGTTGTTGCCTGTTGGGCTGCAGTTTCCCATGTTATGATTTGAGCATATTTTTTATGCTAGATGCAGTACCTGTTAGGGTTTCTGGACAATATCTGTCATTGTTTTGTGTTGTTAATTGATTTCCAATAATAGATATATGTACATTTGCATAAAGCAGCATATTTGCCCACTCCCATGTTGAAAAGAGTATTAAATATTTGACAAATCTCCCTTTAAGGTACATTTTGAACAGATAAAAATGGTGCGATTAATCATGATTAACTATGGACAATAACGCGATTAATCGCGATTAAATCTTTTAATCGATTGACAGCCCTACTGAGAAAGTGAGGATCAGGTACCTGCTGTTGCCTGCTGCTCCCTCTGTGAGGTTGGTACAACAGCCATGTGCAGAAAACTGGGTCCACGTTGACAGCTATGCCCTGGACACTGACCAGCAGGACTGCACCTGGACAACACAAGAACACAGATCAGAGATTTAATAAATGCAACTCTCAAGACAAAGGAAATGGAAGCCATGATAAATGATAAATATTTCCAAAAATAAAAGACCAATAGGAAAGGATATACTGTACATCTGTCTTGCCTTTACAAAACCAACATTACTGCTGGCAAACACAGGCACGTTGTTTGAAAGCACTCAGGCAGTGGTCTGACAATACTAAACTTCAGCGATCAACACATCAATAGCAACCAGATCAAGAGATCTGAACTCACATACACAAAAATGTCCCGATGCTGCAAAGTAGGAGGCACATCGATACGGATCACTGAAATCAATGTAAGGTAACAAGCAACGAGTGAAAGAGACTTAGGGCAAATCTGCTCAGATTGAGTGTCAGGTTCTTCCTCTCCCGCGCAGTTTACACACTGTGTCCTAATGACCCGCTGGCGGGTATCGAGCCTGCTTGTTGGAGCGCAGCGAGGAGCACAGTTTGTTTCAATTGCCCCGTTCAAAGTGGTATCACACTAAGCCAAGAATAACATTTTCTTTTGATAAATTTCTATGAAACTGGAGACTTTCTCTGGGTTTTGGTTTACTCTTAAATAATAATCTTTACCAACAATAAGCGGGCCCTGAGGTAATGCATTAGGATTCTATCAATAATGATTCCCATGCCGGCAGGATTAGCGCAGGGTCTCTGGCGTGCCGTGGAATGTCCCAGCATGACGATAGGAGGATGTTTCAGCTCTAGAAGGACTTTCTGCAGTTTAATGGAGCTTTGGACAAGACCCCGGTCTTCTGTTTCAGGCCCCGAGGCAAAGCTGCAAGTGTGTAAGTGTGAATGTGTAAATGTGTGTGTGTGTGTGTGTGTGTGTGTGTGTGTGTGTGTGTGTGTGTGCATTTCACCTCCGGCAAAGCCCGATTGCTTGTTGCTTTGCCGAACATTTTAGTGTCTCTAAAGCATGGACAAAGCACAATTACGAACCCTCCCTCGACACACACGTATTTTTGTTACACCAGCTCTCCAGCTTGGCAGGAATCGCTCCCTCCTCCATTATTCCCTGTGAACAATGCAAATAAAACTGCTCTAATTTGCTCCACTTTTACAACGTTCAGTGATTTGTGGCCTGTGAGCCTGTGTGTGTTTGCAGTATCAAGAAAATGTGTATGAGTGAAAGCATGAGCGATGTGAAATGTGTGTCAGTACTGTCAAATATGAGTGTGTGTAATGTGTGTGCGTGTGTGTGTGTGTGTGTGTGTGTGTGTGTGTGTGTGTGTGTGTGTGTGTGTGTGTGTGTGTGTGCGTGCATCTACAGTACCGTATGATATAGTGCATTGTGTACCAGTACTAGTGTCTGTGTATGTCTGATCATTATTCACCAGGTGCACTTCAATCCTGAGTTATGGTTTAGAGGAAACTTTCTCATCGGATCAAGTCAAACTAACACACATTTCTTCCTTTATTGCCTCATCTATTTTTCTTTACTTTCCATCACTTCCATCTTTCTGTTTCTTCACTATTTCCCTTCCCATGTCTCCCCAACAACAGCCGTTACTGGCATCTGTCATTCCTCCATCCTTCCTTGCCCCCCTTTAACCCCTTTCACCCCTCTTTACCCTTCCTTCTGAAACCATACCTCCACCCTTCCTCGTCATCCAAGACACCCACCTCTTCCCCCCTCCTCCTCCTCCTCCTCCTGACGAAGAATCACAACCTCAGCCCTGTGGCTTGAACTGCTACACCACAGTGCGGCTGCTTAATAGGCTTTGGCTGTGGCTGTAGTGCTGGGGCCCGACTTCAAGTGGTTTCATCATAGCCCAGAACAGCGGGAGCCGTATAGGACCCAGAAGGCTGGGAATGGGCTGAGTAGTGAAGATGTATTCAATAAATTGACCCTAAATTGTGGTCTATGGGATGTGCAGTGAGCACGACAAAGCACATTCAGCAGAAATGAGTCATGGCGCAATAAATCATATGACTTAGTAGATGGATTGTGTATTTAACAGTTATTACAGAGATAAATGAGCAAATAAAAAGATATAAAATGCCTAATTGCAGATAAGTCTCCCAACCAGAGCTGGCAACATGGCATCAATATGTATTAAAGCCAATACAGACACACTAATACTGCCACCAGCTTTTTTCATTCTAAACTTAAGGTGGAACAGTCATAAAGAAAAATAGAAAGTGGTCACTTTTGGTGGTGGCGGTGGTGGTGGATGCTCTGCAGTGCCAGCTAGGGATGCACCGATACCAATACTGGATCGGATATCGGGCCGATACTGACTCAAATAGCAGGTATTGGTGACAATGAGGCTGGTGTACGACTTTATTATTTTAAAACAATTCAGTAAAATTTTATCTTTGTATTTATTTGTTACATTTTGTTTTACAAAGATAGGAAAGCAATGTTTAAGTCAAGCCTGATCCAGCCACTTCCACACAGTTTGCATGCAGTTTACTAATTAAACACTGGTATCGGATCGGTACTCGGAATCGTCCGCTACCCAACGTTCGGTTATCACCATCGGTATTGGGACTGAAAAAGTTGGATCGGTGGATCCCTAGTGCCAGCATGGATGTATAAAGAGAACTGGATACAGCGTTAGAGGCGGGCTCACGTTCATTCTTATGAGAGTGGCTCAGTGGCGCATGAAGCCAAAATGGCTCGACTGCCGAGGGATAAAGTACCCGGATCATCCGGCGATCTTCCGCATCCACTGGGCCCATAGAGCAGGCTCAGTAGCGTTTCCTTTAACTCCGCCTCCCAGCCCTCGCTCCAGCCTCGGTCTGGGTCTCATTCACATGAACGGAGGAAGGAAATTAACTCGGACCTAATGATTAAATAAGGGCTATTCAAGTGTTTGGCCACTACAAAAATTTGCTTCATAGCCCGGAGCTCTTCCTGGGGGCTCGTGTGCCAGAGCCAGTGCAGAAAGTCTCGTCATTGCCATGACCAAATACAATACACAAAAACCCACATATGTAAGTTTCCATTATGACGAAATTGTCTCATCATCAGCTGAACGGAGCTGACTTTTGAATGTATTAAAGTCTAGTAAGTCGGTTGCTTAAATAACTGGCATTGTATCAGCGGTGTTTAAAGTGTCATGCCAGCAGCTGTCATCTTATTGTGGCTGCGTGTCACGTCTGTTTGGCTTCTGCCAATGACAGCCGTGACCGTTCTGATAAATCACAACACCACTCAAAAAGCTCTCTTTCTGAAATTAACAGAGCAAACAGTCTTTTCTCTCTCTCTCTCTCTCTGCCAGTTTGACAGTGACACAGAAACAAAATATGTGTTGACCTGGCTTACAAGGCTTTGAAGACCAAGGCTTTTACCGTCCACACTGTGTTTTCTTGTTTCATCACCGTGTTGACATAACTGCCGGAGACTGACACCTCCTTTGAAGCGTGCAGCACCATGAAACGGCTTGGCATGCTTAGAGGGCGACCTCGGCGGCAGGCTAACTGTTGTTTTTCTCTGCTCTAACAGGGTGGCATGTGGGTAATTACAGAAAGTGATGACAATGATAACAGGGCTGTTTTTCTTACTTCCTAAATGATTCCTCAAGAAAACACCAGAAGACTGCTCAGTGGCCTAGACGCTGAAAATACACACAACCGCAAAATGTCCGCGCAGGCATCATCTGTGAAGACACACTTACCTTGACTCACCCACAGTAGACCTATTAATGTCAAAGGTGTTTTTTTTTTTTTCTTAAGACCAGTAGAGTTAAAAGAGAGCACGGGGCTGCTGGTGTTGTTTTACGGCTGTCTGACATCAGGCTGCTCACAGCCTGAGGCTACAGTAGAGCAATAGGCCAGACTGGGAGAAGGCCTCTAACCTTTAAGCCCTGTCTAGGTTCTTCTGTCAGTCTCAGTAATCTATCAGCCACACATCTTCCTGTCTTCATATTGTCTTTTTATCAGGTTACGTCGTTTATACATTGCCATTTTTGAATGCAAAATCTGCTTTTGTTCAGCCACCGCAAGCATGAAATTCAATAAAGTGGGAGCGGTTAGGTCAGCGCAAGTTCAAAAACCAAGTCCCACAGTGGAGAGCAAAGCCCTGATTGGGGTTACAGAGGGCACAACCTCCCGACTACAGGGCCATGACCCCACCGTCAGAGTAACAGACAGGCAAAGAGAGGTGGGGCGAGCTCACCCTCCACCCCCCAGGTAGACAGACAGGAGGGGGGGGGGGGATTCATGTTCAAGCCAGCTAATCGCCCCCCTCAGAATCGCTTCATTGTTGGACGCGAGGCAGCGCTGGGACCCCGCGTCCAGCTTCTCCAACAGAAAATAAATAAATATAGCCCGGCCCGCGTCAGCCAGATGACTTCTGACAGGTTTGGTTAATTTTGAAGCCAAGTAGCAAAACAAAACATTACGCCAGCGTGCGGGGCCTACGCTGCCTTTAATTGCTTTTCCGATGAGCTCATGACTCGAAGGTGTCCTGGAGCGAGCCGTGCAGCCCGACAGGTGTTCTACTGGTGTGTGTGTGTCGGTGTGAGTGTCTGTAACTATGAATGTGTGTGTGTGTGTGAGAGAAAGAGAGAGAGAGAGAGCTGGAGCTGTTGACACCACTGAAAAGGAACTCAGCTGTGTGTGGGTGGGTGCAAGGAACAGTGAATATGTTGTGTGTGTGTGTGTGTGTGTGTTTGTGTGTGTGATGGAAGTGTGCTTCTTTGTGAACATAAGGAAGTGTTTCTATTTGTATCAATGTGTGTGTGCGCTGTAGGATAGTGAACAGACACCGACTCATGAACACACCTTCTTGCTCTCTCACACACACACACACACACACACACACACGCACACACACACTCGCTGTACTAAGGTTCCCCTGCCGTGCTGTGACCCAGCGGCCCGGGGGCAATGCCGCCGCAGGAGCCCAGGGGCTCAGGAAGGACACAGGCAGGTTTGACTGGAAACAGATCCTGGCCTACGGAAAGCCTGTTCTCACTCTGGGCCCATACGACTCTCTGCACTGGATGTGTGTCTGTGCATGTGTGTGTGGTTTTAAGAGAATATAAGCGCATATGCGTAAGTGTGTGCGTGTCTTTCAACATGGCCCGACTGCGGTAGCCTGCAGCTGACAGGCTAGACCCACCTCGTAAAGGTTGACTACGGCTGTGGGTACAGTAACAGTAATAGGCAGGAAGAAAGCTGGAGAGTGATTCAGCCAGGCCAGCGAGGGAGTCAGCGAAAGGCAGACATAGAGAAAGATGGAGTGACAGAAGCAGAGAAACACCTACAAACACACTGAAAGACAGAATCACAGACACACATTCAGAGAGAGAAAAAAACACAGCGGAAGACAAAGACAGACAGAGACAGAGACAGAGATAAACAGAGATGAGATATCTAACAGTGGATGATGAGAAAGTAAAAAGTCATTTTCCTAATCTACATGATAAGTGAGTAGGCCTCAGAGTTTGGCCATGGATCTGCATGATTTATGGGATGACTACAGTAAGTCTCCGTACATGCAAAGTCCTGTGAACCGGATATATCACACGCACGGCCAAGTT
The DNA here is from genome assembly GCA_916701645.2 of Sebastolobus alascanus. Lineage (NCBI taxonomy): Eukaryota > Metazoa > Chordata > Actinopteri > Perciformes > Sebastidae > Sebastolobus > Sebastolobus alascanus. The sequence goes on along the minus strand of CAKAOJ020000101.1, from coordinate 4,141,753 downwards.
TGGATAAGCAGTAAAAGCATGTGAGTGTGTGTGTCTACATTACATGCATGTTGAAAGGTCCATGTACATACACATACACCCACTACATCACTCAAAACTGTGTATGTACATGCATGCGTGTGTATAGAGCAGAGAATGTGCGCATGTCAACACGTGTACATGGATGATTATGTATGTAGTAGCGAGCACAGGGCTGTATCTCATCCCCGTTCCCATCAGGACTGAGGCTCCCTCTTTCCCATCTGCTGGGTTTGGTGACTCATGGTTGCTAGCTGTGGACTTGACACATTTCTCAGGCTAAGTCCAGACAACAGCGCTGACCCTGCTGCAGTGCTGTTGTCTGGAGAGCTTTGGGTGGTTCTTGACTAAACAGTAGCAACACGTTCCCTGTGCATGTAAGGGCAGGGGTGAAGGTAGGCCGGTACGGTCCGCTACTCCGTACCGCTAAAAGATTCAGTGCTGGTACGCAGCACCAGTAAGAGGGGACAGCAGCTGCCTGCCAAAACCCACATACAACCCGTCACTCACGATCGCATTTCCAACAAGAAAACACATCTGCTCACATCAGGTCAACATACAATTAGTTACCTCCGCCAAGGAGGTCATGTTTTCGGTTTGGTTTGTCACGTGAGTCGCTAGTCACGTGAAGTTAAAGTCAACCACGATCGTTTTTTTATTTTGAAAGGACACTATGCATGTAACGAGCATATATTGACACGCCGTCCCGGACACGTCCAAAGCTAACGCTAGAGGATTACCTAGAGAGTAAGTATCCGATGCCGAGGGCCACTGACCAAGCGGCCGTAGTTGACGAGTTGGGAGTGAGAATGTGTTGTTATGACATACTGTAGGCCTGCAGGTGAGCCCGCCGCATCTCCCCCCGCCCCCAGGAGCGCTCTCTTCAAGTCTTCCCGTGCAAATGAGCACTAGTATTTTACAAATACCAAGAGTATTCCAAGAGCAGTAACGTAACCTCCGTGTCTGCCCTTAGTCCCTTCTCTTCTTTCAGCGCTCTCCAACGGGATGATGCGTGTTTGTCCTCGCCGTCGATCACTTTGTTTTTTTGACTTGAATCCTTCCTCCGAATGCCGAGTTTCTTTTTTATCTGGAGCATCCACTCTAGAGACTTTTCTTGGACGCCTCTTAGGATTTTCCGCTATAGCTTCCGCCATACTGCTAGCTGCTGCTGCTCCGTCGCTATGGTCTCTCACCCCCCTTCCTGCCCCCTTTAGCTTTGGCTGGTTGCCGTAAAACACATCACTTCAGGTGCGCCACAGACACCACAACTCCAAATACAGAGAGCTTTCCCTGGCGGCGATAGGCTTAATCAGCATTGTGCAAACTCGTTTGGCAAGGGCAGACGTTCATTTATACTGTATGTATAAGTCCAACGCTCCAGCTTTAAATAACGTATAATGGAACACACAAAATATTTGACCAATGAAAAATGGATTTATGCACATCTCCATTACGTACTGTCGACCAGTAGTGAGGCCAGATGAGGGGTTGGAAACAGCAGCTCGGTCGAGCTCCACATGTTGATGAGAGGCTCCGTAGCCAAACATATCTCCCTTCTAGTTGATTCCTTGCCTTCATAAATCCACATCAACTCTCGTGGTGTTGAAAAGACAACCAGACAGTGCACAATTGGTGCCTGTGCCCCTGCTGAAACCCAAGCAGGCCTGATTTGGACAATTCCAGCTGTTATCTCTCTTCCTATCCTCTCTCCCCTACACCATTTCTCTGATATGCCCACAAAAATACACACTTTCTGTCTCCCTAACTTCAAATCACACCGGAGGAAAATGCTCAAAGTCACGACCAAATGTGACCTGGCCCTTGACAGCAAGATAGCTAGCCTTCTTAATGAGAGACAAAACAGACTCGGTCCTGATTGCATTAATGTATCATTACCGTATCCATCATGGACATACAGTGCACTGTGTGAACTCCAAATGAGCCCCAGTGTAATGTAAGAGAAACAGGAGAGACACTTCTGAGCTCATTAAAATAAACAGACTTCTGCTTCTGCTGCTGCTTTCCCACAGACAGTTTCAGTTTTGCATAGTTACCTTGAAAACTCCTTATCGCTGCTATCATTCAGCTGGCTCATGGGCTTTCTCTACAGTTCAAGCTGAGTTCTCTCAGTTTGTCATGAGGAGAGGGGGAGCCAAGCAATTTAATGTCTGTCATTAGCTGGGGTTCCTTCCAAGCATTTCAATATGAATTACATTGTAAGAAATAGAAAAGCCTAATGCAAATGGCAAAATTTGAGGTTTACTTGATATTGCAATATTGTTTCATACACTCTTGAGGTGAAAAATGTCAATAAAGATGTTGTGCAATTTAAAAAGCAGAGAAAATACTTTGTCAAATAGATAATGATGTAGGAAGGCAATCCAGGCACTCCAGAGTCTACCAAATAACCACAAGGAAGGAAATATTAAAGGTCCAAAATGCAAGATTTGCCTCCGTACAGCTCTCAAAATGGCGGCGGCTGAGCTGGTGTTTACCTGGGGGGGAACTGAAGGGTGGGTGCTACGCTTCCGCAATGACGCTGTTGGACAGAACGGCGTTATCAGCTGTAACCACCGTATGAGAACACTGCAGAGCGGCCATGAGCTAGCCAGCACGCTCACATGCACAAACATGCACTGAAAGGCACGCATGGCCGGCCCAGCTACGTAAACAAAGCACAGAGAAGCTCTGGTTACAAATAGGGCTGTTAACCCTAGTTACGTAACCCTAGGACGATCATGTGATTAATCGCGATTAAATATTTTAATCAATTGAGGTAGACATTACTCCTTTATATCTTTACATAGCAAATAGTTGTTTGATGCTATATTAATGCTCTAAATGTCTTATAGAGCACCTTTAAAAAGCCTTCATTGAAGTGGCTAATTCACTAAAAATAAAAAATGTTCTGAAAAAACGGAAAAACCTACAGTGGTCAAAAAATGTTGGCTTTTTAAAGATTTAGCCACTACAATAAAGGCTTTTTAATATTTCCTTCCTCGTTGTTACGGAGTGCATGGATTGCCTTTCTGTTTATCTTGTTTTTTCCCCCGTCTTCCAAGAGCACCAGACATGTTTTTGATCTACAGTTGAGTCCACAGAGCATCCAGACATCTCTCTCTCCAATATAATGATGGTCTGTCTTCATATAATATTAAGACTAGAAGAATATTTAGTGAAGCTTTGGATGGACGCAAATCAAACGCAATCTCCACGGAACCTCAGCTTTCTGGAGAGCATGCGGGACAACTGAGGACGAGATCCTGTCTTCAATTACCTTCAAGTCCCTGCACCTCTCTGCAGAATCTCTGTTCTCCCAGTCTTTCAGCTTGGCCTTTTGTCAGTTCAGTAGACTTCGTAATGATCTCAGTGACAGATCAAAGTCCTCCGGCTGAGACTTGGGGTCACTCAGGAAGCCGGGAATGCTGCGCTGAAGAATTTGACGTTTGCACGGCAACATGCAATGGATCCTCTCCTTTGGTCTGTCTATGTACTGTATCCATCCGTCTACCAGTCTGGCTTTTATCCAGTCAAATGGCCTGAGTATCTCTGTCAAGCAATTTGTCTGTTTGGCCCGTGAGTCATTTCAAATACTCTTCCAATTCTGGCCACATCTTAGGTGATAAACAGTCACTGATGAGGCATTTTTGCACTCTGCTCCTCAGAGATCAATAAAAGAGCATAGCCAGAATGTTCAGTTCATTACTGCTCAAGTTAGCTACCGGGTTCTTACATTTGTTCCAAAGAAAACGCAGTTGCTGCTGCCAGGAATGGGGGGAAAAAAACATAATTTTCTGTGTTACACCAAAGGATTTCTTCCTTGGAAAACCTACACAACACCAAGTGCTGAGAAAAGTTCTTGTAAAAGCCTTCAGGATCCATCGAGGGAATTCATATTTTCTTAGAACAAGTGAAAATAAAGTAAATTAAAGAAATTGATTATGGCTTTAACAAACGGGTGTTTTCACAGAGGGAACATTGCAGCATGTTTGCCAACTCTGGTAGTGCAGTTGGTCTCCGTAAGTATTATACTTTATATAGTATTACTATGTATATACAGTATGTGTACAGAATGTTGGTGCAACCATCCCTTACAAAGTAATGTGTGCATGTGTGAGAGAAAATAAGGTAACACCTTATAATAACCATCATTTATAAATGGTAAATTGTTAGTTAATAGTTATTTTACTGTTAACAAACAACAAAATGATAATTTATAATGTTTACTAATTATTAGTAATGTCATAGTTTGTTATTTTAACAGTTTATTGTTGCACACATTATAACATTTGATGTACTATACATACACGTATTTGTTAATGGTTAATAATTGGTTTGTAAAGCATCTATAAACATTATTTTATAAATAGATAATAGTTAATTCTTTTTCACTGGTTAATAATTGGTTTCTGGTCCATCTATCTATGTAATGTTTATAGCTGTTTTACAAACGATTTATTAAAGGTTTACAAATCATCTGGTAATCACTAAAAAATACTAAACGTAGTATATAGTATACAGTATAATAATAATCTTAATGAGTGCAAAATAAACTGTTAATAAATAGTTTACTAATATCATCAGAATGTAATTTTTACTGTCTCTTATCAGCTTTGACACAATATAGAATTTATAAACTAATTATCTAATATTACGCAAACTAATGATAAAATCACAGAAATTATAGCATTACTAATAATTAGTCAATTATCATTAATTATCATTTCATTGTTTGTTAATAGTAAAATAACTATTAACTAAGTTTAATTAACTATCAATTCACCATTTATAAATGATGGATATTATAAAGTGTTACCGGAAATAAGTGTGAGCAGAGTTTTTACTCTCTATTAACCTCAATAACTATGACTGTGTCAGCCACTCACATTCCTGTGAATGTGATTTTGCTCTTTCTCTGCAAACCAACACAGAATAATAAATACAGGAGTTGCATATGGAGAAAGAGAGAGCAACTTGGGGAGATGTTTATATGAAATAGCTAATATCACTTAACCCCTTGTCCTTCAATCTATCTCTATTTCTCTCAGTCTCAGTCTCTGTGGGACCCTCTCGGTTCCCACTCCCACTATCCACCTCATCCTCTTCTTGCTTGCCACAGTAGATTGAAGATTACTCCTCTTAAAGACAAAGCCTTAAGTGGTTGCACATTTCAACCATTTAGCAATTTGGTCTAATGGTTTCAGGATGAGCTATTTTAGCTGCAATGCAGGGACGAAGGGGATAGAGGAATGGAAGGGGTGTAAAGCACAATGAGACGCTGGTTCTGATTGGCTGGATTTCCTGATCCAGGAAGGGGGTCACTGCGGTGTCAACGCTACGAGGGATGAGCTCAAACAGAGATAGGATGATTGCAACTGAACAATTAGAAGTTAGCAGATGGAGAAACAATACACCGAGACATGTTAGAAAAGTAGAGAGGAAGATTGTATAAAGCTGTTTTAGATTCACAAAGGAATTGTGTTAGAGTAAGGTCATGGCTAAACTGATACAGTGGGCCTTTTTTTGGTGGATTAGGACAAACAGGGGGAGCTTAATGCTCTCTCACTGCTGTGTCAATTAAAGCCCCCCTCCAGTGTATTTTGACATTTCTATGATCTTTCATATTTATTTGAGTCATTTCCTGACTATGTTGACCAGCCACACAGTCTGCCAAATTAATTTTGACAAATAACTTAATTTTGTGCTCAAAGTTAAAAAAGAAGGTTGTTCGTAAAATGGGAATATGACGTCTCACTATGGTAGAAGCTGCGGGTCAAAGGTCATCCTCCAAGCTTGCGCAGGTGCAGAGTTTGAGCATCGGCATGTCTTTCTAGTTAGTTAGTTAGCTAGTTAGGTGTAGTTAGCTTGCCCAACTTGTTGCATTAGCTCACTAAGGGGTTTCATTATATTTTTATTCCTCCACCTTACTTTAGTGTGTTTATTTTCAAAATGGCATTTGTGAGTACAGTTAATGGGTGCAATTAATGCAGTGAATTACAAAAAATCCCACCGGTAGAATGAACACATCACACTGACTGTCTCTCTCACTCGCTCTCTTCTTTACTGTCTCCTCCTGCTGGAGATAAATTAACGGAAAGCAGCCGATACTGGAGGTTTGCGGGCCTCTAACGGGTCCGAACAACAGGGAGCGCACAACTTTCAGACAGAAAGAAAACAAGAGAAAAGTTCCGTTAGAGAAATAAACGAATCACTGTGCAGCCCTGTGTGCTGTTGGTGCTGGAGCTGAGGCGAGAGCTGCCGGTGCTGTTGGACGGTGCACCAACATGTCTATCCGTCCTCCGGTGCGCGGCGGTGTGGCTCCTCGGCTGCCTCGCCAGGAGGAGACGGTGAAGAAGAGAGCTTGTGAGAGAGAGTCGGTGTGTTGCGCTAATTCTGGTCTCATTTGTGGTCTGATAAACAGTAAATTCATCTAGACTGGTTTCATCTAAACTGGGTGGAAAAACGATGCAACCTGGTTGCCATGGTAATGAATAACATCTGACTATTAACCACACCCCTATTCTCTGTTTGAGAAAGAACGTTAACCAAAAAATAGGAAGTAAAACTGGCTGGAGGGGGGCTTAACCCCTAACCCCCGCATGAAACTCAGAGTTACAAATTCCATGAGTCTAGATAACAGATAACCATGATAGCTCATGAAGGACATGTAGTTTTATCTGTGTGTGTGTGTGTGTGTGTGTGTGTGTGTGTGTGTGTGTGTGTGTGTGTGTGTTTGTGTGTGTGTGTGTGTGTGTGTGTCCTGAAGCTTCAGAGGAAGAGCTCCTTTCGCATTTTGGGCCTGTAATTAGTCACCGTTGAATGAAGCCATGGTTTGAACACTCGTCACTGACAGCAGAGTAAAGGCAGAGTGTGCGTCTTGTTTTTGGAGGATGTCACTCATGTCTGCACACACACTGATGATAAGGAAGAGGTGTTTATACCCATCAGAGCTGTATTTAATACAGTCGTACATCACACATACAGACAGACATGGACTTGCGCACGCACACAAATAACGAATGCTCGGGCCACCTGCAACACGGGACGTCCGAGCTTCTATCAGCTGCCCTACATTAACAAACCGCGGCACAAAAGCAGTGATGAGTCAGCTTCTCTAAACACACTTCTCCCCAGACTGGCTTATTGCAGACCAACAGGACAGATAGGGAGGAGAGTGAGATGGGGGGGACGATAGGGACAAGGAACACAAGGGAGGGGACGGGACGAGGAGAGGAAATGATGGGAGGAAAGAGGTGGGTTAAGAAAAAGGAGAGAGGGAGTTAAGGCAGGAGAGATATATGGGGATAGGGAGGAAGAGTAGAAGAGAGGGAGGAAGGACAAGTCTTTGAAGGTAGAAAAGCAGCAGCAGCTGCCAGAGAGGCTGCACTTATCCTTCAACCTCTAATCTGAGAGTTATCATCAGGACACAGTCTACATCTAGAGGGACACCCCGTTGGTTCAGTTGTCTCCCTCTTGCTGTCTAGTTCATACAAAGCACTAGGGGTGGGGAAAAAAATCTGTTCACCTATGTATCACGATTTCTTTTTTACAATTTTGAAATAGATTTTTTAATGAAAGAATCGATATATTTGCTTCATTTGAGTCTATGTGGAGGTAGAAGGAAGTTACCGCTTTTATTGTTGTAGTCTGAATAACGTAACGTCATATCCGTTCCGTATCCGTAACCATAACAAACCGCAGCGTGCCGCAACAAGAAAGTAGAAAACGGCAAAACATTACATGTCCGTTATAAATTAAAAAGAAAATACCACTAATTTGTGAGGGAAATGTCTTTATCCTTTGATTTTTGGGTTGCTGGAAAAAAAAATAATAAATAATGCCTGACCATAACTGATATATTTTACTTCAGGACATCTCAGACTACATAAATGCTGAAAATAAAACATTCTTACTGTAGTAATTTAGATGTTTCCCAAAGTAAAAGTCCCTAGAAGTGTATGATTCAACGTTTTCCCATGGTCTAATGTTAAAAAAGTTAACAAAAATCGCGATATCGAATCGCAATACCTGTAAAATCGCAATACATATCGAATGAATTGGCACCTAAGTATCGTGATAGTATTGAATCAGGAGGTGAATCGTCCCAGCCCTACAAAGCACACAGACAGACTCATTAAAATGTTCATATGAAGACATGAACACACTATGCTGATGCACACAGTACACACATACTGCTGTCAGGCAGAACAAAGACCAACGCAACACTGGACTTATTCTGTAGACTGTTGTTCATCTGGTAACACCACTGCACCATTTCTTATACATGCAATGCTGAGATACCGCAGACGGCGAGAGCAGCAAAAGCCAGCTCGCCAACAATCCATCTCCCGTCCTTTCGGACGTCTGTCGGCCGATGAAAAAGGGGAGATGACATATTTGGCCGTGGCGACGGGACAATTCCCAAGGTGATCCAAAAAAGACCAACATAAATGTCTCCATGGGAATATTAAACTTGATGAAAATGTTTTCTGTCTAGACTCATGAAATTCACAAAGGAACAAGAGTTTTTTTTCCCCCCCGCACCTTGAGAATTAGTGGCCCACGTAACTTAAAGGAATGTACTGGGAGAGTAGGAGACATGCTGTATTTGACCCAGAGTATTACTTATCATAATTAACCCTTAATGTTATCTTCAAAACACACTCTTTCAACAGGGCTTTCACAATGAGAGATGCATAATTCGTTACAGTGATAATGAATTGACATCGTCCACCACTTGTGATACTGGCAGCAAATATCAGCAGCAGGAAATATTTGTCTCTGAACCGTAGTTGGTCAATAATCTGTGCTGCAGCATTACGTAAACCTCCACACAGTGGAAGAATGTAGCCCTGCTCTTTGGTTACAATCCACACCACACATTTACTCCTCAGACCAAGACTCGCAAGAAAATAGCTTGTGATATCAGAAACCGTGTTATTGCACGAGCCTCCCGACTTAGTATTATCACTAACAACTTCATATGGCTAACCTCGTGGTCTTACATCAATTATATGCTCATTTTCAGATATGCGTGCAGGCCTGATAAGCTTAATGACTTCAGCCAGCCCATATAACCAGGGCCTGTATATATATCATGGTGTCATGGCTTTGGCTTGTATTCACAAATCATCTTAAAGCAAGCACGCTCACTTATTTAACTCTTATTTATGTACGCAGACTAGGCCCACACTTGTTGCTTTTTTGCAGCAGTTCCTATGGCAGTAGTGACAAGGGTAGGGGAGCTGATGTGTGACCAGCTTACATTTCAAGTTCAGGTGAAGGTAGTGCATGAGATCTAAGATGGGTATTCTCATAGATATATATATATGTAGATGCCGCATTGGCCTTTGGATAGTACGTCAATGTTGCTGCCATAATGGGGAGGTCAGGACTGGCCTGTAAAACTGAACAAGGACCTGCCGTTTTTCTGGATAAAAAGCACAATAACGTTATGTTACTGCTTCCGGTTCATGGATCACCGGTCTGTCTATTGATATGGTACTAAAAAGTCATACTCTCATAACACATTTTCCTTTAAGAATTTTTCACATCCTTAACATTACAGTTTAAGTTACATCTTTACAAAACATTTGCTTCCGTAGGTCATCAGATAAGAGCTAGCTAGTGTTTGTTATTCTTAGCTAATCCTTGACCAAAGCTAATGTTAGCTTATAAATTTTCATGTCTCAACATATTAAAACTTGAAATTTAGGATATGCGTCTAGTATTGCAAACAATAAAGCTGATGTCATGTCTTGGGTTTTGGAACAGTAACGTTAACTCTCAGCAAAATTAATCATTTTCCACCTAGTATGTAATGCAGTTCATGTAACGTTAAGCTTAGAGCATCTAGCAGCGATTATAGCCTCGTATCAAGATTTTAAGTAACTGGAAACATAATTTTCTTTTTCTGTTTCTCGTAGATCATAAATCCTTGAGTATAAAACCACTCACTGACACCGGTTGAGAAATGTAAACGTTATAATGCTTTTTATCCAGAAAACGACAGCTCTCTGTTCACTTGCATGTGTTTACAGGCCAGTCCTGGCCTCCCCAATATGGCGGCGACGCTGACGTATCGCAGCAACAGCCCGAAGTGGCCAATGCGGTATCTATGTATATACATGAGTAATCTACTATTCTTGGAAGCTTTATGAACATGGTGGCTGAACTTTTAATTATGAGACAGAGGAGGCGGGTGGAAGCTAATCTCTAGTGGCTATTAGTGTCGGGAACTAGTCCTTTCATCTGCAGGTCTTGTATATGCTGCGAGGGGAAGAGAGTGGTGCTCGGACTCCCTGTGTTTACTGCCTGTTTATCTAAGTGGGCATGTGGGGGGCTGGGGGGCCACGGCAGGTCAAGCCACACACAGCGAGAGGAGTCCAGGACCCCCGGAGGACCACTAAAAGTGATGAGATTTTACAACTACTGCTTGGCCTGTGACTACCGCTGCTGCTGCTGCTGCTGCACACACGCACACACGTTTGTAGTAACAGACTGACATACACACACCCCTGACTCAGAGTGATGAGAGTTTATTACTACTGTGTTGAGACTAAGTGCCCCCGGGGCAGGAAGACGAGTTGAGGGTTCTTGTGGACCTTAAGGCCCCCAAGGCAAAGAGAGGGAAACACAGCTTTGAGGAGGCCAAGAATGTATACACTAGATTGTTACTTTAAATCTGCTGTATTTACATTATACACTGCGACTGAAGTACACTAATATAATTTCAAGCTAACAATACATTAACAGTGTGGGCCTACCTAAATATATTTTATATAGGGCTGTCAATCCATTAAAATATTTAATCGCGATTAATCTCATGATTGTCCATAGTTAATTGTGATTAATCGCAAATTAAGCACACATTTATCTGTTCAAAATGTACCTTAAAGGTAGATTTGCCAAGTATTTAAAGCTCTTATTCACATGGGAGTGGACAAATATGCTTGTTTTATACTGTACAAATGTATATATATATATATATATATATTTATTATTGGAAATCAATTAACAACACAAAACAATGACAGATATTGTCCAGAAACCCTGACAGGTACTGCATTTGGCATAAAAAATTTGCTCGAATCATAACATGGCAAACTGCAGCCCAACAGGCAACAACAGCTGTCAGTGTGTCAGTGTGCTGACTTGACTATGACTTGCCCCAAACTGCATGAGATTATCATAAAGTGGGAATGTCTGTAAAGGGGAGACTCGTGGGTACCCATAAAACCCACTTTCATTCACATATCTTGAGGTCAGAGGTCAAGGGACCCCTTTGAAAATGGCCATGCCAGTTTCCCCCCCCCCCAAAATTTAGCAAAAGTTTGGAGCGTTATTTAACCTCCTTGCCAACAGGCAATGGATTCCTTAGGTTTTCTACTTCCACGTGATAGCAGTATCTTCACTCTAGCTTTAAAACGGAGCCCGCTGCAAACTCTGAAATATTGATTGCATTAAAGAAATTAGTGGCGTTAAAACAAATTTGCGTTAACGCGTTAACTTTTACAGCCCTAATTTTATAATTTCATAGACAAAATCCGACTGAAAATATCAAAACAGTTAGCGAGAATACATCTGAATATAAGTGAACTTAATGCTGTTACACTTACGTTGCACAGTAAGCAAATACATGAGAGAAGTTTCCTTCATGGCAGATGGTCATATACTGCTACCACCTGTGTGATCTTGATCTTTAGAACCAGTGGCTGCACAGAGGACTGCTTTGTGCCTTACCAAGAGAGTGAGAGTAGGGGATACTGAGAAAGCCACTAGCAACCAGCAAATCAAAGGCAAGCAGTCTGGTTTGTTTTCTCACGGTGCAGGGCCCGAGTGAAAAAAACGACCAAATAAAATAAACCTTTAATTTGACTGAAATTGGAGGCAACAAGCGCTGCTGTAAGGAAAGGCTGTGAAGTGTGATTTCTTGCGGTTTGGGTTAATCCTGATTGAGGAGCCCCTGAGTTGAAATGTCAGCAATATGAGACTAAAACAAAAATAATTACATCCAGGGTTAATGAACACAACTGCCTGAGGCACAGGGAACTAGAGAGGACAGGGAGGGGGAGTGGGAGAGAGAGAGAGAGAAGGTAAAAAAAGACAGAAAGAGAATGAGAGTACTCTAAAGAACAAGTTGAAGGGGCAGTTTTTCAAACAGAAAGGGTCAAAATCATAGACCCATATTTGTCTTCATCCGAGCAGCTAAACCACTAAGTCCCTTCGGTAAGTGAACGGGCTGGCATTCTGATACAGGCCCATCCATCTGGGCCTTTACTATGCCCTGGGTACTATTTCCCCTCAAGGCTAATGACTCGTACGGCTAAAAGATGAAACATGGAGTATGACAGCACCATACCTCCCTTTTACTACCATGCCCCTCAAGTTTATACCATCTCTCTCCAAGCTGCTTTCATCTTCGCTGTTATGTCTACACACACTATCTCAGCTGTGAAGGGAGCTGCCCATTACAATAACACTGGTCACTGGTGCTAGGAGGCACCTGCACCTTGCTCGCTGCACTAATGTGCATGTGGGGTATGTGTGAGTCTAGCAAGAAATGAGTGCAGCTTATAGACTTAGGTAGGTATCCAAGTGTATATTATATGTCTTTACATGGTTACAGTATGTAACATAAAGAAAATGAATGCACCAGTGGATCTGATTTTTGATTAACGCACCCCAAATTGCCTGGTGAACTACTTTGTTTCGAATTTTCAGATAACATGAAATAATGCCAGCATTAAAAGGGTTAGTTTCAGTGTTTTGGGTTGTATGAGGTACCCGTCCATAGTCAGTGTATTATTTACAGTAGATGACGGTCGGCGTGCCCCCAGTTTGGAGAAACAGACAGGAGTACCAACACCGGAGCGAAGCAATACAGTGCTGTGGACGGGGACGGCAGAAAAAAATATTTTAGCCACCTAACAGAACGGCTCACCTAGTACTGTATTGCTTTGCTCCGGTGCCGGTGCTCCAGTCTGTTTCTCGATGCTGGGGGCACGCCAACCGTCATCTACTGTAAGTAATACATCTACTATGGATAAGTACCTCATACAACCCCACTTCAAAACACCTGAACTATCCCTTTAACCTGCACCAATGATCTTTTTACCAGCCGCGTCAGCGTGTGGCTGGTATTGTTTTCACCTTGTGAGTCTGTGTGTGTCATCGTGGCTAAAATTTGGTCCTGAAGACACCTCCTGTAGCAGGATCTACCACAGAAGCGGGTTTGAGTTCTTTGCCAGGTGTTTATATTTCTGTCTGTGGACAGATTTTTTCACTCCAATACCATAACAACTGTGCAAGATGCAGTAAGGGGGGTAGGAACTGGAGGAGGGGCCATTGGACCCCCCACTTTAAGCCCCTGACCCCTTTCCCCACTTCCTACCCACCTACTTCAGGTGCCTCTGCTCGGACCACATCGACCTTCGAACTTGACCTTCGTTTGATCTCAACTACACACCTGTAAAGTTTCATGACTGCATCTTGCACGGTTGTGACGCTATCGCAGTGACAAAATCTGTCCACAGAGAGACAGAAATATAAACACTTCTGTGGTAGTTCCCGCTACAGCAGGTGTCTCCAGGACCACATTTTGTCATGATGACACACAAACAGACTCACAAGGTGAAAACAATACCAGTGTCGCTGTCATGGCTGGTAATTAGTGGTGCCACTCAATGCATGACGGGTCACACTATGTGTATATATACTCACATATACAGTACATATGCATGCCCACTGAACCCCATGTCCAATTTGAAATATTAAAATGTAACTTTTGGAGAGAAATGTAGCTCAAGTATCAGTTATGAAGGGCTTTAATATTCGGTACGTGGCCAGGTTTGTATATCCAGTCTAGTTTGTGTGTGTGTATATACTTCAGGACACTCCGCCTCGGTACGTCTCATCCTCTGTGCTCTTAAAGCTAGCCGCCCGGTGCACAGCTGCTTGAGGGGGATGCGTTCAGGCAGAGAGCGCCACAGAAACAACAACAACCCACATCAAAGGAGTTCCATCGGTGGAACACGATTATCAACCTTCATCCTATGAGTCTATGAGTCCTCCCTCAGACCAAAGCATCACTCACTGGCTGATTTTCTAAATACAAGCTGACCACAAACTGATCCCTTACTCATGTCTTCCTTTTGTTTTTCTTTCTTATTTTGACTATTTCCCCCTTTTTCTGTTTAACTCTACTTCCTTAAAGCCATATACTGTTAATACTCATGCAAGTACACTCAGAGCATCACACAGAGATAGCCATACCAATTCATTCAATCACTTATCTATCCATCTGGTCATCTAAGTCCCATTAAAACGTCTCAGTTTCAGAGCCATTACTCACAGAGTGTCCTGTAGGCCCTACAGAGGGGCGAAGTCCAACAGGGCTGTAAAGGTGGACGAGTCGGCGTGATGACGTTTAGTAGTCTCATTTAGCCACTTGTTAGCAACCACCCTCTTTAAGACACATAAAGGCTTAAAAAAAAATCACGAGTGGGATATTTACTTATTTCATATCTTAGAACAAGACGTTAAAATATCTTCAACTTGTGTTAACCACAGACCTTATTTCAGGCATCTAACGAAAAATCCATTAAAAAAACAAAAAAACAACCGGAAGTGCTAAAATGCTAATTCATTTCCGGGGTTTTAGGACTCATTTCTGTAGCACTTTATAAATATCAAAAACAGTGAACCGGTGAGAGTCAGAGTAGATGTTCCATTGTGAATATGTCATTTTGGAATAAGACCATGTTTGTGGTGCATCATTTCTTTAGAATTCCAGTTAATTATTTAGGATCTATTGCGTCAGATTAAAAGTATAATGTTACATTAGTCAATCTTTGCAACCCTGTTCAGCGTCCATTGGCAACTTAACTACCTAAGCCTCTCCGGAAGCCGGGTGAAACCATGATCTGAGCTTTAAGATTGTCTTACTTTCACTGTAAGTCAATGGGCTAATATAATCTTGGTGATGATATGCTGTTGGGAATCCAGGCCCTGGGCTGGGCGCAGCCAGTCATCTCTTTGAGCTCCAGAGGAGCTGAGTAATAAAGACCAGACAACAGGCTAAAATGAACGGATCTCTGATTCCAAGCCCAAGGGATGGTCAACAAGGATCTACAGTGCATTACCTAACTTTAAAGGATTGTATTCAGCTCGTGTTTTGGTTGCTGCGAGGTCAGGACCCTGAAACAATGTTGGATCAGACAGGAGATAGTGTTGCAAAATAGTGAGTTCTGCCTCAGCAAAGCATCCAAGACATGGACCTGACCCGCATGATGTCACGTACCTGGCTTAAAGGTTCCCTGAGGGGTTTTAGACCTTTAGCGTCATGGAGCTGTTTTTCGATGCGTGGGTGATGTGATGCGTGTGACGCAATGCATAGCATTACCAGTGCTGTCACACTATTCCACTGATCGAAAGGCGATAAAATATTCTGCGGCGTGCCAGCGAAGGCAGGGGAGAAGGTCGGCAAATGATTTATGAGGAAGGACATGAACTCAACAAGTTTGGATACACACAAGGCATTTTGGTGAGTAGCACTGAGTGTGACCAGAACTTTTGTCTGTTTACCATAAACCTCTATTGTACTTTGATTATTCCACACAACCACGGATGACGAAAACAGCTCCAGCATTTAAGTCATTCATGTTTCTTCCTGTCTCCCAGTGAGGTGACTCTTCGCTGTATATCTTAAAGTCGTGTTTCTAGATGTCAATCTAGATGGTATGTTTCAGACTTTCTTGAAGTTAACAAAACATTTTTACCATTAGTCATATTAAATGGCACATCATGTTCCTGCTGCCGCTAACGGCCAAGCAGAAATAAGCTTGGCAGACACTGAACACATCTACTTCATGAATCTTGTGCAGGAGCAAAAACAAACTTCCAAACACACATGCAGTACACAAACACACACGCACAGTAGATCGTAGTGGAGTAAAAATGTGCAGTCAATGCAGTGGATAATGGGCCTGACGTCAGGCGGACCCATAAACTCAGCTCAGGTGTGGGTTTATTTTTCTTGGACCTATCAGATAAGTCATGAAATAAGAATCTCAATGACAGACCCACAGCTAAACAATAAATCGCTACTCACACTTTCAAAAATGTTAAGTAGGATTGCTGTTCAAATAAACCCTGGCATCTCCTCAGGCACGCAGGCTATCGTGCCATCTGACACATCTCCCAGTCTCACCGCTACCACTGTTGCAACACCCACCGCTGGAGCCGTGCAGCGTGTCGTCAGTCCAACCCTCTGCAGCGGTGCAGGACTGCTGCCGGGGCACAGAACATCTGGACAGGGCACGAGAGGTGCTCATTCATCGTGAATAGAAAAAAAAAGACACGTTCAAATGTTTTACGCACTCACTGTTGAGTCATAACCAATGGACATTATGAGGGTAGGAGTCTACATTACAAAACAGATTACTTTATGTGCCTTTGGGTAAAATGAGCTAAACATTTTAAAAATGCTTCATTACAGTATATTACAGCTGCATACACCCATTTATAATGCAAGGTCTGGCTCTGATATGCTCTTGGGTGGACCTATGCTGTATGGTAAGTTCCACATATGAATGCAAAAGAAACTGAGAGCATGACACTTAAAACATCCAGAGATAAATGAATGTCATCAGCTTTCAGTAGAGGTCTTCTGGATCCGTCAAATTCTAATTGCACTTAATAGATTTAACACAAGCCACCTCTCCAGAGCTACTGTTAACTTGTGGCCTTTTCACATTTAGCATTCACTGTCCCCTGGTACTGACCTCTCTCTGGCCCTCTCAGGTTTCCTCTCATCCCAACCCACCATAAAGTTAAGGGAGTGTGGACATAATCTGTGGAGCTGCTGGCTCACCCCACAACGACCTGCGTCGAATGCTTTACTACGTCTGATTACATCTATTGCTGTCAACCACAAAGGAGCTCCCAGGAAAGGTCCTTGGAGCCCACGATGCCTCAGAAAAATCTGCTGTGGTTAGGGTACATCCTACATAATACACCGTGCATTGTCTATTGTAAGGCATCGTTGTGGTGAAAGGGAGCTGAGCACCAAAGCAATGCTCTCGATTTACCAGTCGGTCTTCAATCTGACCCTCACCTATGGCCTCATGCCACGGGTCCAAGATACATGCAGCCTAAACAACATTCCTCGGCCTCTTTCCACACAATACTGATTCGGGAATGGCATCAAGCCACTGCTCCTCCTTCGTGTTGAGAAGAGCCAGATGAGGTTGTTTGGGCACCCTCGGGGCATGCTGGAGGAATTAAATGTCTAACCCACCTGGGGACCTTGCTTAGCCCCCCTGCGAAGACCTGGAGGAAGGTGTTCAGGGAGAAGAAGGCTGGGCTGCTTGCCGTGATATCACCATGACCCAAACTTCGATAGGAGGCAAGACAACAGATCAATGGAACGGATTATCTATGAAAATGTTTTTAAAAAACTTTGTATATACTGCAAACAACAACAAATTCTAATATCTTATTTCTAAGGCTCCAAATGATGGATGTAAATTTCTTAGGACATAAAGACGAAAAGGTCAGGAGGATCACAGAATGTACCTGACATAAGATAAAATCGTTGTTTAAATAAGGAAGAGACCAAGAAAACAGTTCAATTCACAAAGTTCAACCTAAGGACCAGACTTTCATGTCAGGTCTGGGTCAGCGTACAATAAAATACGACTGTGATTTCAAGACACTCACTTTGAACTCTGTCCTGTGATCTCTAGTTTTGATCATTTCACAGTGTAATATTTATGGTTTTTGTAAAAAAAAAAAAAAAAAAAAAAAACGCCTTTGTAAATAAAATAATTTTGAAGACATGCTATCATAAAAATCAGCCAGAGACCGAGGCAAGAACACGTCTGATGAAAGAGATAGCTGCTTATTGTGGCTATAGTGACAAAATTTATTGCAAAAGAAAAAAAAAAAAAATTTTCATCTTCAATCTCTTATGAGCAATTTAATTAAATAAAGTTTCACAAAGAATGAGCCATTGTTCACAAGGAACAAATTTATAGAACAAAAGCCAGAGTTCAAAAAACGCAGCCTAATCTTGCTCAATCTAATATTTAAGAGACGGATTGGAGGAGGGAGGTCTGAATCATAGAGTTCATAAAGTTACACCTGAATTTAAAGGGAACTGTTGGCAAACAAAGCCTCGCCCATTTTTGCACATAATTTCTCCTTCTCCCCTACATATTTGTCAGTAATTACTAATATATATCATTAAGTTATATGAAATTTCTACTATAAAGCATCTGTATTGTTAACCAAGTGTAGCTAAATGTTGGCAGTCTGTAGTGTAGTCATTCCTGTAAACGCCAGGTTCTAAAAGCAGCTATTATGCACTTTGCAGGAACACAATGGGTGGTGAGAGCGTAGTGAGGCATGGAGGGGAATCAGGCAGGCTATACACTATCATATGTTACTGTGACTAACAATTTGATATATTTTTAGGTAGAGCGGGCGCCCCATGTACCACAGCTTACTGCAGCAGCACGGGTTCAAATCCGAACCGTGGCCCTTTGCTGCACGTCGTCCCCCCCTTTCCTGTCTATCTTCGGCTGTACTAGCTAATAAAGACAAAAAAAAATTATCTTTAAAAAGAAAAAGTTTTAAAGTTTGGCTTGTGCGTAAACAAATATGGTATTGCCAAAAGCACATTACAAACTGACAGAAACAGAGTATGGAGTAAGATAAAGAATTAGGCCTATTTAGAATAAAATGGCAAACACTGTCAATAAAATTTTTTTATTTTTAATTATCCCTCTCTATATATCAGCCAATCTCTCTCTCTCTATTTCTCCCCATCATTCCCTCTTTCTATCCAGCACGTCAGAAACACAGACACATCTGTGCCCCCATCACCACCACCACCAGAGCTGAAGTTTATTTGACTAGAAAATTACCCTCCTCGTGTTTAA
The DNA here is from genome assembly GCA_916701645.2 of Sebastolobus alascanus. Classification (NCBI taxonomy): domain Eukaryota; kingdom Metazoa; phylum Chordata; class Actinopteri; order Perciformes; family Sebastidae; genus Sebastolobus; species Sebastolobus alascanus. The sequence continues at coordinate 4,122,791 of CAKAOJ020000101.1, read as the reverse complement.
CATATCTCCAATATTGTCATCACCAAATATTTATTTGTAAAGGAGAGGACCTCTGAATGGCCACATTCCTTCTGCTTCGCAGCAGTTACACAACTCTTTGCACGAGCGCACAAACACACACACACACACACACACACAATACATGCACACAGCCAAGGCTAGATCTGTTTATGAGAGAATTTCACACAACCGTCCTGCACATTTATAAAGCGTACTGTGTGTACTCGCCTTGGTGAAAGTCAGCTCCGTTTGGAAAGTGACGGTGGGTATTTGCATGATCGTGGCTATAACCTTAAAAAAGGAAAAAAGTCAAACGATCCCGGCCCTCTCCCCTTCTCCTGTGTAAAGTACCGCTGAACTCCCTCCAGATTATGACATTGCGTCTTCATCATTTCCTCAGAAGAAAACCGCTCCATGCCAGTGAGAAATAAAGCTTACATGTCAGAGAATGACCACATTATTACACAGTGATTAACAGTTCAATTCATTTCTTTCGCAATAACAGTGATTTAGTTCACTTGCCTTCTATGTATCAGCTCAAGCTGTCATCATCTAAACATGATAATTTTTTTCTAAATCATGTCACACACACAGATATTAACTGAGGCTGTGTCCACAACCAAACCACAACAATGTTGTCATGAATTAATAAGCTGACTTAAAACTACACCCTTAAACCCATGTTTAATGACCTACGTGACAGTAAGTCTTTATCAAACTCTTGAACTCTTGACCACTTTTGCACGGTCACACAGACCTATATGTGTCATATAAACTTGGCCCTATTAAATAACTATTAAATAAAACACCATGACTTAGATTATTTGCTTTACTCTGTTTCATCAGCCTGAAAAATCATTCCCAAGATCACTGATATAGTACCCAGGGGGGTGGTCTACCATCAAGTTGACAGTGGGGGGGAACTTAACATAATGAACAGCACACCACAAGGGGGCAGTGATGTAACAAGGACCTGGAAAAGGTCAGAGAGGCTTCCTCATTAAGAACTGACAGAGGAGGGAGAACGGAGCCGGGAATATGGGGGAAGGAGGTTGAAGGAGAGAAGTGTCAAAGAAGGGAAGAAGAGAAAGAGAAAGGGGGGAAAAAAAGTGGAGAGTAGAATGAGGGATGTCTGAAAATAATTTAGGATGGTTATGGCATATATACAACTGTAGAAAGAGCAGGAAATAACACTAAAGATTAAGGCCACAGAGTGTCAAACAAAAGCAAGTTGCTTAAAAAGTCCATTTAAAGACCACCCAACTAACTCTCACCTAAGATAAAGCGCCTAAGCTAGCAGAATCTAAATTTCAGATAACCTTACAAATAACAGCGCTCTGACCTTTCCTATTTTTGAATATAGCCCCAACATCCGAGCAAACCAAACCAAACAATAAAATCTTCATTTAGATAGTGTACTGAAAAAAGCCTGTCGGCCTGTCCTTTGAATGGCCGTCCACAGAAACACAGATGTGCATGCACACAAACAAGAACTATTGGCCTCCCAGAGAGCTCTCCCAGTAAAACCACAGGTCCCAGAGGGAGGCGCCCTGGTGTCTCTGTAGTGACCCATTCCTTAAACAGGCCTAGAGATGTTACTGCTACAGCGAGCTGCTGGCTGGGTCATGAATGCACTGCAGAAGGAGAGTCGGCACTAGTTTGTATGACCCCCTGGACAGTCCCGCTGCTCGGCAACCACAACGGTCACGACCGATCACACACTTTGTGTAGGTTTGTTGCCCTCGTACCTCTAAATCTATGTGATAGTTTGCAACACTGACTGACTATTAGGATTGGGAAAAAAATCGTTTCACCTATGTATCGCGTTTTTTTTTTTTTTACGATTTTGAAAATTATTTTTTAAATGCCAGAATCGATATATTTGCTTCATTTGAGTCTATGCGGAAAAAGTTACCGCTTTTATTGATGTAGTCTGAGTAACGTGACGTCATATCCGTCCGTATCCGTCAACCAAAACAAACCGCAGCTGGCCGCAACGAGAAAGTAGGAAACGGCGAAGGGTCCGCGTGGATACAACCTGCAGCCTCACATGTTAAATCCAAAGTGGTAAACACTGCACATCCAGTAAAGGATGGAAACACTTTGGGTTTCACACATTGCAGGAAAAGCAGAGCTAGACATCACGGCTAAAGCTGCATGCTAACTCTGTCACGGACAGGAAACGTTATAGTATTGCGGTAACGTGCGGTCAAGCCGGCCATCACTCTCATCTCCGTGGTCAAATGGGCCGACGCTACAACTGTAGATCACCCATATACTGACATTTATGTTAAATGCATTCAAACGGCCCCGATGGAGCTACACGTGTGACTACGCCCAGTTTTCAAAATAAGGTGTGAAAAAAAGGGAACTTTATACAAAATACATATATGGAAATAGGATTGATTGGATTATATTCACCAGAAGTATAAACATTACATGTCCCTTATAAATTAAAAAAGAAAATACCACTAATTTTTGAGAGAAATGTCTTTATTCTTTGATTATTGGGTTGCTGGAAAAAATGTAATAAATAATTCCTGGCAATGACTGATATATTTGACTTCAGGACATCTCTGACTACATACATGCTGAAAATCAAATATTCTTACTGTATTAATTTAGATATTTTCCAAAGTAAAAGTCCCTAGAAGTGTATTCAGAAATTTCCCCTCGGGTATTAATAAAGTACCTACCCATAATTCAACTTTTTCCCATGGTCTAGTGTTAAAAAGGTTAACAAAAATCGCAATACTTGTAGAATCGCAATACTTAAAAATCGCAATACTTGTAGAATCGGCACCCAAGTATCGTGATAGTATCGAATCGGGAGATAGGTGAATCGTCACAGCCCTACCGGCTAATACTGCACAAAAGGCAAGAAACAGCAGCACTGAATCAGAATATTTCTGGGAGATCCTAATGGAAAAATTGTTAATGGGAAACTTAAAATCTAATTACACATTCCACAACAAAGATATCCCCGTTTCACTCTGTTTACTGCCTGTGTGCCTTTCTTTCAAACATTCAGCCCTGGTTCATACCATCCCGGCCACAAACACTGTCCAATTCCCAGTGTCTATGTGTGTGATATTCTGCCAGCCCAGATGTCTCAGCCTTGGCCTGTTTGTCTGCGTTAATACCCCGTATTGAACTCCCCGATGCTTTACACGTCTCTCTGCCTCATACTGTTTTTCTCTCTGCCTGCCTGTCTGTCTTAATGGCAGCCTGCAAGGGCAAACCACAAAGACGAAGAGCCCGGTGACCAGTGCAACACATGTGGCAAAGCAGAGACACACACTCATATAAAGCCTGGTATTACTGTACTTGCTACCAAACCGCAACCAATTCCAACCAAACTCGGCACACACTCACCCCACCCAATGCTGTGTCATCCTGACAATAAACAATCCAGTTTAGGACAATCATGCAAACACACAAGATTTATGTATTTATCTGTTAAAAGTCTTTGGAAGAAAAAATAAACATTAGATTGATAAATAATTTAGTTCAAAGTCATACCAATGAAATCGCTCCTGTAGCTCTTTAATCCCTCTCTGTGTGTCTTCCCCCCCCCCCGATCCTCGTACAGTAATTGGGTTTTCTGTAACATTTTTGTGTGCTCACTTCAAACGCTGCCAGTAATTACTCACATGCGCTAAAGTGGAGACCACAAACAGCCATGATGCCGCACTCTTTTCAACTTCCAAATGGTGTTTATTAAGCCTCTGTTTCAAGACCAAATTTTTTAGTGTCCATAAAGTGTAGCATTTTAACTCAGTGGCAGCTTGCTGCAGTGGTTTCACGTTAGTCACATGCTCTGTGTCCATTGTGTCTCACGTAACGTGCAGACTTCCACGTGCACAATGATTTATAATGAAGCATGTCGCAAGTATGTCACAATTAACTCTGTGTGTACCAATTTAAAGGAGTCAGGATCAGTTATTTATCCAGCAGACCCAAAGCAATACTATCACGCAGTATTTAAATCAGAAATGTTCACTTTTTGTTCAGACTACTAATGCATTTTTTACAGTGTACATATTGAGGTTGAGCATTGTGGTGGTGTTGTGTTGGACGGCATTATATTGAAAGGGGTTTTAAATATTTGGTCATTTATTTACCAGGGCTGTGTATTGGCAAGAATGTGGCGATGCGATGCGTATCATGAGGTTACGATTCAATATATTGCGATACTGTAACTAAGGCGATATATTGCGATTTTTCAATCAAATTCTTGGAAAACTGTCAAAGTATAAAGAATACACCATCATATGCATAAAATCTGAGTAAAAAAACTCAGAAAATTACTTTTTTATGCAGTTAGAACAGTGGGATCTGGCACATATCTTTGCAAATGAAATAAAGTATTGACTGAGTTAATCTTTGCATGTAAACTACTAATTAAAAATCAATACAGTGTTTTTGAGAATCGATACAGTATCACAAAACATAATATCGCGAAATTCAATTTTTTCGATATTTTCTTACACCCCTATTATTTACATACATGAGGAGAAGACCTTTACATAAATAATAAGTACTAGAGGTGAGCCAGTGTGAAGCTGTCAGAAGAGTGTCAACCAGCCAGTGGAGTGAGACCATCTAACCGTTGTCTGTCTGTCTGTCTGACAACCGTCTCCAGCACCCTGCTGCTCTATGCTGTTCTTTCCCTCCCTTGGCACGGCTGACCCCATGTTCACACCTAAAATAAGGGCAGGGGGGGTTCAACAATGTCTCTGAAACGGCCCTCTGCATCCCTGATACCCCGGTAGCTCTCTGTCAGGCTGCTCTGCGCCCACACGTTCACCCCACCACCTACTGTGTGGGCACCAGCTGAGTGGATCTGTTGGATGTCATGATAAGGCATCTTCCTTTCAACAAGGTGTGCTCAGATCAGATCCCTGGATTACACTAAATTACACTGGATTTAGGCAGGCAGAACAGATCATGATAACCCTTGAAGTACCTAAAGTACAATTATGATTTTAAATCTACAGATAAGCCCATTCGCCAGATTGCCTCTCTCTTGTACAGGCTGCACCTCCGGCTCCAGGCTCCGTGGCCTCTCCAGCTTGCCTGTGTGTAGCAGAGGAAGCTCCTGTGAAGGTTTTTCTGATAGCAGAGAAGGACTGGTGGCTGATAAGAGAGGTGTGGACAGCAGTGTAAGCTTGTCACTGCAGGGGGCTAGAATGACGGACCATCAGAGGTTAGAGGGTTACAAGGCTAAAGGACTGGATGTCACAATTCTGGGCAGTGTTACACCTAGCTGTCATCACAAACATCCTTCTCATAGGGGAATATGGATACCTATGCGCATGTACACTCACTCTCATATATATTTCTTTTTATTACTTTATCTCTCCTATGTTTTTTTTCTTCTATTTTTTAACCCTATCAACTACTCATCTTGAAATTATAATGCAGCATGGCATCCTGTTATTAATATGATTTTATATATTTGATTGCTGAGAGCTGTTGTGTCATGTTTTCTTTTGGTATTTCATTACAATTGGATATTCGCGTATTGTTTAAATCTTAAAAAATAAAGTTTATAAAAAAAAAATATCTTTTTAGATTTGTGATTTTTCACCGAGAGCCGCGGCTAAGTTTTCTAGCAATATTATATATTTGGTCCTTGCTGGATTTACCCAATATATAAAATGAACAGTGTATTAATTAAATAACTGGAACATTTATTTTGCCCCTTTTTCGAAGATGACAGAAATGAGAATGAAAGAACTCATTTTAATGAGTTGTGAACCAAGCTTACTGAGTAATAACAGTTTAGTTTGTAAAAAGTAACAGCAAAAAGTAGTTTTGTAAAATGTGAAATAATTGCATAAATGTTAAAATAGGTTAAAATATTTAAATTGAAATAAATATTTGACTGGAACTGGCTGATCTTGGAATATACTGTGTTGGTCCTGAGTTGTGTTGGTTCCACCATTAGAGGTACTGCTAGGACTTGATGCAGCACTTCATGCAACTCTACAGTTCAATTGAGCCATAAATCCACCATGTGACTTGGAGATAAGGTTCCTTTGCTGAGCCCCCCCCTTCCCGTCTGCTTCTTATCACACTGTTGCTCTACCCGTCCCCTCCACCCTCCAACCTTACACCCCCCCCCCCCCCCCCCCCCCCACCCCCCCCCCTCCTACGCGTTGTGGAAAAGCACGACGGTTTGACCTTTGACACGTTAATCAACTGCATTAAAGAGCCTCTTACACAGAACTGATGGTCTGGGCAGATTGGACTGACAGGGCGACTGACTGACTGGCCCAGAGGCTAAGAGGGATCCAGAAGCAGCGGCGCTGAAATGCCGTCGCCAACACATCGGAGGTGGCAGAGGTGGTGGGAGAGTGTTGGCCACCACAGGGCTTACAGATTAGCCGGGCTTATTAGTTCAGTATAGGGACCTTCCACCCTCTCAGGACTGTCATACGTAGCTTTGCTGCCGCGCCTGTTTAGACCCCGTCTCATACAGGCAGAGCGTCTGTCTGTCAGACACAGATGGAGGTGAAAGGGTGAGAGTGATTCAATGATCCTGTAATGTTTGAGAACCTAACAAGAGCCGCCAAGCTCAGCAACAAAAAGGCAACCCGGAAACCCACTTGCGTCAGAAAACACACACAGGCACACATGCGCCAGAGCACAATGGTTTTGTGCAGACGGTTCAGCTCCAAGTCTTTTCACCACAACAAAACATGTCTACATGTGCTAATGCTGAGACTAAAGGCTTTCCTTTTGAATTTTAATGATTTGTAACAAGTGGTGAAGCGACGGCATGTGAAAAATATGCAAAGTGCAGCAAAAGGACAACGGTGCAGTCAGAAAACATGGCGATTAATCAGAGAGAAAACGAGAATTAGATCAATGTGTTGATATCTGGGATAAAGGAGCAAAGCCTATAACTTATACTGAAATAGGGTCATATTTCTAACTCCTGCTGCAGTGTAACAGTGACCAGGGGAGGGGTCGACTCACGGTTAGTCCACCAAATGGATTTCCTACAAATCCACTAGAGGTGGTGTTTGCCTTAAAATCTTCAAACGCTATTATTGACAGAAACATTTGTGGGCACAAAACAGCTGCATTGCACCATGAAAAAGTTAACCAAAATTATGATTTGCTTGATCATAAATACTGATTTAGAATCTGTGTCTATGTCGCTTAAAATCTATTATCTCATAGATGTTATTGACTGAGTAGCACACAGTCATATCCAATTGTCTGTATGAGGTAACAGGCCCCTGTGTGTTCTGGCCTACTGCATGCAGAGCACCACACATGTAGACAAGCCATCTATCTCCCTGTGTGGAGAAGCAGACTGGATTTAGTGTCTGCACCTGGCCAGAGATCTTCTGCCTGTCCAAAAACCAGGCCTCACAGTGACACTTTAAAACAGAGCAGACTCATTCAGCAGTCAATCAGCAGTCTTCGCTTCCTCCCCTCATGCTATCTGTCACAGCCCCCCCCATCCCCCCTTCTCTGCTCGAACACACTCATCCATTATCATTTTAATTCTCTTCACTGTTACAATGTTGTGTCAGCATCTCATGATACTGCGGATTCCATAAATTGACAAGTCTCAAGGCAGAATGACGAACTGTAGATTAAAAGTCATTTCATTTCACTACGCCTGTCAATCGATTAAAATATTTAATCACGATTAATTGCATGATTGTCCATAGTAAATTGTGATTCATCGCAAAGTAATCGCACAATATGTATCTGCTCAAAATGTACCTTAAAGGGAGATTTGTCAAGTATTTAATACTCTTATCGACATGGGAGTGGACAAATATGCTGCTTTATGCAAATGTATGTTTATATTTATTATTGGAAATCAATTAACAACACTAAACAATGACAGATATTGTCCAGAAACCCTCACAGGTACTGCATTTAGCATAAAAAATATGCTCAAATCATAACATGGCAAACTGCAGCCCAACAGGCAACAACAGCTGTCAGTGTGTCAGTGTGCTGACTTGACTATGACTTGCCCCAAACTGCATGTGATTATCATAAAGTGGGCATGTCTGTAAAGGGGAGACTCGTGGGTATCCATAGAACCCATTTTCATTCACATATCTTGAGGTCAGAGGTCAAGGGATCAAGACAGTTTTCCTCACCAAAATTTAGCGTAAGTTTGGAGAGTCATTTAACCTTCTTAGCGGCAAGCTAGTATGACATGGTTGACATGGATTCTTTAGGTTTTCTAGTTTCATATGATGTCAGTATCTTCACTCTAGCTTTAAAACTGAGCCCCTGCAACCTAAAAATCACAAGTTGCATTAATGAGTTCAAGAAATTAGTGGCGTTAAAACGAATTTGCATCAACGTGTTAACTTTGACAGCCCAACATTTAACATAATAAAGCACAAAAGATCACATAGAAGTCAATGATAACATCAGTTTTACTAGGTCATATATATCACATCCACATTCAGATAACCTGTGCTGCACTGCAATGCTTAGTGTTAGAAATCCCCTGCAAAAAATACCAGTAGATGTGTGCAATGCTTCCCAATCACCCTCTGTGTCCTTAATGGCAAAAAAGGCCCAAACTCCCACACAAACACACACCACCCCTCAAAACCTCCTCTCCTTTGGGAAAGGCTTGATGCCGTAATGACCCTTAACTACTTCCGTGCTGCAAGGGGTTGACAGAGGCTGAAGTTGAGGCTTCATCCTGCAGCGGTGTGTGTTTTGTGAGTCACGAATGAATGTTAGTGAGATAAAAGCTTGTGTATTTTCTTACATATGTGTATCTAAGCTTCATCTTTACTCAATCTCTAGCGAGACATAGCAGGCTGCATGGCCTAAAAGCCTTTAACCCATACAGACAGGAGCCTCTGGCTGCTACTGACCAACGGGAGCACAGCAGAAACTCTTACCATCTGTAGCAGTTTAACATACACATGGGTACAAAATACCTACACACTTCCCATTCTTCATGCATACACATTAAGCACAAACACAGTCAAACTACAGCAGGGAGCTTTAAGTGCACCCCACTGCTTTCATCTCGCCTTCAATCAGATAAATTAGCTGCCTGCTGGTTACTGGCCAGTGTGCCTCCTGATTCTGGAGGCTTTTTACGCCTTTTTCTCCCCCAGCAGGACAGAAAGTGCTGGAAACTGTATATCAGGAACATCTTGATACCAGAACAGCTCCTGCTCTGCCCATACTTCACATCAGCCTAAAATACATCCACACAGACAAATATGATATCCAAACACCTGCCACCATAAAACCACTCGGTGCAAGTGCATACACATTCATATTGTATGAAGCCAACTACTACTACTTCCTTTCCCGGGCATACCAGAGAAGCAAGGCCCTAATGGTGCTGTCGACCACATGAGGCTCTGAGGTCCGAGGCCCCGAAGCAAAGTCTGCACCTTGGCTGTGAAACTCCTCACAGAAGCAAGGATGTAGCCCCTAGGCTGGGTGTCAAACCTCCATCCCAGTCCAGACAGTCTGAAGGCTGATTAAGCTAATACACACTGTGGGTACAGACACACATTAGCCACAGCTTTCAAAACACCAGATCATATTTCGTGGTAAAATGTTTTCCTTATTAATTTCGGTAATGAGTGTGTTGCCAGATCGGTCTCCGTCCCTCCCTCCCCTCTCGGTCTCTGAACTCACAGAGATCTAGATGTCAAAAAGTGTGTTTATGAGTCATGACATAATAACAACCTTTTGGTTCTGGGCAGAGCTCTGTTTTGGCCCCGTTATTTCTCTTCCTGTGAAAATAAAAGAAATCCCAGAGAAGCAAAGGGCGTCAGTAACCCCAGGACGCCGATGCTGCCGATAAGGCCAGAGTGACTGATAAAATTGAAATACAGGTTAGAGTGAAGGCACAAGGTTAGAGAAAGGTAAACATAGGTGGAGAAGCTACAAATTAGCAAGCGTCATAAAATCTCTAAGCTATATGATGTGAAAGGGAGGGAAAAAGAAGCACAGAGAACCAAAAAATAGGAGTTCTCAGAGTCAGAGAATGACAAGTGGCCATAAAAGTTGAGTTGAGGATGACCAGTCACAAGGCCTTGCATGGGGTTCAGAAACACTCAGGCTCAGGTTACCAGGAGAGGCTGGAGGGGCCAAGGGAGCAGGATGCTCTCCTCACCCAAGACACCATAACTCTCTCTGTGGCAGAGCCTCTGTCACTACAGCCTGCCCCGGATGGATCCTTCCAAATCTGTTCACATCCACAGCTTCCATTAACATTCCTGCCCAACCTGGCAGGAGAGTGAGTGAAGGTTAAGTGGGGTGAGAGGATGGGGGGGTAACAGACTGGGGCTAGGATCAGTTTTTAAACATGTTTGCCATTAATATTTCTAATATAATTTTTTGTTATTGTTGACCAAAATCCTTTCTGCCTAAAGAGAGCACATACAATCCACAAAGGAATATTAATACGGTATTATAAATGTAGCCACTGTCCAGGAAACCAGACAGAGAAACAACAGGAGGAGCAGTGAGGTCAGCAGTGGACAGCAGAGTGGATATAAACCAGGCTACTGAGCACCCACTGCCTCCAGCCATTATTAACCAGAGCTGAGCTGAACCACCTCAGTCACATTGTGACACTGTGGCTAGCATAGTGTGGAGGTAAACTCAATAAATCTATATAACTCTAGACCTTGTTTCTCTTAATCTGCTCACTGCCTCTCTGTCCAGGGTCATCATTCCTCAACATTCATCTGTTTGTGCATGTAACATGTGCATGTTACTGTACATGTCAAGCAAAGCATATGGTAAATTTTAATTAATTGCACAGTTGGACTAGTTTTTGGATATGTGACTGAATTAGGGTTGCTTCTATTGTAGTACTGTGGACAAGGGCTAAAGGCTTTTCTCCCCCCAAAAAGAAAAAAAGAACCAATGTCAGGTAAAAATGCAAAAGTGGAGGACCAAATCAAAAACAGAAGTCAAATGGCTGCATCTGTATTTATTGACTTGTTAATCTACTGCATGTATTTGTATGTCTGCCAGCCTTTCTGTGATGCATCTCCTTAAGCTGAATGCCTAAAAGCATATACAGATGTAGTATGCCATATGTAAAGCTATAACTTACATGGGGAAATACATGTACTGTACAGTACAGCACTTGGTAATAATGGCTGTAGCGTACTTTACATCAGCATTACTTACATCCAGCCAAGAATAAACATCACAAAGATCATACATTAAAAACAACTACTAAATTAAAAGGTCACCATGAGAAGGCCCAATGACACGTGCCTCTGCGTATACTGTATTTGAGTTTGTCTGCAGTGAAATGAATTACATGAATTAAACGATTATTTGAAAAAATGAAATAATATCTGAAAACTTTTTTTAGACACTTTCAGTGAAAGCAAAGAAGAAGTTAAATAAGCAAGGCATTTATTGAGCAGGGTTGTAAGATGTTAGTCATTTCAAAACCTTCCAAATCAATCTAAATGTTTTTAATATAATCTATCTTAAAGATTATTGTGACACATCATCACACAATGTTATTATCCTGCAACTGCTGCATTGTGGAAAACGACATAAAAGACAGAGGGACAAAGTGTCACAGTGAGAGCCATACTGTATGTAGACAGATTAATATGCAGTATAGCATTCATCTTCACTAAACAAGCAAAAGGTTTAGGGCAATGGAAATCCAATTGAGATATTTGTCTTACTTATGAACAATCTGACAGTTGTGTAAGAAATGGACCAGTTGATGCAATGCAGAAACTAAAAGCAAACTTTTTTTTTTAAATGCAAAGAAAAAGTAGTTAATTATAACATCTTGCTTGCCAAACATAGAGAGTTTAGTATGTGACATTCATCACAAAATTCAAGCAAAGTAAGGCAAATAATTTAGGAAACATATTAAATGATGTCATTCATTTCAAACTTGGACATTTTCAAATGCACAAAGATCTCCTACTTTACGTCTCCCTATAAATCCTACAAATATGTAATATACAAGGGTTTTGGGACACACTTGGATGTGAAAGTGTATTGGCATTATTTTCAAAAGCAGCTATATGAATCTCAGACTCTGCCCGAGTATGTGCACGTGTGAGTATAATGAATTTAAATGAAAGGCGAGACCACGTTTGATTGGAATTCTGAAAGCATATGAACCTATCCTCAGCAGACTAAAACAAAGCATTAACAGGCATTTTATGAAAGTCTCACCTCATCCACACCGTGCTCCATAAACATCAATCAAACAGTCTAATCCTACAGCGGAGGGTGGACAGCTGGCCAGTGATATTGTTATAAGTAAAAGCGTGTTCAGCTGAACTGCTGATGGCCAAATGACATGAAAGTGACATGAGCGGGAGTTTAGTTTTTTCAAAAGAGAAGTGTATCCTTTCCTACGAACCTCTTTATTTCCTTTTTTTTTTTTTTTAGCTAAATCCATTATTTGATTTCATATAATATTTTTCTCTCTTATTATTTTATTTTCTATTTATTTACTTTTTTAAATTATTTTATTTTATTACTATTATTTTATTTATTTATTTATTTATTTATTTATGTATTTATTTATTTATTCCCTTTCATGTGACCAAGACTTTTGCCATGTCTGCAAAAAAAAAAAAACAATAAAAAAGATTTTGAAAAAAAAAAGAGAAATGTGGAAGTGTAGCTAGAAAAACAGCAGGCATTAATACAGGGGCTGAAGATGCTCTCCACATTGTGATGTCTAACTTCATCACGGGACAAATATATTCTTTACACGTTGCTGTAGTTTGAACGTACAGAGTTACAGATTGCAGCTTTGAATCGGGTTCATTTCCGCTGCCAATCATTCTACTGTAGTTAAACCTGCTCATACTTAGCCATCTCAGCACGGCTCTTGGTTCTTTGATGGGAAATGACGCCACAAAGATGTTCCTGTGTGGTCTGGGGGGGGGGGAATCTGAAGACAAACGAGAGCTCTGCACACAAAACAAGAAGAATTGCAGAACTCTAAGAGAGAACTGCTTCCATATTTAGGGGATAAATACGTGACGATAGAGTGAAGACTCTGAGAAGCCATTCTTCAGTCTGTCTGTCACTGGGACAAATCACAGCGGTTTGGGTCGATGGAGAGAAAGAAATACATGTTTGAACAACAGAGGGCTGGGGTATATGCGGCAAACAAAACCTTGCATAATCTACTTTGTCTTCCCCTTTCATTTCCCCTCTGAGAAACAGATGATGCTAAACTGTGCTCTTTGCTGGCTCCGACAGTGTTTCTGAACACGAGCCAACCCTGAAAAAGAGCCAAAGACCTTGTAATTGGTACTATTGAGAAGTCTTGTGTGTGAGTGTGTAAGAGCAAGCCAGTTATATGGGAGAATTCAACATTTAGTGTGGCTTGTGTCACATTCCATACTTGACTGAGCCTCACTGAACCCCCCCAGCCCCCCACCTGGTCTGGTTCCTACCGGCTGATTCTCTTAATTACTTTGCCTTTTTTATTCTGTGAGAAATCTCTCTCACCGCCACCGCCACCATCCTGTCCAAACCTACACCACAAGCCCATAACCGCCATTAGCTTAATTAGCTTAATTAATTACATCTTAACACAGTGCTCCAGTCATAATGCCCGCATTAGCATCAAAAGAAATTTCCCCGAATCTCACCCCTTCTCACCCCTACATCGCATTTCAACTCCTCTTTCCCCTCAACCCCCTCTTCATCTTTTCATCCTCACCACTGCTGCTTTATGTGGGACCGTACTTAGCCCACTAACTTTAATATTTCCCCTTTTATTTTCGTTTGAAGAGCTAGTGCTGCTGCAGTGCTGTGTGGTAAACCTTTGCCCACTGTGCGCACTGATTTGGGCAACCGTGCAGCCTGGGAAAATGTGTGCAGAGCGCAGAGCAGGAGGGGAGTGGAAGCGGAGGAGTGTAGGGGGGGAACGGGTGAAGAGATGAGGGAAGGGCACGGTACGAGGGAGGAGGCGCGCCGCGGCAGCTGAGCTGTGAAGAAGCTAATGGGCTCTCATCCCCTTCCCACGCCCACCGCGTGTTTTCTGACGGGCACTCAAGCGGCGAGACACATATTGGTTTGGCTACCGGCACAGAACTGCAGCCAGCTAGCTTCAATACTGCCGATTCGGCATGTGTCTGAACTCTGGTTAGCCTGTGTGTGACTTTGGGACTGGCAGAGTATGAATCAGTAACCAACCTCTCATAATGTGAGGAGGTGGTGGTTGATCTCGCTCATAGCTGGAACGGCAATAACGTGAGATGAGAGACAGAAGCATGGCTCACAGACAGACAGCGACACTGATAAACTAAGTGGTGATGAACAGGGAGCCACCACAAATTAATGTTTGTCTCTGTCAGCAGAGATGGGAAGGCATTAGAAAGGGAAAATCTCTATCACAGGGCAACTGCTAAACCACAGCCTGTCGCATCAGCACATCTGTACAGTTTATCATCAAAACAGAACATCAGTGACATAAAGAGTAAAAGAGGTTTCGGATTATTTCATATCAAATAATGTTTCAAGCCAATCAAAATCGACACAGTTACTTTACTAACTTAAATAATTGTTGAAGCAGCAGTAGGAGAGATTGGAGCAAATCTGATTAAAAAAAGCAATTTTTATAAAACGGTCACTATATCCTGACAGTAGTGCATGAGACACGTAATCTGAAAAAAATCTCGTGCCTCTGTGTCCTCCGGTGCTCCTAACAGCATCTGCAAGATTTCACAGACCGGAGGAAAATAACCAATCGGAGCCGAGCTGGAGCCTTGCCGTCTCTGAGCAGCTGTCAATCACTCGCAAACTCCGACCAAACGGTCAAACTAGGCAGCGCTGATTAAATATGAATCGATATTCTGTTACTGTAATGCCTATTTCTCTCCTCAAATGTTTTCAGAAACATCTTGTAGTGTACTGTTTAGCTGTAAAATGAGAAAGTTTCTGACCCGGCAGCCATGTTGAGAACAGTTGAGGAAATACCAAGCCCCGCCCACCAGCCGGAGCACAGCCAATAAGAACGCTCTCTCTCTGAAATGACCTCTGAGTGGCCAAAGTCTCCTGTCACGGGCTAGATTTTTTAAAGCCTGAAAACAGTGCCATGAGGAGGTGCAGAAGTCTAGTTTTCTCTCAGAACACTTGAATTACAATGTGCTGAATGATTATTATGGAATTTTTGCCCAATGATGCCAATAATATACTGCCTACTGAAGCTTTAAGTAACATATAAGAAAGAATGAATAAAAGTGCATACAGTATATTCTGATAGTTTGTTACAACGCAGAGTATGTACCAGTACTAACTAAATCAAATGTGCTAACTAAAGACGGTGTTCTGGCCCTCCGCAGCCAGTCGGGACATTATCCCCTCTAATTTGTGAGAATAAAAGCCCAAGCCCCTGATTAGGTGATCCGGGGGGAAGCCAATTGTTTTGATTGTGCTGTGCGATGTTTGATCCGACGGTGTGGAATGTGGCGACCTCTGATCCAGTGACAACATTCAATTAGATAAGGTTAACTAAATTGACCTCCTCCACCACCCCTGCTACTCAGCCCAGAACGGGATAAAGTGTAAACAGCTTGTGTGCTACACAGTGAACCCTGGATTACCACCGTCCACGCTAGCAAACGGTCAGCATGCCCTCTCCCATTCACAGCACATACACACCATGTATGTTTTTCTGCCTTAAAACTAGTGAAAACTACACTAATTACCTTTCCCTCTCTTCTTCTATACTTACTAATGATGAATGAAGAATCTTAAAGGATACAGCTGGCAAAGTACTCTCTCTCTCTCTCTCTCTCTCTCTCTCTCTCTCTCTAAAGAGCTTAACTTGTAATTACTCATTGTAATAACTCTGCAGTCACATGGGAATTTGAAATGATGGGAGTATATAGAACTTGGGGGGGGGGGGGGGACTCTTCACTGAATGTCTCACTGACAAACATTAAAAATGAATTGTACCTTAGTGGGAAATGAATCAGGGTGCCCTGGGAATTACATTACGCCCAGTAGCTGACAAGCTAGATTACTATTTTCCAGCTGCTGAGTAACCAACGGCAAGCATCTCCCCCGTCCCCACAACGAGGAAAACGAGAAATGCAGGGAAGGCTATAGCAATGAAATGACTTCAGGTGTTGTCTCATTTTAAGTGGAACACAAAACCTCAAACATTAAATGAGATGCTGCTCACCTGTTGCTAAAAATCGAGGTGCAGCTAATCTGTCGCAAAATACATAAAAGGTCTTCCATCTGTGCTACACTGCCAGATTTATTCAATAGGTTTTAGGGGTGGGAAAAAAATCGGTTCACGTATGTATCGCAATTTTCTTTTTTTTACGATTTTGAAATAGATTTTTTAAATGCCAAAATCTATATATTTGCTTCATTTGAGTCTATGCAGAGGTAAAAGGAAGTTACCGCTTTTGTTGTTGTAACGTGACGTCATATCCGTTCCGTATCCGTCAACCAAATCAAACTGCAGCCGGCTGCAGTCGGCCAAAACGACAAAGTAGAAAACGGTGGACGATCCGCGTGGATACGACTTGCGCCCTCACATGTTAAATCCAAAGTGGTAAACACTACACATACAGTAAAGAATGGAAACACTTTGGGTTTCACACATGAGTGTGATAACGTGCAGTCAAGCCAGCCGTCACTCTCATCTCCGTGGTCAAATGGGCCGACGCTACAACTGTAGAGCACCCATATACTGACATTTATGTTAAATGCATTCAAACGGCCCCGATGGAGCTGACAATGGATGTATAAAGAGAACGGAGCTGACGGGAGAGCTAGAGACGGACTTAGCATTAGACGGTTAGCGGAAGTATACAAGTGTGACTACGTCCGGTTTCTAAAATAAGGTGCTAACAAAGGGAACTGTATATACAAAATACATATATTGAGATAATTTTGATTGGATTATATTCACCAGAAGTATAAAACATAACATGTCCCTTACAAATTAAAAAGAAAATACCACTAATTTGTGAGGGAAATGTCTTTATTCTTTGATTTTTGGGTTGCTGGAAAGATTTTAATAAATAACGCCTGACAATGACTGATATATTTGACTTCAGGACATCTCTGACTACATACATGCTGAAAATCAAACATTCTTACTGTATTAATTTAGATATTTACCAAAGTAAAAGTCCCTAGAAGTGTATGATTCAACTCTTTCCCATGGTCTAGTGTTAAAAAAGTTAACAAAAATTGCAATAAATCGCAATAGCGAATCGCAATACTTAAAAATCGCAATACATATCGAATCGGCATCCAAGTATCGTGATAGTATTGAATCGGGAGATAGGTGAATCGTCCCAGCCCTAAGAGGTTTTCAAAATTGGGATATAGGAGAGCTAAGCTTTTAAAAATTCAACACACAGTATGACTTGTCAGCTGGCATAAAGCTGCTTCCACAAGTGTCCGTCTCAGCTGCCTTATAGAGAGATTTTTCTGTTGTTTTGGTATTTCAATGTGGATGGCAAACCTTTAACAACCTGATGGAAAACTGGATGGCAAACTTAAGACACATGTATGGCATCTTAAAATGCGTTGCATTAGTGCACACCAAATGTGATAAAAGAGGCCATATTAAAGGCAGCCATCAGGTCTTTACAGAGATCTTCTTAATGAAACTGATGATCCAATATCGTCTCCACTTTCACACGGTGAAACGAGCTTCTTCCCTCTGACACGGCCTTGACGACAGCTTTTAGAAGTGAAACAGCAGTGACCCAGAATGACCTCTCTTCACACTCAAAGGCTAAATCTTCATCTCTATCTGACTCACTTACACACCACCATGACGCCTTACACTGACAGCTGAACACCAGAAAAGCCTGTAGTTTGACCACTGTGTTCCCCTAAGCTGCAGTTAGTCCTGGTTTCTGCAGCTTCAGCCCGGTCCTAGACGGAGAACCACTAAACCTCCCTGCTTTATTACCATCACCTGATAATATGCTATAAATTATTATATTTTTCATTGATTAATGTTTAAATTATTTGTTCTGGCATAGCTTGTATAGTCGTGGCTGCATGTTTGACACTCCCTGACTTTCCCACTTAGTCATTTATATTCCATTTTCTGTTTGGTGTATTCTGTTACCTTGCTGTTGCTATGACCAACGTCCCCATAGGGATTATTAAAGGGGTCATTTGCTTTCATCTATTCTCCAGTCTAAGCCCAAACCCCAACCTCTGTCCATTTTGACTGAGATAAACTGAATCATTCTCAGGAGAGATAAACTGAATCATTCTCAGAGGAGAGCCATTTGGCCAAGGCCAAATGGCTGCATGGAAGCTGTGATATCATGTAAGGGTGGAGGCTAGCCTGAGCAGCAGCTTTAGCCCCAGTCACACTCCAAACCCAACCCCATCTCCAGCCTCGGCCCTTATCCCCCTTGTACCCAAGCTCTGCCCCCTGCCCCTCAGCCTCACACTCCAGCCAGGCTTTAAGCACTGTGAGAGTGGCCTAAGTAGCCCGACACTTCACAGATGAACAGCTCCAGTAATGGGCCGTGATTGACCTCAATAGCCAGCTCTGAGTGGGTTCCCTCGGGTCTAATCTCCACATTACCTGCTCTGCTTCACACACACTGACTGACGAGACATGATGAGAGCGGCTGCCTTGAAGATTAAACAGTTTTGTTGAGGAAGTTACGAGGTGCTTAAACAAATAAACAAATGAAACAACCTCTTATGGTTCAGTTTCATGCTCCCGAATTAAATGTAAAATTGAGTGTGAACACATTGTAAACCACATGCTGAAAAGCCTGGAGCATGCCTGGAGCATATATATATATATATATGCTCCAGGCTAGGGCTGTCAATCGATTCAAATATTTAATTGTGATTAATTGCATGATGGTCCAGAGTTAATCACAATTAATCGCAAATTAATTGCACAATTTTTATCTCTTCAAAATGTACCTTAAAGGGAGATTTGTCAAGTATTTAATACTCTTATCAACATGGGAGTGGGCAAATATGCTTGCTTTATGCAAATGCATGTATATATTTATTAATGGAAATCAATTAACAACACAAA
This sequence comes from Sebastolobus alascanus, assembly GCA_916701645.2. NCBI lineage: Eukaryota > Metazoa > Chordata > Actinopteri > Perciformes > Sebastidae > Sebastolobus > Sebastolobus alascanus. Next base: position 4,103,758 of record CAKAOJ020000101.1, on the reverse strand, counting down.
ACAATGACAAATATTGTCCAGAAAGCTTCACAGGAACTGCATTTACCCATTTGAAAATGGCCATGCCAGTTTTTCCTCACCAAAATTTAGTGTAAGTTTTATTTAGCCTTTTTTGCGACAAGTTAGTATGACATGGTTGGTACCAATGGATTCCTTAGGTTTTCTAGTTTCACATGATACCAGAATATTCACTCTAGCTTTAAAACTGAGCCGCTACAACCTAAAATCCGCAAGTTGCGTTAATGCGTTAAAGAAATTAGTGGCGTTAAAACGGATTTGCGTTAACGCGTTATTATCACGTAAACTTTGACAGCCTAATATATATACATAGAAAGAGAGAAAGAGAGAGAGAGCTATATAGTCACCCACTTAAGTAGTATTTGTCTCTCAATTGTTCACAATAATTTCAAATGAAGTCTTGGTCAGTTCCCAAAAGCTACAAAGCTGATCACATTACTTTACAAGACCAGCTAAAGAAATTGCCTCTTGTGTTTTCTCACCAGGATGTAAAATAAATGTATTTTTAGTACCATTTTGTCTACTGTAGGTCTATCAGCCAGAGAAAGTTCAGCTCGGCAGCTTAAAGCCATCAAGCTGCTGCCTGAGACAAAGCCAGACTGTTGATTTAACACTCAATGGAGTGAGCGAACACATGCAAAGGAGGGGAAAAAGAGCATGATAGATGGACGTATGAAAGTACGGCAGGCCTTTGAAAGATTGTAATGGAGGAGGCTACCAAGGGAGATCCCAAAATTCACACCCCATCTACGGTGTCAGTGCAACCCATTCAAAGGCCACGGTTTCTGAGAGGAGGCACAGAGATCATGTGTGGCAAGTGTTTCTAAGTGTATGCATGCCTGCGCACATGTGCATGCACTGCTCAGTGAGTGTGGTGCACAAGTTTGTGTTTGTGTGAAATGGTCAGATCAAAGTCAGGTGGCGCTTCATTCCCACCTGCTCTCATTAGTCTTTGGGTCTACGGGCCCGGAGTACTGTAAGATCCCACCTGTCTCTGACTGCTGTGGACAGGTCTCTCAGGACAAACACACACACACACACACACACACACACACACACACACACACACAGAGAACTGTGGATGTGTCACCATATCAACAAGTAAAGACACTTAAATATCTAGATATAGATGGATAGATGGGGAAACAAATGTTTCTACTAACTAAAAAATTTTGTGTTGACACATTTGTGGAAGTATTGACACTAACTACCAATGGGAACATATTTAGTTTTCTTTAAAAACTCAATTAATTATGCTACAGTGTAAACAAAATAGTTCAGCGTTGAATTCCATATAAAACCGCAAACTCTGAAACATTTTCTTCCTTCCATCTGTCCAATATGAACAGTAATTGAGGAGAAAACAGCTTTAATATCTATTAGGGAACTAAATATGTTTAGTATTACCGCGCCCGGGGAATTCTCCAAGGATTAATTCCATGTAGCTTTCATAATTCCCTCCAATATGTTTAAATTAAGATTAAAGATCACTTTGTTCCCCTATTCCCACAGCTCCCATGGTATGGTAAAGAGATCAAAACTGGAGGGCTTTATAGGGAACATCTTTAACATTTGCTCTGCTCTCAGTGTGCTTGATTAAATGTAACATTTTGAGATCCCAGAGTTCTGAGAAAGGCATAAATCATTGTCTCGCAGCTGCTGGCGTGCCTGGGGAAAACACATGCTATCCCTCACTCTCGCTCACTTTTTGTCTTCTCTGTGATCATAAAGCCCACCCGACCCGTTGGTCCCTCCTCCTTCTGGTGCAAGTCAGGGTGGTGGGTGGGTGGGTGGGTGGTGGGGGGAACACCTGCAGGCTGCCGCTCGCCCTGAGGTTCAGCATAAACCCCAGCTCCTCACACGCCCTCTAGCCCTCGACTCCCTCACACTGGCCCCGTCCAAGGCCCCCTTAGTCTTTCCCATCCATCAGCAGTGACAGGCTCCAAGACCAAGCCAAGGAGGATAGTCAGCCAGCCAGCCACTGTCCGGGGATCAAGATGATCAAGCTGTCTTTTGAGTAGTAGTGATAATTTTCACTCGACGTAGCACTGGAGGTCATTCTGAATGACATGGCCAAGGATTTCTGGTCCTTGTGATCCTTAAGGCACCGCTCTACTCTGATTAAATTCACTAATAATTTATAGATCTAATACCAGTCGAGGAATACAGGCATCAGTCCCAGTGTGAGCTAGTGAAGGATGACATGTCCCTGGCTCTCAGCTGGGCCCATGTGGAAGACTAACCTGTGCCCCTTCTGATCCAGCCTGCCAACCAGGATTGCTGCCTGCTGTGACTTAAAAGCAACTCCCTCTCTCTCACTCCCTGAGCTCCACGAGTAGGACTCCTCCTACAGCTGCCTCGCTTTCTTCTAGGTTTCTGCTCCATCCCTCACTTTGTTTTTTCATGTTATTTAAAGCAGCAGTTGGTGGAAATGGAGCAAATATGATTTTGTAAAACGGCCACTATATCCTGACAGTAGTACATGAGACAAGTAATCTGAAAAAAATCATGTGCCTCTGTGTCCTCTGTGTCCTCCGGTGCTCCTAATGGCCTCTGCAAGATTTCACAGACCGGAGGAAAACAACCAATCAGAGCTGATCTGGAGTCTGCCGTCCAGCTGCCGTCTCTGAGAGCCGGCTGTCAATCAGTAGCGAACTCCAACGGTCAAACTAGGCCGCGCTAATCAAATATGAATCAATATTCTGGTACTGTAATGCCCATTTCTCTCCTCAAATGTTTTCAGAAACATCTTGTAGTTTACTGTTTAGCTGTAAAATGAGAAAGTTTGTGACCAGGCAGCCATGTTGAGAACAGCTGAAGAAATACCAAGCACCGCTCACCAGCCGGTGCACAGCCAATAGGAACGCTCTCTCTGAAATGACCTGTGATTGGAAAAAAGTCTCCAGTCAAGGGCTAGATTTTCTAAAGCCTGAAAACAGAGCCATGAGGAGGAGCAGATGTCTAGTTATCTCTCAGAACACTTGAATTACAATATGCTGAAAGGTTATTATGGAATTTTTGCCCAATGATGCCAAAAAAATCCTGCCTACTGCAGCTTTAATAAAGGCATTGATTTCTCATTATTCATTGGGGCATAACAGACCACATGCTTGAATTATGTTTGGTTCATGTAAAAGGGGAGAAAACGAAAAAGAAAAAGGGGGAGAACAATTGGTTGTGGGGTTAATCTGCCATTGCCAAAAAAATCTTATCGTTGTTGAGTATATCTGAAACGGCTGCTCAATTAGGAGAAATCATCTGGGACCGTGACGTTGTAATGCAAAGGGGTTAAACGGCAAGATATGAAATTACTATACGCCTTTGGATCTATAAAAGAGGATATTTCAAAGCAGAGCTGCTTAGTTCTTCTGCGTTAAAACCCACGCCTTTAATTGTGTTTAATTTATTAGAATGTTCCAACCTCAACTCCGTTAAATGAAAACACATTCGCCTGGATCTGCAGGAGTTCTACAAGTGTATGGGGACTCCCTCCAACCACCACCCCTAGCCACCCAACCCAATCTCTTCATTTTCTAAGTAAGTTGGAATTTCGTTTTCGCTGGTAAACAATTAGACAGAAAACAGATGTGACTGGCCATATTTGAAAGCAACTTTTGTTGAATTAACTGTGCATGAAAGAGCGACAGAGATAGAGAGAAGATTAAAACATGTGTCAAAGCTGCCATTAAAATGCAGGACCGCGCATTCAATTATTTAAACTAACGCTACTTCGGTGCAGTGAAAAATAACATTCCCCATCGTGCTTTGAGGTTTGTTCTAAAAATATAACTGTGTCATATAAAGAGGTCGAGACAAGAGCGCTCCAGAGACTTGTGTGATTGGCCGTTAGTAAAGAATTTAGCCGTCTGTTAGACCAAATGTATTGTATCAGAAGTGACCTCAGAGATTTGGGCCTTTCTGAGCTCTAAAAAAGGGAAAATGTAAGACATGGAGGAAATGGCTTCTGGGATGAATTAAAGGATCCATAAGGAAAGTGCTGGCAATTTCCAGAGCCTGTCACATCCTCTAAGAAATGAGACAACACAGAGATCACACATACATGACCGGTGGGGAAACACTGAAGGCAAGGCTTCCCTCGACTTATAATCAACCGCAGTCAATCACACACACCGAAACATGAAAATAAGGCATATGTATGTGAAAGCACCATGGCATGTGAGTATATATATCCAAACACTTCAGTGACTACACGTTGGTGGCTTGATGTCTGTTACCAACAAGCTCCCCCTTCCTTAAATAAATATTATGCTTTGGGAGTTGGGCGGACAGATCCCGCAGCACTGCTGCGCCTCGCGTTGCATCCCTACAAAAACCAGAAGCGACTAATCAAATGAAAAATGGAATATAAAAGTTGATTGCGGCCCATTATATCTTAATGTTTTCGGCATGTCTATGGTGTAAGGAGTTAGCTTTTCTCTTACTCCCCTACCTCGGTCCTACGCTCCATGTATAATGATCACGCTTTAAGAATTTGCTAAATGGAATCAACAGAGCCACATGGGACGAATAAAATGTGTTTGATGCCAAGGCCAAGTGCTCCGACAATTCAGAAATGTCATGATCACAAAACTCCGGAGTCGGTCCTGTGGGAGCAAAGGGTGCAGCCCGGTTAGAGTGGTGCTACTCCACCTTTCATCTCTGTCTGAATGAGGCGTCGCATCCATCATTCCATTAACACTGCCCTAACAGGCTCCCAGTCACCCGCTGGATGACGGCGGGGACATGGGACATGTGGACTGACCAAAAAGCTTTGATGTAAGCCTGACCACCATACAAAACACAGACCTAGAAGTAGACACCCAAAAATGCCTGTGCACGCTCACACACACACACACACACACACACACTAACTTTGAGAGCTCTTCCTTCAACTGCATGTTTGACATACAACACACACACATTCACAGAGAGAGAGAAATGTTCCAGTCTGGTGATATTGTTACTGTCAAGGCATGCTGCTGTCTCCGGTTTTGACTGTATTGACAGGTATATTGCAGATAAAAGAAAGATTTCTGGCAGAAATACTGCGTGTGTGTGTTTCTCAGCTGTTCTGCAGTGCTTTGCGTTCAAAATAGGGCTGGCAATCAATTAAAATATTTAATCGCAGTTAATCGCATGATTGCCCGTAGTTAATCGCGATTAATCGCAAATAAATCTCACTTTTTTTATCTGTTCAAAATGTACCTTAAAGGAAGATTTGTCAAGTATTTAATACTCTTATCAACATGGGAGTGGGCAACTATGATTGATTTATGCAAATGAATGTATATATTTATTATTGGAAATCAATTAACAACACAAAACAATGACAGATATTGTCCAGAAACCCTCACAGGTACTGCATTTAGCATAAAAAATATGCTCAAATCATAACATGGCAAACTGCAGCCCAACAGGCAACAACAGCTGTCAGTGTGTCAGTGTGCTGACTTGACTATGACTTGCCCCAAACTGCATGTGATTATCATAAAGTGGACATGTCTGTAAAGGGGAGACTCGTGGGTACCAATAGAACCCATTTTCATTCACATATCTTGAGGTCAGAGGTCAAGGGACCCCTTTGAAAATTGCCAACCGCCAAAATTTAGCGTAAGTTTGGAGCGTTATTTAACCTCCTTCGCAAAAGCTAGTATGACATGGTTGGTACCGATGGGTTGCTTCGGTTTACTAGTTTCATATGATGCCAGTATCTTCACTCTATAGTTTTAAAACTGAGCCCGCTACAACCGCTAAAATCCGCAAGTTGCATTAATGCGTTAAAGAAATTAATGGCATTAAAACGAATTTGCATTAACACGTTATTATCGCTATAACTTTGAAAGGCCTAGTTAAAAAATAAAGTGAAAATACAAAAAAGTTAATGTTCAAATTGCTTTCATTCATTAAGGTTTGTTCCTTTGTACCTACCACCAGACCATATGAAATGAATGTCTCATCAGACTTCTAAGAAACAAAGGAACAGAGATGTATGCATGAAGAATAGAAAGAGGGAGAGACAGAAAGCATGAGTATCCTAGATTTGAGTTTAAAAGCAACCAAAAAGGTTAAAAGACAAAAGAGAGACGCAGACAGAGTGGAAAAGAAAGCAAGCAAAGATTAAACACAGAAGAGGGGGAAAAAAAGAGGAGAGTATTGAGGCAGTGATGAGAAGGAGTGCAGGCCTCCGCTGCTCCACATCTGCTGGAGATATATCCAGTGCTTCTGGGAGTCAGACCCCCGCCTCCCTTTCACCTTCATCTTCTTTCTCTCTCCCCCTGTCGCTTCCTTTTTGGTCTTCTGGTTTGTGTTCAGATCAGGTTTTAATATTCAAAAATATGTACTGTCTTTATGAGCCATTGCTTTGCTGAAATAATATGCTCTCTAAATCAAAGTAATAGTCTGAGGCTGTGCACTAAATAGAATTTACCCGAGTTCCTAAAAGTATCTATCTCTGTCTGCGAGGCTGTAAAGGGTGGAACAACCCCTTGTCAGAAATACAACGTTGCTTTTAAGAATCTACGCTTATGTCATTGCGACTTGCGGGAAATTTATTCAGCGACTGTCCTCGCATTTATCAAACCGTGAGTTGCCTATGAAACGCAAGCTTTTCCCTGCCTTACATTTACAATTTATAGCAGTGCCTTGGTGCTGTGTTCACTAGCAATGGGACGGTGATTGACTGGGTGACATTCAAACAGCAATGGAATGGAATTCCTGGTTAGGGGTGACCTCCCAAATCCGTTGTCTCTAAACCGTACTTATCGTCTTACTTCACTTCACTCTAAGCTACAGCTGTGTCTTCTCCTCGCAGTCTGAAACCACCTGAGGCCAACTCTATCTCCACCTCAGCGCTGACATGTTTAAGGCCCTGGGGCCTGATATGATTCAGGTTTGGGGGGTTTACTGTACGTAAGTCAAGGCCACACGATGAATCTCTGCAGGCCTGTATTAAAAGTGATGTAGAGTTGGGACTCTGAAGACAACTCTGAAAACAAATACTGGAGGTGTATTGTTTTACATTGTCACCCCTGGCTTCTCCTGTATCTGCTGTTGGGCGGGAGGAGGGGGGGGTTGTGGGATAACAGCCCAGAGTGTACTTTGAGAGACTCACCTTTCGTGGGCTTTTAGAGACTTGGGAGCAATTGAAGGCCATGACATAGGAGAGACTGTCAAGTACATGTACTTCCAAAGGTATCAATCTTCCCTGGGAGCCCAGTAGAGCTGCCCGATAGGAGAAGTAGTTGCAGTCGCAGGTGGGGAGGAAAGGTTAGTGATGACATACCGATATTAATGGCCTCATTCACAGGAGAAAGCACTACAGGAGCAGTTCTTGCTTGAAAGAACACTGGAGACCAGTAGATACATGAGATGCACCGAGTTGTAGTCATTAAATATCCAACTAAAAGGGTCAACTAAATCAAGCACTACAGCACTTTGGAATCTGAATTACATTTTTTTGTCTTTTGGAAGGGCTACTGAATAACCACACCCTCCCTCTAAAACACACATACATACACCCCCACAAATCTGTGGTCGAAGGATGCAATCAAAAACTGCAACCTGACATCAGTGCAGCCTTCAACAGCAATCCTCGAGTGGTTAAGATGTTGTTAGCCAGCTCGGCCCAGCGCTGACAGAGACTAACTGCTGTTTAGAGAACTCATGCAGCCTGTAAAGAGACGCCGGGTTGCCAACCCGGCCTCAAGGATACTGGAGTGGAAAACACTTATCGGCTTTACTAAACAAATAACTGAAAAGGGGGCATTGCGTGACATTATGGGAGGAAGGAAAATATGATGACCTAAACAAACCGAGACTCTTGCATTAGATCACCAATAATTGAGATGGAATATGGACTACCAGTGCCTGTCATAAGTCCAAACACCACAACCACGACCGGAAAATGAGCTAAAGAACTGATATATCAACGCAGGATGGTGATTTGTGATTTAAAAAATACGCAGGCCGACTAAGAAATTGTACCACAGAGCAATGTACAATGATGGATGCAGTGGAAAGAAAGAGGAGAGGAGAGGAGAGGAGAGGAGAGGAGAGGAGAGGAGAGGAGAGGAGAGGAGAGGAGAGGAGAGGAGAGGAGAGGAGAGGAGAGGAGAGGAGAGGAGAGGAGGAGAGAGGAGAGCATGCACTTGCAGCATGTTGCAACATTTCTAAAGCTCCTACCTGAGTTCCTGCAGTCATCTCCTTGCTGAGGGACCTGAACAGAAAAGGCCAGCAGGTCTGGAGCCAGCAAAGATTCCGGCTTGCGAATCTCATTAAGCCAGCGGCTCGTATGGAGTTCTTTGGTGTCGGATGGGCCCTGAATCAGAGGAACCAGCTTCTCCTTAACCCCCTCTCCCGAACCTAAGAGACAAGACAAATTCCCCATCAAACATTATTCATATTCACAAATGTGTCTAAGAGGTTATATCAAATATAAAAGCAAGAGTCTTGTCTTGAATGCTTCAATGAGTTAAAGGGATTTTCAAAGTTGAAATGAAGAAAATTAATTGGTGAAACTGAATCATAGCAATTGACCTATGCTGCAACAGCCTATTTTCTGACTGTACAAGTGTAAAGTCGCCAAACATAAGCTGTGTTTTAGTGTCTTAGACTAAAAGGAGGAGACAAAATTATGATAGAAGACACTTTGTGCCTAAAGGCTTTTAATAATAAAGTAACTATGTTAACATACATTCCAGCATTTGTCAGCAATTAAAGCAGTCCACCAATCAACAGTTTGGGCTTTCAAAGCAACATGAGACAACCAAAAAGACACCATATCATCTATGTCCAAACTGCAGGTGAAATATGAGGGAAAATGCTAAAAATAATATAAGAGTGTTGAAGAAACAGTTTTGAAAATCATTACTAAATATATCAAACAGACAAAATGCACTGACAAAATGAACAGGAATATGATGACAGTACTACTCACCATTGTAGCCACGTTTGCAGTGGTGATACATTTAAAACATTAAAAGTAACTCCTTATGGACACATTATTTTATGCATCCACTGTAGATGTTAATTTAAATATAAGAAAATTAATTGCACGTCTTTTTTTTTTCTTTGTATTCTATACTGACAGCTGCAATAGATCTTATAGTCTGCCTGACATCATGTGTGCAGTTTGACCCTGTGAACTCTGTGCTATGACACTAGCTCCAATAACATCCTCGCCATCAAAGACATGGCCGGAGCCCAATGACAGCGCCCCAGGAGAAAAACAGCAACTGCATCACATAGCTGGAAAGAAATCAAGATAAAGATTGAGCGGGAGAAAGAGAGAGGGAGACGGAGTGAAGTGTGTAAAAGTATAAGTTAAAGAAAGCAAGAGAAGAGTCTAGTCGGTCTCACTCTCTCCCTCCTACACAGGCAGTAAAGTTTTAACAGGGCACAGCTGCACACACCTGGGGTCCTGGCGCACACTTTTACAGCTCCCACGGTTCCCGAGGCGCATTTCACCGTCGCACGGCTGCAGAACTTCAGCTCCAGGTTTTGGACCGAGCCCTCGAGAGTCGGTGACGGGCCCGGAGACTTCACACCTAATAAAAAAAAAAAAAAAAAAGTGAAAATGAAGTGCAGTCCGGCAGGTTTAAACACCGCTGCCGTGGCTTCGTTAAACACTTGATTGGCCTTTAATTGGTCTTGACCCCTTTCTTTCCCTCTCTGTCTCTCCCAAAGTCCTGAGAAACCAGGTGCTCTTTTAAACACAGATATCACCAACACCAGGCCGAGTGTGCTGCGTTTCTCTGAGCTCTGGCAGGGATACCAGTGGTGCCCTCTGTTTCTGAGGTTAACCTGTTGGTGTGTCTCCATACCATGATAAATATGTCAAACAAAAACACATTTATATATTATAGTAAGCTGTAAAAGTTTGTTAAAACACATGTGAACAGTCCCCTAAAGCTACAGTCTAAACAACACATTTTACAATAATAACCTGACTTCTTAGTTTTGCTACAATCTATGTCAGTCCCCAGTAAATTTTTATTATCTAATGTTTTATTTCTATGTGTGTATTTATCTGTGAGTACAAGCTGACAGGGTCTGAACATTTACAAGCGGCGTATTGTATTTGTATTTTTGATCCCTCTGGATTTAGAAAGCTTCCTGTGAAAACATGTAGAGTATGCTGATGGGAGTTTGGATACAGCAAAGTCTCAACATCACAGCCATGTTGTTTTTAAAAAGTGCCCGGGAAGGATATTAAAAGAGATAAAAACCCTTAAATTGTCAAGTGCTTGTTCTAAATGTTTTACAAGTTCCCAGTAAATCTAACTGAGTTGAGTGACTTTTTCGGTTAAATAACAGGGACTATTAGGAGTATGAGTAATAGGCCAATATAAAGGATATATCTTTCCAAAATAATATCCAATACAGTCACGCCAGTATCCAGCTTAGTGTCAACTACAACTCACCTAACACCAGCATTACATCACAGGAGCCTCAAGTGCTCTTCGCTCTATGATTATTTCTCTTAATGGCAGCATGGTGTGGAAGAACCTTCCGTCTGCCATCTTTCCAAAATGAAACTGTTTGCACTGAGGGAAGGAGTGGGGGGGGGATTACATACTCGCCATTATGATATGTCAATGTTATTTCTATGGTGAGAGGCTATTTCAAACACATAACAAGAGGAGGAGGGAGAAATATCTGGATGGCTAAAAGATACTGTAGAGTTTGGGAGTCCTGTGCCAAACCGCCTGTTGAGAGAGGAGAGGAGGATCCATCCATCACATGCTACATTCTTCCAGTGAGGGAGTCGCATTAAATTCTTACATCACCTGTTCCAATAAGGCTTTACTTCTCAGAATAATCCCCCTTTTACAGTGATAGCACTTCATTTCCTACAAGTGTCCGCTGCACTTTCTGAATAAGTTTACAACTCAGAGGGTTTTTTTTTTCTGTCAAATGCTGAAAGATCAACAGGTCAGAAAGGCCGAAAGAACAGCAAAGAGAAACTCAAACGTTAAATATAAACACAAATACTGTAAAGATTGATCAAGAACAAATGAAGCAGGCTGATTGTATACCAGGGACTTATTGGCTACTGGTGAGAGGGTGCTACCAGAGAGCTTATGAAAGCACAACAGGTCACTATTTGGCAACAGTTCCTGAAGCTACTGTACCAGAAAAAAAGCTGGTCTGGACATCTAAAAGCTTTCTTTCATCCACATCCACTTGCTCTCTGACTTGTTGTCTTACATTTCTTGTTATTTAACTCTTCTAACTGTTAAATAATCTCTTCTTACGCCCCTGTTCTACTCTTCTCCATACTTGCCAACCCTCCCAATTTTCCCAAGAGACTCTCCCGGGTTTCCTCCCGTGGTCACAATTCTCCCGTATTTCTCCCGATTTATGGCAAATTTTCACACATTTTTCCCTTTTTTACTATCTTAACCTGTTTTTGGAACGGAACAGTGTGTATAATCCCTACTGTTTCCACCTGGACGACAATAGAGCTACACCAACGTCGTCGTTGTCGTTTCCCGGAGGAAGAGAGCAGTCTATGCTCGCGGCACAGCGCAGTTTCAGCTCATGTTTAAGCTGCGCTCGGCGGCTTTTCAAAGTCTCTGAAACTCAAATTTTGGTTTTGAAATCTTCCCCTTTTTTTAAGGTCTCAAGGTTGGCAAGTATGCTCTTCTCCCCCTGTTCTCTCTGTTTGGTCACTTAAGTAATCCAAAATCTAGACTCTACATAAACAAAGATAACTTGGGTTGGTTGTTTTACACCATAATTAGCACACAGTGTTTGTGTTTGCAGTTGTTAATCCAAATCAACTAATAGTTCAACGGTAGTTTTAATGTAAAACAGCAGGCAGTGTGGATACGGATGGGATTCAAGTAGACACATACGTATACACACAGCACATTTAACCAAGAAGAGAATTACTGGCAATTGCTAAAATCCCTAACCACTGACTTCCCTCCTCTCCCTCTCTCAGACAAATTACCCAGCAACCTCTTCACCTGCTGTCTGAGAGGCCCTCCATCAGCCCAGATGGAAGATGGGGATGTTAATAACCCTCCCTCTGTCTCCCTGCCTGCCACTTAATATATCTGCTGCAGGTCAAACAGAGCGGTGCTGTGTGTCCCTCTGTGGCTTTAGTTACCTACTTCTCCATCAGCGTCCTCTGTCTATAGGACACGTGTTCTATGTGAAGTGTAAAGCTGGTATGTGTGAATTATTTCATCCCAGAAGCCGAACAAACAATCGGTGTCTCATTCTTTGGGCCAGATTCTAATAACAGAGCTATATTGTATGTTGCATGCATAAAATGTACTTTTAAGTAAATGGTAACCTTAACCTAAGTAACATAAGTATAACTTGTATGATCACCATAAACAAATGATTAACTCAAAGGCAAGCCCATGGTGTAGCACGTTGTTTCAGAGAACAGTTAAAGCAGTGTTTTTGAATTCTGTTAAAATCCAATTCTCTTAATGTTTTAGAGTTTAGTCATCATCTTATCTTTTTACCAAATGATTTTTCACTAGAAAATAGGGGAACAGAGTTGAGTTATTCTATATTATTAGCCATTCTCAAAGAGGCATGTAGCTCACACACATATGCACATATGGATACACACATACTGTATGTACACACACAGACATTTGGGTTATTTGATGTGATCCAGTACCATGGGGAAAGATCGAGAATGCCATAGGCACTACATAAAGCTAGGCTCCCCCTTCCTGGAAATAATATAGCTTACATACATTTGCCATAAAAGTGCTGCACCAGACATTTGGCTATATTATTGAGTGTGCCTCGGTGAACCTAAAAACACATGACCCATCTACCCTGGAAGAACAGAACATTGTAGAGAATGGATATCCAGATCCAGTGACCATTTGGCCTTTTTCAAAACAGTACTGGAGGGAAAATGATTGTGATGAGTAGCTCTCCATGCAGACTGACTGTTCCCTTGAGTACCTCATTCTTTCTGGAAAAGATGGAGATGTTAAAAGTGCAAGCCAATCTGGAGCACTACAGGGGCCATTCCCCCTACTCTATTTACTCTTTGATAAATGGAACTAGGGGTATCACTATCCCACGTTGCCCACGTAGATGTCCTAAAGGGCACGGTGCACCTGCTGGGGTGCTGCTTGTTGCGTGGGGGGGCTCTGGACAATGTTTTGTCCAGCTGTTGAGACTATAAAAAAGCGGGGTACACAGGAAGAGGAAAAACACAGGGGTTGGTAGTTTGTCGACTTAACGGTGGTATTCAGTTTGGTTTATGTATGTAGGACGCATTAGTGTGTGTGTGTGTGTGTGTGTGTGTGTGTGTGTGTGTGTTGCAGCCAGACGTGTGTGTGATTGAGTGTATGAGTGAGTGAATGCGTGTGGTGCTGTTACTCTTCAAGCAAGGGGCAGGTGCAAGAAGTACATAAACACACAGCTAGGGGCCAGAGGCTACAGCACTCCATCAAACACTGTGAGGGCAACTGTGGGCAGCTGGATTTGCCATCCTGAACGCTGAGGAGGGTGTGGAAAATACGGAGGGAAGGAGGGATGGAAAGTCAGTGAAGAAATAGAAAGAAAAAGAAAGAAGGAATAGATTAAAAAATGAGAGAAAGCACACACGGATGGGGCAATATGGGATGTGAAGGCTGCTTTCTGCATACCTCAGTAGTTGGCGTGCACATGTCTCAGTATGATGTGTGTGTATGTGTGTGTATGTGTGTGTGCGGGACATCTGCAGACTTGCCATGTTTTACACATTCCAACATGTCCTGCTCTCACTGCTTTGAGGAATGGTATGGGAAAGCTGTCTGTCCATAGCGCTGGACCAGGCGAAGCTACATTTTACTGTTTTTCCTCAATCACTTTGGCTCATTTCTCGAAACAGTTTTAATATTCTCTGAACTATAAGCGCAATTGTCACAACTGTTTGACGGGACATCACAACTCTATTTCATGTTTGCAAAATTTAGTAACTCACCTAAAACACTTCATTCATGCTTTAAAACCTAGTTATTGTGTCAGTAAGTTGGCCAACCCAGCTAAAATGAAAAGTTGTTTTGTCATCGTGTGAGCTGTACTGGTCAAAATGTTTAGATGTTTTTTCACCACGGCAGTCAACCCTGGAAATGTTTCATCACTGACTGCTTACTGTACGAAACCAGAATGTCAGTTTTGTCTAGCTGCATGCTGTTGTGTATCGCGCTGAGCTTTTTAGATTGCCTTTTCAACAGAGGTAAAAGTTTACTGAAAGTCAAAAGGCCTACTGTAGTACACAGAAAAAAAGATATGCACATTTGTATGCATACAGTAAATGTATTTGTGTGCTGTGTTGTGTTCTGTAAACAGAAAATTCACCTTTGATCTTTCATGTAAAGTCATATACTGTGAAAAGAAAATTTGCCACAAAAAAATGACATCCATGCCAAAAATATGTTAAGTAAAAAACAACAAACTGTGACACAGTACGTGACACCATGTAATAGATATTTATGGATGAAAGAATGTTTAGAAGTTGTGAAGAGGAAGACAGCTTCACTGAGAATCAACTCATCAGTTTTGATCAGCGAGACATGTGCAAGTGGTTGTTGTACTTACACTTAAGCACACGCGTGCCAAAACAAGTGCAATTTGCTTGAATGAATGAGAAATTCAAATCTGTTGTGAACAACAAACTAACTGTTCAGAGATTTGAACTTACTGTTATGAAAAAATAATTCTCATTCAAGAAATGAGCCAAAGCGAATGAGAAAAACTGTAAAACAAGAAGCACAGTGTTTGTTTTAGCCTACATTCACAAAACACTTGTGATAATACCTCAGAAATACTAAGCAATTTTCATTTCTAATGCTATGGAAATGGTTTTTTTAGCTAATAAACCCGGACATTCACATGGGAACACTGAAAGGTTATGAGATGAAGAAGGCGAAAGCAGAAGTCCTCCTCTCTGTGTGAAGAAGTTTTTAATGCATGTTCTTGAACTTTAGAAATCATCCAGAGGAGCCATTAAAAGCTGATGCAAAACCTGAAGCTGTCTCTCTCTATTACTAGAGGTGAGGCCTGGGATTTGGTAGATGCATGCTACAAGACCCAAAAAAAAAGCAGATATGGAAAGAGAGGGAGGTACAGCATGTGCTAAACCAGCTATTAAAGCTGTGTTATGATTCAAGTTATTACACCTCCACTCCAAGCAGTCACATTAAAGTCATGAGTGAAGAGTTCCCCCTACTTCTCAGAAAGCCGATCCCTGGCACGTATTAATGCATTAGGGATCAGTTTTATATGTGATGACGATCAGCTGACAAGAGGATGTACACTATCGCCAAACCCTAATGGACAAGTAGTCAGAAAAAGACAGACAGAGAAGGAAAGAGAACCTAAAGTACTAAAAGCTCCAAGTCTGGCAACGGGCCCGCAGCAGCTAGGGGGCTGACAGAAAAGGAGGTAGACAAGTTGGGTAGACCGAAAGCAGCCAGCTGAGCCATTAAGTGCTGATGCAGAAACAATAACTGTCTCTCCTAAGTCAGGAAGGGCTGAAGTAGAAGCAGTAAGTAGGAGCAGGAGGTCTACTGGCACCTTGCCCAGTACTGACACACAGCAAAAATACAGACACATGCCGAGAGAGCGGGACAGGAAAACAGACAAGGTGAACCAGTAGTGGTTTGTCCTGCAGTTAAAGCCGAGACGAGAGCGGCTTTGGCAGTCGGCAAACGCAAGTCTGCAGGGGAGGCTCATCACTTTTAACAAAAATCTCATTTTTACACTACCAGAAAATGATACTTGGGATCGTATAGACTTTTAAAGAAACATAAAGGTAGTTTTAATAATGCTTTAAATGTTAAGAATCAGTCGCGTCATGAGAAAAAATGCTACTTTCTACCAGCAACTGACAAAAACAGTAAATCAGCCTGCAGTCAGTAAATGAAAGCAGTCACAGTAAATCTGGTAGCATTAACTTATGGTATTTGCAGGAAAACTTCACTTGCACAAGGGAAGAGATGCATTTTACATTAATTCAGGTAGCAGCAACAGTAGGGCTGCACGATTATGGCCAAACATGATAATCACGATTATTTTGATCAATATTGAGATCACGATTATTTATCATGATTATTCATTGATTTTAGCAACAACTTATTTTTATTGCACTTTCACATTAAAATAAACAGCTTTCACTTCCATGCTGTGCTACATTCCTGCTAATGCACAAATTAGGGGGTGCACGATGTTGGAGAAAACTGACATTGCAATATATTTGTTTTCTGCTATATATATTGCAATATGAAAAATCACAGGAATATTCACCCTACCCTTTTGTTAGCTACATTTTAAAGCTAAATGCATCAATCTGGTGCACTTCGAGAACAGAATTAGCAACATGAACAGGCTAGATAAACAATTTTGTGCTCTGAATTTAATCATAAACACATTGGTTGTATAAATAATATCTATCTCCAAAAGTGAAGCCAAAACATCTCGATCACCGGCTGGTGGCTGTTAGTTTAGGAAGCACCTGATTTGATATGCAGCAGTTTTCTATGAGCAGAACACGCATTTTAAACATCAATATCGCAGGCGATCACGTTCATTTAATTGTGGGAAGCCAAAATCGTGATTGCGATTAATATTCGATTAATTGTGCAGCCCTAAGCAACAGCAATTGTTGTAAATAAATGGAACAGGAACTGGGCAGTCTACATGAGTAGTGATGGCTTAGCTGCCGTTGCTAAATAACAACACAAACTCAGGCGCAGCCCAGGGTTTGGGTTATTCAAGTACGTAAAAAACCTCCATCAACAGTCAATTCTTCTCCACTACCTACATGTACAGAGGCAAGATTTTTAACTAAAGAATGCAGTTGGGTGGACAGAAAAACAGAGTAAGAGGCAAGCAGACAAGTGTCTACACACACACTGGGTAGAGGTTAGAGTGGTGGGGTATGCAAGTGGTGCTCGCTGCCTGTAACGGTGGTGGTATTAAGACAGTGATGGGGTGTAAGTGCTGGCGGTAGCGGAGGCTGGGGGTCTAATTTCCATGATTACCATCCCCTCCAGGTGCTGCCTGCCTTTCCGTCTGCCCACTAAAGCAGTGACACATGTTCTCCGCACATTCAAACCTTGGTTCTCTCTGCCACCGAATTACCACAATTAAGGAGTCTTCATGCGGAAGCAATTTGGCCAACACTAATGGGCCTAGGCAGTGGGGTTTGGGAGACGGGGGGGAGGGGGGGAGTGAAAGAGTTATAGAACTAGTGAGAAAGATGAGAGAATAAGAGAAAAGGGGAGAGACAGATGTGCGAAGAGTGATAGAGAAACATGTGCTGTGACATGGAGGATTCCCGCATCGCCACTTGTAAGGAGATGATTAGTCGGTGGTGAGATAGGCCATTAAAACACAGTTCTGGATGAGAGGGCCTGCCTCTCAATCTCCCATATCCCCAGCCTAATGCTGCCCTGACAAATTTGGTTAGCATAAGAAACGGGGGCATTGTGACTTTGAAGTAGCAGCCAGGATTGAATGCCAGTGTGGTTCCACCACGAGAGAGATGCTCGAAACTACAGACCGCAGCTAATGACGCTAAACCAGCCCCTCCGTCACTGAAACGTAACTCTGGATTACTGCTCTCTCTCTCTCTCTCTCTCTCTCTCTCTCTCTGTGACTCTACAACTAACACTTGCTCTTTTTCTCAGGCTTTCCCCCCCCCCCCACTTCTCCTCTCCCCTTATGGAACAGTATTAAAGAGAAACCAAGCTCTTGTTTATCAATAATCCACTGAGATCAATATTTATGTCTCAGCTTTGCGGAGGCCGACTGTGTCTGTGTGTGGTGGTAGCCAAGACGTGACTGGGGTTTCGGTGCTGCCGAGGCACTTCAATGGGAGTTACAGTGGAAATTTATGGCCCTGTGACGTGGAGCTATGTGCTCAGTCGGCACTAGTCGCTACCCTTAGATGGGACGGTTGGCTCGCAGCAGGGAGCCAGCTCTGCAGACACCAGATGACATAAACACAAACAGATTTATTTGGGGCTGTCATTGATTCGGGGCTTAGTAACATTCAGAGCAGTCTGCTGTGGGGGCTTTAAAGCCCCTTCTACTTACGCTGCATTTTGTTTTATGTCTCAGTGATGCTCTTTGCTTTGTGTGTACATGAACTTTTTAAACATGTTAGACAGTTATTAAGCTACTTACTTACTTACTGTTCTTTTACTTATTTATGATGCACTGCTATGTAATGTATTCCTTATGATTCTTACTCTTCACACCATTATTTACTTTGGGATAAAAATGTGTTTTGAATTGTGTTGAATCAGTCTCTCCTTTAATAACTTTAAGGTTTGTTCCACAACATTTATTTATTCATTTATTAGAATGACTAATATATCTTTAACTGCAGAGACTTAACTATACACTAGCCTTCACTACCTTACTATAGAGAGCCAAAGTCCCTCCCCTTCCGTTGGACCCCATGGGACCTTATTTCAGAAAAAATATGTGCGGTAGTCGACGGAAAGAGATAAATATTTTTTTTGCGCCACGAATCACACATATGATGTTTGTCAATTTAAAACATAATTTTGCAAGTCAAGAAAGTCTCAGTTTGTCTTAGTATCATTTGGTTTTGTGTGAAACCGCTCAGTGAACTACATCTCTCGTCTCGCACAATATACGTCACCGACACTAGCTAGCTAGCTAACTTAGCTATGTTCCACGCACAGATGAAACGTTATTTTACCTGATGTGTTTTATCCAGCGACTCCTGGTCTTTTTATCAGCCGGGAAGAGAAAGAAGGATCAGACCCGTTGCTGGTGTGAGTTCATTCCAGTACGAAACACACAGGCATCGTAGCTTCAGAGAGAGAGACGTCACTACGTGACTTTTGGGTGTGAAGTCTTTCCAATTACGTATTTTCACAGTCTGATACTTCAACAGTTTTACCACAAACTGTGACTTTCTTGACTTGCAAAATCATATTTTAAATTGACAAACATCATAGGTGTGATTCATGGCGCAATTCAAACGGGATCAAAAAAATATTTCTCTCTCCGTTGACTACCGTTCATATTTTTTCTGAAACAAGGTCCCAAGGTGGTCCACCGGAAGGGGCGAGACTTCGCCTCTCTATAACTGTACTCTGCACACCTTGACTTGTCTTCCTAGGTCTGTCTAATGCATTATCTATTGATGACACATTGTAGGGGTCTACAAGTCTTTACCACGGTAACGTTTCATAAACCACGGCTGCAGGGGGTTTTGATATCATATTTCAGTTTGCCCTCCACGGGGAGAGTCGAGCGTTCCAGCTCTAAATGACAAAAGCTTAAATCTACAGTAACTCTGCTCTATCCGAGCTCGGCCAGCTAACTAAACTGCCAACTACCAACGACCGGCCAGGTTTATAAAAAGCATGATAGATCTTTGAGATCAACTACCAATTTAAGTGCTATACTGTGCCAACGGTATATTGGATTTAGTGGTAAGTGGAACAATGCCTCTGAGAAAACATCGATGATTCATATAAGAGAGCAAAAATATAAAGTTGGACATGAAAGTCGGGCTTCCAGATCCTGTACTGGGATCATCTATGTCCTCCAACATGACTGGAATCACATCTTATTTCCCATGACAGAAAAGCGGGCTACTATTCAAACAAACAGGGGAGAGAAAATCCTTGGCACACTATCAGTAGACTTTGGATTTCTTTTAAATATCGTATTTCGCCAGAAGCCAGCGGATGGTGTGAGGAAAGGGGGAATGATGAATGAAGAATCCGGGCGAGAAATGACAAGCCTGTTGTCCCCTGATGAGTGTCTGAAGTCACCAGCTATGAAGTGATGTGTGCGTGAATGTACACATACATATATGTTGTTTTTTTTATGTGTGTGTAAGTGCAAAGCCGTTGTTTGGTGAAAATTGAATTTAGACCTCAAACACTTTATGTTCCTCTCATCCCATTAAAGATATAAATATCCATGTAATCTGATGTCCAATTGTGGGACAACGCAAAACAACAAACTTCTGTTTTGCATCGACTCCACTGGCTTCTCTCATTAGCTCTGGACTGAAGGGAGCAACGGAGAAAGAGCAGAGAGCTTCAGGAAGACAAAAGAAAGGAGGAAGGCCCGAGTCTGGATTGACTTAAAACATCATCACAAATCTGCCAGGAGTGGAGCAAGGGCCGTCTGTAGCTCATTGAAGTTTTCATTGACAAGAACCGTCTCATGTTCCATCCAAGATTTATTTATCGGTTCTCTGATGCTGACACAACGTGTTTTTAATGTCAGAAATAAGGTTGCGTACGGATGAAAAAAAGCCCTCTTTCTTTCCTTCCCCTCCTGCTTTCTTCCTGCCCTGATGTCAATCCGTGAAGCAGACAAGTAGACAGGCAGAAATATCTCTCAAACCAATAAGTTACCTCTTCAAAGAAGTATGGATACTTGAGTGAGGGGCCAGGCCATGCTGAAACAGACATCTCAGGGTTTTCATTAAGCTTCCCATCTCTTCACTGACATTTGTGACAACCACAGACCACGAAAAAAAAGGCTCGTGTCCTTCCTTCTTTCACTTTCATCGGGGAACAATGAAAAAGGACTATGGGAATAATCTCCATGAGCTAAGTGTATGGGCCCAGTATATGACAGGGCAAAGCTACATGTTCCTCTGGCTTGTCTTGATTAATAGATTGGAGACATTAAGGTTGTGAGTAAGAAGGCCATGTCAGCCAAAATCTGCACAGGAAAACAGTGGAAAACTGAGCAACCTCCCGTGTTCAGTCTCAGCCAGGACGACGCTACCAACAGCTGCATTATGGGCAAGAGAGAAACGCCAAGGAGGGTGATAGACGGGTACGTTCTGGGACCAGACAACATTAAACGCCAGCATACCGGGGATTAGTTTACGGAGGTGACAGAGTGATATGAAAATTGACACTTTTTCCCCTCCAATAACACGGAGCTATTACCGACACTTATTATGCCGCAGCGTCACAGGGGGATTTGCGTCAGACCCATGCTCCTGAAGGCAGTTAGATCACAGGGATGTGAACTGCTGGCCATGACAGGAGCAGCCTTTTTCATGCAGTGCAAAAATGCGTAAAAACTGTTGTTGACATGGTCTTCTGAGAGATTGCATTTGTTTCCAAGCAATGGGAAATATCAGTGTGAAGAAAAGTATAAATAAGTCTCCCTGACGTAACCTTGAATAGTCTTTTTTCCACCCTTTTCACTATTTTCCTCCCAACCGCCCCATCCCCCATTGTATGTGTAGGGGGAACTTGTAAAAACAAAAGACTTGTTTTAATAATGATACTGTTAGGAGTGAGAGCATAAGTCCTGGACTATTATTATCAACATGCTTCTAGTCGCTATGCAGTGAGAGCATACGCTTCGCTGTATCCAAACATTCTTGCAGTCATTTGCCTTAAATGGGATCGTATGCTGTGAGTTCAGGAGTACATGTAGGATTTGTTAAAGATGGAGATGGGCATGCATCTGTGCATATGCACGTCTCTTTACGAGCGTGCGTGTGTGTGTGTGTGTGTGTGTGTGTGTGTGTGTGTGTGTGCGTGTCTAACTTGACACTCAATTAGGTGCAAAAGCTGGGTTTAATAAAGAGAGCCAACGGCCAGTTGTGTTTCTGGGCACCGAGGTCCACCCCACACTCTCAATCTCTTTATTTCCTTCTTCCTGTCACTTTTCCCCTCAACCTTTATTTTTCCCTCTGACTTTCATTTTTCATTCTGCTCATTATATCGGTCACTCTCTCTCTTCCTCTTCCTCTGTTCTTTTCCCCCTATATCTGTCACGCTAAAGTTATGTCACAGCTCGTATATCACCCAGCAATCATCTAGAGCACGTCTGGTGACCACCGCCACCAACCAACTTCTACTAGACCCCCCCCCCCCCCCCCCCCTCCTCTTGTCCTAGTCCGGACCACCGCGGAGCTCTGTGGCTAGAAAACCAGCTGTGGTAGCAGCATTAAAGCTGAATCCATCACTGGTGGAAATGCCAATGTTATGCTTATTTAAATGACCTTGATCTTTTGTCTTTCAAATCGCAGCCTTTCGCGAGACACTAAAACAGGGAGACAAGTGCAAGGATCAAAATAATGCTCAAGTCTTTCAGCTCTGCAGGGCGACATTTTAGATTGTAGAAAGTGAATAGCACTGGCAAATGTACATGCACACACACCAACACACCTATGGCTATATGATTATTCTCAAAATGACATAGTCATAATATAGGCAATATTTACAATACATGGACAAGAGATCACTGGGTCAGAGTTGTAACATCTGTAGGTTTAACAGCTCTCTGTGACTCATCACTGTGAACTGAGCTATAAATACACCTGATGAAACTGAAAGACACAAGTCCATCGACAAGTCCTAAGTACATGAATCAAAATCTAATAAAGCTATCATCAACAGGAAAAGGATGAAGAATACTATAAGTGTGCTCATGGCAATGTAAAGTCACTGGATCCATGACAACTTTTTAGAATTGACTGTTGACACTGAGTGAGATTAACTACAAGGGATAACTATGAAATATGAAAACACTATCGGCGCATTTTCACCAGATCCGGTGACGGAGGGCGTCTCAACGCTTTCATTCATTTCCTATGGAAAGTAGGTGAAGCAGTCGCCCAGTGCATGGTGGGAGTGCTGCGGTGACTTGGAGAGGGTCTGTATTTGCATAAAGTTGAAAAATCTCAACTTTATGCAAATGAGACCGTCCAGCGCGATGCGTCCCGCTCACGAAACTTGGACCCAGCTGTCAAACTAGGGGGTGTAGTTCTAAAATGAAACCAGACTCAGCAGAGGCATCGCCTATTTCTCGCTTTAAATGTTTTCAGAAGTAGATTTTGGTGGATTGTTTAGACGGAATAACAGAAAGTTTATGAGCAGGTCGCCAAACGACAAGCAGAAAACCAGGGACCAATCAGGTGTATTCCACGATAGGGTACGTCACCGCTTGAACGGCCAATTGAGTGGAGCAGCGCGTCCCCTGGTGTCCTCGCCGGACCTGGTGGACATGAACCGTGACAGCCATGACTGTAGATCAGCCAGTCATTCAGTCATTTATTGACACTGGTGTCAATATCATGCAACGCTCTACATTTCTCTTGTATTGTTTAGTACGAACTGTAGCTGCTTGAATTCCCAAACGTCATTAACAAAGGCACACATATGTATAGTTTGACATGTTTGGGAGATAAGGGATGTTTTCTACAAGATTCTGGGCTAATGTAATGTGTAACAGAAACAAAAATGCAAATGCATACTGACTTTTCAGCCATTGAATATCCAAATATTTTTTGAGACACTGCACTGAAGAGTGAGTAATGAC
This sequence comes from Sebastolobus alascanus, assembly GCA_916701645.2. Classification (NCBI taxonomy): domain Eukaryota; kingdom Metazoa; phylum Chordata; class Actinopteri; order Perciformes; family Sebastidae; genus Sebastolobus; species Sebastolobus alascanus. Next base: position 4,080,424 of record CAKAOJ020000101.1, on the reverse strand, counting down.
AAAATTACACTTTCCCTGTACCAAAATTGGACACACTTGTGCAAAACACACGGTGCACTCACACACAAATGCATGCAGACTTGAGTGGTGTGTGGGAGGTCACTGTGGTCAGCGTGTCGCTGAATCTGAGGTTAGCAGTGGCTAGAAGCAGTGGTAGGCAGGAATTACTGGCTCCTCTCTACTACTATTACCACTACTGCTACCATGGCTGCTACTGCAAACCACGAAAGCATCCTGGAAGTATAAACAAAGAGAACATGGAAGAGGGGCTGGCCGCTGACAATCAGAAGAGAAGCGGAGAAAAAAAAAAATACATGGTTAGAGGAGGGAAAATGAGATGGCGTGAGACAAAATGAGATTAGAGGGACAGACAGAAAAGAGAAAAAATAAAGGTTGGTTGCATAGAATTGCACAGGAAAGGTGGAAAGAAAGGACACAATAGTAAAAGTAGAAAGTAAAAGTAAAAAGACAGTAAAAACAAAATGAAAAAAAAAAAGAAAGAAAGAAAGAAAGAAAAGGTTTTGGCAGCTGACAAGGCCGAGGGCTAGCGGACACGTGTGCACAAACAAACGTGCATCTTCCTATGGACCACTTCTCCGTTTTCACCAGGCACCTGAAGTATGACATACTGTTTGCTGCAGAACTCCCCAATAAAATACAACACTAGTGTGAGCTTCACTGGAATGCAAAAGCAGAACGCTGGAATAATGTGTCACCGCAGAAATCTCCGCTCACGTCAGAGCCAAGCTTCACTACAGCAGCGCTGGATATCAACGCTGTCAAGGAGACAGTTGTGTGACAAACCGAGCCATCATGCAACAGGCAGACAGAGACTGACAGCGTCTGATTCTCAAAGGAAAATACCATTTTACGGTTTGTTTTCTGACTTCACTAACTCGTCTCACTCAGGCTACACTGCATACATGTGCTGCTTGCTGGGTTAGCGCTGTACTGTAGCTGCCACTGAGCAGCACAGTAACTCCAGATCGTACAAGTCCTAGTGGCTGTGTTCCAGTCAGCTGCAAAGATTTTAAGTCTCTGCCTGTTGCTTTTATCTGAGTCCACCAATTATTTTGAAGAACATTTTACAGTCTGTCAGTACCTTGAGATTAAAACTGAAGCTTTGTTGAGTTTCCCCCCTTGCTGAATAGTGGAATTTCCTTTGGACAGGGAATGAAATCTTATACCCAAATGGCTCCCCCGCGAAGGACACTGACCATCTGTGTTATCAGCTAGACCTCGATATGAAACACCTTCCACTATTGAAAAACCCTGTAACATCAAAAGGCTAGAAGGGAGGAGAAATTCCTAAAAGAATGAAAAAAAAGCACATGTAAGTGAACAGCTTTAGTGTGCCATGTTCAGTGTTCGGCTTCAGCATGTGTGTGTACAGTATGTGTGGGAGCTCTGTCCTGGCAATGGCTCGATGGCTGCTGGTTGGTGACACAAGAACAAACAAACGACCGCAAGACTTAAATGTGGATCCAGATCCGAATCCTGTGAACGTTAAAACAGACCCGTGCTCTTACCACAAACGGTTGCAGCCAGTCAGCCGGCAAGTCACACTAGCGGAAAAATGCAGCCACTGCTAAGATTGCAAACACTTTTACTGTGCGGAGGGCCAAATAAGTGGCACCATGTCAGCAGTTTAACGGTACAGTCCCCATATTTGTCATTAGACGGGTTTAAAGGATGTAAAATAAAGAGCACTGCCTCCAGTGAGCTTTTCATCAGGAGTTATGATACTAAGGCCTGTGTAGAAAACACACTTACTGGGTTTGCCTTAGTTAAAGAAACAAACTCGCAAGGAACACGCAAGGTTTTACTGGATGTGCAGGAAGACGCACTATAGTAGTGGTTCCCAACCTGGGGTCCACAAAGATCACAGGGGGTGCACCAGGATTTGTCTGCTCTGAGGTTGTCAAAATTAGATTTGCTCATGTATAACTAAAATCATAATAACACACTTAATGGATAATTTATACAAAAGTCGGTATATCAAAAACTATTTAAAAATATATATATTGTTGCTACTTAGTAGCAAAATCTGATGGAATATTTCTGCTTCAATCCATATTTGTTGGCGTTTAGCCTTTCAAAAACAACATTTCACTGCGGTCAAAAACCTATTGGCTCTCCCGCTGGATTTATTTTTTTGTGATTTCCTTCCTATTTAGGGTTAAAAGAAAATCTTACAATGTAGACTTTTAAAATTATATTTTAAGTCTCAATTTTACAGCATGTCCACTGTAGTGGAACACAGGACCATTTCAGCCGAGACAAGCCGAATTTAGAAGATACAAAAAATGTACAGATTATGGTTGTAGAGTGATATTAAACCAAGAATACATTCAACTTGATTAAAAAAAAACACATGACACATCACTGTAAAGCCCAGGATGTCCTCTGTACAATACACCAGGGGTTGATAGAGTAGGTCAAAAGAGTAAAAGGAGATGCATGTGGACAAAATGTCCACTACATAGGACACATGTCAATCGGCTAGGTCTCAGGAGGATATTATATACCTGCATTTGCTTGGCGAATCCGTCAAGACGTCATCACTTTATTCATATTGACGAAACTGATGAGTTCTATTCATGAAAGAAAAATTGATTTAATAAAAAAAAGACTAACTCATTTGAATCACACTGAATCACCTCATTCAAATTGAGGATTTTGTTTGAGGATTTGTAATTTTTTTAAGGGTGATGACGTCGGGGGGGACTCAGCTTTTCTTATACAAGTAGGGGGCCTTCAAAGCAAATAGGTTGGGAACCACTGCACTACAGTAAACAGTTCACAACAGTTTACTCTGCTAACTTCACTCCTCTTCTCTTCTTGCATTTTCTCATTTTCCATTTCTCCTCCACACTTAAGCTGTCACACCAAAGATTGAGAGGGATTGGGACAGCTAACATCTTCCTTAAGGCCTATGAGTGTCACCACAATTTCAAAAGCAGATACAGTACTAGACATCTTTGGTTATATCATAGGAATTATTGCTGAATTTTTTCCCCCGCAAAACATATACTTACACAACACATCACCTATTCCCCTTCACTCTAAACCCAAACTCTTTTCCCCACTGCTCTTTTTCTAACCTGCCAGCACACGGACCAGATGTGCAAATGTTTCTCCATGTTTCTATTCAAGCCCCGTTCCAAGAGAAAGGCAGAGTGAGGAGAGAGGAATATTTGACTTCACTCCACGGGAGACCAGTTTCATAAATTTTGGCGGCCGCACAACGGTGAAAAAGGTAGCTTGGCTGGCTCGGCCGAGGGAGAATGTTGACGGCATACCAAACAACATGATCCTAATGAGTTGGAAAATCCCTGGCCCTCCTGAGGACTGTCCAGATGCTACCGTCATGAGAAACGCTACTGTTTTATTGAATTCAGGCTCCCCTCCCTTTCTTTAACAAGGGGCAAAATTTATTATTTGACCATTAAGGCATCCTAGGCGACATGAAGCGTAAAACCGTTTCAGAGTTAATTTGCCCTTGGCTGCAGGTCCAGTACCCCACACTGGGCACAAGACAAGTTGATCTTTATGCCAAAGTGTCTCGCGTGATCGTGTATATTCAGAGACCTAAAGTTTTGGATATGTGCTTGCACTCCTGGTATACGGTCTGCAGCCAATTTGCCCGTAGCTTACTAGCTACTATCAGGTTGACTTGTTTTGGGCGAATGATAGTCTGGCACATGATGTGCTGAGCCCTGAGAAATAACTGTAAAACTTTTCATAAGAGAGTCAAATCACTTTAAGCTCAAGCCAGTTCCATATATCTCTCTTGACAATTTTGTGGGACTGAGAAACCAGCTTGATTTTATTGCGAACTAAACAAACAAAGGACAGTAAATGCACTTTATGAGATTTCAATAAATCATCTAGAATGATGAACGCATTAACATCTAATACAATAGCCTAAAAGAGACCAGATGAGCAAAGTGATGTAGTTTGTTCTTTTGATTGAAATACAGAATGAGCTGCTGAAGACCTCGTTAATCCTCTGTGTGGGTACTTTTTCATATTGCCAAGTGACTGAGTTGCAATTGCAGAATGTTGATTGCTACCCTACAATCACAAGTGTAACTGAGAAAAAAACAAAAACACAAAGAGCCCATTAACATGCAAAGCAATTACAAACACATGCACTGGAAAAACAGCCTTTACTCCTCTATGATAAACCTGCTTCCTTTCTCTTCACACACCTAATGATCAATTGTCTGTTGGATAGAAATCCAATGTGCAACCAAACAGCACTGTGTCAGTGGAAAGGTCAGGGGTCATTTTACTCACTCGCACCCACGCACGCACGCACAAACACAGAGAGAGAGTGAGAGATATATACATAAAAATTAGGGCTGTCAAAGTTAACACGATAACGTGTTAACGCAAATTTGTTTTAACACCACTAATTTCTTTAACGCATTAACGCAACTTGCAATTTTGAGGGTTATAGCGGGCTCCCTTTTAAAGCTAGATAAAGATACTGGCATCATATAAAAGTACAAAACCTAATGAATCCATTGGTACCAACCATGTCATACTAGCTTGTAGCAAAGGAGGCTAAATAACACTCCTAACATACACTAAATTTCGGCGAGGAAAAACTGTCATGGCCAATTTCAAAGGGGTCCCTTGACCTCTGACCTCAAGATATGTGAATGAAAATGGGTTCTGTGGGTACCCACGAGTCTCCCCTTTACAGGCATGCCCACTTTATAATAATCAAGTCAGCACACTGACACACTGACAGCTGTTGTTGCCTGTTGGGCTGCAGTTTGCCATGTTGTGATTTGAGCGTATTTTTTTATGCTAAATGCAGTACCTGTGAGGGTTTCTGGACAATATTTGTAATTGTTTTGTGTTGTTAATTGATTTCCAATAATAATTATATACATACATTTGCATAAAGCAAGCATATATGTCCACTTGCATGTTGATAAGAGTATTAAATACTTGACAAATCTCCCTTTAAGGTACATTTGAACAGATAAAAAACATTCGTCACACACAAATCCCTAACTATGTCAGCTATACAAGTAAATTGTGTTTAGGTATGATGCGAAGGTATGGGGAAAGTGAATGGGTCACTCTTGCTCCTCTGTCTCAGCCCTTACATCCCTATTGTACCACTGTAGCTGCTCAGAGATCAGCGGAAAAATACTTAGATTATCACCTTGGTCGGGTATCAGAAATGCAGGAAACTGGATTATGCTGTGAAAGAACAGGGAAGCTCAATTGACTTCATATGGTCTGTTGTTTACCTGGAGCTTTGTACACCTCACGGAGCAGGCTTTCGCTGAGTGTCAGTGGGGCTCCGTTGACTACGCTGTGGGTCCAGCTCTGACAGATCGCCTGGAGTAAAAGCGTCTGGGCCCGTGTGGCCTGGACAGTGAAGTGGGGAAGCTCAAGAATACACTCTGTGGTGGGGACCGAAGACCTTTTGCTCCTGCAGGAGAGGGACATTAGATGGAGAAAGACAGGGTTAGATAAAGGATAGTACATGGGGAGAAAAAGAGACACAGAGAGTCAGTGACAATAATAAATGAAAGAATGGAGAGTCGCATTTAAGCGCCAAAATACACTGAATGAAATAGACACCGGTGGAAACAAATGGTTCATGACTTCCATGAATCCATCAATATCACATCACAATATAAAACAGCTCATTGATAGCACGAGTGGCCAAATAGGTAGAACTGCATTCCAACAGCAAATTGAAGAAGTACCAAGTGCAAGCCAAGCTTTTTCCCTAGTTACTTGGCAGGTAGGCGCAGTTTGCCTCTTTGCCACCGACCCTTCTCTCCCCTCCGTCAAAACTGTGATGATGATTTATGCGAAGAGATGTACAGCCCAGAAACCTGACCCCGAAAAGAATCTCTACGCATTTAACATTTCATCTGTCTCCAAGAGTGTGGAGGGAGGGAGTTTGTGTGAGTGTGTGTGTATGACAAGCTGATGAGTTGAGCGTTCAGGGGGATGAGGTAACAGCACAGTCGGATGGAGTCCTCCAGGCCCCTGTCCATCAGAACCTCAGTGGACCGTACTCTCATTTATCATCCGACACACACACACACACATGCACACACACACACACTCACTCACTTTTTCATTTGCTCTTCAATCCCTACTTTCTAGTATTTGCCTCACTGTCTCCCCTATTCAGTCCGTAATCACTCATTCATATCCAAACGCATTGAAATGCACTTCTCGCACATCTCCAGTACCACACACAAAAAACATCTTGACACACATATACTGCCCATCAAATCCCTGACTCAGGTCTCTGAGCTCTTTTTCTATCCAGGCTGTGAAGTCATGGCTCCTCGGTTCTTAAGATCCCATCCATGACATCAGCAACAGCAGAAGGAGGGATTCCCCGCCACACATACGCACACGCCAACCAAGGTATGGCATTATACACAGTACTGAGAGCGATGGAACACTTATCATCATCACGACTACTGATCTGTATCCTTCACATCGCTCTCTCTCCCCGTGTCCCTCCATCCCTCTGCGTCCCCAGGAACCTCTGTTCACTGGAAAAACACCCAGGGAGCCTGAACTAAACACTGCAAAACAAGCCTGTTTGGTTCCACTCCTGTTTTCCTCTCTTCTGTTCTGAGAGGTTCTTCAGTCGGGTTTTTTTAAGGACTGGCAGTGCCCCCTGTCTAGATACACATCTACTTTTTTTGGGGGGGGGGGTGTGTGTGTGCGTGCACATATGCTCGCTCGACTACATATTGTAATGGAAGCAAAGCGGCGCTGCCCTTTGAGCGGCGCTTTCGGTGAAAATAGAACCGTGACTAATTCCAGGGATGGCTGCGGCGTGTCAGGAACAAGCATCACAGTTCATTTAATCACACATCCATTTTGGTCTGGTCCCAGTTCAGAGTGTGGGATATATCACGGGGTCTCTCTCTCCCTCCGCTCAGCAGCTCTGCAATCGTTTAACTCCTCTGCTTCCCTCCCTCTCCTTCTCTCGGTGTCTCTTTATCTTTCCCTTTATTCTGCTCCTGGGTGGTTCGGCGGGGTGACATGAGCTGTTAGCTGCACACAGGCAGGCCCAGAGTTCTTAACTGCCTGCTGTCTCAGAGGGGGACTACTATGAGACAGAACGCGAGAGAGGGTTTGATAAAGAGAGATGTAAGAGTACAGGAAAAACAAAGAAAGCAAGAGAGAGAAACCCCAACCATGACAGGGTCAATGAGTTTACCTTGACAGCGCTCATATACATTTTGAATTCCCTGGAAACATATGGCGCATTTGGCACCATGGTGAACCATGCAATGTCATGCTTCTCTGCTATTAGAAATCACTACTGTTGCATGCTATACAGCAAGACATCAATCAAACCGATTTTCATGTGCGTTCAAATGCCTGTGTGTGTGTGCACACGTAGCAGACATCGCCGCTGAACAAAAGAAAGTGAAGGGGACCCAGCAACAACAATGTCCCCCACATGCAGAGCAAATGTGCCTGCAAAGCCACTTCAATGGGAGGACTGGCAAGGGATGAAAGTTTGTTGGCTTATTCCAGTGTTTATAGCGTTTCAGGGGAGCTGTCATGTGCATGTGGTCGTCTAAAACTTTAATTATGCACCTGTTTTTATTATATTATGCCCAATTCTTTGCAAAACAGCAACTTGGATCTCGGAGCTAAATGAGAAGCAGAAACTCTCATTAGGGTGCTTTGGGAATGCGGGATGTGAGGACAGCCAGACACTCATCGGATTTCATTAAGTAGCTGGCACGGACAGTGTTTCTTGCTGCAACATGGTAAACAGCTTTCTGGCAGGCAGCTCTTTCACTGTTACCACAGGCTTTGAAGGAAACAAAAGTCTCCAAGAGGTAGAAATAGAAGTACTAATATCTGCAGTAACAAATGACTACACTAAAACATATATCTTAGAATGTGCAACACGGGAAACAAAATGCAATTTACTGGTTTAGCACCGTATCCATATTAGAAGCGGAGTCTGTAGCCTGGGGAGCAAAAGTCATTAAAGCATACTTCTACTCCTATAATGTGGAGACCCACCAGAAGTGGGCCCACAACCCATTTTGGATCCTGACTCATAATTTAAGAAATCAGGTCCTTGGCTTGAACCTCAGTGCCTCATTGAATAGGCAGTCTCTGACCTCACAGTAGTCCTTTAAGTCAATAACTTTTTTTATTAAAACACAGAGGCCACCAGGAATATGTTAAAAGGAAATCAAAATTAGTCAGGAGCTATGAAAAATTAGGTGTTTCAATTTCAGCCAATGAAATATGCTTTCCTCTGGTGTATTTCAACAACATTAGGCCTCATTTCCCGACCTGTCCCCTGCTGGTGCCGTGGCTGAGTGACGAACAACTGGACCGGGGCTGGGACAGGCCAGTTGGCGGACTTGCTGACTGCTTGGCTAGGTGACTGGCTGACTGGCTGGCTGGCACAACGTCTTTCTGTCCAGTGTCCCTGTCAGAATCAGGCAAAACAGGGCTTGGTGTTGTGCAGGGGGTGTGAGTCAAGAGTACCGTACCAGCTGTGGTGTTCTACTCTTTGCCTTCACTGTTTCCTCTGTGTACATGCTCAAATGTGGACATAAAGCAGGGACAGCAAATTATTTTTAGTCATTAAAATGAATGAGTGAAATCCAAAAGGGAGTAGACTTAACAGAGGACCCTTACAAAATATTTTTTGTTAGCGCCAATCAAGGCTGAGAGCCATCTAACGACACGTTATGCCATTACCAGCGTAAGGTATCACTACCTCAGCCTAAGCTTCCATCTAAACAGCCTCTGGGTAACCCCGTGCCTGTACCAAACCCTGTTCACATCATAATAGCTGAGATCCATTCGGACCCCTGGTTCTCAGGCTAATCAGCTTCCTGGTCTGGGCTGACTGTGGTCACGACTATATTTAGACAAATACAGCTGGGGCTCGAGGCCACACACAAGAAGCACATAGATGCACACACTCAAGACACACAACCACAAAAATGCGCATACCTGTACGGATACAAATAAATGAGTGTTTGCCAATACGCACACATGCCAACACATATGCCGTCACACAAGCACACGTGCATGCACACCTGTGCACGCATACGCACTAACCCATAACAGCAGGTAGGTCAGCCAGAGCACGATCAGCAGCAGTAATGAGGCCACAGCTGACAAGAGGCCTGCTGCTCTAACAACCTGTAACTGCAACAATTATAAAACTAGCTGCCAATACCGAAGTCTGAGAAGGCTGTGCGTGTGTGCGTGTAAACTACGCTGAACGTCTATAATAGCGACAGAATGCTTGTTCTGCAAACTGAGCAAAAAGGGAGAGGAGGGGAAAAGAGAAAAACAGAACGAAACCCCGCAGAAAACACGAACAAGAATGAGAGGAAAACAGCAAGCATAAGCAAGAGAAGGATAGAGACCGCAAACCTGCAGGTCATATGTTATTCTCCAGGTAAAATAATACCTAACATGGGGAGTCTCATTAAAAAAGCCATTTGGAAAAGCTCCAGTACAAACTCAGGAATAGCAGAACTGGTAGGTTGTTGCTTTGTACTTTTACAGACATAAATAAATGTAGCCTAATTAAAGACGGCTGGTTGGGGTATGTGTCTGTGTGTATATACAATTAGGTGAGTGTGTGTGTGTGTTGCGTACATGTAGATGTCCAGCAATGTGGCAATGTGTTGAAACCTGGATATGTTGGCATCAGCGCAGATGTTCTGACACTACTGAGAAAAGCAAGCGTGAAGCAAACTAGAAAGCCGTAACTGCGGGGCCAAATGTGGTCAGCAAATTCTTTTTTTTTTTCATTTTAAGATCAGCATCTTGCCGTGATTGAAGGAATATCGCCAAGAGCAGCTGGTCCTAATGGTTTACACAGCGTCCCAGAATACAAGCTTGGAACCTGCACACAGTTTCCAGAATGTTCATTTTTGTTATTACTCATATCCTGTACAGTACCAAAAATCTCTTCCCTCACTCTTTCCTAAATACAGTGACACGGACAGCTGTGAGGGGGGGGAGGTCGGCAAGAGATGTGGAGCAAGGTGTCTGGTCCCTCAATGAACCACAGAGAGGGAGAGAGGGAGGTACACTCACACAAACACACATTCCCTCACACAGGTGGATTCTGTCCTTAATGGGAACTAAATGGGAAATTTACAAGTTGTTCCGATACCAGTATCGAAAATGCGTCCGACGCTGCCCAAAATTCGGTATCAGGTATCGGCGAGTACGCCTGTCTATGCAACGATCCGATATCATAATTTATTAACCCAGAAAAAAATCTAAATGTTTAACCGGAAATCAGTTCTTCTTCGACGCTCCAAAACAGTAGCCTTCACTGTGCTGTCGCCCTGGATGTATCATGACCGCCACTGGCAACTACTGTTTCAGAGCAGCGAAGAAGAACTAAACTTTTGACGCTGCACCTCCACTGATCTGGTTTTAGTCAGGAAAAATCCCAATTTTGACAAAAGATAGTACAACAAAGATAGTAATCATATCACATCCAAACATGGTCAGTAGTAAGCAGCTGTTAAATAATAATAATAATAATAATAATAATAATAATAATAATAATTAGGAATTGAGGAAAATAAATGGTATCGGAACATCTCTACCAATAAAGTGTTAAAAGTTAGTGGAAGTACCCAAAAAGATAATGTAGATTAGATCTAAGGCAGTCAAAGAGACAAAAAGTCAACAAGATAGTCAATCAGCTTTGACCGGCCTCACAATGTGCTACTTTCTCTTGACTTAAACTTATCTGAGTCCACAGCAACGCCAATGTAATCCATTATGGGCTGACATACTTGTCTGATAGATACAACAGAGCCACCGTCTTGGGACCAGTGATAAGTTATCTGAAGTTTCTACAAATCATTCACTGTCACACCCTACCTTTAATTATCAATACAAACATTCCCCAACTCAAACAGTTCACCAGATCCTCTACTGCTATTGTTTTCCAATTTCAAGAGCTTCTTTGGAGGGAATCAGACTGAAAATGGAGGGAAGGCGAGACTGACAGCTTGTACCTTCTTTTTTCTTTCTTTCTTTCTTTGTGGTGCAGATTGATTTGAAGTATTGCAGAATTCCCCCATCTCTCCAAGCCAAGGTCACTGACCCCTCTTGAAAATAACCAGAGTGAGTTATGGGCTGCTCTCAAGTCCCCTCTTTTATCTTACTACAAAAGACTCACTACAGTGTCTCAGTGCAAAGTCTCCAAATGAACATTATAAATCATGCTAGCACTTTGCACTGAACAACAACACCTAAGTGGCCAACTTGGGGGGGCGAGGACATTTTACCACCTGGATGTCAACTGGGTTGAACGGCTGGCATTTGAAAAATTAAAAAAACACGAACATAGAAAAGCAAAGCAAGCATGTGTCAAGTCAAGGAAAAAAAACACCTCAAGAAAAATGATGGGGAAGAAATAATAATAATAAAAATAATAAAATGGGACCTCTAACTTGTTTCTCTTTCATTGCAGTTTCTCATAATGTTCTTTCAGGTCATTTGTTTCACTGACTGCACATGGCCTATGTCACTGGCTTGATGGGAAACGTAACTAGAGCTGCAGCTGAGCCTCTGATATAGAAAAGGGAGCAAATGCTGTTTTCAGCAGCAGCCATAAATGACTCACAGCGATCATTACGACTTGTCTCAAGTGTTTTGAATCCAGCTGAATTCTGAAAATGCAGCTTGAGCAGATAAAGAAGAAAAGTGTTCAATAACGTGATTTTCATTTAAATAAATGTCTGTTGGGTCACTATCTATAGCCAAATGAAGTAACACAATGTTGATGGAGTCTATGGCCCGATGATGAAAGTATTGCAATATTCATATATTTGTAGTATTATAAACTGGATGTATGTGGGGACATTCACGGAAAAAATGCTGTTGCATGCACACAAACAATGCCCACAATTCTGAAAGCTGAAGCTTATAGAAATAGATTTTCTATTCTATTTCTAAGCTAATATCAAAGAACGTATATTGCCAAGAAGTGAAAGCCAATTGTTTGTTCCATTGCAACGTCAGCTCCCGGCAGCAGAGCTACGCTTCCACCATTTTGGACTGAAGGCGACTAGCGGACGCCAGTAGAACGTCCGCCTAAAAAGTGCCGTACAAAAGGAAATCAAAATTATTTCTATTATATTGTCATATTCTACTGAAATGGCCTGTGTTGAAAAATAAAATATTATAAATATAATAAGCGTTTTCAGTCCAAAATGCAGCAGCGGCTGTTGTCAAAAGTTTTGACTCTTTGCTAATGTGTCAATAAAAACACTCCTAAAATCGGAGCACAATTCTATTGTTTTCACTCCAATATAAATTCTAAATATACCAGGACTAAAATCTTAAGGACTGCCTGTTTAAGTAATATTAAAGCAATCTTTCCAGCACACAGTGAGATTACACACGATCATTTACAAGTGACGGTAGTTTTGAAATATCAATACACAGTTAAGAATTTGCATTTACTGTTCTGTAAAAGCATCCCAGTAACTGGCAGCCATCTTTTATTGACGCAATATATTCTAATTATGCTCACATCGCGCCATAGGACTCCCTTTTTTTTTTTAACCTTCAGGTAATGTATTCCCCTTGTATCACTGTGTTTTTCTTTATGTAATGTAATCTACTGTAGTATTTTCTTGATTTTCACTGTGATTCTGCTGGTGCAATTAAGTGATTACAATTTAATTTTATCTCTCAACCGCAATCTATAATGACATCCATTCTCTAACCCCAAACTCTTTAAAGGCTCTGTGCTGGATCTGGGTATGAGTTCGGAGGAGAGCAGGGACTGTATTTGTGGCCACAGCTCGGACCACAAACCTCCGGAGCTCGGAGGTTTGTGGTTCCCCCGGGTCAAAGGTGTTCCATGTGTGCGTTTCTCAATCATCGGTGCTGAACAGCCCAAACTCTTCATAGAAAGAAACACTCCACTCTCACTCTCACACACACACACCAACCCTCCCCTTCCTCCCATCTGGAGCACCCCTGACCCAAAACACACACATATGCTCTCTCACACACACACACACACACACACACACACTGAGATCCATTCTCAGGAGAGGGCTTCATTACACAGGGATTACTAAAAAGAAATGTTTTAATCAAGTTGTGCAGACAGCTGCAGACCGCAAGGCGAGAAAATGGCAATGACGTGGTTCATCAGGCGTTAAAGGAAAACACATCAAGAGGCCTGTGTGTGTGTGCGTGTATAATGGTGTGTCTGTGTGTGCATGGAGCTTCCTGCCTCTGTCCAACATGTCCAGCTGTGGAGGACATGCGGTTCCTTATAAGGACACACAGAGATAGGAGACTTCTGTCCAGAGACTAGAGACCTAAACTCACATTTATACTTTCAGATTTTGCTGCGGACGTTTGTACGTCCCGTTGTCCTGACAACAAATGCAGCAGCAGTCAACGGAAGCACCGGCTGTCCTTTATTTTGATCCAAATTAGCCGGTATTAGTCTCAAGGCCTTTGACCTTCACGCAGATGGTCATTGGAAATAAGAATACAGACTCCAGTGAGTTTCCCTGAGCCTGGTTAAATAAAGCTTTTTGATCATGGTAACACTAGGGCTGGGACGATTTATCCATCTCCTGATTCGATACTATCAAGATACTTGGGTGTCAATTCGATATGTATTGTGATTTTTAAGTATTGCTATTTGATATTGCGATTTATTGCGATTTTTGTTAACTTTTTTAACACTAGGCCATGGGAAAAAGTTAAATCATACACTTCTAGGGACTTTTACTTTGAAAAATCTCTAAATTAATACAGTAAGAATGTTTGATTTTCAGCATGTTTGTAGTCAGAGATGTCCTGAGGTTTTTTGCATATACAGTTCCCTTTGTTAACACCTTATTTTGAAAACCGGACATAGTCACGCGTGTATACTTCCTAACTTTGCCAAGTCGATCTCTAGCTCTCCCATCAGCTCCGTTCTCTTTATACATCCATGGTCAGCTCCATCGGGGCCGTTTGAATGAATTTAACATAAATGTCAGTATATGGGTGCTCTAGAGTTGTAGCGTCGGCCCATTTGACCACGGAGATGAGAGTGACGGCTGACTTGACCGCATATCACAATACGATAACGTGTACTGTCCATGACAGAGCATACCGCTTTAGCCGTGATGTCTAGCTCTGCTTTTCCTGCAATGTGTGAAACCCAAAGTGTTTCCATACTTTACTGGATGTGTAGTGTTTACCACTTTGGATTTAACATGTGAGGGTGCAGGTCGTATCCATGCACCTCTCCGACGTTTTCTACTATTTCGTTTCGGCAAGCGGCGACCGGCTGCTCTTTGTTGACGGATACGGAACGGACATGACGTCCGGTTGCTCAGACTACAACAATAAAAGTGGTAACTTCCTTCTACCTCTGTATAGACTCAAATGAAGCAAATATATAGATTCTGGAATAAAAAATTAGATTTGAAAATCGTAAAAAAAAAAAAAAAAAATTGATACATAGTGGAATAGATTTTTTCCCCACCCCCAGGTAACACCAGTGTTTTCTGTACCTCGTTATACCAACTGTAGATTTTTCTGTATAGTGAAATTGGATGGGCTTGTATCTGGGAAGCGTCGGAGCGGTGCTGAGGCCTGGTGGGGAGGAGAGGACAGTGGAATGCACACCACAGTAGATGATAATCCACTCAGAGCTGATAATCCATCTACCCTTCCCTATTTCCCACTGTTTTCCCTCCCTCAAGCTTCAGTTCCCTCAGATGACTAATTCAGGCATTAATAGAGTCTCTCAGTCGACTGAAAACATCTCCAGCTGCTCCTAAATTCACTATCCTGGCTCTGGCCTTTACATCCATATACATCTCATGGTATAGTTAAAATCCAATAGATATTCTTGGATTGCTTCTTGAGAACATTCCAGCCTACGTATAATATATATATACACTTTAGGGCTGAGTTAAAACCGGTGTTGATTTAAGCTACCAAATGACACTTGTAATCATAAGGGCAAGTACACAGCTTCTACAGCAAAGTGACTTTTCTGTAGCGTTTGAATGCTGACAGAAAGGCATGGAAGCTTCCATCAGGACCGAGACGTCAATCATTTGAAGCACAAGCCTCGCATTCGCTGATGCCATTTCCTTAATACAGGACTCCTCAATACGTCCATTGATCTCTGTCAGCCATGAAACCAAATAAAACTGTCCGACACCAGATGTAGAGCAGGAAAAAAAAAAAATCCTTACCACAAAGTTGGCCAAAATACTTTATGGACTGTGCCACACGAAATATGATGTTTCACCTTGCAGCTCACAATACTTCGCACTCCTGCGCTTCAGAGTGAAAAGTGGAACAATATTACATCATATGCCATTCCAGGCTATTAATACGCACCTGTTAATACATAAAGCCTACTTGTTGCAGTGTGTGCCTATATCCCTTCGGCTTCATCATGTGAACAACTTTTTTTTTCTTTCTGAAAACATTCCCATGTTTCTTCAAGAGCAGGGAAGGGCCTAGTTCATGCGTTGCCTCGCTCGACTAAATGAATTCCCTGCTGCTCTTACGGCCTCCGAACCACAACTCAAAAGCCGAGCATGACCACAGCGACCACACGTTGATTTAAGGTCATTCAATTATCCCTTCGCCGTAACGGCTCACAGTAACTTTAACCGTGTCTACACAGACCTCTCAGTTAAGACCTTGATGAGTAATACAAGTGATTACTTCATTATAAAATCAACACTAATCAGAGTTTGGTTGAGGGGCACAACGGCCGACGCAGAAGCTGCGTGTGTGACATCATTCACAAGATCTGTGTCATAAGTCATATAAATGTATGCTCAGAGCACAGGAATTGACTTTTCCGTTCAACAGCCACTCCCAAATCAGTTTTCATCGGCCAACGTGATTATTCCAATTCAACTTGTTAATGATATTGCCTGCCAAAATGGCCAGTAGACAAATGTCACAGCCGCACTCAAATGTTCTCACCGGTGAATGCTGTTCATGTACACTCGCTAAATTTGACTTGGATCTCCATGGCTCACTACTGAAGGACACAGAAAGCATTTGTCCTCTTGTTCTTGGCTGTGCTCGCAGACACAGACCAGGAGCAGCTTTCTATGACTAACTATGAACAGGAGTAATGAGGCATTACAATCACACCAGAAGCCTCATGCCTCAGATGCCTCAAGCGGCCTTCATAAATCACAATATGAGCTAATCTAGAGTCTAGACTACTGGGCCAGACATGGTAATAGACTTCTCAACTTCACATAAAAAAATAGTGCTAAAAATTGAAGTAGCCATTGACAGTGTAATGGAGTTAGATCAATAATTAGATATCAAGGGAGAACCGACATTCTTTTCCATTCAGAAACATTCGCGAGGCAAGTCAGCTTTTCGTGGCTATATAACATGCACCTGTAATGCCACATGCTTTAAGAAATTATCCCCTCAGAAATAGCTGAGCGAGGAACAGGGGCTGCTAAAAACGCCACATAAAAGCTGGCATGGGGCTGAGTTATGACCTGCAATACGACGCGCCGCACTAGGCTGCTGCTGGTTTGTTGGTGGGTCGGTTGGTGGGCCCCGGCCTTGGCCTGCCTCCATATGCTGCTGCCGTCAGGTGGCCCCTTATGTGGTGTGAGCGTACGTGTGTTCATGTGTCTGAGTGAGAGAGTGAGGTCAGGTTCTGGGGAGATCGATGCAGGTGGCACTTCTAACATCCCCTCCCTACTGCCACCTCCCTCTTTTTATTTTTTTTTTTGCAGGCACCGATTTTATCTGGGATAACAGGTTTAACAGCCAGACCAATTGAGACTCTGTGAAGTTGGCGGCCACATACATTGCCTTTCATTAGGGATAAGTACAGCCTGATGCCTCTCAGCTGCACTTTAATTCACTGGGAGTGAAAGTTCATTTCAGAGGATTTTGGCTTTTTGCTAACCAAATGACTGCCCAGTTAGCACATGCTAGTGTACCAAGAGGGTACTTCTTTACTATTCCTTCTCCCTTGCGATGTGTTTATTCAGCTAAAGTCGGCTATGTCAGTGCAATCATTTCATACGAAGTAACAACATTTTAAGATTTTCTTTATGATTTATACATGTCATTAATGTTTAATGTCAAATAATTATAAAATTAGTATTATATAATTAGTAGCTGAAGTTGTTTTTCTTTGCACGACGAAAACTTACACACGATTCTTCACACAATAACTCATATATATAACAGAAGAGGTTATTCATAAAAACATAAGTTGTTGTATGTTGTTGTAGCAATAACAGTGAAATACAATATTAACCAATTATAAAATCTCAAATCTGATCGTTTTACTGTTTACAAAAATAGTGTTGTACTCATTTTAGCTTCCTAGGACCTGTTAAAGAGTTTTATTTAGTCATTAACTTTTCCACTTTCATCCAAGTCTTTGTGGCGCAATTAAAGCTGCAATGGGCTGCTGTTGCAAGGTATGAAGATATTCATGCCAAATTGGGGTCACATACATTACTGTCAAAACGTACACGATTGAAATTGATGTAGGTAAACATTAAACTTTGTTTCCCAGTGGAAATGACGGCTGCTAAATGCAGATTAGCATCTTTTATAATTCTGGTGGTTTTTCTGACTACGATTATACCTTGACTTTTCCTCTGGCACTCCTCTTGTTCTTGCTTTAACAAAAAGGAGCTATTTTTGTGCACGACTTGGAAAACAGAAGGACGCAAAAGCCTTTGACTGCATCACATGGCCGTAAATGCTCACTGTTGACAAATGTCCTTACATATACTGTAGCTACAACACTGTAGTAGTAAAGCACCTTTTAGCATGTAGTTCTTCAGGTGATCAGAGTTAATGGCACTGTTTTTAAAGAAAGCTTATCTCAGTGTCTCAGTTGTCGCCTTCTGTATGAATGTACCTCCACACCCCAACCTGCTGAGATCGAGTGACAGTGATCAAGTGGACCTAAGCTTACTGTTTAACAACAGCTAACACTCACTTCCAGTTATACATTAGCCATTGTGGTGCCTTGACACAATGTCACAGGGTGTCAGCCTAACTTTATTATAGTTAAAACAACCAAATGACACATTTCAGTTGGTTATGCAGTTTCCAACCTCTAAAGTTTATTCCCACATCTCCACACAGACACAACATGGCCAGGAGGTTAAAACATTACAACTGAGTTGAGATGCCCTTGCAACGGCATTGTAGGGAATGTTGGTAGAGAAGGCCAAAGACTAAGAAGAAGAGATTGTAGCCAGTGGATTGACAATATATTGGTCTGACTGCTCCCTTCTCGGGTTGATTTTTTAATTTCTTCAAAAATGCAATACGGGGAGAAAGACAAGGTCAAAATCTTAAATTGCTTCGGAGCAATTACCCTTCCTTAAAATTTCATTTTGCTTAAAAACAAAGACATTTCAGTCAAATTGGATGGATCCAAGGTCTCCACACAATACCAAATGCCCAGTAAAAGCCAAGGCTGGCAGGGAGAAGATGTCAAGGCAGTGTACTTTCCCCAGTGAAAGCCCCTCGCTGCCCACTGTGAGAAGCCGGAGCCTTTGTGGTGAGACTGAAGGGAAACATGAGCTACAGTGTGCACTGCGGGCCAACTCATCAGGAGACGTGCTGGGTCTTCACAGACAGACGCCCAGTGCCTCTTCAAATCCCCCATGATCACCTGGGATGAGCTGGCTGCACGATGACAAACATGTTTGTGAGCAGAAGAGAGGGACGCAAAATGCGTGCATGACATCACCCTCTGTACTTCCCTACTCCGAACTACCCTTCTCTCCTGTCAGTCACCATTTACTTGTAATACAGAGTCCAGAGGGAGACAAATCTAAAGCTACCTTTTACATTAGTAATGGAAAAAGCTGATCCAATAATCTGCATAACAAAACTACTGAAGACAGCTTTTTTTCCTCTCTCACTGTCTCTGTCTCTCTCCCTCACCTTCACTAAGGTCTCATGCTTCCCACTTTCTTTCATATTTCCTTAAAACTTCAAAAGCTCGTGGAGCTCTGCTCAGCGTCTGCTCGGAGAACAGAACATCTTGGAAAGGGGTGTTGTAGGAGTTACATCAGCGCTGCGGAGCAGTCCCAAAACAAACATCAATGCAGCCATTTAAATGCTACCACCTGGTGGAGTGCATCTTCTGGCTTCCCCGTTGACCCAATGTGTCACTCTGGGGCTCCTCAGCTTTCACATTTAGGAGAGGAACTGTCTGTCTGACTGTCACCCACATACTGTGATCAAATGTAATCTTTGATACATTTGTGTTGGTAGAAATGGTGTGAGTTCTACATGGGAATCCCACTGCTCAAACACACTGAGAATAAAGTCAACTGAAATTAAATCAGCGTTTCAATTCACTGTTCATCCTGGGCTACTTCTATTTTTTACACCCACGTCCACACACACAGACAACTGAACGAAAACTGTGGCAGTTAAAGTAGCAGTGGGTAGAAATGGAGCTGATATGATTAAAAAGAGTTATTTTTATAAAACGGTCACTATATCCTGACAGTAGTGTAGTGAGACAGGTAATCTGAAAATAACCATGTGCCTCTGTGTCCTCCAGTGCTCCTAATGGCATCTGCAGGAGTTGACAGACCGGAGGAAAACAACCAGTCAGAGCTGATCTGGAGTCTGCTGAAAACAGAGCTATGAGGAGGTGCAGAAGTCTAGTTTTCTCTCAGAACACTTGAAATACAATATGCTGAAATGTTATTATGGAATTTTTGCCCAATGATACCAAAAACATACTGCCTACTGACACTTTAACCTCAGCAGAGAACATCGACGCATTAGGAAACAAATCAGTTTATTAGAATTCACATATTACCACTGCTGTTTGTCACTCAGCACCCTCTTGTTTCTCTCTTCTATGTCCTCTAACCACCGTCTCTACTCCTCTGTCCAACCTGCTCATCATCATTCTTCCAGCAGCAAACTGTCAGTTTGTGTTAATTGGATTTTGACTGTAGCGACACACAGGTCAGGAAGCAAGACAAGGCCATACCTCCCGCTTAGACTGAAAAGGTCAAATATGAGTCACTTCAAGCTTGAAATGGCAGGTTCAGAACTCATAACCTTACACAATACACCCGGTCCCATTATCTCCAGGAAAGAGACTGACAGTGAAACAAACAGGCGACTGTTAGAAAATGCTTCTAACCTGTCCAAGTGTCGGAAACGTCACGCTAGGTTTAAATTTGGGATGAGCAAAATGAGATGAAGTGGAAATAATCCTGTTAGAATTATCTTGTGTGTTCACCTATTCTGAGGTATGATCGCAATGCGGTCACGTAGACTAACAGATGTCTATTCATGAATATAAGGACTCCTGGTGCATACTGTTACTGGACATGTACATACTGTATTCATCAAAGGCTCGCTTACAACAAGGAATAACAGAGCACTTTCTTAACGTGTCAAGGAGACTCTGTGAGAGGTTGTCAGTGTTATTTCTCAGGGCCGGTCCCGGCTGAAAGAAAAGCCACGGGAGGGCATTGATCTGGAAGGCTCTCTGGAGATGAGAAACATCTAGTGATTGTCAGAAAGAAAAATAACATCCGTTTGACATCTGAATCCACTATTTGAGGCAGGCAGGGCTGAGACAGGGGGGGGAGCTGGAGATCAAACAAGCAGCTAGCAGTCTCTTATTGGGAGCAGAGAGCCCAAGGAATCAGGTTCTGTCTACAGACACACTCACACACCACTGACTGAGGGTCTTGTGGTTCCCTTTATAACTAACCATTGTACAGTAGATACAATGTTTGCCTGGGGAAGAAGTCAGGAAAAGTCAAAACCATCTGCAGGACTTTGACATGTTTAAATCTAAACTAATGGGGGGAAATCGATTCCCAAGCTAGTGCTCTCGCACAGGTTTCCTGCTTTAACAGGCACTTTGACTGCAAGGTGTGAGAGAGAGGGCACAGGGTGTGTGTGTGTGTGTGTGTGTGTGCGTGTGTGTGTGTGTGTGTGTGTGTGTGTGTGTGTGTGTGTGTGTGTGTGTGTGTGTGTGTGTGTGTGTGCTTGCATCAAGGGTTTTCCCAGATGATGATCACTGAACACACGGCGATGGAGTGAATGATGGAGATAATTATTTTCCCAACACATCTCTGTATTTCAAAGACTGAAAGATTCATTCGTTTGTTGCTCGATCGACCAGACGCACTAGAAAGTTGTTCCAGTGTGCTGAGGGCAGATGGAAGACAGGACGTAAGCTACTAAGTGCAAGGATAGACGTGTTTCAACTTTAAAACAAAATTAACTACAACATTTTCAATAAAAAAAAGTCAAGCCAAGCACAGACCTTATTTTCTGCAATAATCCAAAACCTAAAGGAAAAATCCCATTAGCTTTTTGTTGAGGGAACCAGGGCGCTGCTAACTTCCTGGTTGGCCTACAAAAATACGTCATCCCTGCACCACTCTATTGTAAACCTACAGCATTCACCCCCTAAAATTGTTTTTCTTTTTCCTCTCCTTTTCCCATCACCCTCTCGTCTACTTCTCTTCTCTCCATTCTGCCTTCAATTGGCTGTCTACAGTCTCCACACCGAGGTGCTTATCTGTGTAGTTCCTCTCCTTTTCCATTTCTCCTTGTTCTCTTCCATTCTCTTTGTATTTTGATAGCTTCAACATTTCTTGTCCATCTCTTTCAAATCTCCCATTTGTCCAACTGTTCCATCTCCAAACTTTGAGCCTTATTCCTCTGCTTTCCCGTCTTGTCCTCTCTTCAACTCCTTTTCTCTCTGGGGGACATCCCCAATGAGTCATCCTCTGTCTGGTACGAGGACAGGGATATAGCAATATGTTTTTTCATCTTCGTAGACGGCGTTGTCTTATTTTCCTCTCCTTGTGTTTCAAACCATCTGAGAAATTGTTGCAGTTGTTACCCGATGACTCCGTTTTTCTGTTTTCCCCATCGACCGCTGAAGAAGTGGCTCATCCATCACTTTAAATACCCTCTGATGCACTGCCCGCAAAAGGCTGCAATCCTCTTTATAAAGTACAATACATGGGCCGAACACAACACATGCACACACTCACATACACACACTGTATACAGACAAGCCAAGCATGGATATAAACACTTCCAAGGACGCAAACACACAGGAGGTTCACATCCAAAGCTTTCCCAAATCAGAAAAAAAACATTTCATGTACGTTTGGCTCCCTCCCTTTGGTATGCACCTTTACTGGCTTCAATAAAGGGTGAATCTTACCTATAATGCCACCCACAGGTGCTTGCAGAATGTTAAACACCCTACCATGTATTGTAGTTGGCTAAATTCCTTTAGTCATCACACAATCATGAGTACATTACATCTGCAGCGTCTATTTCGAGGAATGTGTTGACCATAATCACCTTGTGCTGCCAGTTATTACCTCAGTCAATATGTTAAATTGTACAACAACACATCTGGATTGAACAAAATAGGTAGAGTACTCCAGTACAGTGATTTTCTGCATACAAGACTTGAAAGTTACTCAACATTTATACTGTAGAGTGAAATCATTTTTGGAGGCCATCTCAGAACGCGTCCAGAGCTCAAACATGTTGGGCAGGGTTGTTTTTTTTGTCACTTGTCGGGCAAGTGGGTCAGAAATCTACTTGCCTGAAGTCAATTTGTACTTGCCCATAAACAAATTTGCTGCCACGCAAGCGAGATACTGTCGGCTCTTGTTATGGCACTCCAGCGACGTTTTTCGGAAGTTGTATCCGCCTTTCTCTCAAAGTAAAGGCTAACTGTGCAACACATTTTTTTAGTTTCGCCCACATCCTCTTACCACACCCAACTAAACTCCAGTTTCCAGGATCGTTGAAATGCTTGCTTGCACTTCAGCTCATAAACTTTGTCTTTACCCGCCACCCGATCGGTACTGCGCATTTAACACATTGTGTTGTAAGATGAAGCAACATGAACAAAATAGATAATAATTTAGGAAGAGCAAAACATGTGACATAAAGTGTTAAATAATATGGTGTAGGATTAGGCTTCACTTCTTTGGGCATCACTTCAATCCCAATCATTTTAAAGGGGCAGTTAGTTAGTTAGTGAGAGCGAAACTATTGCAAAAATGTGTCCAAATCAAATAATTTGCAGTAACAAATTCTATATTTAACTGATGTTTGCACCCCTTGTATGTATAGATTTAACAAGGGAAAAATAGGTGGGTATGCTGTTGTTTTCCTTGCACATGCCTTTTTTTTTTCTTCCTCCTGATAGGATAAATAATAACATATAATGATATATGTTCACCTGGGGAACTCTACCTGCTTCTGTGCTCACTCAAATTTCCATCCACATTACAAGTGCTCACCAGTATGCAGGCATCTGGATCAGCTTCCCATAGAGAGCAGTGCTGAAGGAAGGGATGATGGGGATGAGAGGCAGGAAACCCCCTGTACTGTCCTGGCATGTCAAGCCTGCCTGGAACCCAAACACCTGGAAGGAGAACCAGAAAGGGAGAGAGAGTGAGATATGGTGGGTGGGAGGGAGAGAGAGAGGGGAGAGGGAAGACACGGCAGAAGAAAAGCAGACATGGAAATGCATATGCGGCAATGTATAGATCAAACCATTTACTGGATCCACAGAAAAAAACAACATGTCAGCTCTCATTGAGTTCACACAGCTTCTGAAAAGACAACAAAGAAGTACAGAGCCAGCATTGTTGTTCTCTCATCTCAATCACAACAGTATTGTTTTGACCATATCTGTCTTCAGTAATGTCGTAGCACAAATCTGCGCTCTTACAGAGACAGAAGAAAGACAAAATCATCTTATCATCCTTGTTTACTGCACAAAAGCTGTCAGCAATTCCATCTTACAGTCTGGGAGGGACTGTTAAAAATATCCTTATAATAATGTATACTTTGTGTACATTAGACTAGTAGTTCCCACTGCGTGGGTGGTTAGCGTTAGAGCGAAAATAGTTTTTTTGTTATTGTGGTTAAATAAATGTAATTTATGGTGCTGTTAGATCACTGCTAAACCGGCCTGTTAATACAGGTGCAGGCCTCCCTTTGTGTGTATCAAACAGGTTTCTGACTGCAGTGAAATTGTTGTTTTTGAAAGGCTAAACACCAACAAATATGGATAGAAGCAGAATATTTTGTTAGATTTTGCTACTAAGTAGCAAATAATATATCTTTTAAACTAGATTTATATACAGACTTTTGTATAAATTATCCAGTAAGTGTGTTATTATGACTTTTGTTATCCATGAGCAAATCTAATTTTGACAACCTCAGAGCAGACAAATCCTGGCGCACCCCCTGTGATCTTTGGCGTTATATGAGTTATTTTTTCCTGTAATAGTTTTTCAAGGCATAGTTGATTACATGGCAGAAGTGACGTGACCACCGCAGTGTGATTTAATGAGGATACACAATGCCGAGTCTTGAACACACTGTGTCCGCCTTAAAAGTTTGCGGGTAGTTCGTGCAGTTCACGAGCACAGATGTTTACCAACAAACATGAACAGACTGAACGGAAGTTTTCAGAAGAACTTTGAGGTTTTTCTATAAACAAGTGTAAATACGTACATACAGTAACAGAGTTGGAACAGCAAGAAATGGAGTAACACTTTTGCTTGCACTCAATTGACAGCACAGTCACAACATCCTTAATACGGATCAGATTGATCAGGTCCAGATCACGAAAAGATCACGCCAAGATTCCAGCGTGACTGTCGAGTAACATTCATGTATTTTCCAAGATGAGACTCACTCAACTCAATGTGGTGTCTTTTAGTGACAGCGTGGCTCATGATCATATCCTCATTATCTAAGCTCCCGGTAGCCACATTGGCAGACACATAATGTACTGCACCCTCAATGTTTACATACCGTTAATAGTGAACATGGGGGATGAAGTCCCGTTTAATATTAGAGGCAGTGGATGATGGCTGGGCCCAGCTGTCCCACATGCAGCTGCTGTATATGCGCAGGGCACGATTCATTCAATTCCTGCAAGTGAAGGTCTACCAAACCACTCCGCTGTGCAGATGGCTCAGAGCAGACAGACAAAACCTTGGACGAAACTAAAATGATAATTCATTTATAATTGGACAACTGGCCTATGGATGGAATATTACACACCAGAGTAGTATATCAAGTTGCCAGATACAGATGTAGACATAATAAAAATCCCACTTTGAAATGTAAGCTTGGGGCCATATAGCCACAGACTGATTCACTCACTACGGCTTCCTCTGGGAGACCAGATTTTAAATTCTGTTCTCCTTTCAGCAGCCCGAAGAAACTAGTTATTCAAATAGTTTTCAATTATGAAAGGTCTATTTACTTCTGTGGCCTCCTTGTTGAGCAAGGCTGACTCTGAGTTCTTGTCTATAACTATGGAAAAGTGAGACAATGGCTAACCGCTAACCTCAAGACAGACACCTTAGCTTTGTCAGCCTGTGTCAATAAAACACAGATTAAGATAAGCCTTAGTTTATACCCGTTTCAAATCACTTCCTGAAGTGAGTGAATTGCGGCCAGAATGACCTCCACCCTGTCATGATCCCGCTGCCGAAATCCAGAGGCGGAATTAGTACCTTGGCAGATACAGATGCTGATTGGCTGATTGGCCAGAAGGATCCTTGGCCACTGACCAGCTGACTGTTAACCCCGCAGTGACCCTGTGATAAGGACTACCAGCATGATTTCCGGCAAACATCCTGCCTTAAAAAAACACACCCAGGCCATACCAGGCCAGACTGGGCCACCCCAGATTACTCCAGACCTGTTATCCAGGCTTCCTAAAAGGTGGATTAGCTGAGTTTGCCAAAGCCTCCATAGTTCAATATGTGCTCCGTGGGACTTCTGGGCCTTCAAGTAAACTATAAATATAGAGGGTAAAACCTCTATATTTTAGGTATAGGTCCATTTGAAAAGCAAAGCAGGAGAGAAAAATGTACTTTACTCTATACGATAGCTATCAGATATGACTTTACGTTCACCTTTATTTAAATGAATAATTAATCTAATAGTGTGTATGTAAATAATTCATGTGACAGCTACGTATACAAATTGCTAAGACACGTTCAGAAAATCAATGATCATTTCTAAATGCGTTGCTATGAACACATTATATAATAATAGAGCATTTCAACTTTTAAATCTTAAGTAAATGGTATGATGATTAGTATGTATAAAGAGCTACTCTCACAGCTGATTGTTCAGATTTTTCTGAGCTGTCTCATGTCGGTCCGTAGGAACTGCCATGATTTTACATTCTAAATAACTGCTTATAAAATTGGCCTTATCATATTAGGCAATGTGATAAAATCATGGGTGACAAAGAATCTTGCCCAGTGATTTTACACTTGTTCTCTGAAGAACCCAAAACATTTTGTCTTAGGCACCAATCTGATGTTGTTAGTAGCTGTAACTGTAATTAACAATGAATTATATCTTTTCAGCTTCAAATTCAAAACTATACAATCAACACAGTAACAGGGGAATGTTACAGCTGCACAATACCAGCCTGTAGCATCCCATCAATGAGGTACATGAAAACCATGATGTAGACCAGAGTTGGACTGGTGCTCATCAGAAAGCTCAGTGCTGAGATGTTTATGACCAGGTGAAAAAGGGTCATCAAGGTCATTAAGGTTATTTCAGAGTGGCGTTAAGACTGTGGCCATCCGGTTCACCTACTGACTTCTGGCTAAAGTGCATGGATACCAACTGTACAAATCAGCACGTGCATTTTGTGTCAACTTGAATGATGATAATTCTCTGATTCCAGCTTTTTAAATGTGAATATTTTCTGTTTCTTTACTCGTCTATGACAGTAAACTGAATATCTAGTAAATAGAAGTACTGTAGACCTTTTTGGAAAACATTAATTCTGTTGTCCCATTTTGGTTTTATATCAACAGAAAGGAAAGCTGTGCTTTGATATTATTTTGCTCACCTTGAGGTAGAGGTGTGCATAGCAGTGATGTAGCAGGTTGTCGGAAGGCTGGCTGAGACCGCTGACGGTGCTGACCAGCTCAGGAGCGTACATTGGCACCGAGTGCTCGACATTCACCCTCTCCACCTGG
The DNA here is from genome assembly GCA_916701645.2 of Sebastolobus alascanus. NCBI lineage: Eukaryota > Metazoa > Chordata > Actinopteri > Perciformes > Sebastidae > Sebastolobus > Sebastolobus alascanus. The sequence continues at coordinate 4,053,341 of CAKAOJ020000101.1, read as the reverse complement.
AACTGCACAGAAGGTAGAGGGCGCACCGGCTGAAACACTGGGTTGTTGACTGGCCCCGGTGCAGTCTGGGAGACAGAAGATATAAAAGGGAGGAAAGGGATTAAAAGGGAGAATACATATCACTCATATTGCTAGTCGCAGTCTAAAGTCAAGATGTCCACATCAGTCTCCCTCGTTTATCTCTTGGCCAACTCTCTCTAAATTTGTTTCTGCCTCTGCGAGGGTCCGCGTGACGTAAATGTTGTCATCAGAGGGTGTACGCGTAGCCAAACAGAACTACTACACGTCCGTGGTGTCCGCAGCTGTTGGTGTACACGTCCGTTTAGAAGTATAACCGAGGCTTCAGAGATGACACAATACAATACAAGATTTTTCCCCCTCACCACAAGACTGCAGAATGCTATCCTTTTTGAGATATAAAAGATATTCAGTTATTTATAAGACATTTAAACCTTTTTAGCAAGATATTTATCTGTTTGAAGGTGCAATAAGCACCTAATATCATTTGTTCTCCTCCACAAGTATCATGGGAAAAGTGTCTGACCATCTTGTGGTAATATCATTCTCTCTCAATTAAAGTTTGTATACTATATTTTCACACCTTCATTTTATGTAATGCAATCACCCATGACATAATAATGTCCTTTCAAAAAGATGTTCTCAAAGAAGATAAGGACAAGGAAAGAAGGGTGTTATTTAGAAGAATGTAGGTCTGTGTGCACTACCTTGTATCCCATGATGATAGGCATTAGTGTGTGAAGGAGGTTGAACTCTGCCATGGAGACGGTCACGGAGACTTGGAGCAGAGTGAGACACGTGAGTCTGGTTGGGATGAATTCCTCTAAGCTTGATATCTCTTCTGGAGTAGCTGCAGCATGGCTCTCCTCAACCATTTCTACAGAGACAAAACAGAAAGAAACATGCTAGCTTTGGAGCACATACAGTGACATACTGCAGAGCAGAGGTGCAGTAACAGGAGAGGGTGCAGTGTAAGATTAAACATATTATTACAAAAACAACTGATTTTTCTTTGTTTTACACAAGTGAGTTTAGCCACGAGTATACGACCTGTGGTGCATTATTTGAAATAAAGTGAGGGAGTTGGAAAGGCCATTTGGATTTGAGGGCTAAAGATTGTTTTACAGAGAAAAGGTTTAGCTGTAAAGCACACCAATTTCTTTGAGTGGGCGCCTCTCCTCTACGCCTGCAGCATTAAAACAATAAAAAAGTATTTTCCGACAAAAACCACCACCTCATACACTAAATAAAATAAACATGCACTAAAAAAGGACTGGCATATCGAAGCGATATTCATTACAGGGGCTGTTTCCCAGTAGCTTTGTTTTTGAACTAACACATAAAACCACTCATTCAATCAATAACCAGAAACATCCGGAAAGGCAGAAAATGAAATGAACCACCGAGTCAACATGGAACAGAGGCGAGCAAGGTCAGCGCTCACCAAAGTAAGGAGTGACCAGAGCACTGAACCACTAAACTGTGTCCAGGACCTGGGGTGGACCCAAACCTGAGCGCTCTGTTACTGAACGGCCTTGGCTCGGGTCCCAGGACATGGGCTTGTTTCAGTTCAGTAAAGGTTCTGGTGGGCTACATTCCCAGCTCCAAGGTGGGCTCAGAACCTGATCCCAAAGCTGTTTTGCTCTTTGGCCTAACGCCACAGCCCGCATCAGGTTCATCTGGCACTGCCATGTCCAATCTAATCATATGCCAGGGCTCAAGTCAATATCCACAGTCAACATTCAAATTACAAGAGACATGCAGCTCACACGGTACACAGAGGCATGATTACACACACTAAAACACTTTCTACTTAAAGCGTGGGTCCACTATTTGCTTTTTTTTTTAGGTTTTTATATTATTTTGTAGCTTCACAATAATGATCCTTATGTATTCAAATCCTAATATTAAAATTGTTGTCAAAGTACGAATGTTTTAGCTTCAAAATTATATTTTCCCAAGCACTTCTAAAAACTTTTTCTCACGTGACCTGACGTATAGGTTTCTTCATGATGACGCTGCTACATGTACAGTATATATACATCTTTATAGTCAGTGTAGTAACGTTACATACAGTATCTTACAGTAACAGTAATAGCCAGCACGGGAGCTAAGCAATGTACTGCTGTGGACGCCACATCAGTTTGGATCGGAAAGTCACACAATAACACAAAGAAACTAACCGATCGATGCAGCGGTAGACCAGCAACTCCCGTGTTCTGCGAAGTAAAACTATACTTCTTAGCTTACTTTGGTAACTTACGTCACTACTTTTTGCCACGGCTGAGTGGGCGTTTCTATTTGAACAGAACGCAGAAGGACCCGCCGTTAAAAGCATAACTGTCCACACCAACAAACACACACTGGCACACAAACTAGTACTGTTACACCCTGTATTTTCCTATCCAACATGACAGATCCAGCTCTAAGAGTCTTGTTACTCTGTTCCTTCTATTGTTTTTCGGCAATACTGTATATAAAAAACATTCACACTGTAAGTAGTTTGCAAGTTGGAGCCTCCTGGTCTAAATAGGGCAAAACCTTATAAAATACACAGACAGCAGCCAATTTGGCCTCAATACACAGATAGTTTTGGGGAGGAAAGTGAATCTTCCTGAGCTCTCTTGGCAAGGAGTGTATGAGGAGGAGCAGAGGAGAAGAGGACAGGGTGAGTAGAAAGATAGTCATGTCTTTGACCTCCCGACCTCTACTTCTCTCCTGGCAAGCACACAAACACTGCCCTCATGAAGCCAAGGCTGAGAGGGGAGAGAGGAGAGGAGAGGAGAGGAGAGGAGAGGAGAGGAGAGGAGAGGAGAGGAGAGGAGAGGAGAGGAGAGGAGAGGAGAGGAGAGGAGAGGAGAGGAGAGGAGAGGAGAGGAGAGGAGAGGAGAGGAGAGGAGAGAAGAGGAGAGGATCTTGATTTAGCTTTAGGAACATACATGAGGCATGTGTTATTTTATCACCATCTGTAATAGCTACCTTGGTGAAAAATGCTTCCTCTTTTATCTACTCTCAATTTCTCAATCCCCCCCGGGGGGTCCAACTATACTGACCCTTCTCCAGACACATATAGAAACAGGAAGGAACAAACTGACCTACCCGGCTTTAGTCAAAAGCTCTGTAGTAATTACCCCATCATCTATTATCTATCGCAGATGCTGAAACAGCCGAAACCTACGGATGTTATCGTTTCGCAAAAATGAGAGTTATTGCTACAGATATTACACACAGACACACATTCCATGTTCTTTCACAACATCCCAGGGATGAGCTCATCAATAGCTGTGCAGGGACGATCACTAACAAAGGTGTTTGGCTTAGCCTCCCTCATGTGGTCCAAAAGGTCACTACTTTCATGTACAGCTGTGTGTTGAAAGATGGGTTGTGCAAGGAAATAACAATGTGATGAGGATACTGTAAAGTGCAAACTGTTGCGCTTTCTGATCACTGGCAGAATAGAATATAGTAGAAGAGAATAGAGAAGATAAGACGCGGTGTTGAAACAAGTGGAGGGAGTACAGTGAACTATTAGCTGTTAAATTCAGCCCAGTAGAACAGATGGAGCAACTTAGCGTGAGATGTCCGACCTCGCTGTGGTTTGCAGTAGGGTTCGTACTCGTGGTCCATGGCACAGGTGACCATCTTGAGGATGCGGTGGACAGCGCTGCTGTGCAGCCTGACGTCCAGAGGTCCCACCACCAGCCTCTTGATGGATGTCTCTTGAACAGCGGGCACAACCTCCTCCGTACTCACCACCGAGAAGTCCTGAGAGCCTACAAACAGAAACAAACATGCATAACATATTTAAAATATATATATAGTAGGGCTGTGAAAGTTAACACGACAATAACATGTTAACGCAAATTTGTTTAACACCACTAATTTCTTTAAACATTAACGCAACTTGCGATTTTAAGGTTGTAGCGGATATCATATGAAACTAGAAAACCTAAGGAAGGAGGCTAAATCATGCTCCAAACTTGAACTAGATTTTGGCGAGGAAACACTGGCATGGCCATATTCAAAGGGGTCCCTTGACCTCTGCCCTCAAGATATGTGAATGAAAACGGGTTCTATGGGTACCCACGAGTCTCCCCTTTACAGACATGCCCACTTTATGATAATCACATGCAGTTTGGGGCACGTCATAGTCAAGTCAGCACACAAGTAAGCTGTTGAGTTTGCCATGTTATGATTTGAGCATATTTTTTATGCTAAATGCAGTACCTGTGAGGGTTTCTGGACAATATTTGTCATTGTTTTGTGTTGTTAATTGATTTCCAGTAATAAATATATACATACATTTGCATAAAGCAGCATATTTGTCCACTCCCATGTTGATAAGGGTATTAAATACTTGACAAATCTCCTTTTAAGATACATTTGAACAGACACAAATTTTTGATTAATTGCAATTAACTATGGACAATCATGCAATTAAACACGATTAAATATTTCTTAATCGACTGACAGCCCTAATATACAGTATATAGTATGTGTTGTTACAAACTTGAGGATTCTTCTGTCAGGCAGTAAGCAGATTTAACACATTTTTCCACCAGCTTTTCCCCCAGTGTAAGTACAGTAGACATGTCACCTTCTGTATTTAATGTTCAGAGTTATGTGTTTTTAACATAAATAGTTAGGGAAGCAACATTTTTCCACATACAAATTAATTTAATTATGCACAAGTATAGAATCTCCTCATTTGTTAGGCAAAAACACGACAAAGATGGCAGTGGTGTAATGCAGCAGCAGGGAGCAGCTCACACAGCCGTGACCCGCTGGAATGATGAATATTCCAAATGTCCACTTCGCTCACACAGCTGTCCCTTCATTCATCACAGGCCCTGTTCCAGAGGTCCACTTAAAAGACTCAGCTCCCCGGCAATAAAAAGGCAGAAATTAAAAATAAAAGAAGGGGGTGGATGAATGGCAGTGAGGGAGGAAGAGGACAAAGGGTCACAACTTTCTTTATTCCCATTACACATTCCAGCACTGCACTGAACATTCTTACAGCTCAGAGAGCCAACACTATGAATTTAACTTTTTTATGCTGAAAGGGTTGGGGGGGATGGGGTGAAACTCTCTCTGAATTCTGGGGATTTATAAAGGGCAATGGGCAATGCCACTTCCCCTTCCCTTCTCCAGTGAGATTTGGCTGCGATGGATTAGGCCTAATATCGACCATATGGCTGCAGTTAGAACGGTCAGTGGAATGACGAGGACGCTGAAATTAGCCGGGATTTAGGCGATTTAAAAGTGTCTCCATTTCCCAAGATTTAAAAAAAAAAAAAAAAAAGTTTTTAATCTGTAGCGTTACTCTAATGTGAAGTCAATGGTGAATGTGACCTGGGTCGGTTAGTATTTCGGTTGACTCAGAGTTTATGTTAGTCCCATGGCGATGGAAACTAATGTGTTTGGTTGACACTGGATCTGGTCCGCGTCCGAGAAGAATTGAAACACTGACAGAAGAGAAGCATTCCAATTGGCACGGGTAACCACAGGCGTCCCGCAGGAAAAGACACTGACACTTATCCTGCTGTCAGAAAGGACTCTGACAGCTCAGGATGACAGTATCAATGTTTTTTTTTAATTTAGATTATTATCTGTAGCTGACAGCAGAAGGAAACAATAGCCTAGTCAGAAAGAGGAAAAGAGGGAGGCAAGTCAAACAACATAGGTGACACTAATACTGACTCCTAATACATCAGCTGATCTGTTCAAGTCATTGAATTGATTCAACAAGATCTGTGTTTCTTATGTTGACTGAAGAAACACAACTATGCACTATAGCATCAAAGATTTCAGCCTAAGTTAATCATCACTTTAACTGACCGTTTCCACTCCATGAAGCATGATCCCCATATTTGCATAGCATTCAGTGACACATGGGCCATAAAGCTATCCTAGTATACTTTTGCCATTTAGATTTACTCTGATTATTTTTTTAAAGTGCTGAGCTTTTTTTTGTTTTTTTTCGGAAGGGGGAGGTATCTTAGGACTTGTGAATGTCAGTCAGGTGTCATATACAGCTTCCAAGCAGCACTGAAACAAAATGCTCAACACACACTAAAGCACAGAGACATTTGTGGGCCAAATATAACATTTCAAATTGAAGGGAGAACGCTTTATCTCTTAATGGGAACTTCAGATCTTTCGGACCTGTATAAACACTCTTGAGCGCTGCAGCTGAGGAATGAGAAATCCTGCCCGTCTTAAGGCTTCTGCAAGGAAGAGTGACACCTAATTAGCCAAGAGGAGCCTATTCACTTTCTCAAGAGCTTACAGGTAAAGAGACAAGGAGGGGGGGGGGAGAAACAGTGTTTCAACAAGCAGCGGGGAGAAAGAAACTCAAATACGTGTCAGCGCAGACTAAACACTTCTGACAGTTGCCCTCCAGGTAAGTTTGGGGTGAGAGCGAGGACAGGAAGGGTCAAGGACCAGGTGGCTGCGACTCAAACAAGACGAGCTCTTTCTTCAAGTCTCCAGGAGGCTTGTTTGACAGAGAAGAGAAGAGAAGAGAAGAGAAGAGAAGAGAAGAGAAGAGAAGAGAAGAGAAGAGAAGAGAAGAGAAGAGAAAAGGAGATGGAAAGACAGAGTACAAGATGAATAGGAAGAAAGAGAGAACAAGGCAGAGAAAAGAAGAACACAACAGATATAAAGAAAAAGAAAGAAGAGGTGGCAAGGTGAGCAAACAAGCTCTGTGAGGAGGAATGAATTAGACAATACCTTTGCCGCTGCTGTTCTCCATTGTGTAGAGATAATCCATGTAGAAAGCACCAAAGCGCTGCATGCCTGCTATCTCCGTATAGGTCTCCTGTCAAACAAAAGGAGAGTTAGGTAAACATGGCAGTAAGGGAGCAAACAAGCTGATAGCATTTAAGAGTGGCAGTGACTGGGGTCACGGTGGATACGGCAAAGGGGGTCAAATCAGAGATAAAAAAAAGAGTAATTGAGGGGTTGATCTGCTTTTTTTTACCAGCAAACAATACCACTAATATTTGGAACTATCAACAGACTTGAAATGAAAGGAGATATTTGATCATGGCAGGAAGAATTAAACGTGTCTCTAATCTGGGGTGAAATTATAACTAAAAAACTTCTTCAATCAATTTTTAGTGCAGAAATTCTGATAGAGAGAAGAATACCTCATTATACAGGTGTATAGGGAAGTAATTTATTACATATCAAGTCCGTTCTTTATTGAGTAATAAGCTATTGATAAAAGGAAGTGAAAGTTTCCTCATTCAATTGGTGCTTGGATGTATGCCACTGGAAATACGTACCTTATCTACTAAAAGATAGACAAATCAAAACTGTCTGACTGGGATTATGGCTGATAGTTTCGATATGAAATTGTGAAATGTTATTTGGAAATATGTATTAAGATAGCAAGGTGCAGCTTTTAAAAGCACAAATGTGACGTAGAATGTACCTGTGAGCAATATGTTCACATTTGGAAGAAAAATAAAAATAATTGATGATTATTAAAAGACTTTGTCACAGTCAGTTACCACACACCGAAAATAGTGTGTAACTATAGGGAAGAGGCAGGGTACACCCTGGACAGGTCACCAGTTTATTATAAGGCTAAACATACTCACATTCAGACCTATGGAAAATTTAGAGTTACCATTTGACCTAAACTTGCATGTCTTTGGACTATGGGTGTACAACAAAGCACCCAGAGGAAAGTGCAACCGACACAGAAAGAACATACTAACTCCACCAAGCCAGATGTACGATCATTATTAACAAATAAAACCTAAATATAGCTAAAAGAACTGTGGATTTGTATCTCATTTTTGATCTACCTGGGTGTATTGTTGTACCATAACTCGTCATCATTTATTAGTCTGCAGGTTAAGAGCTATTGACCCTGTCCTAGACAAGATTTGAGTTATATTTCTACTGCACATCAAACCACTGGTAAACAGAGAGAATGAGTGAGTGAGCAAGAGGCCCCTCTCGCACACACATTTAACACCCCCCGCCCCAGACTTACTCACTAGTTCTCTAAACAGAGATTTCTATAGAGCCTTATCAGTCAGGCAGGTTAATGAGTAATATTTATTAGGGGACCTCTAATGGCTCTGGCATGCTTTTGGATCAAAGCCATTGGCTGGTTTCAAAACCGCTAATGAATTAACACCAAAACCTTTGACTCTTAGACTTTCAAGTACGGCGAGATGGATGGATGGATGTCCAAACAATTGCTTCATTGAGGGTCATGAAAATTTCTGAGCAGAGTCAACACTAGAGCTGTGATGGCTGATGAGGGGAGCTGAGAGTTATCAGGAATAATGGCTTTAACACTACTGCTTAGATAGCGGGAACATTCCTCTACTACTGACAGATATGATCTCAGTGGCAGTGATTTAAAGTAGAATGATTTATTTAGAAGAGGAATTACTGAGACTTAAAAAAAGGACAAAATATTGTATTGACTTAGTACCACTAAATATGATAATAGCTGACATTGCAGCCTTTCCAGATGAAACCTGAAGAAAGACTGAATGTAATTATATCAGATTATTGTTTATTCACCCAGATAAAGTACTGTATTAGTAAAGTGCGCATCAGTGTGCTTGCTTTAACGATACCCAAACTAATATGTGTTAGGAAACATATTTTGTACCATCTTAAATCCTTAATGTTAAATGTAAATTTGTCAATTTAAATGGCTGAACACTCATGTGCCGTCCTCTTTGTTTACCTTTTATTTTAACGTCTACAGGCGTCCCCTGGTAATCGTGGTAACCCTGTGTTTAATGTCACAACGCTATGAATTGTGGGTAATTCACTCAGGCAAAGTCTGCAAAAATGCGATCTTACGGAAAGAGTTCATAAAGGGCTCAAAATGTCTGCGAGAGAGCCCCCCAAGGGCTTGATTTGACAGTGGGACGGCCCTAAACCCTCACAGACTTTGCATGAATGCACCTCAAAGTCTGTGAGTCCGTGAGTGTGGACGTTGGGATTGGGCCTGTTTTACTGATGTAGCTGCTCTGAGGTAGATGCTTCTGACCTTGTGATTAGTGGCATCCAGGATGAACTCCGCCCTGACACCGTTGTTCTCTGGACTGCGGTAGTCAAAGAGAGAGTTGGTAAGATAGGTCATTCCTTTACTGCTTAGGCTGTCCCCACAGCTGAAGAACACTGCATCCTGCACAGACAGACAGAAAGAAAAGAGGGAATATTTAAGATAATTTCCCAAAAACACAATCCAGCCCATACTACATAAATAAACATTTTATCCAGAAGTATTTCAAACAATTTAATATAAATAATTTGCTGTCCTTGTTACTCAAATGTAACACACCATTGTTGAACACACAATTTAAAAAACACCTTGGAAAATTAAAACACACAGTTGAAGAAATGCATTGATTTCAAATTGAGCCCAAAAGCATTGCACTGCACATGAGCCAATGGTGAGACTGCTGCTGACACAGTGATGAATGTGGCAAACACAGAACATTATTGTGAATTATAAAAAGGCAGCTGGGTTTCGCTCCTCCATAAACAAACCAAACCACATCTCTACCTCCTTCTGAAAGCTCTCGGGAGCAATAGAGGCTGCGGAGACGGTTTAGGTGAAAGTGATCTCTGTTCTGGGCTTTTAAACTCTCTTTCTTTATCCTTCTCACTCAAGTTTTCCGCTTTTTTTCATTTTTCCTTGAGGTTTTTAGGCCATCTTTTACCTCTTCACGTCGGTTCATGTTTTCTTCAAAATCCCGTACTCCCATGATGCCTTTCAGGCAGAGTGCCCGGCAACCCACAAAGCCAATCTGACAATCGAAGAAGGGCTCCCCCATCATCAGCACCTGGAATGAAAAACGGAGGAAGAGACTTTTAAACATTTATTATTCTCCAGATTTATTCACCTCTGCATTAAGAACAATGTGGAAACTGAATAAACTCTGCAGCCCTTTTCCTCTAGTGAAGAAAATAAGGAATACAAAGTCCAGTACAGTTATAAAAAACATTCATTAATGAATATTAATATAATTATACTAATAATGAATATATATAATCCTTTCCTCTCCTAAGAGAACACCCAGGATGAAAAATGTCTTAAATCAGTCAACAGAAGCCCAGTAAAGCCATAACAGTGCAATAACTCACTGAAATTAATTTAACCGAATCACCTTTTTACATCGCAATAAAACATAAAATTTGAAATTAATGACAGTCCGAGACTCAATTTCAGTGTGAACTTATCACAAACAAGGTTTTCCACCATGACCGGTTTGAGGCCAAGTTGGTTTGTGGTGCTGTTGAGGTTGTGGGCTCATTTCATTGTGATGAAAAGAGCAGGGGGTCACAGTGGTGTGTGCATGTGTGAGCGTGTGGTAGCCGTCCAGCAGCCCCTGTAACCACTAAGGTGTGGTTGTCTCTCACTCACCGTGCCTTTGCTTCACCCAGCAGACAACTAAACACAGCAATCCAATAAAACTTTACGTTTCACCACACAATAATTACAAGGCCTAGTTTTCCCTGTTTTACTAGCCATCCCTTTGCCTTTCAACGCTCTCACTTTTGGTCCCAGTTCAGACTGCTCTCTCTCTCTCTCTTCCAGCGAAAGCATAAATTACAGAAATTGGAATTGGAAATCTCTCAGAATTCTCACATCTGGTAGAAAGCTTAGGAGCAGAAAACTCCCTTCCTACTCCAACCAGGTAATCAGAGAAAAAGGTTTTAAAATATTTGCTACGCCGAGGGGGAAATGCGGAAATGATCAGACTTGGGCCCTGCTCACACACGGATTCCACTGTGTTCACAACAGGCCACGGATTAGTGACCTGGAGAGGCTTTATAAATGTACTTAGGGAGGGAATTAAGAGGAACCTCTGTCCAACAGTGAACGAGGAGACGCTAATACTAACAATGGAGGATCAAAAGGGAAGGACAGGGATCTTTATTTGTCTGTCCAATGATCTGACCATGATGGGTAACAAGGCTGGTAGAGGGCAGATATCACATGTCGCTGTAGTTGAAAAAATAATGGTTGGGGCCTGGTGTTTTTACAATAATAAAATTCCTCATCATTAATATTAGTTACAACCCAGAAATGGACAATATGCTCGAAAATCATACGTAAATGTAACAGTAACACATTTCATTTATCTTTTTTTCTATTTTTGACATCTGGACTACACTCGGGGTTGTTTGGTTAGTGTGTTAAACAAAAGAAACCTGTCATTGTATATTGTAGCTATTCTCTGTTTATTATATGGAATGTAGACAATTTATTGATTACAAATTGCATTGTGAATAAATCAGTAAAGACTGTAATTACAATCAACCTATTTCTTTAGGCGTCAGGGTAAGAATGAAGCTGTAGCATCTTACCTCAATAGTGATTCCTTCTTGCTCCATGCATAGGACCTCTCTGGACTTGACCTTCTGAGGACTGTAGTAGCTGCTCTCTGACTGGGTCTCTGTCAGCTGGGAAAAAAGACAGAGAGACAGAAACCATTTAATATTCTTAAGAAAGGTCAAAATGGACTCATATAGTGAGTAAAGATCAAATAAATACATTATTTAGCAGTCAAAGCTATTTTACCTTTGAGTTGACGGGTAGAACAAGAAAAGCATAAAATCTTCACAATTGTAATTAATCTTTCAAAGCAAAAGACCATGAAAACTGAAGCCTTTACAAAGTTTAATTCTGTGTTTGTGACATTCAGAAAGTAGATTAGGTATTTAAAAACAGCTTAAACAAGTCTTAACAATGCAGTATTCAAATGAAAAGTGGTTCTATATGGAGGAGATTTTGCCACCTCAAAATATTGGGGGACGACAAGGGAAAGTAAAGCTTTGTTTGACAGAATAAGTGACGGTTACGGCAATAATATGGAAAAATTCAACACTAAAAACTGGAAAGCATATGTCTCATTGTGTGTGCGTGCGTGCGTACCCGCAATTCACTGCTGAAACAGATACATGATTCGAAAAATAAACAAACGCTATGCAAGTCCTTGGATGTGAAGGGCAACGAGGCCCCCGCAAAATAATGCTTAAAACCAGAAACAATAACATCCAAACAAGGACAGATGACATTTTGTTAGATCAGAGACTGGATGCCAGCCTTGGGACTTTTTGGCTGTTTTCTCTTCCAAGTTTGGACCCGGGCCAAAGACATTCATCAAACCACATGACAGTGCCTCCTCTGTGATTATAGGGGAGGCCCGCTCTGGCTTTATTGGGGATGACAATTAGAACATGACTAAAGCACTAAGGATACCGAGGGGTAAACTGATAATGTACAAGTTCATCGAGTGATCAGGTAAATTGATAAAAGAAGAGGGATTGTTTATTAGAGCATTAATTCTGTGTGTAGAGATAGTGTGGAGAGAGTGTGTCTTGTTGACTGAAGTGAGAGGGGTACAGAGCTGTGATGCTTTTGAGTTTGGCCAGTCTAAAAAATGTGGGTGTAGAGCAGAACGGTGCATGCAGGCCCTAACCCCATTCAACTTTTAACACAGGAAGCAGGTGCAGAGCAAGGAGCAGCTGTGCCTTATTATCCCTACTGATGGAGCAGGCTCTCTCACCCTCCCTCGCTCCCTTCCCCTCTTTCGATTCTTGATGGTTTAATCACGTGCAGGGACCGCTCCACCCCAACCCGCAGGTCCCCGGGAGCAGCGGTGAGCAAGGATGTTAAATTATCTGACTAAAGGATCGCTCTGTCTGACTATTTCAGTGCAAAGTAGCACTGACTCTAAAGAGCTGCCGATCAGACGGACACAAACATGATGATCCAATAAGAATATGGCCAATTTGGCACCAACACAAATACTTAATACAGCCAGTAATACTATGGCTGTGTATTGGCAATAATCTGGCGATACGATACGTATCATGATACAGAAGCAACGATTCAAGATATTGCGATATACTGAGATACTGTAAGCAATTTTTTTTTTAAATCTAATTTTAGGAAAACTGTCATAGTATAAAGAACACACCAGAAATACACCATTTTAGAATAGGCAAAAATAACACATTTGCACTGCATGCAAAGTCTGCATGTGATTATCATAAAGTGGGCATGTCTGTAAAGGGGAGACTCGTGGGTACCCATAGAACCCATTTTCATTCACATATCTTGAGGTCAGAGGTCAAGGGACCCCTTTGAAAATGGCCATGCCAGTTTTCTTCGCCAAAATTTAGTGTAACTTTGGAGCATTATTTAACCTCCTTCCCGACAAACTAGTATGACATGGTCGGTACCAACGGATTCCTTTGGTTTTCTAGTTTCATATGATACCAGTAGCTTCACTCTTCATTTCATCTTCACTCATCTTTAAAACTGAGCCCGCTACAACATCCGAAAGATCAAATAGCATAATAGACATAATAGACATAATATCGCCATACTCATGTGTATCGATACTTTCTTACACCCCTAAGTAATACACAGAGCTACTGCTGCCACTCCTTTATTATACTTTGGCCCATATAAGGCTTTGGGAGTCCAGAACAAATCAAATGATTCTTTATGAGGCATCTTGGAAATGTCATAATGTTGGATGTGAATATTGGGATACTTTGTCTTTATGGTGGAAAAGTTGAAAAGGACTTAGGGAATACTTGTTGAAATAAATGAAAATACCAAAACAAAAGATTGGCATGACGTCTGGCGTACAATGAGACTTTGGCAGGTGTGCAAATGTGAAAGAGGGGAACAAACGGTAAGTGCCGAACTATGCATTATGTGTGTTAAAGTCATTAAATTATACTGATCAAACAGATCTGGGGAGTAATGGGTCAGCAATCTAAAAATACCTCTCTGGTTTCACGTCCATGTCAAACTCAGGTTCAGGCAGTGGCTGTTCAAAGACATGAAACTCCCTCAAACTAAATACTTCCTTGTAGGAAAGAGACGAGAACGTTTAAAAAACGATCCTTTCAGCTGTCTGCAATTACTCCAGACGAGAGGCAATTAATTGATTAAAAGAACTCAAACAATACAGGAACAATTTAAACATTATTAGAAAAGCACCATGGTCTGTTTGGCCTGAGACATACCTCCCCTTCACTGATCACACATGCTGTCAAGTACATACACACACACACACACACACACACACACACACACACACACACACACACACACACACACACACACACACACACACACACACACACACACACACACACACACACACACACACACACACACACACACACACACACACACAAGCAGTAATGTGATCTGAAGTGCCTGAACCTGAGGGGAAACGCAGATGAATTCCAACTATTCTGAGTGAGCAGGCAGGATTAAAGTTTGGGATCCATTTCTGAATAGTCATCATACCACGTATGATGTTTAAAACATTAACGTGACCCGAGACGCCAGTTAGCGGTTACGCTGCCCTCCCCGATACCACACACAGAGACAAAGAGGATTGTAACTTCCTGAAGATCAACTGAAAAGCACCACAAAATATAAGCTGCAGGGATGGGGTGGGCAGTGAATAAACAGTAATGGTAGCAAGGGAAAGAAAATCGTAATTGTTAACATAACGCTATCTTAAATCAGGAAATTCTATATCAACATTAAATATCATTATCTGCAAAATTTCCCCAAGAATTTCCTGACTTACCATGACAGCCTCCTACACAAATTGGTTCTAGCTTTTGTGTAATACACACATTGAAAGACATTTACATTTTTATCTTCACCATCTATCCATACTCTTATGGGGTTTTTCTTGGACATGAAAAGGTATTTTTGTTGCCACTGTATGTATTTGTTTAAATAGATTTTATTATTTCAAAAGCACATCTTAAAAAATGTGTGATTAATCGCGATTAAATATCTTAATCGATTGACAGCCCTAGATATTTGACATTAAGTTGATTATGTTTTTCCTTGTCCCCAATGACGTGATGCTTTACACATGGAAAAAAAACTATAACTGTCATTCATCCAATGTACGCTGGCCAACAAACTAGTCCCCATGTTTAGTAATGAAATAATTTATGATGATGCAGCTGATTTACCTTGAAGGTGACAGAAGCTTTGGTGCAGTAGAAGCCTATGGCAACAATGGGGTCTTTGGGCGTGTGTTGTTGTGGGTTGCTTGGGATGCCTCCTGTCTCTCTCTGCTGGTAGAGGCCTTCCTCATATTCCTCCTCTTCTACGATGGCTGGGACAAAGGACCAAGCCCAGGACACCCAACCCTGGTCTCCCTCTTCAGGACTCCCAGGCTGCATGTAGAGGTCTGGGCTGGAGTACTGGCTAGTCCCCTGGTTTTCCATATCCACATCCATCCCTGGAGGGGGAAAAAATCATAATTAATTATAATGCAAAGATAAGCAGATGATTTTACAGTACTTTAAATAATAATAGGAAAAAAAAGTCAGGGTTAGTGTCTGCAGGTCAACCTGTTTAAGATGCTTCAGAAAAATGTTCAGACAGTTACAATTCACACTTTCAAACCTACAAAGATCTGGTGCACACAAAGTAGACTTAATAAAAAAATGCAGAATTATCTTATTACTCCAACAGATAAATCAATTTAAAGAGGCACATTCTGAGAACAAAATGGTCAAACAGAGAGAAAACTGTTGATAATGGAAGCGTGTGTGTGCCCAATGCAGCACACTAGATTAATTTGTCCATGCCTTCAGGGTAGTTTAACACAAGCAAGATGTTTCAGCTGTCAACTGAACACACAAAAACAGTACAGACCAAGGCAGCTTTACAGTAGTTGCTGCCAATGCTCCAGCATGCAGGTGTGTGCTGCATGAACGAGAGAGAGGAAGCCCGTTCCAATGGAGGGCCAGAGGGCACAGAATGTCAGCCAGCATCCTGACAGAGGAGAACCTCGACTGGGCCCAGTGGATCGCTGAGGTCAGGGCTGTCTGAGCTGGACCCAACAGCACAGGCTAGCATGCAACGGGGGGTTGGGTCACATACTTGTTTAGAAGCCAACGGACTGAAATGGAGGCCAAGAGGGAGGCCGAGTAGCTATGAGCCCATCAGCACAATCCGAGCTTGGCTAGTGCAGGTGAAGGCTAGGAAGGGTCGACCGCGACTGTGTGTCGACACCTGGACAGAGCGCAAGGGGAGCGCTGGCTACCGTAAGGCACAGGCCTCACACCGGGGTGAAGAGGGTAATGTGAAAGAAAGTGGTGGGAGAAAACAGATTGAGGCTGAGTGGAGGTAGGACTGCCCGGACATACCAATGGGCAGAGGTCTAAATATGAGATACAGCCTGGACAAAAAGAAGATAAATAGAAGCTAAAGACTGTCAAAAGGCCAGTCCTTGTGTCAGCAACAGAGAACTTGGACTGGCATGTTGGTGGTGTGCATAAGAAAAGACAAGCAGAAGTTATCTTTTCTCTGTTTCACAGCACACTATTTGGGGGCTCACAGGTTCCCTAAACCACCATGCACCGCCCCGGTCCCCGATGCCGACCTCTGGACTCGTCCCATCGCGTCTGTTTCCATGCACGTCGGGAGAGAGGAAGCTGATGTCAATACACAAGAATGTGTAATCCCGTTCCTCGCGGCCTCACGTCCTCTGTGAGAAAACAACATTGTCCGTGAGGTCACAGCTTAGGAATCCCAACGGCTAAGGCGGTGAAAATTATGACATATTTTAATTAAATCTTTCACTTTGCGAATTGGCAGTTGGAAATCCCATGTTATGGCTTTTTATCTCTCTCTCCCTCCCCTCAATCTCCCTGTTGGATTTTATCTCTCATTTCTCTTTTTTTTTTTTTTTTCCTTTTTGTTTTCACTCCGTGGAAGCCTTTGAGGTGTCAGTTCAACAAGTTAAGCTCTTTTCGCTTCACGTCCCAGCCTGACGAAGCCTACGTTTGAATTGCAAGGCAATCAAAATACAAGCACAATTACCAATCAAGTGATCAAAACAGGCCGGCTTAAGGAGACTTTGAAGTATTAATCCAGAGAAGTGAGTGAAAAATTCCCAGAGACTGATGTGGGTTGGCCAAAACGTATGCTGCTGTGGAGTAGAGCACTATGACACACAGGTTCGCCATGAGAGCGATCAAAGCCTGACTGGGTGTTTTACGTGGACAGCTCACACTATCAGCGTGGCACCACATGAGCATGCACAATCAGAGCTCAGAAGCACTGTGTAATAGGATGTGTCAGGGTCATGGTTGGTTTCCATGAGCCCAAGGCCTCCAGGCAGCGGTGGATGTCTAAGTTAGCGAGTGGTGGCTAGGAGTGGGTGTGTAAGTGAGTGAACAGCTGAGTGACATTGAGACAGTGAGAGTGAGAGAAGGCAGTGCCCTCACAGGCCAGTAGATGTCCCTCCATGTTTATAGAGGGAGAGGTGGACTGCTTACCTGACCACTACTCTGCTTGTCGGCTTATGCATCTGCTCACACACACACACACTCCTTTCATTTTTTCCAGTCACAGATTATCAGGTCTATCAGATCTGACTGATCATCACTTCCTTACAGGTAATACAGTGCATACACACTTCGGTGCACTGGCCTACCTACTTTGATATAAAAGAATGGAACACATATCAAACATGTCTGTTGCATACTGTTTCAATTGAACACTACCAGCGTGACATTAACATCAAAATCTATTTCAGCAGTCATGGCAGGAGAATATAAAACGCTCCGCAAGACAAAAAGCTGTTTCACGTCCATAGACTTCTTACACTCAATGGCCTCCACGTCTTCACACCAATATTAAAAAGATGATTAAAAAGAGGCCCTGTCACTTCACTGGGCTTACATAAGGGAGCCACATGAGGTTTATAATGGGCAGATAGCCTGTGGCCTCCGTCTGATGCGTGTGTGATGGTCCATTACATTCGACAGGCCTCGAAGGACGCTGAGGCTCTCCTACAAAGCAAACACAAAACGCTCAAAACATACGGCATTGGACAAACACACAACAACTCCAGGCACTCATACACATGCTACACAGAGAGGCGCGTGCACGCACACGCGCACACACACACACACACACACACACCCTGCCACACTTCAGCAGCCACAGTCCTCGGTTCATAATTCTTCACATATTTGTTGAAACCGTACAGCTTTCGGTGCCGTGACCAGCTGGTCCATTCAAGCATGTTAGTCATCTATGTTTCCAACCGCTGAAATTTTTTACAGCGTTTCACAGACTTCGTCGAATTTCAGACAGTAGGAAAACTAGCCGTCTAATCCTGACTGAGAGGTTGCTTTGGTTAGTGACACACAAGTATCCCGCGCCGTTCACCTATCGGGGCTATTCATTAATGAGCCACTGGCTCTCACCTAAAAGAGAAAGAATCAAACAAACAACATGCAGCCGCAGTGAATCATGAGGCACATAAACACATTACGAGGCTTTTTCCACTTTGTTAATTGGCAAAAAGAAAAACACCTTCACATGGGGGAAAATTAATATTTAAGAGTAAGCAAGAGTGAAAAAAAGAAACACATGCACAGAGGGCATGGCAGCCAGATTATACAGCAAAGACTCGCCACAAGCAGCCTATGGGAAATCAAATGAATGTGATGAAGTACTATGTACAATACTGGGATCATGTTCCCGCAATCATGTGACAATGATTGTTTCCTACAAACTGCAACCCCCTAAAAATAAATATGCATGTAAGCCAAGTCAGTCACTATGAGCGTCAACATACATGAATGTTGCAGAAATCAGATCCTATCAATGGTAAAGGCTGTCTGTACTGGTTAAGAAAAATACATTATTTTCTTTTTTACAAATAATACATCATTTGAGCTTATTAAAAGAATTCTTTTTTTTCCTTAAATCTGAAATGAATACTATGAGACCATATGTTCCTGCAGAAGCCCAAACACCTCCCAACAAACACACACCCACCTACTACAGTACAGTACATATATACACACACATCTGCCCCCCCCCCCCCCTGCCTCCCTTCAGCTTCTTCACTCTGTCGATTACTTCCAGCATAACAAGATCTGGGGGCGCTCAGGTTCCAAGAGCTGGTCCCCTCTTGTATATTTTTGTGATGGGATACTAATTCATTCTCAGAGGCTCCGCATAGCAGTAGCATGACACCGACTCTTACATCTGGCATTGGACACTGAACTGGAAGCTGCGCCAACTAGCAGTAAAAGTTCCAGGCCAACAGGCAGGGAGCAAGTTGGAGGGAGTGAGCGAATGGGCTGTATTGTGTTGGGCTGCCTGCTTCCCCTCTGCCCACCACTTCCCCTGCACCAGAATTTGCTGCCGGTGCCACAGAGGTTGATTTAGCCCAGCGGGACCTGGGAATTCATCGTGTTTTATTTTGCCGAGATGAGGATGAGCAATTGGGGAGATGGGTGTTTGGGAATGAGGTGGTTTTTTTGAAGGGGTTGGTTGCAGCTATCAAAAGTGTGAGATTGTGTGTGTGTGTGGTATGCAAGAAACTGACTGCATGTGTGTGTTTTGCTCAGCCCCTGGATGTTAGGGGTGTGATTTCATATGGCGCTCCAATCAGAAAGACAGAGACGGGCCTGTGTTTGATTCATCCTCGTGTCTTCCCATCATCCTCCTCTCTCCTGCCTCCATCCACATGGAGGGGATCAGGCCTGACGACGACGGTCTGTGTTGAGTTACACGCTCCAGCTTTTGTTTGTGGAAAAAGCAGGAGGAGCGCACACCATGGTCAAAGTGATGTTAAATGTCCCGTTTAGGAACAACAGCAGCACATGGACAGACATAGCCCCTGAACCGAACAAGGCAACATGCAGAGCGTCATGAGATGAAAAACGCTGTCTCAGGGAAAAGCTTCAAAGCTTTGTGCCTCGTCTGATGGCTCATTAACCACTTCAGAGCTTTCAACCACATTTTGTCTGAGAAATATGACTGCTACAGGAACTATACTGACACACATGCTACATCGCTGTGCGACCTCAATATATCATTCTCAAATTAATTTAGATAAAAACAGAATAATGGCGGATGGAAAATGTGACTTTTTTGCTTTCGTTTTGCTGTGTACGTCCTTTGCTTACTTGGGTAGAACTGTACAGCTACAGCACAGCAGTATCAGCAAAAAGGACAGCTCTCAGCTATAAAAAGAGGACTGCTTCATTCTACTATAATGTAGGTGAACAAATAAAATAAAGAGACAAATTTATAGCCTAATTGACCTTACTTAATGTACTTTTATATGCAAGTTCTATCAACCACTAGTCATCAAGTGTCAAATCCTACTGAAGGATGTTTTTAAGAAACTCTGCTGAGATCTTTTGAAAACATTCTAGATAAAATAAAGCAATCCAGAGTTTTAACAACACAATAAATCAAAAACAGACCCCAAAAAACATCAAATGGTCAGCGAATAGCGAATTATCAATGCCCTCGCTACGAGACAACACTCACCAGGTAAAATTGCTCCAGCCTCCCTGACATGAACACTGCCCTCTTCTCCCTCGCCCTCTTTGTGTCCTCCGATTTCCCCGTAGTAGAGGGCAATAATCAGCTCTAAAATGCGGATAAACATGGGCAGCTGCTGATCAGTAATGGACAACTTCAGGCTCTCCACCATTGTCTGGATCTGAGGAAACATGGAGAAGGAAAGCATGAATGATGGTTTAAAATTTGATTTGTTAAATTATATGTTTAGATGGTTCTGGTGGGCTCCCGCTTAATATGAATAGGAATGTTTCATAAAAAAAAGGGGTAGAGCTGCCCATGGCCCTGTAAGAAAACTGGTATTGATTCCCCTCTGGCTAACTGGTGGATGCTGAGAGTTGCATGTGGAAGAAGCAATTTCTGCTCCTGTTAAACAAATATGATGAGCGACAGCTAAAAACCACCAAGTATGGTCTGAATGCAAATAGATGTACTGTATAGAGTAACAAGAAGGAAGTAGATACATCCCACAAAATAAATACAATGTCAAGATAAAAGAAATCAGGTCCAAATGGGAACAAATGTATCCTCATAATACATGTAATGTGAACCAATGCGTTGACTGTAATTATCTAAAGCAGCTACAAAACTTTTCATTTGACTAGAGAGGTTTGTATTATACGTTTTGTATTAGACAGTGTTAATAAATTATAAACAACAGAAGACGCACTGGAATACAGTCAAAAGTGGATTTACCAATGCTATTCCTTAACATGCTGTATCATTTACAACTACTCTAAATGTGGCAAAACTTGTGTGTGATTCTGCTGATGGGCCACCATGAAAACCTTACTCAAAGCGTGTTACTGTACTGACGATATGTAGATGGGAATGAGCCAGTTCTGCTTCAATTCAGCCTGTTGATAAAATTTGTTTAACAGATCAATTGGACCGAATTAAATGTACCATGCAATACAGACATGAGCCGCAATCAATTTTCTGGCTAGACTGTACAAAAGTTTACAAAAGCTCCTTATTTTAACCTTAAAGGTTAAAAATGTATCAGCAAAAGAACTGAGATCAATTTTTCCATCAGAAATAGTTTACATCTGACTACATAAACAACCACATTAAGGAACAACACAGCTAAGACTCTGTGTGATTTTCAACAAACATCTTCCACCGTTACACAATGAGTAGGAAAATGACGTTGACTGCCTGTGATGATTCTCTAGTGAGAGGAGTACTTTTCTCTAAACAGAACTGTTACTATTGTTTTGAAATTAAGCTAATTTGAGATCTCAACATCAGTGGTGTAGTCCAAAAGCTGTTGCTTCATGACATGAGATAGTTATCTAGAGTGGGTGTTCTCAATTACATCAACATGGTTGACTAGTTCTTGAACAAACATTGATTAAATTGGCTAAGATAGGAATAGTATATTCGTCTCTAGGGTAGCTTTTTCAAACAAAGTGCCAGTTTTCAGATAGGCAGACCAGAATTAACTGAGATGATGATAAAAGTCACTTGAGTGAAAACCAAAAACTGTTCGTACTACAATGACACATCATAGTATTTCATTATCTTGCATTTTAGTGCAGGAAGTGAAATCTTGCAAAAACAAACAGCTGTCTTCCATACATATCCAGAACAATGGCCTGAAATTAGTCACTATCCTGCAATTGATTTGAGAACAGCTAACCTAACAAAAGTAAGTCACATGTTCCTCTAACAACTGGAAGCTGCTGTGACAAATTGAAACTTTGACCTTGAGGATAACCATAGAAAAAGCCATGCTGTGATTTGGTATCAAAAACTTTTGACATTTGGAGATTTCTGCAAGAATTTCATTTTTCAGCGTTTGGATGGCGAGCACTTCTGTTCTGGAAACTGCTCAGAAACCCCCTTATTGTCAATCTAGCCTCTGAATGCTCTAGGTCTCTAGTTTGTGGCTGTGAAGTTTCATGAGGCTGTGATTATCCTAGAGGTCACCACAGGTCATTTTATACAGTGAGGTCAAGTTTAAAAAAAATGGGCTCACTACAATGAAATGGCTACTATGGGGACTAACATCATCACACATGAATACAGTCGGGCTCATTGTATCCACAAGAGTCTCAGCTTTACAGTGATAGCCAATTTATGTAATTCCAAGACTGTTTAGGGACCCCAGTATGCAGAAATATTCAAATACATATATAATAATAATAAAAAATAACACATTTATGCTGCATGCAAATAACTGCATGGTTTTTGCCCAAAACTGCATGTGATTATCATAAAGTGGGCATGTCTGCAAAGGGGAGACGCGTCGGTACCCAGAGAACCCATTTTCATTCACATATCTTCAGGTCAGAGGTCAAGGGACCCCTTTGAACATGACAATGCCAGTTTTTCCTTGGCAAAATTTAGCCATTCACTCTAGCTATAAAACTGAACCTGCTACAGCCTCTGAAAGACAGTGAAGTCGGTCGGGATCGCCCTCGATCCCGTGGGTCTCAGAGGGTTAACCCATAGAAAACTCTTTCTCCATCTTTAGCTTTGGGAAGATAATGGACGGTTATTGCTAAAATTTTGGAGGTGCTCACTTTGATGACAGATGGGATCTTGGAATTGATGTTGTCGTAGGTGAAATGGAGACGTGTTCTGAAGGAGCATTTGTACAGCAGCGGGTCCTGGTAAAACTCGATCTTGCCACTAGCATTCCTCTTGTCCAGGCACACAGTGCAGTCAGCAAAGTTGATGACTTTCCTTAGGACCAGCTCTGGAGCTTCACAGAGAAAAAAGAAAACAACATGAATGCAGATAATTCAGCAGTGAACACATAAGAGCGCTTGACACTAATCAAACATGTCAACATACATGCATTAGACATTCATGCGTGCAGAGAAATGCAAGCCTACAAAGAGGTGTCATTAAACTCAAACCAATACAAGCATACACACACTAACAGAGAGCAGGCCCTGACAGTAAATCCTCATTATCTGTGATCTAGTGAATCAGGGAGATGACACTCAGCAGACATCACAGAGCTGTTGTGTAATGTAACATTTACAAGAGGTACAACCAAATGGTTTGTGTTTTGGTGTGTTCCTGACAGACTGATAACAGGACTCATCATTCCCAGAATTATTTTATTCTCTAAGCAGTGCCAGTAACTACTGTTGTAACCACTACTTGTTTTACATCTTGGAGTAGGGGCCCTTTAACAAGAAATTCCACAGTGATAACACTGACTGAAAATGAGCTTCATGATTTCTCTGTTGATACAGGCTTTTGTGTCTCCCTATAAAGAACCAGCTCTTTCTCCAAAGTTATGATGGTAGTTCAAGTTTAAAATAATTGTAATTCTCTGGCAGTAACCTGAGAAACCCAGGAGTCTGTACTACAGTACGTGAGAGCTTCTAAGTGTAATGAATAGAAACTAGGGCTGTCAGTCGATGAAAATAGTTAATCGCGATTAATCGCAAATTAATCTCACATTTTTTATCAGTTCGAAAATGTACTTTAAAGTGAGATTTGTCAAGTATTTAATACTCTTATCAACATGGGAGTGGACAAATTTGCTGCATTATGCAAATGTATGTATATATTTTTTATTGGAAATTAATTAACAACACAAAACAATGACAAATATTGTCCAGGAAACCTCACAGGTACTGCATTTAGCATAAAATATATGCTCAGATCATAACATGGCAAACTGCAGCCCAACAGGCAACAACAGCTGTCAGTGTGTCAGTGTGCTGACTTGACTATGACTTGCCCCAAACTGCATGTGATTATCATAAAGTGGGCATGTCTGTAAAGGGGAGACTCGTGGGTACCCATAGAACCCATTTTCATTCACATATCTTGAGGTCAGAGGTCAAGGGACCCCTTTGAAAACTGCTGTGCCAGTTTTTCCTCGCCAAAATTGAGTGCAAGTTTGGAGCGTTATTTAACCTCCTTCCCGACAAGCTAGTATGAATACTTGACAAATCTCCCTTCAAGGTAGATTTAGAACAGATAAAAAATGTGTGATTAATTTGCGATTAATCGTGATTAAATATTTTAATAGATTGACAGCCCTACTATAGACTAGAGCCACAAGTCACTGTCCAGTTCTGAGAAACATTATGCAACTAATAGGGATAAATAATGGCATCGGTAAAAGGACTGGTCAACAAGTTGATTTTGATCAGTCTTGCTCTTGTCAGGTGTTCCAGTATGAATGAGCAGCTTGGCTCAACATCCTCATTCTTTCCTACAAGTAATTAGTGTCTCTACCTCAAGGAATTGAAACCAGTAAAACACATTAATCATGTAGCCATCAAAAGCAGGGGCCCACAAGGATAGCACTTCCTACTGTTCTATTTACAAGTGGCATGCCTAGGTGTAAAATCCCCCACCTCATTCATCTTCTGTGGTTTTAAATGTGAGCTCTTTTCTGTGTCAAAGCCCACTCTGCTTTGGACCTGCACATGCTCCAATCAGACCGGGGAGTCTGAATATGAGACTACTCTGGCAGCTGACATTGGGCATTTACACAAAGAGCCGTGTTTAAACTTGTCTGATATGTCAGTTTGACCTTAGTTTGAACTAACAAAATTAAACACTTACTGTAGTATATAGGTTCTTGTCTCAGTGGATTTACTAGTTAATCCCACTACCAAGGAATGTAAGCAGCCATTGCTCACCAGTGATGTCCATGAAGGCCCTCTCCCATATATCGTCCACGGTGTAGCACTCTGCTGAGGTAATGTTGACCGACAGCACGATGTCATCTTCCACGTACTTGAGGATCAGGTTGTTCACCACAATATTCACGTTGTTCACCACGCGCCTGATCAGACTCTGCACGTAACCTACAAACACATAAGCAAAGCACAAGAGAAACATCTTAATACTGCACAATAACTCCTTATAAAAAGATACACAAAAAGCATAATAACAAATAGACACACATTCACACAGGAGAACATAGTGGCTAGCATATATTTACTAATATCAGGACACATTAACTTAGTGCTGAGACAACGTAAAAGACTAAAATCCAGAGCCGCATTCCCTAAAAGTCTCGGCTCAAAACTACTGACCCCTGCCATCCTCATTGGCTCGTAAATAAGAGGAGGTCCTGACATGTTATTTTTCGCTTCAGTCTTTCCCTTGGACGTGTAAAGTGAAAGAAGCTAAATATCCATAAGAAAACATTTTTACTCCTCACCCCGCCTGAGCAGCGCTACAAATCCTGGGTGAATTTATGAATCTCTGAAGAGCTCTCCACTCAGATGCAAAATCCTGTTTAACCCAAAACTATGCACATGCTGCCTGAAACATATCCCTCCCAAGCCCGTTAAACCACTGAGTTCACTTAAACATACGCAAGATTCATCGGATTAGCATACGCATGCCTTCACACATACAAAATACAGAACTTTATACATATTTATACTAGAGTTATTGAGGACACAGTGGAACTACAGTTTTAGGAATGCCAGGATTGGAAATGAAAGACACATTCTGCCAATGATGAGAAGAAAAAAAAACAACCAAATGGGCGACCTGTGTGAAAACACATTAATTTTATAGTGTGACGGCTGGACAAGTTTATGTCATCACTTACTTTCAAAGTTTTAATACATTACGGGACGTGAATACAATGAGACAGGCACATTGAAATTTTGCGGTGATGGAGAGCAAAGGCTTGAGAAATCAATTTTGTACAAATGGAAAGAAACAGGAATATAGAAATAGATTTTTCTGGTGAGGGTGAAATGTGGGGGCCGGCAGCTTTGTGGTGAAGAGGCGGAGGGATGCAGCAACCAAGAGCACGCAGGAGAGAAAGAGCAGTCCGATAGATTGGGTTTCAGCAGAGCTGGGGGAGCCTTCCTGCAGTGTTACCAGTACCTCCTAATGGCCACAGTGACGCCCAGAAACAGAAGCTTCACAGGAAAAACATACATGCTAAGGTCATTACTCAACGAAGTAAGAAAGAACTTAAAATATTACAGACAGGGGAGTTTCGACCATAAAATATGAAAATATACAGTAATAAATCCTCCTAACCACAGGACCAATGGCATAATTCATTCCTCCCATGTACTGTTAAACACAGTCACTACAAGTTAAAACATATAAACCTTTAATGCTTTTCCCTTATTTTCCAAACCAAATGTTTGTCTTCCTGTATCTACAAGTCTGGCCCAGGGCATAACAGAAACCGATAATTAGGCAGAACTAAATGGTGCTGTTGATGAAAATATTTATATGAATTGGTTAACTGTTCTGCCACTTGTACACAGGCCCGACTGCGCATTAGCATAATCCAATTGACAAAATTCGCATGAGTTTGCTGCCTGACCAAACAGAGTGGCAGGAAGAGAGGATGACATAATATAAACTCGACTCATAAACGCAATGTGTGTTCGTGACATTTGTACGTGGCCTTGCATGCATGCATGTGTTTGTCTGAGTTCGAGTGTGTGCCTGGCTGCTTTCTTGCGTGTGTGAATGCGGCTGTGTGTGTGTGTGTGTGTGTGTGTGTGTGTGTGTGTGTGTGTGTGTGTGTGTGTGTGTGTGTGTGTGTGTGTGTGTGCGTGCGTTCGTGCGTGTGTGCCTGTGGTTCTGGGGTCAGTCGGAAAGCTGCTGTCGCACCTGCAGCCTGGGCAGTAAAACCAGCACTTTACCTCCTGCTATTTCCCTCTCTGGATCTAATTTACCCGTGTCAGAGTGTCTCTCTTGCACTCTCTTACACTTGCTATACCTCTTCTTGCCTCGCACCAAGTCCAGGGCCCCAATCCGTCTCTCTGCGAGCCATCGCGCAGCTCTGAACTTCTGTAAACAATTGACACAGCCAGCACCTGTGCTGCGGCCCACAGGGAAAGAGCCCACTTAAAACTGTTCAACCATAAAATGACTGGAAAAACCAGCTCCTTTATGTGATCTCAGAACAGGCCAAGTACTCTCTTCTGTGCAATACAGGAAAGAAACACTATACTGTCCATGCTCACCATTTTTCCTGTATATGGAAAGTATTAGTAGCTATCAGCCTTGCCAGTTATTAGCCATGGAGAGAAAGATTGACAAGTCCATCAGACAATAAATGTACTGTAAGTTGGTCCTGCTGTGTTATTCTGAGATGTAATTAGCACAGTTAGCAAGGTAGCCAGGAGACTACATATAGTAGCTACTGTGGGACATAGCACCTTTAAAGTGTTGAGTATAGTTCACAAAATTCAATAAATAGCTATAAAATACCAGGAACATAAACATAGTGGATCTCACTTCCACCATGGCAAGTTTCCTGCAGGACCATGGAGCACTGCAAGCCTACGTTATAGGGCTGCACGATTATGGACAAAATCACGATTATTTTTGATCAGTATTGAGATCACAATTGTATATCATGATTATTCATGGATTTTAGGGACAAAATATCAGGTCATAATTCCCTATCCATTATCTATTTTATATTACTGTGAAAACATCCCCTTCAAACACCTGGATTTAGTCAAGTTTCTCGCCAAGATTACATCTGAACTCATCATGATAGCGTTATAATTTACCATCGCCCAATAATCATATTTACTGAGCAGAGCTTGAACGCACCATAATGTAACTCAATGGAACCTCAGTTAATGGAGCTCTTCAGCGCCGTGCTGTCGACAGACGAGTCGGTCACTGTGATTACTCTGAGCAGCATCATGGCAACGAATTACAACATAATAAGTGTCTGATTAAGATTGTTGTTCCAAGTGTTTTTAAGGTTGTTCCTCCATGGCTTATTTTGGAGTTGCAGCTGTGACAAATTGCAGCTTTATGTCTTCTTCACTCACGCTGAAGAACTTCCACACTGACATGTTGTGTGTGTATGAGATGTTACTGACTGTGCTGCTGTGTGCCGACGTAAAACCATCATGTGGCGACTGCACATGTGTGCGTGACCAGCACGCAATTGTGCAGCCCTACTGTGTTATTACAAGGTTACTATCAGCACCTATGTTGGCTATGTTGGCCATTCGATTAGCTCTAGGGCCTCTTATAGTAAAACTGTAGATTCGACAGAACCCAACCATGCATGGTACAGCAGGTCTCCACAACAGAAGAAAGCTCCAGCTGGAGAAATCTCCAGCCTTTACCAGTATGGGATATTCTCTATCCATAAGTAGCATTTCCCAGTAATACCAGAACAGCTGCTGTATTTATATTTGCTGAGCAAAGGCCCCAGTACCAGGACAGCAGTAGCACTGGACCCAGGATTTATCTCAGGAGTGTGTTTGCAATTCAGTCCATGCAAATCTCAATCTCCTCCAATCACACGCATACTTACACAACCATGCATGCATGCACAATTCTTGGACACACACAAAGCGACACAAGCACACTCACATCCGATACATATATTAAGATGTATGCACTCAAACAACAATACATACATATGCATATAACACACAGAACTTAGCCCATGTAATTATGTGCATTCTGTGCTTTTGTGGCAGGGTGGGAAACAACACTACCTTCCAGACATCAGTTGTTATCTTAAGAAATCAAAATTAAGATTTGGTCTGAGCATTATTATCCAACAAAATAATAATATTTAGGACTGGAATTTGGACCCCATATTTTGCGACCCAGCTCAAAATGTATTAGTTCAAGATGGGAAAACAGAAGAAAGGGTCCCCAAATGCTCTGGTACTCCCAATGGAAAAAGTTGGTATAAAAACATTGGTGGATAACTACATAGGTATGGAATAACTTATGCAATTAATATGATGCTTTCAGATGCAGAAAGTCCATTAATATATCGATTAAGTGTCCAAAATAACAAGTTATCACCTGTTACAAGAAAGAATTTACCTAGGGAAACTGTCAGACTGCAAAGACACTTCATACCAAATGTCCCAGTGCACTTGCAATAACATTTTTGTGGCTCTTTAGTAGAGTTCAGCTTTGAAACTGGAAATCTTGAGCATAACTTTGATCCACCCAACTCACAGGTAGCAGGCTAAACCTAGACTCAAAGCTCACCATTAAACCTCTTTGAACTCATATAAAACAAAACACATTTTCAACAGTGTGAATAGGGGCAGAGCAGGATTCTCCTGGAACGCAGAAATGCGGTTCTCACAAACAGTGGCCGCTGGTCCCCCACAAGCAGCAGTAAACATAATCACTCACAGAATCGCCCAAGGTGGAAGCACTTGGTCTTTGGTCTTTGTGTGGCTACCAATCCCATGGCATATGAATTAACATCACTATTTTCCACCACAGGGAGAACAGGGAGGATAAATTCATTCAGCATGTGAGAGCTTAGGGCCAAATGACTGGATAATTGCTGGTGGCTGCTTTTTAGTGTCGGCCGTGTTTTGTTTTGGTTGTTTTGAAGGGGAGGGGAGCAGACGCAACACAGAGGTTTGTCGACGTAGATGCTGACGAAGAGGTGGCCATTGCCCTGCGATGGTCCCACTGCTAGCACGGGTCTTCCTTAACACACACACGCACACATCTACACGCAATGCCACTCTCTTACCGCCCATCTGCATGTGACGATCATTCTCTTCTGAGACAGAAGCATTGAAGTGCAACTTATGTCAAATTTGGGGAAGCATGCATGTGGCTTAAAAAAAATAAGGATGGAGAGGCCAGAACAGGGATGTCCCAATCACCTGTTTTTTCCTCCGATCAAAACAGACGCTGTGGCACACACACAGTGGGGCTAGCGGCGTGCATTTCAGTATATTTAAAGTGGCAGTAGGCAGAATATTTTTGGCATCATTGGGTAAAAAATTCCATAATAACCTTTCAGCATATTGTAATTCAAGTGTTCTGAGAGAAAACTAGACTTCTGCACCTCCTCATGGCTCTGTTTTCACACTTTGGCCAATCACAGGTCATTTCAAACATAGTCAAACTAGGCAGCGCTGATCAAATATGAATCAATATTCTGTTACTGTAATGCCTATTTCTCTCCTGAGATGTTTTCAGAAACATCTTGTAGTGTACTGTTTAGCTGTAAAATGAGAAAGTTCGGTGGGCGGTGCTTGGTATTTCCTCAACAGATCTCAAGATGGCGGCCGGGTCACAAACTTTCTCATAGTGACCGTTTTATAAAAATAACTTTTTTTTATTATATCATTTGCTCCAATCTGCCTACTCCAGCTTTAAGAATATGCAGTATGGGGAACATTACAAGGCCATGCAGATTATAGATATTTTCTTAGGCAGAAATGGACAACATCTGTATCCATACCAGTGGACTATAACAAGTCTACAATAAAGTACTCACGTCACTAGACTAAATGAATGTCTTCAAAATAGCCTCCGTGCCATGAAATTTTGTGCTGTGTCCACCACATTTTTAGAAAACATCCTTTAACTACATTAAAGACTTGGGACAGGTTTGTTTTGTATCTTATTCTTAGGAAAACATCCTCTGTCTGAGTCATAGCAGGTTAGTTTTACCCCATCTACCTTTTAACCTCTACCTTTTAATTAGGAAGGCTGGGATTACAGCATTCATCTGCTTCCTCACTGTTATTGAGGTGCTGCAACCTTTGACCTCAGAGTTGTCTCTACAGCCTGTAATGGGTTGAAACAAGGTCCACTGCTGGAACAGTGTGGGGTGTGCACACAAATTAACACAGACACACTAAAAAACATACGCACAGGCGCGCACAGGCACACACACACCTGGGGGATCTGTTGGAGGCAGGCCCGAAGGGAGATACTGGGGTGTGAGGCACCCTGCTTTAACAGCTGGGGAGAGATAATATCTCATAACATCAGGCCTGGAAATGGATCCTCCCCAGATACAACCAGCCAGGAGCGTAGGTTCATACATGAATGCATACTAGGGCTCTGGGAGGGAGCCTTATGGTTGGGTGTTAGACTGTGACCTAGCTCTTAAAGCTCAAGACCCCCATCTCTCTCCTTTCTTTTTTTCTCTCTAAAAGCCATATCTTTTCTTTACGTTTTAAGTCTCCCCTTTGACACCTTCTTTCTCACATTTGCTGTTTGCTCTGGAAACTTTTTCCCCCATCCCAAGAACTTATCATTGGTTCTATTTTTTTTCTTTTTTATGTTGTGTCCGGGGTCTAAAATTAGCACCCCGCAAAATGCGGGAAAATTGTTGGCAGTGGTGGGTAAAATCATCAGGCCATCCGCCACTTTGGCAGGCAGGGAAAAGTTAGGGATGGGAATAGAAAATCGATGGTTCCTAGTTGTCTGATTCTTTGGCATCTCATGCCTCCGTGACTATTGATTCCTCTGTATTGATGCTTTCCGAAAGTTACGCATGCACAATTACGCAATGGCATACGCACGCTGTATCATGATTCAGTTTGTTTGGGACCGGAGCCACAGTGGAGAGAAAAAAAAGCGCTCGTAAACCTGACGGGACGCACCCTATTTTTTCCCTGATAATGCAACATTATGAACTACAAATCCCCGTTGAAATCGTCAGGAGGAGAGTTAGTAACGTTACCTTTTAGAAGTCGCTGGGCAGCATCGTCCTGCTTGGCTAAATAACAGAGCTCAAGGTTCAAGGTTCAAGGTTATTGTTAACGGAGGTTCCATTGTGTTACATTATGATGTGTTCAAGCTCTCTTCACTAAAAATGGTATAGTAGTTAGCATAAATAGTTTTTGAAGAACATAAAATAAGTAAAATATAACGATCATTGAATGACATCAGATCTAAAATGTTATTCCTTCATTTAGCGCATAGATTTCCAAAGTGGCAGATAAAATTTGAGGCAGTGGCAGGCAGTGAAAAAAACGTTCATTTCAGACCCTGGTTGTGTCTGAGAGGTTGTTTGTTGAGTATTTCAATAAGAGGTTGTGCATCATTTTCACTTCTACACACATTTAAAAAAAAAAAAAATTCAAATTGTCTGTGCCAGCATAAACAAAGAAAATAAGTTTTCTATCTAATATGAGGTCTGTTTTCTTTCTTTCTAAAAGACGATTGATGAAAAAAATGTCATAAATATTTTTAAAAGGCCATTATCCAGCCCAAATCGAACAAGGCCATTCTTTGTGAGGTTCAATAAAGTGGTGGAGTAAGGCAGGCATGGAATCCATGGCCCTGTAGGAGGCATGTGGTCAAGTGGCCTTGTTGATAAGAGCCATCACTGTGTGATTTATCACAGACACATCCCCCACACTCTCTCTGGCTGATTTACACTGGCTAAAAATGCAGTGCTACACAACTCATCCAAAAAAGAATATTTCTCATAGCGTAAACAGGTATTACCTACATTTGAATCTGACACTGACCTCTGCAGGCATTGGGCTACAACAAGCCGGTGGATTTAAATCCAAATATTTGGTTTCTTTAGCATTATTAGAGGATAAAGAGAGAAAAGAAAGAAAGAAAATGTTTCTCCATAGTGTAATAGGTCCTAATCTCGGGCGCACTCTGTGGCCCCATCCTCCCCCACAGAGGCCGCGCCTGCCCTGGTGGTCATCCTCTGAGCAGGGAGGTGGAATAGCCTCACTGGCCCCGGGGCCATCACTCACCTGGGGGCAGGTCCGGGTCGCTGGGGGCAGCCTGCTGGAGGCGGCGGGGCTTGGCCACGGCCTTGGAGCTGTCTGAGACACTGCGACTGGTGGAGCTAGAGCCGCTCTCGTGGTCATCCTGATGAAAAAACAAACAAGAACGCCTGTGAGGATAGGTAGTGAAGTAAACACAGGGCTCTACACAGAGTTTTTCTTCTATTATCTCGTGGAGCTCAAGATATTAGCAAGCAGGCTAGCACACATCTCTCCACACATGAGCAAGATCGATTACCAAACACATCATGTAAACTCTATAGTTAAGGGGAACAATGTAACCAGTCTATTCTAACTGTCACCTTTATCTGGTTATTGAGAGTAATCCACTTGTTGTTGTGCAAACTGTGCAAGTAAGATGATTTTCTTTTCTGCTGCATGGCTGTGTGCGCAATGAACAGAGGAGTGATTAGGGGAGCATCTACTATACTGTTTTTGAGCCTCCCTTCACACCAAACCTTCCCACTAACCTTCCTCCCATCCCCATTTAACAACCCTCTCCGTGGGCTCTGCAAATAAACTCTGGACCTTGGATGACGGTGAAGGTCTCTCCTCCACAACAGCACATGTCATCTGCACTCAGAGACCAGCGGCCTGTTAAGCCCAGGAATGCAAGTACGAGATCTGTGTGTGTGTGTAGGAATGACGATGAAATGGACATCCCCTTCAGCGATGAGCCTGAACATAAACAAAATGAGCCAAGATTGGGGATGAGGAGGTTATTTATTGGTTCAGCGGCTTGTAGAGTGCCCCTGCCCCTGTGACGAAGACATGAGGTGCAATTAAAACAGTAGGGACAAAACAGGACTGACAGCCAAGGACTTTTACTAGATCTACTGCTGGGGTAGATAAAATTAAGCTAAGCAAATCCACAAATGCACAACAAGAGCAATATGTTTAAACGCTCTCCTAAAGCTTAAAGCAGAAAACCAAGGCTCTCATATCTGATGTCATCAAGTATCAAACCCTGGAGAAGCTCCATGAACAATAAAGAGACCGACTTTGTGGACTTGTAAAATTTCTACAAGCAAGTTGTCACCTTCACCAGAGGGTCTTGGTCATCGTGTTTCCAAGTTTTAGCGGAGGCTTTGCTGTCTTCTTTCCAAGTTTTAGGAGGGACTTGCATGTTCACAGCTTTTGAATCAACAGTTAATTATCCGAAATTATAGGAATAAAACGTGTCAAATCTGCTTTTGCACGAAGAGGACAAATATTTGTCAAATTTAGATTACAGCCAGCACTACTGTAAAAACCTCTTCACCCATATATGATCAATTTGGAGAGTAGGGGAGAACATCAGAGCACAAAAGATACTATGACTACTATAGCTAAAGTTCTACTCCTCTACAACTGCTATGTATAATAGCAAATACCTCATATTCATTTTCACAGTAGACATAAGCCTGCAGCGGAGGATGGTAGGAAGAAATGAAAGAAAATAAATTAAATATATTACAACAATTCTAAAAATAGAGAAAAAAAGGTGGAGAGTTGAGTGAGTTAACCCCCAGTATGGCATTGATTAGGGGTTACTGTAACAGCACTGTAACCTTTTCACAGTCAGCCAAGGCGGTAAGTTAGTCAGACAATCTGGACAAAGAAATGGGGCAATCACATGTGTTTAGCATTTAAAAGGGGGATCAGCGTGGCAGAGTGTCTCAGGAGTCGCCCCTTATCCTGACAAATGTAAACACTGAAGGTGTCAAAACCAAATATAACCGGCTACTCCATGCGCACACACTTCATTCACACTTACTCAAATGAAAACCCACAGCCACACCTTTCATGCAAGTCACATGCTGCACATACTGTATATATACCCCACACAATGAACACACATTCCCCGGTTCTGACACTATTTAATGACTATGAACCCCTTTCTCTCTGTGTGGTTGAGTAATGAAGATTAGGTTTTAAACATACTTTGCATAATTTGAGTTGTGGACACACTGACAGAGAAGCAAGTATCCCCCAGTGCGGTAACGTAAACATGCAATTGCCAAAAGAGACGAGAGAGGCTCTGGCAGAAATATTTACACTTTACTTCAGTAAGGGCCTTTGCGGTAGAGCTGCACTATGCAAGCAGTTTTCCCCCCATCAGTGAGTGGTGGGAATCGGTAAACAGAAGGGGAAGAATAATAAATACTTCATCAAGGTCCCAAAGAATAGAAATTGGCAAATAATAAGATGTAAATTTTGTTGCTCATTATTCACACTCCATTTGTTAACATGTCATCACTTCTTACGTTGAATCTGCAATATTTAGAGTTATTACGATAAAAAAAGGCTGTTTTTTAGATGAGGTAAGTTTTGTTGAGGTATACAATACACTACTTAAGCACATTAGAATTAGAAACAGTCTCCGTCCCCTGTAGACTCTCATATCTGTACCTAAAGGAATGCCTGGCCCTGCAGGCCAAGAGTACATTGAGTTCAACAACTCAAACTGCCACTAAAGAACAAGACTGCCAAATTTGGAAGTAGCGCAATTAAGCGCTCAATGTCACCGTGGGCAGTGAGCAATTCTCCAGAGGCGAAAAATGCCTTTTCAGAGGGAAGCCCTGGGACAAATGAAGCCTGCCTCAGCTGCTGCCGGGTAAACTGATCCCTCCAATGCCACGGCAGGGCACAGGACAAGGAGGGAGGGATGGAGGGATAGAGAAGGAGGGAAAGACAGAAGGACCAGGAAAAGGAGGGGGGGGGGTTGCTTCCCCTGCAGGCATGTCAACTCAGCTGTTGACCAAAGATGACGGCAGCAAAAAAGGAAAAGAGGGACAAGAGACAAAGAGATAAGTGGAAAAAACAACACAGTGAGAGAAAGTGGAGAGCAAGGGTAGTTAAAGGACAGCAAGAGTGAGAGAGACTCGGAGACAATGAGACCAGAACGAAAAGGAGCAGGTCCTGGCAGTGTGAGTGACAGGCCAGGGGGACCCCCTACTCAGAGGGTAAGTGGGCACCCATGGAGGGTTAGGGCACAGGAAGGCCAGGCCTGACCTCTGTCCCCCTGCAGACGTCTGGCTCAGTCAGGGACCGGGAGGCAGTGTGTTGGGCCTGTCTGGAGGGTCGACCCTCATCTGAGCTGCTCAACACATTAGCTGAACCCCGCCACCACCTCCAGCTATTAAAAACAGCACCTCTGCACTCAGATACTGTCACAGTCGTCCTAGTACAAACAAACTATGGAGCTATAACGCTCAGATACCAGAAACCAAGGAAATCTTAACTGCCATTGGCAATGTAATGTAAATGTAAACTGTGATTGTGAATGTGAATGAGTAAAACTATGAAAAAAAATACTAATATTTTTTGGTAAGTGGACCATTTCAGGTCACAGAAATTTGAACAGTGTGATGTGATGACAGCTAATAGGACATAATAGCTGAAGTTGTCCAACTGAATTTGATTTTAAATGGATATATTTTCCAGGCATCTGTTTAAACTGTTTCAGATATAAGTTTAACATTCACTTTAAAATAATTTTAGCCTACTGGAAATAATATATACATTACTCAGTGTAAAGTGTGGGGGGAAAAACAGAATAATGGTCTTACTGCAATTTCTTGTCATTTTAGGTTTTCACTTTGACAACTGTTGGCCTAAAACAAAACAAAATAGCCAGTTTGTTTTTATTTCCCAATGCACGTTTCTTAAAAAATAAAATATGACATTTTCTTTTTTTTCCCCCTCCACAAATTACAAAGCAATTTTTCAATTTCTGTGGAAACACACAGGAAAAAAAAATGTTGGCAGGGATTAGCAGTTGACTACCCTGCATGCCTGCAACTGGCTGATCTTTGAAACCCAAACATTTTTAAAACTGGTCAATTTCACACAGTTTCAGCAGATTAATGGGTGCATGCAGAAGACCATTGCTGGATAAACACACTCTTTGTTATTGTTGTTTTTTCCTCTGCAGGTTGCTGGCGAACTCATGCTGACATCAAAGCAGCGGGCCTAGAGATTGGAGGCCAGGCAGTGGAGGGCGAATGCCTATGGAGTGAGAAAATAAATGAAGGAAACCCAATAGCTCCTTATCTCAGACAGACCCCCCCACCCCACACTCCTCGTCCTCCAAATCACTCATATACACACACAAACAGAGACACACTCGCTGGGTCTGACAAGTAGGGGCCCTGTCCCCCATGTCAGGGTCCACAGAGCACCATCCCTGGGGAGGATCCAGCAATCAGACCTCCTCCCTCCTCCTACAAAAACACTCACAGACAACACATTTTGCCATATAATAATAGAAATAATAGAAAACCTCTTTGCTAGGGAATGGTAGGAGACACTGTGGATGTGATGGGTCTCTGATTGTTTTTCACGGATACGACGTCACGTTTCTCAGACTACAACAATAAAAGCGGTAACTTCCTTCTACCTCCGCATAGACTCAAATGAAGCAAATGCATCGATTCTGGCATTAAAAAATTGACTTCAAAATCATTAAAAAAAAAAATCATGATGCATAGGTGAATCAATTTTTTTTTCACACCCCTCAATAGTACTGAAAACAATCACTGCTGACGTGATACACACACCCCATATTCATCAGAGAGCACACTGGTCTGCTCTTGAAGCAGTGCCTCTGTTCTCAGCGTTACTTGATGTCCTCTCTCCTCCTCATGTCATCGTGCTCTTACACCTTTAGTTTCTTCACCTGTCCTTATTCCTTCCTACCTATCATGCTATCCATTTTCACTTGTTTTCATCTTCCTTATCTACAATCTATGTCCTTTTTAAACAGTTGCTCCTAGTTTGTTGTTCTTATCTTCTTCATCTCTCCGCTTACTCTAGAGCTTCTCATCCGATCCATAACCAGCGAGTCTGACGCTTGTTTTAACAGTGATGCCTCTGGTTCTCATAAGAATGGTTTCCAGCTGGCACCGAGAGGAACAAGACGCGAAAAGTGGCTCACTGTTTCAAACATACAGTCACAATTTGGGATGGTTCCAGTAATGTCAACTGGTATGCAGCCATTGATGACGACCCCACTGGAATGTAAAG
Organism: Sebastolobus alascanus; assembly: GCA_916701645.2. Taxonomy (NCBI): domain Eukaryota; kingdom Metazoa; phylum Chordata; class Actinopteri; order Perciformes; family Sebastidae; genus Sebastolobus; species Sebastolobus alascanus. The sequence continues at coordinate 4,015,457 of CAKAOJ020000101.1, read as the reverse complement.
CTGAAGAGAACGGCGCTCATCGCAGTTGACTCAAATTACCTTTCCTTTAACGTCCCTTGGCTTCGAAACACATCCATCAGCTCAACTAAAAATTAGCCGCTAATGGGTTTTTAATGAAACTGTAACAAATGCAGAAAGCCATTACACCATGATTAAAGACATTGGTTTCATTTTCTCCTCAAACGGAGGTAGACTAGAGAAGGCTGCTGCCAGTCAGAAATGTAAGGACAGAACTTCTCACACTCACCGTCACATTCAAAAGACTCACAAATGAGCAAAAGTTCTTATACCAACACACAACTACCCTACATATGTACACTAAAGACAAATACTTATACACAAAAGCATGTGCGCAGTCTCACACACTAAAATAAAGACCCACACTCTTAAAAACACAGCGGAGCCGTGCAGCTGGAATCCATGGCAGATTGGAGGGATTAGAGCCCGAAATGAGCCCAGATGAATATCACATCGTGTGACATTCTGAATAATTATCTCAATGAAAACAGCTCATTACAAAAATGTGCGCTCTCTCTCTCTCTCTCCCTTTTCCCCTCTCTTCAAGTAATTAAATCCACTACTCGGAAAGAAAATCCCCACTTCCAGTTCATATATTTCACTAATGAAATATTACAGACCTGAAATGTACACATTATAATGTGCTTCAGTAGTTCAGCTGAACTGGTGTGCACTCTTAAAAGGATATCAATATGTTTAGGTGAGCCTTTCTTTCAGGTGGCTTAATACGCTTTTTTCGGCTGTCCCCGTCCACAGCACTGTATTGCTTTGCTCCGGTGTCGGTGCTCCGGTCTGTTTTCTCGATGCTGGGGGCACGCCGACCGTCATCTACTGTAAGTAATACACCTACTATGGGTAAGTACCTCATACAACCCCACTTCAAAACACCCAGATTATCCCTATAAACACAGTTATGCTAGTAAAAACGAATGCGTTGCTTCCTAATCAAAAGTAAAGCTATAAAAAATATATAAAAGTCATATAAAAGTCTTTTCCAAGTCAGTTTTCTTTTGTGAAACCACACACCGCAACTATTCAGCACGTATTAACATATTAACCGTCAGTTAAACAAATTATCCCTGACTTCATATGAAGGGGACAGAGTCCATAAAAATATGCAATCCATCTTAAAATACGCAAACTCTTTTCTTTATAGTCAAATTAATAATCTGTAATTTGTGTTTTTCAAAACTGTCACACTGCGACCACAACAGAATAGACAGACTTGTCTAGACTAGGATTTCTTTAAAATCATTTCAAAAGGATGTGTACAAGGTTTGTAATACCAGAAGTGCAACTAAGCACATTTCATCTCTGCAAACAATGAAAGCACTATAATTTTCCAAGCATAGGCCTTCTTTCTTTCAGAAGCCCAAAGATATAACATGTTCATTAAAGAGGAGGGAGCAGGGACATGGAAAAGACTCCAACGCCAAAAGGAGAATGCACAATTACGAAACTATTTCACTGTAAAGCGGGAGGAATCACAACGACAGCACTGGTGATGTCATGCTGGAGGTCTCTGCCAAGAGTGCCTCCACTGTACCCAAGTCAAACTGGCTATGTTTAATATCTGCCTCCAACGTGCCCAGAATAACAACAAAGACAAACAGGGATCCCAGCTATGGACTAGACCCACAGGCAGCAACAGAAGGACTTCTGACTACTAAGCGTTTCATTTTGACGTTTTCGGACAGCCGTTGCATTATCTTCACCTGAGAGGACACAATTGGCTGCAGTTGCACAGATCTTTTACTAAGGGACAGTAACATATTTGCACACTGTACACAGTAAAACCACTGAGCTTGGTGCCCTCCTTGAACCTCTTTTACGCTGCACAGAAGTTTTGACAAAGTCCTGTCCTACTGCATCTCAGTAACATGGACCAGTCAGTGTTTATTATAATATTGTGACCCGTTAAACTGAATTTTAGCTCTTCAATGGCCCTATTACATTCTGTATTGGTTTAAACCCCGAGACATTTTCTTTAGTCTTATAAGCAAACCTCATGTAATACCAGCAGAAACCAATCTTGTGTTTGCGGTACAGTAGCTGTTGCTGTTCCAGTTAAAGTGTGCATAATTCTCCATTAATCTAGTAAATCTCAAAGCCAGTGTATTCATGCATGAAATCGGTTTCTTTGTTACAAAATAGCTACGTTGCTTGTTATTTCTCCACAACAGTAAGCAGGTCAGCCGTAAGACATTTCAAAGCAAAAGGAGCGCTGAGGTCAGTGCTCTTTCATCCTCGCTAACAATGTTTGTTTTCCACAATTGCTGTTCAAACAAAATATTTTAGGTCATAGTTACTCTAATCCCAGGACTTGATTAAAAGCCAAGAACAAGGAATTCAGACAGGCTAGTGACTCGTTTTGATGTAGGTGCCGTGATGGAATTTGGAAACAGGCTGAACAGTCGAGATCACTGCTGTCTCCATTTTCCTTTCGTTGGAGCCCATTGAAATTCTGCCCAGTGACCTCTTGATGTTAAAGGGATAGTTCGGGTGTTCTGAAGTGGGGTTGTAAAAATTACTTATTCATAGTCAGTGTATTACCTACAGTAGATGGCGGTCAGCACGCCCCCATTTTGGAGAAGCAGACAGGAGTTACCATACGGAATCAAAGCAATGTACTACTGTGGATGGGGCCGGCAGCAAAACATATTTTAGCCACCTAAGAAAGGACCACCTTAATAGCATACACATAAACTGATATTGATTTGTTTAGGTGGTAATACACTGAACGTAGATAAGTACCTTATACAACCCCACTATAAAACACCCGAACTATCCCTTTAACATACCATGTTCCTGCTGGTGACCTGCAGTGCACTTTTAGTATTATTGCACCTGACACACATAACTGTTGTCTCACTGGTGAAAAGGAGAAAACATAGAGGAAAGGGACAGAGAAAGAAAATGAAAGAAAGCAATGAGTGTGAAAATAGAGTGAGGGAAGCAACGGTTAGAGCACAAAAAAGCCAGGACAGAAAAGAAGAAAAAGAAGAGTGAGACAACAGCAAAGTGGGGGGGAAAAAATCAAACGAGAAGGAGACACAAAGAGAGAGAATGGGAAAGAGGGAGAAATTGTTCCTGATTTAGATCTGAGAGGCTCTGGTCCTTCAGATGTCTCCATCAGCTAACCACAAGCCCAGGCTGAGCATGTGAGGCATGCTGCTTACGCTGGCACAGCTACCCCCTAATGCTAATAACTGCAATGTGTTAGCTACAATAAAACACTCCACGCAGACCCCTGACACACACACACACACTCACTCACACACACACACACACACACACACACACACAGGCATGTGCAAAAAAACACACATCTTAGTCAAGTCCACTACGACACACATGGGGGAATTCCCAAACACTTTAATCTAACCTGTTAATATCTAATCCAAATAATAACCAGTCCCCAGTTATATATCATGTAGTTAATCTAATGAAGTTAATTAATAATCTTTAGAAATGGTAAAGTAAATGAGCATCCTATAGAGATATTTCTATCTGAAAAACTAGTGATGAGGACCTGATTTTAACATAAACTGCCGTTCACCTGTCGAAAACTGAACCATCCCTGTTCCTTTGCCCATTATTTCATAAACAATATTAAGCACATTATACAAGACATAAGCACCCTTCGAACGATGTAAGCACCAGCCTCCACGAACAGCGCAAGCGGTGTCTGAGGCTACTCTGACAACTTAATTGCACATGTGAGGTGCAGCTGGAAGGCACGCACTGTAGAGGCCTAAGTGTTCTTGGAGAGTATCAATGTTCTGAAACCAGCAAGATAGAATAAATCAAACAGAGAGAAATGGGAGAGGACTTTCCGTCAATGTTGAGAAATACCAAAGCCATATTGCAGGAGGTTTGAGCACGCAAGCGGAATGCAGCAGGCCTTATGTTTGCATAGCTTTTATACACCGGGTTCCAAAGCAACTGAGGTTCTGTCATCATTAATCAGCTTACTTGAGAGATGGAAAACCTTCAACCTTACTTTGGGAAAAAAATTCATTTCAATTTCATCCTTGAAACATCTTGGAGCCGTAACCCGGTTCTTGTCCATGGATCTCAGGCCTCTTATTGTCTTCATCAGTGTAATGAAAGAAGACATTTTTCATTTCTTAACTTTTTGGATAACAAACCAATGAAACAAGAGGCCTGTCTCCGGCCAACATTTTAAAAGATGAAAGGTTAAAAGTAAAGGCCGTTACACACCGGGGGAGTGACGAATGAACAACACGAAAATGTGAAATACTCCTCCTGTGAATATTATATCTAGGGCTTTTATTGTGAAAGGTAAGACTGGAAGGAGTGAATCTAGTCTCGCTGCCTTTGTCAAGGTTGAAAGGAGTAATAAAGTTTGCCGTCTTGGTTCGGACTACGGCGCCTCCGTGTTGTTTTTTCATAAATATAGGCACAACTACAGTGACTCTCTGCTCAGGTAGACATTACTCCTCTATATCTTTACATTGCACATCATTGTTTGCTGCTACATTAATGCTCTGGATATCACATAGAGCACCTTTAAAATATCTGTTATACGTGCTTTATACTCATGTCTGCGGTATAATGTCTGTAATGTAACTAAACTTGAATGTGTGAACACATAGTTGTGAACAGCTTGAAAAGTTGTAGCAGAGGATTAACCCTTTGTTACTGCCCAGGCTGGTTTTGGTTGTTTTGAGCTGCTCTTTAAGTTTCACATTTTTCCCTAATTAAAATGATGTTTGAAATCCCAACAAGCGAAGCTGAAAGAGCAGATTTGAATCTTTAAAAAGAATGTGTTAAATCTCTGTGAGTTGTGCTGGAAAACCCTGAAGTCAAACTTTTCTAGCACTGCAAACATTAAGAGAAGAAAGGGCTGCCAAACACATTCAAACATTTACATTTTCATGTCCTATTTTTCACTTTTAAGCCACGTCTTAAAATCTCAAGCCTTACTTTCAACTTTTCAAATATTAATTTCAGCTTTATGAAATGTGTATTACCTCATACTCCTTGATATCTCTGTGATGCTGAATCTCAACCAATCAGCATCCCAATATCTCTATTCTGTTGTCAACTGGAAATCATAACTGTCAAAAAGTTTTTATGAAAGATTAGGGAGCACGTACAACTCAATTATAGCATGCGAATTCTTATCATGTTGGTCATTTTAAACAAGCAATATGGCCAATGTCAAGCCAGAGCGATACACTCCTTCAAGATCTGCATGTTTATTATCTTTTCGGCTAACCACATGCCTTCTCCACACAATCCCCTTTTCTTCCCTCCCCTCCCCCACCATGGAGAGTGACATGTCGTGCAATCATTCATATTACATTCTTCTTCTCTTACCCACACATTACAGGCACCCTGGCCAACCAAGATAAAAGCAAACACTACCAAATCCGGCACACTCTGGGGCAAGTGGAATCTAACTCATACACCAACACACAAAGTAGAGCGGGGGAGCTACTTCTGTATCAGATCAATATTCCTCTGGCTTTAGGAATCATTAAGTGCTACATATAAAATGTGTTACGGATTGAAGATCTATGGATAGAATTGAATTTAGTATTGGAAAAAAAAAGATGTACGCTCCACCAAATAGCTTGCTACTGACTCGCTCTGCATGCATGATTTTCCTGGTTAAAATGTCCTGCCTTAAATGGCGTCATCATTTCTATAATAAGAGTGAAATTATTCATAGGTCAAAGGGGTGAGGGTCTGCTAAATGGAGCACACACTCACCCTGAGACATAAAACACAGACCACCCACAGTTTGTGTAACATGGAGTCACACAAGCCTACCTTTCTCCACTGAGAAATTACACACAGAGGCACTCAGTTACCGTGTTACTCCTTTTTGTCACTTTCTGCCTCACCCAATGTAATAAAAATATATCCATCTCTATAAATGTGGTTGGAGCAATTATATGAAGAGAAATATAGTGTAAAATGACCCAAATCTGGTTGCCTTAATCTGTGCGGCACCCAAAAACTAAATGAAATGAAATAAATGAAATGAAAGCCTGCTGTGTCACACTCACAAGGATCTTAAAAGCAATATAAAGTGCTAAACGTGTTCCCTAATTTAATGCAATCTCTTCCTATTGTGTCTGTTTAGATTTAAGACCCATAAAGCATGTGGTTTTCCTAATTGCGACACACTATCTTCCCCAAATTTCTGTCCAAAGAAAGCACTAATAAAGCAAACATTAGCCTTAATTGCAAGGTAATCGTTTCCAAGACTGCAATATCACCAGGAGCACCCGGCAACTAATAAGCTCCATTGAGGGATTGCTGTAGTCCGGATGGCCTGAGAGCAGGGATTAAATTGTGGAGAGGCAGCATCCTGCCCAGAGAGTATTGATCACCACTTGACTCACTGGACGCAGGAAGCCGTTGGGTTTAATTTTTCCCTCCCGACAGCTTTCCTGTGTCTGAGGACTGTCTGAGGAGCTGAAGTAACCTCATCCCACCAGGAACCCAAAACCCCATCAAGCCTCAAAGACAAAGCAGCGTAACGCTGTGGGTAGTGTAGCGTTGTGGCTGACTCACAGCCAGTGGTGGCTGACTGCGAGGCCTTCTGCTGGAATGACACACTTGTGCATTGCTTTCTGCAGATGCTTTGAATCAGTTTGGTATTCCAAACAGAGACCAGTGCAATGGGTCACTCTATGCTTGGTCTATGTCCTAAAATTATGTTTTATTGGGACGTAGTCACCGTGACGTCACCCGTTGGTTTGTGGAAGGCCGTTTTGAAACATCCGGTTCGTCATTTTGGCCCTCGCCATCTTGGCTTTTTGCAACCAGAAGTGACGCAAGAGGGTGGAGCTAAGTGAAACCGAACGCAAGACATATTTAGGCGACCAAAATGTTACAATTAACTTTCTACAATTCTACAATTTCATTTAGCAGACGCTTTTGTCCAAAGCGACGTACACATCTGAGAGTTCGTACAACACAAGCAATGATCTAGATAGGAACAACGTGGGTAAGTGCTAAAAACAGCTTCAAGTCCGATCGGACACAGGTGCCGACAGGCAGTGCACAGAGGCAATGCACAGGGAGTATATATATATTTTTTGTCATCAATATCATCATCATCATGAATATCCTAATCAACATCAACAACATCCTCCATATCATCATCATCATCATCAATATCATCGTCATCAACATCATCAAACTTAGATGAACTGAAGACACACTGTGAAAGGGTCAGAGTTCTAAGATGAAAATACGGACAACTCCTAACGCCGGACAACGACGTGGTAGCGACCTGTCAATCACAATGTAGCCCCGCCCTAAAGCATCCCCTGCTTTATGGTCTATTTGACTCTAAATGGGACCATAATTTACTAAATGAACATCATGCTGTATTGAAGAAGACTTGAAACTAGCGATTGAGACCATAAACTCATGTTTACAATGTTTACTGAGATGTAGGCTCATTTTCTCATAGACTTCTTTTTGCAACCAGAGGAGTCGCCCCCTGCTGGCTATTAGAAAGAACGCAAGTTTAAGGCACTTACTCATTAGTTTCACTATTCAGACAGGGAGGTTGCCCGCTGGTGAAATATAGACTTACTGACCAGAACATTTCAGCATCATTACAACATCTAAGCCTTCCTTGGATTGAACAATGCTGTCACCAAGTGGGTTGGCCTGAGGTTATCAATGTACAGTACATGTGACAGAGACAGTGGGTACCCTCATCTCTGGTCTCCAGTTTATTAAATGTATGCACACCCCATTCATATAGCAATATAAGAGACAATTGTTAAAAGGCAAATTTGTAGATGGGTCCTAAAACAAACAACTGATGCGGGCTTTCAGGATAAGTTTACATGAAGGCCTGACAAACTATAAACAATCTCATCTTCATAGCCATGGAAATGCTGCCATTTTTATGACGGAATACAAACACATACACAGGGACTTACACACATAGATCCTTTCATAACCACTCCCAAGCACTCTGATGTTCAATCTACTCTGCTGTCTCTCTATAGTTCTCTTTGTCTCTCATCAGAACACTTGCTCTGGCTTCCAACCTGCCCGAGGAATCCACAGTGTGCCAACATTACTCCATCTTTTTATTATTTAGAGACAGAGATGGGTATGGTTACCGCTACGGGGGGTTGGATTCAAGGAAAAGAGATTCTGCGAAGCTCCATGTCTGCACCCTCTGTCTCCTCAGTCCTGAAGACAAGGCCCCGCTGAGCTGATGATCAGACGGATTTATGGTGCAATCTCTGTAAGCCATTTGCTCCCTGCGAGCCGGAGAATCAAAGGCAAGATTTCCGGATGGCATTGGGACAGAGATTATCCAGTTTGTGCTATCTGATTGCAAACTTCCAGGGGCTGTTTTCTTTTACTTGTTTAACTTTTTCCTTTGTGTTTTCTGACATGTGAAAGATGAGTTGCACAAACAGACTGGGTCTCATTCTGTCAGAGGAGACTGTACACTACGGAGGCTGACAGTGAAGGTACATTTGATTGCATGTTTAATGTTTTACTAGATGACACAATGACATTTTTGAAGAATATAGTCCTCGTGCTTTTCATTGTCACTTTGTTCACACTCCATCAACAAGAATTACATATCTCACTTTAAACCAGAAAGTAAAGCATAACTACAAATAACCACTGCAACAAGCTTAACACAGAAGCTGGTTACAGTCCATACATCCCAGGTTTCCTATTTAGTGGGTTGTGGATTCAACCCTAACCACATGTTAAAAGCAGTAGCATCCACAGTATAACTCCACAACAAGGTCACAATGTTTTAAAACCTGTGTGTAACTGATTGTTTGATATTAAAAAGTCATGTATCACATCTAGATTACTGTTTAACTTCCTTTGTCTTGTAGGTGGTAGATTTAGCGACGGAATAACAATTTGGGGGTTTTTAAGGAGTCTTCAAAACGGGGTTCCCTAATTCACATGTATTACCCATTATTTAGGAGCAATGAGGTCTGGTGGTGTAAAGCCCTAAAAATAGTTTGGAAGGAATCTAACAGAAGAAAGGGCCTAGTTGGACCATATGCCAAACCAACAAGTCTCAGAGGCACCTCCCCAAATCATCTTGAGGCAATGCATCAATCAGAACCTCCACATCAGTGGCAAATGCACTCAGCGGCCATAAAACTCCCAGATCAAGCAGCGAGCCGAGCCAAAACCAGAAAGGCTCTCCACGGTAAACCCAAGCCCTTATCTTTGTCTTGTAAAAAAAAATAAAGAGTGCCGGAGAGTGTTATGATCCACTGTAACTGCTGTCCAGCCAGTTCCTCTCTGTCTTTGCTGATCACACCTCATCTTCAACATCTGCAGCAGTTTACCAAGATGTCAAGAAGAAGAAAAAAAGGTGCCCGTAATTTTGCAACATTACATCAGTGTTAGCTGTTAGGTCTTTCATTAAGCTTGCTACAAATACAAGAAGAAAAACAAAAACAGCCGCACAATAAATTCTATCCCAGGCTCTATCCCTTTATCCATCTCCTCATTATAGGGGGAAGTTTGCCTTAAATCAAATGCTCAGTATCACATCACAGACCAGCTCCAATCCACCACATCTGCGCTGAAAACCTTCAAATGACAACCACCTAATGAAAAAAATAAATATACCAAATACAGAACTGTCCTGGATGGGAATAATTTGGTGTGAAGCTGTTAAAACAGAAGATTGCTGCTAACTCCTTCCATGAGATTTCCATGGGGAAAAGAAGACACTAGATGGAGACCTTATGAGTTCTATTAATAACTCCAGGTCCCGTAGGGGCCCTGTATATAGAATGACAGCTTTTAAAACCATTGTTTTATCCTGTGCAGCTCTTGACATTTTCAGATTGCTTTTTAATTTAGAACGGGCTCAGATCAAACGGTTCATTCATATCAAGTAACCCAAGAGGGGCCACGTCGAGTGTGTCTTTGCACAAGAAGAAAGAAGTTAAAGTTGACTACTACAAAACCCTTTCATCCCCATGACCAATCTCCTGTTACATACATTGAGCTCTTAGGCATAGACCAGGGCTTAGTCTAATTTCACATGGAGATGTCCACACTAATTATTCAACTCATACATGAACGATTTACATTTCTGGACTTAGAAACTGAATAGTAAGGGGAGATGTACATGCACAGTAAATCTGAAAACTAAACAAAAGTGGTAGTGATTTGAAAACAGAGATGTGTACTAAAGAAAGCATGCACAGTGTCTAATCTTCAAATAATGCAGGCAGCCTGAACACGATCAATGAAGATTTCTAAGCTTGCTTCGGAGCACCATGTGGCTGTAGGACACAAAAAGACACATATAAAATCTAATTTTGTTTGTAAATGGCCTCCAGTTTGTAAAGTGAATGTCAAAAACAAGTTGACAACATTTTTTCTATTACTCTACTTTCTGCAATACAAGTCCTCATTACAGCTCATTTTAAGCAATTACACTGTCAGCAGGAGCTGTAATCTCCAACTGCTGCTAAACGCCCAAATTTCCACATTTGCTGGAAACTATAATTGTGAGCTGCTCTTGGTGCTTTGCAGATGGGCCCTATTGAGCAATCTGAATATCCCTAATATTACCCAGTTCCTCTCGAGGGGGAACGCGAACATTAAAAAGGTCCAAATAATTCCGGTCAAATTACACAACCCTTAATGAACTTCAAAAGACGTACGGATGTTTTTACAGGCCAGCGCTCAGGCCTTAACAGTAATTATGAAAACAAACCATATTAATGATATCATTTATCATTTCCACACTTTGGCCGCATGAGGCCCACCACAAAGTTCCTGTCTCTACTGGAAAAAAGAAACACTAGTAATCTACTAATTTTAAAATGTAAGATTTTCCATACACAGATCAATTTTTTCAGCTCTTTTTAAAATCCTGCAGGCCATCGCCCAAATTACTTGAGGGCTTCAGGGAGAACTGTCATGGCCCGGGTTTTGCATACACCTATGCCAAACTCCCTGCATCCCTGCCGGAATCTGATTAAAACTGGACCGGGGCCTGACATGCATATGAACAGGATATCTAACCTCCAGAGAAATATAATCTTGTTTCTGTGAGACTAATGTGACAAAGGCCAACAGACCTTTTCCTTCAATCAAGGAAATTTTCTCTGGGCTGACCGAAGCGGGAAACCACAGAGATGACATGGCAAATATTGCTGTTGAAAGTGTAATAAAGATGAAATAAGTGTAAAACAAGTTACCAAACTACAGAAATCTAAAGAATATAAGTAAACCTGCTGAATGTTCTTGGCTTAAGAACACAGTAGTCAGCCTCCTGCCTCCCACTCATAGGAGAGAAGTGTAGCAGCTCATTTAAATTCCACATGCGAGAAGGACTTCTGCTGTAAGTCTGGCTTTGCTCCAAATTATGTCTCATGGGTGTACATACCACTGAATAATTTGTCCAAACGTCCTTTGCAATTCCCCCAAAATCTTTTCTTGACTGGAAGCCTTTTACAAAACATCTGTAACAAATAGTTGTTTTGAGACTACATGCATTACACCAGTACCGGTACTGGTACGTGACCTTAAGCTGTGTATGAGGCATAAATAACAAGTTTAAATTTCCATCAAACTGAAACCTGATCGCACGAGCAGTAGCCACCTGCATGGTATGATATTTACCATTAGTTCTGGGCAGCTCAAGCTCATGTGTTACAAATCTTTTTTGCCGCAGTCTATATAATTAGCTGTAATTGACTTCCCTTGAAATGTGTTTCTTCTGGGACATCTGGCCTTGAAACTTCAACCTTCCCATAAAGGCCCAGCACCGAGCTACACTTTCAATTTTGAAAACTGCATGGGTGGCAAAGGTAGGACCAGGCTCTTCTGCAACAACAAACCTAACAAAAATGGCTTTCATATACCACACTTAAAAAAGTGAAAGTATGTATAACTAAACTAAATACAATAATATAAATATTTCTCTTGGGATGACATTTCTTACTGATAATTTACAAAGACAACATCTCACTCTTGTTGCTTAAAGGTGCCCTGGGGAGCTTTCTTGTAAACAAAAAAAGTTTCTGTTTACATTCTGTGTCACTCACCAAAATGCATTGAGGTCTTTCAAACGTGCTGAATCCATTTTCCTCCCTATAAAACATTTGCCAAGCTGATTTTTCTTAGAAGTTTGAAAACGGCATTGTTCACACATCCGTGTTTACTAGCTTGCAGTCTTCTCCTTCCCTGCCTTTGTTGGCGCATTGCTGCATGAGACACACAAAACGCAACTAATTTGACAGAGACGTGAAACAACTTCAGTTTGTTTATGAATGTAATTCTAAATGAGAATGAGAAGTACGGTTCACTGCTTGGAGACTGAATGAAACAGACACCGATGACATGCTAAAGATGGAGATGGCCAAGTAGCAAATAGCATTGGTCAAATTCAGTAAAGTCACCCCTCAGTTTTGAGTTCCCTTAATACTTCTGGTCAGTGGTCAATGAAGCTGTCGCTCTTTTTAAGAGTTAGATGTGGTGAGTGAGATTCTGTGCTTTGCTGAAGGGAAATCATATTGGCTAAGTAGAACCAACCATTCTTAAATAACAAAAACATTGGGAAAACAGCTAATATGCTGGAATCCATCCGTTTAAAAATAAAGGCAGATGCATCTCTTGATAAATTGAAACAGCATTTGCAATTAGTTCATTCTGGTAGTATAGATGACAACACACTTTCATACCCAAATTATGAAATGTGCTCCTCATTGCAGACTATCACTACAGCACTCGCTAATGTGCTTTTTTTCCCAGAAGCTTTTGAAAATGTAGATTACAATCCAAATGACTGTTTTAAAAGGCACATATTCATACTTTGCCTCATCTAGTTGCTTCTGGTTTCTCTGTGTTGACTGTAACTGTATTTAAAACATCAACACTTTAATTAGGATCCAGCATACACTGAAAATGAAATGGTAGGTTGTAGTTTCTCTTGCTTAGTCAGGATTATAGCGTGCCTTTGTCACAGCAACATCACCACAGGGCATTTGTTTATTTAAAACAAACGCCATTGCGAAACTTCTTGGAAACACAGAGAGAAAATGGAATGAGAAATTTTAACTTTGGCATGAGGAGGAATTTCACATAAATAACAAGAAGATCTGGCCAGCCCTGTTTTGGCCCTATAGTGGATCAAGGATAACGGGTTTCTCACAGCAGTAAAGAACTAACCTGGGCTCCATCCCTCAGCTTGAGGATGCACTCCATGGTGTTGATGGTAATCACTACAGGCTCCGAGCCCAGCTTGGTCCAGGGTACGTGGATACGCAGCTCATGGATGTGACCACTCATGAATGTGAAGGGCAGCTTCAACTCCTACAAATATGCAAAGACATATAAAGATGAAAACAACAGATAGCTATGAAACTACAGTTAGAATAATCGGTACTATCTTATTACATCTGCGATGCAGACAGCATTGTAAGGACATGTGGTGATATGACCACAGAGGCTTCGAGAACATTTGGAACCTTCATCCATCCATTTTCTAAACCGCTCTTTGAAACTAATATTTGAGGACGAGAGGATAGTAAAAACAACAGCTACAGATTACATATTGGTCACGCTTTAAACAAAATCAGTCAGATTTTCTCAGAGGCAGACGAATCACTGTTCTGCATCTTGAACTACTCTGTGTGAGAACGAGTCCCATGAAACCAGGCTGCCTACACACAAGTTTTACATGCCTCCTCTGTAAGTTTAAGCCAAAAAACTAATAACCAAACATATTTCTGAGGAAAACCTGTCATATGTCTGCTTGATAACCCCCCAAAATGTTTCCCTAAAAAAATCACTTTATATTAAGAAGATGATCTCTAATTGCACATTTCAAAAGAGGTACTGTCCAGATGAAATGCAATAAAACAAAGGAAAAGGGAGAATAATTGCCAAGGTTTTGACATAGCATTACACATCAAAATCCTAACACAATTCCTACTGTCAGTTGGCTTAAAGCTGCTTCCAATAAGAACTTTCATCACAATCTCTGTTGGGTTAGGTAGTGTTTTGGTCTGCTCTTCAGAAGCAGTCAGAACCCACTCAAGAGAGAAGACAGGCAGATTGATCTAATCCAGACATTACACGCGTAAAAAAGAACACTGTGTCAAAATAACACTGCAGAGTAAAATATCTCAGTAAATCTATCAAAGTCCTCCAAAATGACAGTAAAGATACTGTGTTTGTGCCTGGCTGAAGAGCATTGCTGCTTTTTTTATGCTGGTCAAGGCCATAGACTGTGACTAGGTATAGGCCTATACACTGTAGCTGAGATGTAGACTGAATGGGGAAAAAAAATATGTTAGTGGGGCACATGCTTACCTTCCACACATTAATTCCTTTCCAAACCTTTTACTTAAACAACTTTTCAAATTTATGAAAGACTTTCTGCAACATTAGCACTGTCATGTTTATATGCTTAGGTGCTTCTTTTGTTGAGAAATGCTAAAATTACTCATATTAAAATGCTAAGAGATCCTAGCCATTAATAGCTTAACTGTATCTTGTATGTACTGTACCTGTCCTGAATAATCTATCTATTGGAAATCTATTTTCCAAACTCTGTCGGATGTTTTCGGGCAGGTGATAGAACCTGATCCTTTGATTGTAATATTCAATGTCCCAGGAGAGGGTAGTCCTCTTAGAGGAGCCAGTTATAAGATCTTGAGCTTTGTATTGTTGTGAGTGCGCAGGCTGGTTCCCCTAAACTAGAGAAACCCACAACCTCTCAGTTGTATTTTATGCTTGAGAGATGTCATACAGCACTTAAAACTAGAGAAACCCAGGTTTATGCTTCGTGGCTCTGCCGACAAATTTGAGAAAATGTGGAGTCCCTTCCTGGACTACGCTTTAAATCTCCTCATATGTGATTTGCAGACCTACAGTCATTGTCATTATTTTTGGATACACCGCATCAGTGAAATTTCATGTTGAATTCCCAAGCAACTTGAACCCCCCACTTTTTTTAATTACATTTTATTATTTTATTCTATTTATTTATTTCTCATTGTGTGTGTTTTTGTTTACTTTTAATCCTTTGCCAATTATTTAATCTTTTTTTTGTCATTTTGTGCAATTTTGTTTGTAAAACACAAAATGTCATTTGCATTGAACAAAAATCACTACAAAAATAACAGTTATGAGCACAAACAACTTAAATCCTTTGCAGTAAAAGTTAAGAAGTAAAATGTAAAAATATGATTTTTTATAATATATGCAGGAAAGAGATATTTAGTATTAAAAAGCTGATATGACTTCAATGCACTAATTACTGCTAATACATAGACACACCAATGGCAATCTAAGAATATGTGTGGCTTAAGCAATATGGACCATTAATTGTTTATGAACACGAAAACACTCTAGTTAATTTTGCTCCAAATAGCAGCACTGAGCAGTAGCTCATAACTATCATAAATTAGAACTGCATGGCATTCCTGCAAACAAAATAACCACATTGCCCATTATCTAATGAGAAAATACAATGTCTGTCATCCCAATAAGTCTTGTCTTTAAGTTAAAGAAAGTAGAGGACACATTCGGTATACAGTACCTGTTCCAGCACATCTAGCTTCAGGTCCAACTTGCTGAGCACCACATCACCTCCCCAGAGAGACAGCTGCAGGTCAGATGGCTTCAGATTCTTAATGTACTTGTTCACATAGCTCATCAGGAGTGGCGTGACATAGGACTCCAACATCTTGTCCCTGTCCTGAACACGCATCAAACATTGAACAAAACATTGTTATGTCATTCACTAATGTCATTAAATCTCCTTTCGACATTATATCCCAATGTTATAAATGTTTTAAACACTACTGCTTCTGAAGCCTAGACAGGAAATATACATTTTTCATAGCAGATATTATTATATGTCATAGCACAAGAGCACATTTGTAATGAATAACATTATTGATGACTGCATTCCATTCAAGTGTGCCAGCTCCAAGACAGAAGTACTGTGCATGTCAGCTCACTGGCAAGGCTTATTGGGACACCTAAATGGAATGGAGCCGTAATTAATGATATCAAGTACACCTGTGCTTTTTCTGCTATGACAAGTCAAAATATCTATTTGAGAAGTTCTATTATTATTGTTGTTCTTCGCTCCAAGACAAACAGAGACTGTGCTTTTGAGGTTGTAGCTTCTAAACTTTGGAACTCTCTCCCATTGGACTTAAAGGGGAACTACGCCCATTTTCAAAATTCACACATTATTCCTATGGTCGAAGACAGTCCAAAAAATATTAGTAAACATGAACAACTCTCTCCCAAATCCAAAACTAGAGTGCTAAAACTCAAATTTGTGATGTCATAGGGTATAAAGTCTGGAGCTGCTCTATAAACAATGGCTGCAGTCCAAAAGTTTTAAAAAATGACGTCCTAATATCTTTTCCTAACTTCTTTTCCTTGAACTCGATGGAAAACATCATGAGGTCAAGGAAAGATGTGAAGGAGATTTCATAAGGACTTAGGAAAAGAGAATATGACTGCACTTTCACTAGGCTCCGTAATTATGATGCGATGGCGGCGGATGTTAGTGACGCGGGTCTGCTGTGGTGAAACTACGATGTTCCGAAGATGGACTACAAAAGGTGAATGGTCGCCCTGTGTGTTCTTAAATAGCTCTTTCAAAGACAGGCTGCTTCGACCGTGTGTAAAAGAGAGATAGCGCAGGTCCTTCTGCTGCTGTAACACTTTACATCAACATATAATAAAGGATTATCTGACCTAACATGGACAAAGGACTATATGCTACCAGTCACAAAAAGTTTCTATGAATATCAACTTAATTTTTCGAGTTACAGAGAAGGGGTAGGAACATGTGTAGGCTTTACTTCTTCCTACTCCTTTTCGGACATGTAGTATTTGTTATTTGTTGATTATTTGTTTGCTGACAGTTTGCTATAGGGTTACTGTTCATTATTTGTTTTTCTTGTTTACTTATTTGTTACATGTTCGAAATAAATAAATAATTAAAAATAAAGTGAAATGAAATGGTTGTCACTGTCTACTCATACCCTATGACATCACAAGTTTGAGACTTACTTCTCTGGTTTCTGGCTTTGAGAGAGAGCAGCTCATCTTTGCTAATATTGATTGAACTTTCCTAGACCATGGAAATAACATGTTGGAATTATTCATTTGGGTTGTGTTCCCCTTTAAGATCTGTGGACACCTTTAAAAAGCAGCTCAGGACTCCTCTTGTTCAGGCTTGCTTTTGTTTAGTTTTTTAGTATTTTATTTAATCTTGTACTTTTTATGTTTATAGCATATTTCTTTGTCTGTATTTCATGTCTGTTGCTTATCTTTTATTATGAAGCACTTGACGTCTTGAAAGGTGCTATACAAATAAACATATCCTACTTACTTGCTTATCCTAAATACTATATGTGCATTTTAAAACCACCCAAATGATGTCTAAGTCATGTCTAGGTAGGCTGAAGGTGTAACTACAGTTGGTCATGTAGAGCTGATATTTACACTCAACAAAGGCAGAAATATAATACTGCTCTCATGGGTTGCAGGTCAAGGTTTTACTAACGTTTTCAAAATTACACTTCAATGGTTTCTACTTTGAAGTGGCTTCATTTGAGTGCCTGTATTAGCCTGCTTGCTAATGTGACTTCACTTTTTATAGGCATGCGACTAGAGGATAAACAGCAGTAAGTTAGAGACTCCCATTTCCAGCAATGCAGTTAACTAAATATAACTCGGTGTTATAAGTAAAGCAGTGTCGTGCTGCGTAGTAATAAATGAGCGTTAACTTACAGTAGTTAGCCAGAGAGGCTAGCTATGCTCTCCTGTCATTCTAGCTATACACACAGAAGCTAAGCTAAGCTAAGCTAAGCTAACTGCTGAGAAGAAGTCCCCCTAACTTCGTTTGGCTGTGCAGCCACCGGTAAATATAGAAACCCCCCCCTTGCTTACTTGACTCCAGTTTGTATCCCGTAGCTATTTCTTGAATTCGACGTTTTAATATAAGACATTCATCCTGTTAACTGACGTTAGCCACATCGCTAAACAAGCTTCAGCCCAAAACGTCATCTGTAAACACCAACGCGGCTTCCGTATGTCTGGTGTTGCCTTTTCGGGCTGTTGGAAATTTGCGCTTCGTAGTTCAGAGCACAAATATGCTTTAGACAAGCGCACAAAAATAGTGGCAAGCGAGACACAATAATTTAATTTCCTGTAATACGTGACTGAAATGTGATATTCAGAGGACTGACTTCGGAGATCACTGAAAAGAAATCCATGAGAACATCAAGCAAAAGCCTGATGGACTGCACATCGTCTCTTCTCTCTCACCATCAATCTCTCTGTGTGAGGATTAACGAGGAGCACTGGAAGGCATCACTGCACGTTTATTCGTCATTTCTTTGGCCCGCCCCCTAATCCCTACATGGCCGTGGAAGCTCACCTTTGCTGAGAGAGTAGAGGTAAAACTCGAGGGGCAGCCCCTGAATAGTGTCACCTTTCTTACATAATTTAAAAAATATAATAATAATAATAATAATAATAATAATAATAGGCTATGTCCTATAATTATTTCAAGAACAGAGATTTTCTTCAGATAGGCTATGGAAAAGTCAATGAAAGTGAATAATGATTGCTATAGATCAATAGAAGGATCTTTGCATTCGGTCACACAGGTGACCTGCCTGGTTTCGGAACAGTGTATGTGTGGGGCTGATCTAATCTTAAATATGAGATGAAGTGTCGTTATAATGTTAAAATATGAAACTGGAGGCTCACTGAAATTTACAGATGTACTATTATTGGAATAATAAATAAATAAATAAATAAACACAGCCTAGTGTAAATTTAAATGCAGTAGCAAATTCTATGAACAATGAATTCTGAAGTTAAAAAAAAACAAAACAAAAAAAACAGGCTACTATATTTGTCCTTGGCTGTCTTTTATTTTTTCAGCACCATGGGTGACCTTGGAATAATAATAAAAAACCTGGCTTAGGATATTAGACAAATAGCCTATAATATCGGAGTGAAAGACAGGGTTAGGCTCCATCTTTACTTCACAATCAAACTTGTACACATCCGCAATTTCTGCGACCAATCTGTCTCTCTTAATACTATTTGTTTCTGCAGTTCTATATTTCCATTTTATGCTACTTTATACTTCTACTCTGCTACTTTTTTCTCCACTACATTTGTTTGACAGCTCTAGTTACTTTGCATATTCAGGTTATCAATGCAAAAATATAAGTCATAATCAATAAATCACGATGCAATATTATGAATTAAGGTACCTATAATATATAAAGTAGTTAAAATCAGTCCCACCTTTACCAGCTGCAACATTAAAGTGATGAATTATAACCCAGTAATATAATATATAGGCTATATATAATTCTGAAATGGGCCATTCTGCGTAATGAGTACTTTTACTTTTGGTACTTTAAGTAGCCTATATTTTGATGCTAATACGTTTGTGCTTATTTTAAATGCAGGACTTGTAACAGAGTATTTTTTTTACACTGTATTGCAACTTTTACTCAAGTAAAAGAGGCTACTTCTTCCAGCCCTGACTGGCTGAGGGTCACATGGAGATCATATGAAAGGAGAGCAGCGGCCTGTCAGTGCAGCCTCTCCCCTGTCTGTTAGATAAAGCTTCCTGAGTACACAGTCCACACAGGCCGGTCACCGATGAACTTCAACATGGAACAGTCCACTCTTTGACAACCGTGTGCGACAATGTGTCACCATTACTGTCATTATTCTGAAGTTAATTCATCCAGAGATGAGGGACGAAGAAAGTAGGCTGCTTGATATCATGTTATCTGGGGCCTATCTAAGTTATTATTATTAACTGACAAGACTCAGTTTAATTCAGTTAATTGGTCAACCTATACACAATATAGGTCATTTGGCCAAAATGCACATTTAAATGCATTTTTAGGTCTTCAAAAACCAGTAATAAATGAGGACGTAGTTTGTTCGGTTGTTGTTAGGTAATGTGATCCTTGTGAACAGATCAAATTTGTGGACATTTTCCAATTTCCATAGGCTACATTTATAATACTGATCAATCGGTTTTCCTATCAGTCAATGTCTCAATAAAATTAAATAAAAACGAATTCAGAAAATATCAAAAATTTGCACTTGTTTAAAAAAGTACCAACGTTGAGTTCACTTGTGAAAGTATTTTCTTTTTCATTTAAATATCTTTATTATAGGCTATATGTAAGCTACGTCAGTTACAGTTACTTGGGTTACTTGTCGCAATTAGGCTATGAGGTCATATTTAGGCTGAAGAATTGTTACGTTTATTTAAGTTGATTAGACAAGATGATTGGTTTATATAACTATAATGAAAATATTTAATCACAAGATAATATGGGGTTTAAATAGGCTACAATGTTTAGGAGAAACTCTCAAAAAATATTGGCAAATAAAATAAAAAAAAGTCCAGGTTTTTGTCTCTAATATTATCATCATAATTAGCCTATTATTATGATTGCATGTACGTCATAATATTTGCATCTTTTGCAGGTGTTTATTTTTGGTGATTGAGCATTATTTTTTTCCCCCCGGATGATTATTAAGAAGCTCAGTAGTTGTTTAGTAAATATGAGCTTTCTGGAGACGTTGCACGTTAGTTTCCTTTCCATTTAGAAAATAATTAGGAAAAGCCTGCCGTGCGTAATAAACCGGGCCTTGGTTACAGTAATGGCCTTTCAGCAGCAACGAGCGCCGTTTTAAATCATCTGTGTAACCACTTGCTCCAGACCCCATTGTCGAGCCCATTAAAAACAAATGTGATTTTTTTTTTTTCAAGCAGTTAATTGCGCTGTCAGGTGAAAACCGGGTTTTTAAACGAGTCTTCAGTAGCCAATAATGCCTGGATGAATCATGAACAACAGGCCTGAAGGCCAAGTAACACAGAGAGGCGAGGAGGGAGTCAGAAAGAGAGGATCTCTGCTTTATTGTCTTCACCGAATTATATATAAAAAAAAAGATATATTATAGATCATCTTATTCTGTCACAGGGCATAGTTCTGATAGTTAATATTCAAGCGCATTTTGATCCGACCAGTGGCCGAGCAAAGGTTAGTTGGATGAAATCCAAATCTGGGAATTTATATACACAAATCTAAAGCTGGCGTCCCAAGCGCTCACCATTTCCCTGTGAACCCGCTCTTATATTCTGTATAATAATTATAATTAAATAAATATAATTAATCATTTAAACAATGATCAAACTATAGGCTCACATTTGAATTTGCAGAATCGAGTTGCCTCCTAACGTTAAATAAATAAATATGCTCAGTAAAAGGTTAATGTAAGCCTGAGATAGGGTCTCAAAAAAATAAAATATGTTTAACTTTATTTATAATTTGTAATGTAAGTGATGAATTAATGAACCTTGATCATTTTCTCCCCAAAATAATCTGTTGATCGGCCACGTCTCATCTCCTTGTCTGAAATGTGTTTCTCTGCGCTGGTGCCGCTTTGCAAGTCAGTTCTGATATCAGAGGTGATGTAGATAAAGACATGTGATATGGCTGCTAATGTGGCTAATATAATACTAATCAGCCTCTGTAGGCTCTAAAAATTGAAGATAATAACGGAGCTCAATAATTATGAGACACTAATAATTCTGTCTAATAATTATTTTATGATTATAATTTTATTAAAAAACATTCTGATTGTTTACTACACATAATTATCACTCAAGAAAAACACATGATTCTGCATTTTAATGACTTTCCTGTCTGCAGGACATTTCATGCTCCCTGGCTGCTAACTGATATCTATAAAAAGCCCAACCAGTCAGCCACACTAAGCTCTCGCTGCCTGCTGGCTGTAAACATATAGACTTGTAAACGGTTTCATTTCAATATTGCCTTCAGGCTTTGACGTTGTGTTAGTATGGGTCATGAAATAAAGACAGCAAATGCAAATGTATCATGGAAATATTTATTTCTAAAATACAATTTAACATACTTTAAACTTATGACTGTTTTTTGACAACTTTATCATTTCAAGGTCAGAAAACAAAAATAAAAAAAGCAACATTATGTACATGGTCTTGATATTTACAGGTGGTATGAAAGCCGGACATGGCCATGGCTCCGCTGCTGTCCCGCTTGAGATGCAACCAAATCCCACTCTAAAGTGTGCGGCAGTAAACGTGTCCTGATTTGGAGATTGTCTTTGAACAAAAAATACAGTCGCTGACTTGTCGTCCTGCGGGTTTTTGTCCATTGTTATTTTGTTAGTCTGTCCAGGCTAGTAGTCCTGATGTGGGCTGTGCGTCAAACTGTGCCGTCGCAAGTCACAGTTGCGCCGAAACACCTTTCCGCAGCGGCCACAGCTGTAGGGCTTGATGTCTGTATGGGTGAGAAGGTGAGTTTTCAGGTTACTTCTTTGATTAAAGGTTCTTCCGCATGTGGGGCATTTGTGGGGAGACTCCTGTTTAGATTTAAAGCAAGCAAAGGATTATTCCCTTTAATTGTATAGAACGTCTAGAAATGATAGCTTTCATTCACCTAAATAAATGTACTGTGTCAGTTAGAACTCTCACGGATTTACACACATCTCCACATAAACTGTATGTGTGTCTCACTCACATTTTTCTTTTGGTATTTGGCCAAACGCAATAGTTTTTGTGAGACTGTGAGCCCCGTGCATGCAGTAGACAGTGCATTACAGGTGACTTATGATCATAACGTGTCACATAGTTTAGCGAGGATAAAATCATGGAGACTGTTAATATTTCCAGCTTACCTGCATGTGTAAGGTTTTATGGACGGCTAGAGTGCGAGACTGACAGAATCCCTTCCCACATTCTTGACATTTGAATGGTTTTTCCTTGGAGTGGATGTATCTGTAAAACAGAAATAACACTTAATCAAACGTCTGCTCATGCGTGGATTCGCTTGTAGCTGTTACAAACCCCAGAGTCATAGGGCGAAAAAGCTCTACTGTGCAACTTATGAGCGTCCAACTCAATGCGTAAAAGTGCTTTAGCGCCCTCATGGAGAAAACTCTGGGAACAGCCTGTATGTTGTAACAAAATTAAGAATATATATTTTTTAATTGAAAGTCTTGAAGAGATAAATGCATATATTTGGGATTTAAATTACGTGCAACATAAGGAATACTGCTGGGAATTTGAGACCCCCTCCCCTCCCAACCCCGTGCGTAATTAGCTGGTAAAAATATGTCTTACCTGTGGTCTCTGAGATGGTCTTGCCTTCTGAAGGCCTTGTGGCAAATATCACAGGTATAGGGCCGTTCGTCTGTGTGGGTCCTCTCGTGGATGAGGAGGTTGTAGGACTTGGTGAAATGCCTGCCGCAGAACTTGCAAATAAATTCCTTTTTAGTCTTGGATGGGAGCCTGCCCCGGGTGGGCTTTCTGTCCGGGGACAGCTTGCTCAGATCGGAGATGGTTCCCCCTAGTCCCGATGCCAACTTCGCCAGATCCGCAGCTTTCGGCGGGTCCTCCTGAGTGGCAGCGAGGGCCAGGTTGGCGAAGTCAAACCTCGGCCTGTCCTTGTGCAGCGAGGGAATGCCGTGCGCAAGGGCAGTATGTTTCGGATGGAAGAGCTGCGCTGCGGCTGTGAAGGGCAACGCCGGGAAGGGAATCCTGGGGTCCATCAGACCCTGGGCGGCTGCCATCTCTGTGATCGTCGACCTCAGTCCTTGGATGTGCGGGTAACCAAGAGTCCAGTGGTTCATGTGCATGGTTTGCACAGCGCTGAGGCCGTACAGTCCCTGCAGCTGGTCAGCGGGGAAAGTGTTGACGGCCTGCAGGAAGGAGTAGTTTGTGAGCTGGAGGGCCGGGTGCAGGGGGATCGGAGCGTGCAGGGCTTTGCTCCCCATCTCGGCTCAGACCTCTGCAGAGGACACGGTGATAACCCTGGGGATGAAAATACAAAACGATGAGTGTTGTGTGTAAATGCCACATTAGAGCCTGTGGTAAGAAAAAGGCAGCGATCATGTTACAGTAAAAAAAAAAAACACCTGTTTGACTATAGACGACTGGTTTATTTGAAGATATTTTTATACACATTTTATTCATTTTAATTCTATTCTTACATGATAGCATTTATTTCATTCAAATTATGTCCGCTCACACAGGAGATTATATTCCCCCAGTAATCCAATTGGATCACTAGTGCTGAGATTAGGGCAAACATTAGTGTTTTTAATTTGAATAACTTGTACAAAGCGATGGAGCTGATTGGGTAAATAAATAGAGAACGTGGTTAAGACGCAGCAGTGTTTCCCTGTGAGTAAAATCCTGTTTGTCATGAGCAAAACCACAGACAGAATATAAATACGTATTTTACGCATGAGCAAAAGCAAAGTCTGTCCCTTAAAATCGGAGATGAGCCTCAAAGCAATTTTTATAAAAACAAAACAAAATCAGTCATCGAAACTGTAATTAAATTAAGTGGGTGTGAAAGACTCATATGGCATCGATTAACACTGCAAATTACATATCCAGATCACTCAGAATAAAGCACTAAATCTCACGCGAGGTAATTAGAGAAGACACATTGTTGTTTTTGACGGTTGTAGCTGGTGTTTCACAATGCAAAACAAGTGCTCGGTAGATTTGTGGAAGTTTGAAATTTTGCAAGCTGAGATCAAATGCGGGCATGAGTCAGAGCAAAACACACAAAATGCTGCCTATTACCCACAAGAAGGTTACTTTAATCTCTGCTGGAAATGCATGTGCTTTTTATTTTCGTGGTAGTAGCCACTTAATTTCATAGGCCTAATATTTAGCTTTTAGCTCTATTTTATTTCATGCTGCGTGTTTTTAAATTAGGTTGCTTTCCCCATGGACAAGAGAACATGGTTGCAAATAACCTCTGGGCATTTTAACCTACTTTTCTTTGAGTGAAATAAAACAGGAGCTACCTGTGTCCACAATGTGGGACAAATAAGGTGAACTGACTGCAAGACAACCTGAAGGCCTGGTTTCATGTTTGTGGGGATGACATGTTATGTTTCCCACATAAAACCGTGTAAGTTCAAGATGGTGAAAGCGGGACTGGCCGCCAGCCAGCGGTGCGACGGCGAGCTGACCTTTAGATTTGGTCGAGAATGAAAAAAAATTAAAAAAAAAAAAACAAGCTCAGTTTTCTGCGTTTGGATAACATGCTTCGCTGTTTCTGACAGGTCTGACCAACTAGTATTTTAACGCAATATGTCACAAGTGTTCCGAGACTGAAACTTTCTGGAGATCAAGGCATTATTCACACTTGCAGAGGGCTTGCAGAGTGAAAGTTGTGCGTACATGGTAGCCGGAGGTCTGGTCGCTTGTTTGGGTCAGGTCCTTACATTACACAGATCTTTGAATTCTTCATGCTTTCCCTTCCACAGACTGTATAGGGTTAAATTTAAGTTTGCACAGGTGCAACATAAGTCACCATGCAGGCACTTGTTGTACCATGTGTGCAAATTTGTTCAACCTGTTCTTCTCTCAATAACCTTTGGACTTCATTTCCACTTTGACAGCAGCCTCCTGAGCGCCCTGTCGGGTTCTTTGAATCCCTGTCAGTTTCTTTTTGGGCTGGTTTTAAATTTCTATAAGTCGTGACAAGTCTTTACAGACGCGACTGGTTGTTTCGGCAATGTTCTGCACTGTGAACACAGACCAGTGATGTCAAAACGTGGGTGAACTATGACCTCAAGGTGGTGATCATCACGAAGCAATAATCACCTCTAGAAACAACATTTAATTCAGCTTTTGTTCGTGGACACTAACCGTTTGATCTCGTTGGTTTAGAGCTCAAACGGTAAAAGTAAAAATATTCTCTTTAAATAAAAAGTGCTAACAAGTGAGTTGAGTGGTTCCCTTCCTGCAGAAGACTGACACATACCCTGCCAAACAGAATCTTACCCCAATAAATAGCTGCCAAAGGTCCTGCGTAATGTCAGTAATCCACAGTAACTATAGAGGCGACGAGCTCCAATAAAGCGCCGCGAAAAGTTTTCCAAGTTCCAAGTCCATGAAACTTTCACGTAGCCATGCAGTCAGCTGGGAAGCCTCGGACCTTTGCACAGATCTGACAAGTTGCGAAAAGTTGTGGAAAAGAGGCGAAGGAGTTCGGAGGAGAGGCAGCGGCAGCGTGGGAGTCCCGTCCGGAGCTGGGGCTGGAAGTGTGCGTAATGCGCACCGGTCCTTCACTTTTCAGGGCTCCGGGGCTCTGGAGCGCTCAGCCCGCCCTCCGACACGCCTCCACCCCCCTCCTCTATCATTAACTCCAATGTTCCTCCTCTGTTTATTTGTGTTTGGATAGCAACTAGGGCTCCAGACCATAGTAGAGAGAAGCGTGTTCAGTTCAACCTGCCTCTCTGACACCTCTCATATACCATACAGCCAAGGCTGATACCTTCTTTTGGAGACATGATTGGAAGCGCAGGAGGAAACACTGATCGCTTTTTCCCTCCAACTCCACGCTTTTGAAAACGTGCTTTTTGGATACTTGAGCAACTTACAAGATTTTTTTTTTTTTTAAACTCCATTTGCGAGAATGGAGGGCACATGCAAGAACCACCACATTAAATCCTTTTATTTCTTTGTGGTAAGATTAAAAAAATTCTGAGGTTTGTGAAAAAACACCCTGAGAGCAGCAGCATGGTGAACAAATACAAAGTAAACAGTTAACGTCGCTTGTGTTCTTCTCACAATGAGCTGCTCTTTTTTTCCCCTTCTGTACAGTTTGATATTTCTCATGAAATTGTGTGAAAACACTTAAATAAAATTCATTAATTACATCTTCATGAAAACGTCACACAGGTTGCCTGGACAGTTTGACCCGGGTTATTTATCACTAAATAAACTTGTTACCACACAAGTCATCCCGTATGTTCTCCAAAAATGAATTTTATTATATTTAATAATGGTGTGCAATAAAATACTCTGTATTATGTTGAGGGATTATATGTATGTGTTGAGATCAGCCTCTTTTTTGTTCTAAAGCAGATACAACAATTCAGTGTCATTCTTTTCATATTTATCATTGTCCAATCTTTTCATTGAATTTATTGGAAGTGACACAATATGAGTTTAATTAGACTGCACTTATATGAGATTGCGGTTTGTTTCTGGCCACAGATTTAGATGCAAAGTAATAAAGACCTTTGACAGCCCGAATCACAAGCTACAGAGCGCCTCATGTCTTTACGCACACCAGCAGGCTGCACTTCAACAGGTTGTTATTAAACGAAGATGTTTGATTTTTTGAATTTTCTATCAAAATCGAAGTCACCAAAAAAATATTAATTTAAATAAAAATATTTTGGAGTTACTTCAATGATGAAAAAGATATTTATTTCAGTGAAATGTCCAAATGTAAGACCAGTGTTACAGTTTTTAATCTTTATTTCTCTCTCTAATTATCTTGTAATATTAATATGTATGACAGGAGAAAAACTGGAGTTTTTAACATGAATCTAGTGTTGAGTTCAGCAGGACTGACAGAGGTCTGCAGCTCTTTGCTGTACAGAGCTGGTCTGCAGCGCCGCCTGTTGGGACTTTAACTAAACAACATACTGTTTCCTCCTCAAGTGTTTCAGCCTGACAGACAGACTGTCTTTTAGAGAGCAACTATATTATTTTCTGTCGACACCGCTGAAAAAAATAAATTTAAAATATAATTTTATTAAAAATATCTGCATCACTGTGGGGAATTCATGATTTTAAAGATAATGAATATTTAAGATAAAACAAGTCATTTAATTACGAAAACAAAAAAATCATTACTGCAACGGATCACTGGAGCTTCCGATCTATTCATGCAAGTCTTTAATTTAAACCAGAGTTAATAATCAGATGAGTGCACATGCAGGACCAGGCGGTTCACTTTGAGAGACATAACATCAGAAGTACACGTCTATAGAAGACATTTTAGAGTCACCTAATTTTCGTTTTCTTAGAGCTGCAGAACATTTTCTGCACCCAGCATGCTTGTGGTTTTTCGTTCGGTTTCACATCAGCCAGGCCTCTATATCTACACTGTCATAACACTGAGCACTGCGGACACATTAGAAGACACATAAAACCCCACATTTCTACATCACAGACGATGGCATGTTCTCAACATATCCTTTTCACACAAAAAAAAAAAAAAAATGTATAACGATGTAAATTCATTTTTGTGTCCTTGGAAAAAGGCCATTACAACTTTTTTTTTTTAAATATCTCTTGGGGCTGCTCTATAATACAATCACCGATAATTCAATTTAAATTTACCAGCAATCTATACAGTCGAAATTCATTTAAATCTTACAAAATAGGTCAGATATTTTCTGCGAGGAGAACACAGACTTCCTGGATGAACCGAGACTTTTTTTCTTTAGTTAAATGTTTAAAGAAACAAACCTACAATCATCTACAATGAATTATAATGTATGGACTCATATTTCTGTGGTACTTCAGATACATTTGATAGTAAAATTCTTTTTACTTATTTTATGGTGTCGTTAGAACTACTCGATTACATTACAGTTCCGATAGAGAACAATGATTATTTGTTATTATTGTGCTTTTATCTGCTATAACATCACAATTAAATATGACTGAGATAATAAGTTTATAGAAACAACTGTGGAATTTGATCTTGTTTCCTGACAGGACATTTTGCCTCTAGTATACAGTTGTTTTTTTGTTTTCCGGTTGCACCAGTGTGTGCTGTGGGATTACTGTATTCTTTCTAGTTGGGCTAATGTCAGAGTCAGTGAGTTAGTGCCTTGCCCTTTGGCCCTGCCCTGAGTCCCCTGTAGCCGCCATCATTCTCTCTCTCTCTCTATGATAATCTGACTCCCACAGAGTATCAGTGTTGCAGCTCAGTGCAGCTGCCAAGCCTGTAATGGCCGACAGACACTGCTCTCTCCCAATAACACTGAGTGACAGAGCAGAGATTAGTAATAAAGAACTATTAGAGCTCTCGTGGATTTGCACGAAAGATGAAATACAGAAATTGACTTCACTTGTCAAAGAATGAAAGATTTTAGAACAGTTCCTGATAATGATTTTGATATATAAAAAATGTAATTGATGTGTTTTATGACATGCCCTAATATACAGTATATACTTAACTAATATTGTAACCCCTTAACAAATAGAAGTTTATTCAAGTGTGCTATTAGTATACCTATTTTAAACTTAAAATTAGAGTGTACTTTCAGTTTACTTTTTATGTACTTATCAGAGATAAACTTAAGTATACTTAGCTTATACACACACAAGTATACAGAAAAGTCTAAGTATACTTGGCTTCTACATGTACTTAATCTTTTGATCGAGATATACTTAAAAGTATAATTAAAGGAAAGGTGTACTTGGCTTGTAGTTGTGCTTACTTTTTGATAGAGTAGCCTATTAAAGTGTGTGAGAGTTTGTAAACGAATGTTTTGACGTGAATTTACTTCAATTCATCAAGAATTTTCTACTTTTTTTTGGATTTTCCGTTCACCGTGGAGGCATGTGAGAAAAATGTATTTTTTTATCATCACAAAACATCAAGTCAAATAGCAAAAGGAGCAAAAGTCTCTTTATGTACTACATAAATCATTGGCTAAGTACCATAAGTTAAATTATACAAAGTGTACTTTAATAAACTAAAAAAGTGGGCTACAAGTATATACAAGTATACTTGCAATATAAAAACTATTAAACTGAGAGTACTTGTGCTAAACAAAAAAATGGGCTACAAGTATATAACTATTAAACTAACAGTATACCTATTCACTTGTAGTATAGTTCATAGTTGCAGTACAAAATACAACTTAGATGTAAACTAGTGGTGTACTTACACTTAATACACTTAAAAGTATACTTGTATAAACTAAAAAGTGGGCCAATTTAGTCCTAAGAAGTATTGAAGTAGTACCCTTACAAGTATGAGGCGGTTGCAGATGATGGACTACATGAAGTATACTTCGGGGAAATTAACTTTAATTAAGTATACTTCATAAAATAAACTAGAAGTGTACTACTTTTTCGTAAAGGACAAATTATTTCCTCCCAATATTGATGATATTTTCATAACTCAAGGTCTGAAATGAAGTTCAACTAGAGCGAGAATTAAGATCAATAGACCTACAGATGACTGTTTCTTTCTTCGAAAGTGCTATCACTTTATTCAGTGTCCCAGGTCCTAAGATCTGCCTTTCTGATATCATAATATAATATTCATCTCCAACATATTTGTATTTCTCCCGGTCTCCTTTCCTCTGTTCTACTCACATGTTCAGTAGTCCTTCAGTAGTCATTGACAGGACAGGTGGAGCTGCTGGCCGGTTCCTGGAGTGGGACTGGATCTGTTTGTCTCTCTGGTGGTGCTGTGTCTCTCTACATGTTGACAGACAGGATGTCAGGTCCATACTGTGAGAGCGGGGGGAGGGGGGGGAGGTAAACCTGTCACACTTACCTACCTGCTGTGGTTTCAAAGCCCCCACATCCCCACCTACACTCTCACTCATCCTGTCCCGGCAGCAGCAGCAGCTCTCAGGATGGCTGTTTTTCACTCAAAGACCCCCCACAGTCATATTTTCCTCCGCATCACACTCTTTTTACCTGAAATCGTGCACTTCTAGGAAAAAGGGGTTTGTGCCTCTCTTACCTCATGGGTTGTTGTTGTTTGAGAGTGACGCAGAATCATATTGTGTCTCCTTTTTGCTAAGTCTGTCATGAATTAAGCACAGTGCGCTGCAGATACGAGGGCTTTTTTTCAGACATAATGAACATTAACTGGTTTAAATAACCACTAAGCAAATAATTTATATTAGCAAGTAAAATTGTAAAATAGTAGATATCTCTGTTGGGCATCTCTGCTATTATAAAAACATTATTAAGCTGGTACTGTTTTTTTTACAGCACTAGTTTGGTTTAGGTTTATTAGCTATCCTGCCATCATTTGTGTCACTTAACCTTCTGCAAGGTATAATTCAAAACTGCTTTTAGTTCTTTTTCATGCCGTCTACATAAGAAGGAGTATTCGAGGAAGACAAGTTTAGCAAGTAAAACAAATAAATTATAAAAATATAAATAAATTAGGACTGTCATAGTCGACGCAATAATAACGCGTTAACGCAAATCAGTTTCCAAACTTGCGCTAAATTTTGACCTCTGACCTCAAGATATGTGAATGAAAATGGGTTCTATGGGTACCCACAAGTCTCCCCTTTACAGACATGCCCACTTTATGATAATCACATGCAGTTTGGGGCAAGTCAAAGTCAAGTCAGCACACTGACACACTGACAGCTGTTGTTGCCTGTTGGGCTGCAGTTTGTCATGTTATGATTTGAGCATATTTTTTATGCTAAATGCAGTACCTGTGAGGGTTTCTAGACAATATCTGTCATTGTTTTGTGTTGTTAATTGATTTCCAATAATAAATAAATACATATATATTTGCATAAAGCAGCATATTTGCCCACTCCCATGTTGATAAGAGTATTAAATACTTGACAAATCTCCCTTTAAGACACATTTTAAACAGATAAAAAAATTTGTGATTCATTTGAGATTAATCACGATTAAATATTGTAATCGACTGACAGCCGTAAAATAAATATGTTAGAACGTGTCAAGTTCAGAACATGCGATTCATCTGTGTGATCGTGCTGATTTTGTGCTTTGAAAACATTTTAACACCACTAAAGCTGATTTTTTTTTTTTATAGATATGAGTTACTACAATTATTTAAAATCTTTTTCTGAAGTTTTGATTTTAGATATCACTGAAGACTACTGTTGGCAACATGATGCTGATGTCAGGGCTGTTTGTCTCAATCGGACAAAGAAATATTGAGAATTACATGATTCAAAAGTATGAAAATCAAAGAGGTAACACATATTTTCACTGCCAGTTTAAATTGGACACATGGTCCAGTTAATTAGTAAACTGTCTCAAATGGTTTTTGGCATGTTTGAGAAACCAGACGAAGATGACCCTCTGCAGAACCTCTCTGTCCTGGACGGTGCAGATCATATACTGTACTGTAGTTCAGCTGGGACAGCCGTATGCTCTGTCTGTTTGCTTTATTGTACAAGATTGCCCCCTATTGGTTCACCCTCAAACTACCATTGCACCATTTCATGTTGTGCCATTCAGTGATGAGTGAATTATATTGTCAGTTTTAGTAGAATAAATGTTCAGAATGGGACATGATGAATTTTGAACACGCTAACATCTGTGCTCTAACAAATAAGACATGTTTGTTTTAGTCTATTCTTTTATGCATCTTTTCTGGAAATGCATACTCTTACATTTCACTCAACTTTAAATATGAGGAAAAACTAGAAGATGGACTCACTCGTCGTGTGTTTGTGTGAGCAGGAACTGTCGACTGGCAGTGTGTCGGGTATATACACTGCATTCCTCTGGTCTCCTGCATAATCTCTTCTCCATCTGCTGTCCATTGCCACTCTCTTCACTGGTCTCCTGCCATCTGTTTAACAGCGCTCGGCACCTTCGCGTGACCAAATGCCTCTGCTCCCTGCAACGTCATCCACTCTGCAAAGAGAGAGGCATAGAGAGGGAAACCGCCATGATATCGTGCTCCTTCAACCAATAAAACCCACCAGTTAATGCCGCTCAAGCCCAGCACCAAATCCCATTTGTCAGCAAATAGCTGCTTCCTCTGGTTGTCTGTGCCGGCCAGGCGCTTCTGTAGAGCCCCCTGCCATTAACATGACATCTCTAGTTATTTGTTGTCTGGTCTGATGGCAAGCAGACCGGAGCAGCAGGAGCAAAGAGAGGGATCTGTGTATGATCATAAATGTGTCTGATCAGACATCTGATCTCTGTTGAATCATCAGCTCGTTTAACTGATAGCTTGATAGCCTAAAAATCAAACACCATGTCAGCGTTAATGTAAGTCCACTTTCATTAGAGTTAACTTAAAGTTTAACTAACACTTTTCTTTGGGTCATTTTGTTTTTGTGGTAAAATCCACAGGATTTTAAGATAAGAGACTGTAAATAAAGGCCTTATTAAAGCTGCAGTGGGTAGAAATGGAGCAAATATGATTAAAAAAAGTTATTTTTATAAAATGTCACTATATCCTGACAGTAGTGCATGAGACAGGTTATCTGAAAGAAATCATGTGCCTCTGTGTCCTCTGGTGTCCTCCGGTGTCCTCCGGTGCTCCTAACGGCATCTACAAGATTTCACAGACCAGAGGAAAACAACCAGTCAGAGCTGATCTGGAGTCTGCCTGACCAGCTGTCGTCTCTGAGAGCCGGCTGTCAATCACTCGCTAACTCCGATCAAACGGTCAAACTAGGCAGCGCTGATCAAATATGAATCAATATTCTGTTACTGTAATGCCTATTTCTCATTTCAAATGTTTTCAGAAACATCTTGTAATGTACTGTTTAGCTGTAGAATGAGAAAGTTTGTGACCCGGCAGCCATGTTGAGATCTATTGAGGAAATACCAAGCACCGCCCACCAGCCGGAGCACAGCCAATAGGAACGCTCTCTCTCTGAAATGACCTGTGATTGGCCAAAGTCTCCCGTCACAGGCTAGATTTGTTAAAGCCTGAAAACAGAGTCATGAGGAGGTGCAGAAGTCTAGTTTTCTCTCAGAACACTTGAATTACAATATGCTGAAAGGTTATTATGGATTTTTTTCCCCAGAGATGCCAAAAATATACTGCCTACTGCCACTTTAAGAAGGGCTGTCTCAAAATTGTTTTGCTGTGCTTGTTTGGTATCTGTGGTGGGATGGAGGGATGGAACCAGTGCAGGGATTTTGGGATGGAAGTGTGAAGAAGTGCTTGATCGGATGGATGGAAAGATTTTAGAAGAAACAAGGAAAAATGAGCAGATGGAAAGTGAGAAACAAAGATAGAGCTGAGGATGTGGAACTGTGTGCATATATGTGTGTGTGGGGGTGTAAAAAGCCAGCAGGAGAGCAAGGGTATAGGTGAGCAGTCCAGCCTCCGCAGCTACAATACAGGCGGAGAGGGTCATATCAAACTGTGTGGAGCGTGTTCTCCCAGTTGTAAGGTTGCTGCATATTTGCATTGTTATATGTGCTCGTCATGAAAAAGGCATTTTCTCAGAGCATGTTCTGAAGCTCTTCATGGCTCAGCTGTGACAGGCGTGACCTTTTTGTTGCCGGGCGGGGATTCTCTGGATTCAGCTGCTCTGCTGGTGGAAGGGCTGTGGTTGCTGTTTAAAAGGTGCCTCATGCCTTATTGCCCTCCACACATTGCATCATGGCTGTTTTGCCTCTTTTCTCACTGAACGCTGACAGCTCAGTTTACTGGATTAGCTCAGTTCAAATCTACCATGAATCCAAGATTGTTTTATGTGGAACCTGTCCTACTATTGTCGATAATAAGTCTGTATTTCTATTTTCATTTGGAGGCACTGCACAGTTACAGCACACATTGTCACTTATGATGTAAATTCATAGTGTTTATATTAGATTTATATTAGGTATGCCCATAGAAATAAGTTCATATAGGTGGTGATATATTCTTTATAAACCTTAAAGGAATAGTTCCACATTTTTGGAAATACTAATTATTAAAAAGACCAAAGCCAACTAATTAGTTAGGAGATGTGAGGGACTATTTCTTGGCCTGCAGCAGTGAGTTCCTGGAGTCTACATTGGTTACCTAGCAACAAGACTCCAGGAAGTCAAGCTGCGAAGTCACAAAAAAAAGTAAAACCACAAGTTGTTCTGATGTTGTACGGATTAAACAAATAAGATATAATGTGTTATAATTAGTGAGTTTCAGAGGTGCTGGTGGGGGGGATTTTTGTTACATTCAGACAGAGCCAGGCTAGCTATTTACACCTGTTTCTAGTCTGTATGCTAAGCTAAGCTAACTGGATGCTGGCCTTAGCCTTATAGGTATTAAATACTGGATTGGGAGCATTTCTATTGAGGCTAGCTTTACATAGCAAATAGCTGTTTGCTGCTAATGCTCTGAATTCAAAGATGCTAAATTAGATACCCAATATTCAGACATAAGGTTGGGTTAGGCCTGAACAAAACAAGTTTGAACAATGCGTTGTCCGATCACGACGGAAATAAAATGTGTGTCCAAATGGCCACACTGGTAGACGGAGTGAAAAAGGAAAAGGAAGGTGAAAAAATATGGGGGGATAACAGCGTTGTTGGTTGTTCAAAAGAAAAGTGACAGAAGTAATTGTGTGAAGAATGAAAAAAGAGAGCTAGAGAGAGAAGTTCAAACCCCGGCTCCAGCTTTGAAGATTGGTATCAATCTTTTCATCTAACTCTCAGCAAGACCGCAAATAGCAGTATTTCCCAAAATGTCGAACTATTGCTTTGAAACGCCTCTGACACAGTCTCAAAATCGCTCCAAAATCATTTTTCTTTTGCTGCATGTCTTCTTTACTGCTGTTTTAGCCTGAAGACCACTGTCTAATACTACTTGTTATTGGAGTTGTGACTTTGTGGGCCCAGAGCGTTGGAGCTCCGGGTGCAACTGTACTCCAGCCTGCGCTCCCTACTGCTGATGGGCTCCTGCTGGTGAGGTGATGGACAGTAAAACTCTCCCAGCACCTGTTTCCTGGCCATGCTCATGTGCTGTTAATAGGCTGATGAGAGACATTAACAAAGTTACTGGAGGCCGACTGGAAGGATAAATCAACAGAGCGGTACAGAGTGTCTCATCCAGTCTGTCAGAAGTGACATTTTTAAAAGGTCCCAGTGACTGCTGCATCCGTCCCGTACCTGGGGGGGAGATGGAAAGATGGAAACAGAGCAATATGGAGTGCTGAAAGTAAGGGAGGGAGAGATTTAACAGAGCTTGGATGGAGAGAGTAAAGGAGAGTTTGAAGGATAGAGAGATGAAGGAATGGAATGATGTTTGAAGAAGCAGTGGAAAGATGGAGAGATAGGTGAATGGAAAGGGTTGATGTGAGGAGCGGAGAGATGGAAGAATGGCTCTGCAAACTTGTTGTTCCAGACTACTTGTCATGATTCGGTGTAATCAGGCCTCCTTGAAACATCTCTGTGATGTTGTTGGATGAGGAATGACTAATGCAACGGACCCGGTCACTTTCCCACATCAACAGCAACAACAATAACATCCATCCTGTGTGATTTCATAATTTCTTTATTCCCCCGCCTTTCTCTCCCTTTGTGATGTGCCAGACGTATGCGCATTACAAAGAGAGTCAGGAAATGGCTTTCCACTTAAAATAAATGAGAGCAGATCTTGACACTGTTACAAGAAGGACCTTTGGTTGCGGAGGACCTTTGGGACAGCTACTCTGCAGGCTCAGATTCTTATATGAGCAAAATGACAATTTAATTAAGTTAACCCACAAAGAGCTATATTTCTTCAACGTGTTATCATTATTCTGCCAGTGAGTCACCGACTTGTTATTATCATAAAAGACTGAAAAGTCTTTCTCAATGCTAAAAATATCCCCGTTGGCTGGAGTCCAACCTTGTTGCTCCTCTCCCTCTCGATCCCCTCTCGCTCTTTGAACTAAAATAACATCATTTTTTGAATGGATTCTTGTGTTATTGATGGATTTATGCCCCGCTGTGGTTTGAATTAATAGCTTGGATGCCTGTATGGTTGCATTTAGTGTGTAGACGCATGCATGCATACACACAAAAACGCTTACAGGCGATTGCACACACACTCAAGCTAACTCACACACACACACACACACACACACACACTAAGTAAATGTTAATGCACACAGGTGCAGTCTTTAGGGAGGTTGCTTTGCTCTCTCATCAGTCACTCGTAATCACTTCCCTTCCAGCCCAGTAAATCGCCGTCTTTTACTGATGCATTTATAGGATGCATGTTCACAACTTGTAGCCAGGGAAAAAGTTTGACCACCACCAGGAATACATTATAAGCTCCTGCGTCCATACAGCCGCACAGTCGATGCAGTCATACGGTCGACTCACAGACAGGAAATATTGTTTTATAAATGTCTACTTAGTTTCTGAGATGTATTTGTGCTTTTAATAGGGTTTTAAGCTGTTTACGACATATGGGTGAGAGTGGAGTTATTGGTCAAGGGGGTGGGGGGGCTCCTGGGCGGTTGTGGATATTGGCAGGTTCACCAAACTGGTCCTGGGGAGGTCCCAATGACCTGTTTTATACCAACACTGGTGCTTTGTCGTAAAACCAGGGGGGAAGTCGAGTCACAACTCGAGTATTTGTTTGAAGCGGGTGGAAAAAGTCCCCTTGTGGCAAAACCATGCGAGTGTTGTGTGCTGCTGTGTCTGACGGGAGAAAAACAGGCTACTTTGACTTTACGTATAGACTTTAGCTCGGTGCCCAGGTTCTGGTAAAATACTCCCAATACCACCGAGGAAAGAAACCCACATTCCCCTCTTACTCTTTTGGATGGAAACAGTCTCCTGTCGCTGCCGTTTGAATGCTGTAATTGGACGTTAAGGGGCTTGCAGAGAGAGGTGTGATGTAGTGTTAAAACTGCTCACAAATCACATATTTCTCACCTCCGCGGAGGTTCGAACCCTGGCTCTGGCATTCCCCGGCCACTCCGCTCATATCGCCCGCTGCCTTTAAAATTCACACAGCGCTGTCCTGAATGAGACAGGTGAAGAAAACTGTCGGCGCGGAATGGTCTGTCGGTAGATTTAATATTTCCTAAAAGCCTTGAATTTTACCTGTCACTGACCAAAAAAAAAGAAAAGTGTCTCTGCATGTGCGTCAGAGTGATGGATGGTGTAAGTGTATTCCAGGATTATGTTCATGAAAGTTAAAGGGCCCTGGGGTTGGTCTGGGAAGCACATAATCTCAGTCAAAGTGCTCGGCTGGATGAACCAAGGCTTTATTATTAAACACCTATGAGAGGCCTTGAGCTGGTGGAGGCCCCGGCACATCCAGCTTAACACTCTCTGGCCGTTCTCATCACACGTTCTTGCCATTTGAGCATGAAATTAAAATGCTTCTTTAGAATCCATTTACTACTAAGCATGAAATAGTAACTGCATTATTATGCATTGATGCATTGTGAAAGGGCAATCTTTGACACCCTTTAAATGTGCTGTCATGTCATTCCCTTATATCTTTCCAGTTTTTTAGGGTTTCTTTTCATTAAGTGAGTTTTACCTTTGAGGAGAGAGTATTAAAAAAAAAGGTAATAGTTTTGGCAATATGTTTCAGATTTGATGGTACATGTGAGAATTGGCTATAAATGATGTGGTATTGATTTCACATGTGGAGCAGGACTACCAGGGTGCAAGCAGGAGAAGAGGAAGGTGGAATGCAGTCGTTGGGATGTGCATGGAGGGCTTGCTCGAGGCTCTAGGGGCCCGGGGTCTGGCTCCACAGCTCTGGGAGCTGTTAAAGATACTATAAAAGTTCAGAATCCACAATTATTCAGACTCTCTACATTTATAAATCTCTGCGTATGCTCATGGTGGATGTATTACTGGTTTCAACGTTGAATTTGATTGCTGCTCCCTTGGTAACAATGCACTTGATAATTATAAATGAGCCCATAAAGACAACAGATTTTTTATAGGATCTGGCACAGTAGATCTGGTAGTACATCGTGACTTGTACAGGTCGGTTTGAAAGTGATTGAAAGGAAGTAAGTGCGGGATAAATACTGTGATATTAAAAAACATTCCATTCATCAATGGATCACATTCATAGACTGTATATAAGAAGTGGACGTAGTCAACGTGACGTCACCGATTGCTTTAAGGACTGCCGTTTTGAAGCCTCATGTTCGGCATTTTGGCCGTCGCCATCTTGGTTTTTGGCTGTCGCCATCTTGTTTTTTTGCAGAAGTGATACGAGAAGGTGAAGATAAGTACAACCGAACGCTGAATAAGACATTTTTAGGCGATCAAAAAGGTTAGAATTAGCGACCTGTCAATCACAAGGTAGCCCCGCCCTAAAGCATCCTCTGCTTTATGGTCTATCTGACTCTAAATGGGACCATAATTTACTAAATGAACATCATGCTGTATTGAAGAAGACTTGAAACTAGCGATTGAGACCATAAACTCATGTTTACAATGTTTACTGAGGTGATAAATAAAGTGAGAAGTAGGCTCATTTTCTCATAGACTTCTATACAATCAGACTTCTTTTAGCAACCAGAGGAGTCTTTCAGCATTGGCTTCACTTTTCAGACCCAGAGGTTGCCCACTGATCAAATGACTATATGTATGTTGCTTATAGTGACGAACCCACTGATAATTATCACCTGACTCTGCAGCTCCCCTCAGCTCTAAGGAGCATTTTAGTATCTTTCAGCTCATTATTTGGCCCACAACTTTGCTGTTTTGGTTCACTCTCACTGCTCTCACAATATTGCTTTTGGCTGCAGAAGTCAGCTGTTTCATCAAAAACAGCTCTGATAAACCCACTGTACACTACCTGCCCAGCACTAAACTGCAAACATACAAGTAGCTGGTGAACATTGTGGAGCATTTAGCAGCTAAAAAGCTAGATATTTCTCTCAGGAGTAGGTGGAGAACTAAAAGAGCTGAAATAAAGAGTAATTATTGGACTTACATTCATCTGGTGGCCAGAAAACTGACTCCACCTGAATGCTAATGTTGCTCTGTATCTACTGGATGTGTACATAGGCAACTGTTTGCTAACAAGTTCACCATATCAACTTAGAAGGTGATGATATGTTGATGTTCAAAGCTTTTGTCTGCAGCCCCAAGTGGCCAGAAAATCAGTTACTTCATGTAGAAAAGAAATTGCAGACAACCGGAGTGAGTATCCAGCCCATTCTCATTCCAAGGGCGTTACATATTGAGGCTTTGCCGCACACGGCACCCTTTAGCACCGGTATTAAACGCACCAGCCATTCCATTAACTATAATGTAAAC
The DNA here is from genome assembly GCA_916701645.2 of Sebastolobus alascanus. NCBI lineage: Eukaryota > Metazoa > Chordata > Actinopteri > Perciformes > Sebastidae > Sebastolobus > Sebastolobus alascanus. The sequence goes on along the minus strand of CAKAOJ020000101.1, from coordinate 3,975,604 downwards.
CCATCTGCAGCAACAGTAAATGCTCCGAGAAAGTGCGCCGGGAGTTTGGTGACGGAGTTTGAAGAGAGGAAGAGACACACCGGGCCGGCGGTAGGGGAGGTGGATGGGTCCAACAACGCAAGGCTTTCGTCCAAGAGACCGCTGTTTGTGTCACATGCGTCATGTTACAATCAGCTGTTCGTTCTTGTCCCGAGTTCACAACATTCAGTTTCATTTTCACTTTACAAACATAGTAGTTTTAAGCCCAACCATGTAGTTCTTTCCTAACCAAAAATAAAGTGACACCAAAGGGTTGTGACAAAGCGAAGGTAGGTGACGAGTTCGGATGAGTAGGTGTTGGAGCATCAGAATGTCATTCTTACCAAGTGGTTTTGGAATAATGACAACTTGTCCAAGTATTGTTTTGATCCATCAGATCAGATCGGTATGCTGCAGAGATGTGAAATGACACAGGGACACAAGGCTGCTCAGACTGAAGTTCCCTCCTCAGAGAAACAGAGCTTTTGCTGAGTAGAAGTACAGCAACTTGTAACTTTGGCGTGATCCAGCTGGCCTGGACTGGGAAGCTGGAAATGTTTACCATGGTCCACATGGTTAATTTGTGTGCTTTTATTTAGCTGTGTGTATCTGGGACTTTTGGTTGGGGGGTGGGGGGGTTGGAATAGGGGGGGGAGTGAAGCAACAGTCAACAGATGCTGTCAAAGTGACCGCAGGGAGGAAGCAGAGACAAATGCTCCTCATTACAGCACTGACTGCAGCCCAGTGGCCCGGTAACCAGCAGAAACCAGCTCCATGTCTGTGACTGTGCAGCTGGAGATCAGCTGATCCTCGCTGGCTTCACTTACAGTCAAGTCCCATTCACGTCTTCTTCGCTTCAGTTGAATAGGACACATTGTGGCAGCCATTGTTGTACCAACACAGGGGACATACTCAAATCAAATACATGACACAGAAGAAGCTTTTGTCAAGGCTACTACCACTGTAGCAGCTGTTCACTAACGATGACTCAACCCAAGCTAAGATCCCCATTTTCATTTTAAAGCAATTCTTACAGTCCACTCATGCAAGGATGCATTGACGGACAGGTCGGGGACACTCCCAAGAGGGATTGTGCTTACAGTGCAACGAGCTAGACCACATCCGAGGCGGACGGGTTTCAGTGGAATTCTGCATTGTCTGGACACTGTCCAGTTACATTGTTCATCTGAGAAACATAAAGACATGGGGGAAAATATGAGCAGATTTAATTCAATGCAACCACATGAGATGCATAACTGACATTTTCAGGCCAAGTGTGGGTAACCAGAAATCCACTCTTATAAGAAAATCATACTGAAATGACAAGTGTAACTGCAGGCTTAGACTTAGATAGCCTATTTGTCAGTTCAATGATTCAGTTTGACTTCTGATCAAAGGATCTGAAGGTTATTAATATTTGAAGCCCTATACAACAACAATGTGTTAAATAATAACATAAAATACATCTATTCTTTTATCTTCTTTGGCCCTTAAAGACCTAAAAACACGCTTCTCAAACAGATCCTGTTTGTTTCCTCTGTCTTCATGTTTCCAGCTGGTTCCTGTTTTCTATATGATAAATTGGGTAATATTATTATTCATTATCTCAATTATCTTTTCACTCAGACTGTAAGTGGTAGAAGTTCATTCATATGCTTTGTGTTACAGCACAAAGTGAGAAAAAAAAACCCAACACATTTTTTCCCCAGCTCCTCACTGACTGAATTAACAGCACAGAGCAGCATGTCCATTGGGGTGATTTCATTGGGCTGTGAAACCAATGTGAGCAATGTTCCTGACCCCGATCAGGAGTCACACAGCGGTACGGGGGTCACCGGGGGTTACACCGGGCCCCTCTTGGTGGACAGGCAGGGAACTGTAAACCTGGAAGACCAGGAGCCCGAGCTCCATGTGTTTACCTCGCTGCTTTTACAAGTGATGTCACCACGTTGTAAAAAGATACAGTTCTCGGCGGCCTCGTCCTTTTGTTACTATTTGAGAGAATAAACACAGGGCTAAGTGCATGGAGAGAGATGGAAGCGGAGGACTCCGTGGCTGGAGAGTAGGGGGGGGAGCGGGCTCCTGTGGTGCACGGTGCGTCCAAGCAGTTGAAGTGGGCTGTGGGGATCTGTAACTGTCCAGGTACTGGGAGCTCGGGCCCAGCCTCTGCTGGCCAAACCCTACTCACTGGTGAAGAGGGAGGTCCTGCCTATAAATATGCAGCGATCCTGCCTTTGCAACAGCAACAAAAACACCAACTGTTGATGATTCCTCGGGGCTTTTCACTGTGTGTCTACATGTGAGTTTTCTCTCTTGAAATGAAAGATACAGCGAATCCCATTCTCAACTTCGGCGTCTCAAGTTCTCATTCCAGCTCCTTTGGAATTCCATAAATATTCAGCTTCCACTTCACATCCCTGCTCGCTGTCTTCCTCTTTACGATGCTGCCTCTCACTAAAGGTCTTCGCGGTATTGCAACAGAAATTCTCTTTACATAAGTCAATGTGTGGTATAAGTGTAGCCGTATGCATAAAGGCAATGAAACAGCTTGTGTTTTATGTGAGCTCTCGGTGCTCAGACAGCTGGGTGGTTGCTGGGGCTGTGTTAACCTACAGTGCCGGGGGTCCCGGTCTGCACTGTAGTGGTGTGACTCAAGCTATTCCAGCCCAGCTGCAAAGGCAGGAATCTGGATTTTCAGATACTGTGGAGAATACAGAGACGCCTCAGCCTCTCAGGACCTTTCCGTAGAGTTTGCATTTTTTTTTTTTCGGCTGGGAATCACAGCTTTAAAAACTCCTGAAACCCCATCTCTCTGTTGACTCTGACAAACCTGACCACTGGAATAATGGAGCAAGCCTTTATGCCTCTCTGGTCATTTTTCTGATGAGACCTCCGCTGTCTCGCTGCGTTGCTCCATCTCTTGGTTCAAGTGTGCTTGTACGGTTCCTTGGCTTGGACTTTTATTAGCTTTTCCCGAGCCTCAAAGAACTTGGCCCGGCCCGGTTCTCCCCGGCACTTTCCCACTAATGAAGTGCACATTCTGCCGGAGCGTTTGGCCGAGCCCGGCTCCTTGGCCATCCCTTAATGGGAATTTCCCCTTCTTCCATGCATCCCTGCCTGCCTCGCTCTCTGCCTCTGCCACTCTGGTGTGTGTGACTCATGTCCTGAACAGCCAGCCATCAGCCAGGGGATGTTTAATTCATAAACCTTCCTACACTTGTTTGCCACTGTTGGACTGGTCGGCTAACTGTCTGGGCAACTGGCTGGCTGACTTGTTAAGGGGCTAACTTATTGCAGAACTGGGTGGCTCAAAGTGGGATAAAGGATTAGAGGCGGAGACACTGAGTGATGTCGTATGTGCCATCAACTTGCTGTGAGTGGGTTAAAGTTAAGAAAACATTCATCTACACTGACACGTTCAAGAAACAAGGAAATTTGACGCTGAAGCTGCAGACAGGCCGCCATTGCCATTTTCCGAACTCGATCTCTGAATGCCGAAAATAAACCAGGCTTTGATGGATGACATGATTTCAAACATGACTGCTTGCTTTTTACAACCACTAAAATTAAGTCAGACCACCAGTGATAGCACCTGTTGCTCCACAACTGAATGCAAATTAAACTGCGCTAACTGCTTTTTTTTTTTTTATTCCACGAGGAGCCTCTCAGCATCTGATAGTTTGGAGTGTCTTAATCACTGGAAAAATAATCCTTGTATGTTTTCGTTGCACAGCTCAATGAGGATGAGATAGTCTACATCCTCAAATCAACCTTGAAGGGCCTGCGCTATCTGCAGTTTATGAGGAAAATCCACCGGGAGATGAAAGCTGGGAATATACTCTGTGACAGGGAAGGTCATGCGAAACTGGCTGGTTCTGGCCTGGCTGGACATTTGACGGTGAGCTGTGATTCCACTGGGCCTTCCACTCTCTAAAAGTCAACATAATAAAATCAGGTCTCCCTTGGAGACTATGGCATATGATAATCATTTCTGTCCGCAGCGGTTACGACGCTATTAAGTTAACCTTCCTGATGCAAAACAAAAGGCTGGGAGCAGTAGAATTTGGAAGTGTTTATTTCCACACAGTCTTTGCTTACATTTTACGTCCAAAGAATGCTGTTGGGCAGGCAGCTCTCGCGAAACTTTTACAGCCCCTCGTGAGCTTTAATCTTGTCAGAATCTCTGTCTACCGTAAGAAAGCAGCTGCCAGAGAGACAATATGCTGAGGACAGAAGACAAGAAGCTCGACTCTTCAGGCTGTTCAGTTAATTCCCGTTATGAGCGGTCGTCATGTTTCCAACAGAAGTTTGTGGTTTTGGGCACTTGCTGCTTACTGAGGATATTTTACTTTTCCCACACTGGCGTATCTTCGCTGTTCATCTTATTCCTCTCGTCGCTGCTTAGCGATTGGCTAGTGTTGCTCTGAGGGGGGTCAGAGAGCAGCTCTCGGCTCCCTGTGGGTGGTTAGTCAGTGGAGAACATTGAACTGTGCTGTGCCCGAGGGAAGGAGTACTGTGACCTGACCAGTTTAATGAGGAAGGGACAAACTAGCAAAATATGCCAATGATAAAAAACACCGAACAATGCACAGACACACACTTGCACACAAAGCAGTGTGTAGCAGTCCAAGCGGAGTGCACTCAGAGCAGCCTAGAGGTCAATGCCAATCCTTCAAACACAGCGTGCTGAAGTGTCCTTGAACAAGACACTGAATCTCAACCAAGCCCTCAGGAAGAGCGCCGGTTGTTGAACGGCGGTACTACAACTTCCGTGTCCGTCACGTGATGCCATTGAGCCCAAAAAGACGTTCATGTGAATGAGACCCAGACCGAGGCTGGAGCGAGGGCTGGGAGGTGGAGTTAAAGGAAACACTACTGCACCTGCTCTATGGGCCCAATGGATGCGGAAGATCGCCGGATGATCCGGGTACTTTATCTCTCAGCAGTCGAGCCATTTTGGCTTCATTCGCCACTGAGCAACTCTCATAAGAATGAACAGGAGCCCGCCTCTAACGCTGTATCCAGTTCTATTAATACATTAATGATCCCAACCAGCAGCTCCAGGAGTGCTGCTCTGTGGCTGATCCTGACCTCTGACCTCCCTGTGGAGGAGGCCACTAGATATGGGAATTCTCCTCAGGGACCAGTATAAATGTCAAATTATTATTTTTAGAGACAAAAATAATGAGGGAGAAAAAATGACAGAGGGAGAAAACACAAGACAATCCATCTTCATCAGCGCTCCTTTCACTGGATCAAAGGAGTTTATCCTCTAAAGACTCCTGGGATGTTTCTAACCAGAGCTGATGACCAGTGCTCGGAGGTCCGTCCGCCGGTTTAGAACTGAATGGCTGCAAACAGGCCGGGCCTGCTGCTGCTGCTGGCTGGGTGGTCCGTAGTCTATAGTGCATAAGTGCCCCATTACTTACCTGGCTGCATTGTTTTACTTTTTGGACACTTAGCCATTTTTGCTAAGCACTTGATGATTTAAAGAGATCCATAAAACCTGCAGGACCGTGACCCTCAAAAACCCGTGTTGGCTGGGACCGAGGTGGACCGAGACATTGGGAACAAGGTGGAGCTATAGGGAGGGTTTCAATTTAGTATGGCTGGAATATATATATATATATAATATATATAGCACAATAAACCATTTTAAACCTCAGGTTTAACATATGTAACAGAAATAATTTGGAAAGAAAAAGAGCACGGGGGTGAGAGGGAAATTGTTTTTGTTCGATTTACAGCCAACAAATCTGCAAAATTCATCACGGGTTTCTCCGTCAAGGCTGCGAGGGTGGAGACTGGATAATAGCGTGTAATGGTGATGTGTTTCACAGGGTCATCCTTGTTCTTGTCCAGGCTCCGCTGGCCTATTTGGAGACCTTCTTCTCACACCGACGATCCTGTTTGATCTTATTCCCCCATTCTTCATAAGATGCCTGAGCCCAAAAGGCCCTTTTGGCTGAGAAGAGATGTCATCCAAAAGCCTGAACAATGGCAGTTATATGTTTTTCTGGACACAGCTGTAGAAATGAAGGGAAACCCCACGGCAGCGGTGCCGGAATGAGTTTTGAAGTGGTGGGACATCCAGTTTCCCACAGGATTTTGTGAGACTGTCTTGGGTGGACCTTGGACCCTCTAGGGGAGTCTAGGGGAGTCTAGGGGAATGCTCCCCTGGAAGAAAACTTTGTACATTTTAAAGTTAAATGCATCAATCTGGTGCACTTTGAGAGCAAAATGAAGAGGCTAGATCTATGAAGAACTTTGTGCTCTAGTAAACAATTTAATCATCAACACATATGAAGGGTGATGACACGGCAAAAAGTCCCACCCATAAAGCATGGCAAACGAGACAAAGTCTGTTTCAAGACGTGTGGGTTACCGACATCCCTGCCGGTACCCCTGACGCACTGAGGGCAGTCCGCCCAGGTTGACAATCGTGCCGGGAGCCCCGTTCTTCCCCGCAGGAAGAGAGGGCGCACTGCGCAACGAGCACTCCACGGCCCCGGGACACGTCGAGGTCTAGGCGAACCGCGAGTCACCTGCACCTCTCATAGCTGACCTAGAGCTGGTGCATTGGAGGAAATGTCTCGACCAGCCGAGTTGAATCACCTCGCAGACTGCGTGGACCGCCCCCGTTGAGAAGTTTAATAATATTTTCAGCCCATTGTGAAAGTGTGGCGGGCCTATCTAGAATGTGGCGGGCTGGATGTCAGATCACTTTGATTTCATTGAATTAGGCTACACAATGGTTGATTATGAGTGGATAAAGGTCCAACATGTTACGGCATATAGACATTATCGCCAACGTCCTATGACTTTAATAACTGGCTTAGAGGTTACCACTTTATTATCATAACACCTGAAAGTGGGGGGACAAAAAGTCTCGTTTTCTCCCCCTATTACGGTGCCTATGATCCCAAGTAGGTGTGTTCTTTATGTCTGTAGACTGAAACCTTCCTCGGTGGAGGGGAAAGGCCACTGAAACAGCTGAAAAGTTTTTTATTGAAACCAGTTCATATGATCTTTTAGGAGGGTAACCACGTGGCGGGTGGAGGAGAATGCTGCTGTACAAACCATAAGTTTGCCTTACACATTGCCTCTGAACCCACAGCGTGGCTCTATAAAACCTGCGGTAGGAAACAAAAAAAAATGTTTGTGCCAGTGCTTGGTCCTTCAATAGAATATGACATTTCTCTTCTGGAGATAATAGTTTTATATGTGTACATTTAGAAGAGTTAAATGGTCAGCGAGGATATGACCTGCAGCTTTTATAAGCCTGGTTATCCTCAAAGAATGCAACAACGAGTATGAGCAATCACATCCCCATCAGGCGAGCCGGCCTGGGAAAAACTGTCTCACAAAGATACCACGAATACATTGAAGTGATAAACAAATGACGGTGATGGAGTTTAAATGTGGCCCTTCTTCATGTGGTGGGCGGTTGTACTTGGGGGCTTACTGTTCTCTTACATCCATGTGCAATCACTGAAACACTCTCAGCATGAGCTTTTTTTTTATTAGATCACATAAAGTAAACAGTCCCAGTGAGTGTTTTTGATAAATGCAATTTGCTGCTATGCTCCTTTCCAGGCTGCATCTTGTGTTCGGCCTGTTGTAAGTTAATTTGCCAGATCAACTGAAAAAACAGAGCAATCTAATGGAAAACACTGCCCTGGCATCCACGCTGCATACCGGCGGTTGTCTAAAGAATGGGAGCCCTTTAATGTGGTGATTGCATGGTTTCAGTTTGAAATTTAGTTTCCGTAAAAAGAATGCGCTTTTCCGTTGTGTTTTTTCTCCATTTTATCCCTATTTCCTTTCATTTGTTGCTTACATTATCAGCTTTGTGTTTTTTTTTCCAAGGTGCTTACACAAAATCATCACTTATGTGATATGAACTCTTACTCAACTTACCTTTTTTTCCCTGTTTTACCACATTTTGATTGTTTCTTCTCAAAGAGTGAGAGTGGTAACTCTAGTGGCTGCAGCTGGTTTCATTGCATAGTCAGACGTAATTTTTGTGTGTGTGTGTGCATCCATCTGTACACATGTGCATGCACTGTGTGTGCGACTTCATTGGGGAAGTGCTGCTATGGTACCTTCCATAAATCCAGCAAACCTCCATGAATAAAGGGAGGGGAGCTTTGGGATTCTGGGCAAAAGTAAGCAGTCTTGGAAAAATCAAAGGCGTACAGCACCTGAGGGAGGTGTACTCCCAGCCATAGTTTTCATTTATGGTTAGCTACGGCTGGTTAGGAACTGGGTTTGACACTACTGCAGCAGTGGCATGCTTCCTCTGCGTCCTTCCCCACCGCGCTGCGGGCACTTCAAGACGTTTGGCTCACTCCTACAATGAGATGTTAGGTTCTCTTTCAAAACCATCCTTTGTGCTCTGAACTGCCTCTCACCTTTTTTAGGAAGTTTCAATTGTTTCATTCCAGCGCACACCAGAGGGCTGTGATGGCTGCAGTTTTGGCTGCCGGTTTCCTGTCGGGCCTCCATTTCTGGCAGAGCGTTTTCCTCCAATACAGCCAGCATCTGCTGCAGAGGAAAAAACACATCCAGCACTCAGCCAAACAAAAAAAAAAAACACATTTACAAGGCCCCCAGGCTGAGCTATTCTGATACAAGAGCTTCATAAAGAAAAAGGAAGTAGTATTGACCCTAAACCCAGCGTCCTGCTGACTTACAGAAAGCATAACATGCCATGTATAATCCAAACTGAGCTTAACCGCTGCCGTCTTTCCTAATATAACCATCAAGTGCCCCTAATCATCATAATACCAAAATCACAAGTTGTCACTCTGAGGTTTTGTGATGGATCTACGGGATGTCCAGCTTGTACTGTGCAAGGTGAAATGATCATGTTATTATATTTTCTTTACCTAGTATTAAGATACGCTCGCAGACACACACACACTCTTCAGCACATGTGCACAAATGTTACATTTCATCATATTCACCGCCCCGCTGCAATCGACATGGACACAGAAAGTAGGCTCCCTTATTTTCTCTGGAGCAGGTTGAGGACTTGTGGTGCGGTGTAAATGTGGGTTATTGTTATTCAAGAGTACGTGCTGGAATATAGGGCGTATCGATTGCCTTTCGCCACAGGCCTTCTTGGCCAGGCCACAAAAGCCTCTCGCTGCACGCTGCCAGTAGGCCCATTTCTGCTACACTTATTTTTAATACAAGTATTACATGACTTTGCTCTCTCAAGGTTTCAGAGGGGAGGAAATGGCAGATTGAATGTAAACAAGATTAGCTTCCCTCTCTTGCGCGGCACAGCCAGCTGCTGCTGCTGCTGCTGCTGCCACGCTCGGGCCGTAAATCTGCCTGCGCTGTGTGGAGCTGTGTGCTGGGAAGAGAGATATCAACCCTGATTCTGTCACTGTCTTGCGGGAGGTTAAGATGAGCTGCCTTTGATGGCAACAGGAATGACACATCTGTAATCATCCGCATTCTGCGACCAGATTCAAGAGATTTCCTGTTGACACATTGATTTTAAGGATTAATTTTAGCTGCTATTTGTGCTGGCATAGCTTCAAACCAGCCAATTAGACTGTTGTCAGGCTATTAAATAAGTGTTATCAGTCGCTATAAGCCCCATAGATGTGGGTCAATAGGGGCCTTCTACACCCACTAGTAGGTTTTATCATCTATTCACATGGTAGATCACTGAAAGAAGGAATAAAAGAACACAACAACGACCTCTAACGACCGTTGTAATTATGACAGGAGCAGAAGCGATAGTCAAAACAAAACACAAAACTTTCACCCAGGAGACCGGAGTTCGCATCCCGTGTGATACCAACAATGTGTAGTTGTGTTTGTAGTTATTTTAACCCAAAACACAATGCTTTTTTGAAGTGCTTTTTTGAAGTTGTAGTTTTATTGCCTAAACCTAAAGAAGCCTTTTTGGTTGTGTTCAAAACGCGAGTTTCATTCAGTTTTACGCGTTAGAACGCGTTGCTTTTAACTTTAACTTTCACAACGTAGTAGGCGTAGTAGGCCCCTACTGACCCACATCTATGGCGCTTATAGCGACTGATAACGCCTATTTAATGGCCTGATAACAGTCGAATCGGGTGCGAAAACATACATCAGACCGGCAACGCTCAGGTTCAGGCAAGATCGCAAAATAATTATTAGACATGTGTATAAAACAAACGTTTGTATAACAAGAGAAGAATGCATACAAATTTGTCAAAATTACAATCCAAACATACGTCAAATTGCATTGAAGTCTAGGGGATCTTCAGTTTTCTATCCCCTTTTTGCGAAGTACCCGTATGTGCCGGTCTAATGCATGTCGTTTGTATCTCCTGCATCACCTCCGTCACGCTGTACTTTGTCCTTCCCTCCTTTGGTCCTACCGACGCAGGCCTTGGTTCCTTCTGCTCCCTCAGCCATCAAGAAACTAAATATAGCAGATTTGTTGTTCTTTCAGAATATATTCCACCTGCCAAAATACACAGGCCCTGCTTTCTTAACCTCGCGCAGTGATCTGTGTATTTGGAGTGGAAATGCAGTGAAAGGAGAAGCCGTGGCGCTCAACATGGCTGGCTTAAAGGCGAGGTAATGACACTGTCCGCTTGTGTTTTTGGAAGCTGTGAAACCACAGCAGGGAGCTCCCCATAACTGCTTCATTGTAACTCCACGCTATTACTCACATCAGAGCCATATTGATATTGATTGCTGCTGGAATGCCTACCCTCCGTCCTATGCTGCACTTACATAAGCAGTCCTCGCACAGGGATGCAGCGTCCCGTCTGTGATGGAAGCTTCTGGCTTCGCTCAATTGCAGCAGAATTACAGCAAAAATATTTTCTTTTAGAAAGTTAACATCAATAACATTGAAGTGGTATAGTTCATTGAGCTCATACCCATTTACCCTCATTTTTCTTTACAACACCCCTCTATAATCCATTTATTATAACACGAACTATGAAGTCATCTCTACGAGGGCAATGGTTTATTTCATATTTTTGTGATTTGTAGATATTGAGAGGGCGTAATAGGAAAAAGTTGAATATCATTGTGCTTAAATCAATTTGTACTTGTAAAGTCACTGAAAAGACCACTAAACACTGTTTTAGCAACACAGTCTCACGGTAGTTGGTCACGAAATTGAATCTATTTGATTTGTGTATATAGACACGAATATGACGCTCGGCACCACTTTCACCAACGTATTTTTTGTGTGTTTTCCTACGAATGTCCAGCAACACGTGACGCACGTGTCAATTTCCACTCCAGTCTTTTCAAAAGAAAACTACTTAGGTTAAGGAAAAGATCGCGGTTTGGGTTAAAATAACACCGAAAGTGGTGTAACTTAAGTACGGAAGTTACGTGACAAATCTATTTGACTTTTGGTTTCAATTGGGGTACAAACATCGGTCTCCTGTGCGAAAGTCCTGTGTTTTTTGACCCACTCACCTTTTCTGTGTTTTCTGACCTCCTCCCTACACGGCGTTCGCAGCTCTCTATACTAAAACGTGAAATTTGTGTCTATGTACATGAATCAATACATTCAATTTTGTGACTATTTCACAAAGTGGTTGGTTTTAGTGTCTTGAAGCAGCAGCATTTTAGTGTTGCAAGAACTGCTTTTCCTCCTTGATAAGACACTCTAGCAGCAGCACTGAGTAATATAGTACATGACTGTAAGCAGAAATCAAACAGCATCCCTTGCTTGGAGTACAATCAAATGGAAACGTCCAACAGAATCTGCTTGATATTTTTAAGAAACGACTGCGTTGCTCCGATCCAGATGCAGCGATGTGTTCTGAGAACTGTAATCAGCCATCAGAGCGGTTTGTGCTCTGTGTCTTTAGAACATGCGAGCAGACTCCAGTGGGGTTCATCAATGTAGGAATGTGACTGACTTCACAAGGTTTTCACTTCATCTTTCACTTCAACACTTTCATCTTACACACACACAAATAATGCCATCATGGCATCTGTTGTTGATCCTTACTTATCAGCCTCATTCTGTTCGCATTAGGACAAAGTATATACAGTATAATTGAACTATGGAGCAACGGGAACATATTGCTTCACTTGTGCTGGATTGTGCTCATATTATCATATTAAATTCATATGAATTATCACGTTAATGCATGCAGCAACCACAGTTTAGCTATTTTAGTTATGCTAATAGGATGCCCCCAGGGATGACGTATTTTTGTAGGCCAAACAGGAAGTTAGCATCGCCCTGGTTCCCTCGACAAAAAGCCAATGGGATTTTTCCATTGGGTTTTGGGTTATTGCAAAAAATAAGCTCTGTGGTACTTACACGATTTGTTCAGCAAGATAATCTCCACAAATGAACACCACTTTACGTGCTAAACATCAGCATGTAGTCATTGTGAGCATGTCAGTATGCTGACATTAGCATTTAGCTCAAAGAGTACAGTCTCATATAACTGCTAGCATGGCTGTAGACTTTTTTTTAAATATGTCTGCATGTGTCTGTAAATCAGAGTAAATAAATAAAGCATGAAGTCAACCTGCATCAAAAAAAGAACTTGTGAGCAGTGAGTTGACAGGCATGTAGATTTACGATGCCAACGCCTGCTGTTCCAGTGGTGTGGATCATTCTGTTTACACCTGAGGTGAGTTATAAGATGAATGTGCAGCTCTGAATAGAGAACACGGAGAGCAGCAAACTTCTTGTTTTAAAAGTATGTAGTCATGTTTTACTATAACAACCGCACATATAACACATATAATATAACTCACAAAACAAGATGAGCACTGGTAAAAGCTGCTTCACATTCAATAACAGTGACGTGCGATCATGTGCCACTGAAGGCTACGAGTGTGCTGGTTTTCATTCTGACCAGCTGATTTCAATGATTACTTTCTCTTCTTCCCCCTTTCTCTAATCAGCAAAATCAGCTGATAAAGCCTTTGGTCGGAATGAAACCCTGCATGACAACTTCTATGGCACACGATTGTCTTTCCTGCTCTGCAGTTACATGAACGAATGCTGTGTGTGTGTGTATGTGTAACAAAAACTTGGTTTCTCAAGGGCAGAGGCAGAGGGGACAGCATTGAATTGACGGTAGATAACATGACTTCAGTATGTGCCTATAATGGACTTTAATGTATATGAAAATGTTGTGTAGTTGTAACTTAAAGGGACTCGCTGTAAGAATCAGAAACTACTTGTTAACAGTGTCGCCGCTCTCTCTCTCTTGCTTCACCATACATTTCCCATGTGCACAAACACTCTTCGCACTGGCTCTGCTACACTCCCACAACACTAGTTTTCGCCCGACGCCAGTCACATTCCTGTTTTACAAGACATGCTTCACTAGATATAACTTTAGTTTTTTTTTGTGCTTCCATGGAGTCTGGTCGTTTGTTGCCGTTTGCGGACTATAGCTATGGCTATAAGGCACTCGCGAGTGCACATGACGTCACATCTGTTGGATTTTCCCGGAAAAATGGGCCCCGGGTTCTTCACATTAAAAGCAGTCTACAGGCTGATAGAAGAAACCCAGAAAGTCGCAGAGAGTAAAAAGTTACATACTGTCCCTTTAACACCAAAATGAACATAAAGTAAACATCCAGTATTATTTATATGTGTATTAAGCCCCGTTTCCACCGCAGGAACTTTCCCCCTAAACTAAGAACCTTTTGAGGAACTCATTGCGTTTCGATTGCAGGGACCAGGGTCTAAATTAAGTTCTGGGGACATTTTACGACATTTTGGTAGGGGGTAGTACTTTCTGAAAGTACCAGAACTTTCGGAGTGGAGTTTGCAGTTTTCATTTGTCAGCGGACTAAATTTGCCTAAATTTCACAGGTCTTAAGATCGCGGTGGAGATGCAGACAACAACTGAACAACTGAAAAGTAGTTCCAGGGACTAAAAGTCCCAGGAACTTTTGGTGGAAACCCAGCTTTAGAAAGCCTGATTATTTTCAGCGAGAGCTCCTGTAATAGAGTTACTCATGGCAGTGGCAGTACCCAGCATCCTCCCTCCCTTCTCCCCCCCTCTCCCTCCAGTCACCCCCTCTCATTCCCAGGCTCTGAATGTGGGTGTCCCGCCGGGAATTCAAGTAGCACATCGGGTCGGCCACTCAATACCCCCTGTTTAAAGGGATTCATTGCAGACTAATTGGGATAACATGGCTGGAAATGTTGACCTTGGTATTTCTAAACAAGGTTTCAATTAACTTGTAATAAGGCCAAGCAGCCAGGCCCGAGACGGATCCTCCACAAGCAGAAGGAAATGCGAAACATGCCCCAGTTGATGGTTGGCTTTTCTTAACTTTGATTAATCACTTGGAGAGTAAGCAAGTGGGACTGCTAAAATAATTAGAAGGGAAAACACCCTGTTCTTGCCCGCAGTAGCATTTAGAAAAAGATTAAGTTACTGGAAGATATGTCAAAATGTCTTCTGCTCCCCCATTACATACAAATAAAGCACATTTTTGTGCTTGTATCGAAAAAATTAAAATAAATCTAATGAAAACCAATACCTTCGTACCTCCCACACACAGATTTGTTGGAGCCCAGTTCACAAGACTTCAGTTTTACATTTCTCTTATTTGCATAATGAAATCATGTTCATTTGAAGTGGGACACCAAAGAATTTGAATTGTCTTTTTATGTCTTAACTATGCGTCTCCCACTGAGGATAACCTTATTCAAACCACGATTGAGTTTCTTTGAATGTGAGAATGTGGTGTTTCCCCGTCTTTGTAACACAATCAGAGACAATACAGCTGGTGCCCTCTGTTGTCCAAGGTGTGACTGTAATCGAGTACAGTCCAGATACATAGAACTGCAGATATGTTTTTAATAATGACGTGTCCCTAACAATCTGCCATTAATTTTTAAAAACAAAAGCCTCCTTAAACCACATGCTAAACTGGCTCCGACTTACAGAACTGATACTTTGAGGAAGTTTATTATTTCACATTATATTGTGTACAGGCTCTTAGATGTCGGTGCCAGTAGCCCTGATCCAGCAGGCCTAAAAACGGGCTGCCAGAGTTTTAGATTTGGTACAGGAACTGAACTGAGCCACCTGATGAGAGACAGAGTGGAGTTCTGGCTGGAAGATGGGCCTTTTCCCGCTGCTGAGTCAGCACTTCTACTATGCGCACCGGGTCATCTGGAGCCACAGGACACCAGCTGACCTGCGTTGAATTATCGTTAATTCGCGAGGCAATAGCGGAGCGCCTTTCTGTGGGCTGCTCCGCCGACAGGAAGACACGAGGATGACGGGATGAGGAGATGGACTCGGCAGATTAAACTGAAACTCAATGAAGGCGGACGGCGAATTCTCCGTCCCTTTCATGTTGCCGTGGTATCACCAGGTTGACAGTTTTGTGTGTTTGGCTTCCCCTTCTTCATCATCTCTCCCTGCCTCCTCCCCAACTTCCTCCCTAATTCTTCTTTCCTGCTATTTTCGAATGATCACGAGTCCAAAGAATGTCTCTCTGCAAGTGTTTAACTAACTGGTCTTTGAAGCACGGTCCAAGTGGCTGCTTTGTCTGTGTTTTGTTGTTCTAAATGCTAGCTGTATTAAATCACCCCCACAGTCCCCGGCCTTGTGCTTCATCTTCTCCAAAACTCCATCCTACGTTCTCGGGGAGGAAGTCCTGTTCTGCACTGCTGAGGCTGTCGAGGGACTTGGCATATTTACACAGGTTTTTAATGCAATTCTAATAGCACCGTGACACTTTAAATACCGATTTTTGTTGCTTTTGGAGCGTTTTCCCCTCAGCATATATCATCACGCTGGAGACAGGAGCTGACTGAAGGAGAGCGGGTTGCTTCTTTGTCACTTCCAATAATGACTTTCTCCTTCTCCTCTCCTGTTTAATCTAAGCTTAAACACATGTTGCCAAGTGGGAGATGATGGAAAAGAGCTGCAGACTGAAAGATGCGCTTGATGCAAAATATATGGTCAGAGGAACATCCTAACTACACATACCGATCTAGTGTTGTGTTTTCAGAGATTCAAGAGTTAAAAATGAGAACAGATCCAAGGCACAAATCGAACCCATGTTTGAAGGGGAATTCGCAATCTCAATTGAAACCAGTGGTGGAGAGTAAATTAACCGAAGTACTGTACTGAAGTACAACTTTGACTTGTACTTTTCTTGATTATTTCTAATTTATGCTACTTTAAACTAACCTGACACGAAATATGGTTTGTTACACAGAACCATGGATGTTTTAAGAGAACGACTATGGATAAGTACCTCATAAAACCCCACTTCAAAACACCTGAACTATCCCTTTAATCATCTCATGATCCCTCAGATTTATCTTGTGACCCTTTGGAGGAGCCGGACCCCTAGGTTGGGAACCACCTCTTCCAGACTACCTAACTGTATATAAAGTAGTTCAAACTAGCTCCACCTGGATCAGCTACAACAGTAAAAGGCTATTTATAATCATATATTATCATAATAATATAGCATTCACGAGAATACTTTTACTTTGGCACTTTAAGTACATTTTGCTGATGTACTTTTACTTAAGTAAGATTTTGAATACATGACTTTTCTTTGTAATGGAGTATTTGATGCCTTCTTCCACCACTGCATGAAACACACCCACACTTCACCTCAGTTTAACAGCGCAATTAACTTTACATTCATGGAAAGCACGGTGGCTTGTGTTTGCTTTTTATTCCCAAACATTTGCATTTGATTCTTTTAACAGACAGTCTTATAAAAGACTGTGAAACGATGGAAGGACTACAGAGGACGTGCAGTAAAGCGGGTAGAGGAAACGCACCTTTCTTTTACAGCCGGGGCATAAACAGTAGTTTATGGTTGCAGTTTTACTGTCATATTGCATAAGCAGGCCCCCTTTAGAAAAGAGGTTAAGCTTTGGCTGAGCTAGACGCTCTTATGAAATGGTTGGATCTTTTACGCCTACACATAAATGAATTAGAGGCTTGGATGCACTGATCAACAAGGATTAGTCCACTCCAAACTCCCTCATATTTTTCATTAGATACCAGAGAAAAACGACTGTGGATAACAAGGATTAGTCCACTCAACTGCTCCTGATTCTTTTCATTTTTCTTAAATTTTTTTTACTGGATGCAGAAATGTCTGATTGCATGTGCTGATTTTCACCGTCCTCTCACTACATCTAACACATTATGGATAGAAAAAAAGAAAGCCACCACAGCAGATAACTATCTAAACTTTAAAGAGAGCTCTCATCCAACTGCCAGAGGTCTGAGGAAAGATGAGCCGCTCTTATCAGCTCCCTCAGCGCGCAGCCTTCACCTCTGCCTTATACAGACCGGTATCTGCCTTTTGTCAAATAGCTACCCTAATTTTATGGCTTTACCACCCTTTGTGTGCGTCTCTTCGCCTGTGATAGCGTTCAAAGGTGCATCCACCCAAAGATAACAGTTTACAGTAGTTAATTGGTGATTAAACGACTAGATGTCCTTGTAAAAAGTCGCTACCTGTGTTGTGGTGTTTTTAAAAAAAGTTTTTAAAGATGTAAAGAGTTTCATTGGGTTTTAAAGTGAAGTGTTTGTTTTAAGAGCGTTTATAGGTTTGTTGGCAATGATACAAAAACCTGTAAAAATAGATGGCATGACATGATATACTGGACCACTTTAGAGCGCACAGCATCAATAAACAAGAGGATATTTCCGTATTTATCGCTCTTAAACGAGATATAACCTGTTAATTTGAATTTTAGAGGTGCTTGTAGGCAGATTTTGTTTCCGTTGGACAGAGCCAGGTTAGCGGTTTCCCATGTTTCCAGTCTTTATGCTAAGCTAAGCTAATCGGTTGCTGGCTATAGCCTTATATTGACAGGTGTGAGGGTGTCAGTCTTCTCATCTAAGGCTCCACCAGACAGTGAAACATACGTTTGGGTATCTCAACCCTGTCTCCCGCAAAATTAGGTTCCCATTAGGGCTGTGAAAGTTAACACGATAATAACATTCGTTTTAAACATATTTTTACAGTCACAGTTTTAAATGGTTTTAAACAAATTGTTAATGTTGTAAATTGAAAACTAAACAAAACAAAACAAAAAAACACAACAACACCACTTTGTTAGGTTTAGGCAACAAAACTACTGGTTAGGTTTAGTAAAACAACACCATGGTTTGGCTTAAAATGAGTAAATTTTACACGGGACACGAACAGCGGCCTCCTGGGGGTTTGTTGGACCCATTCACCTCCCCACCCACCCGGCAGTAGTGGACTTTCTCGCTTAATATACTCATTATTATACCAATAATATTACGATTCCATTTAACTTTCATTAACGGTCGCTCGCTGTACTACGTCACTAGCCAAATGTAATCCACGACAAAATGCGTTTCCCTCCAAACGTAATGGAGAATGCTGTTTAGCTGTATGAGAACATCATTTTTAGGAGACAAGGCTGGGTATCTGGAGTTCCTACCAACCCACAAACTGTGAAATAAGACAACCCAGTCAGTTTTTTTGTGGGCTGCCTAGATTAGAAAACACGTGATTCAACAAGCCGTTCAGATTCGGCTCCCCTTCCTATGTCACATGCAGGTTCATTAGAATATACGGCCCATGGTGCGCCATATTTTTCTCGCAAGCCAATCAGAGCAGACTGGGCTTTTTCAGGAGGGGGTCTTAAAGAGACAGGTGCTAAAACGGAGCGTTTCAGACAGAGGGTGAATACAGGTATATTCAGACAGTATGAGAAAAATAATGTGTCATTTGAACATTAAAGCATGTAAACATGTTCTAGCTACAAGTATGAACCTGAAAATGAGCATGATATGTCCCCTTTAAAACTCTCTCTTTTGTGGAAGTAAAGCGTTCTTGATCAAATACAGGGAACCTCGACTTCTTTCTAACTTTCTTTCAAGTGGTCGACCATGACATGGTACTAATCTCCTCGTCCTCCCCGAGTTTCTCTCCTGCTGTCACTTTCAGAGGCAGTCCACTTTTACACGGGGAAGGAGCAGCTCTGCCAATGTGAGATTTGCAGCCACCCCAGACTCCGCCAGAGCTCTAAACCCATGTAATTACATTTTAAGCAGCATTGGCTGGTTGAAATACCTCGAGTAATTAGTTTTGTTTTTCCACTCTTCCTATAATCTTCTCCTTTTGTGTGAGGGTTTGGACCATGAGCTGGAGAGAGAAACAGAACAAGTTGGTAGGTAATATGGAATGAATTAAAAAAAAAAATCTGACGTAGTTGGATGTAAGAATAGAATGAATGACCCCTTCTACACCCCCCCTCATCCACCCACACACACATTCACACAGACCACCTGTAATGTGTTTTGGGGGTTGTTTCCTTTGATTAGGAGTGTTATGGGAGTGCTGCACAAATATAAAAGCTGTCCAGACGGTTTTATAGTGTTTATTTGTGGTACCACCTGTGTTTCCACACAGAAGAATGAGCTTGTGATGGTGATGAGGAACATAGAGTGGAAAGAAAGTACAGTCTGTGCTGCGCCGCGAGTTCGACTGGCCAGTTGAGAGCCAAAAACATGCCTATAAAGTGCATCTTAATCTGTTCCAGAGACCAGCAAATCCTCAGCTCGGCCTGTCTTTTAATTTGTTAGAAATCTCCATGGCGCAGTTGTCACTGGGCTTTCAGAAGGTCCCTTAGACGCCCCCCCGCCCGCCCGCCCGCCCGCCCCCGCCACCCCACCGTGCCTGCCTGTCCTCCTCCTTGCCTCTTCCTCTCTCCTCATCTCTCTCTCTCTCTCTCTTTCCCTTCTCTGTCAAATATTTATAGCTGATGGCAGATAAGATTATTTCAGCCTCGAACCTCTCAGTGCCAGCTGCTGCAGACCTTTGCTCACAATAAAGCCTAAGATGCGTTCCAGGCGGGGGGAAGATTGTTTTATTTGGAGCTCATCCTAGGTCTCTATTGATAGGAGGGTGAGTTACAGAAAAAGCAGGACACCATTTGCTTTCTTGGCTCAGCGCATCATCACCGAATCTTATCTTGACATGTTGGGAATTTCCTTCCTTTCACAAGGTTTTTCGTTTGAGCTCAGACCGGGGCAGTAGCACTGGGCTTCAACTCTGAGGGTTTTCAGGGTGAGAAAAAGGGCTGGGACGATACACCTATCTCCCGATTCGATAGTATCACAATACTTTGGAGCCGATTCGATATGTATTGAGATTTTTAAGTATTGTGATTCTACGTAATATTACGATTTATTGCAATTTTTGTTAACTTTTTTAACACTAGACCATGGGAAAAAGTTGAATCATACACTTCTAGGGACTTTTAATTTGGAAAATATATAAATTAATACAGTAAGAAATTTGATTTTCAACATTTATGTAGTCAGAGATGTCCTGAAGTCAAATATATCAGTCATTGTCATTATTTATTCTATTTTTTCCAGCAACCAAAAAAATCAAAGAATAAAGACATTTCCCTCACAAATTAGTGGTATTTTCTTTTTAATTTATAAGGGACATGTATAGTTTTATACTTCTGGTGAATATAATCCAATCAATCTTATTTCCATATATGTATTTTGTATATACAGTTTCCTTTGTTAACACCTTATTTTGAAAACTGGACGTAGTCGCACGTGTATACTTCCTCTAACTTCTCCAAGTCCGTCTCTAGCTCTCCCGTCAGCTCTGTTCTCTTTAAACATCCATGGTCAGCTCCATCGGGGCCGTTTGAATGCATTTAACATAAATGTCAGTATATGGGTGCTCTACAGTTGTAGTGTCGGCCCATTTGACCACGGAGATGAGAGTGACGGCCGGCTTGACCGCACGTTACCACGATACGATAACGTTTCCTGTCCATGACAGAGTTAGCATGCAGCTTTAGCCGTGATGTCTAGCTCTGCTTTTCCTGGTAATGTGTGAAACCCAAAGTGTTTCCATACTTTACTGGATGTGTAGTGTTTACCACTTTGGATTTACAATATGAGGGTGCAGGTCGTATCCATGCAGACCTTCCGCCGTTTTCTGCTTTGTCATTTCGGCTCGCTGGGGTTTGTTTGGTGACGGATACGGGACGGATATGACGTCACGTTACTCTGACTACAACAATAAAAGCGGTAACTACCTTCTACCTCCACAAAGACTCAAATGAGGCAAATATATCGATTCTGGCATTAAAAAATCGCGATACATAGGTGAGTTGATTTTCCTCCCACCCCTAGTGAAAAACACAACAGTTTTTTATGTGTTAGGTCATGAGGAAGTGCTGTCAGCGCTCACCTGTTTGCCAGTTCGGGGGTCTCACACATTGTAAACCACACACATATTTTACGTTTTTCTCTACTGCCAGAGATTTAGTGAAACATATGTGTGATGATTTGCTGAGTGTATATACAAGCTGACCACAGCGTATTAAAGAGCATTCAAAGAAAGACATGATCCATAATTCAACTCAGATGCTTCACTTTTTTTTTTGCTATTTGTTATAAATGACTTGCCATAACTCCAAACATCAGTAAACGGGCCGACGTTTGTCTATTTTGAAGTTTCATAAAACAGGAAATCTTGTTATGGATTCGGACGTGAAGCTGGATACATTTGGAGCATTTCTACTTTATACATGTACATTTGTCAGAGTGAATCCGTGTCAGTGTCTCTTTACGTAAGGCATAAATCACCATGATGAAATGCCAGGGCTAATCCAGCTGAACACACTACAACCTGTCATAGTTGGACCGAGAATGGCCTCCTAGCCAGTCAGCTCATGAGTGGAAAATTAATCTTGTTTAATAAAATAGAACGCCATCTGGGCTTTGCAGTCAAAATTGTTACAATATGTGAAAAAATATTCGTCCCAAAAAAAACCCGGTTTTATTAACCTCAAGCAACCCTGGAATTTCTGTGGCTGCACAAACAGTTTGGAAGCTCATACTGCGGCAGATGCACAGAAAAGAAAAACGATAGCAGCGTTTTATCACCATGTCTTTCAGCTGTGAGCAAACGCAATAAAACTCCAGCATTAAAAAAAAAATAAAAAAATCCTGTGCATCTTCAGCGCAGCACAGCATAGTCAGCATGGTAGTTTCTAATCATATCTTAGACGTTTATCACTCATCTTCTTTAGTTGTCCTCAACCAGAGTTCATTCAGATAATAACTGGATGTATCTGCAAGTCCAGAAGCAATATGAGGCAATACATGGGTGTTGGTGTTGTCAGTCTTATCAGCTGCCTAGTGAGATGGCACATGGATGTGCACAAAAGGGTTCAAAACAGAGTGCATTTTGTTTTTACCAACAATAGAAAACTCATTGGGTGGACTGAGTAAACTTTGTCCCATGTTCTCAATATTATCTACTGCATATCAGACTTTGTGGTTGACATATTTAGAGGGGAAACAACACCAGTGGCGCCCTCTAATTGGCAAATAAGCAAAAAATAAATAAACATGAAGTAGTGAGGCGTTATCAGAGCTACTGTCTATTGATTTCTTGGAGTGACTTTGAACCTCTTTTTCACTCTGGCTTCCTGATTAAAGGACTCTTGCACTGGCCATATCTTCAAAATAAAGTCCTGTTATCTGCTTCACTTCAGTCTATTGCTTTATCAGTGTCATTAATGACACAAGAACTGTAATATCTCCAGACGCACATACGCAACACTTTATTGGTACTCGACAATGAGGTTATGTTGTGCTTGTTTTATTTAATGGTATTGAAAGATGATTTCTAAGTGTATCACAGTTAAACAGTATCTTAGTCATGGTTAATATTTTAACTATTGTTTCCAGGAATATTTACATTATTTTATATTTATTTCATATATTATTTATTTACTGTGGATATCTGACATTGGTAAAAAGCCATTATTATTATTATTATTATTGTATTAATTCATTATTAAATCTATATACCAACAACAAATTTAGGAAGAGGAGAGTAGAACTTATTAAGAGTCCAGTTAAAAACAAGGATTTTCAAAGTATGAGAAAATTGTGTTGATTTTGCTGTATTAGTTTGTATTGCTGGATTCCATAAATTCTGGGTAATCTGTCGAACCAAAATTTGTTAATACAGCTTAATAAAAACGAAATAGCATTTTGTAAAGTTTCCTGCCTTTAAAGGACGGGGTTTGTTAGGTTTTTCTGTAGCTTCCCAGCGGTGTTCCTTATCCAAACATTCATATTTTGGTATATATAGGTTGTATGTTTTAGCATCAAAATGCTATTTCCCCATGCCCTACTAAAAACCTTTTCCCACATGACCTGACGTAGGTTTCTACATGATGACGCTGCTACATGTACAGTCTATATACATCCTTATAGTCTACTGCTAGCGTTCACATTATTCATAACCTTATTGATTAGCTTACTTTGGTAACGTACGTCACTGCTTTTTGCTAACGGCTGAGTGAGCGTTTCTATTTGAAAAAACGGAAAATAACGCCGATGGACCCGCCCTTTAAAGAAACACATCTTTCAGTTATTGCACTGTGTCAATAGAGGTATAACGTATATGTCTACTTCCTTGTAGAGAATTGCTCGGTGTATTCTTTCATGTTGATGGAGTTTACAACATCCAAACAGCTTCTCTTCCAGACTGGAGCCAGACATTTACCGTCACTGTCTGCAGTCTGTTGACTCTTCCTATAACGCTCCACGCCAGACACGTGTGTGTGTGAGAGAAAGAGCGTTTATGTGCATGTATGTGTTTGCATGTGTACATCTGCTTGTCTATGTGCACATGTGCATATGGGCAGGCGATAAGTATTTGTGCTATTCCCCTATGTGTGTGTAAGAGAGATGGATGCATGCATTGTCCCGATTGGATGGTGAGCTGTTCATCTTATGGCGTGATGGCTGTCATTATGACCTTTCAAAGAGCACTGGGTTGGGAGCATAAAAATTAGCTGATAGTCAGCAGAGCAGGGCAACAGGTCTTCTGCGCAAGCAGATGCCTGTGATAAGATAATGATAAGGCTGCTATCTGGCTTCCACATCGATACGTTGACCACCACATATCACAGTCACCATCTAGCATGTGTCCTCTGTGGCCGATGGTCCGATGCTGATGACAGGACAGCTAACAGGTCCATTAGAGCAATGAGGCCTGCAGGCAAAGTGAGTGGTGGACAAAGAGGGCTCAGAATATAAAGTGCACCTGTTTAACTACTCTGGGATGTCACTGAAGCTATATAATATTGATTGTGATGCGATAAGACAAGTTGTTGTATCAATAAACAGTCGCTCCCTAATCCTTTGCATGTCAATGACTGCTGTACCAAAGGAGGGTTTTACCTTTTCGCCGTGCACTTTTACATCAATCCGTCAGTTATTATCCCAAAATCAATCTTTTATACAAACTGTACTTTCAAACGGAGTCTTATGCTACTTTATTTACCTTATGGATCTATGTAAATATGCACTCTCTGTTGTATGGTCTCCTTATCCTTCTCCCATCTCTGCCTGTGCCATCACCGACACTCACAATGCCTGCCCGGTACAAAGGTGAATTGTTTATTGGTGCCATCTTCTGGAAGCCGCAACCTGCTACATAATGAAGGCATTACTTATGATTTTTTTTTTTTTAATCTATCCGAGGGTCGTGATAGCTGGCTACCAACCTTCTTTGGAAATCTCGTATTATCTTTGAGATAAGGAGAACAGTGCTGTGGGGCTCAAAGGGTATTAGAAGCAGAGCTCACTGACTGTCACTCAAACTATCCCCCACTGTCTTTCTTACTGTATTAACGACATTAGTTCTTAGACAACTGACACATTGTGAACAAAATTATTTGAATCATATATTCTTTTAAAAAGTAGAGAATAATGTTGATTAACCTCGTGTTTGATTGAAGACATTATTTCTTATCTTTGGGCACCTTAATGTGTGACTTGTTCCTTTTTTTTCCTGGCAGCGAGTGTAACATGTAACATGTAACTAGCCATGCTAGCAGCACTGTAAGGGTTTACTTATAGGCACTGTGGCCCTTTGAGCTAAAGGCTTAAGTCAGCATGCCAACATGCTCACAATGGCAATTCTAAAATAATTATGTTTAGCAGGTAATAATTGTTCACCATGTTCACCACCTTAGTTTAGCGTGATCATGCTAATGGGAAAGTCTTTAGTTTTGCAGACATTTGGTCATAAACGAAAGTATTGCACAATTAAACATTTGAACTGATGATGGGTCGTGTCTAGAAGGTATCCCACCAATTGCAATATCTTTTGCGAGACTCACTGCCTGATGACCTATCCTAACCTTAACCATTCAAGTCAATGCCTAACCTCAACCATTCAAGTCAATGCCTAACCTCAACCATTCGAGGTCAATGCCTAACCTCAACCATTCAAGTCAATGCCTAACTTTAACTATTTGAGGTCAATGCCTAACCTCAACCATTCAAGTCAATGCCTAACCTCAACCATTCAAGGTCAATGCCTAACCTCAACCATTCAAGGTCAATGCCTCACCTCAACCATTCAAGGTCAATGCCTAACCTCAACCAATTGAGGTCAATGCCTAACCTCAACCAATCGAGGTCAATGCCTAACCTCAACCATTCAAGGTCAATGCCTAACCTCAACCAATCGAAACAAAAGTAAAGGAGAAATAAAAGTGAGGGGGCATGAATGTCTATATCAAAATTCATGGCAATCCACCCAGTAGTTGAGAAGACATTTGACAAAAAAACAAAAATGTCCTCAAACTGGTGGCACCAGAGGTAAAGTAAGGGGTTGACCAAAGTCAGTAAACGTCATCTTCTAGGGACCATGAATGTCTGTACAAAATAGAGTGGCAATCCATCTAATAGCATTCATTATATATTTATTTATTTTTCTGAATTAACCCTAAATAAAAACCCCATTCATTCAGGGGTTCATCCTGTGGGAATAATACAGTGATTCTCATTTTAGGGTGGATTTAGAGTGAAACTCAGCTCAGTATTTTTATTTTGCCATTACATGTTAAGGGAGCCAGCTTCACTTGTAATAGAACGGAGCAAGCACTTAAATCATTCAACATCACACGGTATTTTTAATAGCCTCCATTTAACTTTTTACAGGGTGAAGCCTGAGCCCGGCTCGTGCCCGCCCAGCTAACAACCTCAGTCGCTCAGTTGTCGCAGAGTGTCAGTTCACCCTGAGCCTTCGTTGAGCCTCTGTTTGTGTTCTGGCTAGACATCGTCTATAATGAGCGCTGATTAGTTAACTTGTTTAAATGCCTCCTGCTATTTCAGTCTCTGCCGCTCAGCCATTCATCCATCTATCCATCCAAGCCCGGCCTCGCCGCCCTCGCCCACCCTCCCACATGGGTGACATTCTTCAGAGGTGTCTGAGTCAGAGTTAGGGGCTACTACTGGGCCACAGGGAGCAGCCATGGAGTTCAACTACATGTAACATATGCAGCAAATGAAAATGTGGGTTTAATGTTGCAATCACATTTTCGTGTTAAAAATGGTCGTTTTACTGCCCCTTTTCATTACGACATTCAGCTTACATGTATTTCATTAAGTTTGTCACTTTCTCCTTATTCTCTATGTATTCTAACACTCTACAGATGTGAAGAGGTGGTGTTGGGACTCTACAGTCACCATGCAGCCACCTACACCAACTGGCCCTCAGCCTGTTATTCTTTCCACTGAGAATAGCTAGGAGGGCAGGCCTCCTCGGTCTGGGTCTGTGATGCTGAGTGGTGTTTATTTGTCAATGCTCACCCCGTCTTTCCCTTCCACCCAGCGGAACCAAAAATGTTAGCAGCAGAGTAGCCGCAGATTGGTCTCAGGTCCTCGAGACAAAAATCTATTTTTGAAATGAGTGAACTGCTGTTCACCCAGAACTTGAGAAAGGGGTCATGTGCGGGCTGTCTGGACTGAAGTCGAGGTTGTGACCCTCCACAGTACCAGTGCACAGATGCTTCTCTAGCCCTTGTAGGATGTGTAATTGCATCCTCAAGGTGTTTAATATCCCCTGACAGGAGCACTAAATCTGATGAATCCAATACGCAGAAATCTGAGGTCAAGTTTTCAGCATTACAAGTAGCAGAGGCCCTTATCTTCTTGCAGGTCTCGCTGTAGTGTTTTTCTTGTCTTTTGAACAGGGCAAGTTTCTTAACTCAGCGCATGTGTGTGTGCTCACTTGTGTTTGATTGCTTGCCTTACAACACACGGTGACCGCTGTAGCCGTGGTGTTTGTGTGCAGAATGAATAGGCTTTTATCTGATGGATGGAGGTACGTGTTGGCCAGCGCAGCGAGGTGGAGGGGGGTGCCCGCCTCCAGAGAGGCTTTCAGCAGGCCAAAGATAAAGACTCAGAAGTGATGGGCTCTCTGTGATGCCCTTTTGTGGGAGGAAATTTAATGGAAGTGGCTACATTGGTAGCAGATGGTGCAGTTTCCTGGATCTCAGTCACGGTGGAAATATTAGACTGCCCCACACACACTCAAACACGCACACACACCCCACCTCTTTAAATTTGTTCACCAGATTTACAGTACGATAGAGACGGAGGGATCGAACAGGGAAGTGTTTATTTGCCTGGGACCTCAGGCACCAAGGGTTATATTTTTCAGCACTTTTTTTCTGTCTTCTCCTTGTCTCTTTCTCTGTTTCGTTTACCCATGTGTGTGTGTGTGTGTGTCTGTTTTTCTTTTTGGCAGCCTGTTTTCAGGAATCCCACAAACCCCCTACAGGCTGACAAATTTGGTGACTTGTTGAAGAAAGGTTCTGGTGAACAACATTACTGCTCAGTTTTTGTAAGCTTAAGCGTGTGTGTGTGTGTGTGTGTGTGTGTGTGTGTGTGTGTGTGTGTGTGTGTGTGTGTGTGTGTGTCTGAGCAGCGGCTGCACGAGTGTAGATGAGAGTAAGAGAGAATAGATCGCTGCAAGGATGACGTATTTTTGTAGGCCAACCAGGAAGTTAGCATCGCCCTGGTTCCCTCCATCTCTTAAGCTTGGTCTAAACACAGATCATATTTCAGGTATCTAACTAAAAACCCATTGACTTCCAGACGAGGGAACCAGAAGTGCTAATATGCTAACTAATTTCCGGGTTTTAGGACTCATTCCTGTAGCACGCCACAGTAATTTGTCTTTTGTGTGCATGTGTAGGAGGATGTGTATGGGTATGTGAGTCGGGGCGGCTGGCTGAGTGTGGGTGGTTCAGCTGAGGGTTGAGTGAGATGACAGTAATAAATTCATTCACTTTAGGGCCTGATGATCGCATCATCGATCATGTTTATTGATGATGTGTTCGGCTGACATACCTCTGTTGTTCCTCTGCAACAACCCGACACATCCGACACAACAACGGGCGAACTGAGCGGCGAACGTCTGTCAACTTGTGATGAATTTGGCCACAACTGATACCACACTGAGATATCCATTACCCCCCCTGGGGTCCTCTCTCTCAATCTGAATTAACTCTGAGGTTTCATGTTGAGAGCTAATCACAGCACAGCTTACCCTGCCCAACGCCAGGAGCTGAAAATAAAGTCAGTGTTGCCATTGGAAAAACAAAAACGTTTTATTTAATGAAATCACATGTAAATTTGGTACGCTCAAGGCAACAACCATGGGGTTTGTGTAAGTCACGGTAGTGATAAGCGCGGTGCAGTTTCCCCCCGCAGTAATGCCTTTGTTTATACTGAGGGAACGGCCACGCCAACAGAATCCAGCCCTGAGTATTTGCTGATGAGGACGATTAAGTTGAAGATTTTAATCGTGGTGTTTTTTGACCAATATGAAATAATGGAACAAACCCAAACAAAGACCGAGCAAGAAAGCTGATTTGGTCTGACAGTTTGTGTGGTGTTTTGTTGATATTTGAAGTCCTTTGCCCCGACCTGGAATGTGAATTCCACTGTGTTCAGCACAGAAATGCAATTTAGCCCCAGTTGATTTTGGCTAATTAAGCCAGACTCCTGGATGTTTTGATGTGAGTCAGTGATTAGAGGGCTTTGAGAGGGTTTTGAAATGAAAGCCAAACAGTTGTGACCCTGTTCCCTCTGTAGTTATGGTGTGGACTTTGGGTTTAGCTTTGGAAAAGGTGCATTTCACACATTAATTGCAGAACTTGTGCACTGAAGTCCAGCATGTCTATCAGACACTAATGAATCTCTCTGTTAAAAAACGGATTATCCTGTTGTTTGTATTACATCCTTGTGTTTCATTGCAGCCTACATTTGTCTCTCAACAGAAGTGAGTCAGACTCAGTTTATTCTTCATCGGTTGGAATGATACAAGATCCTTAGTTTAAGTCACAAGCAGGACCAGAACATTCACCGCATTTTTTGGGAATGAAAGCAATTTTGCACTTGCTTGGACTGAAAAACACCTGCCATGTGTGAGTGGAAAACTTCCATCTATGGTCAAAACATGGCAGTTAGAGCAGGGTCGGGTGTTGTGATATACAGCACACACTTAGGGCAATTTCTTATCACATTTTAAAGGTGGGCCTCCGTTTTATTGACTGCTGCTTTCAGGCATTTGACCTACAGCCATCAGCACTTCTCTCCCACTCGTTATCTCGCTTTCTCCCTCCTCGTCTCTCGTTCTTCCTCACTCCCTTACCTGCTATCCACTCCTTTTCTTCACCCTTCACCAACCCCCCCCCTCTCTCATTCCTTCTACCTCTTCACTGTTGGGAATGCCAAATGTGTAACCCTGTTGATGACCTCTCAGGGGAGGTCATAAATTTAGTGATGAGAGATAGTAGGAGTAACACAGATAAAGAAATAAGAGGATGGTAGCTTGGTGATCCATCAAACCCTTGCTCTTGTAAACACTTCCAACTGCCAACAGCATTGAAAAGTACTTCATTGACAAATCGGAAAAATGTTCATTCATTTAAATAACAACGGACAGCTTCCACATTAGTGGTTTTGATATCTTCCTGTGTACTTTATAACACTGTGTACTGTGTAACATTTTTTTATGTATGATCTAACAATGTGATTTTGACTGTAATCCTGTGTTAATAGACTTAAGTATTAATACACCAAATGAAGTTGGCAGTTTGTAACCTGTTAACGACTCAAAAGGAAGGGCGCCGTCAAATCTTATTAGCTTGTTGACGTCCTCTCCACTGATCCAGACAGATCTATTGCTGAACAGATGAACTCATCGGGCCGGGGAAGATTTGACGGCCTGTCTTGCGTGTGTGTGAGAATGCTGATATCTTTAGACGGTGTGAGAGTCTGAAAATGCAGACGGGCCTGTACGTAACACGGTGGCCGGCCCGCTCGCCACCATCCTTCTCAGCCGCTATACATCACAACCCAGCGTGTTCCCTGTTTGCTCCCAGATAATGCTATCAGAGCTGATAACTGCCCTCCTCACTTCGACCCCCCCTGGCGTCCCCCACATGCCGGGCCACTGGTTTTCCAGCATCAGGTGGGATTTAGTGGGGTGAAGGAAATAGAGATGCCTGTCACCCCCCCCCCCCTCATCTGATCCCCCATCCATCCCATCCTTTAACCCCCATGTCTGCCTGAGCTGTCCAGACTGCAGCTCTGATAGTCCACACCATTAAAGCTCATCACTACCTCGCCCCGACTCAATCAGCCACTGTCGGCCAGCGAGAATCCCCAGGACACCCTCCATTTTGCCCTCCCCCCGCTCGCTCTTGTTTTGATAGGTGCTGATGTCATTCCACACATTTTTTCACAAATTAGGGGGCTGAAATTGCGGGGCCGCCTCGCCTCGCTTCGCCTCGCCATGTTGTGCCAGCCCGACGGGAGCTTAATCCCTAATATCAAAGTTTGGCTGTTGGCTTGAGCGTTACGGGATATGGTGGCCTCTGTCCGAACCCATCCGCCCCCCCCCCTCTGGTATTTGAAGTGACAGAAAGTTGAGTCGGAGTTCCAGCAGCAATGGGGAGGGGGTGGGGGGTGTAGGGTTGTTACAAATCACCAAATGATAGAGAAAGAGTTTTGGGAGGGCGAGTTGAGGGCAAGGGAGTCTCAGGGATGTCTGTTCTGGTTGGCTGCTTTTTTTTTTTCAGGGGAGAAGGGTATAATGATGGAAGATGATAAGATTACCAGGGGTTAGTGGAAGCTGCAGTGGTGGTGAGGGTGAAAATGGGTAGCGTCGGGGGTGGGGGTATCTGGAAGCTTGGCGATCGACATGGGGGAAAGCCCTGGGTTGCCTGGGAACTGGTGGGAAACATTTGTAAATATAGCCTTCCTGCATTCTAGATCTTACCGCTGTTAGCGGCCTATTTATGTGAATGGTATTCACTGTGGGGAGCACGAACTTCAGAGGGCGAGAACTGCATTCTTCTGTCATCTCATTTGGACACATTCTGATTAAAAGTACTTTTGGTAACTTTTTTTTTATTTCAAATGCAACGTGTGGGTTGACCCCTTATAAATAGCATGATAAAGACAAATCCGCAGCACACATGCAGACACACTTCTCAGGAAGACCAATGACTCTTTGGTCCCCTGAAAGCCTGTAATTGCGGTCATCTTCGATATTGACTTTGTCATTTTTACAGCTCCTCTAGATGGTTCTCATGAGCACCCTGCCAAGAGAGCCTCATTGGAGGCGATGCAGTTAATGGTTTCAGACGTTTCCTTTCTGTGCCCTGCTGCAATGTCAATGCCAGAACCGCCTGTGTGTATTGTGAGCCTGGCTGTGTGTGCGTGTGTATGTTGGAAATGGCCGCCTCAGTTATTATCAGGATAATCCTGAAATTAGAGACAGTATTAGAGTTGGGCATGTCATTCAAGGGCGGGATCCCGCCTGTGTATTGACTACCGTCGCTTCCAATTAGACAAAACATTTCCTCAAAGCCTCGCAGATTGCCGGGACTAACGCACTCCTTTTTGGATGTTCACCGCAGACAAACAGGCCGTTACGGGCTAAATGAGATCTCTAGGTAATTCCAAGAATATGGCTTTGTCCTCCCTAACCTCCACACTCCTCCCCGCTCTCCCCTCCTCTCTCATCCTCACCTTTGGCCCCGGCTGTTGTTTTCCCATGAATCCTCGTGTAATAGGTGTGGATATTAGCCTGGTCGGCCCAGTGTCGGGTGACAGTGTGCTCAGCTTTGGGCTGTACGAGACTGCAGGCCTGTCACTGCGGCCCCTCTAGACGCTGCTGATGGAGTCATTTGTTTTTGCACATTAATTCAATTCTGTCCCCAGACCAGGGTCGGACACCTGCTTTCCATTGCGGTGGAGCAGTGTGTGGTGGGGGAGGCAGAGGGGAAGGGGCTGGGTAGAGGGCTAGCTGGGCCACCTGCCGATGTTATTACAGTAGAGCGGCATCCAGACGGACACACATATGCACACACCCACACACTGACAGCCTTGGACGGTTATTCATATTCTTGTCTTCGCGTTTCTGACAAATCACACTAAACTATGCCTGAGATGACCTTGTCGTTGTTGTGTGTTCATGCTGTACTTCAATAAAATAATTATTCATTTGAGATATTCATTCACTCAATTCTGTGTGACCTTTCTAAAACAAGCTGCCTCACATGTTTGGTTAACCTTTTCATTCTTCATACTGCACCGTGACTCTGTGAAGTGGATGGATTTTTACTGTTACGGCGCGCCGCGGCCGTCTCACTCACTCAGCGCTCAGCCGGTTGTAGAAATTCCGTCAGTGATTTCCGCTGGCGGAGGTGAGGAGAGCTCTGGCTCTAACACTGTAACAGTCAGTCTATTGTTAGACCTGCTCGCCCATGTGGAAAGCGCGATGGGTCTGCGCGGGCCGGCTCAACCTTACAGTACACTGCCCCCCTGTGCTCAACACGTCCCCCCGCCCGTGCCAGTAAAATATGACTGAAATCAGATCCACGGTCACCTACTGTTCACTGATTCACTGACAATCATCACTGCAACCTCATATTTCCCTGGAGTCACTCACACTGCAACACAGGCGAAACATGAACACTCACCCTTTGCGCTTGAACCGGTAGATGCAAATACACACAAAGGTGCACACACTGAAGAGAAGCGTGCACACACACAGGAATTACACATTAGCATCTATTAGATATGGATCTGACTCATCACCAGTAACCTGCAGCTAGAAATCCAATAGCCAGTCATATGATTGAAATCTGGCAGTGCTTAGCGGCCTGGTCCCTAGCTGCCCGGCATGTGTGCGCACTTTTGCACGTGTGGAGCAGTGGATATATCTGTGTTAAATATTACTATTAAGGTCCTGTGCATGAAACGTCCTCAGGCGAGACAGAGCAAAAGGTGTGAAATAGAAAGCCGTGTTTTTAATCAGGCCTTCCGCAAGTGTAAAATGAAGACATTTATGGATCAAGTTTGAGGTTAAACATGCACACAGTCCACATGATGTACGTTGTGGATAAAGTAGTTCCAGGTTCCTCCGTTGCATTTGTATTTTCAGGGAGGGAAGGCACAGATTTTTGTATACCTGTTGTATACGCCCGTAATCAACAGATAGTTATACAGACAAGTAAACTGCGGTAAGCCGAGAGTTTTTTTCCCCCATTACAAAATGCTCCACTATGTAGAGCTATTCAGTCCAGACTTTACATTAGGGGGCCCGAGCCCTATAATCAGTAGCATCGGGGAATTGTGTAGTTTCACAGTCAAGGACACTGTAATTGAAATGCATTCTGCCTGCCTGCCTCCCCATTCACTTTGAAGCTCCCCCAGCATACTGTATACCTTTCTCCTCTGACATAAGGTAAATAGGAAACTAAAAGCCGATGTAACGTGTTGCCTGCCCTGCAATCAGCCCACTTACTACTGGGACGGGCCCAATCAATGCCTGCCTGCCTGCCTGCCTGCATGCCGCCCAGATGTAGCCTCTGTCTTAAGCCCCTGCTTGTTTAAGAAAGCCCCGTCCTGGAAGGAGGTTTTGCAAACCAAGGCTTCCACTGGAAATGACCAATTAGGGGGTAATATGGACCTGGTTTCTTCCGTGCCAGTTTGAATCGGTGCGCTGGCGCTATAATGTGATATGATCTGAGAGATACATGGATGGAAGTGGTTTGGAGTAGCATGAAATGGTTCCCCTGCCCTCCCTCCCTCCCTTCCTCTTCTCTCCACCCCCACGCCCCTTTCTCTCTCCCTCTCCACCCTCCAGGAGTAAATTGGAGGACATAATTACTGCAATACCATGTGAGCCTAATTGATTACTGCTCCCCCTTGGCCATTGGCAGCGGATTGTGTGTCTGAACAAATCTTTAGTGGCCACACATCCAGTTTAGGCTGTGCTGAGCTGCTCAGGATGTAATTTCAGTACTGCTGTTTCTTGTTCAAGAACATTCTTCCTTCAGTTTAGCTGCAATATATGCAGCCTGTGGCCTGTTGTCCAAATAAAGTCAAAGTCAAAATGCACAATATTGAATTTGTGACCCAATTTAAGTACATTTCTAAAGGAGTACATCGAGTATAAAATATGGACGTAGTCTCCGTGACGTCACCTATGCCCGTAGTACAATCAACCGCACAGCAAGCCATATTATTTGTCCGATGTGTGCATGAAAATATCTCCAAAAGGCACAAGCACGGCCGAGAGGCTAAGTTCAGTGACTCGAATTAGCTGAGGTGACACCTGGCAGGCAGCTAGTGGCTGTGATGGCACCCACCTGTCACTGTGGCCACGCCCTTATTTATACATAACTTTAACCCTTAATATGATTTAAACAGGTGAGTTATATAAAACTTCACCCCAGTACAGATGTCATGAAAGGGAATATTAGTTATAGAGACCAAAACCGTTTTTTTGTACCAGGCTGTAAACATGTTTATTTCTGCTGTAAAGTTGGGCATTTTAACATGGGGGTCTATGAGGATTGACCCCCTTTTGGAGCCTCAAGCGGCCATTTGAGAAAACTCCAGTTTTTGGCACTTCCACGTTGGCTTCACTGCTCAGCACCGGAGGGGACTGCGATACAATAAATCCATGAAAGATTACGAACAAAAAAGTACAGATGATTGAGTTGCATATAAGAATTAAGTTAAAAGACTGAAACAATAGTTTCTGTAACAAATCATGTTGTTCTGTACAGCTACACTGCATGTCAAGGTGTATCTGTCTTTGTTCAACTTCTATGCAGTTACATGGATACCGTATGTGTGTGTGAGCATGTGAGGGAAGCCGAAGTGGCACGAGAAATGTGGTTTCATCTCCTGCCGCTGGTCCTCATGAACATGTCAGGCGTCTGTTCAGACAGCCGTCCAGTCAGGACCCCGGGCCCCCCAGCGCCCGGCCTGGAGCCCAGCATTGGGGGAACCCGGCTGGTGGCGAAAGGCAATGAGGCGAATCTCCCCCCTCCATCTCTCTTACACTTACACACACAGTCATGACACGCACACTGATGCATGCATGATTTCACACAAGTCTGTGCATACTGTATACACACACACACACTACACATCAGAGACCCGTGGAGTAGCCTTAGCTGTTTTAATGGGCGGATGAATGCATGGGAGGTGTAGGATTTTATCATCCTCGGAGGTATCGTAACAAAGAATTTGGAGTTTTGATGGATTGCTGCAGCTTCCTGTAACCAGCGAAAGGTTTGAATCTGTGGCCTAAAAACAGTGACTGTTGTTGCCATGACGATGACATCATCAGGCCCGTGCTCTCATCCCTGAAGAAGCGGTGAAAAAAAAAAGGGAAAAAAAGAGCTCCACTTTGTGAATCTCATCAACCCAGCTGCATGCAGTCCAGCCAGCATTACCCACTCCATCCCAGAGCAGAAGGGCTTTAGCTCATGTAGTTCAGCTCGGGCCTGTTCTTCCCGACTCAGCACAGCCCGGCCAGATTATCTCAGCTCAAGTCAGCTCAGCCCAAAACAAATGTAGTCATCTTAACAAGAAATACCTGCTCATTAAACGGCCAGTTGAGTGGAGCAGCTCGTCCCCTCGTGTCCTCGCCGGACCCGGTGGACATGACCACTGACTATTAGTGGAACAATTTAGCCACAAACTCACAGACACGGTCCAGACATATACTCGGTTTTGACCGAGTCTTGTTTTCAGATTATGTCTAATGCACTACTGTCAGGATATAATGATAAAATTACTTTTGATCATATTTACTTAAAGACCAACTGCAGCTTTAAACTGATTATTATCACATTTCAGGTCAGGTTTACAATCTTGAATTTGGCATCGCAAACAAAGTGTCTCCCCCAAATGATGTTTACAAGGGCGATCCTCCCAACTCGCCTGCCTTTCACTGTCTGTCACTCTCAAACAGAACCAGACTCCAGGCAACAGCGAATAGTGCGAGCTGCTGCGCAGTCGGAGAGTCTTTTCACACCCTGATTGAGTTTCCATTTGAAGTCAGATCCAAGCCGCCTAATGTCCTTTAAATGTTTTTTCCTAAACACAGCAGCGGTATAGTCCTCGCCTCGCAGCAACTTCAAACAGCTGTCGGCAAAACCTTGCTGTTGCACGTAGTCAGGAGTGTAAAAATCCCCCTGCTCAGAGAGGACACCGTGATTGAGGCTTGTGGCTGCTGTAGGAGAGAAACTGAGGTGCCAGTGTTGATATAGCAAGTCTGCCTTCATCCTCTAGTTAGCACAGAGAATGATGCTCATTAGGCTTGCTGCGGTAGTCGCTGTTGTCGGGCACACACCGATTACATTATGTACCCACCGCCTCCACCGTCACTTTGCTTTTTTTACAGAAATAAAACCCATTTAGTTCATTTTGGCGTATAAGCAGCATTTTATCAATACATAGACGCACGACGGACGCTACAATCAGAAAGTGAATGTGTCTGCTCCACACGGAGTCTCAGCTCAGACTAGCAGGAGTCTTCAGGAGGTTTCACACACACACGGGACGAGGGAGAGTTGACAGACAAGACGATGGCGGAGGATTTGGTGTTGAAGCGAAAAGCAAAAGCGCCTATTTAGCAATAGCATAATGTTAATGAGGTAATCACCGAGAGGAGGACGGAGCGGTCACAGCCAGTGTGCACGGCGGAGCAGCACCGGGTGGAAACCTGCGGCCTCGCAGCGAAAGCTCTACCGGAGAGGCCAGACACACAGCCATCCAACGTAAAAGATCAAAGTAAGCATACACATATTGATCGTTATCTTTTCATGTAAAAACTCCGGTGTAATCGGTAACACCGGTGCTGTCACAAGTTTATAAAAAAAAAAAAATTGGGGAAAAAATTGGAAAAGTGGGAAAATTTCCTCACCGTCACATCCCTACTGCTCATGCCTGACCACAGCTGTCTGGACTATAGGGTAGGCTTTAAATCTGGGCTATAAGAAGTTATCGTGTGGGAAGAGAGACAAAGAGAACAATAAAGAGAGATGTGGCACGGTTGAATTTGCATTAAATTATGAGCGACAGAAGGGAAGTACAGGAGACAACATGCATTGCTGCGAGAGACTAGCCTTCCGGCAGTGTTTTGCACGTGAGAGAGGAAGTTTAAATCCTCATTCATATGGAGAACAGACCCACAGAAACACATACAGTAAGAAACATGAGAACAAACTGAGAAAGCCAGACGGTGGGACTGAAACAGCACTGAGACAGAGCGGAGATGCAGTTGTTACTCAGATGAGATGGAGTTGGCGACAGTGGTTAGAGATGATGACTTAGAGGAAAATAGACCTTTAAGAGTCAGCATAGATGCATAGAGGGAATGGCCATGTCATGAACTTGTTCTGGAATACCCCGCCGTAGGAGAGCCAGGGGGTCAGGACATAGGCAGAGCCATGGAAAAGTCCCTGCTGCCTTTCCATGGCCCATTGGACTTCTGATGAAGTGATTCTAAATTATTCCTGTGGAAGTCATCAGCTTGTTCTGGACAAACGGGTGCTTATAAGCAGCTCAGACAGTGGAGGCACAACTGGGAGGCTTGGTCATTTCTTGCTCATGGTTCAACAATGTGTGCCTGGTTGGCTACATGAACTTTTCAGTTGCAATTTTACTCTCCGCCACTAGATGGGAGTGTTGCATCAGCTTATTTCCCTGATTCCCCTCCGCCCCTGGAATTTGAGACGGAGTGAGTTATGCCTGTTTTGAATTGACTGTGATTGGCCTTGTGGTACGAGGTGTCGCAACGGATTGTGAAGTGGGTATTGTGATGAAAACAACCATACCGCTGGAGAGCAAATAAACAAGAGAGAGAGAGAGAGAAATAAGGGCGAGAAGGTGGCCTACAATGACTAAATGATCATAGGGAAAGAGAAGAGCGGTGTATAAGAGGGCAAAACATAATGAGAAAATGCGCAATGGTTGGAAACATTTCATCCGTCTTCAAATCATCATGTTACTTCTCCTTCGTTCACGTCTCCGTCGTGCCAAAAGCTGCTGTGTTTCCTGAGTTTCTATTAAATGTTAAATGTGAAGTAGAGCGTGTTTGTTTGGAACCTCGTGTAAATGACCCATTTAGGCAATCAGTGTATCCTCGTAAGTATTGGATAACTGCGAGAACATGATTACTTCACCCACCACCTCTCATTTAAGAAAACAAAAGTTACCTCATTTTTCAAACAATGCCACCCACATCCGTGCTGTCAAGTATACACTGGCCCACATAATAAAAAACTGTATAGCACAATGACTTAATTGTCCTCTTTGATTGGGGAAATGTTTCGATGATGAGAGACGGCATGACAAGCGACAGAAGAAGACGTTCTTTTACATCTGAAAGCCTCAGTTGTGTGTGTTGGGGCTTGTTAGAAAGAACTGGAAGACTCATTTATCCAGCAGAGACAAGAAGGTGCCCTCTGGACAGCAGCTTTATCGGTTTGTGAGAAATGGACAGTGACAAACTGCTGGAGGTTGACAGCGTGATTGGGTTGTGTTCAGAGTTGAGCCGTCTTCCTCGCTGTCTGCCACTTTTACAGGGAAACAGAGTGTTTTTTGTCCCTTTCTCAACTACCATATTGTTTGTTGTTTCCAAAAGTGCAATTGATTGTTTTATTTTGTAGTTTTTAACTGCGCAACAGCTCTTCACCTGAGCTGATCAAGGTCAAGAGATACAGATTACACCAGGTTACACCAGCCGTGATTAATGGCTTCAGTTCCCCGTCGGAAAGCAAGGTAAAGCGGCTGTGGACGGGAGCAGTAGAAAAACTAATTTTAGCCACCCAAAAAAAATAAATATCAGATTAAGTGTACGCTATATTTAGAATAATTTCACCTCTTTAACTCGCCATCAGACGGCCCTTTCCGACAGCGAACTGCAGCCGTTATATCGCAGTCTTCAAGACCAGACCAGACTCTAATCACAAGCCATTTTACCTCAAGGAACAGCGGAGTTGCTGGTCTACCGCTGCATCCATCGGTTAGTTTGTTTGTGTGACTTTCGGATCCGAACTAATGTGGCGTCCACAGCAGTACATTGCTTAGCTTCAGTGCCGGTCTGCTTCTCCAAACTGGGAGCATGCCGACCGCCATCTAAGTTACTGTATGTGACGCTAATACACTGACTATAAGGATGTATATATACTGTACATGTAGCGGCGTCATCTTGAAGAAACCTACGCCAGGTCACGTTGGAAAAACGTACTTTGACCAAAATGTGAATGTTCAGATTTGAATACATGAGGAACACCACTGGGAAGTAACAGAATGATATAAAAACCTAAAAAATAATGGACCCGCCCTTTAAGTAAAGGTGCATCTGTCCAGCACATGTCAGCCTGGATCGGCCCAGTCCTTCTCCGTGTCCGTCCTTGGGGAGAGGAGGGAGTCTCTGGGATCTGGGGCCCATTACATCCAGGTGAGGGACTAGTCTCAGGCCTTCATAAGCATCCCAGGACCCGTTAAAGCCACTCAGCTCTGCACTGCGCTGACACATACCAAAGCTCCGGGGCCTCTGAATGGATTACCAGCTGGACTGTTTACGGTTATGGGTTTTTCGCACACAGGCGGCCATGAGAGTGAAGATCCTGTTTTATGGCAGATAGTTTGGGTTACGGCAGAGCTGTTTAATTCCTTTGTTTTATTTCGGGTCTCTCTGTTTACGTTCGTGAAGTGCATTTTGAAAGTGTGGTTTGCTAGTCGCTGGAAGAGACGGTTTATTTGCGAGGGGTAAAATCATATTGCAACAGTCAGCGGTCATGTTGTTGACCATGCTGCGAATACAAACAACATTGGGATTTTTATCACTTTGTTGATTCCCTAAATCTTATTTACAAGCAGCCTCGAGGAGAGATGTTAGTGTGAATGCATGTTATACTGAATGCCTGAGTGTGAATGAGACAGCAAGCTGTGGATTCACACCTTGTGTGTAAGTGAGGAGGTCTGTATGTGTTTATACAGGCACGCTGTCTTTTTTTTCTTGGCTTCTACGTGTATGAATGCAGCTGTGTGTTCAGGCTGGAGCGCCATCTCCTCTGCCGTGCCTCGGCCCCCTCCGGGTCTGAGTCACCGTTTGAGGAGCCGGTGCCAAACGGCTGAGGAAATATTGGTGAGGTTCCTCCCGGAGCAATTTGGTGGCCTGCCGAACTAACGCCTCCTGCACAGAGCTGATCTACAGCCTCTGGCAACTCCCGCACCACCGAGGCACCACCATTACACAGCAATCAGCAGAGCTTCACCTCAAAGTCATGTTATCTCCACCGGGCTGGCATGAGGCCAGGGACATGACTCGGGGAGACAGAGATGGATGGAAAGACAGAGGGAAGGATTAAAAGAAGAGGAAGGAGGCAAACACAGACGGAAACACTATAGAAAATAAATGGATATGCACCTTTTTCTCACAGAAATACAGTCTAGCTCTGTCGTACCATTCATTTAAGTCTTTGATTCATCAGCTGTAAAGAGTCAGTTTGAAGGGCAACGAGCTGTCACACCTCAATGGACAATTGTCAAAGTTAAAAATAGGAAGCAGAAGTGATTTATATATACATACACCATTTCTTATCAAAGAGTATGATGTCAACAAAAGTGCCAAATGGGCTTTGGGACAAATACACTTTATGAGTTTCTCTCCAGCATTGATATAAAAGCCAAGGTCAGAGGATGAAGAATGGCTCTGCTGGGCATGAAGGAAAGACAATGACGGCAGATTTATTGCACAGATCTTTCTCTGGTGTTAGAAAATATCCTCAAAAGTTGATTTTTTTTTTTTTCAAACAGGTTTCTTGTCTTAGTCCTAATATCTATTTTCACCGTGTGTGTAATGCTTTCACGCATTTGACTTCATATATTGTTTTTTTCTGTAAGAAAATAAAGGTAACACTTTATAATAACCATCATCTATAAATGGTAAATTGATAGTTAATTAAACTTATTTAATAATTATTTTAACTGTTAAACAATGAAATGATAATTAATAAAGTTTAATAATTTTTAGTAATGATATAATTTACATTATTTTATTATTAGTTTGTGTAATATGAAATAATTAGCTTATAAATTCTATATTGTATCATAGCTGATAAGGGATTATTAAACTATTATTAACAGTTTATTGTTGCACACATTATAACATTTTATATACTTTATTTAGTATTTGTTAATGATTACCAAATGATTTTTAAACCTTTAAGAAATCTATTGTAAAACTTCTATAAAAATTAAAAATTACATAGATAGATGGGCCAAAAAACGATTATTAACCAGTGACAAAGTATTAACTATCTATTTATAAAATAATGTTTATAGATGCTTTACAAAGTATTTATTAACCATTTAACAAGGTGTTATAATAGTCATATAATAGCCATCCAAATAATGTTTATAGAACATTTTTTAAAAACCAATTATTTAACCATTAAAGTGTTACAAATATCTATGTAATGTTTATAGATGTTTTACAAACAACTACTTAACAAATACTTATCTACTATATATATATAGTATATAAAATATTATGTGTGCAACAATAAACTGTTTATACTGTTAAAAATAACAAACTATAGCATTATTAATAATTAGTAGTTTAATTAACTATCAATTTACCATTTATAAATGATGGGTATTATAAAGTGTTACCCAAATAAATATATTATAAAATGTGAATATGTATGTCTTGTTGCATTCCCCAAAACTTTTCGTACTACACTCCTCATATTGACAGACATCTGTCTAAAGCTGGCTGACATCATGTCACATGGAAACTGTGGGGAGAAATGGCAGCTGTGTACCTGCAGTAGGCTAATAATGCAAACCCAGAGTACACAGAGTTAGGTGGTGAGGTAGTGCAGGTAGTGAGGAAGAGTGTGTCAGTCCCAGGCAATCAACCAACATCACAGGTTGAACATTAAAATTAAAACCAAAACTAACATTAGCATATGAAATTCCTGCTGTTTTCCTTCTGCACACTCCTCAAGAAGATCTCCTTCTGGTTTGTTTTCTACTCCCAGTGTCAGAGTTGCTTATTATAAGCGACTAAGGGCTTGTTTTCCTAAAAAGTCGCTTACAAATATTGGTAGTCGTGGGTTGCGGGGTTTTTTTTGGGCTTGTTTCTAAAGTGTAGTTGCTTATTTGGGCTTGCTCTGGTCTCTTTCTGATGATTCAAAGGCAGTTTGCTGTTTTTGTAAGTGTGATATACGAGCACATCATGCTGATCTGGTTCAATATGTTAGCTCTGATAAACATAAAAAGAAACGCAGCACCGTTCCTCTTTAAGGAGGTTTACCGACATTGGATTCACGGTCTTTGCAAAAATGCAAAAATGAAGCGAAATGCAAAAATGTTTAACTTGTTTAAGTTTACTTGAGAAGAAAAATGTAAAGTTAAAGCTAAAAATTGATGCAAAAATGCAATGTATTGCAATAGAAAAATTAAATGCATGCAATCCAAAATAAATTCATACATATATATGAAGTGATCAAGTTGCTGGCTCTCTCTCTCATATTGTGTTAGGTAGGTAAGGTCGCTTGTTTTGGGCTTTTTTGGGGGGGAGAGTTGCTTCTTTTGGGCTTGTTTCTATAGACCTGGTTGCTTGTTTCTCTCTTGAGATCTGAAAACACTGCCGAGTGTGTGTGCATCTCACAATGACGTCCCTCAGAAACCTGCTTATAACCATCCCATTTGTCCTTTCTTGAACTTATATGACTGTAGAGAAGGAATAGTAGCTGATGTGGCTTTAGCCTTTAGCAGAGCCACGCTTGTGTGAGAATAAAAGAAGGCGTATAATACACCTAAACAATGGCTGCTATGTCATGTTAAAGTGTGACATTCAAGTCCATTTTTCTTTCTCAGTCACACAGAGTTATTGGGTGACTTTTACCTTACAGCCTTGGACGGATATTTTTCTTTATCTTGTTTACGCACACACTGACTTATCTATTCACTTCAGTCAACAGCTTCCCATGCATGTATAAAGAGAACGGAGCTGACGGGAGAGCTAGCGACGACCTTGGAGAAGTTAGTGGAAGTAGACACGTGTGACTACGTCCGGTTTTCAAAATAAGGTGTTAACAAAGGGAACTGTATATAAAAAATACATACATGGAAATAAGATTGATTGGATTATATTCACCAGAAGTATAAAACATTGCATGTCCCTTATAAATTAAAAAGAAAATACCACTAATTTGTTAGAGAAATGTCTTTATTCTTTAATTTTTGGGTTACTGGAAAAATTTAATAAATAATGCCTGATATATTTGACTTCAGGACATGAAAATTGAACATTTTTACTGTATTAATTTAGATATTTTCCAAATTAAAAATCCCTAGAGGTGTGTGATTGAACATTTCCTCATGGTCTAGTGTTAAAAAAGTTATCAAAAAAATCGCAATAAATCTTAATATAGAATTGCAATACTTAAAAATCGCAATAAATATTGAATCGGCAAGTATCGTGATAGTATCGAATCGGGACATATAGGTGTATCGTCCCAGTCCTAGTAAACATAGTCAGTCTCAACCACCACTCACTTTGTGGTGACTGTAATCTAAAGCATTACCATCAAGTCAAATACTAAAGGGAGTAGAGGAGATGGCAGGGAGGAGAGAGGAGAAGTGTAGTTCAGAGAAGGAGAGAGGAGGCACAACAACAGGGAGCAATGGGAGGAGGGATCACGAGGTGGGAGAAGCGTGGGAGTGGGGGAGAGAACGAGCGGAGGAATAGATATCGAGAGAGGCATCTGAGGTGAAGAACGGGAAACAAAATAGGCCGGGGTGGTGCAGGGATTAACCAGGTGAGTCACTCCATCCCTCCTCTACACCCTCCTCTGATGAAAAAGGTGCACCGTTGCCTCCGTGGCAGCAACCAGCTCTCTCTCTCAGACCAACTTGTTTCATGCGAACAAAAACAACCAGACTTTAAAATCA
The DNA here is from genome assembly GCA_916701645.2 of Sebastolobus alascanus. Classification (NCBI taxonomy): domain Eukaryota; kingdom Metazoa; phylum Chordata; class Actinopteri; order Perciformes; family Sebastidae; genus Sebastolobus; species Sebastolobus alascanus. The sequence goes on along the minus strand of CAKAOJ020000101.1, from coordinate 3,931,460 downwards.
GGTCAAACAGTACAGTAGGTTGGCTGTGGGAGGGGAGTAGGAGACTGTATTACATACTGTATACTGCTCCTTGAATGGTATCCAGTCATGCTCTGGGGCACTCTGAGGCCATTTTATAATTGGACGAAAATATGCTATTTTCACGGAGCTATTAACAATCTTAATTTTCTCTGAGGAACATTCAGTCCACTCTCACGTTAAAGATACACCTACTATCTACTTGGTAAGATTCTCTCGTGTGTTTAGAACAACTTAAATTCCTTGCAGCATGGAAATAACAAGATGTTGCAAACATCCCACTCTTATTCCAGAAGTTCTTTGTTTGGTAAAGATCGAAGGATTGAACACATTATAGGAAACAATTTAACCATCTTCCATGATCACACGTCCACTGTACTTCTTGTTCTGAGCAGGCAAAACAAGCATTTGCATAATTAATGAGCATTAACAAGTCTCGCTGTATCTCCTGACTTCTCATAAATCTGTTGCCGACTAAGTGTTTCTTGTTTATGGCACTATTGTGCTGTGCATAAAAATATCATCTAAGAGCTTTATTCTGAGAACAGTACGGGAACTGACAATTAACAGACATTTTGTTCTGTTGTAATTGTTCAGTGAAACAGAAACTGAACCTCTTAACCCTGTCTGCATGCTTTGTACTTGATAAAAGGTTTATTAATATGGGAATCATTTTCAGGAGAAGCAAGTATTCATACATATAGTAAAGGGCCTGACACAACAAGCCGACGGTCGGCCGACGGACAGTTTGGGACCGTCGGTGAACGTCTGTTGACCTAGTTTTTTCGGTGTGGCTCTGGTCTGCCCGTGTCGGAGGTAATGGATGAGTCTTATTTTCATGTGATGCACTAAAGAAACTTATTAATATTATATTCCATATCTGCCAATAGATCCCCCTAAATGCTACACTCTGGCCCTTTAAAACAAAGCTTTCTCTGGATTGGTCAGCGTTTGTATTTGGCCATAGTTCATTATTTTTAAGACCATTTTTAAGGCTAATAAGCAAGCTATGGATGGGGATGGCATGCACATGCACACATATTAATCAGTGCATCAATAAATCAGTTGCTGAAATCTAATATTTTCATTTCATTAACTTTCATTGAGTTATTGATGTATACATTTACAACGTTGAGCTGCTGACACACGTGAAATCCTTCCAGATGCTAGACATCATATTTCATGTGAGATTGTCCGTCCAGAAAATGTTATCTAATGAGCATCTAGTACAGAAAGTTTCAATATAATGCACGAAAGGTTCCCATAATAACATACTGTAGAAATGGAAGTTCAGATTTTCATTAAGTTGTATGTGATATCCAAACAAATCAGATGCTTTAACTTTAACAAAATGTCAGGTGTTAAATTTAGTATAAAGGTATTACAGTAGCATCTCTGATACCTTAAACAATGCCTCTTGTCTCTGCCTGCTCACTATCTCT